>CM062297.1:556344367-557767433 GCA_031216915.1 Pictodentalium vernedei
AAGTAGAGAAATCCATGAAGCAATCAAATCTATAAAAATCTCCAAAGCTTCAGATCCCAATTTGATAAGTCTGTGTCTCCTAAAGGAATGTACTCATTCCCTGAGCGAACCACTCACTACCCTCTTCAATATCTTACTGAATAATTCATATTTTCCTTCTAAATGGAAACAAGCCAATGTCATACCCATCTTGAAAAAATGTCCTTCAAGCGTAGTTTTGAATTACGACCCAATTTCACTGATTAGCTTGTTGGTAAAGTATTTGAAAAGTGCATTTTTAAATGACTTTGGAAGTATTTGATTAAAAATAACATTCCGAGTCAATTCCAATCAGGTTTCACCCCAGGCGACTCAACGACCCTGCAATTAACAGATATTTATGATGAGTTCTGTCTTGCTCTTGATGAAGGCAAAGAAGAGCGGGTTGTGTTCTGCGACGTCAGCAAAGCAGTCGACAAGGTATGGCACGTCAGTCTTATCCACAAACTCGAGATGATAGGTATTTCAGGAGATCTATTCCTCTTCTTGAAATCCTATATCTCTGATAGATATCAACGAGTCTTGATAGCCTCAGAGACATCCTCCTGGAGAACTATCAAATCTGGCATTCCCCAAGGGTCAATCCTTGGTCCTCTGCTGTTTCTTATCTACTTTAATGACATCACCAATAACTTACTTAGCAGTATACGTCTTTTCGCAGATGACACATCACTATACCTCACAGCTGAAAATCCTGATCAGGCTTCAACCTTGATGAACTGTGACATGGCAACAATTGAACACTGGGCTAAAACATGATTGGTTGAGTTCAATCCTCAAAAAAACAAAAACTATGCTCATAACATGTAAAACCAACCAATCAACACACCCACCCTTAAACCTAGGGGGAAGTCAAATCTCTGAAGTTATTGAGCACAGACACCTCAGGGTAATCTTGAAAAGCACTTGTATATGGAATAATCGTATAGAACACATCAGCTCCAAAGCATGGACTCGTATAGATATGTTAATATTGCATAAGTTCACCGTCGATCGTAAGATTTTGGAAAAATATACTTTGAATTTATTAGGCCCTTCTTAGAGTATGCAGATGGTGTTTGGGACAACCGTTCAATAACTAAAGCCGCAGACTTAAAAAAAATTCAAAAGCTGCAGCAAGAATAATTACTGGTGCCACTACAAGTGCCAGCAGTTCCTCACTTTATATTGAACATGTTGGGAAACTCTCCAAGAAAGAAGCCAGAAGCACAAGCTTCTCCAATTCTTCAAAACGTATCATCAGTTTACACCTCAATACATCTCCAGCAAGGTACCACCCATTGCATCATCCATCAGTCAAGACCATTATCTTTGATCCAATCGAAATCCTCGCATTCCGCTATGTCACACAAATCATACCAGGTTTCATTCGTCCTATCCATTACTAACCAGTGCAATAGCTTACCTATTCCTGTGAGAAATAACTCCTCCATTAGACATTTTAAGAGTTTCTTAAATAATGGCTGCCGACGTCCACCATCATTTTACTTTGGAGCCAAATCCCAGCCAGCTCAAATATACCATTGTAGATTAAGGTTGCGTTGTAGTCGAATTAACACCCACTTATTCAATAATCACCTCTCAGCCTCTCCCTTCTGTCAGTGTGGTGAGTATGAAACAACTCATCATTTCTTATTGCATTGTCCACTGTATTCTGATGCTCCTAATTCCACCATTAATGTTCTGTCATTCAACGTCGATCTCCCTATGCTTCTCTTTGGTTCGGAAAGATTGAACAACTCAGAAAACGCCGAAGTTTTCAGAGCAGTCCAGGACTACATATTACTGAGTGGACACTTCCAGTGAATGTCATCAATTACATAACAAACTAATGCTAGATTAATTTTAATCATTACTTCTGTAAGGTACTAAATGATATTATTAGTCTTATATCAGTGTCCTATCCAACCTGACAACAGATGCAGTCAGTGTTATTTTTCTTTAACATGCGTCTTATTCTGTGGTTATACTTTTTGGAAAAAGCTGATACTTTTTGGAAAAAGCCGAAGTTAAATCTCGCCTGGCACACTTCCTTGACACAGCATTTGAGTGTCCTCACCAGTCACAATTACTGTGGTTGTAATGCTACATCAATGTGATCTGTGACTGGTGTGTCATCTTCATATTGCACCGGGGATGTGTGTCATGATGAATCTAATTAGTGGATGAAAGCAGTTAACAAACATTGGACCTCTCTCTCCTGTTCCATCTTCCATTTTTTTCTCTTCGATATACTAAGGTTTAAACAATATCAAATGCAGCGTATGACAAAATCTTTCAACTGCTCCTGTATTCTGTTTACCTAGGGAGATGGCTCAAAATAAGCTATTCGCTTCCTGCCAAATCCTGACTTTTTATTTGTTGTTTCATTCATTTATCTTGTTAAGCCTTTACCTAACGAATTGCCTCCATCTGCCTGCATAATTTGCAAATTAAGCAGTTGAAAAAATTATATTTTTCCAAATATTTCAACATAACCATGTCATGTGACCCCTCATTGGAACATGCTCACCGAGCTCATTCCAATGAGAGGTCACGTTATGGTTTTGTTGAAATTTTCGGAAAAATTTGAAAAAATAGTAATTAAAATAATAAATTTTGATATTCTCTACGTTGGGTAAAGGGTGAATACATACTTATACTTTGCTAATTGCCATAATGTACAGTCATTTTGATTTTGTTTTGACATTCACTGTTGTGTGTATAATATCAATTTTTTTGGCTGAATAAATATTGTTTAAACTAAGCATTTCTGTTTAATTTTAAACAAGCAATTAAGTCAAATAATTGGAAAACTTCGCCATGCCTATGTGATGATGTCATGCGACTGAACACTCTACCGAGAGAAAATGCTTCAGTTCTTGACTACTCTCATATTACAGGTTTGAAACTCCTAATCACCTTTATCTTTCCCAATTTCCCCCCTTAGTGACCTTAACCTCAATTGGAATACCAGTGTACTCTGGTGATGTTAAACAACAGACCATGGTTCCTTATTCATTTACAGAGTTGGAACTGACAAGTCCTCAGATCCAATAAAATATAAAATATAAGCTGCACATATTTAATTATCTTACAGATGGGCTTCATTATATATCTGTATTTTCTTTCTTTTAATAGAAACGAGAGATGGGAATGCCAACCCCAAGTTTGCCTGGAGCCAACTGTCTGAGCTTGATTTCTCTAACAGTGGATATCATAACTTAAATTCACAGCAAAGTAATTAAAAAAAACTAGATTAAAGTAATATTTTAAAAAAAACAAAAAATTATTGACGGATCCTTGTACATATCTGTAATCCCATGCAAGTCTATCATCATACAAAAGGAGATCCAAATCTGATGATGACTCTGAAGTATAATACAATGCAAAATGTTTGTATGGACAGACAGGAAAAAGGGCCATAATTCTGGGGAAAATTATTGGATGAATCCCATTCCTTATGAATATCCGTTCCCCTATGCAGGTCTATCACTATACCAAAGGAGATCCAAATCTGACAGGTGGCTTTGAAGTTACAATGCAGAATATTTGTATGGACAGACAAACAGAAGGGAAGAAGGGCCATAACTCTGAGAAAAATCATTGGATGGAACCTGTTCCTTATGCATATCCGTTCTCCAATGTAGGTCTATCAGCACACCGAAGGAAATCCAAATCCGACCAATGGCTTTGGAATTACAATGCAAAATGTTTGTATGTACAGACAGATGGACAGACAGGCAGACCGAGGACTTTACTAGGGCTTCACTAGATACCCCCAAATCCTCCTTCGGAGGTTGGGGGTATAATAAAAGGTGCAATACTGAGAACCAAATCCAGGTTGAAAGTTGATGGCAAAAAACCAACTGAATATTTTTGCAATCTTGAAAAATGACACTACACTGAAAAAATTATAGCACAACTGGTAAAATCTGATAAATCTGAAATAAGTAACCTCAATGATATTACTTCTGAACAATGAAGCTTCTATGAAAACCTGTACTCATCAAAGATTAAAAGTTCTGAAACTAATATTCCTTATGAGGATATTTTTTTTTGATCTGCAAAACACTAATCTTACTGTTCTCAATGAAGACGAAAGTCAGACAGTGGAAGGCTCAGTATCAGAATATGAATGCCTCAGTGCCCTAAAGAATATGAAAAATAATAAAAGCCCTGGCTCGGACAGCTTCCCAGCAGAATTTTATAAATTCTTATGGAAAGATATCAAAAGTTTTTTATTTTTATTCTTAGTGCGGAGATCTTGAGTGCTGCATTAAAATTCGCCCCCAAGATCAAAGGCTTAAAAGTAAATGATTCAGAACACGGGATAAGTCAGTATGCAGATGATCAGTCACTTTTTAGAAGCGATGAACCCCACCTCCTAAACAGAGCATAAGAAATTGTAAACTTATTTTCCAGTTGTTCTGGTCTCAACAGGTCTCAAAGAAAATTTCAATAAAACACAGGTAAAATGGACTGGATCAATGTAGGGTTGTGGAGAAGAAATTCATACAAGAGAAAAACTGAATTGGAATCAAGAAAACACTTTCACAATATTAGGCATTAAAAATAACGTATTTGATGAAATCTATACACAATGCAACCACTTAAACAAAATAAGAAAGATTGAGAAATTGGTCTTTTAGAAATATTACTCTGATATAAATGTGTGGTTATAAAAGCACATAAATACTAAACCACTGTGTATCAGTCCTCCCAGATCCCGATGAGGAGACATTTAACCCTTTGCTCAATTTAATTGCCCAAACAGGCCAGCGCTATTTACAAAATCGCCATACACTTTTCATTATTTATTCATTTTTTATCTGAAAAACATAGGTTATGACCCCTCTTTGGAACAAGGTCGTCAAGCTCGTTCCAATGAGGGGTCATAACCTATGTTTTTGAGACAACAAAATAGAAAAAATTAGTTATTCAAGAATTTTGTTTGCAAGTGTCGTCTGCTAATCATATTAGGTAAAGGGTTAAAAAGATTCAAGCTTCATTTTACAATTTTTTATGATCTGATGAAAAAAAGATAAAGTTAAATGTGAAATCATTATCAATATGATAGAAAATGGTAATAACTTAAAAAGTTTTAGTCGCTCCTTTAAACTCCCCTGGATTAAAAAAGTTATAGACCTGAATATAATTGCCCTGTGGAAAATCCTTGCTTTAAATCAATTTGAAGAACTAGGGAGCTTTAAAATATGGTACTTAAACAAACTAGAGTGATGTCACGCATGCAGTCCGACGGTCCCAAGAATGGCAATGCTTAGACACAAAATAGTTGGAGCTATTTTTGGTTAACAGTTTACCTAACGAATCTGCCATATCTGCACTCATGATATACAAAATTTGCTATTAAAATTTTATTTTTTCATTTCTCTACTTCAAAACATACCTCATAACTTATTAATCGAACAAACTTGATGAGCTTGTTGCAATAAGGAGTAATAATCCATGGTTAGAAGTAAATAAAAAATGAAAAAAGCTGATGTTTCAGAAAAATAATTTGTACTGTTGGCTTCAACTTGTGTTAGGTAAAGGATTAAAGATGCAGTACATAAAGCAATGTTGGGCTATATGAGTCAATTTTTCTTTTTTGCATGTAATAACTCCCAATCCTTCAAAATGCATTTTGGGAATAATTGCCCAAGTGACACGTTTGTGTGTGTGTGTGTGTGTGTGGGGGGGGGGGGGGGGGGGGGGGGGGGGGGGGGGGGACCTATATTGAAACTTTGGTTGAAATCAAATAATCCAAACTGGATTTATCAGTCGGAAACCAATTGTTTACAGACAGATGGATGGACCGACAGATGGACGGACGAAAGTCATGACTATAGCCCTGACTATAAACAGTCAGGCTAAAAATGCATTTTGTACCAACGAAAAAATATTGCATGAATGGCCCTGGGTGAGGAGGTGGGGTGGGGGGTGAGGGGTGGGGGAGAGTGGGGGT
The DNA here is from genome assembly GCA_031216915.1 of Pictodentalium vernedei. Taxonomy (NCBI): domain Eukaryota; kingdom Metazoa; phylum Mollusca; class Scaphopoda; order Dentaliida; family Dentaliidae; genus Pictodentalium; species Pictodentalium vernedei. The sequence goes on from CM062297.1 coordinate 556,350,354, forward strand.
GCGTTAGGGGAGTCCATTTTTTTTTCCACATGTGGTCAGTCTAAATCCTTCAGAATGCATTTTGAGCAGAGAAAAAAAAAAATACCTAACTGGCATCATGGGGGTAGGGGTGGTTGGTGGTGTGTGTGTGGTGGTGTTTGTCTGGGTTTTTAACCACAAACTTTAACCAAAACTGTAAAAAAAAAAGCATTTTTGATGAAAGAAAAAAAAAGTGCCTAATTGGTGCCAAGGGAAGGGGGGGGGGGGGGGGGGGGGTTATGTGAGTTTAAAAAAGGTTTCGCATGTAGTGACTGTAAATAGTTCAAAATGCATATTCAAGGGAAAAAAAAATGCCTAATGGGGGAGGAGCTGGGGGGGTGATAATTTCTGTCTGCATTTTTAACCACAAACTTCAACCAAAACTGTAAAAAAGCATTTTTGACAAAAGGAGAAAAAAGATTCTGCATGTAGTGACTGTAAGTAGTTCAAAATGCATATTGGAGGAAAAAAAAAATGCTTAATTGGGGGGGGGGGGGGGGGGGGGGCAGTGTTGTTTGGCTGGGTTTTTAACCAAAACTGTAAACAGTCATTTTTGACAAAAGAAAAAAAAGGGCCTAATTGGTCCCCGGCAGGGGAGGGGGGGGGGGGGGGCTGTTTGTCTAGGTTTTTAACCACAAACTTGGAGTCGTCCTACCAAGCTACAATGAAATCCCTTCATAATTATGGCCTGTGGAATATTCTAAAGGTTTTCGGGCTCTGGCCTCTGTTGCCGTCACAGTTGCCCAAAAGGGGACGTTCTCATCTTGACATTATATGAAGTCAACCTATCAAGTTACAATGAAATCCCTCCATAAATATAACCTGTAAACTGTGCTAAGGGTTTTCGGGCTTTGGGCCCCTGTTGCCATCACAGTTGCCCAAAAGGGGACATTCTCATCTAGACATTATATGAAGTCAACCTATCAAGTTACAATGAAATCCCTCCATAAATATGACGTGTAGACTGTGCTAAAGGTTTTCAGGCTTCAGGCTCGGGCAGCCATCATGGTTGAATGATCGCAACCAAAAGGGGACATTCTCATATGGGCATCATGTGGATTGATTTTATGAACATACAATGAAATCCCTTCATAAATATGACCTGTAGACTGTGCGGAAGGTTTTCGGGCTTCGGGCACCTGTAGCCATCACAGTTGCCCAATCACGTCCAAAAGGGGACTTTCTCATCTAGACATTATATGAAGTCAACCTATCAAGTTACAATGAAATCCCTCCATAAATATGACCTGTAGACTGTGCTAAAGGTTTTCGGGTTTTGGGCTTGGGCAATCGTGACGGTTGATAGACCACGCCCAAATGGGGAAATTCTCATTAGACATCATACGGAGTCATCGAATCAAGTTACAATGAAATCCGTCCATATTAAACATGACCTGCAGACTGTGGTAAAAGTTTTTGGGTTTCGGGCTTGGGCAGCCACCACGGTTGACAGATCATGCCCAAACAGGGACGTTCTCATCTAGGCATTATACAGAGGCATTCTATAAAGTTGCAATGAAATCCCTTCATAAATACAACCTGTAGACTGTGCTAATGGTTTTTGGGTTTTGGGCTTGGGCTTGGGCAGCCATACCGGTTGACCGATCCCGACCAAAAGGGGACATTCTCATGTAGACATGACCTAAAACCTGCGTATGAAATTTTGTGACGATCAGACAAGAACTACCGGGTATAGCCTGTACTTGAAGGTTGAATAAAAACTTTAACCACAAACTTTAACCAAAACTCCAAATGTCAACTAAACAGGAAAAGAGAAAAAAAACAAAAAAAAACACTTGAACCTTCAGTAAAAAACTTTAACCACAAACTTTAACCCAAACTCTAAATGTTAACAGATGGACAGACGGACGGACGGACAGATGGACGGACGGATGAACGGACAAAAGTCATTACTATAGCCCTCACTGTAAACAAGAATAAAAGGTTCACGAATGGGAGGGAAGCATATAAATGATTTTTGAAAAAGTGTTCTAGATGCTTGGTCACAGCTCAGTGTCTCCACAACCCCGTATGAAATTTTTTCACAAACAATTTTTTATAACAACCATATAAAAATCCACAATAAAATAATTTTCAACAAACATTGGAGCAAAACAGAAGTTTACTTTATGAATGATTTATTATTGAACGAAAATAATTGTTTTTTAACATATAAAGAATTCTCCACAAAATATGATAAAAACCTGTTTACTAATAAACTCAATTCCAGGAGAATAGAAGGCAACAATAAAAGAATACAAAAAGGCACAAACTATTACCAACGAGAAGGTTGAGAAACTTAAATATTGTCAAAAACCCTGTTGAGCCTTTTACCCAACTTTCCTAGAGATCACTGCAAGTGCACCAACCCATACCCAAAATAAATGGAAAGACATTTTAGGTCTTAATCTCCAACCTGAAGACTGGAGATTGATATATGTTAAGATGTAAGAATAAGAACAAGAGGGATGTTACATCCCAACGCTCACCTACATTCGCGCTTGATAATGTCGTTCCAATGTAACATGCCTAATATTTGGTTAATATAAATCATTAACTAGGCATCAAATGATTAATGTGGTTTATGTGATGGCTTTGGAAAGTCTATATTTCTGCATTTATTATATATCAATTCAACATAGAATCATTGGATACATCTTTTAGAAATGTTTATGATTAAGAATATGAATCGTGAGGCCAGATATTAAATCATAAATAAGAATTAGGAAAGGCTTTCATAAATCACTGAAATTTTAATTGAAGTACATTCATTGGTTAAAGAGGAGTTGCGGAAAAACATTCGTTCAAGAAAGTGACTATAAGTCCCAACAAAAATACATCACATCAACAACTAAAATAAGCCTTAATGTTACTAGTAACAAGTATGAAAAAGTATTAAATAATAAAAAAAAAAAGTTAAAAAAATTTTTTTTAAAGAAAGTGAATATAAGTCCCAAAAATCCCAGTCAAATTCCTCAAATATGCATGTAATAAGGGCGCAACATTACCGCAATGTATTCAGTAACCCATGCATACAATATCAATTGCCTGGAAAGACACATAGAAACAGAACTCACCTTAACACCTCACCTTAACACAAACTTTTAGAACTTAAAATTGAGTAAGTCAGACAAAAACATGAACATTGTGACTGAAAAAAAGAAAAGAAATCAGTTAAATTTCTGCATACAGTAGGGTTAATACCTACAGTTGTTATTGAAATGAGAAAATAAACAGTAATGAGAGGTGAAGGCACCACAATCTGCACAAAAGCTGACTTTAACGCAAATTCTTACAACTAGGTAACGCAAATTCTTACAACAACTTTTGGCAGAAAATTTTAGGTGAAATTTGGAAAAAGGTCATAGTATCAGGGTTAAATACTGTTCTCATAGTCCCCTACAACCTACATATGCAATATCAAAGGCCTGAGCCCACTGATCTTTGAGAACTCACCTTAACACCTCACCTTAAAACAAACTTTTATAACTTAAAATTTACTAAGTCCGAGAAAAACATGGAAATTTTGACTGAAAAAAAAGAAAATTTCCGTTAAATTTCTGCATACAGTCGGGTTAATACCTACAGTTGTTATTGAAATATGAAAATCAAGAGTAATGAGAAGTTAAAGCACCACAATCTGCACAAAAGCTGACTTTAACGCAAATTCTTACAACACCTAAACTCTAATTCTTACAACAAGCTTTGGCAGAAAATCAGCCTCAAATTCCTCAAATATGCATGTAATGAGGGTTAAATATTACTGCAATGGAGTTCAGTAACCCAAGTGTAGAATATTAATCGCTTGGAAAGACACATAGAAACACAACTCACCTGAACACAAAGTTTACAAAGTTTTACAACTTAAAATTTACTAAGTCCGAGAAAAACATGAAAATTTTGAGTGAAAAAAAAAAAATTTTCGTTACATTTCTGCATACAGTAGGGTTAATACCTACAGTTGTTATTGAAATATGAAAATCAACAGTAATGAGAAGTTAAACCAGCACAAAAGCTGACTTTAACACAAATTCTTACAACACCTAAACGCAAATTCTTACAACAACTTTTGGCAGAAAATTTTAGCTGAAATTTGGAAAAAAGTCGTAGTTTTAGGGTTAAATACTGTTCTAATAGTCCCCTACAACCTACATATGCAATATCAAAGGCCTGAGCCCACTGATGCTTGAGAAATTCACCTTAACATTAAATCTTACAATATTGGACACGCCGGACGCCAACGCTGATGCCCGAGGTTATCACAATAGCTCACCACATCTTACAGATGTAGGTGAGCTAATAATGGTAACAGAAAGAAAACTGAGAAGCAGCATCAATAACTTGAATTGAACTATTCTGAAATTTAATTTTTTAAAAATAATATCAAAAGAAAATGATACAAAAATCTTTTACACCATTTGATTTGCATAAAAATTAAAACATTGTTTTCCATTTTATTGATAAAAGTTAGGGGATTATGATCAGTATAAATGGTTAATTGGGAATTGAGTGTTTCCTAGATACACATCAAAATGGGTTAATGCCAGAATTAGAGCCAAAGTATCTTTTTCTACTGTAGAGTAATTCTTTTGACATCTGGAGAAATTTTCTTGAGAAATAACACACAGGGTGATCAATACCCTGTTAATCTTCTCGGGCAATATACCCACCTGCTCCACTGTCACTTGCATCAATAAATAATTTGAAGGGCTTATCATAATCGGGACTGGCCAAGGACAGGGAATTCTTTAATAATGTTTTTATTCTGCAGGATTTCTGGCACCCCTCGGTCCAAACAAACCTAACCCTTTTGCTCAATAAACTGGTGAAAGGGGAGACCACACCTGAGAAATTTAAACAAAATTTTCTGTAATATCCAGCTATACCTAAGAATCTCATGAGCCCTTTTTTAGAGCTTGGTACTGGGACATTTACAATGGCATCAACTTCTGCCTCAATTGGCCTCACCTGCCCCTGACCCACAACATGGCCTAAATAATTTACAATTGCTTTGTCAAATTCTGATTTTACCATGTTAACAGTTAGGTTGGCTTGAGTCACTTTATCAAAACATTCCTGAATGTGCTTCAGAGGAATAGCCAAGCCTAGAAATAAGCAATCTGTCATTTGCAGAATGATATCCCCAGAGGGTGAATTTCCTGATGCTATCCCATACTGCGGGCCAATTTATCCTATGGGTACCTCTTTGTTTATGCTTGAAATCTTGAGGTTCACAGAGGGTAAATTTAGTGATGCTACCCTGCTATGCTGGGTAGCATCGCAAAATTCACCCTCTAGGACCTCATCTTGCATATGACAGTCAGCTTATATCCAGGCTTGTGATCAGCCCAAATTGTATCTGAGTGTATAAAAACATCATCAATGTAAGCTTCACTGTGATCTAGGTTTGCAATAAAGTGGTTAACCATGCGCTGGAACATTGACAGAGAATTTTTTCATGCCCAAGGGGATAACTTTATATTGATACATCCCAAAAGGGGTAACAAAATCAGATATTTCTTTTGCTGTTTCTATTAAAGGGACTTGCCAATAACCCTTTAACAAGTCAAATTTTGTCACAAAAGTTAGCATGGCCAAGTTTATCAATACAGTCACCAATTCTAGGCATTGGGAAATTGTCTGTTTTCATGAGGCTGTTCACTTTTCGGTAATCAGTACAAAATCGGAAACTCCAATCAGGCTTTGGGACTTGATTTGAACAAAACTCCAGTTGCTATGGCTAGGTTCAATGATATCATTGTCAAGCATATACTGTATTTTCTTCACACGATCTCAGCTTTGAAAGGGTTCAATCTTTATGGATACTGTTTGATGGGATTTGCCTCTCCCTCATCAACCTCATGAAAAATAACAGATGTCCTATTAGGCACATCGGGAAATAAGTGTTGATTTTTTAGAATTAAATTAACTAAATCTCTATATTTTAGAATTAAATTAACTAAATCCTTTCTTTGGTTAAGCAGTAAATAATCCATTTATTATGTAGATCTTTCAGAACATCTGATTTCTGCAACTTAAGAGGTATATTTTAACCTTCTTCATTAATATCCTCCACTGGATTTCCCACCTCATCCATGTGGGTGACTGTTAAGAATGGTAGAGAGTTTGATTCTCTCTCAAAATATGCTTTAAACATATTTATATGGCACATCTGAGTACTTTTAAGTCTATCAGGAGTCTCAACAACATAATCAGTGTCACTGATCTTGTGTTTAACAATATAAGGGCCTGAATATCTTACTTGTAAAGCATTTCCCTTTACAGAAAATAACACAAGCACCCTGTCCCCAAGTTTAAAGGAGTGAAATGTTGCCTTTTTATCATACCAGGTCTTAATGTGACTCTGTTTGTGAATGTTTATTGGCCATTTCTCGGGCACTCAACAAGTTTGTCCTAAAAGTGGACATAGTCCAGGAGAGAAAATTCAGGTGGCTCTTCCTCGAGCCATTTCTCCTTCAAAACAGTGAGTAGACCCCTCACTTAGTGTGGAAATGTCCCTAAAAATTAGTCCAAATGTCCCCAACAATTGGTCAAATTGTCTCCAAAAGTTGGTCACCACATCCCCAAGAGTTGGTCAAAATGTCCCCAACAGTTGGTCAGAACATCCACAACAGTGGGTCAGAATGTCCCAATCAGTTGGTCAAAACATCCCCGACTCATTTTCCTTTTTAGTCGTTTCATATTTAATGTGGCATTGTTTTTTTAGTAGTTTCATATTTAATGTGGCAATGTTTATACTGTAATTCGGTCGAAATCTAGGATTCCAAATTAGTTGTACCAATACTCTGCTCTCAGCTGGGCATGAACAGGACTTCAGCAAGCTTCTGGAATTGCATGCAATGAGTGCCGGAAATGGACTCTCTTTGTTTGTGATACAGGTAAGCCAAACTTTTTACCAATACTCTGCTCTCAGCTGGACATGAACAGGACTTCAGCAGGCTTTTGGAATTGAATGCAATGAGTGCCGGAAATTGACTCACCGTGTTTGTGATGCAGGTTAGCCAAACTGTTCACCATTGCATCCTTCTCTGCCTCAAACCTGTAATCTTCTGTTCAGAAAAAAAATATCTATACACCTCCCGATATTTGTCACAACTTTTTCTCCACAATTTAATTAATTGTTTTAGCATTTAGTTTTAAATTTGTTATGTGGTACCAGGCAGTGCTTTTCGATAAATAGTTGCAAAATAATTTCAAGTTGTGCCATGCTGCTAATATATAGTGGTATAAAGTTAAATACCATAGTAGGCCGTATGTTACAATTATTTATTATTTACTGATGTTTAAGGTCACATACTTTTGCACAATGGTTAATCATGACCACAACATGAGTATCAACTCAAGACCAGGGGTGATCGAGCGTTAACAAGCCATGTTGCCCATTTTAGAGAGGGTTTGCACCTCCCAAGCATTGGTGACTGGGTCCTATTTTATCATTTTACCAGTAAACCAGAGCCTGCTTACTGCAGTGAACAGGCACTGCTTCACTTCCTGGGGTTCCCACAGGGATATGTTTATTATTTACTGAGAAATACCAAGTGATGCTTTCCAAATCTTGGTGCTAATAGGCCCTATTTACAATTATTTATTTTAATCGGTCAGTCCTGTTGTATTGTTTGGGGTCAATGTATGCATCACATTCTCTTATTTTCCAAAATATGAGCCTGACAGACCAGGGTTCACTGGGAGTGAAGTGGCTAATTGTAATCGCAAAAAATAATGCTTTAAACAACATTTTATTTCTCATTTAAAGGTATACTCTGTAAATTATACCTGCAAGTTGTTAATTCAGAAGATATTGATTACTGGTGTGCGAGATTCAGCATGCTGGACAACCGATCAAGTACTCCTGGTTCACGTAATTCAGAGAGTAGCCGTTCTTCATTCCTCAGTGACAAAGGCACAGATCTAAATGGGTAAGGCCAGTAATAAAATGAGGCTCATTAGGCGCGATAACTAGTTAACTTATTCCAATACAGAAGAAACTCGTCAGCTATGGAAAGTTGAAGTAAACGCAAAGAAAGCAGGGAGATTCAAGGAAAATTATAAATTTTAAGTAATTTGTGTATTTTTTATACTTAACAATGGCCCAGACTAGCTGGTGCTAACTCTAAAATTAATTCAGGGGCCAAACACAAATTTTGCCCCCCAATCCCCAAAAGTTGCATGTAAAACTGAAAAACTGATGTCCTATCTGGTCCTCCATACTTTTCTGATCTGCACATGTGCAGTATCCAGGAAGACACCGAAATTGGAGCCAACCATCATTCTTTCTACAGACTGCCTGTTAAATGTTATAAACAGCGGAGAGGTATGAGTGCCCACTCATGGGAGGGCCATACCTGTCTGGGCCATTGGTAAGCGTAAAAAATATACAAATTACTTAAAATTTATAATATTTTTATACAACAACCAATAGCCCAGACTAGCTGAATCGTAAAAAGGCTGGAGGGTCTAGGACAAAAAGGAAAATCCAATCTCTCAATTACTTCAGTGAAGGATAGCTCCTACAGGAGAATAGGAGAAGATAGGAATTATATGTCTTTCTCCTTTACGAGAAGAGAGAAAGGCATAACACCAACAATGTAATTGAGCATTACATAATATATAATTCTCCATTTAATGCCAGCATAACCTGTTATGCTAATTCGGAGAAGGAAAACCAATATATAAAGATAGTCCAGAGAATGAGACTCTTTATACTCATTTAAAAGTGTCTGAGGATTGTATATTAACGTTCGTTTGACACATGACATATACATATACTTCACAGTGAGCTACACTTAATTTGCTTCACACCGAGCTACACATTAAAACCATCCCAGCACCGACTTTGGACTACTGACATCGGAGGAGGTCTTCCCTTGCTTTTTACTATAAAGCCAGATAAAAAACCGTTCATGTCCTCAGAACGGAGAGGGCAGCGGAACAGCATCAATGCTGGAATGGACAGCCTAAATATCTACAGATGTAACTATCAATGGACGACATTCTGAGCAACAGAAAGAGGACCCAAAGATCTAAGGTCACCGGAGATGGACTCTAAATTTCTCAGGAAAAACTTGGTAAATGAAGAAGGCTGTGTCCAGTACACTGCCTTCATGAGATCAGTAATGGCTATACTGTTAGCATAAGCCCAAGAAGTGGACAGTGCTCTAACCTCGTGTGCTGATATCTTATTAACACAACGTTGATCCAAAGATAGATTTTCATAGGCAATGCCTATTGCCAACTGAATCCATCTAGCAACTGAATGAACAGAAATATCCTTTCTGTTAGGAATCAAAGAAAGAAAGAAATGTTTTCTTCCTTTTCTAATAAAATCTGATTGACGTTTATAAATGCGCATAGCCCTGACTGGACACAGCAAAGGTCTACAGTTATCCGATGACGTCAGAGCCTTAATGATAATGGGCTTCGACCACTTGTCTGGAATCTGATTCTTAGCCAAAAACCCCACTTCTGTAGTAAGGGTAATGGTATTACCCACACTACAGTAGTGAGATTTATCAACAGATAAAGCACGAAGTTCACCGACTCTTCTAGCAGATGCAAAGGTTTCGCTGGGAAAAGCGCTATATAAATAAATTATTATTATATATTATATAAGAGAAATGCTGTTTTATAGGTCAAGAATTTGAACTCTACAACGTCTAACAGCTTAAATGGAGCTTCAACAGAACCCTACCCAAATTCCACTTAAAAAATAATCTTAGGGTTCTAGGTCTATTGATAGATAAATTTCTAACCGGCTTGGACAACGAAGTATTTTATCCAATAGCCAAGTTATCATAATGAGTGTAAGTGTCTGATAACATAGACCTATAGCCCTTAATAGTGACGGTCTGCAGTTTGAGAACATCAAACAAGTAGACCCAGAAATTGGCAATATATGGTATGGACGGATCGTATGTGTCTACTGACTGATCTGGACACGAAAATTTGAACATGGATGTTCGCTATTATGCAAATCCAATGTTGAAGAGCCATATTGACATCATCTCTTTGATGTTTATGTGTTTTTTTAGGAACAGAGAGTCCCAAAGACCCCGACACTTCAAGTCTGCAGGACTTAGGGTTGTGCCACAACCCATCTGACTCGCATCCCTCATAATCGTGAAAGCCAGATCCAGCAGTTGCAGCAGAACTCCCGGAGTTAAACACCACTGAATATCTGCCCAAATCTGAACCTTTTGTTTTACTAGGTCCATTAAAACCAAACTGGTTTTGAGTGAATGCGTCTTCACACTCCAGTTCTGAGTAAAGAATATCTGGAGGGGACACATGCGCAGACGGCCCATCGGAATAAGAACCGCACAGCCCCATCAGTCACATGAATTCCCTCGCTATTAATGCGTCTGAGTGTAGACAAAAGCGAGTATAACAACTGACTAATTTCGCTCTTGGTAACAGCAGATGAACCAGATTGTTGTGAGTCTCAAAGCTCATCCCCAAGTAAGTGAATGACTTGGATGGAGCTAGATCCGCCTATTTCTCATTTATGATGAAACCGAGATGTCGTAGTAATAGAAGCAGACTCTGAACATCGTTCTGAAGAATAGTTCTGTTGCCGTACCTCTGTAGAATGTCATCCAAGTAAGCCGACGTCACAGCAGATAAATGAGCTCAGAAGTATGACATTACGAGTTCATAATTCAAGTGAATGCCCAGGAAGGCAGGTTCAGACCAAAGCACATCACTCTGAACTGATAAACCTTCCCTTGTACGGCAAACCGCAGGTACTTATCTGAATGCCGGATGTACCATGATATGAAGTACCCATCTTTTAGATGGGTACTCGAATGCTCGCTCTTACTGACCGAATGGTCTCCATACAGAATTTTGGAACCACGGTAAGCTTGTTTATCCAGCAGAAGTCTATAACCGGTCGGAACAAGCCATCTGGCTTTGGTACGAGGAACAGGTAACTGTAAAAACCCTGAGAATCTTGATCTTGATGACCTCTATTGCTTCCTTTAATAAGAGAGCCTGTATCTCCGCTAAGAAGGACTCTCTTTTGAAAGGATCCGAGGGAAGATTTGTCCAATGCAGACATCTTGTTTGTGGGGGTTTCGCTTGGAATGATAGCTGTAAGCCGTCCGAGACTACAGTTCTCAGCCACTGATCCTCCGTGACTGCTATCTAGTTTGTCATGAAGTTCGATAACCTTCTGCCAACTGGCCAGCAATAGAGGTCTTGAACATCACCTGTATGACCTGTGAGGCTTACGGGAGGAGAAACTACGTCCTCCCCACGATGAATCTTATCCCGTCGGCCTAGGGGCATCTGACCGATAGTCACGATCAGTCCCCTTTCCCGAGTCCCTATATTGACGACTTCCGGAGTAATTGTACGAGGGCTTCTTGTACCCTCGTAAGGAGTTCCTTTTTGATGTTTTAGATTTGGAACATCCTCCTTTACTCCTGTCTGCAGAAGCGAGTTGCTGAGATGCCGACTTCATGAGCAGAGCACTTGACGCTAGATTAGTAGCCTGTTCATAGACTAACGAAAGCTTGTAGTAAAAAATAGTATGTCCAGAGACTGGAGCGACCTGGAGAGAGCTTTTCATCTTGTCATCTATAAGTGATGAGGATGCAAGGGCAGCATCATGTCTAATTAACTCCAGATTAGCCACTGTTAGGGAGGAGTTATATGTGGTATACATAATTGCCCTGGAAAAAACTCTAAGAGAGGTACAATCGTCCTCAAATTCCTTCCTGTTGATACGTTGTGCCAAAGCTCTAGTGAGGTGATCTGCATACGACATTGCGTCCAAACTCACTCTATTTGATGAAATTGCCATTTCCATTACATCTGAGCAAATAGTGAATGATGCAGGTAAGGATACATCTAGATCCCCGTCCTGCTAATCCAAATGCAGAGGAGCTCGCTGTACATCTTCTCCAACCGTTTTAAATGAACGTGGTCCAAGAAACGGTATATTTATGGAAGATGTAGGTAAGAAACTGCCTTTTTTTCCTCTCATTCGAGAGGCTGAATATGGCATCGTCTACATGACTGAAGGCCTGTGACACCAACCTAGACTAAACCGGAAAAGAAAGAACCTCTTCCTTTCACCGTATAAAGTCTGGGTCTAGCAGTGCCATCGGTTTCTCTCGTGTTGTCACAGCATTCTGATTCGGTGGAACAAATTCAGGGTAATACTGATGGATGAAATCCATCACAACCATGTGCTGTTCCGAAAGGGAAGGGTAATCCTCTTCCTTATCCCTTTCACCATCCGAGAGAATCAGTTGTGAATCTCGGTCCATTACATCTGCGTGAACTGGACCGACCCAGCAAAGTCCGACAGCTCATGTTTTGAGTCCTGGGGAGGCTGCTCTTGCACTTGCTGGGATGCTGTGGTCAGCTGCACAATCTGCGACAGCAAGTCCACCATCGAGGCCTTGGGAGCAGTGGCCTTCTGTTTCTTAGCCACTTGCTGCTCCTGGGACGGTGTGTCGGAGATAGATCTCTTCTCCGAACATCCCAATGATTGAGGCCTCATCTCCTTAGCTATAGGATGGTCCAACTTCACAGGCGAAGAGTGGTCCCTTCTTCACGCAGCAGGCTGGATATCCGAAGTCGGGTAGCTAGGATGCGGTCATGTGTGCTTTTTAATCAAAGCGGAAGAAGTTGTGACTGTAGCCAAGGCTGACTGCAATCTAGACGGAGCATTCCAAATCATTTGGGCCAAATGGCAGGTGTGGACGTATTCTCCGGTCCGTGCAAGTTCTCAATAACAACATCTGGCCCTAGAGGTTGCTGGGATAGAGATGGACCTCGCCTGCTTGCAGCCCTTTCAGACCTCGCCGAGCTTTCCCACAACACTTTCTGGCTTCTTCCCTGGTTCTGTTGTCACTGGATAAGCATGTTTAAATTTTAAGGTGCTCGCTCTACCCACACTACACTTCCTTTAGCCGCAACGGACATATCTGGCATCATGGCTCCCACGAATGGAGTAACCGCTTCACCAGTCGAGCAAGCAGCAGGCAAAGGATTAAAACCACCGCCCAGTGGTTTCATCCCATGCCTAATATTCAGGAACACCTTAGCAGCTAACTCTATTTGCTCATCAGCGCACGACGATGGTAGCACACATTTGGTAGGTGTCACATAACCATCACCATGTTCTTGTTCCTCTGAAAAAAAACTGAGAAACATGAATGACTTTGCGGCAAGAGAACCGGCATTGGTCTCTCACCGCTAACAACATCTCGTGGCACCCATGTCCAACGTTTGTCATCCCAATCAACACATGTAGGATAAGAATTTGTGGGAAAACATTGACTACAGGCAAGGCAACAAGCATGTAAATCTGAGGAAGATTTCCTCACCTTGCATTTAGAGTAATAAGCTGTCATAATTAATCAAACAAAGTCGATCAGACTCCCACCAACTCAACAAAAAATATATGATAAAGATACATAATAATCAATGATCAAAATACAAATCGAAAAAGTAATTTTAAAAAATCTTTCGAAAAATTTTGACAGAAGCCCAAGTTCCCAAAGGGAACATGAATAGCCCAAGGGTATCCCGATAGAGCCTAAGTGTGGACAAAAATCCAAAAATTACACTACCGCAATATTAAAACATGTATCTGACAACAATCTTACTGTAATAATAAGTAAATACTATGTATATTTAAGGACGTTGCCAATGTAAACACCGTCAAGGTAAAAACCGGAAACAAGACCTCAGGCACAGAATAAAAAGGCCCAAAGTCAGTAACAGATTTTAAAGCTACCAGCTGTAAAGCAAGATCTTCAGATGAAGAAACTACAGGCTCAAGAGAGCGTAAAATGCTCACTTGGACCAATTTGTCCTAAACTGTAAGGGTTATGGGTATGGAGAAAATGTAGTCTGAATGAACAATATGACAGATTTGCCAGCAATTTTTTTGTCCAATTGTTTCAACTGCTCAGAAGAATGCTTCATACCAAATACAAAATCTCTTGTCCATGCAGTTTGGGAAATATTGGACATTTCATTTTTTTCTATTTTTAGCACTGGGTGTTCTCACGGGGAACCGCAAAAAATTTCGGGGGCATGAATGACATACTTAGGGTCAACTAATGCCACATGTAAAATTTTGTTCAAATCGCTCCATTGGTTCTTGAAATAGAAATTTTCAGGGGAGCTCAAAAGTGAGCCCATCCCCAGGAGAGCCCAAAACTGGACCTATCAACTTTCTTTGAACAACTTTTAATCTAGAACACCAGAGAAAGTTTCATACCAAATATCAAAGCATTCCCACTTGTGGTTCATGAGAAGATGATTTTTAAAGAATTTCATCATATTTGGGCATAAGACCACGCCCAAAAAGGGCAGAGATCCCATTTGAACAAAACTTAAACAGAATACCCCCAAGATGATGTGGCCCATATATGTTTCAATTTGGGCCATTGGTTTGTGAGGAGAAGATTGTTTTGTAAAAGCTAACATACGATGGATGACGGATGATGGACGCCAAGTGATGGCAATAGCTCACACTGACTTTCAGTCAGGTGAGCTAAAAATGAAACATCGGATAGAAGATACCTGACCCAAATGACCCAACACCCCTATAGTGATGAACCAATTATCAAAACTTGATATCAACCAATTATTTCTCTGCCGACCATGCCCAGTGCAATGGTTGAAGTAGGACAAAAAGTGTAATCTGTTGCTGCCTGTTATACTACAGAATTTTGTTGATAAATCATCAATCACGAAAGCTTAATACCACATAAGTTCTCAGAGTATGCATGTTTAGTGCTGGGCAATATTAGCCAAAAAAATATTTGCATTTTTTGGGGGGTATGGGGAAATGATTGTTATTAACGATACAATCACACAATATTGTTCTCGTGAAGATTGTGTTTTTTTCTGGTAAATAGTGTTAATACGGTTTTGTGTAAGGATACAATTTACTTGGTTGTATTAACCAGGAATATACTGAGCACACATACTTTGTGTCTTAAATGAATAATAATTTTAATGTTAATGTGTGATGTGAAGTCGTTTGACGCATGGTTTACTCGTTTGTCAGAATGTATTATTCAGTGTCTTTTTCCAACATGTTACCTCCCTTGATGTGTTTCTCTAATGTTTACATGAACTCTACAATCTTTGGGAAATTATGGCGATCTCATTCCGATTGCAGTTGGTAAATTCCGTAATATCTCTGCTCTGCAAATCCCTAAAATTTCTGCTATGCACTACACACGTTTTTAATGGGGAAACTTTACTAAAAGGGCCAGATATCAAAGGGATTTTTAATAGTCAGTGTTAAATATAGAATAACCAGAAACAGACGGTTTTTAACTGTCGGTTGTCATAATCGACCTGTTATAGCCCCCATATTATATTGAGATTGATATATCTTTAGTTGTTAATTATATGAGATAGATATTTTTATTGCTGCATTTTCTGACTGGTCTCACTTATTTGCACTCAGTGACCTTGTTTACATCTTTGTTACATTGATCTATTGTACAAATAGCTGTTGATTGTTTAAGTAGGTCAAGGACCTTATTTACTTGGATTGTGATGGAATCACCTGGAAATTGATAGAACATTGTAGAATTTTCATCTTCTGGAACATTCAATCTGGTTACTATATAAAGGTTTGTCAACAGAATTCAAAAACTCATTTTTAGAAAGCCATTTCAGAAAGACTCACTTCAGTTGTTTCCATTGGAGATTATTATTGTTTCAGAACAGTGCACTTATAATAGAAGCAGTGCTTCTTTGTGAATTTGGAAGATTGATTCCAAAAGAGAATTTTGAAGAGAATCTATTCGTCTTGGAAAAGAGAATTTAAACTTTCTGTGAAAAAGAATAATATTA
The DNA here is from genome assembly GCA_031216915.1 of Pictodentalium vernedei. Classification (NCBI taxonomy): domain Eukaryota; kingdom Metazoa; phylum Mollusca; class Scaphopoda; order Dentaliida; family Dentaliidae; genus Pictodentalium; species Pictodentalium vernedei. The sequence goes on from CM062297.1 coordinate 556,366,227, forward strand.
TTTTGTGAAAAGCCAGGATTCTACTGGCTTATTTGGAAATTACCTGTGTCGCCAATACTTCTTGGATTTTTACTCCATTTGAATTTTGCAGAGCATTTTATTATATTTTATTGGAGACTGCTGAAATTTCTCAGTGAAAACTTTATTACAAATCAACGGGATACTGTTTCTGAAGAGACATTCTTGGATTTAATACTACCAGCTGGTAACTCTTCACCACTGGATTACTGGATTCTGTCAAACTGTATTTTGGACTAATTCGATAATTGATAAGTACCACTGTTTTTATTTTCCGTAAACCAATTAGTGTAAAAGATCTTTGTATCGTTTTTTTTTTTTATTAATTTTTTTTAATTAAATTTCAGAATAATGAAATTCATAGTTATTGTTGCTGATGCTCAGATTTCTTTCTGGGGGCTCTTTGCCGAGATTGAATATTAGATAACGAGAAAATTTCAAATTGCAATTATTATTTTGGCTCACTTTCAAAACATTTAAATTTTCTTAGAAAATTTCAGTATTATTATTTATATTCTGAGAACCAGCAAACCTTTTCATCATGTTATTTATTGTGACAGAATTTATTTCTGAATTTGAAAGCTCTCCTAGTTTGGCCATTTTAGAATCTCTTAAAAAGGAGGATTTATTCCAACTTGCTCATTATCTAAAATTACCTGCCACCCCTGGTCTGAACAAACATAAACTTAAACAGCTCATTATTAATCATTATATTGAGGAGGGTCTTTTGCCTCAGTCTGGGTTACCGGTCTCTGAACCACAACCTACTGATGCCCTTGAACTCAAAAAGTTAGAATTGGAACTAAAGAGAATAGAAATGCAACAAGAAATGAAAAAGCAGGAAAATGAAATGAAATTAAAAGAATTAGAAGCTTGACAAAAAGAAAAAGAATTAGAAGCTCAAAAAGAAAAGGAACAAATTCAAGCTTAAAAAGAAAGGGAACAAATTCAGGCTCAAAAAGAGGATAGGGAAATAAAATTAAGGGAAATAGAAGCTCAAAAAGAAACGCACTTAAAGGAATTGGAAATTCAAAAGGAAATAAAAATGAAAGAATTAGAATCACAGCATCAAGGCTCAAATGTAAATTCCCCAAGTAGATTTGATGCAACTAAACATGTTAGGCTAGTTCCCCCCTTTCAAGAAAAAGAAGTTGATAAATATTTTTTACATTTTGAAAAAGTGGCAACAAGTTTAGAATGGCCACGGAATGTCTGCACTTTGCTACTGCAATGTGTTTTGAAAGGGAAGGCCCAAGAAATCTATTCTGCTCTATCTTCTGAGCAAAGCAATAATTATGACACTGTTAAAGAGGCTATACTTAAGGCATATGAACTTGTTCCAGAGGCCAATAGGCAGAAATTTAGAAATTATTATAAAAACGAAAATCAAGCTCATGTGGAATTTGCCAGAGAGAAGCAAAATTTATTTGACAGGTGGTGCCATTCCAAAGAAATTGGGAAAGATTTCTCTAAATTAAAAGAAATGATGTTGATAGAAGAGTTTAAAGGAAAGATACATTCAGATATAAAGGCCCACCTGGATGAACAAAAAGTTGACACTTTAAATAGAGCAGCAGTACTAGCAGATGACTGTGCCTTAACTCATAAAATGAGTCATAACTCTACAAATTTTTGGCCCCACAAGAATTCTTTCCAAAGTTGACCTAGACCAAATTCAGATAAAATTCATCCTTCCAATCATCCTTCCAATCCTCCAAACTTTTCACCACCCAAATTTAATAGGAAGCCCAATGAGCATAAGTCATCTAATGCCAGCCCTACACCATTACAATCCAACAGTTCAATTAAAATTTGTAATTATTGTAAGAAGCAAGGTCATATTATTACTAACTGTAAAAAGTTGAAGAAGAAAAATTCAAACCAATCACTTGAGTGTCGTTATTGTAAGAGGAAAGGCCACATTATTACTGACTGCTGGCTGTTAAAAAGGAAAAATAAGTCCTCTACTTCACAGAATGCACTAGCATGTGAACAATGCCCTGAAAATTATGTAATAAAGCAAGATGCTTTAGAAAATTATAAGCCATTCATTTCTGAAGGCTTTGTTTCCCGTGAGGGGGATAAGCACTGTTCCTTACCAATAAAAATACTGAGAGACACAGGAGCTACTCAGTCATTAATGTTAGAAGGCATTTTGCCATTTTCTGAAGAAAGTGCTACAGGGGCATAAGTTCTAATATCAGTTCTAATATCAGGTATTGAGTCAAACTCTTTAAATGTCCCACTTCATAAAATAAATTTAAGAAGTAGTTTAGTAAATGGGAGTGTGACAGTACGAATCAGACCTACTCTACCTGTAAAAGGTATTTCTTTATTATTGGGAAATGACTTGGCTGGTGACAAAGTCACTGTAGAACCTCAAGTGGTGGATAAGCCGAGCACAGATGAAAGTATTATTAATTTGAAGGAATGTTTTCCTTTTGCTTTTCCAGCATGTGCTGTGACTCGGTCCATGGCAAAGAAAGCTGAGGTTGATAACAACCTCAATTGTGTTGATTTACACAGCAAAGCTGAGGATAAGAACAGTCACAAAATTACGGATTCTGAAGACACTGATTTGTCTCAGACGTTTTTGAGTCAGTGTGATGACTCCTCCAGAAATTGTAATGAGGCCACTACACCTGAGAGTGAATGTCATTTCCCAGACTTCTTTAATTCAGGAACAGGAAAGTGATACTGATCTTGCCGAGCCACATGAAAGGGCTCTCACAGAGGCAGAAGCCCAAAACTCCCCTGTCTGTTATTTTAAAAAATCTGATGTACTAATGAGGAAATGGCGACCACCAGAAGTACCCTCCAATATTGATTGGGAGGTTATTTATCAAATAGTTGTCCCCACTAAATACCAGAATGAAATAAGCCTGGCTCATGAAAATCCAATGGCTGGACATTTGGGAATTAGGAAGACCTACTCTCGTATTCAGCAATGTTTTTACTGACCCAAGCTTCGACAGGATGTTGTCGAATTTTGTAAAACCTGCCACACCTGTCAAACTGTAGGAAAACCCAATCAGAAGATTCCTCCTGCTCCCCTTCAACCAATCCCTGCTTTTGAGGAGAGCCATTTAGTAGAATTATTATTGATTGTGTTGGCCCATTGCCTAGAACAAGATCTGGAAATGAATATCTTCTGACCATCATGTGTGCTTCTACACGATGACCTGAGGCTATACCTCTAAGAAATATTAAAACTAAGACTATAGTCAAGGCCTTGATAAAATTTTTCACCACTTTCGGTCTACCCAGATCAGTGCAATCAGACCAAGGCTCAAATTTTATGTCAAACATTTTTCAGCAGGTGATGTATGAGCTCAAAATTAAGCAGTACACATCACGTGCCTACCATCCCAAAAGTCAAGGAGCTCTAGAATGCTTTCATCAAACATTGAAGACCATGATAAAGGCCTATGGGGAGGATAATGAGAAGGACTGGGATGAAGGAGTACATCTCCTCTTATTTGCAGTCCGTGAGACTGTACAGGAATCACTGGGGTTCAGCTCATTTGAATTAGTGTTTGGACACTCAGTGAGGGGTCCACTCACTGCTTTGAAGGAGAAATGGCTCGAGGAAGAGCCACCTGAAATTTCTCTTCTGGACTATGTGTCCACCTTTAAGGAAAAATTGCACCAGGCCAGAGAAATGGCAAATAAACATTTACAGAAAGCCCAGAGTCATATGAAGACCTGGTATGATAAAAAGGTGAAATTTCGCACCTTCAAACCTGGGGACAAGGTGCTAGTATTATTCCCTTTAAAGGGCAATGCTTTACAAGTAAGATATGCAGGTCCTTATATTGTTAAGCACAAGATCAGTGATACTGATTATGTTGTTGAGACTCCCGACAGACTCAAAAATACTCAGCTGAGCCATATAAATATGTTCAAAACATATTATGAGAGAGAACCAAGCTCTCTACCAGTCTCAACAGTCACCCACATGGATGAGGTGGAAATTCCTGTGGAGGATATTCATGAAGGTGGAGAAAATATACCTCTGAAGTTACAGAACTCAGATGTCCTGAGAGATCTTCAAAATAAAATGGATTATTTACTACCTGACCAAAGAAAAGATTTAGTTGATTTAATTTTCAAATATCAACACTTATTTCCTGATGTGCCAAGTAGGACATCAGTTATTTTTCATGATGTTGATGTGGGAGGAGCAAACCCCATCAAACAGCATCCATATAGATTGAACCCTTTCAAAGCTGAGATCATGCGAAAGGAAATACAGTATATGCTGGACAATGATATCATAGAACCTAGCCATAGCAACTGGAGTTCACCCTGTATACTCGTCCCAAAACCTGATGGGAGTTACCGATTTTGTACGGATTACCGAAAGGTAAACAGCCTCACCAAAACAGACAATTATCCAATTACAAGAATTGATGACTGTATTGACAAACTTAGCCATGCTATATTTGTGACAAAATTTGACTTGTTAAAGGGTTATTGGCAAGTCCCTTTAACAGAAAGAGCAAAAGAAATATCTGCTTTTGTTACCCCATTTGGGTTGTATCAATATAAAGTAACCCCTTTTGGCATGAAAAACTCTCCGGCAACGTTCCAGCACATGGTTAACCACTTAATTGCAGACCTAGATCACAGTGAAGCTTATATTGATGATGTTATTATACACACGGATACAAATTGGACTGATCATCTAAAGCATATTCAAGAATTTTTATTTTTTGACAAAGTGTCCCAAGCTAACCTAACTATTAACTTGGTAAAATCAGAATTTAGCAAAGCAGCTGTAAATTATTTAGGTCATGTTGAGGGTCAGGGGCAGGTGAGGCCGATTGCAGCAAAAGTTGATGCCATTGTAAATTTTCCAGTACCAAGCTCTAAAAAAGAGCTGATGAGATTCTTAGGCATGGCTGGATATTATAGAGATTTTGTTTAAATTTTTCAGATGTTGTCTCCCCTTTGACCAGTTTATTGAGCAAAAGGGTTGAGTTTGTTTGGACTGAGGAATGCCAGAAATCCTTTAACAGAATAAAAACTTTATTAAATAATTCCCTTGTCTTGGCCAGTCCCAATTATGAAAAGCCCTTCAAATTATTTATAGATGCAAGTGACAACGGAGCAGGTGGGTATATTGCCCAGAAAGATTCCCAAAGTATTGATCACCCTGTATGTTATTTCTCCAGAAAATTTCTCAAACATCAAAAAAATTACTCTTCAGTAGAAAAAGAAACTTTGGCTCTAATTTTGGCATTAACCCATTTTGATGTGTATCTAGGAACCACCCAATGCCCAATTACAGTTTACACTGATCATAACCCCTTAACTTTTATCAATAAAATGAAAAACAAGAATCAAAAATTACTGCGGTGGAGTTTAGCCCTTCAAGAATATAATTTAAAGATTAGGCATATTTCAGGAAGAGATAATGTTGTAGCTGATGCTCTTTCCAGAATATCCTAATTTAAAATGATCTGATTAGTCTCTATTCACTTCAAGTGTATATATATATATATATGTTTATTAAAAAAATTTGTTAAGATTATCGTGTGTGTTTTGTAAACCTGTCAGAGTCTGCTAAAGTTATATCAAAAGTTTTCAGTACCTTCAAACTTTTTCTTTTAAGGTGGGCTGTGTTATAGCCCCCATATTATATTGAGATTGATATATCTTTAGTTGTTAATTATATGAGATAGATATTTTTATTTCTGCATTTTCTGACAGGTCTCACTCATTTGCACTCAGTGACCTTGTTTACATCTTTGTTACACTGATCTATTGTACAAATAGCTGTTGATTGTTTAAGTAGGTCAAGGACCTTATTTACTTGGATTGTGATGGAATCACCTGGAAACTGATAGAACATTGTAGAATTTTCATCTTCTGGAACATTCAATATGGTAACTTTATAAAGGTTTGTCAACAGAATTCAAAAACTCATTTTTAGAAAGTCATTTCAGAAAGACTCACTTCAGTTGTTTCCATTGGAGATTATTATTATTTCAGAACAGTGCATTTATTATAGAAGCAGTTCTTCTTTGTGAATTTGGAAGATTGATTCCAAAAGAGAATTTTGAGGAGAATCTATTCGTCTTGGAAAAGAGAATTTATACTTTCTGTGAAACAGAATATTATTATTATTTTGTGAAAAGCCAGGATTCTACTGGATTATTTGGAAATTACCTGTGGTGCCAATACTTCCTGGATTTTTACTCCATTTGAATTTTGTGGAGCATTCTATTATATTTTATTGGAGACTGCTTAAATTTCTAAGTGAAAATTTTATTACAACTCTACGGGATACTGTTTCTGAAGAGACATTCTTGGATTTAATACTACCAGCTGGTAACTCTTCACAAGATTCTTCACCACTGGATTACTGGGCCTTCCTGGAAACTGCACATGTGCTGATCTGAAAAGTATGGAGGACCAAATAGGACATCAACTTTTCGGTTTTGCATGCAAGTTTGGGGTTTTGGGGGGCAAAATTTGCATTTGGCCCTGGATTAATTTTTAGTTTAAACAATATTTATTCATGAATTATAATATTATACATACAGGTAAATGATAATTGCATAATGTTCATGGAGACTTGTAATACAGGTGTATGCATAAAGGTATTTCAACATAGTTGATATACAAGTTGTATGGGTGGGATTCAGCAGTAAGCTATAAGCTTATGTTAAGCTGTCTCCCAAGAAAATCTGAAAAAAATTGCAGGTAGTTGCTTTGCACTATGTAAAATATTGTTTAAACATGAAATGGAGGTATACAAAAAGAGAGAAGAGAGAAAGAGAGGGGGGAGAGAGAGAGAGAGAGAGAGAGGGGGGGATAGAGAGTGTCAACCAAACTGAGCTCAACGCACACCCGACAAATGAGAGTTATTATACGCAACCTCATAGAATATGCTGCTAGCGGTGTCATTAAAGCGGACTCACCCGGGATCCACACCTGAGCTGCCATTAACGCGTGTGCATCTAACATTTACAAACTATCAATCAAATTTAATCTATTAAAAGCCACAAAAAATCTACATCTTGTTTATCCTGGATTTCCAAGATCGATGCACGTGAAGAAACACAGCCCAAGCGCGGAGCCTGAATTGCCCACGACGGCTCCGTCGCAGCCTGGCATCCTGTGGCACTAACGCTCAGAATGCAAAATAAGGCTGCATTATTCACACTTCAGATGCATGTACTATCCACAATTTGAGAAACGTGCACAGCCGCGCCCACCGGCAGGACCGACAAGCCCCCCCCCCCCCCCCCCCCCCCCAACAACGGATGCGGGGGAGCAACACCTGTCACATCACAAATGCCACTGCCCCGCACCCACCGCCGAGAAGAGAGCAGCCCACCAGGCCCGACAACGGCCGCGGCCACACTCGACTCCCAAACCGTCGACACCAAAGACATATATTCCTTGCTGGAAAGTCATCACATCAGTCACAAATGTTTGAATAATGAATATGTGAAATGAAAGTGATAAATCATTCCCCAAAGAACTACAAATGGAAATGACTCACTGGAAGCGCCCACTCAGTGTGATATAATCCTGTACAATTCCGAATACAAGCGCATTTTAAGAGTTGTCCAACCATTCAGACCCAAACAGAAGCATAGAGAGGTCAAATGTGAAAGGCAATGTTGGTCTTATTCACAAGCTTGAGAAAATAGGGATATCTGGCGATCTACTTTGTTTTTTAAAATCTTACCTCTCCGACCGGTATCAGCAGGTTGTGGTAGCCTCTGAGGTGTCCTCCTGGAGACACTTAATGTCTGGTGTTCCACAAGGTTCCATTCTGGGCCCACTCTTATTCCTGATATACATTAACGACATTACGGAAAATTTACTGAGCAGCATTCATCTATTTGCAGATGATACATCTTTATATCTCATAGTAGAGAATCCTGAGCAAGCTGCAGTCTTAATCAATCGTGATTTGGCAACAATCGAAGATTGGGCCAAAACATGGCTGGTTGAGTTCAATGCTCAAAAAACAGAAACTATGCTAATATCCCGTAAAATTAATGTTCCTGGACATCCACCCTTATATCTAAGTGGAACAGGAATTACTGAGGTTACCAGTCATAAGCACTTAGGTGTAATATTGAATAAAAATTGTACGTGGAATGACCACATTGACCACGTTTGCTCTAAAGCTTGGTCACGTATCGATATGCTTAGAGCTCACAAGTTTACTCTTGAACGAAAAGTCCTCGAACGAATATATTTTGCTTTCATTGGACCTCTATTAGAATATGCTGACTGTGTCTGGGACAACTGCTCAGCAATGCAAGCAGCTGACTTGGAGAAAATACAGATAGTGGCAGCAAGAATAGTTACTGGTGCCACTGTGAGTGCCAGTAGAAGCCTCCTCTATACTGAAGTTCAATGGGATACACTACAAGAAAGACGCCGTAAGCACAAGCTTACTCAGTTCTTCAAGATGTATCATGAGCTAACACCTCTATATATCTCTATCAAAGTTCCCCCATCAGTGCATCCATCAATCAAAGTCACAATCTCCGATCTGCAATTAACCACCGTATTCCCTTCTGCCACACTAACTTATACCAATCCTCATTTATCCCGGATGTTACCAAACAGTGGAACAGATTACCAACCTCGGTAAAAGAAAATTCCTCCCTCATAAATTTTAGAAGGTTCTTAAATAGTGCAAACCAACGACCACCGATATTTTACACTGGTGCTAAATCCTGTGCTGCACAAATCTATCATTGTAGGCTACGCTTGCATTGTAGCGGTATCAATGCCCACCTCTATGACAACCATCTATCGTCATCCCCACTGTGCCAGAGACAACTGAACATTTCCTCCTGTATTGTCCAATACATGGATTAATTTTTGAGTTAGCACCAGCTAGTCTGGGCCATTGGTTGTATAAAAATACTGGACATTTTGTGGACCAATTTCAAGAATCAACATATCGCCTCATGGTGATACACCCACATGCCAAATATCATTTCAGAAATCGTTGAATATTTATTTGCAAGTTGGATGAAGATGATTATCCAAAGCTTGAGTAAGATAAATTAATGGGAATTAGTTGAGTTGAGTCGCCATCAGTGATGATCGCTTTCACTAACTGGATGGAGAAATGGATTTTTACCTTTTATAAGGTTTCGGGTGAAAAAATCAATTATTTTCCCAAACCAACAGAAGACAATCACTCCACACAAAATGCAGATAAATTAATGAGAATTATGCTTTTACAGTCGGCAAGTATGTTTGAAATGGTTTGAGTTGAACCGCCATCAGCGATGATCACTTTATCACACTGGATGTGGAGATGGACTTTTAACTATTAAAATGCTTTGTGCTGAAAAAAAGCAATTAATTTACAAACTAATTGTTGAAGGTGGTCACCCAACACCAAATAAAGATTATTAATTGGAATTATGTTTTTAAATGTGATAATTGTAGTTAAATCGGGTGGCCATCGATGGCCAGCAGTTGCAATCGGTGTTTAGGAACACCGATGAATTGCTCATATTCATTAACTCGAAGTTGGGTCAGGCATTTATTAAATTTATTGGGTCCTCCTAAACACTGGAATTACTCCAAATAAGGCCATTTTGATTACGAGACTGGCATGATGGGTCTAATTAATAGTACACTAAAGCCTCAAGAAAAAAAAAATTCCCAGGTACAGGACATGGAACTGGAACGCTTGTTCATTCTTAGGAATGACAGGGTATTTTTTGTTTTTAAAGACTTGATTAGCAGTTTCCATTTTGGTTTCAAAACATGATGATAAATAGTGAATATAAGGCCAATATGAAAGAAAAATGGTTAGCATCTGGACATTTTTGTATAGCATTTTGCGATGCAAATCGAGTCATCAAAAACATGGTATGACAGCACATGAAATGGAATCGAGTGTTGTGCCTACTGAATACAAGGCAATAAAAAATAACCACATATAGAGAAAAAAAAATCAAGACCAATGTGTTTACCACACTCCTCTCATAGCTGGCATTGCATTAGTTTGGGGATCTGAACGTAGTGGCTACCCCGCTACGTTCCAATTCCTCCCATTCAAATCTGTGGTAAAATTCCCCATCAAGTTTTAATGGGAACTCAAAACTCAAAAATAGGAATATATATCAAGCTTTTGCCCTTATCACCGGCTGCATTCGATAGAACACGTATTTCCTTACATCAGTTTGTAGTTGGGTGAATGATGGGGGAATGGCAACATAGAACATTTCTGGATACTTTATGAGAACAGTCTTCACAACTCTGTGATTAAATATTTAAAATAATAAGCAAAGGGTGAAAAGTATGAAATAAAACAGGTAATTCCGGGTAATTCAGCATAATTCCAGTGTTTAGGAGGACCGAATTTATTGCCCTGATACACTAACCCCTAACCAAGTGATTTCACCCCTCAGCGATTTCACCGCCAGGCCGGGCCATTTCTCCCTAAAAAGTAAGCCATTTTGCCCAAAATGGTAGGCCATTTCGCCCCAAAGAATTATTATTGAATAAAGTAGTTTATATTAATAATATTTATTTTTTTATTATGAATAAACCGTTTCAACCGACATGAACTCCCAATCATTGTTTAGAACAATACCATAGATTAAACAAGTGCCGGTAATCACCAACTGATTGATAATCAGCTGTGATCAAAAAGTCCAAAGTGTTACTGGAAGTTCTTTTGATAATGTTGTTGTTTTGGTGAGGATTGGTGTTGTTTTTGATAAATGCTAACTAGTTTGTTGTATTCGGTAGCTTTTTTGATGATATTGTTTTTGTGATGAGATCACTGAGTTGTTTGTAGAGTTATTGAGATAAATTCCTATAAGTAATGGGTCCAACTGTTTTTTCATCATTCATCATCATGTCTTCGAACAATCTGTGCATTCACTGCACTGGAGAAGTGAGAGCACATCAGTAAGCATTGCAGTGTAAGGTATTGGACATGCGAAACTGGTATCTCCCCTACTTATAGACAGGCTGTTAAAGGCAATGGCATCATCGACTGGACCTGTGTGGCATGCAAAAATCAAAAACAACCTCAACAGAGCTCTGCATTAAATTTGGCACAACTACAGACAAGATCATCATCAACAGGCGAAGAGACACAGCCAGAGAGTACCCAGGTGTCATCTGAAAACAACTCATCTCTGGTCAGAGAGTTTGAAACTGAATTTAGCACATAACAGAAAATGCATTTGATGGGCCACTGAAAACATCAGACTTTAATGTCACAAGGGAACAGAGATTAATGAGCCCAGAACTACAGGAAGAGCAAGTTTTATTTCCTTAAAAATTACTTGTACTCCACAGAACCAGCACAGGAAAACTGAAGATTATAAGAAGGTGAGTTCATGTAATACTGGTTGTAATTGATTGATATATATCATTTATATTTTTGATTTAATTCTTTTTATTAAATTATTGTTATAAACGTGAGTTCACATTGATGGGTAGGAATATATCTAAAAAAAAAAAAAAAATTCTATTAAAGATCTCGTCAAATTAGGTAAGTATTTCTCAAATTATATAGCTATTTAATCACAATTTTCGTTTATTTTATTTTCAGGTATTGGATTGCATTTTGGAGCTCCTACCAAGCTTCAGAGTAAAAGAGTTTGTTGTGGACTTTGAGGCTGGTATGTGGGAGGCATTAAAGAAGTGTTTGACCAGAAAAAAGTACATGGATGTTCTTTCCATTTTGGACAAGCCCTTTGGTGCAACATGCAGAACAAGGATTGCAGGTTAGGATATGTCTTGTATTCAGAGAATTAGCCTTTCATTACCCAGACATCTAACCTAATGATTCAAAAATAATAATTGTAATCTGTGTTTGTTGAAACAAGCAATGTGATCAGTGAGTGTGATTGTGGCTGACAACATTTCATTAACAGCTCTGAAAAGAGTAATCATAAATAATTTTTTTTTTTTGTTGAAACAAACAATCTGATCAATGAGTGTTTTGGGTGGATTGCGATTGTGGCTGACGACTATTCATCAACTGTTCAGACAAATAACAATAATGAAGGTAATTATTTCTACTTATTTCTCATGGCATTCTCTGAAGATTAGAGACCAAGCTGTTTGGAGGCATGTGCTGAGCTTCGGTTTACAGGTAATATATCAGAACATAAATGCTATTCTTATTTTGTCCCACTAAATACCGAATCTGTCTTGAAATAACGAATCTGACCCTCTTAAATGTAATTATATATATTTCTCACTTAATTTCTTGCTATTATGGGTGTTCAGTAATGATTAAAAATATTTTAAATGAAAAAAAAATGACAAAGTCCCGGAAAATATTTGTTTTTAGGTAAAACCCAGCCAGCATTGCATGGTTGGGCCAACATTGGCAGATGGTGGAGTACGTAGGTGACGGTCGCCAGTGGTATACAGTCGTTGGGCCAACATCGAATGACCGTTGGCAATTTCCCAGTCAGCATGCGTACATTGGGCCAATGTTGGCACATCATCATATCCGTATGTGGCATTTACCAGTGAAAATCAGGCACTGTGTCAACATTGGTAGACATCAATGGAAATTCTATACACCTTGTAAATTAGTGGTCAAATTCAGAGTGAATATGGAAATGTATTGATAGTTTCGAAGTTGCAGAGTTAATAATAAGAGGCCCCAAGGGGCCTGAGGGCGCTCACCTGACATGGTAGCCTAAATATCAATCCAGAGAATTGATTTCAACAAGTTGCATCTGCTCCTCCTAAGAAAAGCTTGTACCAAATATCCAAAGATTCTGACCAGTGGATCTAAAAAAAAAAAGATTTTTAAAGAATATTCCTCATATTGAACTAAGTTATAATTCGGGCTCCCACAGGGAGCCCATATATGAACCCAGGGACTTGGCTTTAACAAACTTGAATCTCCGCCCCCCCCCCCCCCCCCCCCCCCCCCAAGGATGCTGCACACGAAATATCAAAACATTCCGACTGCTGGATCTGAAGAAGAAGATTTTTAAAGAAAATTCCTCATTTTGAACTAAGTTACAATTCAAGCTCCCACAGTGAGTCCAAATATGGACCTAGGGACATGGCTTGAACAAACTTGAATCTCACCCCCCTAAGGATGCTGCATAGCAAATAACAAAACATTCCGACTGCTGGATCTGAACAAGATTTTTAAAGGAAATTCCTCATTTTGAACTAAGTTATAATTTGGGCTACCACAGTGAGCCCAAATATGAACCCAGGGACTTGGCTTGAACAAACTTGAATCTCACCCCCCTAAGCATGGTGCATACCCGATATCAAAAGATTCTGCCTGCTGGATCTTGAGAAGGAGATTTTCAAAGAAATTTGCCTGAAATGCACTAAGTTCGAATTCAAGCTTCTATAGTGAACCCAAATATGAATCTAGAGGGCCGATTTGAACAAACTTGAATCAGATCCACCCCACAATGTTGCATACCAAATATCAAAAGATTCTGCCTGCTGAATCTGGAGAAGAAGATTTTTTAAGAAATTTGCCTGAAATGCACTAAGTTCAAATTCGGGCTTCTATAGTGAGCCCAAATATGAATCTAGGGGGCCGATTTGAACAAACGTGAATCAGATCCACCCCACAATGTTGCATACCAAATATCAAAAGATTCTGCCTGCTGATTATTATTAATTAACTACTACTAATTATTTTTAAAGCAAGCCAATAAATAAAGTAGTCCAGAGAATTGAGACTCTTTATAATCATTTAAAAGTGTCCGAGTATTGTATATTAAAGCCCGTTTGACACTTGACATATACAAATGCTTCACACCGAGCTACACTTTAAAAATAAGACATGAATGAATTTAAACATTAATATTACACTTTAAAACCATCCCGGAAGCGACTCAGAAATACTGACTTGGAGGAGGCATTCCCTTGCTTTTCACTATAAAGCAGGTGACCTGAGGGAACACCCGCCCCCCCCCCCCCCCTTCCCCTTGCCCTGGGTCAAATAGCCCAGAGCGAAGAGGGCAGCCGGACGGAGTCACTGCCGGAACAGAAAGCCTGCATAACTATAGTTGCAACTGTTTAGTGGACGACATTCTGAGCAACAGATAACGGACCTAAACAATGCAGGTCTCCAGAAATGGACTCAATATTTCTGAGATAAAAATTCGTAAATGTGGATGGCTGAGACCAATAAGCAGCCTTCATTAAATCTGTAATAGCAACACTATTAGCATAAGCCCAGGAAGTAGAAAGAGCTCTTACTTCATGAGCAGAAATCTTAAGCACAGACTGCTGAGAAGATAAATCTTCATAAGCAGTACGGATAGTTAACTGAATCCATCTAGCAATAGAATGGACTGAAATGTCCTTTCTATTAGGCATCAAAGACAGAAAGAAACGTTCCCGTCCCTTTCTGATAAACTGAGATCTCTGTTTATAGATACGTAGTGCTCTAACAGGACAGAGTAAAGGCCTACGCCCGTCTGAAGACGGAAGAGCCTTAATAACAATAGGTTCCGGATATTTATTAGGAGCCTGATTCTTAGCTAAAAAACCCACATTAGTAGTGAAGGTGATAGTGTTCCCAACACTACGATAATGAGAATCATCCACCGATAGTGCATGAAGCTCACTGACTCTTCTGGCAGAAGAGAAAGCTAAGAGAAAAGCTGTCTTATAAGATAAGAATTTGAAATCTACTGTCCCAAGAGGTTCAAATGGCTTTTCCTTCAATTTAAGGAGAACCCAAGCTAAATTCCACTTAGGAATTAATCTAAGAGTTCTGGGTCTATTTATCGAAAAGTTTCTAACCAACTTCGATAAAGAGACATTAGATCCAATTTGTAAACTATCATGATGTGCATAGGTATCAGATAACATAGATCTATAACCCTTTATAGTAACAGGCTGCAGTTTGATTTCGTCAAACAAGTATACTAGAAAGTTTGCAATGTCTGGTATAGAGGGATCAAATATATCTACAGAATGATCCCTACACCAACGACGAAAAACCTTCCACTTAGCCGCATAGTTTAGCGAAGAGGAGGTCCTCCTACAGTTAGAAATCGCGTCCACTGCTCGTCCTGTAAAGTACTTGCCATGCAAGAAGGACCGCACAACGGAAAAACGTGAAGGTTGAGACCTTGCGGGTTGTGATGGAGTTGGCGCGATTTCCCCTGCGAAAGAAGATCCTCTCGTGGAGGAAGCTTCCGCGGTAGGTCCCACAACAGACACCTGAGTAGATTTATCCAGGGTCTCTGTGGCGACAGAGATGCTACCAACATAATCTTGCATTGAGATTGTTTTATCTTTAGCAATACTTGTTGAATTAACGGCGCTGGAGGATACGCATATCCTATCATTCCGTCCAAAGGGATCGACAGAGCGTCTACTGCAAATGCTCTTGGATCCGGACACGGAGACACATACGTCTGCAACTGATTGTTGAGATGTGTCGCAAATAAGTCTATCATTGGCCGTTCCCATTGGTAGCAAATCTGATTGAATACTTGTTTGTTGAGAGTCCACTCCGACGGCAACAAGCGACCCTTCCGTGAAAGGGAGTCTGCTAGCACATTCAGACGACCCGGTATGTGACGGACCGAAAGAAGAACGTGATGTTCTAACGCAAACAGAAGGATTCTTTCCGTTAGATTGAACAACGGAACTGAATGAGTGCCTCCCTGATTCCGTATATACGCCACTACTGTAGTATTGTCGGATAGGATTTGGACATGAGCATCGTGAATAATGTCCATCCAGTGACGTAACGCAAGCCAAATTGACATCATTTCCTTGATGTTTATGTGCTTGCACAGGAATTGCGGATCCCAAAGACCCTGGCATCTCGAATCCGTTGGGATTAATGATGCACCCCAACCTGTTTGACTGGCATCCGTCATAACGGTTAAACTCGGATCCGGCAACTGCAGCGGAACTCCTTGAGTTAACCACTGAATGTTTGCCCAAGTCTGAATCTCTTGTTTCACTTGATCTGACAAGAGAA
Organism: Pictodentalium vernedei; assembly: GCA_031216915.1. Taxonomy (NCBI): domain Eukaryota; kingdom Metazoa; phylum Mollusca; class Scaphopoda; order Dentaliida; family Dentaliidae; genus Pictodentalium; species Pictodentalium vernedei. The sequence goes on from CM062297.1 coordinate 556,382,200, forward strand.
CGTCTACATCGAGCGAATGAATTTTCACACTCCAATTCTCAGTCAGGAAAATTTGAAGAGGACGTGTGCGTAGCCGCCCCATTGGAATGAGATCCGCGGCGGCTCCGCACAGACCTATCAGTCTCATAAATTCTCTCGCCGTGACTTTGTCTGCGTGCAGACAATAGCGAGCGTAACAACTGACTAATTTCGCTCTGGTTAACGGCAGACGAACGAGATTGTTGTGCGTCTCGAAGCTCATTCCCAGATGAGTGAATGACTTGGACGGCACCAGATCCGACTTCTCCTCGTTTACTATAAAACCGAGACATCGGAGCAATAGAAGAAGATTCTGAACATCGTTCTGAAGCGTTAACTCGTTGCCGTACCTCTGAAGAATGTCGTCCAGGTAGGCCGACGTTACCGCAGACGAATGAGCTCGGAAGTAGATCATTACCGAGTTCATTACCCGAGTGAAAGCCCAGGGTGCTAGATTCAATCCGAAGCACATCGCCCGGAATTGATACACCACTCCCAGGACTGCAAAGCGTAGATACTTTCGGAATGTCGGATGTACCATGACGTGAAAGTACGCATCTTTGAGATCTATGCTCGTTGCATAATCGTTCACCCGAATACTCGCTCTGACCGATCGAATCGTCTCCATATAAAACTTCGGAGCGACGATCAGCTTGTTTATCCAGCTCAAATCTATGACTGGACGGAACGAGCCGTCTGGTTTCGGAACCAGAAACAGATGGCTGTAGAATCCCAGAGATTCCTGGTTTTCTACGACCTCTACCGCGTTCTTCATTAAAAGAGACTGCACCTCTGATAACAGAGCGTCTCTTTTCTGTGGATTTGACGGAAGATGAGTCCACTTTGGACTTCGAGTTAATGGAGGCTTTCGTTTGAAGGATATCTTTAGACCTTCCGAAGTCACTCCTCTCACCCAAGGGTCGTCCGTAATCGACGCCCACTCTTGTGAAAAACTCGACAACCTTCCGCCAACCGGAACGCGATAGAGGTTTAAGCCATCACCTCCTGGACCTGCAAGGCCTGCGGTAGGAGAAACCACGTCTTCCACGACCCGCACCTCGCCTCGTCGACCTCGGGGCGCCCGACCAATTGTCCCGGCCTGAAGGACGTCCCGAACGAGAGTCGCTATCCTGACGGTCTCTCGAATAAGACCAAGAGGACGCACCGGAACCTCTATAGGAACCTCTCTTGGGCGCATTAGACCCAGAAGTGCCTGTCTTATTCGTGTCTGCTGTATCCGACTTTTTAGGAGCCGATCTGAACAACAGAGAATCATTAGCTTTCTTTTTAATTTTATCATAAATAGCGGAAAGCTTGCCGTCAAAGAGAAGTTCTCCTGAGACCGAAGCGACTCTAAGAGAGTTCTTCACCTTAGAATCCACTAGTGTGGATGTAGCTAGGGCTGCGTCACGTCTAACCAACTCCAGATTTGCCACTGAAAGGGCGGAGTTACACGTGGAATAAGCTACTGCCCTTGAAAGAAGTCTTAAAGAGGATTGTATATCCTGAAACCCTTCCCCTTGAAGGCGCAGTGATAACGGCTTAGTAAGGTAATCTGCGTAAGATAAGGCATCTAAATTGGCTCTGTTAGACGCAATAGCTGTTTCCAACACCGCGGTTGGAATAGAAGCTGACGACGGTAATGATAGCTCTAAGTCTTCCGCCTCGTCGTCCATACGCAGAGGAACTCTCGGTATACCCTGTCCTGCCGTATCGAATTTATTCCTTGCATTAATGAAAGGCAGGTTGAGAGTATTAGCGGACAAGAAACCTGCTTTCCCCGTCCTGGAAGCAAGTTTAAATATAGCGTCGTTCAATAATTCAAATGTTCTAGCAACATTATTGGACTGCGACGGAAACTCGGGAGCGATGTCCCTGAACCGCTCAAAAAATTCAGAGTCCAATGACGCTATAATTCTCTTGTCCAGAAGCGCAGCAGTCTGGCCCGACGGAACAACTTGAGGGAGAAAGTGCCGGATGAAGTCCACGGCAGCTTTATGTTGTTCCAAACGGGATAGCTCCAAGTCATCCGTATCCCTTTCACCATCCGGTCGGACCTCACGATGTTCCCGGTCGTCCGCCCCCGATGCTTCGGCGGAGCGTACCGACCCAGCGCCGTCGGATAATTCTCGATCCGACACTGTTTCTGTCGGCTGCTGGGATGCTGCGATAAGCTGTGCTATCTGCACAAGAATGTCCGGCGTCGAGACCTGCGGAGGCGCAGTCTTTCGCTGCTTCGCCGAGGACGCAATAGATACGTAGTGCTCTAACAGGACAGAGTAAAGGCCTATGCCCGTCTGAAGACGGAAGAGCCTTAATAACAATAGGTTCCGGATATTTATTAGGAGCCTGATTCTTAGCTAAAAAACCCACATTAGTAGTGAAGGTGATAGTGTTCCCAACACTACGATAATGAGAATCATCCACCGATAGTGCATGAAGCTCACTGACTCTTCTGGCAGAAGAGAAAGCTAAGAGAAAAGCTGTCTTATAAGATAAGAATTTGAAATCTACTGTCCCAAGAGGTTCAAATGGCTTTTCCTTCAATTTAAGGAGAACCCAAGCTAAATTCCACTTAGGAATTAATCTAAGAGTTCTGGGTCTATTTATCGAAAAGTTTCTAACCAACTTCGATAAAGAGACATTAGATCCAATTTGTAAACTATCATGATGTGCATAGGTATCAGATAACATAGATCTATAACCCTTTATAGTAACAGGCTGCAGTTTGATTTCGTCAAACAAGTATACTAGAAAGTTTGCAATGTCTGGTATAGAGGGATCAAATATATCTACAGAATGATCCCTACACCAACGACGAAAAACCTTCCACTTAGCCGCATAGTTTAGCGAAGAGGAGGTCCTCCTACAGTTAGAAATCGCGTCCACTGCTCGTCCTGTAAAGTGCTTGCCATGCAAGAAGGACCGCACAACGGAAAAACGTGAAGGTTGAGACCTTGCGGGTTGTGATGGAGTTGGCGCGATTTCCCCTGCGAAAGAAGATCCTCTCGTGGAGGAAGCTTCCGCGGTAGGTCCCACAACAGACACCTGAGTAGATTTATCCAGGGTCTCTGTGGCGACAGAGATGCTACCAACATAATCTTGCATTGAGATTGTTTTATCTTTAGCAATACTTGTTGAATTAACGGCGCTGGAGGATACGCATATCCTATCATTCCGTCCAAAGGGATCGACAGAGCGTCTACTGCAAATGCTCTTGGATCCGGACACGGAGACACATACGTCTGCAACTGATTGTTGAGATGTGTCGCAAATAAGTCTATCATTGGCCGTTCCCATTGGTAGCAAATCTGATTGAATACTTGTTTGTTGAGAGTCCACTCCGACGGCAACAAGCGACCCTTTCGTGAAAGGGAGTCTGCTAGCACATTCAGACGACCCGGTATGTGACGGACCGAAAGAAGAACGTGATGTTCTAATGCAAACAGAAGGATTCTTTCCGTTAGATTGAACAACGGAACTGAATGAGTGCCTCCCTGATTCCGTATATACGCCACTACTGTAGTATTGTCGGATAGGATTTGGACATGAGCATCGTGAATAATGTCCATCCAGTGACGTAACGCAAGCCAAATTGACATCATTTCCTTGATGTTTATGTGCTTGCACAGGAATTGCGGATCCCAAAGACCCTGGCATCTCGAATCCGTTGGGATTAATGATGCACCCCAACCTGTTTGACTGGCATCCGTCATAACGGTTAAACTCGGATCCGGCAACTGCAGCGGAACTCCTTGAGTTAACCACTGAATGTTTGCCCAAGTCTGAATCTCTTGTTTCACTTGATCTGACAAGAGAACGTCTACATCGAGCGAATGAATTTTCACACTCCAATTCTCAGTCAGGAAAATTTGAAGAGGACGTGTGCGTAGCCGCCCCATTGGAATGAGATCCGCGGCGGCTCCGCACAGACCTATCAGTCTCATAAATTCTCTCGCCGTGACTTTGTCTGCGTGCAGACAATAGCGAGCGTAACAACTGACTAATTTCGCTCTGGTTAACGGCAGACGAACGAGATTGTTGTGCGTCTCGAAGCTCATTCCCAGATGAGTGAATGACTTGGACGGCACCAGATCCGACTTCTCCTCGTTTACTATAAAACCGAGACATCGGAGCAATAGAAGAAGATTCTGAACATCGTTCTGAAGCGTTAACTCGTTGCCGTACCTCTGAAGAATGTCGTCCAGGTAGGCCGACGTTACCGCAGACGAATGAGCTCGGAAGTAGATCATTACCGAGTTCATTACCCGAGTGAAAGCCCAGGGTGCTAGATTCAATCCGAAGCACATCGCCCGGAATTGATACACCACTCCCAGGACTGCAAAGCGTAGATACTTTCGGAATGTCGGATGTACCATGACGTGAAAGTACGCATCTTTGAGATCTATGCTCGTTGCATAATCGTTCACCCGAATACTCGCTCTGACCGATCGAATCGTCTCCATATAAAACTTCGGAGCGACGATCAGCTTGTTTATCCAGCTCAAATCTATGACTGGACGGAACGAGCCGTCTGGTTTCGGAACCAGAAACAGATGGCTGTAGAATCCCAGAGATTCCTGGTTTTCTACGACCTCTACCGCGTTCTTCATTAAAAGAGACTGCACCTCTGATAACAGAGCGTCTCTTTTCTGTGGATTTGACGGAAGATGAGTCCACTTTGGACTTCGAGTTAATGGAGGCTTTCGTTTGAAGGATATCTTTAGACCTTCCGAAGTCACTCCTCTCACCCAAGGGTCGTCCGTAATCGACGCCCACTCTTGTGAAAAACTCGACAACCTTCCGCCAACCGGAACGCGATAGAGGTTTAAGCCATCACCTCCTGGACCTGCAAGGCCTGCGGTAGGAGAAACCACGTCTTCCACGACCCGCACCTCGCCTCGTCGACCTCGGGGCGCCCGACCAATTGTCCCGGCCTGAAGGACGTCCCGAACGAGAGTCGCTATCCTGACGGTCTCTCGAATAAGACCAAGAGGACGCACCGGAACCTCTATAGGAACCTCTCTTGGGCGCATTAGACCCAGAAGTGCCTGTCTTATTCGTGTCTGCTGTATCCGACTTTTTAGGAGCCGATCTGAACAACAGAGAATCATTAGCTTTCTTTTTAATTTTATCATAAATAGCGGAAAGCTTGCCGTCAAAGAGAAGTTCTCCTGAGACCGAAGCGACTCTAAGAGAGTTCTTCACCTTAGAATCCACTAGTGTGGATGTAGCTAGGGCTGCGTCACGTCTAACCAACTCCAGATTTGCCACTGAAAGGGCGGAGTTACACGTGGAATAAGCTACTGCCCTTGAAAGAAGTCTTAAAGAGGATTGTATATCCTGAAACCCTTCCCCTTGAAGGCGCAGTGATAACGGCTTAGTAAGGTGATCTGCGTAAGATAAGGCATCTAAATTGGCTCTGTTAGACGCAATAGCTGTTTCCAACACCGCGGTTGGAATAGAAGCTGACGACGGTAATGATAGCTCTAAGTCTTCCGCCTCGTCGTCCATACGCAGAGGAACTCTCGGTATACCCTGTCCTGCCGTATCGAATTTATTCCTTGCATTAATGAAAGGCAGGTTGAGAGTATTAGCGGACAAGAAACCTGCTTTCCCCGTCCTGGAAGCAAGTTTAAATATAGCGTCGTTCAATAATTCAAATGTTCTAGCAACATTATTGGACTGCGACGGAAACTCGGGAGCGATGTCCCTGAACCGCTCAAAAAATTCAGAGTCCAATGACGCTATAATTCTCTTGTCCAGAAGCGCAGCAGTCTGGCCCGACGGAACAACTTGAGGGAGAAAGTGCCGGATGAAGTCCACGGCAGCTTTATGTTGTTCCAAAAGGGATAGCTCCAAGTCATCCGTATCCCTTTCACCATCCGGTCGGACCTCACGATGTTCCCGGTCGTCCGCCCCCGATGCTTCGGCGGAGCGTACCGACCCAGCGCCGTCGGATAATTCTCGATCCGACACTGTTTCTGTCGGCTGCTGGGATGCTGCGATAAGCTGTGCTATCTGCACAAGAATGTCCGGCGTCGAGACCTGCGGAGGCGCAGTCTTTCGCTGCTTCGCCGAGGGCAGCTCCGCATCAGATGGCTCCCGCATACTTTTCCTATGCGAACGTCCGGAGTCCATCGGTCTCGAATCCCTGGCTGCCGGATGGTGTGACCTGGTCGCCGAAGAATCCTTCATCGGCGAAGCTGGTAATATATCGGCGGTCACGCAGCCAAGGTGCGGTCGTGTGCGCTGACGAAAAGAGGAAGCCTTAACAGTCTCTGCGGACTGCTTATACAACGGAGCGTCCCGAGCGACGGACGTATGCTCCGCTAAAGACACATTTTGTACCACAACATCTGGTCCCAGATGTTGTTGTACGAGAGAGGGACCTCTCTCGCTCGCGGCCCGGCTGGACCTGGACGAGCTAGGAACCGGACTAAAAGGCTTCCTCCGTTCTCGCTTACTATCCGCCGTCACTGGGTGTGCATCTATTATGTTTATAGTGCTCGCATCACCCAAAATTTCCTCTTGGACCGCATCGGACGAACACGGCTGCCGAACCATTCGGTGAATGGACGCTACACCGGGCGAGCTAGCGGACGACATTTGTCTAATCTCCATGAGCACTTTTGCCGCTAGCTCTGAATTCATTTGTGACGACGGACGCACACTTGAAGAAGATAACATGGAAACATCACCCTGTTCTGGTTCCTCTGAAATAGAAACAGAGAGTAGAGTGACCTTGTGGAGAAAGAGCCAGCATCGCTCTTTCTCCAGAAACAACATATCGTGACACACGTTTCCAATGTTTCTCATCCCAATGTTCACATATAGGACAGGGATTAATGCGAGAACACTGACTACAATTAATACAAAGATCATGAAAGTCAGAGGAAGATTTCTTCCTATTACAATTTGAACAACCTCCCTTCATTGTGAAAGAACAACAATAAGTCCTAGTTACTCGCAAAAACCCCTGACACAAAGATACATAATAACATGATCCATTAATAAATGAAAAAACAATTGCAAAACAAAATAATTTTGAAAAAATATTTTTTCAGAGAAGCCCAAGTTGCTGAAAAGTAACGTTGAGCCCCGATGGATCCGATGGCAAAGTGTGGTCAAAAATTTTAAATTTATATAAAATAATTAATGAGACACTTTCGGATAATATAAATGTATCTTATAATGAGATAAACTACCACAAAGGCAAACAGCCCCCCTCAAAAATGGCTGTTGCCAATGAAAACAAACAGTGTAAACACACTAGAAAACATGACTCCAGGCACTGAAAAAACTGGCCCGGAATCAGTCATCAATTACACTCTATCTGATGCAAAACAGAGACTCCCAGGGGAGAATCTGTAGAACATCAGATGGAAGATGCAGAACACAAACGTTATACACCCATGGGTGAAAACGTAACTATGGGGAAAATAACACAAAACATTCTGTAACCAAGCAACTCTCCCAGGAAATTTTCGAAATGAAATTTCTCAAAAATATGCCAAAAGCATGAGAGAATTGCCAGGGGGGACTTTAGAAGGCTAGGGGAGAGGAAACACTGAATAAGCAGTGCAACAATTAGCAAGAATGACAACAAGAGGCCCATGCCTCGAAAATAGGCAACTTAACATAATTTCATCAAAAAATTTTAAGTACAGCCCTGATTATTTTTTGCCACTTCTTTTTCCTCTCCTCCTTCTATCCTCCTTAGAATCACATTTTCTCCAAAAATTACGTGTCTGGCATCCTTTAAACTGAGATTTACAAGCACAAAGATCAGTGAGATGTTGACTGATGAAGGGCCAAACAGAGAATGATAATTGGCGCCAATTTCGGGACGACTGCGTCACTGCGCATGCGCAGTAGAGGCGTAGTATGGAGGTCCTTTAGGACATGATTTCTTTTTGTTTTGGATGCAAATTTTGGGGATTGGGGGGCAAAATTTGTGTTTGGCCCTGGTTTTGTTAGAGTTAGCACCAGCCAAGCTAAGTCTGGGTCATTGGTACAGTATAAAAATATAGAAATTTTAGGCGTGGCCAAAATTTTTGCCCCTCCCATAACGAAGGCAAATAATGCCCAACAAACTTCTCTTGAACAAACTTGATTCTAAACCTTAAAAGGACTCTGTATACCACATATCAAGTCTCTGCTACTGGTGGTTCATTAGAAGAAGATTTTCAAAAAATTTGGCCATTTTTTTCCCACATCTCTGCTCAATATGAGCCGGAACCTATTTTGGATAAAAATCAAAATGCTCCTATATAACCACTACTTACATGAAATTTAATTAAAATGTGGCCAGTGGTTTAGGAGAAAGAGGCTCAAACACCACCTTCATGCAGGGCGACGGACGACAGACGAAGGACGACAGACGGTGGACGAAGAGTGATAAGAAAAGCTCACCCTGACTTTCAGTCAGGTGAGCTAAAAACACCAGAATTTTATTTTTTGCATCGATATCAATGATATAATATTTTAAAAAAGAGAACGCTATTAGATTCATGTAATTAAACCATTTACCACATTATATTTTTTTATGAAATGGTACATACAATCCGTGACATGATTCACAGATTTCAAAACACGGCAAAATCACAGAAGTCTGTTTTCTTTGTTTGAAAAGTTGAGGGAAAACTAATTAAAGTAACTTCCAATTTGAACATTTGAGCAGTAATTAAGTTTTAATGGCTCAGCTAGCTTTGTTGCCTTTCACTTATTTACGTTTTGTATTGCTATGAACTTTTTGTATTGCCTTTCACTTATTTACGTTTTGTATTGCTATGAATGCCGAATCCAATTTCATTTAGTGTGTTGTCGGGAATTTAAGAATATTTGCAAGTTGATTTGCATCTGGCTTATCGCAGATTGGGTCTGTGCCGGTAAATACATGTATATGTGTACAGGATTCTCTTAAGCTGCTCTCGTTAAACTAAGACTTTATAAATATAGGTTTGAATATTAAATTGCGTGACCGTGAAAATGAAGGTAAATTTTTTATATATAATTGAATACCTGAATAATACTGCATTTAAACATTAAATTATATCTAAACATTCTCGTGAAGATGGGCGCTTGTTCAGACTTATACATAAAGCTGCAGGCTATTATATACAACTGGGAAATTTAATTCTTTGGATTTAAAAAAAAACCAAAAAACATGCTTTAGTCCTGTTCTATACGTGTAGTTCACCACATCTCTCTCTCCCCATCTCTCTCAAGAGAGAGAGAGAGAGACAGATTATGGGTTGCAGTTCAGTAATATTAAACTATGAACTTTTGCAAAATTATTTCATATTTGTATGATTGAAAATATTTGGAAGTAAACTGCCGTTGGCACTCAGCAGCAAATGGAGTATATTCAAATTTAATTATTCTTTGTTTTATTCTTTTAAATAGATCAAGATAAGAATTATATATATTTTTGTATTTATTATCCCCGCATTTTCAAAAATGCGGGTAATAGTTTAAACAATATTTATTCATGAATTATAATATTATACATACAGGTCAATGATAATTGCATAAAGCTCATGGAGACTTGTAATACAGGTGTATGCATAAAGGTATTTCAACATAGTTGAAATACAAGTTGTATGGGTGGGATTCAGCAGTAAGCTATAAGCTTATGTTAAGCTGTCTCCCAAGAAAAAATGCGGGTAATAGTCGTGATCTCCATCCGTCCATCAGTACGTATGTACGTCACACCCTGAAAGGCTCCTAGGGTATTCAATTCAAAATGTTAAAACTATGCTATGGTGTTCGGGTAACATCTCCAGAGGTGCATAAAGGTTTCGGAATTTTGATTTGGGCCAAGTGGTTCCGGTGGAACCACTTTTATTGTTGGAAAGTTAAAAAATTTATAGTAATTTATATATTTTTTATACTTACCAATGACCCAGACTTAGCTGGTGCTAACTCCACAAAAACCAGGGCCAAACACAAATTTTGCCCCCCAATCCCCAAAATTTGCATCCAAAACAAAAAGAAATCATGTCCTAAAGGACCTCCATAGTACGACTCTACTGCGCATGCGCAGTGACGCAGTCGTCCCGAAATTGGCGCCAAATATCATTCTTACTGGCAGTGCCTGGTCAGCGCTATGTACTCAGCGGGGAGGCAAGAGTTCCCAACTCAGGGAGGGCCATCCCCGTCTGGGTCATTGGTAAGTATAAAAAATATATAAATTACTATAAATTTTTTAACATTTTTATACTGTACCAATGACCCAGACTTAGCTGAATAGTAAACAGGCTGGAGGGCCTAGGACATAGAGGAAAATCCAATAAGCTCAATTATAAAATAAAGAGTTAAACCCCTTAAGGAGAAAAGGAGTATTAGGCTTTACATGTATCTTTCTTATTTAATATTTAAATTAGAAAGATACACTACCCTTAATAATTGAGCACAATAACATTCATGTTCTCTATTAACATCCAGTATAACCTTTATACTAATTATTTTTAAAGCAAGCCAATAAATAAAGTAGTCCAGAGAATTGAGACTCTTTATAATCATTTAAAAGTGTCCGAGTATTGTATATTAAAGCCCGTTTGACACTTGACATATACAAATGCTTCACACCGAGCTACACTTTAAAAATAAGACATGAATGAAATTAAACATTAATATTACACTTTAAAACCATCCCGGAAGCGACTCAGAAATACTGTCTTGGAGGAGGCATTCCCTTGCTTTTCACTATAAAGCAGGTGACCTAAGGGAACACCCGCCCCCCCCCCCCCTTCCCCTTGCCCTGGGTCAAATAGCCCAGAGCGAAGAGGGCAGCCGGACGGAGTCACTGCCGGAACAGAAAGCCTGCATAACTATAGTTGCAACTGTTTAGTGGACGACATTCTGAGCAACAGATAACGGACCTAAACAATGCAGGTCTCCAGAAATGGACTCAATATTTCTGAGATAAAAATTAGTAAATGTGGATGGCTGAGACCAATAAGCAGCCTTCATTAAATCTGTAATAGCAACACTATTAGCATAAGCCCAGGAAGTAGAAAGAGCTCTTACTTCATGAGCAGAAATCTTAAGCACAGACTGCTGAGAAGAAGATAAATCTTCATACGCAGTACGGATAGTTAACTGAATCCATCTAGCAATAGAATGGACTGAAATGTCCTTTCTATTAGGCATCAAAGACAGAAAGAAACGTTTCCGTCCCTTTCTGATGAACTGAGATCTCTGTTTATAGATACGTAGTGCTCTAACAGGACAGAGTAAAGGCCTACGCCCGTCTGAAGACGGAAGAGCCTTAATAACAATAGGTTCCGGATATTTATTAGGAGCCTGATTATTAGCTAAAAAACCGACATTAGTAGTGAAGGTGATAGTGTTCCCAACACTACGATAATGAGAATCATCCACCGATAGTGCATGAAGCTCACTGACTCTTCTGGCAGAAGAGAAAGCTAAGAGAAAAGCTGTCTTATAAGATAAGAATTTGAAATCTACTGTCCCAAGAGGTTCAAATGGCTTTTCCTTCAATTTAAGGAGAACCCAAGCTAAATTCCACTTAGGAATTAATCTAAGAGTTCTGGGTCTATTTATCGAAAAGTTTCTAACCAATTTCGATAAAGAGACATTAGATCCAATTTGTAAACTATCATGATGTGCATAGGTATCAGATAACATAGATCTATAACCCTTTATAGTAACAGGTTGCAGTTTGATTTCGTCAAACAAGTATACTAGAAAGTTAGCAATGTCTGGTATAGAGGGATCAAATATATCAACAGAATGATCCCTACACCAACGACGGAAAACCTTCCACTTAGCCGCATAGTTTAGCGAAGAGGAGGTCCTCCTACAGTTAGAAATCGCGTCCACTGCTCGTCCTGTAAAGTGCTTGCCATGCAAGAAGGACCGCACAACGGAAAAACGTGAAGGTTGAGACCTTGCGGGTTGTGATGCAGTTGGCGCGATTTCCCCTGCCAAAGAAGATCCTCTCGTGGAGGGAGCTTCCGCGGTAGGTCCCACAACAGACACCTGAGTAGATTTATCCACGGTCTCTGTGGCGACAGAGATGCTACCAACAGAATCTTGCATTGAGATTGTTTTATCTTTAGCAATACTTGTTGAATTAACGGCGCTGGAGGATACGCATATCCTATCATTCCGTCCCAAGGGATCGATAGAGCGTCTACTGCAAATGCCCTTGGATCCGGACACGGGGACACATACGTCTGCAACCTGCAACTGATTGTTGAGATGTGTCGCAAATAAGTCTATCATTGGCCGTTCCCATTGGTAGCAAATCTGATTGAATACTTGTTTGTTGAGAGTCCACTCCGACGGCAACAAGCGACCCTTTCGTGAAAGGGAGTCTGCTAGCACATTCAGACGACCCGGTATGTGACGGACCGAAAGAAGAACGTGATGTTCCAACGCAAACAGAAGGATTCTTTCCGTTAGATTGAACAACGGAACTGAATGAGTGCCTCCCTGATTCCGTATATACGCCACTACTGTCGTATTGTCGGATAGGATTTGGACATGAGCATCGTGAATAATGTCCATCCAGTGACGTAACGCAAGCCAAATTGACATCATTTCCTTGATGTTTATGTGCTTGCACAGGAATTGCGGATCCCAAAGACCCTGGCATCTCGAATCCGTTGGGATTAATGATGCACCCCAACCTGTTTGACTGGCATCCGTCATAATGGTAAAACTCGGATCCGGCAACTGCAGCGGAACTCCTTGAGTTAACCACTGAATGTTTGCCCAAGTCTGAATCTCTTGTTTCACTTGATCTGACAAGAGAACGTCTACATCGAGCGAATGAATTTTCACACTCCAATTCTGAGTCAGGAAAATTTGAAGAGGCCGTGTGCGTAGCCGTCCCATCGGAATGAGATCCGCGGCGGCTCCGCACAGACCTATCAGTCTCATAAATTCTCTCGCTGTGACTTTGTCTGTATTTAGACAATAGCGAGCGTAACAACTGACTAATTTCGCTCTGGTTAACGGCAGACGAACGAGATTGTTGTGCGTCTCGAAGCTCATTCCCAGATGAGTGAATGACTTGGACGGCACCAGATCCGACTTCTCCTCGTTTACTATGAAACCGAGACGTCGGAGCAATAGAAGAAGATTCTGAACATCGTTCTGAAGCGTTAACTCGTTGCCGTACCTCTGAAGAATGTCGTCCAGGTAGGCCGACGTTACCGCAGACGAATGAGCTCGGAAGTAGATCATTACCGAGTTCATTACCCGAGTGAAAGCCCAGGGTGCTAGATTCAATCCGAAGCACATGGCCCGGAACTGATACACCACTCCTAGGACTGCGAAGCGTAGATACTTTCGGAATGTCGGATGTACCATGACGTGAAAGTACGCATCTTTGAGATCTATGCTCGTTGCATAATCGTTCACCCGAATACTCGCTCTGACCGATCGAATCGTCTCCATATAAAACTTCGGAGCGACGATCAGCTTGTTTATCCAGCTCAAATCTATGACTGGACGGAACGAGCCGTCTGGTTTCGGAACCAGAAACAGATGGCTGTAGAATCCCAGCGATTCCTGGTTTTCTACGACCTCTACCGCGTTCTTCATTAAAAGAGACTGCACCTCTGATAGCAGAGCGTCTCTTTTCTGAGGGTTTGACGGAAGATGAGTCCACTTTGGACTTCGAGTTAATGGAGGCTTTCGTTTGAAGGATATCTTTAGACCTTCCGAAGTCACTCCTCTCACCCACGGGTCGTCCGTAATCGACGCCCACTCTTGAGAAAAACTCGACAACCTTCCGCCAACCGGAACGCGATAGAGGTTTGAGCCATCACCTCCTGGATCTGCGAGGCCTGCGGTAGGAGAAACCACGTCTTCCACGACCCGCACCTCGCCTCGTCGACCTCGGGGCGTCCGACCGATTGTCCCGGCCTGAAGGACGTCCCGAACGAGAGTCGCTATCCTGACGGTCTCTCGAATAAGAGCTAGAGGACGCACCGGAACCTCTATAGGAACCTCTCTTGGGCGGATAAGACCCAGAAGTGCCCGCCTTATTCGTGTCTGCTGTATCCGACCTTTTAGGAGCGGATCTAAACAACAGAGAATCACTAGCTTTCTTTTTAATATTATCATAAATAGCGGAAAGCTTGCCGTCAAAGAGAAGATCTCCTGAGACCGAAGCGACTCTAAGAGAGTTCTTCACCTTAGAATCCACTAGTGTGGATGTAGACAGGGCTGCGTCACGTCTAACCAACTCCAAATTTGCCACTGAAAGGGCGGAGTTACACGTGGAATAAGCTACTGCCCTTGAAAGAAGTCTTAAGGAGGATTGTATATCCTGAAACTCTTCCCCTTGAAGACGCAGTGATAACGCCTTCGTAAGGTGATCTGCGTAAGATAAGGCATCTAAATTGGCTCTGTTAGACGCAATAGCTGTTTCCAACACTGCGGTTGGAATAGAAGCTGACGACGGTAATGATAGCTCTAAGTCTTCCGCCTCGTCGTCCATACGCAGAGGAACTCTCGGTATACCCTGACCTGCCGTGTCGAATTTATTCCTTGCATTAATGAAAGGCAGGTTGAGAGTATTTGCGGACAAGAAGCCTGCTTTCCCTGTCCTGGAAGCAAGTTTAAAAATAGCGTCGTTCAATAATTCAAATGTTCTTGCAACATTATTGGACTGCGACGGAAACTCGGGAGCGATGTCCCTGAACCGCTCGAAAAAATCAGAGTCCAATGACGCTATAATTCTCCTGTCCGGAAGCGCAGCAGTCTGGCCCGACGGAACAACTTGAGGAAGAAAGTGCCGGATGAAGTCTACGGCAGCTTTGTGTTGTTCCGAAAGGGATAGCTCCAATTCATCCGTATCCCTTTCACCATCCGGTCGGACCTCCCGATGTTCCCGGTCGTCCGCCCCCGATGCTTCGGCGGAGCGTACCGACCCAGCGCCGTCGGATAATTCTCGATCCGACACCGTCTCTGTCGGCTGCTGGGATGCTGCGATAAGCTGTGCTATCTGCACTAGAATGTCCGACGTCGAGACCTGCGGAGGAGCGGTCTTTCGCTGCTTTGCCGAGGGCAGCTCCGCATCAGATGGCTCCCGCATACTTTTCCTATGTGAACGTCCGGAGTCCATCGGTCTCGAATCCCTGGCTGCCGGATGGTGTGACCTGGTCGCCGAATAATCCTTCATCGGCGAAGCTGGCAAAATATCGGAGGTCACGCAGCCAAGGTGCGGTCGTGTGCGCCGGCGAGAAGAGGAAGCCTTAACAGTCTCTGCGGACTGCTTATACAACGGAGCGTCCCGAGCGACGGACGTATGCTCCGCTAAAGACACATTTTGTACCACAACATCTGGTCCCAGATGTTGTTGTACGAGAGAGGGGCCTCTCTCGCTCGCGGCCCGGCTGGACCTGGACGAGCTAGGAACCGGACTAAAAGGCTTCCTCCGTTCTCGTTCACTATCCGCCGTCACTGGGTGTGCATCTATTATTTTTATAGTGCTCGCATCACCCAAAATTTCCTCTTGGACCGCATCGGACGAACCCGGCTGCCGAACCATTCGGTGAATGGACGCTACACCGGGCGAGCTAGCGGACGACATTTGTCTAATCTCCATGAGCACTTTTGCCGCTAGCTCTGTATTTAATTGTGACGACGGACGCACACTTGAAGAAGATAACATGGAAACATCACCCTGTTCTGGTTCCTCTGAAATAGAAACTGAGAGAGTAGAGTGACCTTGTGGAGAAAGAGCCGGCATCGCTCTTTCTCCAGAAACAACATATCGTGACACACGTTTCCAATGTTTCTCATCCCAATGTTCACATACAGGACAGGGATTAATGCGAGAACACTGACTACAATTAATGCAATAATCATGAAAGTCAGAGGAAGATTTCTTCCTATTACAATTTGAACAAGTTCCCTTCATTGTGAAAGAACAACAATAAGTCCTAGTTACTCGCAAAAACCCCTGACACAAAGATACATAATAACATGATCCATTAATAAATGAAAAAACAATTGCAAAACAAAATAATTTTGAAAAAATATTTTTTCAGAGAAGCCCAAGTTGCTGAAAAGTAACGTTGAGCCCCGATGGATCCGATGGCAAAGTGTGGTCAAAAATTTTAAAATTATATAAAATAATTAATGAGACACTTTCGGATAATATAAATGTATCTTATAATGAGATAAACTACCTCAAAGGCAAACAGCCCCCCTCAAAAAAGGCTGTTGCCAATGAAAACAAACAGTGTAAACACAGAAGAAAACATGACTCCAGGCACTGAAAAAACTGGCCCGGAATCAGTCATCAATTACACTCTATCTGATGCAAAACAGAGACTCCCAGGGGAGAATCTGCAGAACATCAGATGGAAGATGCAGAACACAAACGTTATACACCCATGGGTGAAAACGTAACTATGGGGAAAATAACAGAAAACATTCTGTAACCAAGCAACTCTCCCAGGGAATTTTTAGAAATGAAACTTCTCAAAAATATGCCAAAAGCATGGGAGAATTGCAAGGGGGGACTTTAGAAGGTTAGGGGAGAGGAAACACTGAATAAGCAGTGCAACAATTAGCAAGAATGACAACAAGAGGCGTTTGCCTCAAAAATAGGCAACTTAACATAATTTCAACAAAAAATTTTAAGTACAGCCCTGATTATTTTTTGCCACTTCTTTTTTCCTCTCCTCCTTCTATCCTCCTTAGAATCACATTTTCTCCAAGAATTACGTGTCTGGCATCCTTTAAACTGAGATTTACAAGCACAAAGATCAGTGAGATGTTGACTGATGAAGGGCCAAACAGAGAATGATATTTGGCGCCAATTTCGGGACGACTGCGTCACTGCGCATGCGCAGTAGAGTCGTACTATGGAGGTCCTTTAGGACATGATTTCTTTTTGTTTTGGATGCAAATTTTGGGGATTGGGGGGCAAAATTTGTGTTTGGCCCTGGTTTTTGTGGAGTTAGCACCAGCTAAGTCTGGGTCATTGGTACAGTATAAAAATATCAGTTTTCATCGAAAGGCTCCTAGGGTACTTAATTCGAAACATTTAAACTATGCTAATGTGTTCAGGTAGCATCTCTAGATGTGCATGAAGGTTTCTGAATTTTGATTTGGCCCCAGGTGGTTCCAGTAGAACCACTTTTATCGTTAGAAAATCAGTTTTCATCGAAAGGCTCCTAGGGTATTTAAGTCGAAATGTTTAAACTATGCTAAAGTGTTCAGGTAGCATCTCTAAATGTGCATGATGGTTTGATTTGGCCCCAGGTGGTTCCAGTGGAACACTTTTATTGTTATAAAATCAGTTTTCATCGAAAGGATCCTATGGTATACAATTCGAAACGTTTAAACTATGCTAAGGTGTTCAGGTAACATCTCTAGATGTACCAGAAGGTTTTGGAATTTTGATTTGGTCCCAGGTGGTTCCAGTGAAACCACTTTTATCGTTAGAAAATTAACTTTCATCGAAAGGCTCCTAGGGTATTTAATTTGAAACATTTAAACTATGCTAAGGTGTTCAGGTAACATCTCTAGATGTACATGAAGGTTTCGGAATTTTGATTTGGCCCCAATTGGCTCTGGTGGAACTACTTTTATCGTTGGAAAGTTAAAAAATTTATAGTAATTTATATATTTTTTTATACTTACCAATGACTCAGACTTAGCTGGTGCTAACTCTTAAATATTTCGGGCCAAATGCAAATTTTACCCCTCAATCCCCAAAATTTACGTCAGAAACCGAAAATTACAGGTCCTATATGGTCCTCCATACTTTTACTCCACTGCGTATGCACAGTGTCAAGGAGGTCTCGAAATTAACACCAAAAGTCATTCTAACAACCAGTGCCTGGTAGGCGTTATGTACTCAGCGGGGAGGTATGAGTTCCCAACTCATGGGAGGGCCATCCCCATCTGGGTCATTGGTAAGTATAAAAAATATATAAATTACTATAAATTTTTTAACATTTTTATACTGTACCAATGACCCAGACTTAGCTGAATAGTAAAAAGGTTGGAGGGCCTAGGACATAAAGGAAAATCCAATAGGCTCAACTACATATAACCGAATTATCCCCTCGAGGAGAAAATGAGAAATAGGCTTTACATGTATCTTTCTTATTTGCATCAAAAAGAAAGACACAACACCATTCTGTAATTAAGCACAATAACATCAATGAACTCTATTAACATCCAGTATAACTCGTTATGCAATTATTTTTAAAGGAAAGCCAATAAATAAAGGAAGTCCAGAGAAATGAGAATCTTTATATTCATTAAAAGTGTCCGAGGATTGTATATTAACGCTCGTTTGACACGTGACATATACAAATGCTTCACACCGAGCTACACTTTAAAAATATTACATGGATGAGTAAACATTAGCTTTACACTTTAAAACCATCCCGGTACTGACTCAGAATTACTGACTCTAGGGGAGGTATTCCCTTGCTTTTCACTATAAAGCAGGTGACCTAAGGGAACACCCGCCCCCCCCCCCCCCTTCCTATTGCCCTGGGTCAAATACCCCAGAGCAAAGAGGGCAGCAGGACAGAGTCACTGCCGGAACAGAAAGCCTGCATAACCATAGTTGCAACTGTTTGGTGGATGATATACTGAGCAACAGATAACGGACCTAAAGAATGCAGATCTCCAGAAATGGACTCAATATTTCTTAAGATAAAAAATTCGTGAAAGTGGAAGGCTGAGATCAATATGCAGCCTTCATTAGATCTGCAATAGCAATACTATTAGCGTAAACCCAAGAAGTAGATAGAGCCCTTACTTCATGAGCTGAAATCTAAGCACAGACTGCTGAGTTGAAGATAATTTATGATCAGCAGTACGGATAGTTAATTCAAACCATCTAGCAATAGAATGGACCAAAATGTGGAGGAAGCTTCCACGGCATGTCCCACAACAGACACCTGAGTAGATTAATCCACGGTCTCTGTGGGGACAGAGATGCTACCACAGAATTGCATTGAGATTGTTTTATCTTGAGCAATGTCTGCTGAATCAAAGGTGCTGGAGGATACACATATCCTCTCATTCCGCCTCACAAGATCGATAGAGCGTCTACTGCAAACGCTCGAGGATCCGGTCATGGTGACACATACGTCTGCAACTGATTGTTGAGATGCGTCACAAATAAGTCTATCCTTGGCTGCTCCCATTGATAGCAAATCTGATTGAATACTCGTTTGTTGAGAGTCCATTCTGACAGCAACAAGCAACCCCTCTGTGAAAGGGAGTCCGATAATACATTCAGACGACCCGGAATATGACGGACCGATAGGAGAACCTGATGTTCTAGTACAAACAGAAGGATTCTTTCTGTTAGCTTGAACAACGGAATGGAATGAGTGCCTCCCTGATTCCGAATATACCCTACCACCGTAGTATTGTCGGGTTGAATTTGCACGTGTGCATTCTGAAAAACGTCCATCCAATGACGTAGCACAAGTCAAATTGACATCATTTCTTGATGTTTATGAACTTGATTAGGAACTGCGGATCCCAAAGACCCTGGCACTTCAAATCCGTTGGGCTCAATGTTGCGCCCCAACCTATTGACTGGCATCTGTCATAACTGTAAAACTCGGATCCGGCAATTGCAGTGGAACTCCCTGAGTTAACCACTGAATGTCTGCCGAAGTCTGAATATCTTGTTTCACTTAATTTGACAAGATGTCTGTATCGAGCGAATGAATCTTCACCCTCCAATTCTGAGTCAGAAAGATTTGGAGAGGACGAGTGCGTAGCCGCCCCATTGGAATGAGATCAGCGGCAGCTCCACACAGACCTACCAGCCACATGAATTCTCTCACTGTAACCCTGTCTGAGTGAAGACAATAGCGAGCGTAAGAACGGATTAACTTCGCTCTGGATAACGGCAGATGAACAAGATTGTTGTGCGTCTTGAAGCTCATTCCCAGGTGGGTGAACGACTTGGACGGCACCAGATCCGACTTCCCTTCGTTTACTATGAAACCGAGACATCTGAGCAAAAGAAGCAGATTCTGTACATCGTTCTGAAGCGTTAACTCATTGCCGTACCTCTGAAGAATATCATCCAGGTAGGCCGTCGTTACCGCAGACAAATGAGCTCGGAAATGAGTCAATACCGAGTTCATTATTCGAGTGAAAGCCCAGGGCGCTAGATTCAGGCCGAAGCACATCGCTCGGAACTGATATACGACTCCTAGGACGGTGAAGCGAAGATACTTCCTGAACACCGGATGTACCATGATGTGAAAGTATGCATCCTTGAGATCTATGCTTGCAGCATAGTCGTTCACTCGAATGCTCGCTCTGATCGATTGAATGGTCTCCATATAGAATTTTGGAGCCACGATCAGCTTGTTTATCCAGCTCAGATCTATGACTGGACAGAACGAGCCGCCTGGTTTCGGAACCAGAAAAAAAAAATGGCTGTAGAAACCTGGAGATTCCTGGTTTTTTACGACTTCTATTGCATACTTCACTAAAAGAGACTGGATTTCTGATAGAAGCGAGGCTCTTTTCTACTGATTTGACGGAAGCTGAGTCCATCTTGGACTTCGAGTTAACGGAGGTTATCCTTTGAAGGACAGTTTCAGTCCTTCCGATATAACCCCTCTAACCCAAGGGTCTTCCATAATTAATTCCCAATTGTTTGAGAAACTCGACAGACTTCCGCCCACTGGAACGTGACAGAGGTTTAAACCATCACCTCTTGGATCTGCGAGGCTTGCGGAAGGAGAAACCACGTACTCCATGGCCCGCACCTCACCCCGTAGACCCAGGGGCATCTGACCAGTTGTTTCGGCCAGAATTATGGCCCCTACCTAGTCGCTACATTGACGGTCTCTAGAGTAAGACATAGAGGACGCATAGGAACCTCTATAGGAACTTCCCTTGGACGTATTCGCCCCAGAATTGCCTGTCCTACTCTTCTCCGCTGACTCCGACTTATAGAAGCGGATTTGAATAGCAGAGAGTCTAAAGCTTTCTTAGTTTTCTGTTCATAGATTGCGGAAAGCTTGCCATTGAAGAGAAGCTCTCCGGAGACCGGAGCGACTCTGAGAGAGTTATTCACCTTACTATCCACGCGCGTGGATGTAGCCATGGCCGCATCAAATGTAACCAACTCCAAATTGCCACTGAAAGGGCAGCGTTATACGTGGAGAATGCTATGGCCCTCAAAAGAACTCTTAAGGAGGAACGTACATCCTGGAAATCTTTCCTTTTACATAATGATGCGTCTAAGCTAGCCGATTTAGATGATATTGTCGTTTCCAACGTCAGGGTTGGAATTGACATAGATGACGATATAGACAATTCTAGGTCTTTGGCCTGGTCGTCTAGACGCAGAGGAACTCTCGGAATGCCCTGTCCTGCCGTTTCGAATTATTCCTTGAATTGATAAAAGGCAGATGTAGAACACTTGCCGATAAGAAACTGGACTTGCCCGAATGGTAGCAAGTTTATATATAGCATCATACAATAGTCCAAATGTCCAAGAAACATTTCTGGACTGTGACAGAACTCAGGGATGATGTCCCTAAACCGATTAAAGAAATCTGTGTCCAGTGGCGCTATCAGTCTCTTATTCGGTAACACAACATTTTGGTCCGGAGGAACAACGTCAGAAAGATAAAGCCGGATGAACTCTACGGCAATTTATGTTGTTCCGAAAGGGAAAATTTCAACTACTCCGTACCCCTTTCGCTATCTAGTTGGCCCACTTATAATTCTTGGTCGACCGTGCCTGCATCTGCAGTGGAGCGACCCAGCTTCTTCAGATAATTCCTGATTGGACAGAGTTTCTGTCGGTTGCTGGGATGCTGCGATAATTTGTGCCATCTGCGATAGCATGTCCATAACGGAGGCCTGTGGAGCTGCGGTCTTACAACATTTAGCCGCTGGAAGCTCCTAAGACACTAACTCCTGCATACTTCTTTATGCGAACGTCTGGAGTATGAAAGCCTCGTATCCTTGGCTTCCGGATGGCGTGACCTGGTCGCCGTGAATTCCTGGTCGGCAAGGTTGGCTGGATATCACTGGTCACGTAGCCAATGTGCGGTCGTGTGTGCTGCCGTGAGGATGAGGAAGCCAATAAAGCAGTCTCTCCGGACGGTCTATATCACGAAGCGTCCCGATCAGCGGACGTATGCCCCGACTGAGGAACGTTCTGTGCCACAACATCTGTACCCAGATACCCAGATGTTGTTGTACAAGAGAGGGACCTCTCTCACTCGCAGCCCGTGCGGAGCTAGACAAGCTAGGAACCGGACTAATAGGCTTCCTCCGTACTATCCTCGTATCCGTCGCCACTAGGCGTGCATGTTGTATTTTATAGTGCTTGCATAACCCAAATCTCCTTCCTGGACTGCAACGGACGAACCCGGGTGCCGAGCCATTCGTTGAATGGTCGCTACACCGGGCGAGCTAGCGAACGCCAAAGCCATCAATCCTACTTGGGACCTCTTAGGCAATTGATATATCTGCATGAGCACTTTTGCCGCTAGCTCTTCATTTGACGGTGACGATGGAAGCACCATTTTCGAAGACATCACGGAAACATTACTCTGTTCTTGATCGTCAATGAGGCCTGTGGAGCCACGGTCTTACGTAAATAGCTGCTGGAAACTCCAGGGACGTTCATACCTGCATTTATATAATATGCGAATGTTCCAACTGGAAAGGCCTCGTGTCCTTGGCAAGCGGATGGAGTGACCTGGTCAACGTGGAATCCCTGGTCGGCGAAGCAGGAGCTCCCGGGTCGTTCCTTCCTGCATTTATATAATATGCGAACGTCCCCCGGAAATCTGTGGTCACATAGCAAAGGTGCGGTTGTGTGTGCTGACGTGAGAATGAGGAAGCCAATAGAACAGCCACGTCGGACTGTCTATGCGACGGAGCGTCCCGAGCAGGAGAAGTGGACGTATGCTCCGACTAACAAACGCACATACAACAACATCGCGGTGCAGATGTTGATGTAAGAGAGAGGGGGCCTCTCTCACTCGCGGTCCGGATGGACCTGGCCAAGCTAGGAACCGTACAAACAGGCTTCCTCCGTACTATCCTCTGTTCCGTCGTCACTGGGTGTGCACATGGTATGTTTATAGTGCTCGCAACACCCGAATCTCCTTCCTGGGCTGCAATGGACGAACCCGGGTGCTGAGCCATTCGGTGAATGGTTGCGACACCGGGCGAGCTAGCGGACGTCAACACTACTTGGGGCCTCTTGGGCAATTGGCGTATCTGCATGAGCACTTTTGTCGCTAGCTCTTCATTTGATTGTGACGATGGAAGCACACTATTGGATGACATCACGGAAACATCACCCTGTTCTTGTTCCTCTGAAAAAGAGAGTGAAAAACTAGAGTGACCCTGTGAAGAGAGGGCCGGCATGATCCTCTCCCCGCTAACAACAGACCGTGACACACATCTCCTACGTTTGTCATCCCAATTGATATACACTGAACAAGGGTTAGTGCGAGTACATTGACTACAATTAATACAGAAACCATGAGAATCAGAGGAAGATTTCCTCCCATTACAATTTGAACAATAATCTTTCATAGTGAAAAAAGTAAACAATCATACTACTCGCACTAAACCTTGAAAACAAAGATACATAATAAAATAATCCATTATAACATTACGAAAAAATTATTCAAAATGAAAAAAAATTTTCAGACGAGCCCAAGTTCCAAATGGGAACCCTGAGACCAAATGGATCCCAAAAAAGCCTAAGTGTGGACAAAAATTTTAAATCATTTTGAAAAATTAATGTAACACTTATGGACAATATTAATGTATCTTGCTATGAACTAAACTAAGCAGAAGACAAGTAATCACTATCAGAAGTAACTGTTGTCAACCTAAACAAAAAGAGTAAACAAACCAGAAACATGACTCCAGGCACTGGTAAACATGGCCCGAAATCAGTATCCAGTTTAAACACTATCTGATGCAAAACAGAGACTTCCCAAGAAGAAACTGTAGAACATCAGATGGTAGATGCAGACCAAAATGCCTAAACACCCAAGGGTGAGGACGTAAACGTGGGGAAAAAACAGAAAATAATTCTGTTTCCAAGCCAAAACTCCCAAGAAATTTCAGTAATAAACATTACAAAAAATAAGCCAAAAACATGGGAGAATAGCTAGGGGGGAATAAAGGAAAGGGAGAGAGGAAACACTGATCAAACAATGGAACATTCATAGCAAGAATGACAACAACAGGGTCATGCCTCAAAAATAGGCAACATGAAATAATTTAATAAAATAATTATAAGTTACAGCCCTGAACATTTCTTTCCACTGTTTTTCCTCTCCTCCTTCTATTTCATTCTTATATCCACCATTTCTCTCATAATTATGTGTCTGGCAGCATTTAAACTGAGATTTACAAGCACAAATATCAGTGAGGTGATACTGAATTGAGGGCCAAACAAAGAATGACTTTTGGCGCCAATTACGAGACCTTCTTGACACTGCGCATGCGCATGCGCAGTGGAGTAAAAGTATGGAGGACCATATAGGACATGTAATTTTTATTTTTTGATGCAAATTTGGGGGATTGGGGGGGTAAAATTTGCTTTTGGACCTAAATATTTAAGAGTTAGCACCAGCTAAGTCTGGGTCATTGGTACAGTATAAAAATATTAGTTTTCATCGAAAGTCTCATAGGGTATTTAATTTGAAACGTTTAAACTATGCTAAGGTGTTCAGGTAACATCTCTACATGTACATGAAGGTTTCGTAATTTTGAGTTGGTTGAAAAAATTTATAGTAATTTATATATTTTTTTACTTACCAATGTCCCAGACTTAGCTGGTGCTAACTCAAAAATATCTAGGGCCAAACACAAAGTTTGCCCCCAAATCCTCAAAATTTGCATGCAAAACCGAAAATTAGAAGTCCTATCTGGCCCTCCACACATTTTACCCTCCGCGCATGCGCAGATGCCAGGAAGTCACTGCATCTGGCACCAATAAATCATTCTTTGTAGAAAAAAATATTATAATAATTCAGCGGGGACGTATGAGTGTCCAGTATTGCCCACTCATGGGAGGGACTTTCCCGTCTGGGTCATTGGTAAGTATAAAAAGTTAAAAAATTTATAGTAATTTATATATTTTTTATACTTACCAATGACCCAGACATAGCTGGTGCTAACTCTTAAAATATAGGGCCAAACACAAATTTTGCCCCCCAATCCCCAAAATTTGCATCTAAAACCAAAGAAAACATGTCCTGAATGGCCCTCCACACTTCACCTCTACTGCGCATGCGCAGTGTCAAGGACGTTCCGAAATTGGCGCCATTAATCATTCTAATAACCAGTGCCTGGTAAGCGCTATCTACTCAGCGGGGAGGTAAGAGTTCCCAATTCCTGGGAGGGCCACCCCCGTCTGGGTCATTGGTAAGTATAAAAAATATATAAATTACTATAAATTTTTTAACATTTTTATACTGTACCAATGACCCAGACATAGCTGAATAGTAAAAAGGCTGGAGGGCCAAGGACATAGAGCAAGATGGAATACGCTCAATTATATAAAATAGAGTCATCCCCTCTAGGGAAAAAGAAGTATTAGGCCTTACATGTATCTTTCTTATTTATGATAAATTAGAAAGATACAACACCTTCCAAAATTGAGCATCATACATCCATGTACTCTATTAATATCTAGTATAATCCTTATACTAATAATTTTTAAAGTAAGCCAATAAATATAGTAAGTCTAGAGAATAGAGACTCTTTATACTCCTTAAAAGTGTCAGAGGATTGTATAATAATGTCCGTTGACACGTGCTAAATTCAAAAGCTATACTTTAAAAACTAAGACCTGAATGAATTTTTAGAACATAAACTTCTCACTAAACAACCATCCCAATAACAGCTCAGAATTACTAACTCCGGAGGAGGTATCCCCTTGTTTTCATAGTAAAACAGGTGACCCAAGGGAACACCCTCCCCCCCCCCCTTTTTCTTGCCCTGGGTCAAATAGCCCAGAGCGAAGAGGGCAGCAGAACGGAGTCACTGCCGAAACAGACAGCCTACCTAGCTATAGTAGCAACTGTTAAGTGAATGACATTCTGAGCAGTAGATAATAGACCTAACAATAGAGGCCTCCAGAAATGGACTCAATATTTCTGAGATAAAAATTGATGAATGTGGATGGCTGAGCGCAATGAGCAGCCTTCAAAAATCTATAATAGCGACACTATTAATGTAAGCCCAAGATGTAGAAGAACTCTTACTTCATGAGCCGAATCTCAAACACAACTGCTGAGTCAATGATATACCATAAGCAGTATCGATAGTTAATTGAATCCATTAGCAATAGAATGGAGCGCAACGTCCTTCTATTAGGCATCAAAGACAGAAGAAGCTTACGCCCGTAGTAATAAACAGATATCTGTTTATAAATACATAAACTCTAACCGGACAGAGTAAAGGCCTATGCCTGTACGAAGACGGAAGGACCTTAATAACAATAGGTTCCGGATATTAATTAGGAGCCTGACTCTTATGCAAAAATCCAACCTAAATAGTAAAGGAAGTAGTGATTCCGAAACTACGAAAGTGAAAATCATCCACCGATAGCGCATGAAACTCACTGACTCTTCAGAAAAGAGAAGCCAACAGAATTACTGTCTAAAAGGTCAGAATTTGAAAACTACTGTTTCCAGAGGCTCAAATGATTACTTAGCTAAATAAGAACCGAAGTTAAATTCCATATAGGAATTTAATCTAATGATTCTAAGTCTATTTATCGAAAAGTTACTAACTGACTTAGATAAAGAGACATTAGACTCAATTGTAAACTATCATAAAGTGTATAGGTATGAGGTAACATAAACCTATAACCTTAATAATAACAGGCTGCAGTAGATCTTGTCAAACAAGTATACTAAAAAGTTGCAATGAGTAGTATGGAGGGATCAACAATATGAACATAGTGATCCCTACACCAACGACGGAAGAGCCTCCACTTAGCCGCATAGAATAGCGAAGAAGAGGATCTCCTACAGTAAGAAATCGCGTCCAAAGCTCGTCCAGTACAATGCTTACAATGCAATAAGGACCACACAACGGAATACGTGAAGGTTGTGACCTTGCGGGTTGTGATAAAGATGACACGATTTACCCAGCTAAAAAAGATCCTCTCATTGAGGAAGATTTCGCGTTAAGTCCCACAGTAGACATCAGAGTAAATTACCCACGGTCTCTGTGAAGACAGAGATGCTATCAACAGAAATGTATTGTGGTTGTTTATCTTAGCAATACCTGCTGAAACAACAGCGCCGGAGGATACGCGTATCCTATCATTCCGTCCTATTAGATCAATAGAGCGTAAACAACATTAGCTCAGAGATCCGGACAAGCCAACACATACGTCTGCAATTGATTAGCAAGCTGTGTCGTAAATAAATTATCATTGGGCACTCCCATAGATAGCAAATCTGATTGAATACTTGTTTGTTGTGAGTCCATTCTGACGGCAACAAGCGACCCCTAAGTGAACGGGAGTCCGGTAAAACAATCAGACGACCCGGAATATGACGGACCGAAACAGAACTTGGTGTACTATAACCAACAGACGGATTCTTTCCATTAAATTGAATAACGGAAACGAATGAGTGCCTCCCTGGTTCCGGAGATACGCCACTACTGTCGAATTAACGGACAGGATTTGGACATGCGTTTCTGAATAATGTTCATGCAATGACATAAAGCAAGCCTAAAAAACATTATTCCGCGGAAGATAATTGCTTGCTTAGAGACTGCGGAACCCAAAGACCCTGGCACTTCGAATCCGTTGGGATCAATATTATATCCCAATCTGTTTGACTGGCAACTGTCATAACTATAACACTCGGATCCGGCAACTGCAGTGGCACTCTCTGAGTCAACCACCGAATGTTTGCCCCAGTCTGAATCTCTTGTAACACTAGATAGACAAGAGAACGTGTAAATCGAGCAATTCATGGATTGCTGAAAAGTTGCCGTCGAAGAGAGGCTTCTCCGAAAACGAAGCGACTCTGAGAGAGTTCTTCACCTTACTATCCACGCGCGTGGATGTAGCTAGGGCTGCGTCACGTCTAACCAACTCCAATCAGCCACTGAAGGGCGGAGTTATACGTGAACAAACTACTGCCCTCAAAACAAATCACATTGAGAATAATATCCCGTAAATCTTTTCTTGAAGACGTAATGATAACACCTCAGTAAGGTGGATTACGTATGATAAAGCGTCTAAGTTAAGTCTACTAGACATCATTGTCGTTTCCAACATTGTGGTTGGAAAAGACATAGACGGCGAAAAAGAATATTTCCAGTCTTTAACCACGCCGTCTAGACGCATATGAACTCTCGTTATGCCCTGCTCTGCCAAAATAAATTATTCGTATAAATGATAAAACGGCAGAAATGAGCATTGCGGACAAGAAACTAAACTATCATGCTTGGTAGCAGGCTTATATGCATATATAGCGTCGAAAAATAAAACACATGTTGTAATGACATTATTGGACTGTGTTGGTAAGTCAGGGACAATGTCCCTGAACCGATCCAAAATTCCATGTCCAATGACGCTATAAGTCTCTTATCCAACATCGCAGCAATGTAGTCCGAAATAACAATCACTGGAAGATAATGCCAGAAGATATGAATGGTAGCTTCCGATGCTACGAAAGGGAAAACTCGAAATCTTTCGAATCCCTTTCGCCATCCTGTCGGACCCTATAAAGCGTTCGGTCGTCCGTACCTGATGCAACCGCGGACCGCACCGACCCAGCGCCGTCAGATAATTCCTGATTCGAGTAAGAAACTGTCGATTGCTGGGATGCTGCGAAACAACTGTGCTAACTCGGATAGCACGTCCGTCACTGAGGCCTGAGGAGAAGCTGTCCTACAATGCATTGCCGCTGGAAGCTCCGTGATCATTACCCCGTGCATACTACCAATATGTGAGCGAACAGAGTGTATAGGCCTCGTGTCCCTTGGCTACCAGATGGCGTGACCTATTCGCCGTGGAATCACTGAATGACGAAACTGATCGGATACTCGAGGTCATGTAGCCAATGTGCGGTCGTGTGCCCTGCTGTGAGGATGAGGAAGCATTATCGACAGTCTCTAGGACTGTCAATATAACGGAGCGTCCCGACCGACAGACATATTCTCCGAATGTAAAATATCTGAACCACAACATGCGGTCCCCTATGTTGTTGGACGAGAGAGGGACCTCTCTCGCTCACAGCCCGGACGGACCTGGACAAGCCAGGAACCGGACTAACAGGCTTCCTCCGATCTGTCCTCACTCCGCCGTCACTGGGTGAGTACTAAAGTAATTATAGTGCTCGCATCACCCAAATCTCCTTCCTAGACCGCAACGGATGAACCCGGCAGCCGAACCATTCGATGAATGTACGCTACACCGGGTGAGCTAGCGAATGTCACTCCGTCGATCCTACAAGGGATCTCTTAGGCGATAGACATATTCCATGAGCACTTATTGCCGCTAGCTCTTCATTAACTATGACGACAGAGGCACACTTTTGAAAGACATCTCCGTAACTTTGCGAACAAGAAACCAGAAATGCTTGGTTATAGCAAGCATATAATAATAATATATATAGCGTCGTTCAATAATTCGAAAGTTTGTGTGACATTATTGGACTATGTCGGAACTGAGGGACGATGTCCCTTAACCGAACCAAAAATTTCTAAGTCCACCGACGCTATCAGTTTCTTATCCGGCATCGCAGCATTCTGGATGACATACAAAACAGCATATGTTGTTCCGAAAGGGAAAGCTCGAAATCCTCCAAATCCCTTTCGGTATCCCGTCGGACAGGATGAAATTTTCGGACGTCCGTACCCGATTCCGCGGAGCGTCCTGACCCAGCATCGTCGGATAAAAAAATATGCGACAGATTCAGTTGATGCTGGGATGCTGCGATAAACTGTGCTATTTAGGAAAGCACGTCCGTTCCCAAGGCCTGTGCAGTAGCGGTCTTACGATGCATTGCCGCCGGAAGCTCCGTGTACGTTGACTCCCGCACACTTTCCTATGCGAACGTCCGGAGTCTGCAGGCCTCGTGTCCCTGGCTACCGGATGGTGTGACCTGGTCGCCGATGATTCTCTGACTGGCGAAGCTGATTGGATATCCGAGGTCACGTAGCCAAGAGCGGTCGTGTGCGCTACCATGAGAATGAGGAAGCCTTATTGACAGTCTACTCCGGACTGACTATATGTCGGAGCGTCCCGAGCGACGGACGTATGCTCCGAATGCGAAACATTTTGTACCACAACATCTGGGGCCAGATGTTGTTGTACGAGAGAGGGGCCTCTCTCGCTCGCCGTCCGGATGGACCAGAACGAGCTATGAACCGGACTAAAAGGCTTCCTCCGTTCTCCCTCTAATCCGCCGTCACTGGGTGTGCATTTGGTTGATTTATAGTGCTCGCATCACCCCAAAACTCCTAGACCGCAACGGACGAACCCGGCTGCCGAACCATTCGATGAATGGACGCTACACCGGGCGAGCTAGCGGACGTCAAAGGCCGTCGAACCTACTAGGGTCCTCTTAGGCAATTGGCGTATTTACATGAGCACTTTTCCGCTAGCCCTTCATTAATTGTGACGACGGAGGCACACTGTTGGAAGACATCACAGATACATCACCCTAATCTTGATCGTCTGAAATAGAAATTGATAAAGTAGAGTGACCCTGTGGGGAGTGTCCAATTCCCCACTAACATACCGTGACATACGTTTCCCATGTTGTCATCGAAATCATACGATACAGAACAGGAGTTAATGCGAGTACACTGACCACATATAGAATGATAATAAAAGTCAGAGGAAGACTTCCTCTTATTACAATTGATCAAAATCCTTTCAATGTGAAAAGAAAACAAGTCCTGATACTTGCACCAACCCCTGGCAATCAAAATACATAATAATAATATGATCCATTAATATAGAAAAAATAATTGAAATCAAAATATTTTGAAAAAATATTTTTTCAGAAAAGGCCAAGTTTCTGAAAAGTAACGTTGAGCCCAAGCCTAAGTGTGGACAAAAATTTTAAAAATATTTTAAACAATTTATTCAACACTTACGAACAATAATAATGTATCTAGTTATGATTAAAATAACATCAAGATATTATTTTCAAGAAATCCCCCCTCACACAGAGGGCTGTTGTAAATGTAAACAATGAATGTAAAAACACTAAAATAAGACTCCAGGCACCCAGGCCCGGAATCAGTTACCAAAAATACACTATCTGATGCAAAACAGAGACTTCCAGGGAAGAAACTGCAGAACATCAGATGGTAGATGCAGAACATAACGCCTAACCACCCGTAGGTGAAGACGTAAACATGGGGAAAAGAACAGAATTCATTCTGTTATTCAGCTAAAACTCCCAAGAAAATTTAGTAATAATAATTACAGAAACTATGCCAAAAGCATGGGAGAAAAGCAAGGGGGGACTTAAAGGAAAGGGAGAGAGGAAAACACTGAAAAATCAGTGTAACTAAATAATCAGAATGACAACAAAATGGCTGCTGCCTCGAAAATAGGTAACTTAACATAATTTCATTAAAAAATTTTAAGTTACAGCCCTGATAATATTCTGTCACACATTTTTCCTCTCCTCCTTCTCTATCCTCCTTAGAATCACCATTTCACTAATATTTATGTGTCTGGCATCATTTAAACTGAGATTTACAAGCACAAAGATCAGTCAGATGTTAACTGATGAAGGGCCAAACTTAGAATGATTAATGGCGCCAATTTCGGAACGTCCTTGACACTGCGCATGCGCAGTAGAGGTGAAGTGTGGAGGGCCATTCAGGACATGTTTTCTTTGGTTTTAGATGCAAATTTTGGGGATTGGGGGGCAAAATTTGTGTTTGGCCCTATATTTTAAGAGTTAGCACCAGCTATGTCTGGGTCATTGGTACAGTATAAAAATATCAGTGTAACTAAATAACAAGAATGACAACAAAATGGCTGCTGCCTCGAAAATAGGTAACTTAACATAATTTCATTAAAAAAATTTAAGTTACAGCCCTGATAATATTCTGTCACACATTTTTCCTCTCCTCCTTCTCTATCCTCCTTAGAATCACCATTTCACTAATATTTATGTGTCTGGCATCATTTAAACTGAGATTTACAAGCACAAAGATCAGTCAGATGTTAACTGATGAAGGGCCAAACTTAGAATAATTAATGGCGCTAATTTCGGAACGTCCTTGACACTGCGCATGCGCAGTAGAGGTGAAGTGTGGAGGGCCATTCAGGACATGTTTTCTTTGGTTTTAGATGCAAATTTTGGGGATTGGGGGGCAAAATTTGTGTTTGGCCCTATATTTTAAGAGTTAGCACCAGCTATGTCTGGGTCATTGGTACAGTATAAAAATATATATAAATGACTATAAATTTTTTCATATTTTTATACTGTAACCAATGACCTCTTTCTCTCTTTCAACAACATCTGGAACCAAGTATTGTTGGTAGGAACTTGCGTCAGTCAGAGCTTACATACATAGCTATTGTCCGGTACGCTTAGTTCAATTCTTTGCCGGGGACGGTTACAGTTTTGCTTCTTTAGCGTCTACCAAACACTCCTGACCACACCTTGGCTAAGTGACTCAGGATTTCCAGTCTGCATCGTCAAAAGGTCCATCTTTTGTGAAGAAAATCACACCATCTAGTAGCCAAGGAGATGAGGCTTCATTCATCGCGTTGTCTTCAGTAATAACTATATTGGACTCCCTGTCCTAGGAGCAGTCGGTAAAGAGGCTATTCATGACCGCTGTTCCTCAGGCCTCTGTAACGGACTTGCTGTCATAGTTGCGCAGCTAATCACAGTATTCCTGCTAAGGCAGAAGCACTCATTGTCAGTCTCACATCTTGAGCCTTTTCCTGGTGCTTATTTGGTCCAGTAACCTGCCTGCTGGTGACTGTGATTCTAACTGATTTGGATGTATGATGGAAAGGATAACTTTTCCTTTCGGAACAACTCTTGGATGATGTAGATACCATACATTATCATTTCCTTGAACTTGTTCCAGTGATTCAAAATGCTGCGAGCAATTATGAGAAACCGCTAGCGTAGTTGGACGCTGACTTCATCCAGGTAAAGGGCAGGGTAATAAGATCTCTTTCTGGTTAAGTCTACATGGGTGTCACAGGTCTTCGATTATGTAGACGACACCATATTTAACTTCCTGTGGAAAAAAGTAATTCGGTTTCTTATCTTCTTCCTCTGTATTTTTAATCATTGTTCACATACTTTTAAAAACAGCAGGGGAAGATGTGAAGAGTTCCTCTGCGTTGATTGAGCAGGCTAAGATCCTAGTTTTAGCCTTACCTTCATCATTTAGCTGTTCGCTCGGATTCAATTGAGAATATAATTTATTAGAGCGAATTTAGTCTCATGGTCTTATGTACTTTAATTTTAAGTAATGTGACGCATCGTCTATATGGAAAGGAATTTTGTGGACGTTTGTACCTTTTAAAATTCTTTCCAGACCTAGTATTATATCTCGGTCTTAACTAATGTTAAGTGGGAGTTATTCTGATGTAACAAAGCCTTCTGTCTTCATCTTTGCATTTGACTAGGTGGAAACTTGCCATAGGTCGCATTAGTCTGCCAACTCTAGTCTTTACGATAAGAATCAATTCTCGACTCTAATGTACCAACACCAGCAGAAAGAGTACGAGACGTTGTCCTAGACTCAGATCGTCTATAAGGACTCATAGCAAAGGTATAGGTATACCTAAGTCTTTGATGGTAAGCTTTCATTATTGTAGGATTAAAGTACAAGAAAGCATCTATACTCGACTCTTTAAGTTGGGGTCTAATCGACCACAGCCAACAGAAGAGTAGGAGAGTTTGTCCTAGACTCAATTCGCTTATAAGGACTTGGATAGGGGTTTCTCGTCAGACTGAGTTACTGATCAGACTCCCGAGCCGGTGGTTCGAGGCTCTTATAGAACTCGGTCCGGCCGATTTTGACTGGAAGTGGATAATTAGGTTATTTAACATTATCTTTCAGTCGAAAAGCAAATGTTCAGCAATTGTAGTGAGTATAGTTCTTTAGATCATTGGTTTTGTGAACTAGATAATGTCTCATGGGATTTATGATAGGATACATGTATCCCACTATTCATTTGTCTGGTTCATCTGTTGTTTCACAGAGCGAATTAACCAGCTGTTTGGCTCGCTTTTATCTGTTATCCGACGCATTAACAGCAATAGTTTTATGCGCCGGATGGAGTTGTGTGGAGTGGCTTGGAATGTTATTTCGATGGGTCGCTTACACACATGTCTACTCCAGTTATTAACTGGAATTGTAGACGTTTTTTTCCCTCTTGACCTGTTTTGTTTTAGAGAATCTTTTAACATAAGGTCAAGTTTGGGCATATATTACGGTTTTCTCAATTATTTCGGACGTGAGTTCATATATTACGTTACAATCTCAAGTCCGAGGGTCTCTCTATGCAGGATCTTGGGACCCTTGGTTATTGGAAATCACACATTCAATGATGTCTCATTCTTTACGATTACATCATCAAATTTTTTTTCCATTCATGTATTTATAAACGCACATCAGAGTTTATCAGAAGAGAAGTAACGCTTCTTTTGTCATTATTTTTCAACAGAAGGGACGTTTATGTTCATTCTATTGTTAAATAAGTCAGTTAGCTATTTGTACTGCTTGGGTTATTTATCTTCTATTTAGCAGTCAATGCTCAAGATTTCAGCACATTAGTAAGTGCTGGCTATATCTTGTGCTTATTCTAACTGTTTGGCTATTACATGACCTTATGTGGGATCTCTTCAGGATAGTTAAGTTTTCAGTGCATGGGAATAATAGTTTCCATTATTTGTGATGCAAGTATAAGGCTTTTGAGCGCATACCTTGACGCTCAGCCGTTTTCATGGGAATGAATGATAGGATATGTGTATCCTTCAATTCATTTGTTTCTGGTGATTTCATTGAGGTTATGGGATCTGCTATTGAGCATTCGCCAGAAGCTTCCCCATTAGAGGGTTTTCTTCTTTAAGAGAAGTTTTATTCTTCATGTCATTCTCCACTCTCAGTGGCATTATGGAGTATTTCAGAAGTGAAAGAGCTTTATTGTCACTATATTATTGCTGCCTGCACCAGCAATGATTAATTAATGTGGGTGAGAAGATTTTGACATACATTCGAATCCCTCACCCCCCCCCCCCCCCCACCCCCCCCCCCCCCCCCCTGCCCCAAGTCCCAAACACACTCACGTTGTCGCTTATATATTTTTTAATACATACATACTTTGCGTCTGGGTCGTGTTGGATGGCGCCAAAATGGCATATATGCAGTTCTGTTGCATTTGTTTCCGGTATTTATTTTCTGAATTTGGAGCCGGTTTATCATACCTACCTCCAATTCTAGATCCTGGTCTCTATTTTGTCGGTTCTCAAATCGCATATTCTCATGTGTTTATAGTTGTAGATACCAAATAGTACACGTTGGAGAGTGTTTTTTACCAGATTTAATATTACAGAGGCCTCCTTTGAATGATCTGAAGTGTGTTTTCTCTGCAGAGATTGTTCATCTTATCCCACTTTTGTATGTATATGTTATAATTGATTTCTCACTGATTTCATTGTACCTGTATACGGCGTCTGCTGCGCATATTTTGTAGCGGATAATGTTATTTACCAAAATCATCGCTATAGCCTTGGCTGGTGAAGTGGCATTAAGCTCCATTTATTATTCATGAATTAATTTTTGAGTGCCTGATCAATATTTATTTATATCGTTTCCGGGTTCTGCTTATTGATTCCAGAGCTCTCCCCCTCTTTCTTTTGAAGTTATGTTCAAAAAAGGGGGGGGGGGGGGAGGGGGTCAGTTTTTGCAACACAAATTTTGCCCTCCAATCCCCCAAATTTGCATGCGAAACCAAAAATTAGAAGTCCTATCCGGCCCTCTATACATTTACCCTCCGCGCATGCGCAGACGTCAGGAAGTCACCAAAACTGGCACCAACATCTTTCTTTGTTTGGCCCTTTAGTCAGATTACAACAAACTGATTTCTGTGCTTTTAAATCTCAGTTTTAATGATGCCAGACACAAATCAATGGTTGTTTTGGTGGATCCAAGGACACAACTGGATGAAGGAAGGAAGAAATGGTGGTTTAAAACGTTCAGGGCTGTAATTTTATAATATTTATAAAAATTAGTTCATGTTCCCTAATTTCGGAACATGGGCCCGACGTCATCATTGAATGATAATGATCTATCCACTGTTTGTTTAGTATTCCTTCCCTACCTTCCCTTGATCCCCCCAGTTAAGCTCCCAAGCTTTCTGGCTTGTTTTATTGAAATTTTTTTTATCAAATTTCTTGGGAGTTTAAAGTATTATACAGAAGATTATTCTGTACATCCCCAGGGTTACGTCCTCACTCTTGGGGTGTTTGGGCATTTTGATCATACATCCGGTGTATCGTTTTTTCTTCTGATGAAGATCTTGCTTTACATCGGATAGTCTTGTTTCTGTTTCTGACTTCGGGCCGTGTTGCCTGGGGTCCTGTTTTCGTTTTTTTTGTTTACATTGACAATGCTCTAGGTAGTTTCCTATTATTTTTAGGAACGACAATAATAAGTAACATTAAATATTTTAATAGTGTGGTAGTTTATTTTATAGCATATTTTTATAATTTTGCCACACTTATGCTTTTTTGGGCTCATCATTCCCTTTAGGAACTTGGGCTCTTAAATAAGAAAATTTTCAATTTTTTTTTTTATTTTTGGAAGGAATTTTTCTTTTGGATGTATTGTTTCATCAGGAGGCGCGGTGGCTCAGTTGGTAGAGGTGCAGGCTGCAAGCCGAGAGGTCCTCGGTTCGAATCCCACCTGCGGCAACCGCGTTGTGTCCTTGGGCAAGACACTTCACCCCGATTGCCTACATGGGGGACACGATGACGCTGTGTACTGAGGCGTACTGCACGTCGATGGTGCGCATGTCTTCAACCAATCTAACCCTGCCTGTGCTGCGGTGCAGAGTTCAGAGTTACGATGTTGGAGAGCTGACAGCTGCTCGTCGTTGCTCGGTGGTTCTCTCCGGGTACTCCGGCTTCCTCCACCCGTAAAACTGTCACGGTCACGATTAGCCATTGTGCATAAGTATGTGACCTTAAAACACCATTAAATTAAATAAATTGTTTCATCAATTGTATTTTAATGTTAGCTTATATTTATGTAGATTTGGTGGTAGTACAATTGACATGTATTAGATTTTCGGTAATTATTTTTATCTAATAGTAGGGTAATAAGAGGAAGCCTTTCCTCTATTTACATGGTCGTTGTCTTGCGTTTGGTCGATGTACTTCCACTAATTCTTGCTCCATGTATCAGATTTTGACAGTGTGGATGACTGGTGTCATGTTTTGTGTTAGACGAGTGGACACTATCGGTCCTCTCGTGGCAAGGGGACACTGGTGGTCCTCTCGCCAAAATGTCACTATAGTTTTTTAGTTTCTATTTACAGAGGAACAAGAACATGGTGTGCCTTCGTGATGCTGTCAGAGAGTGTGCCTCTGTCATCGCATTATACTATTAGAGCTAGCTGAAAAGTGCTCAATGATATAAGACAGGGGCTAGGGCTTAGAATATAGGGTTTACGTCCCTTGTCTCCAGCTAGCTCAACCAGCAGATCTATCACGTAGAATATGGGAGGTGTGATGCCAGGTATGTCCGTAGCGGTCGAGAAGAGGAATAAGGGTGTAGCAAGCGCTATAAAATCTGAACATGCTCACCCTGCGACAACAGAAAGGAGGAAGCAGACAAGCTCCTGTCCGGGACGTCCCGTCTAATAGGCAGCCGGGGTTGGCTAGTCTTACAGCATCCTCTACATAACGGATAAAGTGCTCTTTATACTGCACAGGGCTGTAAACTGCAATGAGTGGTTTCAGTTCCCTGACACCGGTGAAGCGGTTAAGATTAAATATGAGGACCGTGGCACCGGATGTGTCGCATGTGCATTGTATTCAGAGCTAGCGGCATAAGTGCTCAATGATATAAGACAAGTTCTAGACCTTAGAGAATATAGGGTTACGACCGTGTCTCCAGCTGGCTCGACCAGCGGATTGTTACTCAGAATATGGGTAGTGTGACACCGGATGTGTATCATGTGCATTGTATTCAGAGCTAGCGGCATAAGTGCTCAATGATATTAGACAAGTTGTAGACCTTAGAATATAGGGTTTATGACCTTGTCTCCAGCTAGCTCCACTGGCGGATCGTTACTCAGAATATGGGAAGTGTGACGCCGGGCATGTCCGTAGCGGTCGAGAGAGAATAAGGGTGTAGCGAGCACTATTTAATCCAATCATGATCACCCTGCATTGATGGAAGGAAGAAGCCGGCAAGTTCTGAAGTACGCTTGGTTAGGTCTCCCCAGACCGCAAGCAAGAGGGAGACCCCTCTCTCTCTCTTTTAACAACATCTCAGGCCAGGTGTTGTTGGTAGGAACTTGCGCCAGTCAGAGCTTATGTACATAGCTATTGTCCGGTACACATTGTTCAATTCTCAGCCGGGGACGGCTACAGTTTGGCTTCTTCACCGTTCACCGTCTACCAAGTACTCCTGACCGCACCTTGGCTAAGTGACTTAGGATATCTAGTCTGCATCATCAAAAGGTCCATCTTTTGTGAAGAAACTCACACCATCTAGTAGCCAAGGACTGGCAAGGAGATGAGGCTTCATTCATCGGGACGTTTGCAGTAAGAGCCACTCCATAACGGACTTGCTGTCGCAAATTGCGCAGCTAATCGTAGTATTCCTGCTCAGGCAGAAGCACTCAACGTCAGTCTCGAAACTTGAGCTGTTGAATGGTGCTTCATCAGTCCAGTCATCTGCCTGTTCAGATGCCGGTGACCGTGATTCTAACTGATTTGGACGAATGATGAAAGGGATATGGAGGAGGATAACTTTCCCTTTCGGAACAACTCATGGATGATATGTAAAAAACGACAGGGGAAGATGTGTTGAGAGTTTCTCTATGTTGAATGAGCAGGCTAAGAAGTAATACAGTTTCTTATCATCATCTTTTGTATTTTTAACCATTTTTTGAACACATTCATTTAAAAAACGGCTGAGGAAGATATGTTGAGAGTTTCCCTGCATTTGAATGAGCAGGCTAAGGTCTTAGTTGTAGCCTTCCCTTCTTCATTTAGCTGTTCGCTCGGACACAATTGAGAAGATAATTTCTTATTCAGAGCGAACTTAGACTCATGGTCTTATGTACTCCAATTTTAAGTACTGTAAAGCAACGTCTATATGGAAAGGAATTTTGTGGTCATTTATACTATTTAAAAATTCTTTCCAGACCTATTATAATATATATATCTGTCTTAACAAATGTTAAGTGGGAGCTACTCTGATGTGACGAAGCCTTGCATCGTCATCTTTAACATTTGACTAGGTGGAAAACTTGCTACAGGTCGCTTTAGTTTTCCAGACACTAGTCTTTGATGGTAAGCTTTCATTAATGTAGGATTAAGCTATACGAAAGTATCAAAACTCGACTCTTAAAGTTGGGGTCTAATCGACCAACACCAGCAGAAAGAGTAGGAGAGGTTGTCCTAGACTCAGATCATCTATAAGGACTCATAGTGAAGGTATAGGTATCCCTAAGTCTTTGATGGTAAGCTTTCATTATTGTAGGACTAAGCTACAAGAAAGCATCAATACTCGACTCTTTAAGTTGGGGTCTAATCGACCACAGAAAGGGTAGGAGAGGTTGCCCTAGACTCAGATCGTCTATAAGGACTCATAGCGAAGGTATAGGTATCCCTCCTATATATTTCTTTTAGGATTGTCTATACAGCCACTTGGATAGGGGGTTTACGTCTATTTGAGTTACTGATCAGACACCCCTGAGCCGGTGGCTTCAGGCTCTTATAAAGCTCTGTCTGACCGATTTTGACTGGAAGTGGATAATTAAGATATTTATGACAATCTTTCAGTCGAAAAGCGAGCATTCGGCGATGCAGTGAGTATAGTCCTTTAGGTCACTTGAATTATGAACTAGATAATATCTCATGGGATGAATGATAGGATACAGGTATCCTACAATTCATTTTCAACAGGCTGGTTCGTCTGTTGTTTCACAGAGCGAATTAGCCAGTTGATTGGCTCGCTTTTATCTTTTATCTCACGCATTAACAGCGGAAAATTTTATGCGCCAGATGGGGTTGTGCGGAGCGGCTATGAATGTTATTTCAATGAGTCGCTTACGCACACGTCCCCTCCAGTTATTCTTAACTGGAATGGTAGACGTTTTTCGCTCTAGACCTGTTTTGTTTTAGAGAATCTTTTAACATAAGGTCAAGTTTGGGCATATATTTAACGGTTTTCTCAATTATGACGGATGTGAGTTCATATATTGGGTTACAATCCTGAGTCCAATGGTCTCTCCATGCAGGGATCTTGGGACCCTCGGTTCTTGGAGACCATATATTTATAAATGATATCTTATTGTTTACGCTACATCATTGAATTTATATTATTAGCGAGCATGTATTTATAGACACAGATCAGAGTTTATCAGAAGAGAAGAATGCTTCTTTGGTCATTAATTTCCAATAGAAAGGACATTTTGGTTCATTCTGTTTCTATATGGAGTCAGTTGGCTATTCGTAATGCTTAGCAAAATTTATCTTCCAATCAGCAGTCAGTGCTTAAGAGTTCAGCGCATGAAGTAAAGCGCTGGCAGCATCTTGGACTTCTTCTAACTGTATGGCTATTACATGATCTTATGTAGGATCACTTCAGGATAGTTAAGTTTGCGGCACGCGGGAATAATAGTTTCCATTATTTGTGTCGCCAGTATTAGGCATTTGTCATGAGCGCATACATTTGACGCTCAGCCATTTTCATAGGAATGAATTATAGGATATGTGTATTTCTCAATTCATTCGTTTCTATTGATTACATTGAGGTTATAGTGCCTGTTATTGTACATTCACCAGAAGCTTCCCCCACAAGAGGGTTTTCTTCTTCAAGGGAAATTCTGTTCTTCACATCATTCTCCGCTCTCAGTGGTATAATAGATTATATCAGACGTGAGGGAGCTTTGTGGTTACTATATTATTGCTGTTTGGACTGGCAATGATTAAGAAATGTAGGTGAGGAGGTTTCAACATTAATTCGAATACCCCCCCACCCAACCCCAGGGCCCCGCTCCACACTCTCACACTGACGTGTATATACATCTTAATACATACACACTATGTGATTGGGTCGTGTTGCGTGGTGCTCTCATAGGCATGTATGCAGTTCTGTTGCATTAGTTTCCGGTGTTTATTTTCTGATTTCTAATATACAAGCACTTATTTAATCATCATAATGGCTGCTATTTGAGTTCATAGGTGATTGCATAACCATTTAGTGGTTTTTAGGTGGTTACAGGCAGGATTTTTATGCACTCATGCAATATGTTATTACGCTATCGCTTTGGTGGACCTTGCAATTATTATATATTTCGGGGGCAGTCTGTGTTCAGGGTTTCCGCTAGGCCAGCTGCGGGTTCGTTGACCGGACACATACCCCCGCCGATCATACTATGATCAGTCAGAAA
The DNA here is from genome assembly GCA_031216915.1 of Pictodentalium vernedei. Lineage (NCBI taxonomy): Eukaryota > Metazoa > Mollusca > Scaphopoda > Dentaliida > Dentaliidae > Pictodentalium > Pictodentalium vernedei. The sequence goes on from CM062297.1 coordinate 556,423,862, forward strand.
AGCTGGTGGTTAAAATGTCGAGTACAATGCTGTATCGTAACGACACTCGGGATCCTTTGTTTCCACGTAATATAGGCATAATTATGTTGTATACTATGCCTACTATTCCTGGCGACAACCTGATACTTTATAACCCCCAGACAAGAGGGGGAAACAAAGTTCAAATCCTAAACTTCGCCTATAAAATTTCGGACTCAAATTGTCGTGTTTGACCCGAAATCACTGGCTTTTATTTCAAGCGATAAATGATGTAATTGCACGTGCATGACGTCACACGTCCGCATCATGGTTCTTTTCGAATATTTCGTTCTCTCTGCATTTCCAATTATTTAGGTTGGCACGTATCAGGTTGTATAAAAAAAAATGAAGGTCAAGTGTTGCAGTCACTGTCAGGCTTCGTGGATTTTGTGCTGTTTTGGGTTTGTATTTTTATGAAACCTCCGACCAGATGTAGTATTGTGTGTCCCGTGGGAATTGAGAGAATTGTAGGAGGAAAAAATATGTATTTCCCACTTCAATTATTCAGCATTTTAGCGACCAGAATGCCCCCAGAAGCCACCAGAGAGCACCTAAAAATCCAAATTTTCCTGGGGGAGAACTCCCCAAGACCCCCCGCTATATGCACGTTTCACTTTCTTTGAACTACCGGACCCACAAATTTTCTCCTAGCGGAAACCCTGGTGTTGGAGCTGGTTAATCATATATACCGCCATTTCTAGATCCTGGTCTCTATTTTGTCGGTTCTCAAATCGCATATTCTCACGTGTTTATAGTTGTAGATACCAAATATTACTTATTGGAGAGTGTTCCTACCGGATTTAATTGTACAGAGGCTTCCTGTGAATGATCTTGAAGCATGTTTCTCTGCAGAGATTGCTCAACATATCTCGCTTTTGTATGTGTAAGTTATATTATTATTTCACTGATTTCGCTGTACCTCTATACGCTGTCTGCAGTACATATTTTGCAGCGGATAATGTTATTTACCAAAATCATTGCTACAGCCTTGGCTTGTGAAGTGGCATTAAGCACCGTTTATTGTTCATGAATTAATTTTTGAGTGCCTGATCAATATTTATTTATATCGTTTCCGGGTACTGCTTATTGATTTGGAGGAGGGGGGGGGGGGGTGTCATTTTGTCCACTTCTCTGGCTTATTGGGAATGTAACTATGAAGGAAGCTGTTTTGTCTGTACTATATTCGGTGATCAGCTGTAGTATTATTGTTCGGCGTAGGTTTATGAGCAATTTTTTTCTCATTCTCAATATGCCATTCTAATTTTAGTCCAGACTAGCCTTAAAAGTTAAAAAACTTCTAGTAATTTATATATTTTTTATACTTACCAATGACCCAGACTTAGCTGGTGTTAAACTCCTTAATTCAGGGCCAAACACAAATTTTGCCCCCTCAATCCCCAAAATTTGCATCAAAAACCGAAAAGTTAAAAAATTTATAGTAATTTATATATTTTTTATACTTACCAATGACCCAGACATAGCTGGTGCTAACTCTTAAAAATGTAGGGCCAAACACAAATTTTGCCCCCCAATCCCCAAAATTTGCATCTAAAACCAAAGAAAACATGTCCTGAATGGCCCTCCATACTTCACCTCTACTGCGCATGCGCAGTGTCAAGGACGTCCCGAAATTGGCGCCATTAATCATTCTTATAATCAGTGCCTGGTAAGCGCTATGTACTCAGCGGGGAGGTATGAGTTCCCAACTCCTGGGAGGGCCATCCCCGTTTTATACTGTACCAATGACCCAGACATAGCTGAATAGTAAAAAGGCTGGAGGGCCTAGGACATAGAGGAAAATCCAATAAGCTCAATTATATAAAATAGAGCCATCCCCTCGAGGGGAAAAGGAGTATTAGGCCTTACATGTATCTTTCTTATTTATGATAAAATAGAAAGACACAACACCTTCCATAATTGAGAACCATAACATCCATGTACTCTATTAATATCCAGTATAATCCTTATACTAATAATTTTTAAAGTAAGCCAATAAATAAAGTTAGTCTAGAGAATAGAGACTCTTTATACTCCTTTAAAAGTGTCTGAGGATTGTATAATAACGCCCGTTTGACACGTGATATATTCAAAAGCTATACTTTAAAAACTATGACCTGAATGAATTTTTAAAACATAAACTTATCACTTAAAAACCATCCCAGTAACAGCTCAGAATTACTAACTCCGGAGGAGGTATCCCCTTGTTTTCATAGGAAAACAGGTGACCCAAGGGAACACCCTCCCCCCTCCCCCCCCCCCCTTTTTCTTGCCCTGGGTCAAATAGCCCAGAGCGAAGAGGGTAGCAGAACGGTGTCTCTGCCGAAACAGACAGCCTACCTAGCTATAGTAGCAACTGTTAAGTGAATGACATTCTGAGCAGTAGATAATAGACCTAACAATAGAGGCCTCCAGAAATGGATTCAATATTTCTGAGATAAAAATTCATGAATGTGGATGGCTGAGCCCAATGTGCAGCCTTCATAAAATCTATAATAGCGACACTAATAATGTAAGCCCAAGATGTAGAAAGAGCTCTTACTTCACGAGCCGAAATCTCAAGCACAAACTGCTGAGTTAATGATATACCATAAGCAGTACCGATAGTTAATTGAATCCATTAGCAATAGAATGGAGCGTAATGTCCTTCTATTAGGCATCAAAGACAGAAGAAGCTTACGTCCTTACTAATAAACTGAGATCTGTTTATAAATACGTAAACTCTAACCGGACAGAGTAAAGGCCTATGCCCGTACGAAGACGGAAGGACCTTAATAACAATAGGTTCCGGATATTATTAGGAGCCTGATTCTTAACCAAAAATCCAACCTAAGTAGTAAAGGAAATAGTGTTTCCGAAACTACGAAAGTGAGAAGCGTCCACCGATAGTGCATGAAGCTCACTGACTCCTCAGTAAAAGAGAAAACTAAGAGAATTACTGTTTAAAAGGTCAGAATTTGAAAACTACTGTTTCCAGAGGCTCAAATGATTACTTAGCTAAATAAGAACCGAAGCTAAATTCCGTATAGGAATTAATCTAAGGATTCTAGGTCTATTTATCGAAAAGTTTCTAACTAACTTAGATAAAGAGACATAAGACCTATAACCTTAATAGTAACAGGCTGCAGTTGATCTTGACAAACAAGTATACTAGAAAGTTGCAATGTCTAGTATGGAGGGATCAAAAATATCAACATAATGATCCCTACACCAACAACGGAAGAGCCTCCACTTTAGCCGCATAGTATAGCGAAGAGGAGGTTCTCCTACAGTAAGAAATCGCGTCCATAGCTCGACCTGTACAATGCTTGCCATGCAAGAAGGACCACACAACGGAATACGTGAAGGTTGAGACCTTGCGGGTTGTGATGAAGTTGACATGATTTCCCCAGCGAAAGAAGATCCTCTCATGGAGGAAGTTTTCGCGGTAAGTCCCACAGTAGACACCTGAGTAAATTTACCCATGGTCTCTGTGAAGACAGATGCTATCAACAGAATTGTATTGTGGATGTTTATCTTAGCAATACTTGCTGAATCAACAGCGCTGAGGATACGCATATCCTATCATTCCGTCCTATTAGATCAATAGAGCGTTAACAACATAAGCTCAGGGATCCGGACATGGAAACACATACGTCTGCAATTGATTATTGAGTTGTGTCGCAAATAAATTATCATTGGGCGCTCCCATTGATAGCAAATCTGATTGAATACTTGTTTGTTGAGAGTCCATTCTGATGGCAACAAGCGACCCTTACGTGAAAGGGAGTCTGCTAATACAATCAGACGACCCGGAATATGACGGACCGAAGCAGAACTTGGTGTGCTATAACAAACAGAAGGATTCTTTCCGTTAAATTGAATAACGGAAACAAATGAGTGCCTCCCTGGTTCCGGAGATACGCAACTACTGTCGTATTATCAGACAGGATTTGGACATGCGTTTCTGAATAATGTTCATCCAATGACATAGTGCAAGCCAAAATAACATCATTTCCTGGAAGTTAAGTGCTTGCCTAGAAACTGCGGAACCCAAAGGCCTTGGCACTTCGAATCCGTTGGGATCAATATTGTACCCCAACCTGTTTGACTGGCATCCGTCATAATCATAAAACTCGGATCCGGCAACTGCAGTGGCACTCTCTGAGTCAACCACCAAATGTTTGCCCCAGTCTGAATCTCTTGTTACACTTGATAGACAAGAGAACGTGTATATCGAGCAATTGATAGATTGCTGAAAGGTTGCCGTCGAAGAGAAGCTTCTCCGAGACCGAAGCGACTCTGAGAGAGTTCTTCACCTTACTATCCACGCGCGTGGATGTAGCTAGGGCTGCATCACGTCTAACCAACTCCAGGTTGCCACTGAAGGGCGGAGTTATACGTGGAAAAACTACTGCCCTTGAAAGAAATCACATTGAGGATCATATCCTGGAATTCTTTCTCTTGAAGACATAATGATAACGCCTCAGTAAGGTGGTCTACGTATGATAAAGCGTCTAAGTTAAGTCTAATAGACATCATTGTCGTTTCCAACATCGTGGTTGGAATTGACATAGACGGCGAAAAAGATAATTCCCAGTCTTCAGTCCCGCCGTCAAGACACATAGGATCTCTCGGTATGCCCTGTTCTGCCAATATAAATTATTTCCTAGAATTGATGAAAGGCAGAATAGAGCATTGCGGACAAGAAACTAGATTATCATGCTTGGTAGCAAGCTTATATATAGCGTCGTTAAATAATTCGAATGTTCTAATGACATTATTGGACTGTGTCGGCAAGTCAGGGACAATGTCCCTGAACTGATCCAAAACTCCGTGTCCAATGACGCTATTAGTCTCTTATCCAGCATCGCAGCAATGTAGTCCGACGGAACAACCTCTGGAAGATAATGCCGGAAGAAATGTATGGCAGCTTCTGTTGTTCCAAAAGGGAAAGCTCGAAATCGTCCGAATCCCTTTTGCCATCCTGTCGGACCCTATAAGTATTCGGTCGTCCGTACCTGATGCAACAGCGGAGCGCACCGACCCAGCGCCATCGGATTATTCGTGATCCAACCGAGAATCTGTCGTTTGCTGGGATGCTGCGATAAGCTGTGCTATTTTGGATAGCACGTCCGTCACTGAGGCCTGTGGAGAAGCGGTCTTACGATGCTTTGCTGCTGGAAGCTCCGTGTTCGTTACCCCATGCATACTTCTATTATGCGAGCGAACGGAGTGTATAGGCCTCGTGTCCCTTGGCTACCGGATGGAGTGACCTGTTCGCCATGGAATCACTGAATGACGAAGCTGGCCGGATACTCGAGGTCACGTAGCCAATGTGCGGTCGTGTGCGCTGCTGTGAGGATGAGGAAGCATTATCGACAGTCTCTCGGACTGTCAATATAACGGAGCGTCCCGAGCGGCGGACATATGCTCCGAATGCAAAATGACTGTACCACAACATCCGGTCCCATATGTTGTTGTACGAGAGAGGGACCCCTCTCGCTCGCAGCCCGGACGGACCTGGACGAGCTAGGAACCGGACTAACAGGCTTCCTCCGATCTGTCCTCTAATCCGTCGTCACTGGGTGTGTACGAAAGTCTATTATAGTGCTCGCATCACCCAAATCTCCTTCCTAGACCGCAACGGGCGAACCCGACTGCCGAACCATTCGATGAATGGACGCTACACCAGGTGAGCTAGTGAATGTCAACTCCGTCGATCCTACTAGGGACCTCTTAGACGATTGACGTATTTCATGAGCACTTATTGCCGCTAGCTCTTCATTATCTATGATGACAGAGGCACACTTTTGAAAGACATCTCAGTAACTTTGCAAACAAGAAACCAGACATGCTTGTTAACAGCAAGCATATAATAATATATATATAGCGTCATTCAATAATTCGAAAGTTTGTGTGACATTATTGGACTGTGTCGGAACTGAGGGACGATGTCCCTGAACCGAACCAAAAATTTCTGTGTCCACCAACGCTATCAGTTTCTTATCCGGCATCGCAGCATTCTGGTCCGACGAAAGAACCTCTAGAAGATAAGTCAGATGACATACACAGCAGCTTATGTTGCTCCGAAAGGGAAAGCTCGAAATCCTCCGAATCCCTTTCGGCATCCCATCGGACCGGATGAATTTTTCGGATGCCCGTACCCGCTTCCGCGGAGCGTCCCGACCCAGCGTCGCTGGATAATACATGATGCAACAGAGATTCTGTCGATGCTGGGATGCTGCGATAAGCTGTGCTATTTGGGATAGCACGTCCATCACCGAGGCCTGTGCAGTAGCGGTCTTACGTGTACGTTGACTCCCGCATACTTTCTTATGCGAACGTCCGGAGTCTGCAGGCCTCGTGTCCCTGGCTACCGGATGGTGTGACCTGGTCGCCGATGATTCTCTGATTGGCGAAGCTGACTGGATATCCGAGGTCACGTAGCCAAGAGCGGTCGTGTGCGCTACCATGAGGATAAGGAAGCCTTATTGACAGTCTCTCCGGACTGACTATATATCGGAGCGTCCCGAGCGGCGGACGTATGCTCCGAATGCGAAACATTTTGTACCACAACATCTGGGGCCGGATGTTTGTGACAACGGAGGCACACTTTTGGAAGACATCACGGATACATCACCCTGTTCTTGATCGTCTGAAATAGAGATTGATAAAGTAGAGTGACCCTGCGGGGAAAGGACCGGAATGGCCATTTCCCCACTAACATACCGTGACACACGCTTCCCATATTGTCATCGAAATTAACACATACAGAACAGGAGTTGGTGCGAGCACACTGACTACATTATACAATGATTATGAAAGTCAGAGGAAGATTTCCTCTCATTACAATTGAACAATATCCTTTCAATGTGAAAAGAAAACAAAGTCCTAGTACTCGCACCAACCCCTGACAATCAAAATACATAATAACATGATCCATTAACATAGAAAAAATAATTGAAATCAAAAAATTTTGAAAAAATATTTTTTCAGAACAGCCCAAGTTTCTGAAAAGTAACGTTGAGCGCCAATGGATCCCAAGCCTAAGTGTGGACAAAAATTCTAAAAATATTTTAAAAAATTTATGCAACACTTACGAACAATAATAATGTATCTAGTTATGATTAAATTAACATCAAGATATTATTTTCAAGAAATCCCCCCTCACACAGAGGGCTGTTGTAAATGTAAACAATAAGTGTAAAAACACCAGAACAAGACTCCAGGCACCCTGGCCCGAAATCAGTTACCAATAATACACTATCTGATGCAAAACAGAGACTTCCTGGGAAGAAACTGCAGAACATCAGATGGTAGATGCAGAACACTACGCCTGACCACCCATAGGTGAAGACGTAAACATGGGGAAAAGAACAGAATTCATTCTGTTATCCAGCTAAAACTCCCAAGAAATTTTAGTAATAATATTACAGAAAATATGCCAAAAGCATGGGAGAATAGCAAGAGGGGACTTAAAGGAAAGGGAGAGAGGAAAACACTGAACAAGCAGTGTAACTTGATAACAAGAATGACCACAACAGGCTGTTGCCTCGAAAATAGGTAACTTAACATAATTTCATTAAAAAAATTTAAGTTACAGCCCTGAATATTTTCTGTCACTCATTTTTCCTCTCCTCCTTCTATATCCACCTTAGAATCACCATTTCTCTAATATTTATGTGTCTGGCATCATTTAAACTGAGATTTACAAGCACAAAGATCAGTCAGATGTTAACTGATGAAGGGCCAAACAAAGAATGATTAATGGCGCCAATTTCGGGACGACCTTGACACTGCGCATGCGCAGTAGAGGTGAAGTATGGAGGGCCATTCAGGACATGTTTTCTTTGGTTTTAGATGCAAATTTTGGGGATTGGGGGGCAAAATTTGTGTTTGGCCCTACATTTTTAAGAGTTAGCACCAGCTATGTCTGGGTCATTGGTACAGTATAAAAATATACATGTCCTATATGGTCCTCCATACATTTACTCCTCTGCGCATGCGCAGTGTCAAGGAGGTCCCAAAATTGGCGCCAATTATCATTCTTACAACCAGTGCCTGGTAAGCGTTATGTACTCAGCGGGGAGGTATGAGTTCCCAACTCCTGGGAGGGCCATCCCCGTCTGGGTCATTGGTAAGTCTAAAAAATATATAAATTACTATAAATTTTTTAACATTTTTATACGGTACCAATGACCCAGACTTAGCTGAATAGTAAATAGGCTGGAGGGCCTAGGACATAAAGGAAATCCAATAAGCTCAATTATCTATAATAGAATATCCTCTCCAGGAGAAAATAAGAGATAGGCTTTACATGTATCTTTCTTATTTATATTAAAGAAGAAAGACACAAGACCGATCAGTAATTGAGCATAATAATAATCAATGATCTCTATTAACATCCAGTATAACCCTTTATACTAATATTTTTAAAGGTAAGCCAATAAATAAAGGAAGTCCAGAGAAATGAGACTCTTTATATTCATTAAAAGTGTCCGAGGATTGTATATTAACGCTCGTTTGACACATGATATATACAAATGCTTCACACCGAGCTACACTTTAAAAATATTACATGGATGAGTAAACATTAGCTTTACACTTTAAAACCATCCCGGTACCGACTCGGAATTACTGACTCTAGGGGAGGTAATCCCTTGCTTTTCACTATAAAGCAGGTGACCTAAGGGAACACCCGCCCCCACCCCCCCCCCCTTCCCTTGCGCTGGGTCAAATACCCCAGAGAAAAGAGGGCAGCAGGACAGAGTCACTGCCGGAACAGAAAGCCTACATAACTATAGTTGCAACTGTTTAGTGGACGATATTCTGAGCAACTGATAACGGACCTGAACAATGGAGGTCTCCAGAAATGGACTCAATATTTCTGAGATAAAAATTAGTGAATGTGGAAGGTTGAGACCAATATGCAGCCTTCATTAGATCAGTAATAGGAATACAATTAGCATAGGCCCAAGAAGTAGAAAGAGCTCTTACTTCATGAGCTGAGATCTTGAGTGCCGACTGCTGAGAAGAAGATAATTTTTCATAAGAAGTACGAATAGTTAATTGAATCCATCTAGCAATAGAATGAACCATAATATCCTTTCTATTAGGTATCAAGGACAGAAAGAAACGCTTACGTCCCTTTCTGATGAACTCAGATCTACGTTTGTAAATACGTATTGCTCTAACAGGACACAGTAAAGGCCTACGCCCATCAGATGATGGAAGGGCCTTAATAACAATAGGCTCAGGATACTTATTAGGAGCCTGATTCTTAGCCAAAAATCCAACATTGGTGGTAAAGGTAATAGTATTACCAACACCACGGTAGTGATAATCCTCCACAGATAGTGCATGAAGCTCACTAACTCTTCTAGCGGAAGAGAAGGCTAAGAGAAAAGCTGTCTTATATGTTAAGAATTTGAAGTCCACTGTGTCAAGAGGCTCAAAAGACGCTTCTTTTAGCTTAAGAAGAACCCAGGCCAAATTCCACTTCGGAATTAATCTAAGGGTTCTAGGTCTATTTATCAAAAAATTTCTAACTAACTTAGATAAAGAGACATTAGTTCCAATCATCAAGCTATCATGATGTGCATAGGTATCAGATAGCATAGACCTATAACTCTTAATGGTGATAGGCTGCAGATTAATCTCATCAAACAAGTTTTCTAGAAAGTTTGCAATGTCTGGAATGGAAGGATCATAAATATCTACGGAATGATCCCCACACCACTGACAAAAGACCCTCCACTTAGCAGCATAGTTCAGCGAAGAGGAGGTCCTCCTACAGTTAGAAATCACGTCCACTGCTCGTCCTGTAAAATGTTTTCCATGCAAGAATGACCGCACAACGGAAATACGTGAAGGTTTGGACCTTGAGGATTGTGATGGAGGATGCGCAATTTCCCTTGCGACAGAAGATCTTCCCGTTGAGGAAGCTTCCTCGGCATGTCCCACAACAGACACCTGAGTAGATTTATCCAAGGTTTCTGTGGAGACTGAGATGCTACCAATAGAATCTTGCATTGCGATTGTCTTATCTTGAGCAATATCTGCTGAATCAACGGCGCTGGAGGATACACATATCCTATCATTCCGTCCCAAGAGATCGAGAGAGCGTCTACTGCAAATGCTCGAGGATCCGGACAAGGTGACACATGCGTCTGCAACTGATTGTTGAGATGTGTCGCAAATAAATCTATCATTGGCAGTTCCCATTGGTAGCAAATCTGATTGAATACTTGCTTGTTGAGAGTCCATTCTGATGGCAACAGGTGACCCCTCCGTGAAAGGGAGTCTGCTAAGACGTTCAGACGACACGGAATATAATGGACGGAGAGAAGAATCTGATGTTCTAGTACAAACAGAAGGATTCTTTCCGTTAGATTGAGCAACGAAATGGAATGAGTGCCACCTTGGTTCCGAATATATGCAACTACTGTCGTATTGTCGGACATAATCTGCATGTGTGCATTCTGAATAAAGTCTATCCAATGACGTAGAGCAAGCCAAATCGACATCATCTCTTTGATGTTGATGTGCTTGCTTAGAAACTGCAGATCCCAAAGACCCTGGCACTTCAAATCCGATGGGCTCAGTGTCGCGCCCCAGCCTGTTTGACTGGCATCCATCATAATCGTAAAACTCGGATCTGGCAATTGCAGTGGAACTCCCTGAGTTATCCACTGTATGTCTGCCCAAGTCTGAATCTCTTGTTTCACTTGGCTTGACAAGAGGATGTCCGTCTCGAGCGAATGAATCTTCACTCTCCAATTCTGAGTCAGATAGACCTGCAGAGGATGAGTGCATAGCCGCCCCATTGGAATGAGATCTGCGGCAACTCTGCACAGACCTGTTAGTCTCATGAATTCCCTCGCTGAAGCTTTGTCTGAGTAAAGACAATAGCCAGAGTAACAACTGACTAATTTCGCTCTGGTTAACGGCAGACGAACGAGATTGTTGTGCGTCCCGAAGCTCATCCCCAGGTGGGTGAATGACTTGGACGGCACCAGATCCGACTTCTCTTCATTTACTATGAAACCGAGACGTCAGAGCAATAGAAGCAGATTCTGCAAATCGTTTTGAAGCGTTAACTCGTTGCCGTACCTCTGAAGAATATCGTTACCGCAGATGAATGAGCTCAGAAATGAGTCATTACTGAGTTCATTACTCAAGTAAATGCCCAAGGCACTAGGTTTAGACCAAAGCACATCGCTCGGAACTGATAAACAACACCTAGGACAGCGAAGCGAAGATACTTTCTAAACGCCGGATGTACCATGACGTGAAAGTATGCATCCTTGAGGTCTCTGCTCGCAGCATAGTCGTTCACTCGAATGCTCGCTCTGACCGATCAAATGGTCTCCATATAAAACTTTGGAGCCACGATCAGCTTGTTTATCCAGCTTAAGTCGATCACTGGACGGAACGAGCCGTCTGGTTTCAGAACCAGAAAGAGATGGCTATAGAAACCTGGAGATTCCTGGTTTTCTACGACCTCTATCGCGCTCTTCGTTAAAAGAGACTGGACTTCTGATAGAAGTGCCGTTCTTTTCTGACAATTTGACGGAAGATGAGTCCATCTTGGACTTCGAGTTAACGGAGGTTTGTCTTTGAAGGACAGTTTTAGTCCTTCCGAAATAACCCCTCGAACCCAAGGGTCCTCCGTAATTGATTCTCAATTGCTTGAGAAACTCGATAGTCTTCTGCCCACCGGAACGCGAGAGACGTCTAAACCATCACCTCCTGGATCCGTGAGGCTTGCGGGAGGAGAAACTACGTCCTCCGCGACCCGCACCTCGCCCCGTCGGCCTAGAGGCATCTGACCGGTTATTTCGGCCAGCATAACGGCCCCTACTCAAGTCGCTACTCTGCCGGTCTCTAGAGTAAGACCTCTATAGGAACTTCCCCTGGGAGAACTCGTCCCGGAAGTGCCTGGCCTACTCCTGTCTGCTGGTTCCGACTTCTTGGAAGCAGACTTAAATAGCAGAGAGTCTGAAGCTTTCTTTGTTAATTTATCATATATTTCCGAAAGCTAGCCACTGAAGAGAAACTCTCCAGAGACTGGAGCGACTCTAATAGGAGAGTTTTTCACCTTACTGTCCACACGTGTGGAAGTAGCTAGGGCCATGCCACGTCTAGCTAACTCCAGATTTGCCAATGAAAGGGCGGAGTTATACGTGGAAAAAGCTATGGCCCTGGACAGAACTCTTAATGACGTCTGTACGTCTTGAAATTCTGGTCCTTCAAATCGTAATGACAACGCTCTAGTAAGGTGATCCGCGTAGGAAAGAGTGTCTAAACTAGCTCTGTTAGACGATATCGTCGTTTCCATCATTGACAACGGAAGTGACATAGACGACAGCATGGATATATCAAGGTCTTCAGCCTGGTCGTCTAAACGCAGAGGAACTCTCTGGATGCCCTGACCTGCCGTATCAAACTTATTCCTTTGATTGATAAACGGCAGCTGTAGAGCAGATGCCGGTAGGAAGGCTGACCTGCCCGTCTTGTTGGCAAGTTTATCAATAATTCAAAAATCCGAGATACATTCTTGAATTGTGACGGAAATTCCGGGACAATGTCCCTAAACCGATTAAAAAACTGGTTTCCAGAGGCGCTATCACCCTCCTATCCGGCTGCGCAGCATTCTGGTCCGGCGGAACAACTTCTGAAAGGTAATGCCGGATGAATTCTACGGCTATTTTATGTTGTTCCGAAAGGGAAATATCCAACTCATCGGAATCCCTTTCGCCATCCTGCCGGACCTCTTGCAAATCTCGGTCATCCGCACCCGATCCAGCGGCGGAACCTACCGACCCAGCTTTGTCTGACACTTCATGTTCCGACAGAGGCTCTGCCGGATGCTGGGATGCTGCGATTAACTTTGCTATCTGTGATAGCACATCCGTTACGGAGGCCTGAGGAGCAGCGGTCTTACTGGATTTAGCCGCCGGAAGCTCCCTGGACGATGCATCCTGCATACATCTTTTATGCGAATGTCCGGATGTAAAAGACCTCGTATCCCTGGCTACCAGATGGCGTGATCTGGTCGCCGTGGAATCCCTGGTCGGCAAAGCCGACTGAACATCACTGGTCACGTAGCCAAGGTGTGGTCGAGTTTGCTGCTGTGAGGATGAGGAAGCCTCATAGGTAGCCTCGCCGGACTGCCTATATACCGGAGCATCCCGAGCGGCGGACATATGCTCCGACTGCGTAACGCTACGGACTACAACATCTGGTCCCAGATGCTGCAGAAAAAGAGAGGGACCTCTCTCGCTTGCAGCTCATGCCGAGCTGGACAAGCTAAACACCGGACTATCAGGCCTCCTCCGATCCATCCTCCTTTCCGTCGTCACTGGGTGTGCACGTGGATGTTTTATAGTGCTTGCAACACCCGACTCTCTCTGCTGGACCGCAACGGATGAACCCGGGTGCTGCCGCATTCGGTGAATGGACGCAACACCAGGTGAGCTAGCAGATGTCAACCCCTTCAAGTTCCTTTCAGATAATTGACGGATCTCCAAGCACTTTTGCCGCTAGCTCTCCGCTTGTATGTGACGACGGAGGCACACTCCTGGACGACATCACGGAAATATCACCCTGTTCTTGTTCCTCTGAAAAAGAGAGTGAAAGATTAGAGTGACTCTGTGGAGAGTGAACCGGCATGGCCCTCTCTCCAGTAACAACATACCGTGACACACGTTTCCAACGTTTGTCATCCCATTTGAAACACACAGAAGAAAGATCAGTGCGAGTACAGAGAGTACAATTAATAGAGATCAAGAGAATCATAGGAAGATTTCCTCCTATTACAATTTGAACAATAATCATTCATTGTGAAAGGTAAACAATCAATGTACTCGCACTAATCCTTGAAAATAAAGATACATAATACCACAATCCATTATAATCATTAAGAAAAAATGATTCGAAAAGAAAAAAATTTTCAGAAGAGCCCAAGTTCCCAATGGGAACCCTGAGCCCAATGGATCCCAAAAAAGCCTAAGTGTGGACAAAAATTTAAATTCATTTTGAAAAAATTAATGAGACACTTACGGACAATTTTAATGTATCTTGCTATGAATAAGAGATGCAGAAGACAAATAATCACTATCAGCAGTAACTGTTGTCAACCTAAGCAAAAGTGTCAACAAACCGGAAACATGACTCCAGGCACTGAACAAACCTGGCCCGAAATCAGTTACCAATTTAAAACACTATCTGATGCAAAACAGAGGCTTCCACAGAAGAAACTGTAGAACATCAGATGGTAGATGCAGACCAAAACGCCTAAACACCCCTAGGGTGGGGACGTAAACATGGGAAAAAAACAGAAATAATTCTGTTACAAAGCCAAAACTCCCAAGAAATTTTAGTAATGAACATTACAAAAAATAAGCCAAAACATGGGAGAATAGCTAGGGGGGAATAAGGAAGGTAGAGAGGAAACAATGATCAAACAATGGTACTTCATAGCAAGAATGACAACATCAGGGCTATGCCTTGAAAAAAGGCAACTTGAAATAATTTCAGAAAATAATTATAAGTTACAGCCCTGAACATTTTCTTGCACTATTTTTTCCTCTCCTCCTTATATTTCCTCTTTATTTCCACCATTTCTCTCATCAAAATGTGTCTGGCACCATAAAAACTGAGATTTGGAAGCACAAATGACAGTGAAGTGTAACTGTTTTGAGGGCCAAACAAAGATTGATAATTGGCGCCAATTTCGGGACCTCCTTGACACTGCGCATACGCAGAGGAGTAAATGTATGGAGGACCATATAGGACATGTATTTTTCGGTTTTTTGATGCAAATTTGGGGGATTGGGGGGGGGGCAAAATTTGTGTTTGGCCCTGAATTAAGGAGTTTAGCACCAGCTAAGTCTGGGTTATTGGTACAGTATAAAAATATTGTTTATTTGTTACATCCTAATAAACATGATTTCATGCTCGGATTTAGGATTTACATAATTGGGATCCATATTAGGATATGTCTCTTTTATTATGGTATAAAGAGACGTACATGTAAATTCTAATTTTTCTAATTTTCTTCATCATGGATTGAAGGATTTGATCTATGTTGATCTACTATTTTGGAAGTTCTAGGCCCTCCACCTTTTTTACGATTCAGCTAGTCTGGGCCATTGGTATACAGTATAAAAATATGAAAAAAATTAAAGTAATTTATGTATTTTTTATACTTACCAATGGCCCAGACAGGAATAGCCCTCCCATGAGTGGGCTCTACTGGGCACTCATACCTCCCCGCTGAATTATTAAATTATAATCTTTTTACAAAGAATGCTGTTGGCGCCAGTTTCGGTGACTTCCTGGCATCTGCACATGTGCCAAGGGCAAATGTATGGAGAGCCAGATAGGACTTCTAATTTTCAGTTTTGCATGCAAATTTTGGGGATTGGGGGGCAAAATTTGTGTTTGGCCCTTGATATTTTTGAGTTAGCACCAGCCAACTGGTCTGGGCCATTGGTAAGTATAAACAAGAGGGATGTTACATCCCAATGCTCACCTACATTCGCGCTTGATAATGTCGTTCCAATGTAACATGCCTAATATTTAGTTAATATAAATCATTAACTAGGCATCAAATGATTAATGTGGTTTATGTGATGGCTTTGGAAAGTCTATATTTCTGCATTTATTATATATCAATTCAACATAGAATCATTGGATATAAAAGCATTTTTTTTCTTTTAGAAATGTTTATGATTAAGAATATGAATCGTGAGGCCAGATATTAAATCATAAATAAGAATTAGGAAAGGCTTTCATAAATTGAGTAAGTCAGAGAAAAACGTGAACATTGTGACTGAAAAAAAGACAAGAAATCAGTTAAATTTCTGCATACAGTAGGGTTAATACCTAAAGTAGTTACTGAAATGAGAAAATAAACAGTAATGAGAGGTGAAGTCACCACAATCTGCACAAAAGCTGACTTTAACGCAAATTCTTACAACACCTAAATGCTAATTCTTACAAGTTTTAGCTAGAAATCAGCCTTAATATCCTCAAATATGCATGTAATGAGGGTTAAATATTACTGCAATGGAGTTCAGTAACCCAAGTGTAGAATATTAATTGCCTGGAAAGACACATAGAAACACAACTCACCTAAACACAAAGTTTACAAAGTTTTACAACTTAAAATTTACTAAGTCCGAGAAAAACATGAAGATTTTTACTGAAAAAAAGGAAAATTTCCGTTAAATTTCTGCATACAGTAGGGTTAATACCTACAGTTGTTATTGAAATATGAAAATCAACAGTAATGAGAAGTTAAAGCAGCACAATCTGCACAAAAACTGACTTTAACGCAAATTCTTACAACACCTAAACGCAAATTCTTACAACAAGTTTTGGCAGAAAATTTTAGGTGAAATTTGGAAAAAAGTCATAGTATCAGGGTTAAATACTGTTTTGATAGCCCCCTACAACCTACATATGCAATATCAAAGGCCTGAGCCCACTGATCTTTGAGAAATTAACCTTAACATTAAATCTTACAATATTGGAGACGCCGGACGCCGACGCTGACACCCGTGGTCATCATATAAGCTCACCACTTCTAATAGAAGTAGGTGAGCTAAAAATGTATAAATTACTTTAAATTTTTTCATTTTCATCGAAAGACCCCTAGGGTATTTAATTCGAAATGTTAAAACTATGCTAAGGTGTTCAGGTAACATCTCTAGATGTCCATAAAGGTTTTGGAATTTTGATTTGGCCCCAGGTGATTCCAGTTGAACCACTTTTATCGTTAGAAAATCAGTTTTCATCGAAAGGCTCCTAGGGTATTTAATTTGAAACATTTAAACTATGCTAATGTGTTCAGGTCACATCTCTAGATTTGCATGAAAGTTTCTGAATTTTGATTTGGCCCCAAGTGGCTCCGGTGGAACCACTTTTATCATTAGAAAATCAGTTTTCATCGAAAGGCTCCTAGGGTATTTAATTTGAAACGTTTAAACTGAGCTAAGGTGTTCAGGTAACATCTCTAGATGTACATGAATGTTTTGGAATTTTGACTTGGCCCCGATTGGCTCCGGTGGAACCACTTTTACCATTGGAAAACTAGTTTTCATTGAAAGGCGCCTAGGGTATTTAATTTGAAACAATTAAACTATGCTATGGTGTTCAGTTAACATTTCTAGATGTACATGAAGGTTTCAGAATTTTGATTTGGCCCCAGGTTGTTCCAGTGGAACTACTTTTATCGTAAGAAAATCAGTTTTCCTCGAAAGGCTTTTAAGGTATTTCATTTGAAATGTATAAACTAACTTAAGGGGTTCAGGTAAAGATCTCTAGATGTGCATGAAGGTTTCGGAATTTTGATTTGGCCCCAGGTGAAACCACTTTTATCGTTGTAAAATCAGTTTTCACCGAAAGGCTCCTAGGGTATTTAATTCAAAACATTTAAACTATGCTAATGTGTTCAGGTAACATCTCTAGATGTACAGGTAAAGGCCAAGAACAGAGGACCACGCGTATTTTAAGAAAATAAAACATTTTTCACAAATTTTTGGAGTTTCTTGTCATTCTAAGTTTTATTTTAACCATTTTCCGAATTAGGGTCAGTTTGGGATGGATACAGGTTATCTAACCTGTACCCATCCTAAACTGACCCTAGTACGCAAAGAAGGCAATGATTTGAATACGGTGACCAATGCATTAGGGTCAGTTTAGGATGAGTACGGGTCAGCTAACCCATACCCATCCTAAATTGATACTAGAAGCAAAGAAGGTAATGATTGCTCCCCTGTGATGTCACCTCGAAACATCCACAGTTCCATTTCAGAACGCAATCAGAAATTCATTTCATTTTAAAAACCTGTCTCAGAGAAAAGGGTTAAAAGTGATGATTTTGTGGGTGGGTATCAGGGTTTTGGGATAATTTTGTGTAAAATATGTCTTAGAATGATAAGAAACTCCAAAAAGTTGTGAAAAATGTTTTATTTTCTTAAAAGACGCGTGGTCCTCTATTCTTGGCCTTTACTGATGTACATTGAGGGGGCACGTCTTTTTACCCAAATGTAACTAAACAATAACTTAATGTCGGATACTTGCCTTTAAAGGTGGTTACCATTACTTACATCCCTGTGGCGTGCATTATGTGAATGTAGCATTCTAGTGATATAGCCGGTATTTGCTAAATTCGTGCTAAGGAAATGTTCAATTCACACGAAAAGATTCCTGATCATGTTTAGTTCTTGAATATTTTACGGAAACCACAACTGGTAAAATGAATTTGACTTTGTCCTACGAATAGACCAGTAAAAGTTGAATAATTTATTTTATTGTGTGATTGTGCAGCTAACACACAGCACCGAATCTGCCGATTCGGTGTTGTGTGTTACTTGCAAAATCTAGACATATAGAAGAGTTCACAGCAAGGCCTATCATTTTCAACAAAACATGGAAATGTCAGCGATGAATTTCGTGTGTGTGTGTGTGTGAGGGGGGGGGGGGGGGCTGCCTTCTCATCGATATAGAGCTTCACATGCTTCCTTCACCTCCGATTTGCTCTTGGAGTGCTAAATTTTGCAATGTTTTCACAGTAGTCCTTGTGACTTGGAACCTTCCGTGTGTACTATACCATCTCCTCTCATTACCCTTTCCTAACTAGAACTGTCCCGTTATTAGCCCCCACCCCCTCTCTGGCAGGATCGGGAGAAGGGGCTAATAAGGGGAGGATCCTGGTCAGAACTATAGTTCTCCCAAACCCCTACTACAAGTAGCTTCAAATATCACAGACCCCCCCCCCCCCCCCCCCCCACCATCTTTTGTAGAATCCTGTCCATTTCCCAGGAATCTTTTAAGCATGTGGATTAAAGCTTCGGACTATGATTGTTTTATCGGTAATATTGAAAACCTTTTTGAGCCGTCATCATCTTTAGAAAACGACCAAATCAACAGTTAAGTGTAGTCAAAACAAACTCGGAAATATCTTCTAGCTGTTCATTGTTATAGTATCATTTTTGTGGAGCAGCAGATTGAATGGCATGAATGGCAGCTGCAGTGAGTTGTTTTATTTTTGTCTTAAAACTGAATAATATACTTTTTTTTTACTAAAACGTAAGAGTAGGCTGCATTAGAATCTATAATTTGGTTACATTTGGGTATCATTTGGGTATCATCATTTGGGTACATTTGGGTAAAAAGACGTATGGAGGTTTTGGAATTTTGATATGACCCTAAGTGGTTCACCTCACTAATGACACCAAAACACAAAATTCGCATTTTTTTTTTACCGTGACGTTTTCATTTAAAATGATTTTTATATTCACTAGATCACAGAATAGTAAGAAAGTAAGGAGAAAGTGTATTTAATTAAGGTTTTTGGCCTTGGGGTCAGATTCGGTATTTAGTGACACCGTCAGTAAAGATTAAACTTTAAATTAGAGCACTATTTTGAAAAAAACACTCGCACTTTCTCACCTTCTGAACGAGCGGGCACGATTGAAATGGTCGTTTTCTATTTCAATATCAGCTTTTTGAAACTCGACAAAGATTATTAAATTTACAGAGCAGTAGTGGAATGTCTTGACAACAGATAAACAGGTTCTCTTGACGTCAAATGCAGTCTGGTTTACTAAAATACGGAATCACTTGAGAGACGACGTGACAATGTTAATATGTAATGGTAAATTGCAAGACACCTGCTACTTACTACTTATCACTAAAGCGGGTATTAAGAGTCATTGCACTGAGCATACGATCACTGGCAATTAACCAGCAACATCTCCTTCAGATATCAGTTTTCTACACATCTACGTACGAAACACCTGATCCAAACTTTCGAACATTCTCAAATCGAGATCTGACTAAAAAGTGTATACCGTGTCCGGGTCCGGAAAGAGTGGAATTACAGTGACTTCACACCTCTGCAACTTCGGACCAGAGTTACTTCGGCCCATTTTGGTGACTTCGGACCCAAAAAAGTGACTTCGGACCAAGTGACTTCGGACCCATCGGAAGTGACTTCGGACCGTCGGAAGTGACTTTGGACCCTTTGGAAGAAACTGCTCATCTTTTTCAAAGAGGTTCCTTTTTACATGTATAAAAAATAACGAACCCTAAATGATCTTAACCAATTTATTTTTCATATACTTCAAGTTCAAAAATGTCATTTAATATCAATAAGAAATCAAATATATCAATAAAAAATTAGTCATATAGAGAAAGTTCCAGTTGATAATCCGTTGCACAAACGATGTGTCGTTTCCCATCTACTAAAATGTCTCCTTTCACAAAATTCTCAGGAATGTGTTCGCCTTGAAGAACAAAGTCTAAATCTGTTGGTTCTTTTGGCCTCATACTTTGTCTTACGTAATTTGCGTTTCGAGCAAGATAACTGGGTTTTTGTATGGCGTCACGAGGTCCGTCGCCAATTTCGTTTACAAGCACTTCGTTAACAATAGTTTGTGCAGATTTGAATACTTGAGCTTTTGCCGCCATTTTCACCTCTAAAGCTATCTTAGCGGCAACTAAATTTCCTGGGTTACTGGGATGAGTATGATTTTTCTGAAGAATGAATTCTTCCCCTGTTTGCTTAACAGTGGCGGTGCAATTCACAACTTTATTTCTAACTGAACACCGCCAGCTTGTTGATGTTGATGTCTTCCTTTTAAATGTGTAGCAGTAGCCCATATCATCATATAATTTGTCCTGACTACGAACAGATGATGATTTCAGAATCTGAAAATTTGGCGCACCGGCATTCTGAGTAGTGTTAGTCTGTGGTGGCATCTCTTCGGCAATTGATGATTCATCGAATCGAGGCGGAATCTGATAAGAGAGTGCATCAGACATTCTTGAGCTTTCATACACCGATGCATTTATTTCAAACTGACCAACTTCCATCGCTTCACTGCTTTGTGTGGCCGACTGAAAAAGAAAGAATATAGATTAAGTAACATGAAGATTAAAGTGAATTCAGGGATTATATGGTTTTACCTGTAAAATTAGGTTTAATAATAATAATAATAATAATAATAATAATAATAATAACACTTTGGCCAGCCGCTGATTTGTCGCGGTTCTCGGACGAGAAGGCCGTGCTTACCCCTGTACTCCCAACTGCCTCCCTATTCCCATGCTTCTCCTCTCCTCCCAACACTCGGAGACAAACTGCTTGATGACATCCCTTGCCCCATTCTCCCCAATCTACCTGATGACCATATTGACCCTCTCCTTTGAGTCTCCCCCAACCACATCCCAGTAATGTCTTGAGTTTTGCAGGAGAAGTCGGCCCATTGCGAACTCGGCCCCGGAGAAGTCGGCCCCTAGGAGAAGTCGGCCCAGACAATTTCGGAGAAGTCGGCCCATGAGAGAAGTCGGCCCCACAAACTACAGGAGAAGTCGGCCCCCTAGGAGAAGTCGGCCCAGACAATTTCGGAGAAGTCGGCCCATGAGAGAAGTCGGCCCCACAAACTACAGGAGAAGCGGCCCCTAAGAGAAGTCGGCCCAGACAATTTGAGAGAAGTCGGCCCACGAGAGGAGTCGCCCCCATGAAGTACAAGAGAACTCGGCCCCTAGGAAGTCGACCCAGACAATTTGGGAGAAGTCGGCCCCACAAACTAAAGGTTAACATCCGATGGTTTAGGGCAAAAAGTCTGATCACAGGGACCCAGTATCAGTCATTTGATGAAATAAAATAGTGACATATATAAGATGTAGTGTTGAGCTCGTCAAATGGCAGAGAGCAGGTGCCGATGGTGTTGTGGGACATTGGTCAATCTCACTATTTGCAAGGTTGGAGGGCGGGGGTTGGGGTACCACCATGGAAATGGACAAAACGTAGCGTGGCTGCTTTCGACTGAATGGCAAAAAACGCCATTTTGGGGCGGTAGGGTTTGTAAGATCCTTTCAAAGGACAAAAATGACAACATAACAGGTTTTTTTTTCAATTTTTAATTAAGATTGTTAAAAATAATCAGCAACAACAGAGGAAAATTGACATAGCAGGTAATGGTATTGTGTATTGTCAGTGATAATAAGACATTATTTTACTGCAAACAGAACTATTTTACAGCAATTACAACACGCTAACCTATTTCCGTATTTCGTCGTAATGACGATTCAGAACTTCACTATTGAAAAAAAGCAGTCTTGTTTTTTTATCATTGAAAATGCCAGTACTTAACATTAATTCCTAGAACGCCCACGGGGCTTTCTAGGAACTGATGTTACGTAGTGGTATTATCAGTGATAAAAAGACATTATTTTACTGCAAACAGAACTAATTTACAGCAATTACAATACACTGATCTATTTCCGTATTTCGACATAATGACGATTCAACACTTCATAATTTGAGATGTATGAAAAAAAGCAGTCTTGTTTTTTTATCATTGAAAATAGCAGTACTTAACATTAATTCCTAGAACGCCCACAGGGCTTTCTAGGAACTGATGTTACGTAGTGGTATTATCAGTGATAAAAAGACATTATTTTACTGCAAACAGAACTAATTTACAGCAATTACAATACACTGACCTACACTGATGTATAAAAAAATCACTCTTTACCTATTTACAGAGCAGTAGGAGCAGTTAAGTTGGCCACCCTTTTTAAAGGTTGACTAGGTGTTAGTTCGTCGTGACGGTAAAGTCGCCAGAGTTGAAAGAGCTTGCCCTGCATAATTTGTTTTTGTTTCCTTTGAATCCGTCTAAGTTTCTCTTCTTGGACAAGCTGACACTGAATGGGGACAAGTGAAGTTTCCTTATGTAACAATGATATAAGTTTGTAAAATGATAGATTGCCTTGATGGGCTCTGACATTCAGGCGGTGGTGCCAACCTTCGACATCATTGTTTGTACGAATGGCCTTCTTATAAACACACCAGTCGGACGAAGACCAGGGACTCTCAGAGAGCCATGTATTTTGGATGTATTCAGTTAGTGGTCTCAATTGGTCTGTAGTGCAACATTGTATTTGATAAACGTAGGCTCTATATGTTCATTTGGTATATATGGAAGGGCAAACAGGTTTTTTATGTATTCATGAACTGGTCCACTAGAACGATAGGCCACCGCTAGGCCTAGGTCCTGGACTTTTCTCCAAAGTGCCTGACCCCAATGAAATTGCCCCCGTGTATAATTACATCTGGGAATACTTCGTATGCCGCACGCCATATGCCCCGCTCAAAGTCTGTTGTGATCTTTTTAAACTGATTGTCAGGAATGAGTTCATTGATGCGTTCAAAAATGGCTTTGTAATCTTTGGTACGGCGGCGTGACATTAATGCAAAAGCAAAGGGTACTTGTTTGGCGTATTCGCTGTTTTCGTCGCCGACAAATGCATGCCAGCTAAAAAGCTGGTAAAATGGTGGGCGAACTACCTTGAAGGTAGCATCACAGTAGACTGATGCAGCATTACTCAAAAGTTGTAATTGATATGGCGTCGAGAACAGAATATGCCGAGCTCCGTCTAAACTGATATCAGCTTGAAGAAAATTGCTCGGTAACCAATCAATTGCTAAGTCAAATGCTATATCTTTCGGTTCAGTAGGACGGCCTTTTTGGCGTTGATAGTTGCTGCTACGGGCTAGATTCAACGGTTTCGGTCGACTAGTTGTTGGTTTCTCAAGTTGAATGTCTGTCGCAAACACATCCTCGACTAGTGAAGTTGCAGAACGAAATATATCACCCTTAGCAAGATGGTGAACTTTCTTGACAATTTTAATTTTTGAAGCCAACCCAGGTTGACCTGACTTTGTTTGGGGCCGAGTTCTCCTATGGGTGACTTTGTTTGGGGCCGACTTCTCCCATGGGCCCACTTCTCCTATGGGCCGACTTTGTTTTGGGCCGAGTCCTCCTATGGCCCGACTTTGTTTGGGGCAGACTTCTCTTATGGGCCGACTTCTCTTGTGGGCCGACTTTGTTTTGGGCCGAGTTCTCCTATGTGCCGACTGTGTTTGGGGCCGACTTCTCTTATGGGCCGACTTCTCTTGTGGGCCGACTTTGTTCTGGGCCGAGTTCTCCTATGGGCCGACTTCGTTTGGGGCCGACTTCTCCTGCATTCCATAAAACCAAGCTATGGCTGCTTTAAAATTAAGTGCAAACATTATTTCTGTTCCTCATTAATCAACACTGCATTTTATTATCTTTTTCTTCACCCTTTGCTTTACAAACATTCAGAAATACAATAATAAGCCAAGGATAACCCCCTTTCCAAGCATTTTGTATTTTTATTTAAGCACTTGTCCTTCAATCCCGACTGGCTGAAAAAATTATAATCATGTTAGTGTTTGAATAAAGGTATCGGACTAAGAACTTACTTGCATTGATTCTGTGTTCTGACTAGAGTCTTCTTCAGTTTGTGCATCAGAACATGGTTGACATTTCCATTCCAGTGTTATTTCACCTTTGTTAGCACGTCGGTATTCTGCCTGACTGACTTTCGTATCACCACACGTACGATGTTGCCAACTTCTACAAATTTCACACTCAAGAGCTTGTTGCCGAGGTCTAACTTCCTGACTACAGTGGATACAGCAATTATCGGCGTCAACTTCCATTATTAGTACATTTACTGATATGGGTATGATGAATGAAAGGTTTTATCACGCCGAAGGCGTGCAGGGACGATGTGGGATTTACAAATCCCTTGCGACCCGGTTAGCCTTATTTTATTTCACTTGGATCTTGGATCACACAGGCCTAGCTTTCCTATTGCCTCAAATGTGGTCTGAAGGGGTATGCACGCGGTTAGAATTCCCGGCAGTTTGCATTGGAGTGATAGATTGTCAAAGACCAAACCCTCAACGCCATTAAGACTATTAGAGAGTGGGCTCTATTCGGTTCCAGCTTGGCGATGGTAGAGGTTTGAGTCCCACCATGGTGGCGAGCCAGAATATAATGTTGTGCGATGGCAATTTTAAGGGAAAAAGAAAAAAGAAAACCAAACAGCAACGCCGGTTTGATAGCGGCCCCGGTATATGAACATAGCGGTTACAAAAAAGGAATGGAGAAAGCTCCAACAGTTTAGTTTGAAAAAACCGGGAGTCATCCATCAAGCCTTCTGGGAGATAGGATGCCGTATGTGATTTTGAGGTATCTGGTTATCCTTCGGGAATTCCAAATGACCCCCAACACCCCCCCCCCTCCCACCCACAAAAAAAGCCCTTAAAAGGGCTGTTTGCTGGCAAGATTGTTTCAATCCTTGCCTTGGTCTCGTTAGGTTTTCTGCACATCTTTGCTTGAGGTGTAACGGTCGCCTGGCTCAAGGGTTTCCTGCTACAATTTAAACTACAAATAATAACACTTAATTGTCAAAACAAATAAACCTTTATTACAAAAGAAAACTTGATGGTGGTGAACCTAACACCCAAATGCCCTAATACCAACCAAATGCCTAACCATCTCCATTTCCACTATCGGTCCCCATTTCAATAACCTAAAGTTAAGACTTATTCAGCCCTTGCCTATGTCTAACTAAGACATTTAATAACATCTATCCCCAATTCCAATGTAGCCTTAGCCCAAAACTTAGCCCCCACTGAGCCTGAGCCAAACTTAAGGATATCCCCAAGCCCAACAAGAATTATGTGGAAGCCCAACAAAAGCCTGAGCCAAAAGCACTTAACCTTGTGCAGGTCACTGTGCTCTTAAATTCAGCCCAAACTTTAAAGTATTGAAGCCTAGCCCTGTCATCCAAGACACTAACCTTATGCAGGTCACTTGTCTCAATCTGGGCCTTATAAGATCTTGACCAACCACACCTGTACTAAATTTGCTCATAGAACATCAATACAAAACAATGATATTCTCCTGAGATGTCATACTTGAAGAACACACTTCAAACCAAAAAATAAATAAATTAAAAGGTATAACTCCTCACAAAATGTATAAATCATAAAATAGGCAGCAATTGAATAATTTAGGTTACGTTTAACAGGGAATACAAATAATTTAGAATAATAATAAGTTACTTTAGGCAATATTTTATGACTAAATTATAAAAATGTATTAATGACTAGAGTAAGCTCCCATGAGAGAGTAAACTAGAATGAATGGTGAAAATGCCAGCCAAAAATGGCATTTACCATAAATAAGAATCCCCTTCCCAATTTATAACTATCGCTACATTCCCCCCTACCAGAATCCTTTATATTTCTTATTAGAAAGGATGATATAAAGAAAATGATACATAATTTTTTTTTATTTTTTAACAATAAATGATTGATGATTCTTTAATGTGGCATCCAAGAGTCTCTCACTTCTCGTACAGATGACCGCTCGCCTCTCTCATTAACCACAAACCTGACACTATCATCTTTGGTATTAAAATTACTGGTCAATGTCAGTGGGGTTGACTGTCTTACTACCTCTCTTCTATCCTCTGCTGCTCGTTGTCTTTCTTCCCCGTGGTTGAACTGTATTCTAACTGGAGGCAATACATCACCAGGATCAATGAATCTCAAGTTGTCCATTTTTCCACTTGGCCCTGAAGTAATCAATTCAATTGCTTCCTTCCTCGTAGTCTTGTGTTTAGACATAATATGGTGAAGTAATGTGTTATTCTTCCAGTGGGAGTATCCACACATATTACAGCTCCGTTTCGGGATCTCTGGCTTATGCACCATCTTCCAATGTTTTTGGAGCGCACGTAGTGAATTAAACCGGGTTGTCCGGCACTCAGGTACAGGACAAGCTTGTCCCAACACAAACTCTGGCCTCTCACTCTCTTTAAACTCATGCCATTCTGCCTCTGGTACTTTTAATTCCATTTCCATACTGAAAAATAAAAAGGAGAACATATAAGAAGAAAAAAAAAAACTACCACAGGCTGGTGTGCATTGCTACATTCAAACAAGAATTTAGTGACTAATATTAGGTCTAGAGTCTAGTTTGTTCTACCGTAAATATTTATTACTACTAAATAACTTCCTAGCAGACTTCTATACTCTTTTCCCCAAAATTCCATCACCCTAATTGAATTCCTGCTCCCCATACAATCTTACCAACTCTGTATGAAATACAAATACCAGATTTCTATTCAATAGAATAATTCACACTTACAACAATGCACAGGTTTATCATCGCACTTCTTCATTTATAAAACATTTTAATAACCTTTCTTCTTCGACACAAAGAATGTACAGCCTCCAACTCCTCATGGAAAAGTCATTCCCATTTTAACCCCCTAGAGAAAGGTTTCACACCCTTCAACCCTTATGAGAAAGGTGACACACCTCTCAATCCTTTCAAGAAAGGTTACACACCTCTCAACCCTGAATAGATCTGGGTGGCATTTGGTGCTCACATAATATTTTCCAAAAAAAACTTATCTATCAAAGAAGGGGAAACATATACAAGAAAAGCAATTTAATCTGCTTATCTCAATTTTATGGACTAAACTTTTGAGGAGCTTTTATTAAACGCCCTGTCCTTGAAAATCTTATTGGTATCTCAATGGACTCTTCTAATTTTTCTGTTTCAACACTCTCTACCAACTCATCCTGTTCTACTCTGTCACTATATACAAATGAATCATCTACATCAATTGGAAGAGCAAAATTTGATTTATTTTGTTCAGGTTCGACAGCTATTGTCTCCTCAGTATCATTACAAATACTTTGAAGATTACCCTCATAGGGTTTCAGGTAGTCTATATTTACAACTCTCCTCTTACCAGTCAGAAGTAACTCAATTTCGTAAGTTGTTTTACTTATGCCTTTCAAAACTTTAGCTGGACCTATCCATGCTTTACCAAACTTTAACTCTGAATTTGGTTTATAAAAATACCACACTAAATCATCTGTTTTAAATGAACGCTCTTTTAAATTTTTATTGTAATTGCGTTTTTGACGTTTGGCTGACAATTTCAATTGATCATGTGCTAGCCTGAAAGCTTTAAGGGTTGAAAGTCGAACCCACTCTACATATTCACTTCTACACTTCTTTTGAAGAGGACAGAAACCAGTAATTAAATCTATTGGTAATATCATTTCTCTGCCTGTCATGAGAAGACTGGGTGAACACCCAGTACTTTCCTGGACAGAACACCTATAAGCCATTAGGATAAATGGCAACTGTTCATCCCAATTATTACGGTTTGTATTGAGAAAATGGGTTAACATCTGTTGCATAGTCCTGTTAAACCTTTCCACAAGTCCATCACACTGGGGTCTGTATGGGCTTGTGAAAGTCTTGGAAATATCCAGTATTTTACAAAGTGAAGTAATTAATTCTGACCGAAACTCTGCACCTCGATCTGAATGTATTTGTTTTGGCATGCCAAATCTGCAAATGTATTCAGTTACAATTTTGTCAGCTACAGTTCCTGCTGTATGGTTGGGAATACTAAATGCTTCAACCCACTTAGCAAAATAATCACAAAGCACCAAGATATACTGATTGCCATTTTCTGTTACTGGAAGTGGGCCAACTATGTCTATTCCCAAAATATCCATAGGAGCACCAACCTCAATTTTATTAAGACTAGCTTTGCCTTTCCCAGAACCCGGTTTACAACATGCACAATCATCACATTGCCGAATCCATAAACCAATGTCCGAGGACATTCCTGGCCAGTAAAATCGACTCTGGATTAGTGCCTTGGTCTTATTCTTGCCTAAATGCCCTGCAATTCTTTTACTGTAAAGCTCATGAAAAATGAAATCTCTCAACATCTGAGGCACAACAATCAACAACTTACTACCAAGAGGGGTAATTTTGTTATAATACAAAATATGGTTTTTAAAATACAAACATTCCCATTGACTTAACAATCTCTTTGCCATTTCTGCATATGATTGAATTTCGGAATTACTAGGCCTATTGCTATTGTTCCTTTTTAATTTATATACCTCAGAAATAGCAATGTCCTCACTTTGCCACTTACTCAAATCATCTACTGAAAAAGCCTGAATCCAATTTGACAAATTCTTCTGAGAATCAATGTCTACAACTGAATCAAAATTATCAATTCGACAAGAACTGATATCATCACTGGAACAATCCAAAGATCTATCCACAACAGGGTTATCTCGAGAAAGAACAGGAGCAAGGACTTCACTGTCTGAACATAACTCTTCCCACAAGACATAAGAAATGTCTGACTCCAAATGCTCACAACAATCAGGACAATCTTCCCGCTTGCATTTTTGATATGCTCTCCTCGACAAACCATCAGCATTACCATGCTGATTCCCTTTACGATGCACAATGTCAAAAGTATAGGTTTCTAGAGTCATCAGCCACCTTGCCACCATATCTACTGGATTTCGGAAGTTTTTGAGCCAGATCAATGATGCATGATCGGTTCGAATTTCAAAGTTCTTTCCCCAAAGATAATGATTGAACTGTTTTACGAATAAAACTACAGCCAATAATTCCCGATATGTTGTACAATAATTCCTTTGAGTTCGACTTAAGGTTTTACTGCCATAACAAATAACTTTCTCTACCCCATCTTGCACTTGTGACAAAACTCCACCAACTGCTACACTTGAAGCATCAGTATCTAGAATAAACTTTCCTTCTCTTCTAGGAAATGCTAAAATGGGTGCCGAGGTAAGGGCTAACTTCAAAGACTCGAAAGCTCGACTACATTCCTCTGACCAATCAAAGGTCACATTTTTCTTTGTTAGTCTAATCAAAGGAGCTGCTTTCTTGGAGAAGTGTTCAATAAATTTCCTATAGTAACTAGCTGTTCTAAGAAAGGATTGTACTTCCTTAACATTGGTAGGTATGGGCCAGTCATGCACAACCTCAACTTTCTGGGGATCACAAGTGATACCCTGTTCACTTACTACATGCCCAAGGAAAGAAACCTTTTTATGAAAGAAAGCACATTTACTGGGCTTAAGTTTCAAATTAGCTCGTCGTCGTAATCTTTGCATTACCAAGACCAAATTTTCCATAGTTTCCTCAAAAGATTTCCCAAATACAATCAAATCATCGATATAACACAAACAATGTTTCCATTGCAATCCTTTTACAGCCAATTCCATGAGCCGTTCGAAGGTGGCGCGAGAATTGCATAGCCCAAATGGTAAGACCTTAAAATGATAGAGCCCCCTGTGAGAAGAAAAAGCTGTTTTTTCTTTGGATTGTTCATCCAATTCACATTGCCAAAATCCACTGGCCAAGTCCATCGTACAAAACCATTTTGCTCCTTCGACAGCGTCCAAACAATCATCTATTCTAGGCAATGGAAATGCATCTTTCTTAGTCAAAGTATTCAGCTTACGATAATCTAAACAAAAGCGTGCTGATCCATCTGATTTTTTCACAATATGAATTGGTGCAGACCATGGACTATTACTAGGCTCTATTACATCCCTCTCAATCATTTTATCCATTTCCTTATTTATAACATCCCTCATTTCAGATGAGACTCTACGACAAGGGATCTTAACAGGTTCAGCTGATCCAGTATCTATGTAATGTTTAACCAAACCAGCTCTTCCTAACTTACCATCTAACCCAACAAAGCAATCCTGAAACCTAGCCAAAAATATTGCAAAATTATCCTTCTGTTCGGCAGTTAATAGTGATGAAGAACTACTCAATAACTCCTGAAGGTGTTCAGGTAAAGTCTGACAATCATTTAAGTCATCAAGTTTGGTATCATCAGCCACTTCAGATGCTTCTACTGAGGCAATCAAAAAGTTTTTAGTAAGCTTAACTCTTTTATTAGTTGTATTTACTACTGGAAAATATATATCATTGCTTGGGTTGATTAGAGTTCTTGCAACATAAATACCCTGATGTTTAACATAATGAAATGGTTCTATAACAAAACTAGAACTTGTGTTATCAAGCCTACCAGAAAGCCTACCTTTAACTAACTTTTCAGACATTGCTGGAATAGTTGTATGGCTGGCAACTTGAACCCTAGCACACATAAGCTCATCTGAATGTCCACATTCAAAAGTGTTACCACCAATTTTCAATTCCCTTCTTCCAAGATTCAAACTAGCATCACAACTTTCAAGAAAATCCATACCTAATATCCCACTAATTGAAATATCAGCTATTACAAATTCTTGTTCAAAAACTAAGTTCCCTATTTCAAATGAAACCAGTGTTTTTTCCAAAAACTCTAAGGTGACTCCCATCAACAGTCAAAAATTCTGATGTGACTTGTTTATTTTTATGCATTTCTGGGCAATGTTTAAACAAAACTCGGTGTGATATAAGATTCACTACTGAACCTGTATCGACCAAAAAATCTACTAAACTTCCACCTATAGATACCTCAACATTCATACAAGATTTATTTTTAAATAGTCCTATTTTTCCTTTTTCTTGGGCTGTTGTTTTGGACCCAACCACAGCCCCTTGTCTTTTAAAGGCAGTTTAGGACAAGAATTTAACTTGTGACCTTCTTCATGACATGACCAACACTCTACACCCCTTTCAGTTTCATTGCTATCTGAAGTTTTAACCTTCAGAGTCTGTTCTAGTAAGTGAGTAACCCGATCTAATTTGGTTTCAATTAAATTAGAATAAAGTGGAGTCTGAGACTGTGTTTCATTTTTATGTGCAAATGGGTCATCTTTGAGAGATTTGGGAGATATCCCTGCCACATTATGAATAAGATTTGGCTTCTTCAGAACGCCTATGGATTCACACGTCTCATATTCTGCAGCTAATTCTACTGCACTTTGTAAATATGTTGGTCTACTGAACACTAATTGCTTTTGCAAATCCCTATTTCCAATACCTTCAGTAAATCTTTGTAAAACCAAATCATCTCTTACTGCACTATTTAAATTTGGGTAAGCTGCATTACACAATTTCCTAAGTTCATGTGCAAAGGCCTGTACTGATTCATCCATAGTCCTATTCCTGGCATTAAATTTGCATTTATTTACAAAGGGCTGACTGTATGGTTGAAATCTATCTCTGAGCATAGCAGCTACATCCCCATAATTATAACGTTCACTTTCTGATAAACTTTCCATAACTGCTGATCTAGCTTCCCCTCTTAGAGCTGCATTTAACTGATGGGCCCTTTCTATATTTGTCCATTGATTTCTGTCAGCTATCATTTCAAACTGGTTTTCATATACATCCCAAGGGACAGAACCATCATACAAATCTATTGACAATTGACTTTGTAGCTCTCTGTAAACACTTCTTTGGTTTTGTAATGGTGCCCTATGCCCACTTGTTATTGGAGAGCCAACAACTGACCAATCAGATACTCTAGTTTTTCCAACAGGAGATGTATTAGGGTGATACACTGGCCTGGGATCTCTAAAATTTACATATTCAGCTGGGGTTTCTGGTATAAATTCTACTCTGTTTCTGAAAACTCCAGCTGAGTTTTCAGAATCCCCTTCAACACTACCACTGTTTTGCCCATACTGATCTCTCCATCTACTATTTCTATCTAATTGCAGATATGTTGGTGTATCAGACACCAGCAAATTTGAATCTAACTGTGGAAATTGGTTACAAGATCCAGTCTCAGAGAAACGAACTGATTTCCTTTGTTCATTACTAGAATTTTTCCCATTCAAACAATCAAAATTTAACAGAGAATCCATTTCTGAGCAATTTTATCAAAATTTCTGCTCTAGTTCTCAATATCCTGGACGAGCCCCCCAAATTGTAACGGTCGCCTGGCTCAAGGGTTTCCTGCTACAATTTAAACTACAAATAATAACACTTAATTGTCAAAACAAATAAATCTGGTTATCCTTCGGGAATTCCAAATGACCCCCAACACCCCCCCCCCTCCCACCCACAAAAAAAAGCCCTTAAAAGGGCTGTTTGCTGGCAAGATTGTTTCAATCCTTGCCTTGGTCTCGTTAGGTTTTCTGTACATCTTTGCTTGAGGTGTAACGGTCGCCTGGCTCAAGGGTTTCCTGCTACAATTTAAACTACAAATAATAACACTTAATTGTCAAAACAAATAAACCTTTATTACAAAAGAAAACTTGATGGTGGTGAACCTAACACCCAAATGCCCTAATGCCAACCAAATGCCTAACCATCTCCATTTCCACTATCGGTCCCCATTTCAATAGCCTAAAGTTAAGACTTATTCAGCCCTTGCCTATGTCTAACTAAGACATTTAATAACATCTATCCCCAATTCCAATGTAGCCTTAGCCCAAAACTTAGCCCCCACTGAGCCTGAGCCAAACTTAAGGATATCCCCAAGCCCAACAAGAATTATGTGGAAGCCCAACAAAAGCCTGAGCCAAAAGCACTTAACCTTGTGCAGGTCACTGTGCTCTTAAATTCAGCCCAAACTTTAAAGTATTGAAGCCTAGCCCTGTCATCCAAGACACTAACCTTATGCAGGTCACTTGTCTCAATCTGGGCCTTATAAGTTCTTGACCAACCACACCTATACTAAATTTGCTCATAGAACATCAATACAAAACAATGATATTCTCCTGAGGTGTCATACTTGAAGAACACACTTCAAACCCAAAAATAAATAAATTAAAAGGTATAACTCCTCACAAAATGTATAAATCATAAAATAGGCAGCAATTGAATAATTTAGGTTACGTTTAACAGGGAATACAAATAATTTAGAATAATAATAAGTTGCTTTAGGCAATATTTTATGACTAAATTATAAAAATGTATTGATGACTAGAGTAGGCTCCCATGAGAGAGTAAACTAGAATGAATGGTGAAAATGCCAGCCAAAAATGGCATTTACCATAAATAAGAATCCCCTTCCCAATTTATAACTATCGCTACAGAGGATTGTTTCAATCCCTCATAGTTTGTCATTCAGTTTGGTCGTGTGTCTGATGAGATAGAGGAGGTAGAAAAGATAGAGAGCTGGAAATTAGAGCAATTCGGTTTTTAATTTACAACTTTTCCGTCCTTTTGGATGGGGAAGCCAGCATTTTTTCCCCGAGATTTATATCTCAGGGAGGGGAGACCCGGCAGCAGGTGGAGATTTTCCTCGCTGTTTGCAACTCCCACTGGTAACAGAGGCAAGCTTCCGTGCGTATCGCGTCACCCGCAGCCAGTTCTAAATTTAGGTCACAGAATGCCTGGCTCACCCCATCACAATGATGTAATCTTTAACCCTTTCGATAGACATGCCCTAGATTATTTAGTTTTCCTATTGAGGACGCGATGCGCATTGAGTTCTATTATTAATTCGCTGTCTTGAAGTCTATTTAGAGTTTTGCTTTGAAGATCTTTTAAGCGCATTGCTATAGTGTCTATTTTTGCTATCTCGTGAAGTTGTTTTATCGATGTCCACGTGGGCTTGCGCAGAGCCACGCGCAAGGCATGATTTTGGACCTGTTGTAGTTTTTCAATGTTGGTTTTATTCAGGTCACTTGTTATTATGGCCCCATACTCTAGTACTGGGCGTATATATGATTTGTAAATATTGAGGAGAATTTCTTTATTGGCTCCCCAATTTTTACCTCTAATCATTTTCAGGAAATTGATGCGTTTAGTGGCTTTGACGGTGACTGAGTTTATGTGATTGTTTAGATTGAGACTGCTATCCAGGTTGAATCCCAGAAACTTTGCCTCATTACTAGCTTCAAATTTATGATCGTAAAGCTTAAGCTCAATATTAGGGACAGGCTTTTTCCTTTGTTTTTTATAGAATGTGATTCTTTGTGTTTTCGTGGCATTTAGCTTGATGCGCCACAGAGCGTACCAGTCTTGCAGGTCGCGGATAGTATCTGCAGGCGGTTTTGTATTATGTTTCCAGACTTACTGGCCGTCCACATTCCTTTGTCGTCTGAGAATTGAGATAGTTCAACATGGTTCTTCCCTAGTTTGCCAATGTCATTCACATATATTATAAATAGAAGCGGGCTGAGGACCGAGCCCTGTGGAGTGCCCGCTTCGAGTTTTACCCCGGCTGACACTTCACGGTTGACCCTCACTTTGATTTTTCGATCAGATAAAAATGATGATATGATCCTTAGATTTTGGGTAGGTAGCCCCATTTTAGCTAGTTTGTATCTCATGCCATTGTGCCAGACAGAGTCAAACGCTTTTTCTAAGTCGAGTAATAGAGCGGTTCCTATTTCATTTTGACTGAACGCCGGTTTCATATAATCTACCAGTCTATAAACATGCTCGATTCCCTCTCTTTGGCTCCTGTATGCCCTTTGCCACTTATTGAAAAAACTGATTGATTTGAGATGGCTGCGGAGTCTAGTCGTGAGAATCCGTTCGAAAATTTTTCCAACACAGCTAAGTAGGCTGATTGGGCGGTAATTAGCTGGGCTGCTCAAATCCTTGTCGGGTTTGGGTATCATGACTCCTGTAGCTACTTTCCAACATTTTGGGAAGTATCCACTAGAGAGACAGCAGTTTAGGAGGTTAGTGAGTCTACCGAAAAAAGTGTTGGGACATTGTTTCAGGATTTTGTATGAGACCTCGTCCCCTCCTGGGGAAGAAGAAGACTTACATTTTTTAATTGTGTTAGCCACTTCTTCTTGGCTTATCGGTTCCGTGAGTTCATGGCCATCCCCGTCCTCGTGCGTTTGGCTGAAGTTGGCATCGTAAAACGTTGTCTTGTTGTCTTGAACAAATTTGTTTACTTTTTCTTTGAACTCGTCATCAAACCTATCGCCCTCATGTGGACGATGATATTTCTTAAGGAGCTCAGCAAAGGCGCTAGCCTTCGCCTTGTCATCCAGGGCCATAGTTCCATAGTTGATCTTTAGTGCCTTACTGTTGGCGTCTTTATGTTTTTGTCCAGTAAGGGTTTTAAAAGTATCCCAAAACTTTTTAGTCTCCCTGGGTCCATTTAGATTTTCCGTTGCTTTTTTCCATCTCACGTGATTGTCGTTTGCTATTGCTTTTTTAACTTCGCCGTGGAGGCGATAATACACGGCTTTAAGTTCGACCTTTTTAGTTGGAATTTTTTCTGGTTTGTATGCACGGAAGGCCTTTCTTTTTTGTTTTATTATTTGGAGTGTGGTTTCAGTTATTCTGTTGGCACGCGGTTTAACTGTCTGTTTGGGACAAATTTCATCAAGAGTGTTGTTAATGACTTCACTGAGATTGGTACATGCTTGCTCGAGCTCGCAGGTATTCATTGGGTCGTTTTTGTTTATTTTAACCTGAATTATTTTTCTGAAGAGGTCCCAGTCAATTTTGGATAGATTCCTCCTCCTCATTGTGGGGTATCTTGCGGGTCCGCTGCAACCGTGTAATGTAGCATGAACAGGCAGGTGGTCGCTACCTAAATCATCGTCCCCCACATATATGTCTTGCATTTGATTAGTTAGTGATTTACTGGTTATAATTAGGTCAAGGATGTCGGATTGGTGGAGGGTGTTGTTACTGACGTGAGTAATGTCGTGGTCGTTATTTAATACAAAAAGATCAAATTGTTCGATGATATTGAAGAGAGCGTCGCCATTGGGCTCCGTTTTATTGCATCCAAAAACTTGAAGTTTGGCATTGAAATCACCTAAGAAAATACAGTGTTTGTGATTTTTCACAAAGAATTCAAAGACTTTGCTGTCAACTGTTTTTTTCGGTTCATTATAATATGAGATTACGGCAACTTTTTTATGATCTAGTTCAATCTCAGCGGCAATCACCTCTGCGTTGAGATGATCGCTTGATATCATTTTATATTTTAAGTCCTGCCTTATGAGGAGAGCGACTCCGCCTCCACGTTGTGTGGGACGGTCTCGTCTAATGATGTTGAATCCACTTAGCAAAAATGTCTTACTTGGCTTTAACCATGTTTCGCTGATACCAATTACATCTACGTTTGTGAAGTAATCGGACATCTGTGAGCTTTTGCAGTTAACGCTTCGAGCGTTCCACTGAATTATTTTTAGTGTATCCATGAATGGTTTAGGAATAACTGTACTACGTTTAATTACTATTTGTAATATTGTTACATAATTATATTCTGTTGACGGCCGCTTCTAACAGCGTGTGAGATATTTGAGTATTATATAACTTAGAGGCTGTTTTACTAATCTCTTTGCAAACGCCCGAAAGACTGGTGTCCAAGTGTTTCTTCATTATGCTGAAAATAGAGCCAGCCATTAGAGTACACGTGGAATAAGGAGAAGATGAGTTCTCGACATTACTTACATTTAGAGCTTTAAGCTGGATGTTTGTTTTAACTTTTTTGAAGTGGCTACAACCCCGGTAGTTGCTGGGGTGTTGACCACCACAATTCGGGCATTTCAGAGTTTTAGCACTACATGCCTTCGCGATGTGTTTGTCATCGCATTTCATACATCGTTGCTCTCCGTTGCATTTGTGTGACAAGTGCCCAAATTTCTGACACTTGTGACACTGAACGGGTTGCGAAAGAACACGATATTCCTCGGTTTTGTATTTTTTGCCATTAATAATTACCCCTTTGCTTATCAGATTTAGTTTAAACAGTATTTATTTCAAAAGAATTTCCATGGTAATACATAGCTTACATTATCATTGGGTGTGGATTCGACAGTAAGCAGTTAGCTTATCTGTGGTCGTTTCCACTCATAGTAAGTTTAACAGGTAGCAAACGAGAAGACAGTGAGACCAATTCCTTCTATCAAGAACGTGTACAATAAGATACCTGTTGACACAAATAATTCGTTAATAAAGAAAAATAGAAAATACTAAAAAAAATGCTTATCAGATTTAATTTCGTTGCTCTATTAGGGCATTTTACTTTTATTTTCCAAGTATGGTTACGCGTGGCTTTGGAGATTAGTCTCTCCCACGAGCATCCTGGAAAGGCTTTATCAATCGAGTTTTTTTTCCGTTTTGGGGTGGACGCGTGTGATTACGACACAGGGTTTGGTTGCGGGTGGCCCTGTGTCTTGTTGGTTTTATTGTCACCTTAGGTGGCGTTTTGGCTTTTACTTTATCGGCGTACGTCGCTCTATCGGTTGGGCTAGCTGTCGCATTCACTATTTCCGGTGACAAAGACTCTGTTGCGCTAACCGAGTCCCCATTTCTTGGTGTAACCACCGAGTTCTTTTCAGTAGCGGTGCTCTGTGAATTTTTCTTGATGATTTTTGTCTTCTTGACATGCCGATCAATAGTCATACAGAAACCATTTTCGTCTTTGACGTCCACGGTTTCATCATTTTCACGGAACTCATTGGAGAGTTTCCTTTTCGATCGATTTTGGTTTGGTGTTTTTTTCTGTCGCTGCGATTTGGGGACGTTAGCTGAATTTTTATCCAATTGAATTTCAACCGCCACGGCCGGGGAAACTGCGACCGTGTTGGTAGCTTCTTCTACTATGGAACGCAGCCAGTTATCCTGGCTGGGGGTAATTAGATCTGAATCTATTTCAGATATCCCCGCCAGTGAGCCGGCGGACGCAGGTCTTCTCATTTCTGTAGCAGCGTCAATACATGGTAAACCAGGAACTGGAGGAGCATGGTCCTCCTTACCTGGTTTGTCTTTCAGAAGTGCCTTTTCCAATTCCATTCTCAATTCAGCCTTTTCTTTATCTGCCTGTCGCTTCTGGGCTTGAAGCTCTGACCGCAAACCCTCTATGGTGTCATTTAATCTGGCTATTTCTTTCTGGAAGCCAGACATCATCGACATCATCGATGCCATATCAGTATTAGTGGAATTTCCACTGTTGCTCAGACCACCAGAATTAAAGGCAGAACTGCTTAACTGAGCTTGACTTTGTTTATCCATTATTTTTATTTGTAAATAATTCTAAATTTTATTTTTTAAGTTATTAAAGATTTTAATTTAATTGTATTGACTTAAATATTCGTTTTTAGTTTTAACAGAGAAGAGCAGACAGAAAATAGATAGAGTTAAAGATAAACACTTACAAAATTACACTAGAGTGCACAGAAGTGGTACAGAGAACAATAGGCTTTGTTAATGATATGGGTATCGACATAACGTCCATCTTTATATATAGTCATCCAGATATAAGCTTGGGGTTTGTTTATTTTCCGCGGACCATTTGATCATTCTCACGGTCATTTTAACAACTGATTAGTAATCATTTTGACTATTCTTTAATAAATCAAACTGTTTGATCATTCTTTTCATGGTTGTTTTAACAACATTTGCAACATCGACTCATGAATCCAATTTCCATAAGTGTTTATCTAAACTTTCAAAACAAAGTTATAAAACAAACAAAAGATTTGTTCATCATTACAATTGAGTATTATTATTATGAAAAAATGAGACATAGAAATTTAAAACAAACATAACAAAATAATGAGCTTTTATCACATTACAATTGAGTATTATTATTATGAAAAAAACGAGACATAGAAATTTAGAACAAACATAACAAAATAATGGGCTTTTATCAAAAGGAAGCATTTGGTCCGAAATAACTTTGGAAGGTCCGAAGTCACCAGACGATTTTTGGTCCGAAGTCACCAAAATGGACCGAAGTCACTCTGGTCCGAAGTTACCGAGGTCCGAAGTCACCTGATCCCAAAGAGTGTAGCATAGGGTAAAAGTGTTCTATGGTTCTATCCGATATCTATGGGAAAAAGGAAGAATCATGATGGACGAAATCTCGCATATTCCCGGTTGTTCCACGTTGTTCCCCGTTGTTGGAGCCGACGAACGCGCAAGGTTTTTCGTACAGGCAAAAGAAATAAACAAATACACGTGCTTTCTGTTTGTTTTAACGACAGAGGAGCATAGTTGGTTCACGTTTTCCCCCTATTTTATGGTACAAAAGTTTGAAAGCGCGAGGGCAAGAGTAATGTGCCTCGTCGAATAGATCAGATATCGATTTTAAACCGCAGGGATCTTTATCGAAGCGCTTTGGTGTCAGAGGATAATTGTTGATAAAAAGGGGAAGGGTTTTGTTGCACTTACTCAAGGAGGATAACAACAAACAAGCAAAAAAGAATACTGCTTTAAAAAATGGAAATAGGAAGAAAGGAAAGTTATTAATAGATTTTCAATCGATGCTCTACAAATGTTCGATGCTCATACATAACGTGACTAGATATATGTATAGCGTCAATTGAAAACAAAAGTGTCCTAATTTCGTCCCATTCCTCAAGTGGCATAACGATTAACGTTGCGATTGTTGTATGATGAACTACAAATTGCGGAAGCAATCTGTTTCGCTCCTTTTAATTGACTGATAATGCCAGAATCAATCAGGGGTGAGCTTGGGTGGATGAGGGTCAAGGACAGGATATACCTGTTGAAACTCGGTTACATGTATCTTAATTATCTGGTAAATCTCCCCGACAGCCGATGGCGTAAAGTAATGTTCCTGAGAATTTTCATCTCAAATATCAAGACGGGGTGGATGGTCCAAGTGAGGGAGCTAGTAGTAGAGAGCTACTCATTGGAGATCTCGGACCTGGACGTTGGGGCAAACCAGCGTAAAAAAATCGTCAGAGAAAGGGTCATGGAGGATTGTAACTGTAATTGGCGAGAGGGGGGGGGGGGGGGGGCAAATCAAAGAGGTCTTTTGGTGGGCTGCGTGATAAGGAGAAGCCAAGTTTTGAAGTACCTTGATGGCACCTTTGGGGGTCACTTTTATTCAAGCTGAGGTCGCGGTCCCTGTAGCTGAGGGGAAAATTGAGAAAAACAGCGAAAAGGAGTGCAAGATGTGTAATTTGGGCATGGAGGAGACCTTGGAACACTTTCTTCTAGAATGCCCAAAGTACCAGTCCAACAGAATAAGATTCACTGGGAGTATATTGGGGGAGTGGGATGGGAGAATGAAGGACATGTGGTTAGGGGAGACTCAAAGGAGAGGGTTAATATGCTAAGCGGAAAGATTGGGAAGAATGGGGCAAGGGATGTCATCAAGCAGTACGTCTCCGGGTGTTGGGAGGAGAGGAGAAGCGTGGGAATAGGGGCAGTTGGGAGTACAGGAGTAACAAAGGCCTTCTTGTCCGAGAACTGCGACAAATCAGCGGCTGGCCAAAGTGTTATTATTATTATTATTCACTGGAACAAATAGATGTAGCTGGTATTTCACAATGTTTGCATGGGAATCTCAACTCGGTTGCAAACGGGCCAATGGAATGAAAAGCCCAAATTGAAAAAAGTGGTTTCATAACCAAGCTAAACTGTGTGAACTGCTTCTTCTACATGGATAGCATCAGGATCTGGTTGCTTGTTTTTTTCGGAAAGCTCTCACGGAGAGCTTTTCAAAAATGCTAGAACCTGGTTATGTTGATCTAGGAAAAGAAGGACACAGTGGTTATTTTACAATTAATTTCGACTTTTAGTGTGGAAAATACCAGAAAAATCTAAAATAATTTGTGTTCTGCAGAACAACAATTCCCACACTGAATGGGAGAAGATGGTTAACACTTAAGGGTCTAGAGAGTTTTCTAGAAGTCACCCCTACCCATCAGTAAAAAGCTTTCAGTGTGACCAGAAAAGAAATAATGTTAATTTCTCAATGAAATGTTGTTGGAAGTTGAAAAGAGGTTTAAAATAACTGCACTGGAAAATTCTGATTTATGCAATCAAAACCTAAATCATAACCATATCCTGAATGGGAAAAGAGGATTAAGAATTTGGGCGTATCACATTCGTTTAATGCAAATTTCATCACTTGAATTGATAGTTGCTTTGTGATCATGGTATAGTCTTAGGTGTTGTAAGTGACCACAACCCGTTTGCTAACAGATTGACCAAATTCACTCTTGAAATATACAAAAAATGTCATTTAATATTTTTAAAAAATGTTCATCTTCAGGGTTCACGCGGGCCTTGAAAAGCCTGGAATTTAAAAAATGAAATTCAAGGCCTTGAAAAGCCTTGATTTGGCTCCCTGGGCCTGGAAAAGCCTTGAAAAATGAAGCATTGCTCGCCGAGTTGAGATGAATTAAATACGTCCGTGACGGTTCGAGTGGTTCAACTACGATAAGCCTGGAAAAACCTTTTATTTAACTTTCTATTAGCCCTGAAACTCCTTGAATTTGGGGTGTATATGGCCTGGAAAAGCCTGGAATTTTATGTCAGGTCAGGTGCAGGAACCCTGAATTCTTCCAAACGAAAGCTGATAACCCCTCATAGGAACAAACTTGTTTTTTGGAAAAAAAAAGAAAAATGGAATGTTTTTGATTTCTCAGAAAATAGATTTAGTGTCATCTCCCCAGTATAAATCTGACTCGTTTTATCTTCGATGTTTTTAAATGTTTCCCACCCCTGATATGAAATGACATATATCATGCCGTATATTACTCATTCACAGTTTTTGTCAGTTTTGTGAAACCGTATTTGTTCCTCAGAGCTCGCCTATTTTCGCGCAGCAATCAACCCTTGAATTTGATTGCGCTCGAATCCTAGTCAAAACGTCCCCAAACCAAAACGTCCCCAAATATTTTGGTCAAAACGTCCCCAAATAGTTGGTCAAAACGTCCCCAACAGTTGGTCAAAACGTCCCCAATAGTTGGTCAAAACGTCCCTTTGTTGTTTCTTCGCTGAGTCCATTGAAAAAACTTGCGATGCTATTTCAAAACAAATTTATTGTTTTACAAAACATTAATTATAAATATCACCGCTTCTGGCAGGCCGGTATTTATGCGTGCCTCCCCTAATTTCGTGCGTGCCTTATGAATAGAAAACACTTATTAATACCAGTGCCCGGGAAATGGAAATTTGGACCCCAGGGTTAATTCTGACACTGATCTCCTTTCAAAAATTTCGGTCTATAGAGGTCACAAACATAGAAGTAGGAATGAAAGAAGGCAAAAGGTTTGTCAAAGAGAGAGTCATGGAAGATTGCAATCGAAACTGGCGAGCAGGGGTTAGCGTGAAAAGATCACTGCAGGGGTTACAATATAAAGAAAAGCCAGCTTTTGAGAAGTACCTAGATGGCACCTTTGGAGGGTCACTGCTGTTCAAACTGAGATCAAGATCACTGGAGCTTCGGGGAAAAATTGGGAGAGATGGGGAAAAGGGATGCCAAATGTGCCACTCTGGAGTAGTGGAGACCCTGGAACATTTTCTCTTGGAATGCCCACAGTATATACCTCATAGAATAAAATTTACTGGAAGAATAATGCAGAAGTGGGGTGAAGAAACAAAGGATAGATGGCTGAAGGGGGACACGAGGGAGAGGGTAGGAATGCTTATTGAAGAAATTGAAAAAGAGGAAGTGAGGGACACTATTAAGCAGTTTATATCTGAATGCTGGGAGGAGAGGAGGGGAAGAGGGGGTGGGGTGCAGGGGGAATGATGGCCTTCTCTTATGAGGACCGCGACAAATCAGCGGCTGGCCAAAGAGTTATTATTATTAGTTAGCCCGTTGCCAAGGAGGAGCTCTAGTTGCTAGGGAAGTCACGTGACGTCAACATTGACCTGTCTGTTTTTATTTGCAATGCATTTTGGGTCCGTATACCGAATTTGGTCAAAATCGGCCCAGTAGTTAGCCCGTTGCTAAGGGGGCACTCTGGTTGCTGGGGAAGTCACGAGACGTAAACTTTGATCTGTCTGTTTTCATTTGCAATGCATTTCGGGGGCAGTATACCGAATTTGGTCAAAATCGGCCCAGTAGTTAGCCCACTGCTAAGGGGGCGCTCTGTTGCTAGAGAAGTCACGTGACGTCAACATCGATCTGTCTGTTTTCATTTGCAATGCATTTTGGTTCCGTATACCATATTTGGTCAAAA
This sequence comes from Pictodentalium vernedei, assembly GCA_031216915.1. Classification (NCBI taxonomy): domain Eukaryota; kingdom Metazoa; phylum Mollusca; class Scaphopoda; order Dentaliida; family Dentaliidae; genus Pictodentalium; species Pictodentalium vernedei. The sequence goes on from CM062297.1 coordinate 556,467,405, forward strand.
TCGGACCTGTAGTTAACCCGTTGCTAAGGGGCGCTCGGGATGCTAGAGAAGTCATGTGACGTCATCATTGATCTGTCTGTGTTCATTTGCAATGCATTCTGGGTCTGTATACCGAATTTGGTCCAAATCGGCCCAGTAGTTAGCCTGTTGCTAAGGGCGCGCTCTGGTTGCTAGGGAAGTCACGTGACGTCAACATTGATCTGTCTGTTTTCATTTGCAATGCATTTTGGGTCGCTTTCGCTCGCTATTATTTTAGTGTCAGTTCTGGAACGAAATCGGCAGCAGACTTCCAGGAACCAGTGGTGCCTGCTGTTAACTCTATGGGTTGATTACATATGTGTGTAGAGACTGAGGCCATTCAAAATTCCATGGCTCTCCTTTAGACCTGGACCAACTCCAAGCTAACCTCGGCTCCTGAATCGGACAGCCAGGACCCAATACCTGAGGAAAAACACCATGGTATAGAGAAACACTAGGGGATTCCATTGAACGAATAGACAACATCTGCATTCGTCGACATGGAAAGCTCAAACTGTATTTCGGAGGCACCAACGAAGAATTTATTGAATTTGCCCACAACCACGGGCAGTTCTCAGAGGATACAATCAATGTCTTCAATACACTTAAATGCTGAAAAACTAGAGGCCTTCAGAATCCGCAATCTGGGATTCCACCAATGGCTGAAAGAGAAAAAAGAAAAAGCTGCAAACTCACCTTAGCCACCTCTCCAGCGAAAAAGCAAACAAAGAAACACAAACGCCGCTAACTACCTCGACAGTTTCCTCCTTTGACGCGTTCGGACATGCTGCTAAAAACTAAAAATCTGTGCTACCAGAGAGGGTCGAAAGGGGCTTGCCCCAAACCGTCCCTTGGCGCCTTCGGCGCGCTAAAACCATTTCGTCCTTCTTCGATTCGTCCTGATCTGCCCTTAGAAACTGGAGCTCGACTCTAAATCATATTTAATTAATTAATTAAATAAATAAATAATAAATAAATAAATAAATAAATAAATAAATAAATAAATAAATAAATAAATAAATAAATAAATTAAATTTTGTGAATGTCAGGAGTTGTCTCATTTATGTGGGTCTGAAGGTGTTATTTGCCACCAACGCACGCGCTCGTTGGGAGTGGTACTTTCGGACCCGCGCTCATGGAATGGTTCCCGATAATCTCTGGAATATCTTTGGCATCATCTATTTGTCCAATCATCTGTATATTAATGAAGCTATACAATTGTCACAAAATAAATGTATAAATTAGTAGGGAAATGGATGGTTAGGTGAGGAAGGGTTAAATGCACGTTGAGAGTGTGTTGGTACTAGTTGAATATACAGGCTATGGGTATGATGTTTGTTCGTGCGTTCTGAATAGATTTTATCTTGGTCAAGTGTGTGGTCCGAGTGTCCCGAGAATTTCGTTAATTAACTAGACTTTATGATTCTGGAGAATCATGGCTTTTCCCGATGAGATTCCATGATTTTTCATGACCCCACAGTGTCTGGTGAATTGTTTTTAACTGTCTCACTGAAGTTCCTTCATTGATGTTATGAGAAAGGTGAAGATAGTAGTCTCAAATGACACAGTTTGATAAAAAATTGTTTAGGTAAAAACCATCATTAACGTTGGAGTGGGTTAAGGGGTCGTCCAACCTAACTTTGGTCAATTTTTTGACATTTTTCCCAATGCCTCAGAAACAGATAAGAGAAGTAAGGAAAGGCAAATTATATATCAAAATAATGAGTAAAGTGCATAGAAAAGGTACATATATTTTTTTTCAGGAAAAAAAGTGAATTTTATGATTTTGAAGAAGATTAATTTGCAAATGGCATAAGTAACGAACCGGTAAAACCACAAAATAATCGGTAATTCGAAAGCCTTGTCCTCAATATAATGATAACATACTACAGACTCGGAGAAAGCATTTTTTTGACACACACTCTGGTGGGTTTTTGACGTTTGAATGTAATAACATCAACACAAATTTTTGATGTTCCGGATGTGGCCATGTTTCAACGATGTTTTTCCGGTCATGTGATTACGATGTGGTTCTTGCAGAAATACTCAATTTGTGCAATCGTAAGAATGCGATGAAGATGAATGAAAGGTTTTTAAGAGAAGAATGCAAGGACGTGATCACGCCCTTTATTTGTTCGAGACAATGTATGAGCGTATTTGCAAACAGGTGACAGCAAGTACTTGAGCTGTTAATGTCATAACTGCAAAATATGGTTCGAAATTCCCTCTCGTGTTTACAGGCCGTCTGAACTTTTTTGTTGACAAAAAATCTGAATTATTGCGCACTAGAAAGACAACATGAACCACTTGTAAAAAAAATAACCGAGTGTATAAAATCGGGACGATACACATAAAATAAGGCAATATTCATAACAAAGTAAGCAGAATGCTTCAGAAATCACTTTTTCACGAAGTATATTCCAAGTGACCTGGAACTATATTGAGTGTGTTAATTTCCCCCTGTCGCTGCGAAGTTATTTACGTCCTAGTAACCATGGAATTTGAAGACGGGTATGTTTGATGTCTGCAAAGGACCGATTGAAGATGGGTTGAAAATGATGCATTCGTGCTTTTAAATAAGGTGCGCTTGGACGATGCTGAGAATTTAGTTTTTTCTTCCAACCAACCACAGTAATACAAGCGTCGATCAGTGTTTTTTTATCGTTTTACACTGACAAATGTGACAAATCTCCTTCACCGGAAACCATCCCCCAATTTGCATATCACAATAAACATAACCGCTGTCACGGAGTGTCAGCGTGGCCGTGTGGTCAAAACCGAAACGAATTATCGAATGCACGGTCAATATTAGCTGCAATTGGCTTTTAAATAAATGAAATACACGAAATATTCGCAATTTCTTCATTATTCATGCCGAGTTACTTTTTAATCAAACCACATGCGTTCAGTTTCGTTTGTCGGCATCAAACTGATATTGTTTGTGGTAATTAAATAGTACGAGAAGGCGAAGGAAGCCAAATATTTTTACATCATCTATTATTTAATTCAAATTGATAATTTCTTTTATTTAATTGAAATTATGAACTGATAAGTTGGGTGTGTTGCGATTATTATGCCCCAGACCTGGAACTTAGTGGAAGTTGGAAAATCAAAGGTGCATCTAGGGCCGTGCAGTGGTGACCCCCTGTCCTCTTAATCTTAGTCTTACCCATTCATCATTGCATGTACCAACATTCCCCCTTGTATCTCAACCATTGCTACTCCAATTTGAAGGATATTTGGTTTTGTGATCGAGCATCATGGAGAAACAATGCCTGTGTAGCTGCTGTAGCATGTGTTTCTTCCCACATTTTTTCAGAGTTGTGGTACTTTTTCACTCTTTTGAGTTAGAAAATTTTGTTTATAACTAGTTGATTTGTTACAATTTGTTGCAGAGTGCCTGCTAATACCCTCAATTGTATTGCTGCAGAATTTTCTTGTGAAGATTTTATTCCTATTACTTATCAAGCAACAACCTAATGAATATTCTGTATAAAGCCACCAATCTGATGTTTGACACTTTTATTGGAGCTGTTTTGAAGGCTTATGGAACTCAAAATGTTGATTATGGCAGGACTTTTCTATTCACCCATGAATCGATAAATTAAGTGTTATAGTTGGAAGTAAGAAGCATGAAAGGCCCAGAACTAAAACTCTAAAAAGAATGTTTTGCAATGTAACATGATTTTTGCAGATACACTTATTTGGAGGTTTACCTGTCTGATAGTGTTTGGAACATGTGTGGCCAGGATCTTCAAAAAGAAAAAAGAGTTAAACTTTGAGAAAAAAGGCATATGCCTTGAGTGCCGGAGGCAGAGTCATACAAGGAAGAGAGCCCCCCCCCCCCCAATTTTCTGTGTCAAATGGAGCTCACTTGTCATCTTTTGGGGATTGCTTTGTGTACTGCGTTCTTGAAAAAAATATGTGAGACCCTCTGGATGTGCCCTTCTGATCTCAATATGTCAGTAAGCCTCCTTGGGGAAAGTACATGCAATAATGGTTATGTAAGGTTGATTTGATGTGTTTTGAATAACAATGTACTTTTAAGTACATTAGATGGTTTATTGCAGTGACAGGTTACAGTTACCCTTATTTCTTCTCCAACAGATATCATGAGTGTATTGGTGTCCAAGAGTTAAACAAAGCGAATGTACTTATTGATAAACCAGACAAATTTAACAATTTAATCACTATCAAATTGATGCATGGGATAAAAGGGGTTACAGTGCAAGGGGTTTGTAAATATATTTATTCAACTACAATGTATGACTTTGCAGTGCATTCTACATAGGAGAATATCATATTTTCTTTCCAAACCATTACAGTAACACATACATCTTGATATTGGGAGACACTCTTTTGTCCTTCCATACTTCTTCTGCTGGACTCCTTCAAGTTGACCTTTGTTGAACTCCCCAAATCAAAACATAAACAAAAGAAAATGTCTGCCTTCAATCAGTGAGCACTCCACTTATAACATTTGGTCTCAATCTTCATTACTTTCATGAATTAGGAAAAGATTTCTTTGAGTATGTACTTAAATGTTTATAGAATACAGCTGTTATTTTATTCTGAGGTATTTTATTGTAAAAATTTTGTTCTCTTACTTATGCCATAGCAGACTTTCAGGTGGTGCTATTTACACATGGCAGCAGTTCCATGGCAAATTTCAGTTTCCACATGTTCTATGTTTCATTCCAAGCATTTTGGTATATAATTTATTGGGGTTATTCATTTTGGGCCTTTTTTAGACTTGAAAGAAAATTACATGAAATTTGACCAAAGTTAGGTTGGACGTCCCCTTAATGTCAACAACAAGTCAATGACCGACAAAAGGAGTTATGTTTGTTTGACACATACTCACTGAGTGCTGTGTCAATTTAAAAATGGTCCATTTTATCTCAGATGTATCCAAAATATTGATATCTGCCAGCTTGTAGAGGGTTAACAAGTGCCAACAGGAATATTTATTCATGCAACTTGTAATGTCACACCAAGAACTGTGAATGGCCATTTTTTTCTTTAAAATCTACAAGATGTTTTCAGAGAAATCCAGGGAGAACAGGAATTTTAAGCTTTTGATGGGTATCATTGTTTTTCCAGCCCAAAACGGGTTAAGTGTTGTTTTTGAAATACTCTTATTACTTCCAAAAATAATTCTCAGTGAATTCTACTTCCACTTATTTTGATCTCTCCTCCCAACTTCGGGTGCTGTGGGTACGCAAACACAGCCTATTTTATCAACATTTTGATGTTTGAGAACCTGCATAGGGTTAATAAATGCTTACAGGAATATTTTGTACATGCACCTTGTAATGTCACACTAAGATATGAGAATGGCCATTTTCTCCTGAAAATCTACGGGATGTTTTTAAAGAAATCCTCAGATAACATGCATTTTTAACCTTTTGAGGGGTATCTCTCTTTAACCAGCTCTAAAGGGTTAATGCTTGGTTTTGTGAATATCTTCATCACTTACAAAAATGATCGACGGTGAATTCCACTTCCAATGAAGGAGGTTATGTTTATCTCGTAGGTACACATTTGGTGTTATGGTTGCCCAAGAACAGCCCATTTTCTCCAAATGTCAATGCTTGGCAGCCTCTGGGGGGTTAACAAATGCTTACCGAAACATTTTGTTCATGCAACTTGTAATGTCACTCGAAGACCTGCGAATGGTCAATTGCTCTTGAATTTTTTTTTGTTGAGAAATCGAGAAATCCACAGAAAACTGGAATTTTAAGCTTTTAAGGGGCATATCTCCTTAACCAGTCAAAAATGGGTTAAGACCTCGATCTTTGAATACATTTACTACTTACAAAAATGTTTCGCTGTTAGTTTTGCGTCCGGTAAAAGAAGTTACGTTTCTCTGTTGTATTCCAATTTGATGTTGTTGTTGTTCAAAAACAGACTATTTTTTTCAAAATTTTGACATTTAGCAGCTCATGGAGGGTTAACAAATGCTTAGAGGAATAATTTATTCAATCAACTGGTAATGTGACACCATGACCTATCAATGGCCATTTTCTCTTGAAAACCCTACCAGATGTTTGTATAGAAATCCAGGGAAAACATAAATTTTTAAGCCTTTGATCGGTATCACTATTAACAACCACAAAATGGGTTAACGCTTGGTTTTTTGAATACCCTTATTACTTACAAAAATGGTCTTCGGTGAATTCCACTTCCAACAAAGGAGATTATGTTTATTTCTCAGGTACACGTTGGGTGATGTGCGTGCCTGAAAACAGCCCATTTCAACAAAATTACGATGCTTGGCAGCCTCTAGAGGGTTAATAAACGCTCACCGGAATATTTTGTCCATGCAACTTGTAATATCACACAAAGACCTGCGAGTAGTCAATTTTTCTTGAAAACCTACAGGATGTTTTTAGAGAAATCCACAGAAAATGGGAATTTTAAGATTTTAAGGGGTCTCTCTCTTTAGCCTGTCCAAAATGGGTTAAGACTTCGACTTTTGAATACCCTTACTACTTACAAAAATGTTTGCGTATAGATTGTGCGCTCGATAAAAGAAGGCACGTTTCTTTGTGGCGTACCCATTGGGTGCTGTTGGCGTCCAAAAAAAGCCCATTTTATCACAATTTTGACATTTAGCAGCCCGTGGAGGGTTAACAAATGGTCACCGCAGTATTTTGTCCATGCAACTTCTATTGTCACACCAAGGCCTGGGAGTGACAAATTTTTCTTGAAAATGTACAAGACTCGTTTAGAGAAATCCACGGAATACACAAATTTTTGAGCTTTTTTGGGGTATTGCTGTTTAACCAGCCCAAAAGGGGTTAACGCTTGGTTTTTTGAACACCCTTATTACTGACAAAAATGATCCTCGGTGAATTCCACTCCCATTAAAGGAAGTTATGTTTATCTCCCATGTATTGTTTGGGCGCGGTGGGGGCCTGAAACTGGCCTATTTCATCAAACTTTCGATGTTTGGCAGCCTATGGAGGGTTATCATATGCATCGCCTGATATGTCGTGTGTATCAAAGGGCGTGTCGCAGACAGGTCTAGCAATTACGAATGTATAAAAAAAATCTACAAGACGTGTTTCGAGAAAGTGCCGATAAACCCCAATTTTGGCAGTTTTTTGCCAATTCTGACGAAATAAGGGTTAAATCGAAAATTCCGCTTCGGTACATTTTTAGATTTTGAGCCCCTCTATGCGTGTGCAAAATTTCGTGAAAATCGGTTCGAAAATGGCTTCTGAATCGTACGGACAAAATGTGTGGAAAAAAACCCCAAAAAACCAAAAAACCCCCAACCCCCCCCCCCCCCCCCAAAAAAAAAAAAAAATAATAATAATCCGTAGAAAAACACTAGACTTTATGATTCTGGAGAATCATGGCTTTTCCCGATTAGATTCCATGATTTTTCATGACCCCACAGTGTCTGATGAATTGTTTTTAACTGTCTCACTGAAGTTCCCTCATTGATGTTATGAGAAAGATGAGTATAGTAGTCTCAAATGACTCAGTTTGGGTTTGATAAAAAAAAATGTTTAGGTAAAACCCATCATTAATGGTAGAATGGGTTAATATCAAGATCAATGTTTCCCTATCAGTTTTGCGTCCGGTAAAAGGAGTTACGTTTCTCTGTGGCATTTCCATTTGTTGGTGTCCAAAAACAGACTATTTCTTCATTTTTTTTTACATTTAGCAGCCCATGGAGGGTTAACAAATGCCTACCAGAATAATTTATCCATGCAACTGGTCATATGACACCAAGACCTATCAACGGCCATTTTCTCTTGGAAACTCCACAAAATGTTAGTAAAGAAATCCAGGGGAAACGATTTTTAAGCTATCGATGGGTATCCGTGTTAACCTCCCCAACAGGGGTTAACGCTTGGTTTTTTTAATACCCTTATTACTTACAAAGATGGTCCTCTGTGAATTCCACTTCCAACAAAGGAGATTATGTTTATCTCTCATGTATACATTGGGTGCTGTGCGTGTCTGAAAACAGTCCCATGTTAACAAAATTACGATGCTTGGTAGCTTGTAGATGGTTAATAAACGCTCACCGGAGTATTTTGTCCATGCAACTTGTAATGTCACATAAAGACCTACGAATAGTCAATTTGTCTTGAAACTCTACAAGTTACCGTTAGGGAAATTCACAGAAAATGGGAATTTAAAGCTTTCAAGGGATATCTCGCTTTAGCCTGCCCAAAATGGGTTAAGACGTCGACTTTTGAATACCCTTACTGCTTACAAAAATGTTTCCGTATAAATTGTGCGCTCTATAAAAGGAGGCACTTTTCTTTGTGGTGTACCCTTTGGGTGCTGTTGGTGTCCAAAAACAGCCCATTTTATCACAATTTCGACCTTCAACAGCCCGGAGAGGGTTAACTAATGCTGACCGGAATATTTTGTTCATGCAACTTGTAATGTCACACCAAGACCTGCAAATAGCCGAATTTTTTCTTGAAAACCTACAAAATGTTGATAGAGAAATCCACAGAAAACGGGTATTTTAAGATTTGAATGGGTATCTCTATTTAACCAGCCCAAAATGGGTTAAGACGTCAAATTTTGAATACCCTTACCACTTTCAAAAATATTTTCCGATCAGTTTTGTGTCCGATAAATGAAGGCCCCTTTCTCTGTGGTATATCGTTTGGGGGCTCTTGGTGTCTAAAAACAGCCCATTTTATCACAATTTTTACGTTTAGCAACTCGGGGAGGGTTAACTAATGCTGACCGGAATATTTTATTCATGCAACTTATAATGTCACACCAAGACCTGAGAGTGACCAATTTTTCTTGAAAATCTACAAGACTCGTTTAGAGAAATCCACGGAAAACACAAACTTTTGAGCATTATGGGGGTATTGCTGTTTAACCAGCTGAAAATGGGTTAACGCTTGGTTTTCTGAACACCCTTATTACTGACAAAAATGATCCTCGGTGAATTCCACTCCCAATAAAGGAAGTTATGTTTATCTCTCGTGTATTGTTTGGGTGCAGTGGGGGCCTGAAACCGGCCTATTTCATCAAAATTTCGATGTTTGGCAGCCTGTGGAGGGCTACCATATGCATCGCCTGATATGTCGTGTGTACCAAAGGGTGTGTCACAGACAGGTCTAGCAATGACGAATGTATAAAAAAAATCTACAAGACATGTTTCGAGAAAGTGCCGATAAACCCCAATTTTGGTAGTTTTTTGCCAATTCTGACGAAATAAGGGTTAAATCGAAAATTCCGCTTCGGTACATTTTTAGATTTTGTGCCCCTCTATGCGTGTGCAAAATTTCGTGAAAATCGGTTCGAAAATGGCTTCTGAATAGTACGGACAAAATGTGTGGAAAAAAAAAAAAAAAAAAAAAAACCCCAAAAACTAGACTTTATGATTCTGGAGAATCATGGCTTTTCCCGATGAGATTCCATGATTTGTCATGACCCCACGGTGTATGATGAATTGCTTTTTGACTGTCTCACTGAAGATCCTTCATTGATGTCATGAAAAAGGTGAGTATAGTAGTCTCAAATGACTCAGTTTGATAAAAAAAATTGTTTAGGTAAAAACCATCATTAACGTTGTAGAGGGTTAATATCAATATCGTCGTCCAATAAGTTAATGACCGACAAAAGGAGTTACGCTTCTTTGACACCTACCCACTGACTGCTGTATCTATTTGAAAATGGTCCATTTTATCTCAAATGTATCCAAAATGTTGATGTCTGGCAGCTTGTTAAGGGTTAACAAGTGCTAACAGGAATATTTATTCATGCAACTTGTAATTTCACACCAAAATCTGTGAATGGCCATTTTTACTTAAAAATCTACGAGATGTTTTCAGAGAAATCCAGGGAGAACATGAATTTTAAGCTGTTGATGGGTATAATGTTTATCCAGCCCAAAACGGGTTAAGGGTTGTTTTTTTTAATACGCTTATTACTTATAAAAATAATTCTCAGTGAATTCTACTTCCACTTATGTTGATTTCTCCTCTTAACTTTGGGTGCTGCGAGTATGCAAACACAGCCCACTTTTTCAACATTTTGATGTTTGAGAACCAGCATAGGGTTAACAGATGCTTACTGGAATATTTTGTACATGCAACTTGTAATTCACACTAAGATCTGAGAATGGCCATTTTTTCTTGAAAATCTGTGTCATGTCTTTAGAGAAATCCTCAGATAACATGAATTTTTAACCTTTTGAGGGGTATATCACCCTGAAACCAGCTCTAAACGGGTTAATACTTGGTTTTATGAATACCTTCATTACTTACAAAAATGATCCTCGGTGAATCCCACTTCCAATGAAGGTGGTCCATTTTCTCAAAATTTGCTGCTTCTGGAGGGTTAACAAACGCTTACCGGAATCTTTTGTTCATGCAACTTGTAATGTCACTCCAAGATCTACAAATGGTCAATTTCACTTGAATACTTTCTAGATTTTTTGGAGAAATCCACAGAAAATGGGAATTTTAAGCTTTTAAGGGGTACATCTCCTTAACCGGGCGAAAATGGGTTAAGACCTCAATTTTTGAATATCCTTACTACTTACTAAAACATTTCCCTATCAGTTTTGCGTCCGGTAAAAGAAGTAATGTTTCTCTGCAGTATTCCCATTTGATGTTGTTGGTGTCCAAAAACAGACTATGTTTTTCGAAATTTTGACATTTAGCAGCTCATGGAGGGTTAATAAATGCTTATCTGAATATTTTATCCATGCAACTGGTAATGTGACTCTAAGACCTATCAACGGCCATTTTTTCTTGAAACCCTACGAGACATTTGTAAAGAAATTCATGGAAAACATGATTTTTAAGCTTTTGATGGGTATTGCTATTAACCATCCCAACAGGGGTTAATGCTTGGTTTTTTGAATACCCTTATTATTAACAAATTTGGTCCTCGGTGAATTCCACTTCCAACAAAGTAGATTATGTTTATCTCTCGGGTATGCATTGGGTGCTGTGTGCGTCTAGAAACAGCCTATTTCGACAAAATTACGATGCTTAGCAGCCTGTAGAGGGTTAATAAATGCTCACCGGAATATTTTGTCCATGCAACTTGTAATGTCACACAAAGACCTGCGATTAGTCAATTTTTCCTGAAAACCTACAAGTTGCTTTTAGAGAAATCCACAGAAAATGGGAATTTTAAGTTTTTAAGGGGTATCTCTCTTTAACGAGTCCAAAATGGGTTAAGAATTCGACTTTTGAATACCCTTATCACTATCAAAAATGTTTCCCCATCAATTTTGCGTCCGATAAAAGAAGGAACCTTTCTCGGAGGTACACCAAGTGGATGCTGTTGGCGTCCAAAAACAGCCCATTTTATCACAATTTTGACTTTTAGCAGCCTGTGGAGGGTTAACAACTAGCCTGGGAGTGACAAATTTTTCTTGAAAATCTACAAGACACGTTTAGAGAAATCCACGGAAAATACGAATTTTTGAGCTTTATGGGGGTATTGCTGTTTAACCAGCCCAAAATGGGTTAACGCTTCGTTTTTTGAACACCCTTTTTACTGACAAAAATGATCCTCGGTGAATTCCACTCACAATAAAGGAAGTTATGTTTATCTCTCGTGTATTGTTTGGGTGCAGTCGGGCCTGAAACCGGCCTATTTCATCAAAATTTCGATGTTTGGCAGCCTGTGGAGGGTTACCATATGCATCGCCTGATATGTCGTGTGTATCAAAGGGCGTGTCACAGACAGGGCTAGCAATGACGAATGTATAAAAAAAATCTACAAGACGCGTTTCGAGAAAGTGCCGATAAACGCCAATTTTGGCAGTTTTTTGCCAATTCTGACGAATAAGGTTAAATCGAAAATTCCGCTTCGGTACATTTTTAGATTTTGTGCCCCTCTATGTGTGTGCAAAATTTCGTGAAAATCGGTTCGAAAATGGCTTCTGAATCATACGGACAAAATGTGTGGAAAAAAAAACAACAAAAAACTAGACTTCATGATTCTGGAGAATCATGGCTTTTCCCGATGAGATTCCATGATTTTTCATGACTCCACAGTGTCTGATGAATTGTTTTTAACTGTCTCACTGAAGTTCCTTCATTGATGTTATGAGAAAGGTGAGTATAGTAGTCTCAAATGACTCAGTTTGGGTTTGATAAAAAAAAATGTTTAGGTAAAACCCATCATTAATGGTAGAATGGGTTAATATCAAGATCAATGTTTCCCTATCAGTTTTGCGTCCGGTAAAAGGAGTTACGTTTCTCTGTGGCATTTCCATTTGTTGGTGTCCAAAAACAGACTATTTCTTCATTTTTTTTTTACATTTAGCAGCCCATGGAGGGTTAACAAATGCCTACCAGAATAATTTATCCATGCAACTGGTCATATGACACCAAGACCTATCAACGGCCATTTTCTCTTGGAAACTCCACAAAATGTTAGTAAAGAAATCCAGGGAAAACGATTTTTAAGCTATCGATGGGTATCCGTGTTAACCTCCCCAACAGGGGTTAACGCTTGGTTTTTTTAATACCCTTATTACTTACAAAGATGGTCCTCTGTGAATTCCACTTCCAACAAAGGAGATTATGTTTATCTCTCATGTATACATTGGGTGCTGTGCGTGTCTGAAAACAGTCCCATGTTAACAAAATTATGATGCTTGGTAGCTTGTAGATGGTTAATAAACGCTCACCGGAGTATTTTGTCCATGCAACTTGTAATGTCACATAAAGACCTACGAATAGTCAATTTGTCTTGAAACTCTACAAGTTACCGTTAGGGAAATTCACAGAAAATGGGAATTTAAAGCTTTCAAGGGATATCTCGCTTTAGCCTGCCCAAAATGGGTTAAGACGTCGACTTTTGAATACCCTTACTGCTTACAAAAATGTTTCCGTATAAATTGTGCGCTCGATAAAAGGAGGCACTTTTCTTTGTGGTGTACCCTTTGGGTGCTGTTGGTGTCCAAAAACAGCCCATTTTATCACAATTTCGACCTTCAACAGCCCGGAGAGGGTTAACTAATGCTGACCGGAATATTTTGTTCATGCAACTTGTAATGTCACACCAAGACCTGCAAATAGCCGAATTTTTTCTTGAAAACCTACAAAATGTTGATAGAGAAATCTACAGAAAACGGGTATTTTAAGATTTGAATGGGTATCTCTACTTAACCAGCCCAAAATGGGTTAAGACGTCAAATTTTGAATACCCTTACCACTTTCAAAAATATTTTTCGATCAATTTTGTGTCCGATAAATGAAGGCCCCTTTCTCTGTGGTATATCGTTTGGGTGCTCTTGGTGTCTAAAAACAGCCCATTTTATCACAATTTTTACGTTTAGCAGCTCGGGGAGGGTTAACTAATGCTGACCGGAATATTTTATCCATGCAACTTGTAATGTCACACCAAGACCTGAGAGTGACCAATTTTTCTTGAAAATCTACAAGACTCGTTTAGAGAAATCCACGGAAAACACAAACTTTTGAGCATTATGGGGGTATTGCTGTTTAACCAGCTCAAAATGGCTTAACGCTTGGTTTTCTGAACACCCTTATTACTGACAAAAATGATCCTCGGTGAATTCCACTCCCAATAAAGGAAGTTATGTTTATCTCTCGCGTATTGTTTGGGTGCAGTGGGGGCCTGAATCCGGCCTATTTCATCAAAATTTCGATGTTTGGCAGCCTGTGGAGGGCTACCATATGCATCGCCTGATATGTCGTGTGTACCAAAGGGTGTGTCACAGACAGGTCTAGCAATGACGAATGTATAAAAAAATCTACAAGACATGTTTCGAGAAAGTGCCGATAAACCCCAATTTTCGTAGTTTTTTGCCAATTCTGACGAAATAAGGGTTAAATCGAAAATTCCGCTTCGGTACATTTTTAGATTTTGTGCCCCTCTATGCGTGTGCAAAATTTCGTGAAAATCGGTTCGAAAATGGCTTCTGAATAGTACGGACAAAATGTGTGGAAAAAAAAAAAAAAAAAAAAAAAAAAACCCGAAAAACTAGACTTTATGATTCTGGAGAATCATGGCTTTTCCCGATGAGATTCCATGATTTGTCATGACCCCACGGTGTATGATGAATTGCTTTTTGACTGTCTCACTGAAGATCCTTCATTGATGTCATGAAAAAGGTGAGTATAGTAGTCTCAAATGACTCAGTTTGATAAAAAAAATTGTTTAGGTAAAAACCATCATTAACGTTGTAGAGGGTTAATATCAATATCGTCGTCCAATAAGTTAATGACCGACAAAAGGAGTTACGCTTCTTTGACACCTACCCACTGACTGCTGTATCTATTTGAAAATGGTCCATTTTATCTCAAATGTATCCAAAATGTTGATGTCTGGCAGCTTGTTAAGGGTTAACAAGTGCTAACAGGAATATTTATTCATGCAACTTGTAATTTCACACCAAAATCTGTGAATGGCCATTTTTACTTAAAAATCTACGAGATGTTTTCAGAGAAATCCAGGGAGAACATGAATTTTAAGCTGTTGATGGGTATAATGTTTATCCAGCCCAAAACGGGTTAAGGGTTGTTTTTTTTAATACGCTTATTACTTATAAAAATAATTCTCAGTGAATTCTACTTCCACTTATGTTGATTTCTCCTCTTAACTTTGGGTGCTGCGAGTATGCAAACACAGCCCACTTTTTCAACATTTTGATGTTTGAGAACCAGCATAGGGTTAACAGATGCTTACTGGAATATTTTGTACATGCAACTTGTAATTCACACTAAGATCTGAGAATGGCCATTTTTTCTTGAAAATCTGTGTCATGTCTTTAGAGAAATCCTCAGATAACATGAATTTTTAACCTTTTGAGGGGTATATCACCCTGTAACCAGCTCTAAACGGGTTAATACTTGGTTTTATGAATACCTTCATTACTTACAAAAATGATCCTCGGTGAATCCCACTTCCAATGGAGGTGGTCCATTTTCTCAAAATTTGCTGCTTCTGGAGGGTTAACAAACGCTTACCGGAATCTTTTGTTCATGCAACTTGTAATGTCACTCCAAGATCTACAAATGGTCAATTTCACTTGAATACTTTCTAGATTTTTTGGAGAAATCCACAGAAAATGGGAATTTTAAGCTTTTAAGGGGTACATCTCCTTAACCGGGCGAAAATGGGTTAAGACCTCAATTTTTGAATATCCTTACTACTTACTAAAACATTTCCCTATCAGTTTTGCGTCCGGTAAAAGAAGTAATGTTTCTCTGCAGTATTCCCATTTGATGTTGTTGGTGTCCAAAAACAGACTATGTTTTTCGAAATTTTGACATTTAGCAGCTCATGGAGGGTTAATAAATGCTTATCTGAATATTTTATCCATGCAACTGGTAATGTGACTCTAAGGCCTATCAACGGCCATTTTTTCTTGAAACCCTACGAGACATTTGTAAAGAAATTCATGGAAAACATGATTTTTAAGCTTTTGATGGGTATTGCTATTAACCATCCCAACAGGGGTTAATGCTTGGTTTTTTGAATACCCTTATTACTAACAAATTTGGTCCTCGGTGAATTCCACTTCCAACAAAGTAGATTATGTTTATCTCTCGGGTATGCATTGGATGCTGTGTGCGTCTGGAAACAGCCTATTTCGACAAAATTACGATGCTTAGCAGCCTGTAGAGGGTTAATAAATGCTCACCGGAATATTTTGTCCATGCAACTTGTAATGTCACACAAAGACCTGCGATTAGTCAATTTTTCCTGAAAACCTACAAGTTGCTTTTAGAGAAATCCACAGAAAATGGGAATTTTAAGTTTTTAAGGGGTATCTCTCTTTAACGAGTCCAAAATGGGTTAAGAATTCGACTTTTGAATACCCTTATCACTATCAAAAATGTTTCCCCATCAATTTTGCGTCCGATAAAAGAAGGAACCTTTCTCGGAGGTACACCAAGTGGATGCTGTTGGCGTCCAAAAACAGCCCATTTTATCACAATTTTGACTTTTAGCAGCCTGTGGAGGGTTAACAACTAGCCTGGGAGTGACAAATTTTTCTTGAAAATCTACAAGACACGTTTAGAGAAATCCACGGAAAATACGAATTTTTGAGCTTTATGGGGGTATTGCTGTTTAACCAGCCCAAAATGGGTTAACGCTTCGTTTTTTGAACACCCTTTTTACTGACAAAAATGATCCTCGGTGAATTCCACTCACAATAAAGGAAGTTATGTTTATCTCTCGTGTATTGTTTGGGTGCAGTCGGGCCTGAAACCGGCCTATTTCATCAAAATTTCGATGTTTGGCAGCCTGTGGAGGGTTACCATATGCATCGCCTGATATGTCGTGTGTATCAAAGGGCGTGTCACAGACAGGGCTAGCAATGACGAATGTATAAAAAAAATCTACAAGACGCGTTTCGAGAAAGTGCCGATAAACGCCAATTTTGGCAGTTTTTTGCCAATTCTGACGAATAAGGTTAAATCGAAAATTCCGCTTCGGTACATTTTTAGATTTTGTGCCCCTCTATGTGTGTGCAAAATTTCGTGAAAATCGGTTCGAAAATGGCTTCTGAATCATACGGACAAAATGTGTGGAAAAAAAAACAACAAAAAACTAGACTTCATGATTCTGGAGAATCATGGCTTTTCCCGATGAGATTCCATGATTTTTCATGACTCCACAGTGTCTGATGAATTGTTTTTAACTGTCTCACTGAAGTTCCTTCATTGATGTTATGAGAAAGGTGAGTATAGTAGTCTCAAATGACTCAGTTTGGGTTTGATAAAAAAAAATGTTTAGGTAAAACCCATCATTAATGGTAGAATGGGTTAATATCAAGATCAATGTTTCCCTATCAGTTTTGCGTCCGGTAAAAGGAGTTACGTTTCTCTGTGGCATTTCCATTTGTTGGTGTCCAAAAACAGACTATTTCTTCATTTTTTTTTACATTTAACAGCCCATGGAGGGTTAACAAATGCCTACCAGAATAATTTATCCATGCAACTGGTCATATGACACCAAGACCTATCAACGGCCATTTTCTCTTGGAAACTCCACAAAATGTTAGTAAAGAAATCCAGGGAAAACGATTTTTAAGCTATCGATGGGTATCCGTGTTAACCTCCCCAACAGGGGTTAACGCTTGGTTTTTTTAATACCCTTATTACTTACAAAGATGGTCCTCTGTGAATTCCACTTCCAACAAAGGAGATTATGTTTATCTCTCATGTATACATTGGGTGCTGTGCGTGTCTGAAAACAGTCCCATGTTAACAAAATTATGATGCTTGGTAGCTTGTAGATGGTTAATAAACGCTCACCGGAGTATTTTGTCCATGCAACTTGTAATGTCACATAAAGACCTACGAATAGTCAATTTGTCTTGAAACTCTACAAGTTACCGTTAGGGAAATTCACAGAAAATGGGAATTTAAAGCTTTCAAGGGATATCTCGCTTTAGCCTGCCCAAAATGGGTTAAGACGTCGACTTTTGAATACCCTTACTGCTTACAAAAATGTTTCCGTATAAATTGTGCGCTCGATAAAAGGAGGCACTTTTCTTTGTGGTGTACCCTTTGGGTGCTGTTGGTGTCCAAAAACAGCCCATTTTATCACAATTTCGACCTTCAACAGCCCGGAGAGGGTTAACTAATGCTGACCGGAATATTTTGTTCATGCAACTTGTAATGTCACACCAAGACCTGCAAATAGCCGAATTTTTTCTTGAAAACCTACAAAATGTTGATAGAGAAATCCACAGAAAACGGGTATTTTAAGATTTGAATGGGTATCTCTACTTAACCAGCCCAAAATGGGTTAAGACGTCAAATTTTGAATACCCTTACCACTTTCAAAAATATTTTTCGATCAATTTTGTGTCCGATAAATGAAGGCCCCTTTCTCTGTGGTATATCGTTTGGGTGCTCTTGGTGTCTAAAAACAGCCCATTTTATCACAATTTTTACGTTTAGCAGCTCGGGGAGGGTTAACTAATGCTGACCGGAATATTTTATCCATGCAACTTGTAATGTCACACCAAGACCTGAGAGTGACCAATTTTTCTTGAAAATCTACAAGACTCGTTTAGAGAAATCCACGGAAAACACAAACTTTTGAGCATTATGGGGGTATTGCTGTTTAACCAGCTCAAAATGGCTTAACGCTTGGTTTTCTGAACACCCTTATTACTGACAAAAATGATCCTCGGTGAATTCCACTCCCAATAAAGGAAGTTATGTTTATCTCTCGTGTATTGTTTGGGTGCAGTGGGGGCCTGAATCCGGCCTATTTCATCAAAATTTCGATGTTTGGCAGCCTGTGGAGGGCTACCATATGCATCGCCTGATATGTCGTGTGTACCAAAGGGTGTGTCACAGACAGGTCTAGCAATGACGAATGTATAAAAAAATCTACAAGACATGTTTCGAGAAAGTGCCGATAAACCCCAATTTTCGTAGTTTTTTGCCAATTCTGACGAAATAAGGGTTAAATCGAAAATTCCGCTTCGGTACATTTTTAGATTTTGTGCCCCTCTATGCGTGTGCAAAATTTTGTGAAAATCGGTTCGAAAATGGCTTCTGAATCGTACGGACAAAATGTGTGGAAAAAAAAAAAAAAAAAAAAAAAACCCAAAAAACTAGACTTTATGATTCTGGAGAATCATGGCTTTTCCCGATGAGATTCCATGATTTGATGAATTGCTTTTTGACTGTCTCACTGAAGATCCTTCATTGATGTCATGAAAAAGGTGAGTATAGTAGTCTCAAATGACTCAGTTTGATAAAAAAAATTGTTTAGGTAAAAACCATCATTAACGTTGGAGAGGGTTAATATCAATATCGTCGTCCAATAAGTTAATGACCGACAAAAGGAGTTACGCTTCTTTGACACCTACCCACTGACTGCTGTATCTATTTGAAAATGGTCCATTTTATCTCAAATGTATCCAAAATGTTGATGTCTGGCAGCTTGTTAAGGGTTAACAAGTGCTAACAGGAATATTTATTCATGCAACTTGTAATTTCACACCAAAATCTGTGAATGGCCATTTTTATTTAAAAATCTACGAGATGTTTTCAGAGAAATCCAGGGTGAACATGAATTTTAAGCTGTTGATGGGTATAATGTTTATCCAGCCCAAAACGGGTTAAGGGTTGTTTTTTTTAATACGCTTATTACTTATAAAAATAATTCTCAATGAATTCTACTTCCACTTATGTTGATTTCTCCTCTTAACTTTGGGTGCTGCGAGTATGCAAACACAGCCCACTTTTTCAACATTTTGATGTTTGAGAACCAGCATAGGGTTAACAGATGCTTACTGGAATATTTTGTACATGCAACTTGTAATTCACACTAAGATCTGAGAATGGCCATTTTTCTTGAAAATCTGTGTGATGTCTTTAGAGAAATCCTCAGATAACATGAATTTTCAACCTTTTGATGGGTATATCACCCAGTAACCAGCTCTAAACGGGTTAATACTTGGTTTTATGAATACCTTCATTACTTACAAAAATGATCCTCGGTGAATCCCACTTCCAATGAAGGTGGTTATGTTCATCTCACAGGTACACATTGGGTGTAATGGGTGGCCAAGTACAGACCATTTTCTCAAAATTTGCTGCGTCTGGAGGGTTAACAAACGCTTACCGGAATCTTTTGTTCATGCAACTTGTAATGTCACTCCAAGATCTACAAATGGTCAATTTCACTAGAATACTTTCTAGATTTTTTGGAGAAATCCACAGAAAATGGGAATTTTAAGCTTTTAAGGGGTACATCTCCTTAACCGGGCGAAAATGGGTTAAGACCTCAATTTTTGAATATCCTTACTACTTACTAAAACATTTCCCTATCAGTTTTGCGTCCGGTAAAAGAAGTTATGTTTCTCTGCAGTATTCCCATTTGATGTTGTTGGTGTTCAAAAACAGACTATGTTTTTCGAAATTTTGACATTTAGCAGCTCATGGAGGGTTAATAAATGCTTATCTGAATATTTTATCCATGCAACTGGTAATGTGACTCTAAGACCTATCAACGGCCATTTTTTCTTGAAACCCTACGAGACATTTGTAAAGAAATTCATGGAAAACATGATTTTTAAGCTTTTGATGGGTATTGCTATTAACCATCCCAAAAGGGGTTAATGCTTGGTTTTTTGAATACCCTTATTGCTAACAAATTTGGTCCTCGGTGAATTCCACTTCCAACAAAGTAGATTATGTTTATCTCTCGGGTATGCATTGGGTGCTGTGTGCGTCTGGAAACAGCCTATTTCGACAAAATTACGATGCTTGGCAGCCTGTAGAGGGTTAATAAATGCTCACCGGAATATTTTGTCCATGCAACTTGTAATGTCACACAAAGACCTGCGATTAGTCAATTTTTCCTGAAAACCTACAAGTTGCTTTTAGAGAAATCCACAGAAAATGGGAATTTTAAGTTTTTAAGGGGTATCTCTCTTTAACGAGTCCAAAATGGGTTAAGAATTCGACTTTTGAATACCCTTATCACTATCAAAAATGTTTCCCCATCAATTTTGCGTCCGATAAAAGAAGGAACCTTTCTCGGAGGTACACCAAGTGGATGCTGTTGGCGTCCAAAAACAGCCCATTTTATCACAATTTTGACTTTTAGCAGCCTGTGGAGGGTTAACAACTAGCCTGGGAGTGACAAATTTTTCTTGAAAATCTACAAGACACGTTTAGAGAAATCCACGGAAAATACGAATTTTTGAGCTTTATGGGGGTATTGCTGTTTAACCAGCCCAAAATGGGTTAACGCTTCGTTTTTTGAACACCCTTTTTACTGACAAAAATGATCCTCGGTGAATTCCACTCACAATAAAGGAAGTTATGTTTATCTCTCGTGTATTGTTTGGGTGCAGTCGGGCCTGAAACCGGCCTATTTCATCAAAATTTCGATGTTTGGCAGCCTGTGGAGGGTTACCATATGCATCGCCTGATATGTCGTGTGTATCAAAGGGCGTGTCACAGACAGGGCTAGCAATGACGAATGTATAAAAAAAATCTACAAGACGCGTTTCGAGAAAGTGCCGATAAACGCCAATTTTGGCAGTTTTTTGCCAATTCTGACGAAATAAGGGTTAAATCGAAAATTCCGCTTCGGTACATTTTTAGATTTTGTGCCCCTCTATGTGTGTGCAAAATTTCGTGAAAATCGGTTCGAAAATGGCTTCTGAATCATACGGACAAAATGTGTGGAAAAAAAAACAACAAAAAACTAGACTTCATGATTCTGGAGAATCATGGCTTTTCCCGATGAGATTCCATGATTTTTCATGACTCCACAGTGTCTGATGAATTGTTTTTAACTGTCTCACTGAAGTTCCTTCATTGATGTTATGAGAAAGGTGAGTATAGTAGTCTCAAATGACTCAGTTTGGGTTTGATAAAAAAAAATGTTTAGGTAAAACCCATCATTAATGGCAGAATGGGTTAACATCAAGATCAATGTTTCCCTATCAGTTTTGCGTCCGGTAAAAGGAGTTACGTTTCTCTGTGGCATTTCCATTTGTTGGTGTCCAAAAACAGACTATTTCTTCATTTTTTTTTTTACATTTAGCAGCCCATGGAGGGTTAACAAATGCCTACCAGAATAATTTATCCATGCAACTGGTCATATGACACCAAGACCTATCAACGGCCATTTCTCTTGGAAACTCCACAAAATGTTAGTAAAGAAATCCAGGGAAAACGATTTTTAAGCTATCGATGGGTATCCGTGTTAACCTCCCCAACAGGGGTTAACGCTTGGTTTTTTTAATACCCTTATTACTTACAAAGATGGTCCTCTGTGAATTCCACTTCCAACAAAGGAGATTATGTTTATCTCTCATGTATACATTGGGTGTTGTGCGTGTCTGAAAACAGTCCCATGTTAACAAAATTATGATGCTTGGTAGCTTGTAGATGGTTAATAAACGCTCACCGGAGTATTTTGTCCATGCAACTTGTAATGTCACATAAAGACCTACGAATAGTCAATTTGTCTTGAAGCTCTACAAGTTACCGTTAGGGAAATTCACAGAAAATGGGAATTTAAAGCTTTCAAGGGATATCTCGCTTTAGCCTGCCCAAAATGGGTTAAGACGTCGACTTTTGAATACCCTTACTGCTTACAAAAATGTTTCCGTATAAATTGTGCGCTCGATAAAAGGAGGCACTTTTCTTTGTGGTGTACCCTTTGGGTGCTGTTGGTGTCCAAAAACAGCCCATTTTATCACAATTTCGACCTTCAACAGCCCGGAGAGGGTTAACTAATGCTGACCGGAATATTTTGTTCATGCAACTTGTAATGTCACACCAAGACCTGCAAATAGCCGAATTTTTTCTTGAAAACCTACAAAATGTTGATAGAGAAATCCACAGAAAACGGGTATTTTAAGATTTGAATTGGTATCTCTATTTATCCAGCCCAAAATGGGTTAAGACGTCAAATTTTGAATACCCTTACCACTTTCAAAAATATTTTCCGATCAATTTTGTGTCCGATAAATGAAGGCCCCTTTCTCTGTGGTATATCGTTTGGGTGCTCTTGGTGTCTAAAAACAGCCCATTTTATCACAATTTTTACGTTTAGCAGCTCGGGGAGGGTTAACTAATGCTGACCGGAATATTTTATCCATGCAACTTGTAATGTCACACCAAGACCTGAGAGTGACCAATTTTTCTTGAAAATCTACAAGACTCGTTTAGAGAAATCCACGGAAAACACAAACTTTTGAGCATTATGGGGGTATTGCTGTTTAACCAGCTCAAAATGGGTTAACGCTTGGTTTCCTGAACACCCTTATTACTGACAAAAATGATCCACGGTGAATAACACTCCCAATAAAGGAAGTTATGTTTATCTCTCGTGTATTGTTTGGGTGCAGTGGGGGCCTGAAACCGGCCTATTTCATCAAAATTTCGATGTTTGGCAGCCTGTGGAGGGCTACCATATGCATCGCCTGATATGTCGTGTGTACCAAAGGGTGTGTCACAGACAGGTCTAGCAATGACGAATGTATAAAAAAAATCTACAAAACATGTTTCGAGAAAGTGCCGATAAACCCCAATTTTGGTAGTTTTTTGCCAATTCTGACGAAATAAGGGTTAAATCGAAAATTCCGCTTCGGTAAATTTTTAGATTTTGTGCCCCTCTATGCGTGTGCAAAACTTCGTGAAAATCGGTTCGAAAATGGCTTCTGAATCATACGGACAAAATGTGTGGAAAAAAAACAACAAAAAACTAGACTTCATGATTCTGGAGAATCATGGCTTTTCCCGATGAGATTCCATGATTTGTCATGACCCCACGGTGTATGATGAATTGCTTTTTGACTGTCTCACTGAAGACCCTTCATTGATGTCATGAAAAAGGTGAGTATAGTAGTCTCAAATGACTCAGTTTGATAAAAAAAATTGTTTAGGTAAAAACCATCATTAACGTTGGAGAGGGTTAATATCAATATCGTCGTCCAATAAGTTAATGACCGACAAAAGGAGTTACGCTTCTTTGACACCTACCCACTGACTGCTGTATCTATTTGAAAATGGTCCATTTTATCTCAAATGTATCCAAAATGTTGATGTCTGGCAGCTTGTTAAGGGTTAACAAGTGCTAACAGGAATATTTATTCATGCAACTTGTAATTTCACACCAAAATCTGTGAATGGCCATTTTTATTTAAAAATCTACGAGATGTTTTCAGAGAAATCCATGGAGAACATGAATTTTAAGCTGTTGATGGCTATAATGTTTATCCAGCCCAAAACGGGTTAAGGGTTGTTTTTTTTAATACGCTTATTACTTATAAAAATAATTCTCAGTGAATTCTACTTCCACTTATGTTGATTTCTCCTCTTAACTTTGGGTGCTGCGAGTATGCAAACACAGCCCACTTTTTCAACATTTTGATGTTTGAGAACCAGCATAGGGTTAACAGATGCTTACTGGAATACTTTGTACATGCAACTTGTAATTCACACTAAGATCTGAGAATGGCCATTTTTTCTTGAAAATCTGTGTGATGTCTTTAGAGAAATCCTCAGATAACATGAATTTTTAACCTTTTGAGGGGTATATTACCCTGTAACCAGCTCTAAACGGGTTAATACTTGGTTTTATGAATACCTTCATTACTTACAAAAATGATCCTCGGTGAATCCCACTTCCAATGAAGGTGGTTATGTTCATCTCACAGGTACACATTGGGTGTAATGGGTGGCCAAGTACAGACCATTTTCTCAAAATTTGCTGCGTCTGGAGGGTTAACAAACGCTTACCGGAATCTTTTGTTCATGCAACTTGTAATGTCACTCCAAGATCTGCAAATGGTCAATTTCACTTGAATACTTTCTAGATTTTTTGGAGAAATCCACAGAAAATGGGAATTTTAAGCTTTTAAGGGGTACATCTCCTTAACCGGGCGAAAATGGGTTAAGACCTCAATTTTTGAATATCCTTACTACTTACTAAAACATTTCCCTATCAGTTTTGCGCCCGGTAAAAGAAGTTATGTTTCTCTGCAGTATTCCCATTTGATGTTGTTGGTGTCCAAATACAGACTATGTTTTTCGAAATTTTGACATTTAGCAGCTCATGGAGGGTTAATAAATGCTTATCTGAATATTTTATCCATGCAACTGGTAATGTGACTCTAAGACCTATCAACGGCCATTTTTTCTTGAAACCCTACGAGACATTTGTAAAGAAATTCATGGAAAACATGATTTTTAAGCTTTTGATGGGTATTGCTATTAACCATCCCAAAAGGGGTTAATGCTTGGTTTTTTGAATACCCTTATTACTAACAATTTTGGTCCTCGGTGAATTCCACTTCCAACAAAGTAGATTATGTTTATCTCTCGGGTATGCATTGGGTGCTGTGTGCGTCTGGAAACAGCCTATTTCGACAAAATTACGATGCTTAGCAGCCTGTAGAGGGTTAATAAATGCTCACCGGAATATTTTGTCCATGCAACTTGTAATGTCACACAAAGACCTGCGAATAGTCAATTTTTCCTGAAAACCTACAAGTTGCTTTTAGAGAAATCCACAGAAAATGGGAATTTTAAGTTTTTAAGGGGTATCTCTCTTTAACGAGTCCAAAATGGGTTAAGAATTCGACTTTTGAATACCCTTATCACTATCAAAAATGTTTCCCCATCAATTTTGCGTCCGATAAAAGAAGGAACCTTTCTCGGAGGTACACCAAGTGGATGCTGTTGGCGTCCAAAAACAGCCCATTTTATCATAATTTTGACTTTTAGCAGCCTGTGGAGGGTTAACAATTTACCTGGGAGTGACAAATTTTTCTTGAAAATCTACAAGACACGTTTGGAGAAATCCACGGAAAATACGAATTTTTGAGCTTTATGGGGGTATTGCTGTTTAACCAGCCCAAAATGGGTTAACGCTTCGTTTTTTGAACACCCTTTTTACTGACAAAAATGATCCTCGGTGAATTCCACTCACAATAAAGGAAGTTATGTTTATCTCTCGTGTATTGTTTGGGTGCAGTCGGGCCTGAAACCGGCCTATTTCATCAAAATTTCGATGTTTGGCAGCCTGTGGAGGGTTACCATATGCATCGCCTGATATGTCGTGTGTATCAAAGGGCGTGTCACAGACAGGGCTAGCAATGACGAATGTATAAAAAAAATCTACAAGACGCGTTTCGAGAAAGTGCCGATAAACGCCAATTTTGGCAGTTTTTTGCCAATTCTGACGAAATAAGGGTTAAATCGAAAATTCCGCTTCGGTACATTTTTAGATTTTGTGCCCCTCTATGTGTGTGCAAAATTTCGTGAAAATCGGTTCGAAAATGGCTTCTGAATCATACGGACAAAATGTGTGGAAAAAAAAAACAACAAAAAACTAGACTTCATGATTCTGGAGAATCATGGCTTTTCCCGATGAGATTCCATGATTTTTCATGACTCCACAGTGTCTGATGAATTGTTTTTAATTGTCTCACTGAAGTTCCTTCATTGATGTTATGAGAAAGGTGAGTATAGTAGTCTCAAATGACTCAGTTTGGGTTTGATAAAAAAAAATGTTTAGGTAAAACCCATCATTAATGGTAGAATGGGTTAATATCAAGATCAATGTTTCCCTATCAGTTTTGCGTCCGGTAAAAGGAGTTAC
Organism: Pictodentalium vernedei; assembly: GCA_031216915.1. Taxonomy (NCBI): domain Eukaryota; kingdom Metazoa; phylum Mollusca; class Scaphopoda; order Dentaliida; family Dentaliidae; genus Pictodentalium; species Pictodentalium vernedei. The sequence continues at coordinate 556,493,508 of CM062297.1, forward strand.
GTTTCTCTGTGGCATTTCCATTTGTTGGTGTCCAAAAACAGACTATTTCTTCATTTTTTTTTACATTTAGCAGCCCATGGAGGGTTAACAAATGCTACCAGAATAATTTATCCATGCAACTGGTCATATGACACCAAGACCTATCAACGGCCATTTTCTCTTGGAAACTCCACAAAATGTTAGTAAAGAAATCCAGGGAAAACGATTTTTAAGCTATCGATGGGTATCCGTGTTAACCTCCCCAACAGGGGTTAACGCTTGGTTTTTTTAATACCCTTATTACTTACAAAGATGGTCCTCTGTGAATTCCACTTCCAACAAAGGAGATTATGTTTATCTCTCATGTATACATTGGGTGCTGTGCGTGTCTGAAAACAGTCCCATGTTAACAAAATTATGATGCTTGGTAGCTTGTAGATGGTTAATAAACGCTCACCGGAGTATTTTGTCCATGCAACTTGTAATGTCACATAAAGACCTACGAATAGTCAATTTGTCTTGAACTCTACAAGTTACCGTTAGGGAAATTCACAGAAAATGGGAATTTAAAGCTTTCAAGGGATATCTCGCTTTAGCCTGCCCAAAATGGGTTAAGACGTCGACTTTTGAATACCCTTACTGCTTACAAAAATGTTTCCGTATAAATTGTGCGCTCGATAAAAGGAGGCACTTTTCTTTGTGGTGTACCCTTTGGGTGCTGTTGGTGTCCAAAAACAGCCCATTTTATCACAATTTCGACCTTCAACAGCCCGGAGAGGGTTAACTAATGCTGACCGGAATATTTTGTTCATGCAACTTGTAATGTCACACCAAGACCTGCAAAGAGCCGAATTTTTTCTTGAAAACCTACGAAATGTTGATAGAGAAATCCACAGAAAACGGGTATTTTAAGATTTGAATGGGTATCTCTATTTAACCAGCCCAAAATGGGTTAAGACGTCAAATTTTGAATACCCTTACCACTTTCAAAAATATTCTCCGATCAATTTTGTGTCCGATAAATGAAGGCCCCTTTCTCTGTGGTATATCGTTTGGGTGCTCTTGGTGTCTAAAAACAGCCCATTTTATCACAATTTTTACGTTTAGCAGCTCGGGGAGGGTTAACTAATGCTGACCGGAATATTTTATCCATGCAACTTGTAATGTCACACCAAGACCTGAGAGTGACCAATTTTTCTTGAAAATCTACAAGACTCGTTTAGAGAAATCCACGGAAAACACAAACTTTTGAGCATTATGGGGGTCTTGCTGTTTAACCAGCTGAAAATGGGTTAACGCTTGGTTTTCTGAACACCCTTATTACTGACAAAAATGATCCTCGGTGAATTCCACTCCCAATAAAGGAAGTTATGTTTATCTCTCGTGTATTGTTTGGGTGCAGTGGGGGCCTGAAACCGGCCTATTTCATCAAAATTTCGATGTTTGGCAGCCTGTGGAGGGCTACCATATGCATCGCCTGATATGTCGTGTGTACCAAAGGGTGTGTCACAGACAGGTCTAGCAATGACGAATGTATAAAAAAAATCTACAAGACATGTTTCGAGAAAGTGCCGATAAACCCCAATTTTAGTAGTTTTTTGCCAATTCTGACGAAATAATGGTTAAATCGAAAATTCCGCTTTGGTACATTTTTAGATTTTGTGCCCCTCTATGCGTGTGCAAGATTTCGTGAAAATCGGTTCGAAAATGGCTTCTGAATCGTACGGACAAAATGTGTGGAAAAAAAAAACCAAAAAAAAAAAAAAAAACCCAAAACTAGACTTTATGATTCTGGAGAATCATGGCTTTTCCCGATGAGATTCCATGATTTGTCATGACCCCACGGTGTATGATGAATTGCTTTTTGACTGTCTCACTGAAGATCCTTCATTGATGTCATGAAAAAGGTGAGTATAGTAGTCTCAAATGACTCAGTTTGATAAAAAAAAAGTGTTTAGGTAAAAACCATCATTAACGTTGGAGAGGGTTAATATCAATATCGTCGTCCAATAAGTTAATGACCGACAAAAGGAGTTACGCTTCTTTGACACCTACCCACTGACTGCTGTATCTATTTGAAAATGGTCCATTTTATCTCAAATGTATCCAAAATGTTGATGTCTGGCAGCTTGTTAAGGGTTAACAAGTGCTAACAGGAATATTTATTCATGCAACTTGTAATTTCACACCAAAATCTGTGAATGGCCATTTTTATTTAAAAATCTACGAGATGTTTTCAGAGAAATCCAGGGAGAACATGAATTTTAAGCTGTTGATGGGTATAATGTTTATCCAGCCCAAAACGGGTTAAGGGTTGTTTTTGTTAATACGCTTATTACTTATAAAAATAATTCTCAGTGAATTCTACTTCCACTTATGTTGATTTCTCCTCTTAACTTTGGGTGCTGCGAGTATGCAAACACAGCCCACTTTTTCAACATTTTGATGTTTGAGAACCAGCATAGGGTTAACAGATGCTTACTGGAATATTTTGTACATGCAACTTGTAATTCACACTAAGATCTGAGAATGGCCATTTTTTCTTGAAAATCTGTGTGATGTCTTTAGAGAAATCCTCAGATAACATGAATTTTCAACCTTTTGAGGGGTATATCACCCTGTAACCAGCTCTAAACGGGTTAATACTTGGTTTTATGAATACCTTCATTACTTACAAAAATGATCCTCGGTGAATCCCACTTCCAATGAAGGTGGTTATGTTCATCTCACAGGTACACATTGGGTGTAATGGGTGGCCAAGTACAGACCATTTTTTCAAAATTTGCTGCGTCTGGAGGGTTAACAAACGCTTACCGGAATCTTTTGTTCATGCAACTTGTAATGTCACTCCTAGATCTGCAAATGGTCAATTTCACTTGAATACTTTCTAGATTTTTTGGAGAAATCCACAGAAAATGGGAATTTTAAGCTTTTAAGGGGTACATCTCCTTAACCGGGCGAAAATGGGTTAAGACCTCAATTTTTGAATATCCTTACTACTTACTAAAACATTTCCCTATCAGTTTTGCGTCCGGTAAAAGAAGTTATGTTTCTCTGCAGTATTCCCATTTGATGTTGTTGGTGTCCAAATACAGACTATGTTTTTCGAAATTTTGACATTTAGCAGCTCATGGAGGGTTAATAAATGCTTATCTGAATATTTTATCCATGCAACTGGTAATGTGACTCTAAGACCTATCAACGGCCATTTTTTCTTGAAACCCTACGAGACATTTGTAAAGAAATTCATGGAAAACATGATTTTTAAGCTTTTGATGGGTATTGCTATTAACCATCCCAAAAGGGGTTAATGCTTGGTTTTTTGAATACCCTTATTACTAACAATTTTGGTCCTCGGTGAATTCCACTTCCAACAAAGTAGATTATGTTTATCTCTCGGGTATGCATTGGGTGCTGTGTGCGTCTGGAAACAGCCTATTTCGACAAAATTACGATGCTTAGCAGCCTGTAGAGGGTTAATAAATGCTCACCGGAATATTTTGTCCATGCAACTTGTAATGTCACACAAAGACCTGCGAATAGTCAATTTTTCCTGAAAACCTACAAGTTGCTTTTAGAGAAATCCACAGAAAATGGGAATTTTAAGTTTTTAAGGGGTATCTCTCTTTAACGAGTCCAAAATGGGTTAAGAATTCGACTTTTGAATACCCTTATCACTATCAAAAATGTTTCCCCATCAATTTTGCGTCCGATAAAAGAAGGAACCTTTCTCGGAGGTACACCAAGTGGATGCTGTTGGCGTCCAAAAACAGCCCATTTTATCATAATTTTGACTTTTAGCAGCCTGTGGAGGGTTAACAATTTACCTGGGAGTGACAAATTTTTCTTGAAAATCTACAAGACACGTTTGGAGAAATCCACGGAAAATACGAATTTTTGAGCTTTATGGGGGTATTGCTGTTTAACCAGCCCAAAATGGGTTAACGCTTCGTTTTTTGAACACCCTTTTTACTGACAAAAATGATCCTCGGTGAATTCCACTCACAATAAAGGAAGTTATGTTTATCTCTCGTGTATTGTTTGGGTGCAGTCGGGCCTGAAACCGGCCTATTTCATCAAAATTTCGATGTTTGGCAGCCTGTGGAGGGTTACCATATGCATCGCCTGATATGTCGTGTGTATCAAAGGGCGTGTCACAGACAGGGCTAGCAATGACGAATGTATAAAAAAAATCTACAAGACGCGTTTCGAGAAAGTGCCGATAAACGCCAATTTTGGCAGTTTTTTGCCAATTCTGACGAAATAAGGGTTAAATCGAAAATTCCGCTTCGGTACATTTTTAGATTTTGTGCCCCTCTATGTGTGTGCAAAATTTCGTGAAAATCGGTTCGAAAATGGCTTCTGAATCATACGGACAAAATGTGTGGAAAAAAAAAACAACAAAAAACTAGACTTCATGATTCTGGAGAATCATGGCTTTTCCCGATGAGATTCCATGATTTTTCATGACTCCACAGTGTCTGATGAATTGTTTTTAATTGTCTCACTGAAGTTCCTTCATTGATGTTATGAGAAAGGTGAGTATAGTAGTCTCAAATGACTCAGTTTGGGTTTGATAAAAAAAAATGTTTAGGTAAAACCCATCATTAATGGTAGAATGGGTTAATATCAAGATCAATGTTTCCCTATCAGTTTTGCGTCCGGTAAAAGGAGTTACGTTTCTCTGTGGCATTTCCATTTGTTGGTGTCCAAAAACAGACTATTTCTTCATTTTTTTTTACATTTAGCAGCCCATGGAGGGTTAACAAATGCTACCAGAATAATTTATCCATGCAACTGGTCATATGACACCAAGACCTATCAACGGCCATTTTCTCTTGGAAACTCCACAAAATGTTAGTAAAGAAATCCAGGGAAAACGATTTTTAAGCTATCGATGGGTATCCGTGTTAACCTCCCCAACAGGGGTTAACGCTTGGTTTTTTTAATACCCTTATTACTTACAAAGATGGTCCTCTGTGAATTCCACTTCCAACAAAGGAGATTATGTTTATCTCTCATGTATACATTGGGTGCTGTGCGTGTCTGAAAACAGTCCCATGTTAACAAAATTATGATGCTTGGTAGCTTGTAGATGGTTAATAAACGCTCACCGGAGTATTTTGTCCATGCAACTTGTAATGTCACATAAAGACCTACGAATAGTCAATTTGTCTTGAACTCTACAAGTTACCGTTAGGGAAATTCACAGAAAATGGGAATTTAAAGCTTTCAAGGGATATCTCGCTTTAGCCTGCCCAAAATGGGTTAAGACGTCGACTTTTGAATACCCTTACTGCTTACAAAAATGTTTCCGTATAAATTGTGCGCTCGATAAAAGGAGGCACTTTTCTTTGTGGTGTACCCTTTGGGTGCTGTTGGTGTCCAAAAACAGCCCATTTTATCACAATTTCGACCTTCAACAGCCCGGAGAGGGTTAACTAATGCTGACCGGAATATTTTGTTCATGCAACTTGTAATGTCACACCAAGACCTGCAAAGAGCCGAATTTTTTCTTGAAAACCTACGAAATGTTGATAGAGAAATCCACAGAAAACGGGTATTTTAAGATTTGAATGGGTATCTCTATTTAACCAGCCCAAAATGGGTTAAGACGTCAAATTTTGAATACCCTTACCACTTTCAAAAATATTCTCCGATCAATTTTGTGTCCGATAAATGAAGGCCCCTTTCTCTGTGGTATATCGTTTGGGTGCTCTTGGTGTCTAAAAACAGCCCATTTTATCACAATTTTTACGTTTAGCAGCTCGGGGAGGGTTAACTAATGCTGACCGGAATATTTTATCCATGCAACTTGTAATGTCACACCAAGACCTGAGAGTGACCAATTTTTCTTGAAAATCTACAAGACTCGTTTAGAGAAATCCACGGAAAACACAAACTTTTGAGCATTATGGGGGTCTTGCTGTTTAACCAGCTGAAAATGGGTTAACGCTTGGTTTTCTGAACACCCTTATTACTGACAAAAATGATCCTCGGTGAATTCCACTCCCAATAAAGGAAGTTATGTTTATCTCTCGTGTATTGTTTGGGTGCAGTGGGGGCCTGAAACCGGCCTATTTCATCAAAATTTCGATGTTTGGCAGCCTGTGGAGGGCTACCATATGCATCGCCTGATATGTCGTGTGTACCAAAGGGTGTGTCACAGACAGGTCTAGCAATGACGAATGTATAAAAAAAATCTACAAGACATGTTTCGAGAAAGTGCCGATAAACCCCAATTTTAGTAGTTTTTTGCCAATTCTGACGAAATAATGGTTAAATCGAAAATTCCGCTTTGGTACATTTTTAGATTTTGTGCCCCTCTATGCGTGTGCAAGATTTCGTGAAAATCGGTTCGAAAATGGCTTCTGAATCGTACGGACAAAATGTGTGGAAAAAAAAAACAAAAAAAAAAAAAAAAACCCAAAACTAGACTTTATGATTCTGGAGAATCATGGCTTTTCCCGATGAGATTCCATGATTTGTCATGACCCCACGGTGTATGATGAATTGCTTTTTGACTGTCTCACTGAAGATCCTTCATTGATGTCATGAAAAAGGTGAGTATAGTAGTCTCAAATGACTCAGTTTGATAAAAAAAAGTGTTTAGGTAAAAACCATCATTAACGTTGGAGAGGGTTAATATCAATATCGTCGTCCAATAAGTTAATGACCGACAAAAGGAGTTACGCTTCTTTGACACCTACCCACTGACTGCTGTATCTATTTGAAAATGGTCCATTTTATCTCAAATGTATCCAAAATGTTGATGTCTGGCAGCTTGTTAAGGGTTAACAAGTGCTAACAGGAATATTTATTCATGCAACTTGTAATTTCACACCAAAATCTGTGAATGGCCATTTTTATTTAAAAATCTACGAGATGTTTTCAGAGAAATCCAGGGAGAACATGAATTTTAAGCTGTTGATGGGTATAATGTTTATCCAGCCCAAAACGGGTTAAGGGTTGTTTTTGTTAATACGCTTATTACTTATAAAAATAATTCTCAGTGAATTCTACTTCCACTTATGTTGATTTCTCCTCTTAACTTTGGGTGCTGCGAGTATGCAAACACAGCCCACTTTTTCAACATTTTGATGTTTGAGAACCAGCATAGGGTTAACAGATGCTTACTGGAATATTTTGTACATGCAACTTGTAATTCACACTAAGATCTGAGAATGGCCATTTTTTCTTGAAAATCTGTGTGATGTCTTTAGAGAAATCCTCAGATAACATGAATTTTCAACCTTTTGAGGGGTATATCACCCTGTAACCAGCTCTAAACGGGTTAATACTTGGTTTTATGAATACCTTCATTACTTACAAAAATGATCCTCGGTGAATCCCACTTCCAATGAAGGTGGTTATGTTCATCTCACAGGTACACATTGGGTGTAATGGGTGGCCAAGTACAGACCATTTTTTCAAAATTTGCTGCGTCTGGAGGGTTAACAAACGCTTACCGGAATCTTTTGTTCATGCAACTTGTAATGTCACTCCTAGATCTGCAAATGGTCAATTTCACTTGAATACTTTCTAGATTTTTTGGAGAAATCCACAGAAAATGGGAATTTTAAGCTTTTAAGGGGTACATCTCCTTAACCGGGCGAAAATGGGTTAAGACCTCAATTTTTGAATATCCTTACTACTTACTAAAACATTTCCCTATCAGTTTTGCGTCCGGTAAAAGAAGTTATGTTTCTCTGCAGTATTCCCATTTGATGTTGTTGGTGTCCAAAAACAGACTATGTTTTTCGAAATTTTGACATTTAGCAGCTCATGGAGGGTTAATAAATGCTTATCTGAATATTTTATCCATGCAACTGGTAATGTGACTCTAAGACCTATCAACGGCCATTTTTTCTTGAAACCCTACGAGACATTTGTAAAGAAATTCATGGAAAACATGATTTTTAAGCTTTTGATGGGTATTGCTATTAACCATCCCAAAAGGGGTTAATGCTTGGTTTTTTGAATACCCTTATTGCTAACAAATTTGGTCCTCGGTGAATTCCACTTCCAACAAAGTAGATTATGTTTATCTCTCGGGTATGCATTGGGTGCTGTGTGCGTCTGGAAACAGCCTATTTCGACAAAATTACGATGCTTAGCAGCCTGTAGAGGGTTAATAAATGCTCACCGGAATATTTTGTCCATGCAACTTGTAATGTCACACAAAGACCTGCGATTAGTCAATTTTTCCTGAAAACCTACAAGTTGCTTTTAGAGAAATCCACAGAAAATGGGAATTTTAAGTTTTTAAGGGGTATCTCTCTTTAACGAGTCCAAAATGGGTTAAGAATTCGACTTTTGAATACCCTTATCACTATCAAAAATGTTTCCCCATCAATTTTGCGTCCGATAAAAGAAGGAACCTTTCTCGGAGGTACACCAAGTGGATGCTGTTGGCGTCCAAAAACAGCCCATTTTATCACAATTTTGACTTTTAGCAGCCTGTGGAGGGTTAACAACTAGCCTGGGAGTGACAAATTTTTCTTGAAAATCTACAAGACACGTTTAGAGAAATCCACGGAAAATACGAATTTTTGAGCTTTATGGGGGTATTGCTGTTTAACCAGCCCAAAATGGGTTAACGCTTCGTTTTTTTGAACACCCTTTTTACTGACAAAAATGATCCTCGGTGAATTCCACTCACAATAAAGGAAGTTATGTTTATCTCTCGTGTATTGTTTGGGTGCAGTCGGGCCTGAAACCGGCCTATTTCATCAAAATTTCGATGTTTGGCAGCCTGTGGAGGGTTACCATATGCATCGCCTGATATGTCGTGTGTATCAAAGGGCGTGTCACAGACAGGGCTAGCAATGACGAATGTATAAAAAAAATCTACAAGACGCGTTTCGAGAAAGTGCCGATAAACGCCAATTTTGGCAGTTTTTTGCCAATTCTGACGAAATAAGGGTTAAATCGAAAATTCCGCTTCGGTACATTTTTAGATTTTGTGCCCCTCTATGTGTGTGCAAAATTTCGTGAAAATCGGTTCGAAAATGGCTTCTGAATCATACGGACAAAATGTGTGGAAAAAAAAACAACAAAAAACTAGACTTTATGATTCTGGAGAATCATGGCTTTTCCCGATGAGATTCCATGATTCTTCATGACCCCACAGTGTCTGATGAATTGTTTTTAACTGTCTCACTGAAGTTCCTTCATTGATGTTATGAGAAATGTGAATATAGTAGTCTCAAATGACTTGGCTCGATCCTAATTAACACCATAATTATGGAAACACTGGAATTACCAGCGCGACTGAAGAGAACAATAGCAGCTCTGGGCATCTCTTGCCCTGTCACCTGGACTGTCCGGGAGACAGGCAAGAGAGTCCATCTGAACTTGGAGTTCGTCATTGAAGAGCACAACACCGCCACACCTTCTTCGGGGAGAGGTAGCACCTTTTGTGAGAGGAACCCCTCTCACACTGGTCCTCACCCGAAGAAGCGTGGACCTGGCCCTGAAAAGAAGAAGAGCAAGAAGAAGAAGAGTCTGTCCACCAAGCGCCGGGATTCCAGGCGCCTGGAGGCCTTCCGGAATAGGAAGAAAGAGGTGAGCGAGAGGATGGAGGTCCTGGAGGCAGCTGCCATTTCCCGTCCTAGTCCCACTAGTACACCCAACCAACTGCCAGCTCCTGAGCCGGTACTGTTGGATGAGGAACGTCTGGTGGAGACTGAGGAGGAACCGGAGGTTGCCTTTTCACCACCTTCCACCACTCACTCCTCACTTCCTTCTCTACCGGACAGCCCGGGTGTGTCAATCTCAACAACACAGCCACCTAAGTCTGCAGTCACCGCCGAAGAATTAAGGAGAACAATATAGATGGGAAGGCGAGCAGTTGAGATGGGAAACCGAATCGCCTCCGAAACCCACGAGTTCAGGGAACAATCCAAGGCAGATCTCAAAAAGAAATTAGACGCAATCCATTCACCAAACTCAACACTAAACTCAACATCGTCGACCTCCACATCACAATCTCAACCAACTCCAAAGAAAAAGAACCGGAAGAAGCCTAGATGGGGTTAAGCCACCTCCCTCCTTCCTTTTCCTCCTCCACCGCGCCTTGACGCCCTACAACAACAACAAACAGCTAACGAGGGTCGAAAGGGGCTTGTCCTCCAAATCGTCCCTGCGCGCCTTCGGCGCGTCAAACCATTTCGTTCGTCTCAAATGACTCAGTTGATAAGAAAATTGTTTAGGTAAAAAACATCATTAACGGTGGAGTGGGCTAATATCAATATCGTCGTCCGACAAGTTAATGACCCACAAAAGGAGTTATGTTTGTTTCACACATGCCCACTGAGTGCTGTGTCTATTTGAAAATGGTCCATTTTATCTCAAATGCATCCAAAATATTGATGTCTGGCAGCTTGTAGAGGGTTAACAAGTACTAACAGGAATATTTTTCCATGCAACTTGTAATGTCACACTAAGAACTGCAAATGGCCATTTTTTCTTTAAAATCTTCCAAGATGTTTTCAGAGAAATCCCTGCGCATATGCTCTTTTCCAATTCAACGTGACGAAATGCGACATTCATGTCGCTCTTCATGGAAAGTGATGCCACAACTATTCATGAACAAGGAGTGAAAATTTCATGGAAATCTGCCTAGAATTGGTTGAGATATGGTGTTTTGGAGAGAGGAGGTAATTGTTTGAATTTGGTCCTTCCTTTTCAAGCCAGTTCGAAAAAAGACGTCGGGAATGGGCGCAGAATCCTTCAGTGCCTCCTCGCTGGAGTAAGTCCACTTAAATGTTACAATTGTGTGTGACTGGTGGAGAGTTGACTGTAAATGGAAGTTGCTTCTTTAAGACAGCCACCAGGGACCCCAACACAACCTTTAAACCTACGAGAATCTCAGAAGTTTAAAGTCATGAGAAATTGGTGGTGATTGGGTTTCTGGCAGGCAGGAAAAGATTGACGAAGATTTGCATATTGGACATTAAAATAGCACTTCAGACATACACGAACGGTGTTCAGACCGCTGGAGGCAGCGACTTGAAATTTTCAGAACTTGTTTTACGAACCCTGGCCGACATTTTGGTATCTGTTTGGAGTGTCCGGACCGCGTGGAAAACACCACGCATCGCTTGGAAAGTGAGAGTACTATTCGTCCCGACTCTATCAGTTTCGAATGGACACCGGCAGTGTTGTAGACGACTGTAGAGCTGCGATTGAGCATAACGTCCCAGGTTTCGGTGCCACATTGCCTAACCAGCTCCAAAAGAGCGACGGGGAGGGGTATCCTGACACTATCTTTAAACCTTAGATAATCGTCAGAAGGTGAAGTGAAAAGAAATCGGCGGTGAGTAGGTTTTTTGGCGGGTAACGATTAACGAAAATTTGCCAATTAGACATTAAAATTGCACTTCTCACAAACATGAAGCGTGTCTAGATCGCTGAAGGCAGCGACATCTAATTTTCAGAACTTGTTCTACGCACCCTGGCCGACATTTTGGCATCTGTTGCGAGTGTCGAGGCCACGTGAAGAACACCACGCATCGCGTGGAAAGAGAGTACTATTCGTCCCGACTCTATCAGTTTGGAATGGACTTGAGGACTGTTGTAAACTACTGTAGAGCAGCGATTGAGCATGAAGTCGGAGTTTTTTGTGCCAAATTACCTAACCGGCTCCAAGGTATGATTTTTCGTCTGTACATCGCCCAGATCGACTGTAGTTTATACCGTTACTATACGTTGAAGTAGCCTTTTGTCATTTTCGCTACTTTCGCCCCAGATTTGAGAGTACCTTCCTTCAACCCCATTTTATAGCAAAATCTAGCCATGCTCCCAACAACGCCCTCTCCCCGTCGGCCCGGGTGCTTCTAAAAATAGAAAGGTCAATGAGTAGGGGCCCGTTAGCAAACAAACGGGTGCACGGCAGGTGTACTTGGTGAAAAAACAGTTGTGTGAACATCCCCAGAAGTGAAAACCTATGCTCAGTGGCTGTAATCAAGATGTTAATTTAGACTCCCATTACGGCCAAGATACTACAGAATGCAAATGGGTGGGTGGCGGGCATCATCACTGGATCTAATGTTGTATTTCATGTTTTCTTTATATTCTATTTATTTTTTTGATCTCTCTCTCTCTCTCTCTCTCTCTCTCTCTCTCTCTCTCTCTCTCTCTCTCTCTCTCTCTCTCTCAGTTTAATTTGTGTTTGTCTATAATGTTTATAATATTTAGATTTTGCTAGATTATGTTATTTATGGAATACGTTCTGCCATATTGTAAATTATTAGTCATAGTCACCGTACAGGAACGGAGGGGCTTCTAAGTGGTAAGCACTTGTCCTCCAATCCTGATTTGCATTGTCAAATGGCAAATAAAATATGTTTAATCTAATCTAACAGTAGGTGTGTGTGTGGGGGGGGGGGGGGGGGGCATGTGTCCTACGTAAACAATCAGCAGGGGGCAGGTGTCCTCGGTAAAATAAACAGCATGGGGGGGGGGGGGGGGGATGTCCCCGCTAATTAATTTTAATAGCAGGCAGTTGTTCATGGGGCAGGTGTCCTATCCCACTGGTACTTGGCCTTGATGGAAATAACATTTCAACAAGAAACAACGGGAAACTTATTTGCAATAAAGCTGCAAATATAAACTTGATTTTAGGACCATTCCATGGACATTTTAAAGCCTACTGCGATATCAGCGTTTCTTACTCTCGTACTTTCACTACACCGCAGTATTTTACCCGAGTCGAGTTCTGACGTCATGCAAGTTTGACCGACATGCTTTCAATTTTGTTATTGACAACAACATATTTATAATTTCGTGCTTACTGATCCGAATTTTGAAAACGACACACGCAATCGCGAAAGCGTTTTCTGAAAAACACGATTCTGTAAAAGGTTTTAGTGAAATTTGATTATTTTTTTTATTTTCAATTTCGATGGCTCTTGTCGAAAAGGTGCTAATCACTGATCGTCCCAAACGAGATCAAAGACACGCCGTAGTTTAATAACAGACAGAGAATCTTCTAAGAATATACATGCGCAATCCTAAAATGCAATAAATCAAGTGTTTTTTCACGTTTTATGAGAGAAATATGTCCAATTGTATCATTGAATCATTTTTAGGTATATGTGGGTGAGAAATTTTCTATACGGACAAAATACAGGCTAAATAAAATATTTGCCATCATTTTCCGCAGACGTATTTTTGTCTTTGCTTCTTGGGGAAATTTCTTGCTGCTAAATACAACGAAGGTGTGTTATTTGATGTGGTCAGAACCGTCAGGTGGTCGGGTCCGAAACCGCACCTCGCAGAAGATTTAGTGGGGGGTGTCGATTTTACAAGTAATGTAGGCAGCGTACACAGCATGGGCTGTCTGTCTTTAATCCGACAAAACAGGGTTAAGGCTTGGTTTTTTGAATACCCTTATTTATTTATTTATTTATTTATTTATTTATTTATGTATTGGTGTTTAAGGTCACGTACTTCTGCACAATGGCTAATCGTGACCGTGACAGTTTTAGAGGTGGAGGAAGCCGGAGTACCCGGAGAGAACCACCAAGCATCGACGAGCAACTGTCAGCTCCTCAACATTCTCACTCTGTTCAGGCTCCGCTCAGGCAGGGTTACAGAGGTTGAAGACATGTGTACCATCGACGTGCAGTATGCCTTAGTACACGGGGACATCGTGCCCCCATGTCGGCAGCCGGGCCAAAGTGCCTTGCCCAAGGACACAACGTGAGTCGTCCCGGACGGGGATCGAACTCGGGACCTCTAGCATAGAAGTACAACAGTCTACCACTGAGCCACCACGCTCCCTTGAATACCCTTAATACTATCATACATTATCCCTCAGGAATTCTAAGTCTGATAAAAGAGGTCATGTTTATCTATTGCATACCCATTTTGCTGCCCGAAAACAGCCGATTTTATTAAAATTTTGACGTTTAGCAGCCTGTAGAGGGATTAACAAACGACTAGCGGAATATTCTATCTATGCAATTTGTAAGACCTGCCAATGTCAAATTGTTCTTGAAAATCCCCAACAAGCAGTTAGCGAAATCCACGGAAAATGTAAATTTTAAGCGTTTAAGGGGCATCTCTCCTTATCCAGTTCAAAATGGGTTAAGTTTCATTCTTTTAGATACCCTTACTACTTACAAACCTTAAACACCAATTAGATTCCATGATTTTTCTTGACCCCCACAGTGTCTGATGAATTGTTTTTAACTGTCTCACTAAAGTTCCTTCATTGATGTTGTGAGAAAGGTGAGTAAAGTAGTCTCAAATGATTCGGTTTGGTTTTGATAAAAAAAATGTTTAGGTAAAACCCATCATTAATGGTAGAATGGGTTAATATCAATATCAATGTTTCCCTATCAGTTTTGCGTCGGGTAAAAGAAGTTACGTTTCTCTGTGGCATTTCCGTTTGATGTTCTTGGTGTCCAAAAACAGACTGTTTCCTCAATTTTTTTTACATTTAGCAGCCCATGAAGGGTTAACAAATGCCTACCAGAATAATTGATTCATGCAACTGGTCATATGACACCAAGACTTATGAACGGCCATTTTCTCTTGAAAACCCCCCAAAATGTTTGTAAAGAAATCCAGGGAAAACGATTTTTTAAGCTTTTGATGGGTATCCCTGTTAACGTCCCCAACAGGGGTTAACGCTGGCTTTTTGAATACCTTTATTACTCACAAAAATGGTCCTCTGTGAATTCCACTTCAAACAAAGGAGATTATGTTTATCTCTCATGTATACATTAGGTGCTGTGCGTGTCTGAAAACAGTCCCATGTTAACAACATTACGATGCTTGGCAGCTTGTAGATGGTTAATGTCACATAAACACCTACGAATAGTCAATTTGTCTTGAAACCCTACAAGTTACCGTTAGGGAAATTCACAGAAAATGGGAATTTAAAGCTTTCAAGGGATATCTCTCTTTAGCCTGTCCAAAATGGGTTAAGACGTCGACTTTTCAATACCCTTACTACTTACAAAAATGTTTCCATATAAATTGTACGCGCGATAAAAGAAGGAACTTTTCTTTGTAGTGTACCCTTTGGGTGCTGTTGGTGTGCAAAAACAGCCCATTTTATCGCAATTTTGACCTTCAGCAGCCCGGGGAGGGTTAACTAATGCTGACCGGAATATTTTGTTCATGCGACTTGTAATGTCACACCAAGACCTGCAAATAGCCGATTTTTCTTGAAAACCTACAAGATGTTGTTAGAGAAATCCACAGAAAACGGGTATTTTAAGATTTTAATGGGTATCTCTCTTTAACCAGCCCCAAATGGGTTAAGACGTCAAATTTTGAATACCCTTACCACTTTCAAAAATATTTTCCGATCAATTTTGCGTCCGATAAATGAAGGCCCCTTTCTCTGTGGTATATCGTTTGGGTGCTGTTGGTGTCTAAAAACAGCCCATTTTATCACAATTTTTACGTTTAGCAGCTCGGGGAGGGTTAACTAATGCTGACCGGAATATTTTATCCATGCAACTTGTAATGTCACACCAAGACCTGAGAGTGACCAATTTTTCTTGAAAATCTACAAGACTCGTTTAGAGAAATCCACAGAAAACATGAATTTTTGAGCTTTTTTGGGGTATTGCTGTTTAACCAGCCCAAAACGGGTTAACACTTGGTTTTCTGAACACCCTTATTACTTACAAAAATGATCTTCGGTAAATTCCACTTCCAATAAAGGAAGTTATGTTTACCTCTCGGGTATCGTTTGGGTGTTGTGGGGGTCTGAAAAGGGCCCATTTCATCAAAATTTCGATGTTTGGCAGCCTGTGGAGGGTTACCATATGCATCGCCAAATATGTCGTGTGTATCAAAGGTTGTGTCATAGGCAGGTCTAGTAATGATGGATGTTTAAAAAAAATCCTAAAGACGTGTTTCGAGAAAGTGCCGATAAACCCCAATTTTGGCAGTTTTTTTTCCAATTCTGGCGAAATAAGGGTTAAATCGAAAATTCCGCTTCGGTACATTTTTAGATTTTTTGCCACTCTATGCGTGTGCCAAATTGTGTGAAAATCGGTTCGAAAATGGCTTCTGAATCGTACGGACAAAAATGTGTGGAAAAAAAAAAAAAAAAAAAAAACCCCCCCAAAAAAAAAAAAAAAAAAAAAACCCCCAAAAAAAAATAATAATCCGTAGAAAAACAATAGTCTTTTCCAGAGGGAAAAGCCTAACTAGACTTCATGATTCTGGAGAATCATGGCTTTTCCCGATGAGATACCATGATTTTTCATGACTCCACAGTGTCTGATGAATTGTTTTTAACTGTCTCACTGAAGTTCCTTCATTGATGTTATGAGAAAGGTGAGTATAGTAGTCTCAAATGACTCAGTTTGGGTTTGATAAAAAAAAAATGTTTAGGTAAAACCCATCATTAATGGTAGAATGGGTTAATATCAAGATCAATGTTTCCCTATCAGTTTTGTGTCCGGTAAAAGGAGTTACGTTTCTCTGTGGCATTTCCATTTGTTGGTGTCCAAAAACAGACTATTTCTTCATTTTTTTTTACATTTAGCAGCCCATGGAGGGTTAACAAATGCCTACCAGAATAATTTATCCACGCAACTGGTCATATGACACCAAGACCTATCAACGGCCATTTTCTTTTGGAAACTCCACAAAATGTTAGTAAAGAAATCCAGGGAAAACGATTTTTAAGCTATCGATGGGTATCCGTGCTAACCTCCCCAACAGGGGTTAACGCTTGGTTTTTTTAATACCCTTATTACTTACAAAGATGGTCCTCTGTGAATTCCACTTCCAACAAAGGAGATTATGTTTATCTCTCATGTATACATTGGGTGCTGTGCGTGTCTGAAAACAGTCCCATGTTAACAAAATTATGATGCTTGGTAGCTTGTAGATGGTTAATAAACGCTCACCGGAGTATTTTGTCCATGCAACTTGTAATGTCACATAAAGACCTACGAATGGTCAATTTGTCTTGAAACTCTACAAGTTACCGTTAGGGAAATTCACAGAAAATGGGAATTTAAAGCCTTCAAGGGATATCTCGCTTTAGCCTGCCCAAAATGGGTTAAGACGTCGACTTTTGAATACCCTTACTGCTTACAAAAATGTTTCCGTATAAATTGTGCGCTCGATAAAAGGAGGCACTTTTCTTTGTGGTGTACCCTTTGGGTGCTGTTGGTGTCCAAAAACAGCCCATTTTATCACAATTTCGACCTTCAACAGCCCGGAGAGGGTTAACTAATGCTGACCGGAATATTTTGTTCATGCAACTTGTAATGTCACACCAAGACCTGCAAATAGCCGAATTTTTTCTTGAAAACCTACAAAAAGTTGATAGAGAAATCCACAGAAAACGGGTATTTTAAGATTTGAATGGGTATCTCTATTTAACCAGCCCAAAATGGGTTAAGACGTCAAATTTTGAATACCCTTACCACTTTCAAAAATATTTTCCGATCAATTTTGTGTCCGATAAATGAAGGCCCCTTTCTCTGTGGTATATCGTTTGGGTGCTCTTGGTGTCTAAAAACAGCCCATTTTATCACAATTTTTACGTTTAGCAGCTCGGGGAGGGTTAACTAATGCTGACCGGAATATTTTATCCATGCAACTTGTAATGTCACACCAAGACCTGAGAGTGACCAATTTTTCTTGAAAATCTACAAGACTCGTTTAGAGAAATCCACGGAAAACACAAACTTTTGAGCATTATGGGGGTATTGCTGTTTAACCAGCTCAAAATGGGTTAACGCTTGGTTTTCTGAACACCCTTATTACTGACAAAAATGATCCTCGGTGAATTCCACTCCCAATAAAGGAAGTTATGTTTATCTCTCGTGTATTGTTTGGGTGCAGTGGGGGCCTGAAACCGGCCTATTTCATCAAAATTTCGATGTTTGGCAGCCTGTGGAGGGCTACCATATGCATCGCCTGATATGTCGTGTGTACCAAAGGGTGTGTCACAGACAGGTCTAGCAATGACGAATGTATAAAAAAAATCTACAAGTCATGTTTCGAGAAAGTGCCGATAAACCCCAATTTTGGTAGTTTTTTGCCAATTCTGACGAAATAAGGGTTAAATCGAAAATTCCGCTTCGGTACATTTTTAGATTTTGTGCCCCTCTATGCGTGTGCAAAATTTCGTGAAAATCGGTTCGAAAATGGCTTCTGAATCATACGGACAAAATGTGTGGAAAAAAAAACAACAAAAAACTAGACTTCATGATTCTGGAGAATCATGGCTTTTCCCGATGAGATTCCATGATTTGTCATGACCCCACGGTGTATGATGAATTGCTTTTTGACTGTCTCACTGAAGATCCTTCATTGATGTCATGAAAAAGGTGAGTATAGTAGTCTCAAATGACTCAGTTTGATAAAAAAAAGTGTTTAGGTAAAAACCATCATTAACGTTGGAGAGGGTTAATATCAATATCGTCGTCCAATAAGTTAATGACCGACAAAAGGAGTTACGCTTCTTTGACACCTACCCACTGACTGCTGTATCTATTTGAAAATGGTCCATTTTATCTCAAATGTATCCAAAATGTTGATGTCTGGCAGCTTGTTAAGGGTTAACAAGTGCTAACAGGAATATTTATTCATGCAACTTGTAATTTCACACCAAAATCTGTGAATGGCCATTTTTATTTAAAAATCTACGAGATGTTTTCAGAGAAATCCAGGGAGAACATGAATTTTAAGCTGTTGATGGGTATAATGTTTATCCATCCCAAAACGGGTTAAGGGTTGTTTTTGTTAATACGCTTATTACTTATAAAAATAATTCTCAGTGAATTCTACTTCCACTTATGTTGATTTCTCCTCTTAACTTTGGGTGCTGCGAGTATGCAAACACAGCCCACTTTTTCAACATTTTGATGTTTGAGAACCAGCATAGGGTTAACAGATGCTTACTGGAATATTTTGTACATGCAACTTGTAATTCACACTAAGATCTGAGAATGGCCATTTTTTCTTGAAAATCTGTGTGATGTCTTTAGAGAAATCCTCAGATAACATGAATTTTCAACCTTTTGAGGGGTATATCACCCTGTAACCAGCTCTAAACGGGTTAATACTTGGTTTTATGAATACCTTCATTACTTACAAAAATGATCCTCGGTGAATCCCACTTCCAATGAAGGTGGTTATGTTCATCTCACAGGTACACATTGGGTGTAATGGGTGGCCAAGTACAGACCATTTTCTCAAAATTTGCTGCGTCTGGAGGGTTAACAAACGCTTACCGGAATCTTTTGTTCATGCAACTTGTAATTTCACTCCAAGATCTGCAAATGGTCAATTTCACTTGAATACTTTCTAGATTTTTTGGAGAAATCCACAGAAAATGGGAATTTTAAGCTTTTAAGGGGTACATCTCCTTAACCGGGCGAAAATGGGTTAAGACCTCAATTTTTGAATATCCTTACTACTTACTAAAACATTTCCTATCAGTTTTGCGTCCGGTAAAAGAAGTTATGTTTCTCTGCAGTATTCCCATTTGATGTTGTTGGTGTCCAAAAACAGACTATGTTTTTCGAAATTTTGACATTTAGCAGCTCATGGAGGGTTAATAAATGCTTATCTGAATATTTTATCCATGCAACTGGTAATGTGACTCTAAGACCTATCAACGGCCATTTTTTCTTGAAACCCTACGAGACATTTGTAAAGAAATTCATGGAAAACATGATTTTTAAGCTTTTGATGGGTATTGCTATTAACCATCCCAAAAGGGGTTAATGCTTGGTTTTTTGAATACCCTTATTGCTAACAAATTTGGTCCTCGGTGAATTCCACTTCCAACAAAGTAGATTATGTTTATCTCTCGGGTATGCATTGGGTGCTGTGTGCGTCTGGAAACAGCCTATTTCGACAAAATTACGATGCTTAGCAGCCTGTAGAGGGTTAATAAATGCTCACCGGAATATTTTGTCCATGCAACTTGTAATGTCACACAAAGACCTGCGATTAGTCAATTTTTCCTGAAAACCTACAAGTTGCTTTTAGAGAAATCCACAGAAAATGGGAATTTTAAGTTTTTAAGGGGTATCTCTCTTTAACGAGTCCAAAATGGGTTAAGAATTCGACTTTTGAATACCCTTATCACTATCAAAAATGTTTCCCCATCAATTTTGCGTCCGATAAAAGAAGGAACCTTTCTCGGAGGTACACCAAGTGGATGCTGTTGGCGTCCAAAAACAGCCCATTTTATCACAATTTTGACTTTTAGCAGTCTGTGGAGGGTTAACAACTAGCCTGGGAGTGACAAATTTTTCTTGAAAATCTACAAGACACGTTTAGAGAAATCCACGGAAAATACGAATTTTTGAGCTTTATGGGGGTATTGCTGTTTAACCAGCCCAAAATGGGTTAACGCTTCGTTTTTTGAACACCCTTTTTACTGACAAAAATGATCCTCGGTGAATTCCACTCACAATAAAGGAAGTTATGTTTATCTCTCGTGTATTGTTTGGGTGCAGTCGGGCCTGAAACCGGCCTATTTCATCAAAATTTCGATGTTTGGCAGCCTGTGGAGGGTTACCATATGCATCGCCTGATATGTCGTGTGTATCAAAGGGCGTGTCACAGACAGGGCTAGCAATGACGAATGTATAAAAAAAATCTACAAGACGCGTTTCGAGAAAGTGCCGATAAACGCCAATTTTGGCAGTTTTTTGCCAATTCTGACGAAATAAGGGTTAAATCGAAAATTCCGCTTCGGTACATTTTTAGATTTTGTGCCCCTCTATGTGTGTGCAAAATTTCGTGAAAATCGGTTCGAAAATGGCTTCTGAATCATACGGACAAAATGTGTGGAAAAAAAAACAACAAAAAACTAGACTTCATGATTCTGGAGAATCATGGCTTTTCCCGATGAGATTCCATGATTTTTCATGACTCCACAGTGTCTGATGAATTGTTTTTAACTGTCTCACTGAAGTTCCTTCATTGATGTTATGAGAAAGGTGAGTATAGTAGTCTCAAATGACTCAGTTTGGGTTTGATAAAAAAAAATGTTTAGGTAAAACCCATCATTAATGGTAGAATGGGTTAATATCAAGATCAATGTTTCCCTATCAGTTTTGCGTCCGGTAAAAGGAGTTACGTTTCTCTGTGGCATTTCCATTTGTTGGTGTCCAAAAACAGACTATTTCTTCATTTTTTTTTACATTTAGCAGCCCATGGAGGGTTAACAAATGCCTACCAGAATAATTTATCCATGCAACTGGTCATATGACACCAAGACCTATCAACGGCCATTTTCTCTTGGAAACTCCACAAAATGTTAGTAAAGAAATCCAGGGAAAACGATTTTTAAGCTATCGATGGGTATCCGTGTTAACCTCCCCAACAGGGGTTAACGCTTGGTTTTTTTAATACCCTTATTACTTACAAAGATGGTCCTCTGTGAATTCCACTTCCAACAAAGGAGATTATGTTTATCTCTCATGTATACATTGGGTGCTGTGCGTGTCTGAAAACAGTCCCATGTTAACAAAATTATGATGCTTGGTAGCTTGTAGATGGTTAATAAACGCTCACCGGAGTATTTTGTCCATGCAACTTGTAATGTCACATAAAGACCTACGAATAGTCAATTTGTCTTGAAACTCTACAAGTTACCGTTAGGGAAATTCACAGAAAATGGGAATTTAAAGCTTTCAAGGGATATCTCGCTTTAGCCTGCCCAAAATGGGTTAAGACGTCGACTTTTGAATACCCTTACTGCTTACAAAAATGTTTCCGTATAAATTGTGCGCTCGATAAAAGGAGGCACTTTTCTTTGTGGTGTACCCTTTGGGTGCTGTTGGTGTCCAAAAACAGCCCATTTTATCACAATTTCGACCTTCAACAGCCCGGAGAGGGTTAACTAATGCTGACCGGAATATTTTGTTCATGCAACTTGTAATGTCACACCAAGACCTGCAAATAGCCGAATTTTTTCTTGAAAACCTACAAAATGTTGATAGAGAAATCCACAGAAAACGGGTATTTTAAGATTTGAATGGGTATCTCTATTTAACCAGCCCAAAATGGGTTAAGACGTCAAATTTTGAATACCCTTACCACTTTCAAAAATATTTTCCGATCAATTTTGTGTCCGATAAATGAAGGCCCCTTTCTCTGTGGTATATCGTTTCGGTGCTCTTGGTGTCTAAAAACAGCCCATTTTATCACAATTTTTACGTTTAGCAGCTCGGGGAGGGTTAACTAATGCTGACCGGAATATTTTATCCATGCAACTTGTAATGTCACACCAAGACCTGAGAGTGACCAATTTTTCTTGAAAATCTACAAGACTCGTTTAGAGAAATCCACGGAAAACACAAACTTTTGAGCATTATGGGGGTATTGCTGTTTAACCAGCTCAAAATGGGTTAACGCTTGGTTTTCTGAACACCCTTATTACTGACAAAAATGATTCTCGGTGAATTCCACTCCCAACAAAGGAAGTTATGTTTATCTCTCGTGTATTGTTTGGGTGCAGTGGGGGCCTGAAACCGGCCTATTTCATCAAAATTTCGATGTTTGGCAGCCTGTGGAGGGCTACCATATGCATCGCCTGATATGTCGTGTGTACCAAAGGGTGTTTCACAGACAGGTCTAGCAATGACGAATGTATAAAAAAAATCTACAAGACATGTTTCGAGAAAGTGCCGATAAACCCCAATTTTGGTAGTTTTTTGCCAATTCTGACGAAATAAGGGTTAAATCGAAAATTCCGCTTCGGTACATTTTTAGATTTTGTGCCCCTCTATGCGTGTGCAAAATTTCGTGAAAATCGGTTCGAAAATGGCTTCTGAATCATACGGACAAAATGTGTGGAAAAAAAACAACAAAAAACTAGACTTCATGATTTTGGAGAATCATGGCTTTTCCCGATGAGATTCCATGATTTGTCATGACCCCACGGTGTATGATGAATTGCTTTTTGACTGTCTCACTGAAGATCCTTCATTGATGTCATGAAAAAGGTGAGTATAGTAGTCTCAAATGACTCAGTTTGATAAAAAAAATTGTTTAGGTAAAAACCATCATTAACGTTGGAGAGGGTTAATATCAATATCGTCGTCCAATAAGTTAATGACCGACAAAAGGAGTTACGCTTCTTTGACACCTACCCACTGACTGCTGTATCTATTTGAAAATGGTCCATTTTATCTCAAATGTATCCAAAATGTTGATGTCTGGCGGCTTGTTAAGGGTTAACAAGTGCTAACAGGAATATTTATTCATGCAACTTGTAATTTCACACCAAAATCTGTGAATGGCCATTTTTATTTAAAAATCTACGAGATGTTTTCAGAGAAATCCATGGAGAACATGAATTTTAAGCTGTTGATGGGTATAATGTTTATCCAGCCCAAAACGGGTTAAGGGTTGTTTTTTTTAATACGCTTATTACTTATAAAAATAATTCTCAGTGAATTCTACTTCCACTTATGTTGATTTCTCCTCTTAACTTTGGGTGCTGCGAGTATGCAAACACAGCCCACTTTTTCAACATTTTGATGTTTGAGAACCAGCATAGGGTTAACAGATGCTTACTGGAATATTTTGTACATGCAACTTGTAATTCACACTAAGATCTGAGAATGGCCATTTTTTCTTGAAAATCTGTGTCATGTCTTTAGAGAAATCCTCAGATAACATGAATTTTTAACCTTTTGAGGGGTATATCACCCTGTAACCAGCTCTAAACGGGTTAATACTTGGTTTTATGAATACCTTCATTACTTACAAAAATGATCCTCGGTGAATCCCACTTCCAATGAAGGTGGTTATGTTCATCTCACAGGTACACATTGGGTGTAATGGGTGGCCAAGTACAGACCATTTTCTCAAAATTTGCTGCGTCTGGAGGGTTAACAAACGCTTACCGGAATCTTTTGTTCATGCAACTTGTAATGTCACTCCAAGATCTGCAAATGGTCAATTTCACTTGAATACTTTCTAGATTTTTTGGAGAAATCCACAGAAAATGGGAATTTTAAGCTTTTAAGGGGTACATCTCCTTAACCGGGCGAAAATGGGTTAAGACCTCAATTTTTGAATATCCTTACTACTTACTAAAACATTTCCCTATCAGTTTTGCGTCCGGTAAAAGAAGTTATGTTTCTCTGCAGTATTCCCATTTGATGTTGTTGGTGTCCAAAAACAGACTATGTTTTTCGAAATTTTGACATTTAGCAGCTCATGGAGGGTTAATAAATGCTTATCTGAATATTTTATCCATGCAACTGGTAATGTGACTCTAAGACCTATCAACGGCCATTTTTTCTTGAAACCCTACGAGACATTTGTAAAGAAATTCATGGAAAACATGATTTTTAAGCTTTTGATGGGTATTGCTATTAACCATCCCAAAAGGGGTTAATGCTTGGTTTTTTGAATACCCTTATTACTAACAAATTTGGTCCTCGGTGAATTCCATTTCCAACGAAGTAGATTATGTTTATCTCTCGGGTATGCATTGGGTGCTGTGTACGTCTGGAAACAGCCTATTTCGACAAAATTACGATGCTTAGCAGCCTGTAGAGGGTTAATAAATGCTCACCGGAATATTTTGTCCATGCAACTTGTAATGTCACACAAAGACCTGCGAATAGTCAATTTTTCCTGAAAACCTACAAGTTGCTTTTAGAGAAATCCACAGAAAATGGGAATTTTAAGTTTTTAAGGGGTATCTCTCTTTAACGAGTCCAAAATGGGTTAAGAATTCGACTTTTGAATACCCTTATCACTATCAAAAATGTTTCCCCATCAATTTTGCGTCCGATAAAAGAAGGAACCTTTCTCGGAGGTACACCAAGTGGATGCTGTTGGCGTCCAAAAACAGCCCATTTTATCATAATTTTGACTTTTAGCAGCCTGTGGAGGGTTAACAACTAGCCTGGGAGTGACAAATTTTTCTTGAAAATCTACAAGACACGTTTAGAGAAATCCACGGAAAATACGAATTTTTGAGCTTTATGGGGGTATTGCTGTTTAACCAGCCCAAAATGGGTTAACGCTTCGTTTTTTGAACACCCTTTTTACTGACAAAAATGATCCTCGGTGAATTCCACTCACAATAAAGGAAGTTATGTTTATCTCTCGTGTATTGTTTGGGTGCAGTCGGGCCTGAAACCGGCCTATTTCATCAAAATTTCGATGTTTGGCAGCCTGTGGAGGGTTACCATATGCATCGCCTGATATGTCGTGTGTATCAAAGGGCGTGTCACAGACAGGGCTAGCAATGACGAATGTATAAAAAAAATCTACAAGACGCGTTTCGAGAAAGTGCCGATAAACGCCAATTTTGGCAGTTTTTTGCCAATTCTGACGAAATAAGGGTTAAATCGAAAATTCCGCTTCGGTACATTTTTAGATTTTGTGCCCCTCTATGTGTGTGCAAAATTTCGTGAAAATCGGTTCGAAAATGGCTTCTGAATCATACGGACAAAATGTGTGGAAAAAAAACAGCAAAAAACTAGACTTTATGATTCCGGAGAATCATGGCTTTTCCCGATGAGATTCCATGATTTTTCATGACTCCACAGTGTCTGATGAATTGTTTTTAACTGTCTCACTGAAGTTCCTTCATTGATGTTATGAGAAAGGTGAAGATAGTAGTCTCAAATGACACAGTTTGATAAAAAAAATGTTTAGGTGAAAACCATCATTAACGGTGGAGTGGGTTAATGTCAATTTCGTCGTCAAACAAGTCATTGACCGACAAAAGGAGTTATGTTTGTTTGACACATACTCACTGAGTGCTGTGTCAATTTAAAAATGGTTCATTTTATCTCAAATGTATCCAAAATATTGATGTCTGACAGCTTGTAGAGGGTTAACAAGTGCCAACAGGAATATTTAATGTCACACCAAGAACTGTGAATGGCCATTTTTTCTTTAAAATCTACAAGATGTTTTCAGAGAAATCCAGGGAGAACAGGAATTTTAAGCTTTTGATGGGTATCATTGTTTTTCCAGCCCAAAACGGGTTAAGTGTTGTTTTTTGGAATACTCTTATTACTTCCAAAAATAATTCTCAGTGAATTCTACTTCCACTTATTTTGATCTCTCCTCCCAACTTCAGGTGCTGTGGGTACGCAAACACAGCCTATTTTATCAACATTTTGATGTTTGAGAACCTGCATAGGGTTAACAAATGCTTACAGGAATATTTTGTACACGCAACTTGTAATGTCACACTAAGATATGAGAATGGCCATTTTTTCCTGAAAATCTACGGGATGTTTTTAAAGAAATCCTCAGATAACATTAATTTTTAACCTTTTGAGGGGTATCTCTCTTTAACCAGCTCTAAAGGGTTAATGCTTGGTTTTGTGAATATCTTCATTACTTACAAAAATGATCGACGGTGAATTCCACTTCCAATGAAGGAGGTTATGTTTATCTCGTAGGTACAGATCTGGTGTTATGGTTGCCCAAGAACAGCCCATTTTCTCCAAATGTCAATGCTTGGCAGCCTCTGGGGGGTTAACAGATGGTTACCAAAACATTTTGTTCATGCAACTTGTAATGTCACTCGAAGACCTGCGAATGGTTAATTGCTCTTGAATTTTTTTTTTTTTTTGAGAAATCCACAGAAAACTGGAATTTTAAGCTTTTAAGGGGAATATCTCCTTAACCAGTTAAAAATGGGTTAAGACCTCGATTTTTGAATACATTTACTACTTACAAAAATGTTTCCCTGTCAGTTTTGCGCCCGGTAAAAGAAGTTACGTTTCTCTGTTGTATTCCCATTTGATGTTGTTGTTGTTCATAAACAGACTATTTTTTCAAAATTTTGACATTTAGCAGCCCATGGAGGGTTAACAAATGCTTACCGGAATAATTTATCCAATCAACTGGTAATGTGACACCATGACTTATCAATGGCCATTTTCTCTTGAAAACCCTACCAGATGTCTGTAAAGAAATCCAGGGAAAACATAAATTTTTAAGCCTTTAATGGGTATCACTATTAACAACCACAAAATGGGTTAATACTTGGTTTTTTGAATACCCTTATTACTTACAAAAATGGTCTTTGGTGAATTCCACTTCCAACAAAGGAGATTATGTTTATTTCTCAGGTACACGTTGGGTGATGTGCGTGCCTGGAAACAGCCCACTTCAACAAAATTACGATGCTTGGCAGCCTCTAGAGGGTTAATAAAGGCTCACCGGAATATTTTGTCCATGCAACTTGTAATATCACACAAAGACCTGCGAGTAGACAATTTTTCTTGAAAACCTACAGGATGTTTTTAGAGTAATCCACAGAAACTGGGAATTTTAAGATTTTAAGGGGTCTCTCTCTTTAGCCTGTCCAAAATGGGTTAAGACTTCGACTTTTGAATACCCTTACTACTTACAAAAATGTTTGCGTATAGATTGTGCGCTGTCTCACTGAAGTCCCTTCATTGATGTTATGAGAAAGGTGAAGATAGTAATCTCAAATGACAGAGTTTGATAAAAAATTGTTTAGGTAAAAACCATCATTAACGGTGGAGTGGGTTAAAGTCAATATCGTCGTCCAACAAGTCAATGACCGACAAAAGGAGTTATGTTTCTTTGACACATACCCACTGAGTGCTGTGTCAATTTAAAAATGGTTCATTTTATCTCAAATGTTTCCCAAATATTGATGTCTGGCAGCTTGTAGAGGGTTGTTAACAAGTGCTAACAGGAATATTTATTCATGCAACTTGTAATGTCACTCCAAGAACTGTGAATGGCCATTTTTTTCTTTAAAATCTACAAGATGTTTTCAGAGAAATCCAGGGAGAACATGAATTTTAAGCTTTTGATGGGTATCATTGTGTATCCAGCTTAAAACGGGTTAAGTGTTGTTTATTGAATACTCTTATTACTTCCAAAAATAATTCTCAGTGAATTCTACTTCCACTTATTTTGATCTCTCCTCCCAACTTTGGGTGCTGTGGGTACGCAAACACAGCCCATTTTATCAACATTTTGATGTTTGAGAACCTGCACAGGGTTAACAAATGCTTACAGGAATATTTTGTACATGCAACTTGTAATGTCACACTATTTATTTATTTATTGATGTTTAAGGTCACATATTTATGCACAATGGCTAATCATGACCGTGACAGTTTTAAGGGTGGAGGAAGCCGGAGTACCTGGGGAGAACCACCGAGCAACGACGAGCAGCTGCCAGCTCCCCAACATCGTAACTCCGCACTGCAGCACAGGCAGGGTTAGATTGGTTGAAGACATGCGTACCATCGACGTGCAGTACGCCTTAGTACACAGCGTCATCGTGCCCCCACGCGGGCAATGGAGATGAAGTGTCTTGCCCAAGGACACAACGCGGTTGCCGCAGGTGGGATTCGAACCGAGGACCTCTCGGCTTGCAGCCTGCATCTCTACCTACTGAGCCACCGCGCTCCCGTAATGTCACACTAAGATCTGAGAATGGCCATTTTTTCTTGAAAATCTACTGAATGATTTTAAAAGAAATCCTCAGATAACACAAATTTTTAACCTTTTGAGGGGTATCTCTCTGTAACCAGCTCTAAAGGGTTAATGCCTGGTTTTGTTAATACCTTCAATGGGTACAAAAAAGTTCAACTGTGAATTCCATTTCCAATGAAGAGGGTTATGTTTATCTTGTAGGTACACATTTGGTGTTATGGTTGCCCAAGCACAGCCCATTTTCTCAAAATGTCTATGCCTGGCAGCCTCCGGGGGGTTAACAAATGTTTACCGAAACATTTTGTTCATGCTTGTAATGTCACTCGAAGACCTGCGAATGGTCAATTGTTCTTGAATTTTTTTTTGAGAAATCCACAGAAAACTGGAATTTTAAGCTTTTAAGGGGTATATCTCCTTAACCAGTCAAAAATGGGTTAAGACCTCGATTTGTGAATACATTTACTACTTACAAAAATGTTTCCCTGTCAGTTTTGCGTCCGGTAAAAGAAGTTACGTTTCTCTGTTGCATTCCCTATTGATGTTGTTGTTGTTCAAAAACAGACTATTTGTTTCAAAATTTTGACATTTAGCAGCCCATGGAGGGTTAACAAATGCTTACCGGAATAATTTATCCTATCAGCTGGTAATGTGACACTATGACCTATCAATGGCCATTTTCTCTTGAAAACGCTACCAGATGTTTGTTAAGAAATCCAGGGAAAACATAAATTTTGAAGCCTTTGATGGGTATCACTATTAACAACCACAAAAGGGGTTAACGATTGGTTTTTTGAATACCCTTATTACTTACAAAAATGGTCCTCGGTGAATTCCACTTCCAACAAAGCAGATTATGTGTATTTCTCAGGTACACGTTGGTTGCTGTGCGTGTCTGAAAACAGCCCATTTCAACAAAATTACGATGCTTGGCAGTCTGTAGAGGGTTAATAAACGCTCACCGGAATATTTTGTCCATGCAACTTACAATGTCACACAAAGACCTGCGAGTAGTCAATTTTTCTTGAGAACCTACAGGATGTATTTAGAGAAATCCACAGAAAACGGGAATTTTAAGATTTTAAGGGGTCTCTCTCTTTAGCCTCCCCAAAATGGGTTAAGACTTCGACTTTTGAATACCCTTACTACTTACAAAAATGTTTCCATATAGATTGTGCGCTCGATAAAAGAAGGCACTTTTCTTTGTGGCGTACCCATTGGGTGCTGTTGGCGTCCAAAAACAGCCCATTTTATCACAATTTTGACTTTTAGCAGCCCGTGGAGGGTTAACAAATGCTCACCGCAGTATTTTGTCTATGGACCTTCTATTGTCACACCAAGGCCTGGGAGTGACAAATTTTTCTTGGAGATCTACAAGACTCGTTTAGAGAAATCCACGGAAAACACAAATTTTTGAGCTTTGTGGGGGTATTGCTGTTTAACCAGCCCAAAGCGGGTTAACGCTTGGTTTTTTGAACACCCTTACTACTGACAAAAATGATCCTCGGTGAATTCCACTCCCAATAAAGGGAGTTATGTGTATCTCTCATGTATTGTTTGGGTGCGGTGGGGGCCTGAAACTGGCCTATTTCATCAAAATTTCGATGTTTGGCAGCCTGTGGAGGGTTACCATATGCATCGCCTGATATGTCGTGTATATCAAAGGGCGTGTCACAGACAGGGCTAGCAATTACGAATGTATAAAAAAATCTACAAGACGTGTTTCGAGAAAGTGCCGATAAACCCCAATTTTGGCAGTTTTTCGCCAATTCTGACGAAATAAGGGTTAAATCGAAAATTCCGCTTTGGTACATTTTTAGATTTTGTGCCCCTCTATGCGTGTGCAAAATTTCGTGAAAATCGGTTCGAAAATGGCTTCTGAATCATACGGACAAAATGTGTGGAAAAAAAACAACAAAAAACTAGACTTTATGATTCTGGAGAATTATGGCTTTTCCCGATGAGATTCCATGATTTTTCATGACTCCACAGTGTCTGATGAATTGTTTTTAACTGTCTCACTGAAGTTCCTTCATTGATGTTATGAGAAAGGTGAAGATAGTAGTCTCAAATGACACAGTTTGATAAAAAAAATGTTTAGGTAAAAACCATCATTAACGGTGGAGTGGGTTAATGTCAATTTCGTCGTCAAACAAGTCATTGACCGACAAAAGGAGTTATGTTTGTTTGACACATACTCACTGAGTGCTGTGTCAATTTAAAAATGGTTCATTTTATCTCAAATGTATCCAAAATATTGATGTCTGGCAGCTTGTAGAGGGTTAACAAGTGCCAACAGGAATATTTAATGTCACACCAAGAACTGTGAATGGCCATTTTTTCTTTAAAATCTACAAGATGTTTTCAGAGAAATCCAGGGAGAACAGAAATTTTAAGCTTTTGATGGGTATCATTGTTTTTCCAGCCCAAAACGGGTTAAGTGTTGTTTTTTGGAATACTCTTATTACTTCCAAAAATAATTCTCAGTGAATTCTACTTCCACTTATTTTGATCTCTCCTCCCAACTTCAGGTGCTGTGGGTACGCAAACACAGCCTATTTTATCAACATTTTGATGTTTGAGAACCTGCATAGGGTTAACAAATGCTTACAGGAATATTTTGTACACGCAACTTGTAATGTCACACTAAGATATGAGAATGGCCATTTTTTCCTGAAAATCTACGGGATGTTTTTAAAGAAATCCTCAGATAACATTAATTTTTAACCTTTTGAGGGGTATCTCTCTTTAACCAGCTCTAAAGGGTTAATGCTTGGTTTTGTGAATATCTTCATTACTTACAAAAATGATCGACGGTGAATTCCACTTCCAATGAAGGAGGTTATGTTTATCTCGTAGGTACAGATTTGGTGTTATGGTTGCCCAAGAACAGCCCATTTTCTCCAAATGTCAATGCTTGGCAGCCTCTGGGGGGTTAACAGATGGTTACCAAAACATTTTGTTCATGCAACTTGTAATGTCACTCGAAGACCTGCGAATGGTTAATTGCTCTTGAATTTTTTTTTTTTTTTGAGAAATCCACAGAAAACTGGAATTTTAAGCTTTTAAGGGGTATATCTCCTTAACCAGTTAAAAATGGGTTAAGACCTCGATTTTTGAATACATTTACTACTTACAAAAATGTTTCCCTGTCAGTTTTGCGCCCGGTAAAAGAAGTTACGTTTCTCTGTTGTATTCCCATTTGATGTTGTTGTTGTTCATAAACAGACTATTTTTTCAAAATTTTGACATTTAGCAGCCCATGGAGGGTTAACAAATGCTTACCGGAATAATTTATCCAATCAACTGGTAATGTGACACCATGACTTATCAATGGCCATTTTCTCTTGAAAACCCTACCAGATGTTTGTAAAGAAATCCAGGGAAAACATAAATTTTTAAGCCTTTAATGGGTATCACTATTAACAACCACAAAATGGGTTAACACTTGGTTTTTTTAATACCCTTATTACTTACAAAAATGGTCTTTGGTGAATTCCACTTCCAACAAAGGAGATTATGTTTATTTGTCAGGTACACGTTGGGTGATGTGCGTGCCTGGAAACAGCCCACTTCAACAAAATTACGATGCTTGGCAGCCTCTAGAGGGTTAATAAACGCTCACCGGAATATTTTGTCCATGCAACTTGTAATATCACACAAAGACCTGCGAGTAGACAATTTTTCTTGAAAACCTACAGGATGTTTTTAGAGAAATCCTCAGAAACTGGGAATTTTAAGATTTTAAGGGGTCTCTCTCTTTAGCCTGTCCAAAATGGGTTAAGACTTCGACTTTTGAATACCCTTACTACTTACAAACATGTTTGCGTATAGATTGTGCGCTGTCTCACTGAAGTCCCTTCATTGATGTTATGAGAAAGGTGAAGATAGTAATCTCAAATGACAGAGTTTGATAAAAAATTGTTTAGGTAAAAACCATCATTAACGGTGGAGTGGGTTAAAGTCAATATCGTCGTCCAACAAGTCAATGACCGACAAAAGGAGTTATGTTTCTTTGACACATACCCACTGAGTGCTGTGTCAATTTAAAAATGGTTCATTTTATCTCAAATGTTTCCCAAATATTGATGTCTGGCAGCTTGTAGAGGGTTGTTAACAAGTGCTAACAGGAATATTTATTCATGCAACTTGTAGTGTCACTCCAAGAACTGTGAATGGCCATTTTTTTCTTTAAAATCTACAAAATGTTTTCAGAGAAATCCAGGGAGAACATGAATTTTAAGCTTTTGATGGGTATCATTGTTTATCCAGCCCAAAACGGGTTAAGTGTTGTTTATTGAATACTCTTATTACTTCCAAAAATAATTCTCAGTGAATTCTACTTCCACTTATTTTGATCTCTCCTCCCAACTTTGGGTGCTGTGGGTACGCAAACACAGCCCATTTTATCAACATTTTGATGTTTGAGAACCTGCACAGGGTTAACAAATGCTTACAGGAATATTTTGTACATGCAACTTGTAATGTCACACTATTTATTTATTTATTGATGTTTAAGGTCACATATTTATGCACAATGGCTAATCATGACCGTGACAGTTTTAAGGGTGGAGGAAGCCGGAGTACCCGGGGAGAACCACCGAGCAACGACGAGCAGCTGCCAGCTCCTCAACATCGTAACTCCGCACTGCAGCACAGGCAGGGTTAGATTGGTTGAAGACATGCGTACCATCGACGTGCAGTACGCCTTAGTACACAGCGTCATCGTGCCCCCACGCGGGCAATGGAGATGAAGTGTCTTGCCCAAGGACACAACGTGGTTGCCGCAGGTGGGATTCGAACCGAGGACCTCTCGGCTTGCAGCCTGCATCTCTACCTACTGAGCCACCGCGCTCCCGTAATGTCACACTAAGATCTGAGAATGGCCATTTTTTCTTGAAAATCTACTGAATGGTTTTAAAAGAAATCCTCAGATAACACAAATTTTTAACCTTTTGAGGGGTATCTCTCTGTAACCAGCTCTAAAGGGTTAATGCCTGGTTTTGTTAATACCTTCAATGGGTACAAAAAAGTTCAACTGTGAATTCCATTTCCAATGAAGAGGGTTATGTTTATCTTGTAGGTACACATTTGGTGTTATGGTTGCCCAAGCACAGCCCATTTTCTCAAAATGTCTATGCCTGGCAGCCTCCGGGGGGTTAACAAATGTTTACCGAAACATTTTGTTCATGCTTGTAATGTCACTCGAAGACCTGCGAATGGTCAATTGTTCTTGAATTTTTTTTGAGAAATCCACAGAAAACTGGAATTTTAAGCTTTTAAGGGGTATATCTCCTTAACCAGTCAAAAATGGGTTAAGACCTCGATTTGTGAATACATTTACTACTTACAAAAATGTTTCCCTGTCAGTTTTGCGTCCGGTAAAAGAAGTTACGTTTCTCTGTTGCATTCCCTATTGATGTTGTTGTTGTTCAAAAACAGACTATTTGTTTCAAAATTTTGACATTTAGCAGCCCATGGAGGGTTAACAAATGCTTACCGGAATAATTTATCCAATCAACTGGTAATGTGACACTATGACCTATCAATGGCCATTTTCTCTTGAAAACGCTACCAGATGTTTGTTAAGAAATCCAGGGAAAACATAAATTTTGAAGCCTTTGATGGGTATCACTATTAACAACCACAAAAGGGGTTAACGATTGGTTTTTTGAATACCCTTATTACTTACAAAAATGGTCCTCGGTGAATTCCACTTCCAACAAAGTAGATTATGTGTATTTCTCAGGTACACGTTGGTTGCTGTGCGTGTCTGAAAACAGCCCATTTCAACAAAATTACGATGCTTGGCAGTCTGTAGAGGGTTAATAAACGCTCACCGGAATATTTTGTCCATGCAACTTACAATGTCACACAAAGACCTGCGAGTAGTCAATTTTTCTTGAGAACCTACAGGATGTATTTAGAGAAATCCACAGAAAACGGGAATTTTAAGATTTTAAGGGGTCTCTCTCTTTAGCCTCCCCAAAATGGGTTAAGACTTCGACTTTTGAATACCCTTACTACTTACAAAAATGTTTCCATATAGATTGTGCGCTCGATAAAAGAAGGCACTTTTCTTTGTGGCGTACCCATTGGGTGCTGTTGGCGTCCAAAAACAGCCCATTTTATCACAATTTTGACTTTTAGCAGCCCGTGGAGGGTTAACAAATGCTCACCGCAGTATTTTGTCTATGGACCTTCTATTGTCACACCAAGGCCTGGGAGTGACAAATTTTTCTTGGAGATCTACAAGACTCGTTTAGAGAAATCCACGGAAAACACAAATTTTTGAGCTTTGTGGGGGTATTGCTGTTTAACCAGCCCAAAGCGGGTTAACGCTTGGTTTTTTGAACACCCTTACTACTGACAAAAATGATCCTCGGTGAATTCCACTCCCAATAAAGGGAGTTATGTGTATCTCATGTATTGTTTGGGTGCGGTGGGGGCCTGAAACTGGCCTATTTCATCAAAATTTCGATGTTTGGCAGCCTGTGGAGGGTTACCATATGCATCGCCTGATATGTCGTGTGTACCAAAGGGCGTGCCACAGACAGGGCTAGCAATTACGAATGTATAAAAAAATCTACAAGACGTGTTTCGAGAAAGTGCCGATAAACCCCATTTTGGCAGTTTTTCGCCAATTCTGACGAAATAAGGGTTAAATCGAAAATTCCGCTTCGGTACATTTTTAGATTTTGTGCCCCTCTATGCGTGTGCAAAATTTCGTGAAAATCGGTTCGAAAATGGCTTCTGAATCATACGGACAAAATGTGTGGAAAAAAAACAACAAAAAACTAGACTTTATGATTCTGGAG
This sequence comes from Pictodentalium vernedei, assembly GCA_031216915.1. Lineage (NCBI taxonomy): Eukaryota > Metazoa > Mollusca > Scaphopoda > Dentaliida > Dentaliidae > Pictodentalium > Pictodentalium vernedei. Next base: position 556,528,718 of record CM062297.1, read on the forward strand.
AATCATGGCTTTTCCCGATGAGATTCCATGATTTTTCATGACTCCACAGTGTCTGATGAATTGTTTTTAACTGTCTCACTGAAGTTCCTTCATTGATGTTATGAGAAAGGTGAAGATAGTAGTCTCAAATGACACAGTTTGATAAAAAAAATGTTTAGGTAAAAACCATCATTAACGGTGGAGTGGGTTAATGTCAATTTCGTCGTCAAACAAGTCATTGACCGACAAAAGGAGTTATGTTTGTTTGACACATACTCACTGAGTGCTGTGTCAATTTAAAAATGGTTCATTTTATCTCAAATGTATCCAAAATATTGATGTCTGGCAGCTTGTAGAGGGTTAACAAGTGCCAACAGGAATATTTAATGTCACACCAAGAACTGTGAATGGCCATTTTTTCTTTAAAATCTACAAGATGTTTTCAGAGAAATCCAGGGAGAACAGGAATTTTAAGCTTTTGATGGGTATCATTGTTTTTCCAGCCCAAAACGGGTTAAGTGTTGTTTTTTGGAATACTCTTATTACTTCCAAAAATAATTCTCAGTGAATTCTACTTCCACTTATTTTGATCTCTCCTCCCAACTTCAGGTGCTGTGGGTACGCAAACACAGCCTATTTTATCAACATTTTGATGTTTGAGAACCTGCATAGGGTTAACAAATGCTTACAGGAATATTTTGTACACGCAACTTGTAATGTCACACTAAGATATGAGAATGGCCATTTTTTCCTGAAAATCTACGGGATGTTTTTAAAGAAATCCTCAGATAACATTAATTTTTAACCTTTTGAGGGGTATCTCTCTTTAACCAGCTCTAAAGGGTTAATGCTTGGTTTTGTGAATATCTTCATTACTTACAAAAATGATCGACGGTGAATTCCACTTCCAATGAAGGAGGATATGTTTATCTCGTAGGTACAGATTTGGTGTTATGGTTGCCCAAGAACAGCCCATTTTCTCCAAATGTCAATGCTTGGCAGCCTCTGGGGGGTTAACAGATGGTTACCAAAACATTTTGTTCATGCAACTTGTAATGTCACTCGAAGACCTGCGAATGGTTAATTGCTCTTGAATTTTTTTTTTTTTTGAGAAATCCACAGAAAACTGGAATTTTAAGCTTTTAAGGGGTATATCTCCTTAACCAGTTAAAAATGGGTTAAGACCTCGATTTTTGAATACTTTTACTACTTACAAAAATGTTTCCCTGTCAGTTTTGCGCCCGGTAAAAGAAGTTACGTTTCTCTGTTGTATTCCCATTTGATGTTGTTGTTGTTCATAAACAGACTATTTTTTCAAAATTTTGACATTTAGCAGCCCATGGAGGGTTAACAAATGCTTACCGGAATAATTTATCCAATCAACTGGTAATGTGACACCATGACTTATCAATGGCCATTTTCTCTTGAAAACCCTACCAGATGTTTGTAAAGAAATCCAGGGAAAACATAAATTTTTAAGCCTTTAATGGGTATCACTATTAACAACCACAAAATGGGTTAACACTTGGTTTTTTTAATACCCTTATTACTTACAAAAATGGTCTTTGGTGAATTCCACTTCCAACAAAGGAGATTATGTTTATTTCTCAGGTACACGTTGGGTGATGTGCGTGCCTGGAAACAGCCCACTTCAACAAAATTACGATGCTTGGCAGCCTCTAGAGGGTTAATAAAGGCTCACCGGAATATTTTGTCCATGCAACTTGTAATATCACACAAAGACCTGCGAGTAGACAATTTTTCTTGAAAACCTACAGGATGTTTTTAGAGAAATCCACAGAAACTGGGAATTTTAAGATTTTAAGGGGTCTCTCTCTTTAGCCTGTCCAAAATGGGTTAAGACTTCGACTTTTGAATACCCTTACTACTTACAAAAATGTTTGCGTATAGATTGTGCGCTGTCTCACTGAAGTCCCTTCATTGATGTTATGAGAAAGGTGAAGATAGTAATCTCAAATGACAGAGTTTGATAAAAAATTGTTTAGGTAAAAACCATCATTAACGGTGGAGTGGGTTAAAGTCAATATCGTCGTCCAACAAGTCAATGACCGACAAAAGGAGTTATGTTTCTTTGACACATACCCACTGAGTGCTGTGTCAATTTAAAAATGGTTCATTTTATCTCAAATGTTTCCCAAATATTGATGTCTGGCAGCTTGTAGAGGGTTGTTAACAAGTGCTAACAGGAATATTTATTCATGCAACTTGTAATGTCACTCCAAGAACTGTGAATGGCCATTTTTTTCTTTAAAATCTACAAGATGTTTTCAGAGAAATCCAGGGAGAACATGAATTTTAAGCTTTTGATGGGTATCATTGTGTATCCAGCTTAAAACGGGTTAAGTGTTGTTTATTGAATACTCTTATTACTTCCAAAAATAATTCTCAGTGAATTCTACTTCCACTTATTTTGATCTCTCCTCCCAACTTTGGGTGCTGTGGGTACGCAAACACAGCCCATTTTATCAACATTTTGATGTTTGAGAACCTGCACAGGGTTAACAAATGCTTACAGGAATATTTTGTACATGCAACTTGTAATGTCACACTATTTATTTATTTATTGATGTTTAAGGTCACATATTTATGCACAATGGCTAATCATGACCGTGACAGTTTTAAGGGTGGAGGAAGCCGGAGTACCCGGGGAGAACCACCGAGCAACGACGAGCAGCTGCCAGCTCCCCAACATCGTAACTCCGCACTGCAGCACAGGCAGGGTTAGATTGGTTGAAGACATGCGTACCATCGACGTGCATTACGCCTTAGTACACAGCGTCATCGTGCCCCCACGCGGGCAATGGAGATGAAGTGTCTTGCCCAAGGACACAACGCGGTTGCCGCAGGTGGGATTCGAACCGAGGACCTCTCGGCTTGCAGCCTGCATCTCTACCTACTGAGCCACCGCGCTCCCGTAATGTCACACTAAGATCTGAGAATGGCCATTTTTTCTTGAAAATCTACTGAATGATTTTAAAAGAAATCCTCAGATAACACAAATTTTTAACCTTTTGAGGGGTATCTCTCTGTAACCAGCTCTAAAGGGTTAATGCCTGGTTTTGTTAATACCTTCAATGGGTACAAAAAAGTTCAACTGTGAATTCCATTTCCAATGAAGAGGGTTATGTTTATCTTGTAGGTACACATTTGGTGTTATGGTTGCCCAAGCACAGCCCATTTTCTCAAAATGTCTATGCCTGGCAGCCTCCGGGGGGTTAACAAATGTTTACCGAAACATTTTGTTCATGCTTGTAATGTCACTCGAAGACCTGCGAATGGTCAATTGTTCTTGAATTTTTTTTTGAGAAATCCACAGAAAACTGGAATTTTAAGCTTTTAAGGGGTATATCTCCTTAACCAGTCAAAAATGGGTTAAGACCTCGATTTGTGAATACATTTACTACTTACAAAAATGTTTCCCTGTCAGTTTTGCGTCCGGTAAAAGAAGTTACGTTTCTCTGTTGCATTCCCTATTGATGTTGTTGTTGTTCAAAAACAGACTATTTTTTTCAAAATTTTGACATTTAGCAGCCCATGGAGGGTTAACAAATGCTTACCGGAATAATTTATCCTATCAACTGGTAATGTGACACTATGACCTATCAATGGCCATTTTCTCTTGAAAACGCTACCAGATGTTTGTTAAGAAATCCAGGGAAAACATAAATTTTGAAGCCTTTGATGGGTATCACTATTAACAACCACAAAAGGGGTTAACGATTGGTTTTTTGAATACCCTTATTACTTACAAAAATGGTCCTCGGTGAATTCCACTTCCAACAAAGCAGATTATGTGTATTTCTCAGGTACACGTTGGTTGCTGTGCGTGTCTGAAAACAGCCCATTTCAACAAAATTACGATGCTTGGCAGTCTGTAGAGGGTTAATAAACGCTCACCGGAATATTTTGTCCATGCAACTTACAATGTCACACAAAGACCTGCGAGTAGTCAATTTTTCTTGAGAACCTACAGGATGTATTTAGAGAAATCCACAGAAAACGGGAATTTTAAGATTTTAAGGGGTCTCTCTCTTTAGCCTCCCCAAAATGGGTTAAGACTTCGACTTTTGAATACCCTTACTACTTACAAAAATGTTTCCATATAGATTGTGCGCTCGATAAAAGAAGGCACTTTTCTTTGTGGCGTACCCATTGGGTGCTGTTGGCGTCCAAAAACAGCCCATTTTATCACAATTTTGACTTTTAGCAGCCCGTGGAGGGTTAACAAATGCTCACCGCAGTATTTTGTCTATGGACCTTCTATTGTCACACCAAGGCCTGGGAGTGACAAATTTTTCTTGGAGATCTACAAGACTCGTTTAGAGAAATCCACGGAAAACACAAATTTTTGAGCTTTGTGGGGGTATTGCTGTTTAACCAGCCCAAAGCGGGTTAACGCTTGGTTTTTTTGAACACCCTTACTACTGACAAAAATGATCCTCGGTGAATTCCACTCCCAATAAAGGGAGTTATGTGTATCTCTCATGTATTGTTTGGGTGCGGTGGGGGCCTGAAACTGGCCTATTTCATCAAAATTTCGATGTTTGGCAGCCTGTGGAGGGTTACCATATGCATCGCCTGATATGTCGTGTATATCAAAGGGCGTGTCACAGACAGGGCTAGCAATTACGAATGTATAAAAAAATCTACAAGACGTGTTTCGAGAAAGTGCCGATAAACCCCAATTTTGGCAGTTTTTCGCCAATTCTGACGAAATAAGGGTTAAATCGAAAATTCCGCTTTGGTACATTTTTAGATTTTGTGCCCCTCTATGCGTGTGCAAAATTTCGTGAAAATCGGTTCGAAAATGGCTTCTGAATCATACGGACAAAATGTGTGGAAAAAAAACAACAAAAAACTAGACTTTATGATTCTGGAGAATTATGGCTTTTCCCGATGAGATTCCATGATTTTTCATGACTCCACAGTGTCTGATGAATTGTTTTTAACTGTCTCACTGAAGTTCCTTCATTGATGTTATGAGAAAGGTGAAGATAGTAGTCTCAAATGACACAGTTTGATAAAAAAAATGTTTAGGTAAAAACCATCATTAACGGTGGAGTGGGTTAATGTCAATTTCGTCGTCAAACAAGTCATTGACCGACAAAAGGAGTTATGTTTGTTTGACACATACTCACTGAGTGCTGTGTCAATTTAAAAATGGTTCATTTTATCTCAAATGTATCCAAAATATTGATGTCTGGCAGCTTGTAGAGGGTTAACAAGTGCCAACAGGAATATTTAATGTCACACCAAGAACTGTGAATGGCCATTTTTTCTTTAAAATCTACAAGATGTTTTCAGAGAAATCCAGGGAGAACAGAAATTTTAAGCTTTTGATGGGTATCATTGTTTTTCCAGCCCAAAACGGGTTAAGTGTTGTTTTTTGGAATACTCTTATTACTTCCAAAAATAATTCTCAGTGAATTCTACTTCCACTTATTTTGATCTCTCCTCCCAACTTCAGGTGCTGTGGGTACGCAAACACAGCCTATTTTATCAACATTTTGATGTTTGAGAACCTGCATAGGGTTAACAAATGCTTACAGGAATATTTTGTACACGCAACTTGTAATGTCACACTAAGATATGAGAATGGCCATTTTTTCCTGAAAATCTACGGGATGTTTTTAAAGAAATCCTCAGATAACATTAATTTTTAACCTTTTGAGGGGTATCTCTCTTTAACCAGCTCTAAAGGGTTAATGCTTGGTTTTGTGAATATCTTCATTACTTACAAAAATGATCGACGGTGAATTCCACTTCCAATGAAGGAGGTTATGTTTATCTCGTAGGTACAGATTTGGTGTTATGGTTGCCCAAGAACAGCCCATTTTCTCCAAATGTCAATGCTTGGCAGCCTCTGGGGGGTTAACAGATGGTTACCAAAACATTTTGTTCATGCAACTTGTAATGTCACTCGAAGACCTGCGAATGGTTAATTGCTCTTGAATTTTTTTTTTTTTTGAGAAATCCACAGAAAACTGGAATTTTAAGCTTTTAAGGGGTATATCTCCTTAACCAGTTAAAAATGGGTTAAGACCTCGATTTTTGAATACATTTACTACTTACAAAAATGTTTCCCTGTCAGTTTTGCGCCCGGTAAAAGAAGTTACGTTTCTCTGTTGTATTCCCATTTGATGTTGTTGTTGTTCATAAACAGACTATTTTTTCAAAATTTTGACATTTAGCAGCCCATGGAGGGTTAACAAATGCTTACCGGAATAATTTATCCAATCAACTGGTAATGTGACACCATGACTTATCAATGGCCATTTTCTCTTGAAAACCCTACCAGATGTTTGTAAAGAAATCCAGGGAAAACATAAATTTTTAAGCCTTTAATGGGTATCACTATTAACAACCACAAAATGGGTTAACACTTGGTTTTTTTAATACCCTTATTACTTACAAAAATGGTCTTTGGTGAATTCCACTTCCAACAAAGGAGATTATGTTTATTTGTCAGGTACACGTTGGGTGATGTGCGTGCCTGGAAACAGCCCACTTCAACAAAATTACGATGCTTGGCAGCCTCTAGAGGGTTAATAAACGCTCACCGGAATATTTTGTCCATGCAACTTGTAATATCACACAAAGACCTGCGAGTAGACAATTTTTCTTGAAAACCTACAGGATGTTTTTAGAGAAATCCACAGAAACTGGGAATTTTAAGATTTTAAGGGGTCTCTCTCTTTAGCCTGTCCAAAATGGGTTAAGACTTCGACTTTTGAATACCCTTACTACTTACAAACATGTTTGCGTATAGATTGTGCGCTGTCTCACTGAAGTCCCTTCATTGATGTTATGAGAAAGGTGAAGATAGTAATCTCAAATGACAGAGTTTGATAAAAAATTGTTTAGGTAAAAACCATCATTAACGGTGGAGTGGGTTAAAGTCAATATCGTCGTCCAACAAGTCAATGACCGACAAAAGGAGTTATGTTTCTTTGACACATACCCACTGAGTGCTGTGTCAATTTAAAAATGGTTCATTTTATCTCAAATGTTTCCCAAATATTGATGTCTGGCAGCTTGTAGAGGGTTGTTAACAAGTGCTAACAGGAATATTTATTCATGCAACTTGTAGTGTCACTCCAAGAACTGTGAATGGCCATTTTTTTCTTTAAAATCTACAAGATGTTTTCAGAGAAATCCAGGGAGAACATGAATTTTAAGCTTTTGATGGGTATCATTGTTTATCCAGCCCAAAACGGGTTAAGTGTTGTTTATTGAATACTCTTATTACTTCCAAAAATAATTCTCAGTGAATTCTACTTCCACTTATTTTGATCTCTCCTCCCAACTTTGGGTGCTGTGGGTACGCAAACACAGCCCATTTTATCAACATTTTGATGTTTGAGAACCTGCACAGGGTTAACAAATGCTTACAGGAATATTTTGTACATGCAACTTGTAATGTCACACTATTTATTTATTTATTGATGTTTAAGGTCACATATTTATGCACAATGGCTAATCATGACCGTGACAGTTTTAAGGGTGGAGGAAGCCGGAGTACCCGGGGAGAACCACCGAGCAACGACGAGCAGCTGCCAGCTCCTCAACATCGTAACTCCGCACTGCAGCACAGGCAGGGTTAGATTGGTTGAAGACATGCGTACCATCGACGTGCAGTACGCCTTAGTACACAGCGTCATCGTGCCCCCACGCGGGCAATGGAGATGAAGTGTCTTGCCCAAGGACACAACGCGGTTGCCGCAGGTGGGATTCGAACCGAGGACCTCTCGGCTTGCAGCCTGCATCTCTGCCTACTGAGCCACCGCGCTCCCGTAATGTCACACTAAGATCTGAGAATGGCCATTTTTTCTTGAAAATCTACTGAATGGTTTTAAAAGAAATCCTCAGATAACACAAATTTTTAACCTTTTGAGGGGTATCTCTCTGTAACCAGCTCTAAAGGGTTAATGTCTGGTTTTGTTAATACCTTCAATGGGTACAAAAAAGTTCAACTGTGAATTCCATTTCCAATGAAGAGGGTTATGTTTATCTTGTAGGTACACATTTGGTGTTATGGTTGCCCAAGCACAGCCCATTTTCTCAAAATGTCTATGCCTGGCAGCCTCCGGGGGGTTAACAAATGTTTACCGAAACATTTTGTTCATGCTTGTAATGTCACTCGAAGACCTGCGAATGGTCAATTGTTCTTGAATTTTTTTTTGAGAAATCCACAGAAAACTGGAATTTTAAGCTTTTAAGGGGTATATCTCCTTAACCAGTCAAAAATGGGTTAAGACCTCGATTTGTGAATACATTTACTACTTACAAAAATGTTTCCCTGTCAGTTTTGCGTCCGGTAAAAGAAGTTACGTTTCTCTGTTGCATTCCCTATTGATGTTGTTGTTGTTCAAAAACAGACTATTTGTTTCAAAATTTTGACATTTAGCAGCCCATGGAGGGTTAACAAATGCTTACCGGAATAATTTATCCAATCAACTGGTAATGTGACACTATGACCTATCAATGGCCATTTTCTCTTGAAAACGCTACCAGATGTTTGTTAAGAAATCCAGGGAAAACATAAATTTTGAAGCCTTTGATGGGTATCACTATTAACAACCACAAAAGGGGTTAACGATTGGTTTTTTGAATACCCTTATTACTTACAAAAATGGTCCTCGGTGAATTCCACTTCCAACAAAGCAGATTATGTGTATTTCTCAGGTACACGTTGGTTGCTGTGCGTGTCTGAAAACAGCCCATTTCAACAAAATTACGATGCTTGGCAGTCTGTAGAGGGTTAATAAACGCTCACCGGAATATTTTGTCCATGCAACTTACAATGTCACACAAAGACCTGCGAGTAGTCAATTTTTCTTGAGAACCTACAGGATGTATTTAGAGAAATCCACAGAAAACGGGAATTTTAAGATTTTAAGGGGTCTCTCTCTTTAGCCTCCCCAAAATGGGTTAAGACTTCGACTTTTGAATACCCTTACTACTTACAAAAATGTTTCCATATAGATTGTGCGCTCGATAAAAGAAGGCACTTTTCTTTGTGGCGTACCCATTGGGTGCTGTTGGCGTCCAAAAACAGCCCATTTTATCACAATTTTGACTTTTAGCAGCCCGTGGAGGGTTAACAAATGCTCACCGCAATATTTTGTCTATGGACCTTCTATTGTCACACCAAGGCCTGGGAGTGACAAATTTTTCTTGGAGATCTACAAGACTCGTTTAGAGAAATCCACGGAAAACACAAATTTTTGAGCTTTGTGGGGGTATTGCTGTTTAACCAGCCCAAAGCGGGTTAACGCTTGGTTTTTTGAACACCCTTACTACTGACAAAAATGATCCTCGGTGAATTCCACTCCCAATAAAGGGAGTTATGTGTATCTCTCATGTATTGTTTGGGTGCGGTGGGGGCCTGAAACTGGCCTATTTCATCAAAATTTCGATGTTTGGCAGCCTGTGGAGGGTTACCATATGCATCGCCTGATATGTCGTATGTATCAAAGGGCGTGTCACAGACAGGGCTAGCAATTACGAATGTATAAAAAAATCTACAAGACGTGTTTCGAGAAAGTGCCGATAAACCCCAATTTTGGCAGTTTTTCGCCAATTCTGACGAAATAAGGGTTAAATCGAAAATTCCGCTTTGGTACATTTTTAGATTTTGTGCCCCTCTATGCGTGTGCAAAATTTCGTGAAAATCGGTTCGAAAATGGCTTCTGAATCGTACGGACAAAATGTGTGGAAAAAAAAAAAAAAAAAAAAAAAACCCCCAAAAAAAAAAAAAAAAAAAAAAAAAATAATAATCCGTAGAAATTCAATAGTCTTTTCCAGAGGGAAAAGCCTAACAAAAAAAAAAAAAAAAAATAATAATAATCCGTAGAAAAACAATAGTCTTTTCCAGAGGGAAAAGCCTAAAAAAAAAAATAATAATAATAATCCGTAGAAAAACAATAGTCTTTTCCAGACGGAAAAGCCTAAATAGTCTTTTCCAGAGGGAAAAGCCTAACTAAATTGCGTTGTTCATTCGAAGTGTAGTGGACGGTTGTTTGTCGGTTAGGGCATTCTGTCGGGTAGATCTCCGGTGTACAGTCACACACAAAAAAGTTTGGTTTAAACAATATTTATTTCGAGAATATAATAGCAGAAATTGATACATACATTGATGTGGATTCGGCAGGAAGCTGTAAGCTTATACAAGGCCGTTTCCACCAAAACAAGATTACATGTAGTTACCAATGACAATAGCAGGTATATGGATGACTTTATGTCCTTAGTTGAACAGTATTTGCATACATAACACAGGCGTCAGTAGTCGAGCTCAAACATCGTTGTCCGTGGGTCCCCGCCCCGTACTCCAAGCCAACACCTTACCCCACACAGATATAGTACGAGTATTGCACAAGAGACGTCTTTAACCCCTAAACATTTATTTTCCGTTTCAAAAACACAGCTCTTCGGCCCCCAATGGAGCGGGCTCAATAAGCACACTCCAGTGGAGGGTCGTGAGCCACGTTTGTGAGTCCAAAATTGTAAAGGAAGTAAATTTTGATTACGTGGAATATTTGTTAATAGGACCACCCAATCTTGGCCATCGCGTGAGGCAGGGGCAGGGACCACCGGAAGACGATGTGTTAAAATATTGAGACTACAGGCTAGTCAGCTTGAATACATGGTGCATTTCTACACAGGAATAACGTAAGTAACTTCATTCGAATCGTTTCGCAGAAGATTATATGTACAAACCGTGAATACAGTCCGAGTGGCGCTGAGCTGCAATGAGAGTTGAGTGGTGGTGAGGTCTTTAATCGTTCCGTTCAGCTAGTTTGGTAACCATATTCATAACAATTTTAATATTTTGACCGGTTTAATACGATGATACAAATTAATCATTGGAATCGCTTACTTGATAATATAAAATCGTGTACCACTTCAAAGATAAGACGGTTGTCTTCGTTGTTCAAGAATTCCGAACCAAAAAGAAGTGTAGATACGTCCGCCCCAAAAATGTTTGATGTAACGTACGCGAAAACATATAAAATGCATACCTGTGGTTGGAATTGAAGTGCATCTGCAAATGGAACTCTTGATGGGTAGTGTATGACCAGTTCCTGCATGGCGACGGGTAAGCTGGTTCTGTGTAAATGAGAAACAGAGATAAAGTGACTTGTACGGACGTTGGGTTGTTTATGAACTGTGCGTACGTCCATCCGACAGTAAGAACTGTATGTATGTTTTATAACTGCAGAAATTTCGTTGATAATTATAGACTGTTAGTCTGTTCAGTTTTAATCGTATCTACACTTCTACAGACGTCCGTCCAATCAACCGTACAATGAGCATATCTATGAACAATCTGTGTTATTCGCATGAAATTGTTGCAACCGAAAATCCAGTTGCCAGTTATTTGTAAAAAACGTTGGATTCCATGCGCCAGATTTAGCCAATATATTTCCGTATCCAGTGATATTTGTTCCTACGACATTACCGTGTGATGAACAGTGTTTGTATGGCAAGCCAGTAGTGCTTTCAAAAGATTTTGATAACTTTGTCGCGTTGTGGTAGTAGTGACTGAGCGATATAGACTAAGCGACTTGAAATGTGTACTTACTTTTGGGTAGTAGCAAATGCACATACAAACAGCAGTACAAATATATACACAAGCATATTTGGTAGCGTACCCAGTCTAATCGAGATTATGAAGTTATAGTATACTTGGTGCGAAACTTTCCCACTGTTGATAATTTATACTTAGTGGTTTTAGTGGTCTTAGTGATCTTTGTGGTCTTTGTGGTCGTATCTCCGTAATAGTGTGATTTCTGTGTGGTAGCATTACGTGAGTACGTGTATTTTCTGTGTGGCGACAGTGAGGAGAGTGTGTGACTTCTGTGTGGTTTGCCCTTGGTTATTGTCTCAGGGTGTTGGTCATATTTTGCACATTGTTTGGTGCTTTGCATGGTTTAGTATTAACTCATATCGTGTAGTATAGATTGGATTGGCATTACTCAGTGGGACACATACACGACACACACACAGGGATTTACTTGCAGAATCAAATTTATTGTATATTCATTTGTAAATAAATCATGGAAATTATTTCATTGTCTTTCACCGGATCTAAAAAGAACCCCAGTCACCCCAAATCGTGACAACAATATAGGACCCTTTCTAGTGAGTATGTGGCCAAGTGCTAAGCGTCAATACCAACCGGCACATGGATACCATAACTACAAGTACCGATATTTAAATGTATGTCAGGTGGACAACTGTCATTACTGTGATGTTCCATTTGATTCTCCATTTTCTAAGATCTAAAAAACAAAACAGAAAAAAACAGAGACCATTTAACTATCCCTCCAACCCCGCCAACCTAAAATTAATTTGGAGATAGTTTTTCCAACTTGAACTCTTCTAACTTTCTATTTTTGCTGTGCAACATTGTACTTAATTTTACCTATTACCAGCTCTTGTGCCATTGTAATAACTACAACTAATTTCTTCTTGAAACTCACCAACAACTATGCTGTATTTTATAAAGCAGTAACTTTAATTACTATATTGGTTGGTCTGTGCATATGCTTGGTTGCTATTGGCGGCAGGCTTTATCGTCATGGCGGGTAGTATAAGTTTGGACGAGATCCAGAAGAATCCACAGTATGAATTCAGTCATTAAATAAACAATAAGATTTGCATGTTGTCTGAAGATGATAACCCGACCCCTCCCTACAATATTGTAGATCGCCAATATTGGAAACTATAACCGATATGGAAAACAATAACCGCTACGAACTCTGAACATCCTCCGCTTCATCCCCAAAAGTGATCACCCACCTCTAGGGAGGCGAGCGTTGGTCGAGCGTTGGTCCTGCGCCCTGCTAAATATCCCTCTTTTGTAAGCATCTGTAGCATGCATTTTTTAACCCAGCCAAATAAGTTCCAAAGCAGGCCTTCCCCCGAACCAGGGAAGCTCGGGTCTTTCTATGGGTGGTCCCCGAAAGGGACCGTTGTTGCTCTCTCTTCACGATCCAAAAGATACATCCAACTGTAATCCAGAAAAAAAATTGAACCAACTCGGGCTTCCATCAACCGCCTGAGGCAGCCTATTTGCCAATGATGGCCCTCTACCACACGATAACGAACCTCCTAAGCGGCAGACTTTACTTGCCCGAAAAAAACGTTACAGCCCCCTCGGGAGAGGTAGCACCTTTGCGAGAGCCCCCCCCCCTCTCGCTCTGGTCCTCACCAGAGGGGTCAGACAACGATCATCACAAAGACAAACCATGACTCCTCATATCATCGAAACCTGGACATCTGACGAGCACCCGAAGCTATCCCGCATTCATCACGCCCAGACATGTAGACATAAAGCTTGTTCTACAGCGTCCCTGCGCGCCGAATTCAGTCATTTAAAAAACAATAAAATTTGCATGTTGTCTGAAAACGATAACTACAATATTGTAGATAGTAAGTATTCCCCACCCCCCACCCCCCCCCACCCCCACCCCCGGTGAGGCGCGTTCTGAGCTCAACGGATCAGGTAGTGCCTTCTTAGCTTTTCATATTAACTGCCAAAGACTCCATGCTCACTCGGACCCATTTTATAACTTATTTTGTCAACTGAATAATTCTCAGAACACATTAGACGTCATCGGACTCACAGAAATATTTCAAATCCCCGAGAATATATCTTATACCCTTGAAGGTTATCACTAACTACTAAAACATACAAGAAGCAATGACGACGATGGACGCGGTGGTGTTGGTCTTTTCATTAGGGTTGATATCTTTTTTAGTATTCGACATGATCTTTGCGTCTTCATACCTCACGTCATAGACCCAAAGTAACTTCGACCCAAATCGGTAATTTCGACCAAAAATAAAGGAATTTCCCAAAGTAAGTTCGACCCAATTTCGGTAACTTGGACCCACTATTTTCCCCGGCTCAAGAGCCCTCCCACTGACCGCCTTACCGATCGGTAATTTCCACCCACTTATGAATTATTATGCCCCCGAAAAATGTTCGAGGGGGTATATAGTCGAGGTCTACGTCCGTCCGTACTTGCGTACGTCCGTCCGTCCGTCCTTACGAACATTTTGTATTATAACTCGAGCATCAGTTGTTGGATTTTAATGTTCTTTGGTATGGTTATAGGGCAGCTTGGGGGAACGGATGCCCTCGTACCTAGCGTTTCGTCCATTCATGTTTGGTAGAGTTATGGCCCCTGTTTGTTTTTGACCTCTGTTTCCGGCTAAGGTAAATTGTACCATAGCCTATAGGGCAAAGTGCTGCTCAATTTTTTTTAGTTCTTTATTTTTCTGCGGTCCAGTGCTTGCAGGGGAGGTTGCATTATATTTTAACCTCTACATATCAATATATCCATATAAATATGGATGACACAAGAATAATAGTGATTTTGATTCCAGACCATTTAAAATTGTATCACCGTACCAATCGATTTCAAATTTTATTTGCTTATTACTAATGTCAAAATACAGGTCAAGTTCGATTTGCAGGTTCACTCCGACCATTCTTGCAAGAGTTATGCCTCTTTTTGAACTAAAAAATCACATATTTCCCAATTTCAGCTTTATTCTTACTGTCCAGTGCCTATAGGGGAACTGCTGCCCGATTTTTTAGTCCACTATTTCTGTACTGCCCAATGCTTGCAGGGGAGGTTGCAGGTCATTTTAAACTACATATCAATATAAGCATACAAATATGGATGCCAATTTCAGCTTTATTCTTTCTGGCCATTGCCTGTGGGGGAAGTGCTACCCAATTTTTTTCTAGCCCACCATTTCTGTGCTGCCAAGTGCTTGATGGGGAGGTTGCATGTCATTTTAACCTACTACATATTGATATAACCATATAAAGATGGATGCCAATTTCAGCTTTATTAGTCACCTACCGGCATCGCCGGAGGGGACTATAGGTTTGCACTCTGTCCATCCGTCAGTCTGTCAGTCTGTCAGTCACACTTTAGTGTTCCGGAGTTTTTTTTGGAAACGCTTCAACGGAATGATTTCATTTTTGGTAAACAATACAATACAATACAATATTTTATTCACAATATACATGTACATATAGTGTAGTTACAAATATAAATGTATTTAGATGTTTTCCAACAAAAAAAAGTGTAACTAGAACAATGACAAGTTGTAAAAAACATGCATATTGTAAGGAGACTGCATAGCACAATGGCTGTCTTCCTGCCTCTCCTATTTGGAAGTGCAAGGATGGGGCAGTACAGGTGGTAAATAATTTTCAATTTCTTTTCAAGAGATGCAATACATAACAAAGACTGGTATTCTTTATTAAGTGTTTGGAGGAGATTCAGAAAAGGGAAGCATTACAAATCTGGTCACACCTTAAAGGCAGTCTACACCGTGTTCTCATCTTACTATGTTTTTCTGAGCTGCTGTTATTAATGGCCTAGTCACGCAAGCGATCACTGACTCTAGTGTTACAATCAGGACACTGTGGATTGAAACATGTCGGGGTGTATTATAAGTTTCCAAGGCATGTAACATTATGGAGCGTTTGAATATAGAGCGACTTAGTTCAGATTGAATGCCATTGCTTAGGTCATTCCATATAGTTTAGGGAATGAGTGTTTTGGTAAATTTGCAGAGAAGCATGTTCGAGGTGTATTTCTATTTAATTGCCCACTTTGTCTGGTTAGCATTCCGGTTGGGTGATTATAGATTTGGAGGAAAATTTCAAAACTTTTTGGCAAATTTCCAGTGTGCCAATCACCAATGAACAGTAGTTAAGTGTGTAGCATGTAAAGATCATCAAACTTGAGAATTTCATCTTTGAGGAATAAGGGGCTCATGTGGGAATTGGATTTTTTATATTTATTACACGAAGAGCTCTCTTTTGTAATGTAAAGAGCTTTTTGAGGCTGTTGCATGACCCCAGACTTGAATTGCATACAGCAAGTGACTCTGAACCAAAGTGAAGTAGAGTGTTTTAAGGGCTTGATGAGGGAGAATTCTTTTTGCCCTATTTATTGTGTATATCGCTCTGGAAATCTTCGAAGCTATACATGAAACATGGCTATCGAATTTGATGATTTCATCAGAACATACTCCTAAGAATTTTAGTGTCTTCGTGTCCGATCTATTTGATATCTGGGTTAATTCTGAGTTATTAAGGAGAAGGCGACGCTGGGTTTGGACATACTTTGTATGAGGTGGGTGAATGATTATGTACTTTGTTTTTGGGCATTAAGGGATAATTTATTTGCCTTGCACTACTCACTAACTACTATAGAACGATGACTTACAGATCAAATTGAGTTTCATGCTAATTGCATTATTTTTGTGTGAGTTACAGCCCTTGGAAATATGGAAAAGCACCAAAATATCAGTTTTCCGGAGTTTTTTTGGAAACGCTTCACGGAGTTTTTTTTGGAAACGCTTCAACGGAATGATTTCATTTTGGTAAACTACTATAGAACGATGACTTACAGATCAAGTTTGAGTTTCATGCTGATTGCATTATTCTTGTGTGAGTTATGGCCTTTGGAAATATGGAAAAGCTCCAAAATATCAATTTTCTGGACTTTTTTTGGAAATACTTCAACGGAATGATTTCATTTTTGGTAACTTACTATAGATCGATGACTTACAGATCAAGTTTGAGTTTTATGTTGATTGCCTTATTCTTGTGTGAGTTATGGCATTTGAAAATATGGAAAAGTGCCAAAATATCAGTTTTCCGGACTATTTTGAAAGCGCTTCAACGGAATGATTTCATTGTTGGTAACCTACTATAGAACGATGACTTCCAGATCAAGTTTCATTTGCACTCTGTCAGTCCGTCAGCCAGCCAGCCAGTCAGCCAGTCTGTCAGTCATGCTCTTTAGTTTTCCGGACTTTTTTGGAAATGCTTCAACCGAATGATTTCATTCTTGGTAACCTACTATAGAACGATGACTTACAGATCAAGTTTGAGCTTCATGCTGACTGCATTATTCTTGTGTGAGTTATGGCCATTGGAAATATGGAAAAACTCCAAAATATCAGTTTTCCAGACTTTTTTTGGAAACTCTTCAACGGAATGATTTCATTTTTGATAATCTGCTATAGAACGATGACTTACATCTTACTATGTTTTTCTGAGCTGCTGTTATTAATGGCCTAGTCACGCAAGCGATCACTGACTCTAGTGTTACAATCAGGACACTGTGGATTGAAACATGTCGGGGGTGTATTATAAGTTTCCAAGGCATGTAACATTATGAAGCGTTTGAATATAGAGCGACTCGGTTCAGATTGAATGCCATTGCTTAGGTCATTCCATAGTTTAGGAAATGAGTGTTTTGGTAAATTTGCAGAGAAGCATGTTCGAGGTGTATTTCTATTTAATTGCCCACTTTGTCTGGTTAGCATTCCGGTTGGGTGATTATAGATTTGGAGGAAAATTTCAAAACTTTTTGGCAAATTTCCAGTGTGCCAATCACCAATGAACAGTAGTTAAGTGTGTAGCCTGTAAAGATCATCAAACTTGAGAATTTCATCTTTAAGGAATAAGGGGTTCGTGTGGAATTGTATTTTTTATATTTATTACACACAGAGCTCTCTTTTGTTATGTGAAGAGCTTTTTGTGGCTGTTGCATGACCCCAGACTTGAATTGCATACAGCAAGTGACTCTGAACCAAAGTGAAGTAGAGTGTTTTAAGGGCTTGATGAGGGAGAATTCTTTTTGCCCTATTTATTGTGTATATCGCTCTGGAAATCTTCGATGCTATATATGAAACCTGGCTATCGAATTTGATAATTTCATCAAAACATACTCCTAAGAATTTTAGTGTCTTCGTGTCCGATCTATTTGATATCTGGGTTAATTCTGAGTTATTAAGGAGAAGGCGACGCTGGGTTTGGACATACTTTGTATGAGGTGGGTGAATGATTACGTACATTGTTTTTGGGCATTTAGGGATAATTTATTTGCCTTGCACCACTCACTTACTACTATAGAACGATGACTTACAGATCAAATTGAGTTTCATGCTGATTGCATTATTCTTGTGTGAGTTACGGCCCTTGGAAATATGGAAAAGCACCAAAATATCAGTTTTCCGGAGTTTTTTTGGAAACGCTTCACGGTGTTTTTTTGGAAACGCTTCAACGGAATGATTTCATTTGGGTAAACTACTATAGAACGATGACTTACAGATCAAGTTTGAGTTTCATGCTGATTGCATTATTCTTGTGTGAGTTATGGCCTTTGGAAATATGGAAAAGCGCCAAAATATCAATTTTCTGGACTTTTTTTGGAAATACTTCAACGGAATGATTTCATTTTTGGTAACTTACTATAGATCGATGACTTACAGATCAAGTTTGAGTTTCATGTTGATTGCCTTATTCTTGTGTGAGTTATGGCATTTGGAAATATGGAAAAGAGCCAAAATATCAGTTTTCCGGACTTTTTTAGAAACGCTTCAACAGAATGATTTCATTTTTGGTAACCTACTATAGAACGATGACTTCCAGATCAAGTTTCATTTGCACCCTGCGAGTCCGCCAGCCTGTCAGTCAGTCTGTCAGTCATGCTCTTTAGTTTTCCGGACTTTTTTGGAAATGCTTCAACCGAATGATTTTATTCTTGGTAACCTACTATAGAACGATGACTTACAGATCAAGTTTGAGTTTCATGCTGATTGCATTATTCTTGTGTGAGTTATGGCCATTGGAAATATGGAAAAACTCCAAAATATCAGCTTTCCAGACTTTTTTGGTAAACTCTTCAACGGAATGATTTCATTTTTGGTAATCTACTATAGAACGATGACTTACAGATCAAGTTTGGGTTTCATGTTGATTGCCTTATCCTTGTGTGAGTTATGGCCCTTGGAAATATGGAAAAGCGCCAAAATATCAGTTTTCCGGACTTTTTTGGAAACGCTTCAATGGAATGATTTCATTTTTGGTAACCTACTATAGAACGATGACTTACAGATCAAGTTTCATTTGCACTCTGTCCATCCGTCAGTCTTTCAGTCAGTCTGTCAGTCATACTTTAGTTTTCCGGACTTTTTTTGGAAATACTTCAACCGAATGATTTCATTCTTGGTAACTGTAGACGAGTGCTTTGGCCGAACTGTTCTTGTTCAACTTTATTGCATGTACGCGTGACTGTGAAAGGTACAATCTGGTAACTCTCGCATGTAACAACACACGGCTAAACATCATTAAATATATAACCTTCAAGTCTTCTCACATAATTCTACATGGTGACAGAAGCGGGATTCAGTCAGCTTTCCATTCCAAGAAGATACTAGTGCAAACAAAATATTTATTCTGACATTTAACGTCGCAATCATTGCTCGGAAAGACATTACATTTCCTATTTTCGTGTTTTGAACTTTGACCCCTTACTTGGTGAAACTGAAAATGGATAGTGGTCTCCGCAAGCCGGATATTTTGTCGTTTGAAGGCAACGTGGCCGAGAACTGGCGTCTTTTTGCCCAAGAGTTTGACATTTGTATTGCCGCAGCCCATAGCGAAAAAGATAAGAAAACACAGGCATATATTTTGCTAAATTTAGCCGGCACTGAAGCCATTGAACGCGAAAGAAGTTTTACGTACGGATCCGACGAAACTCGCGAAGATCCGGTAACCATGAAACGCAAGTTCTATGAACTCTGTAACCCACAAAAAAACATAACTATGGAAAGGCATAAGTTCAACTCAAGAAATCAAAAACCAAATGAGTCTATTCAAGACTATGTAACAGATTTAAAAAATAAAGCAAGCACATGTGAATTTCAAACTCTGAAAGATGATCTTATACGTGACCACATAGTTTGTGGAATAAGAAATGACAATGTAAGAAAACTACTTCTACGCGAAAGTAAACTTTCTCTCGAAAAGGCAATTTCCATTTGTCAAGTGAATGAGCTTTCTGACGAACGAATTAAATAAATTTCACAACATTTGACTGAACATGATGTTGCCGCAATAAGCAAATATAGGTACAAAGCAAAGAAGCAAACTTTGGATCACAAACCTAAATCTCTACCTCCACAACAAACAGGACCATGTGGCAATTGTGGTGAATTACACCCTCCAAGGAACTGTCCAGCCTATGGTAAACAGTGTAGTGCATGTCATAAGATGAATCATTTCCAAAAATTTTGTCGTTTATCTCGAAGGATTAATTGTCAACAGAAATTTCAAAATCACAAGGCTATTCATGACATTGCACCAGAATTTGATGAATGTGTTAACGATTTTGATCAATTTGTCATCGAAACAGCAAGTGATGTTAAGAACCGAGAAGTACATGCCACTCTACATATTAACGGTAACCCCATTGACTTAAAAATAGATACAGGTGCAAAATGCAACGTCATTCCTTTATCACTCTGTGAACAACTGAAACTTAAAATGCAAATTGATCCATGTCAAAATGTCAACTTGATTGCATACAATGGCCATAACATTGACTGTATTGGCCGACTTACCATTCAATGTGTGTATCAAACTCAAACTCACAAAATACAATTTTTTGTTGTTGACAAAAATGTACAACCAATTATTGGTTTGGAAGATTGTTTGAATTTGCGTCTCATTAAATTTGATAAAGAAATTCATACTATTAACCCAGAAACATTTTCTGAAACTATTTTTAACGACTATTCAGATTTATTTGATGACAAGCTCGGTCAGCTTCCTTTGACTTACAAAATGAAACTGACGCAAGATGCGCAACCTGTTGTTCGTCCGCCGCGAAAAATTCCAGTCCCAATGATGGACAAAGTAAAACAAGAGCTTAATCGTATGACACAACAAAAGATCATTGAACAGGTTGACCAACCAACTGAATGGGTATCAAAGATGGTTGCAGCAAAAAAGAAAGACTCTGATGATATACGCATTTGTATTGATCCTCACGATCTGAATAAAGCCTTGTTACGTCCACATCACCCAATGTGCACAATTGAACAAATTGTGGCAAACATGCCTAAGGCAAAAGTTTTTAGCAAACTCGATGCGAAACAAGGTTTCTACCAGATACCATTAGATGAACAATCGTCGCTCAACACAACATTCAACAGTCCGTTTGGTCGCTTTCGTTTTCTACGCATGCCATTTGGCTTGAATTCAGCAAGTGAAGTTTTTCAGCGTGCCATGGAACAACTCTTTTCGGGATACCCATGTGAAATTGTCATAGATGACATTCTTATCCATGGTGAAAACACAGCTGAACATGATGAAAATCTGAAAAAAGTGCTAAACCGTGCACGTGAAATAAATTTAAAACTTAACAAAGACAAGTGCGCGTTTCGCCTCTCTAGTGTAAAATACCTAGGACATGTTCTGTCTGAAAGTGGACTTAAACCAGATTCATCCAAAATAAATGCTGTTGTAAATATGCCAACACCTGACAATTGTAAGGCACTTCAACGTTTTCTTGGTGTTATAAACTATCTTGGCAAATTCATTAGCAATTTGAGTGAAAAAGCAGCACCCTTGCGGGAACTTACAAAACCTTCAACCCACTGGAGATGGGATGCTAACCATCAACAAATTTTTGACTCACTCAAAAATGACATTACCAACCCACCAGTCTTACAATATTACAATGTTGATAAGCCAGTGACTATACAATGTGACGCAAGTCAAAGTGGCTTAGGTGCAACAATTTCTCAAGATGGGCACCCAATAGCATATGCATCTCGTGCAATGACAACACCCGAAATGAACTATGCCCAAATTGAACGTGACCTACTAGCTGTTGTTTATGCTTGTAATAAATTCAATGACTATATTTATGGTAAGAAGGCAATCATCGAAACTGATCATCAACCACTTGTTACCATAATGAAAAAAACCTCTTCATGTAGCACCTGCGCGTCTACAGAAAATGATATTAAAGCTTCAAAAGTACATCACCATAATCCATAAAAAAGGAAAAGACATGTTCATTGCTGATACTTTGTCCAGAGCTTATCTACCACAAACTGAGAATGAAAATCTTGAATATGAAGTAATGTCGACATTTCCCGTATCAGCTCGACGTATTGAAGAACTCATCAATGCTCAGCATTGTGACAGTACGATGACAAAGCTTCGTGAAATTATTCTTCAAGGATGGCCACCTTATATCAGTCACGTGCCTAATGAACTCAAATCATACTATCCGTTTCGTGATGAAATATCACTACAAGATGACATTATCATGAAAGGACACAAAGTCATTATGCCACCTACTCTGCAAAGCGACTACTTGTCTGTCCTTCATTCCGGACACCCAGGACTCACCACAACAAAACCAAGGGCCCATGAAACAGTATACTGGCCAACCCTGAATAAAGACCTTGATAATCTTGTTGCCAACTATAGCACATGCAACAGTCTCAAGCATCACCAACAAAAAGAACCTCTGAAATCATATCCTGTGCTAGATTTGCCATGGTCTACTGTGGCTAGTGACATTTTCGAGTGGAACTCTCTTCAATACATTGTTGTTGTAGACTCCTATTCTGGATGGTTTGAAATGAGCACTTTAAGAACAGTCACATCTAAATCAATCATCAACAAGCTTAAAAAAACATTTTTCTACTCACGGTATACCATCAACCTTTATGTCAGACAATGCAAGCTACTATACAAGCAAAGAATTCAAAGCTTTTGCTCATGAGTGGGATTTCAAACTGATAACTAGCAGTCCTGAATATCCAACTTCCAACGGCTTAGCTGAGAGAGCAGTACAAAGTGCAAAATACTTGCTTGAAAAATGCAAGCGAAGTGGAACTGACCTACACATTGCTTTGATACATTTAAGAAACACACCACGCAATTCAGTTTTAGGATCACCTGCACAACGTTTGATGTCGCGCCAATTGAAAACAACTTTACCAACTCCTAAAAGACATTTGAAGCCAAGTGTACTTGACAACACCATCATTCAAAAGCAGCTTGTTCATTGTCGCTCTCAGAACAAGAAACATTATGATAAAACTGCCAAAACTCTACCTGAACTTCAACCGAAACAAACTGTGAGATTGCAAACAAAACGCGGTTACGATAAAATAGGCTTCATCTCCAAACCTGCTCAGGATCCACGATCATACATTGTGTCCACGGAGAATGGAATGTACAGAAGAAATCGCAGACATCTTCTTCTGGTAACTGAACCTTCACCGTCATTTGAATCCTCTACAAACCGGAACTATGAAGCTGTCACCTTACCTGAAACCACACCTCAGCAAGATATCAATCCATTATTACCAAATACCCAAAACAGTGAACAACCACCCATAAGAACACGCTGCGGTAGAATCTCAAAACCCAACCCGAAATATACAAACTTTGTAAAACTATGAGAGAGGAGATGTAGACGAGTGCTTGGGCCGAACTGTTCTTGTTCAACTTTATTGCATGTACGCGTGACTGTGAAAGGTACAATCTGGTAACTCTCGCATGTAACAACACACGGCTAAACATCATTAAATATATAACCTTCAAGTCTTCTCACATAATTCTACAGTAACCTACCATAGAACGATGACTTTCAGATCAAGTTTGAGTTCCATGCTGATTGCATTATTCTTGTGTGAGTTATGGCCCTTGGAAATATGGAAAAGCGCCAAAATATCAGTTTTCCGGACTTTTTTTGGGAAACGCTTCAATGGAATTCATGCTGATCACATCTAGGTTACAACATTTGTATAATTATTAATGCTCATTAGTCCGGTAGGGGACACTGTATTGCTTCAGTGATATGTTCGCTCTTGTTCTTACTGACCAGTGTCTTATAGGGGAAGTGCTGGCCAATTTGTTTTTAGTCCACTATCCCAATTTTTCTAGTCCACTATTTCTGTACTGCCCAGTGTTTGCAGGGCAGGTTTGCATGTCATTTTAACCTACTGTAGCATAACTTTTTCAGAACACGATATACTTCGAACACGCTTATTGATACTGGCTATACCTAGTGACGTCAGGGAGTAACTCTCGACGCCACAAGGCAGATCATGTGACGTTCTCAAGGTGAACGGTCGTGTGTTTGAGCCCAGAGATACTGGCGCACCATCATTTCTTATTTTCATTCATGTTCATGTGTACCTTTCTATATCAATATAAAACTACTCGTCTTCCATATTTGTGTTTGGGTGATGTGATTCTTCCAGGGATAAATCCAAGGACCCATAAATAATTATTGTAGCACTCACTCTATCCAAATGAAACGCTACAATTGGTGACAGATGGTGGGATTTATTCATTGTGGAAAGAGGATCGGCTATTCAGTTTAATAAATAATGGAATGCACTGGAAGTGGTGAAAATTGTAAAGAATGGAATTCCGATGGAAATGAAGAAACTAATGGGGGCATTAGAAAGTTCGACCTCACTGGATACAGAGGAGACAGGAGGTGCGATTTCACTGGATACGCAGAAGATACCGAGCGCAAAGTGGCCAATGGAAACATTGCTGTCCAGAAGAGCACTGAGTCACCGGAAAGGCTGGGCTTGACAGAACGTATGGTCCTGTAGCAGATGGCTGGAACCATTTTGATAATGTCACTCCATCAGGCAAGATTTGTTATGATTACAACATTTCCACACCCACGAGTTCTGACTCCACATTGGAGAGGTATAAACGACAGGATCCCTGTACGGGCAAACGCAATCCAGCAGAACATCTGGAAGTTCATACTCAAGTACGAAGTATGGATGTGTCCAACAGGGACGGAAATGTGATTCCTCTGACACAGGAGAAAGATACTCGAAACTACTCGCATGTTAACAGGGACCATAGTGTGGCATCTGCTTTGAATTACGGCCATCCCGAGCGTCAAACAAGCGAAGTGAGGAAGGGATTGGGTCACCAAGGTACATTTTCGGAATATGACCAATTTAATTGGGATAATGCATCTAGTGGATCTCTGACTGGAACACAGAAGTTGGAGAAAGATTTAACATCCCGCACAATGCCAGATCAGTTGTCTCCAATGTTCTGTGGAAGTTCACGTGGATATTCAAATCAGCGTGTTAATGTTGACCCTCAACACGGAACAGAAAACAAACAGTGGTTGATATTTAGCATTACGTGACTCGGATTATTACTTTCGTGTGCTTTCTTGGTAGCAGTGATGTGGTATATGTACCCCGACTACGCAGGTGCAAAGTATTCACAACAATACACCATGACAGGACTTATGGGGATAATAACAAGCATCCTGATATCGGCGATAATTAAATTGGTGAAGAATATACCCCGCGATGCTGGTCCAGTGAGAAATAACCAGATTAAACAGCCTTATTGGGCACCTATGGAACATTATCCTCACGTTTCCAGAATACATGAAAATCTAAATGCTAGAAACTATGAACTCTCGATGAATCCTAATTTTTCTGGTGACCATTGTCGCCACACATGTTGAGACCACAGGAAATACGCTGGGCGAGATGTCAAGAGGATGGAGGTGCCTGTGACACGAACATTTCAGGGCGCCAATAGTGATATCTGCTCGGAGTTCATTATTCACTTCGAGAATGTTTCCAAAATAAATGACTGGGATGAAGAGAGGAAAAGAATTATACTCTTTCTTGCCCTAAGAGGGCAGGCGGAATCGTATGCGAATGGAGTTCCAGTTGTGGTGAGGAATAATTGGGAAAAATTCATAATAAGTATCGATCAACGACTCGGCCATTCAGCTTTGAAGGAAGCGTACGAAACAGACGTAAGAGCACGATTTCGAAAATCAGGCGAGAGTCTGAGAGATTTGGGACAGGCCATTGCCGATTTATACAGGAGAGCATATCCACGAAATCCGGATATAGTAGAAGCGAAGTCTCTCAAAGCTTTCCTTAACAAGAGTGGAGACTAGTCTTTCCGGCTGATGGTAAAAAGGACGAGACCGCAGACACTTTGTGATGCTATACAAAAGGCTATAGAAGGGGAAGCAATTATTGATAGTGAGCAAGATTATAAATCACAGCCATTAGGTAGGAATCAAATTCACATAATCGAACAGGATGAAGAGAAACTTGTGGACTGGCCACAAGTAGGAACTAATCGACGGAGAAAATTCCGCCGTAGACGTAAAAGGGGCAATATCGGCGGTAAGACTGAGAACGCATATCAATCAAAGAGCCAATGTGGCTATGGAAGAAGTTACCGGAGTTGACAGGACAATGAGTAAGAGATACTTTAAATTGACAAGGACAGCTCCAGTAGAGAAATGCCTGGGACAGGAGAGTCAGTGGAGGTTCTGCGGAGCAACCATTGCATTAGTAAGAGTGAAAACACAATCATTTATTCGGGGAGTGGCGCCCCACAGAAAACTGTGACAGAAGGAGAGAAATTCGCTATTGTAACAAAAAGCAACGGATTGGGTGGTATGTTTGTTCGTGGCTACGTTGAAGGGACTCCCGTGGGTTGGCTCATAGACACTGGCACCAGAAGAACATTTTTAACCGAAGATACTTTCTACAAGATACCAGCTAGAGACAGGTCTCCGTTAGGTGTGGAAAAAGTAATTTTCAGAGGCAGATGGCAGACCTTTGGATGTTGGGAGTCGCACGATTAAACGTGGTGTTCGATAACATAGTCACTGGCATGGATGTAATTATTAGTGGAGTCAAGACAAATTTGCTTGGTCAAGATTTCTTAGAAGAACATCGCTACAAATGGGATTTGGATGAAAGGACTTTAACTATTGGCTCTACGCAATGTCCCTTGCAAACAGATGGGGGTGGGTGGGGGGGGGGGGGGGGGGTGCCAAAGTCACGTAGACTGGTATGTTTGGAAACAGTCACCATCCCTTCAAAACACGAAGCTGTCATCAAATGCGGTACGACCAGGAAGGGAAACGATGTTGCCACCTGGGGTTGTGAGTCCGGAAGTACCACCTTGGACTTGCAAGAACTATTGGGAGTTCTGACTCTGGCACAGTATTTGCACGTGTCTTCAATCCTAATGAAGAGGATGTGGTGGTGTACAGACATTCGCATGTTGCCCTGTTTATTCCAACAGATAGTGTTGGAGAGTTGTTCGACCCCGTAGACTATAGTGGAGTCAGCCATGTCAAGAAGAATGTGCCAGAATCGACTGAAGTACCGATGCATTTGCAGCAGGTATATAAAGATGGGTGTGAACATCTGACAAAAGAACAGCAAGACAAGTTGAAGAACTTTCTTATAAGAAGGTCAAACAGTTTTTCAACAGGACCCCGTGGGTCGAACAAAGATGGGTCAGCACGAGATCAGATTATCTGATCCAACACCCATTCGAGAGCCACCAAGGAGAATACCGATTTTCAAAAGGGAAATTCTGGACGAGGGGATTAGAAAACTGGAAAATGCTAGAGTGATTGAGAAATCAATTAGTCCATGGTCTGCACAATATGTGTTGGTCAAGAAGAAAGATACATCGTGGCGGTTGTGTGCAGACTATAGGACGCTCAATGAGAAGACAATAAAGGACAGCTGTCCTATTCCGTGAGTGGAGGATAATCTTGACGCTTTGTGTGGGGCCAGGTGGTTTTCATCGTTGGACTTGGCAATGGGATATCATCAGATTCCCATGGCTGAAAAGGATAAAGAGAACACTGCGTTTGCAACACCTCGTGGAGGTCTTTATGTGACCATGGCCATGGGCATCTGCAATTCGCCCTCGACGTTCGAGCGCATTATGGAAAGGGTTCTCCAAGCACTTCAGTGGCATATAGCTGTTCTATACTCGGACGATATCATAGTGTATGGTAAAGTCGTGGATGGACATTTTCAAAACTTGGATCATGTTCTGGATCGATTGGATGCTGCAGGTTTAAAATTAAAACCAAAAAAGTGCCAGTTGTGAAGGATGGAAGTATCGTTCCTGGGTCACGTAGTGTCCCGTAGTGGTGTGGCTGCCGATCCTGCAGCGAGTCAGAGCGATAAAAGACATTCCTCGACCCACCACTATCCGTGATACGAGGATTTTCTTGGGATTGACTGCTTACTATCGGGAGTTTGTTAGAGATTATGCAGAGGTAGCTAAACCACTCTATGAGCTCACTGGGAAAGGAAAGACCTTCAAGTGGAGTCAAGACTGTGAAAGAAGTGCATTTCTAGAGCTCAAACAGCGTCTTACAGAGCCGCCTGTTCTTGGGTATCCAGCTGTGGATGGTGGTACCTTCATTCTAGACACCGATGCAAGAGAGTTCGCAATTGGAGCGGTCTTATCACAGGTACAGGGTGATGTGGAAACTGTTATTTCGTATGGGAGCAGAACACTGGCCAAGCCGGAACGTAACTATTGCGTGACAAGGAAAGAAACGTTGTCAATAATCCATTTTGTGCAGCACTACAAACACTACCTCATAGGAAGGTGGTTCCTGTTAAGGACAGATCATGGGTCATTAACCTGGCTTCACCGGTTTAAAGAACCTGACGGTCAAATGTGTCGATGGTTACAGTTTGACTTCAAGATACAACACCGACCAGGTAAGCGGCATGCAAACGCAGACGCAATGTCCCGGTTATGTCCCAACGAAGCCATGTCCTGTAGCCAGTGTTACCTGCCAACTCAATATCAGTACAGTGGACCCAGTGAAACGGATGTGACAGATCTAAGAGAGGACCGGAGTCTCGGTGATTGAAGTCCAGTGGATCAGAATCCTTGTGACTGGAGTCCAGTGGATCAGAATCCCTGTGACTGGAGTCCAGTGTGCATTTCGAAAAACACCAGTGCAGATGTGTTTCAAGCATCCCCTATCCATTCTGGAGGCGATGCGGATAGTAAACAGGAGAATGAAGGGGACGGAACAATTATTGGAACTGTCGCTGATGCGGCTGATGTGACTACAGATTCTAAGAGAGGCAAGAAAGCAAATCGTCCAAGACTGAGCAAACCCATTCAACAACTCGATGTAGGATGTGACAATTGGACTGAAGAATTCATAGGACAGGAGCAGCTGGCTGATCAACATATCGGACAAATCTTGACCTGGGTTGAAGCTGGACGACAAAAGCCTGAATGGCCCGAACTTTCACACATGAGCCCACAAATTAAGTTTTGGGTAGCGCGATGGGAACTGCTGAAAGTGAGAAAGACAATTCTGTGCTACTTGTGGAAAGACGCAGCATCCTCAAGGTGGCGAATAGTGACTCCAAAAGTATTAAGACCAGCAGTGTTGTGGCAGCTACACAGTGCCTCCGCGTCTGCCCATCAAGGAATACAACGGACATGGGGAATGGCGCAGCTGTGTGCTTACTATTGGGAAAATATGCATTCGTCTGTAGCTGATTACGTTCGAATGTGTGACATCTGTGAAGAGAGGAAGGATCCACAAGAAAGCCGAAGACATGAACTGTGTTCTTATAATGTTGGTGGACGATTTGAACGGGTAGCAACGGACATCGCTGGCCCATTTCTAACAATAGATTCAGGAAATAAGTACATTTTAGTCGTACAGGACTATTTCACAAAAATTGTGGAAATGATACCAATGAGTGACATGAAGGCTGAGTCGGTTGCAGATTTGATCTTTCGTAGGTGGATAAAACATTATGGATGCCCAATGGAGATATTTTCTGAGCAAGGAACGCAATATGTGAGTGCTGTGTTTCGGAAAATGTAAGAATATCTGAAGATTGAGAAGTGCCGTACTACCCCCACTCCACCCTCGTTCTGATGGCATGGTGGAGCGAATGAATCGGACAATACAAGGAATGTTAGCAAAAATGGTTGGAAAGAATCTACGGGATTGGGACCTAAAATTGGACTATATTGCCATGGCTTACAACAGTACGCCACATGACAGTACTGGATTCACACCTTTTAGAATGGTGTTTGGGAACGAGATGAGCAAACCATTGGATGTTGTGACTAAACGGTCGGTGAAGGGTGATGACACTTGTGAAATGACCGTAGTAAAACAATTACAGAAAGATTTAGAAGACGCGCACATTCTCGCTCGCGGGAAGCTGGGGCAGAGTGCCAAAAGACAGAAGAAGCAATATGACAGGAAAGTTAGCAAAACCATTCTGGAGGTGGGTGACCTTGTGCGGCTGAACCAATATAGAAAGAGCAAAGGAAGGTCAGCAAAATTCGATCGGTTATGGACGGGACCGTGGGTAGTTGTGCGTAAACTATCTGACGTCGTTTACGAAGTTCAACATTCGTCCAAAAGTTCGCCACTGGTCGTTCATGGAGATAGACTCAAGCTGTACAAAGAAAGAAAGACTGTGACCTGGTTTCAACGAGAAAGAGGGTTGTTAGATACTACATTGACTCCAGAAAATGATCTCACACTTCAAGATATACAACTCAGGAAATCTCCAGACGTGGGTCAAGCTGACGGGAGTCTTGCGGACCAGAGTCCGGCTGACAGGAGCCCAATGGATCAGGATTCCACAGACAGGCGTCTAGAGGACCTGCGTCCGACTGACTACAGTCTAAAGGACCAGAGTCCAGTGGATGGGCTTCCGATGAATCAGAGTCGATCTATCAGAGATCGGAGTTCAGCTGAGGAAAGCCGGCGTAGACAGCGATCAGCAGACAGGGGCTTGGTGGATCGGATTCCACGTGAAATGCGTGGAGCATGCCAGAATTTACACAACAGGAGACGAAGATACCGGAGACCATTTGTCCGTGATCCTGAGATAAATCCTTCTAATCGGGGGGGGGGGGGGGGGGGCAGTAAATGAACCAAAGGAAGGTGTAAAAGACAATCACGAGTAAAATAAATTGACAGGGAACGCCCGGACGCGCTATGATCGAGAAATAAAGAAGCGAACGCACTTCTCTCCATCCGCATGCCGAGTTGAAGACTTGGGCGCGGCACTGGAACATCAAAAATTCGGGAGAGTTTCCAGGACGACGGTTCCATGTGTGAGCAGTAAAGTTTATGTGCTAATGATCTCCAGTCGGTCTGTTAATGTTACGTCGAGGCACACTGGATTTTTGTTTTCGAAATCGAAAATGACATTCAACTGTGATAAGTGTGGAAAAGACTTTGTCAATCGTAGGAATCTACAGAGACATTGTCACGCCAGACATACACAGCGAGTTCGCTATGTACAGTGTTCAGAATGTGAAGAAAGGTTTCAGAGGAAGCATTTTTACAAGGAACATTTATTGAGAAAGCATGGATGGAGTTTGCAGGAGGTTCGAAGAGAGGTATTGAGGAGTGTGTGGAAAGAGACTGATAGGGAGGAATACGATGATTTTTGTGGCAGGCGTTCGCGTAAAGGCGTAAGAAGTGATCGGAGTTGTACACACAGGAGTAGGTCAAGGGACCGTAGAAGTTCCTCTGGAGTCACTGGACATAGGAGTGACAGGGGTAACCGGCGTGGTGTTCACCGGAGTAGTTCATGGGCCCGTGGAGGTGTCAGTAGCCAAGAGAGTCAGAGACGTGGGCAAGGTGCTCAACGGAGTAATTCAAAGGATCGGAGAAGCTCCACTGGTTATGACGGTGACAGGAGTAGTTTCAGGGCACTCGACGGAGTTGGGTAGAAGATTGTGGAGGCACAGTTAATAGTCGGGACAATAATAGAAATCCCACGAGGCTGAACCAGATATGGTCTGAAGAGAAGAATAGTGACGCCAGTCCCTTATAAAAAAAAGTACCATGGTAAACCATGGTAAATCCCAAAATACCCTGGTAATACCATGGTATTACCAGGGTATTTTGGGATTTACCATGGTTTACCATGGTGCTTTTTAATAAGGGGTACCCGTCTTTTCTGGATAGTTGGTCGAGAACTGGACTAAGCCCTAGTTTACCGGTGATTGAATCGGACGTGGTGTATAACATTCTAGATATTGACAGTGATAGGTTATTTAGGGATGAAGAAGATGAGATATTAGAGCGTGCTTCGCAGGGGTCGACAAACCGCTTGTCGGATGTTGAAAGTAACGAACACTCAGAGCCGGTGATTGAAGCATCTAACTCTCACATTGGCATAGGCATTGTGACAAAAACTTTTATGGAACCAGATGGGAAAAAAACTTTTACAAAGGCTCATTCTATTAATTAGTCTGAAGGTATGGACTTCCAGAATATAAATTTCTATACACTCGCGCAACAGGTTAACGGCTGCTATGGGGCAGGAGCGACGCTACAGTGAGGCCCAGAAGATGGATGCATGAAGTTCAAGTTGTTGGACAGGAATAACAGAACAGTGCACTTCAACTTTATTTGTTTTGGAACTCAGAACAAGGGACGTTCGGTCTCATGGGGAGGGGGTAATGTAGCATAACTTTTTCAGAACACGATATACTTCGAACACGCTTATTGATACTGGCTATATACCTAGTGACGTCAGGGAGTAACTCTCGACGCCACGAGGCAGATCCTGTGAAGTTCTCAAGGTGAACGGTCGTGTGTTTTAGCCCAGAGATATTGGCGCACCATCATTTCTTATTTTCATTCATGTTCATGTGTACCTTTCACTATAAAACTACTCGTCTTCCATATTTGTGTTTGGGTGATTCTTCCAGGGATAAATCCAAGGACCCATAAATAATTATTATCGCACTCCCTCTACCCAAAGGAAACGCTTTACTACTACATATCGATATAGTCATGTAAATATGGATGACACAAAAATCATAGTGTTCTTTAATTCCGTTCATTCAAAGTTGTTTGGATGAACCAATTCTCTTCAAACATTCAGAAGTTATTTATTTACATGCAAGTCCAACTTTGCTACCTTCGGGGGCATCAGCACACTCGTTAGCGTTGCCTTTGTTATTTTTATTTGTATCAATAGACACAAAATTTCATCAGAAGTTCAGAACATAAAAACTATAAGTATAACATGCAAGATGAACTTAGCTAGGCCTAAATGTAAGTATTATTTTCTATTTAGCAGAAATCAACAACTTATTATTACAAGATAGGACTGCTCTTTAAAATAACCGTGACTATTTTAATGGTTAGACCTATCTCGCATTCCAAATTACGGATTCCAGTTAAACAAAAAATAATACTCACAAACATCGAGATCTGATCAGATTAGGATAAATTTAATGGTATATATACAGTGGTATTTAGTGCTTCATAGTACTCATGAAATCCAATAGTAAACAAATAAACTTTACACAGTTGGTCTGTTCAACGAAGCACAAACGCGTAACAACTGTTGCGTGCTTGGTGCCAACCCTAAATGTAATACGACACTAAATGTAATAAATATATTACAGATGGGGTTAGGATGCATCTTACATCTCGACGCTAAATGTAATAAATTTATTACAAATTGGATTAGAATGCACCTTACATCTCAACCATAAATGTAATAAATTTATTACAAATAGGGTTAGAGTTCGTCTTGCATCTCAACGCTAAATGTAATAAATTTATTACAAAAAGGGTTAGGGTGCATCTTGCATCTCCACGCTAAATGCAATAAATTTATTAGAAAGAGGGTTAAAATGCATTTTGCATCTCAACGCTAAATATAATAAACTGGTAGCTCACACCAATGTCGGTTGATTTGGACTTTGTATTCGGTATTGGTTATGTACAGAGCTCGCACTATTTTCGCGACCGGGAAAAAAAAATTTCGAAAGAGGACGATGAATCGATTTCCCTCAGTGTTTGGAACATTGCTGTGTTTGGGGCATTCTATACTTCCACGACAGTAATAATAAACATTTTAGGGTAAGGATTTGAATGCTTCTTGCATCTCAACACCAAATGAAATAAGACCATAATTCACACGGGTAGCAGACGATAATGACTTAATATTCAATTCTGTTTATTGGTTTGTTTGTGCTTGACCCTTAATGTAATACGCCACTAAATTTAATAAATTTAAATGTAATACGACACTAAATGTAATAAAATTTATTACAGGTGGGGTTGGAATGCATGTTGCATCTCTGCGCTAAATGTAATAAATTTATTACAGATGGGGTTGGAATGCATCTTGCATGTCAAAGTTAAATATAATAAAATTATTACAAATAGGGTTAGAATGCATCTTGAATCTCAACGCTAAATGTAATAAATTTATTACAGGTGGGGTTGGAATGCAATTGCATCTCAATGTTAAATGTAATAAATTTATTACATATGGGGTTGGAATACATCTTGCATGTCAACGCTAAATGTAATAAAATTATTTTAGATGGGGTTGGAATGCAACTTGAATCTCTACGCTATTAGTAGGAGATGTACGAAACGGGCCTTATTGGGGGGGGGGGGACCCCGGAAGTGACGTCGTGTCACGTGACCCTGTGGCGCCATGTTAGTTGTCATGGTAACCCGCGTGGGCGGCCATCTTGTGACGTCATCTCCGTAGTGATACGTGGTGTGAATGCGCATGCGCAGCGCGTGTTGTTAGGGTGACCGTCGGCCATTTTGTATACTGGAGGTCGCCATCTTGGTTTCTATGGTAGCACGTGGTTGTTATGTTACTCAAGACCTCCTAACAAGGCAGGGGTATGTTCGGAGGGTATGTTCCTTTGTAGAAGATTAATTTCCCGATTCAAAGAATTACCACAAACAACCCGACAAGTTTTACTATTTCGAATTCTTTCAGAATTCTATGCTTCTAGGGGGAGGATCCAAAGGGCCCGATCATCCCTCGTATTATTTTTAGTTGCTGTGGTGGCGCTAGCATTTCCCCCAACAGAGAGGACTGTCCTCCCCGATAACGGGTTAGATAAGCATCAGTCTGTAAGAAGGCTACTCAGCCCGGGGTTCATGCCCAGGGTGGAGGGCGGGCAGTATATAGTCTCCTCACCCCACAGGGGCTATGTTGCGCCTCAACATTAAATTACCATTACAATACGTGATAGCATTGCAAAACCTAAAATAAACTCGGGTTGGAGAGGGGGTACAGGTACATTCTGGGAGGCCTAAGAAATGACTAGAAGGATAAAAAGAGAACTCTCTGTGTGTGTGGGGGGTGGCACCGAGGGCCCGATCAACCTCTCTGGCTTGCAGTGATGGTGCTAGCATTTCCCTGACTGTGGGGACTGACCTCCCCGACAATGGAAATCGGGAGATATCTAGGTATTTTCAAGTCTTAAGACGGCTATACACTGCCCCTCTCTCACCCGGGGCTCAATCCCCGGAGTGGAGAACGAGCAGTATATAATCGTCATATAGAAGATATGTTGCAATAAAAAAGCAGAGCTCCGAACATGCATTGGGGTGGGGGCAGGGCCGTCATGCTAGGGAAAAATCGGGGTGGGGGATTAGTAACATCATCTAAGCGGAGCACCACTATCGGTTGGCGCGTAGCGTGCCCAACAAGTTTGGCAAAAAATGCCTCCCGGATTGCCGGAAATGGTACTTCCCTGGCCTTCACCGAAAATATTGGGGGGGGGGGGGGCACCCCCGTGCACCGCTGGCATGACGCCACTGGTGGGGGGGGGGGGGGTGCTGAGCTTTGTATATACTACTCTGTAAGACGGTTATCCACTGCGCCTCCCGAAAAGAGTGGAAACTCATGACTCGACATTCAGTAGGGCAGTATTTAGCCTTTATACAGAGACTAGAGTGTAGGCAAGAAACCATGCCATAAAGGAGGAGAGTTCCACGACAGGGGAGCAGGCCTCTCCAACAAAGGGCTGTAACTTCCCTTAACCCTCACCGGTGTGTGCCCCTACATTATGACTCCATTCTTATCTCATAGGTACAGCGATGGAACCAAGTATCTGTAAGACTACTTACCACCTTAGGTCTACGATCCCAAGTAGGCTTTACGGCCCAGATGTACCTGAGGGGATAAGTAGTCCTACATGGACTAAAGATTGTGTGGGGTGGGGCGTTCTCTGTGATTTTTTTTTAAATACGCATTATACGCACTAAATCTTGTTATATAAGAGTGATTTACGACCATTGTTTGCCGCATCCCATGCCATTTCTCCCGTACCGCGAACTTCCTTCCACTTCTAGCTAAAACAGCCGCTAAAGACTCCTCGGCCAAAACCAGTCGCCTGGTTCGCATGGCCGGCATCACAGGCTCGGTGTGACCTCTTCATGCAGGTTCTGTGTAAACGGGAAACCTCAGGCATCAAGGTTCGCAAAGTAAGCTGATAGTGTAGCTATGGCGTTGATAACGTCACGATGAGCGCGCGACGTCATCGTGATATTCACCGCTGCCCACGGAGCTGAGTGACTAAACGTCGTTAGGGTCACGTGAATATCGTGTGCTCCTACATGTAGGCGACATTGCCATTCAGTATCCCATGCCATATCTCAAAATTCCCATAACAGGAACAGGAATGTTCATTTGCTAGCTTTCGAATTTCCTCCTTGACCGACTCTATATATTCTACTTTGCGAATAGAATGGCTCGAGCCATGGCGCAGTCCCTCGAGGAGATACTGCCCGAACGATTCATACCTACTGAGCGAACGAGGTGTGCTCCCAGCGAGTGACTCCTTGAACGACTCGTCTCCTCATCTGGGTTTTAGTAATCACTAAGTGAATAGGTGTGAATCACTTGTTACCATGCATATATTGATCGGAGTAGAGTGAAACGGGGGGTGGGGTGGGGAGGGGGCGGCAAAGGGGCGGGGGGGGGGGGGGGTGTTGTCTTAAAGCGCATTTCATTTTTTGTCTCGATCGCACCTCCGAAAACTTTTTCCGAGCAAATCGCGTTCATCACGATCTAAATGTATGGATTTGTAAGATGTGATACGTACACGATCACATCGTCACTTTTCCCTGGTTTTTTACAGTGTTTGCGGTAGACGAGGCATCGCGGGTTTAACGTTCAATTCTCTAACGATCAACATGGATCCGACTAAAATTTCGACGGA
The DNA here is from genome assembly GCA_031216915.1 of Pictodentalium vernedei. Taxonomy (NCBI): domain Eukaryota; kingdom Metazoa; phylum Mollusca; class Scaphopoda; order Dentaliida; family Dentaliidae; genus Pictodentalium; species Pictodentalium vernedei. The sequence goes on from CM062297.1 coordinate 556,565,418, forward strand.
ATTTTAACAAACTCTATAAAATTCCCTCTCTTAAACATTCACTTTTAGGTGCGCTAGTAAATCTGACAGCGATCGTTCTCGAGAAAACACTCACCTTTTTCGCAGAGGTAATACGGACCCACCATTTAGGTGAATTTTTTCGACAAAATACCGCCAAAAAACACCAACGGTGCGGATGGAAGACTAGAAACTGCGAGGTGCGCCCGCTCCGGTCCGCGATTATGTGGATATTGCGAGTTGTGAGACGAACGATAAAAATTTGTTTTTATTATGTATATATAAACAACATTCAAAAAATAAGAATACAAAAGATGTATATATAAAACAACATTAAAAAATAAAATAAGAATACAAAAAAATAACTATTTTTTATTAAAAAAAAGAAAGAAAAAATAATAATAAATAAAAACAATGTTTCTACACATCGGAGATTCGAAGCGAAGGGATGAACAGGTTCGTGAATTAATACGGAGTAAGGAGAATATTCAAGCGCTGGATAGGGCCAGATGATTGGAAGAGATGGGATTGAAACGTGAGGCTACCAAGTTGTTCAGACCCATCGCTGAGCTTCAGGAACGAGCTAGGAAAGAGATCGTGGAGGAACTGAGACCCATAAAAGAAGGTTCTCTGAGGATGGGTACTTTAGCACTGAGAACTTTTTCCGATGTCGTTCCGATGGGAATCGAAACCGATCCGAGTAGCGTCGGTAGTGTTATGTCGAAAAGTTTGTTCGACACTCCGGAGAGGGTCGAGACCGATGCGAGTAGCAGCAGATCTGACGAAGATAGAGAAAAAGATGAGATTTACGGATTTCGTCAGGAATGTATGACGATTTCGTTGGTGAAGCGCAAATATAGTGTGAAGGCGACTATTTGATCGTCGGTCCGAACAGGTATGAAATGACCGATGGATTGCACACTCTGCTCTCTCACAAGAGACCCGGCGATTACTCCGAGGAAGATTATCAAAATTATGGAGGCATTCTGGTTCAGACTCACACCATTAAGAAGAACGACGATCCCAAAGAGACAAGACCGAAGAAAGGGAGAGGTTACAAGTGGAAGCACGAGTGACCAACACAATATTTCTTTCACAGGATCCCGATGCCTTGTTGGGGAGATTGAATTTGTTGATGGCAAGCAGAGAGGCTGGTAACACCGGAGTGAATAACGAGATAGTGAGCGTGTGCGATGAATTGTTGAGGCAGAAGGTTTTGACTAAGAAGGATTATCAAAAGATGATGAATTGTTTGAAAATATAAAATAGAAAGAGAAAAGAAAAAATAAAAAAAATATTAAGTAAATAAAAAAAATATATATATTTAAAAAACTAATAATAATAATAATAATAATAAAAATGTTAGTGATAAATAACAGGATACGCTAGATCTTATGTCTATGGCGGATTGGGCATCATCGATTCAATGATGCGATTTATAACTCGTAAATTCACCGGCAATGCTGTGAAACAGATAGCGTCGACGCTCTCCAAAATCAGAAAGAGAATAGCGATCGATGCAGGTAAGAAAGTGGTAGAATAGCTTCGGTAGCCGGTAAGAGAGGCACCGATGATTTGATTAATAAACTGATAACTCCACAACCTGCCAAACGATCGAAAATCGAACCAAAAAGTTGGAGAGATTTCTATGATGATGTTGTACCGATACAAGACTTGGCTAAAATGATGAAAGGATCGAGATTGAAAGCGATTTATAAATAATAAAAAAAAACTTATATATATATATAAAAACAGAAATTAAAATAGAAAAAAAAACTAGAAAAAAACACATGATTCAAAACACAGTAAAAAAAACAAACTAGAGAAAAAAAAATGAATATCAAAGACATGTCTTGGAATGACGCGATGACCAAGAGGTCGAATGACGAGTTCTTTCCCAAGAGCATAAGAGGTCTAATAGTGGGAAAATCGAATTGCGGGAAGACCAATCTCTTGTTGAATCTATTGTTGCGACCTGTCCAACGACAGATTATTCGTTTTTTGGCAAGAGTCTCTTTCAAACAGAATATAGATTGCTTCAAGAGTGCATGATACATAAATTACCCAAGGATGTTATGTTGAGAATCTTTGACAATCGAGACGAATTCGAAGGACACGAGGCGTCGAATATATTGGAATGAATGGCGAGAAAACTGACCAAGAGAAACTTGGAGTGTTCGAACGTGGAATGTCAGTTTTACGAGAATGCTGATGACGTTCCCGATCCTAGACAGTTAAAGTTGGAGAATAAGAATCTCATGATCTTCGACGATCTGCTGTTGGAGAGACAGAATCAATGTGAATCGTATTACATTCGAGGATGTCACAGCAACGTGGATTATTTCTATTTGTCTCAGAATTATTTTCGACTGCCCAGACAGACGATAAGGGAAAATGCTAATTTTCTGTGTCTCTTTCATCAGGATCTCAAGAATCTCAATCACATCTATGGAGATCTTGTGGCCAATGACATGAGTAGGGAATAATTCAGGAGATTTTGTAAGAAGGTGTGGGACAAAGGACTTCATAATTTTGTGGTGATCGATTTGATTAGAGAATTTAACAACGGAAAATATCGAAGTGGATTTGATGATTTTTTTATACTCCTAATAATAATAATAGAGAAGAAAATTAAAAAAAAACAATATCGATAAAATATAAAAAAATATATATAAATAATAATAATAAAAAAAATGTTACAATATCATCTATTAGAACAGATAGTCGAGAAAACGGCTGTGAAACAATACTTTCAAATCACAGTGAGTCATGACATGACTCGATTCACAACTAAATTCGAACCGTCCATTGAATTGAAGAAAGAAAAGAGATACGAGATGGCATTGGTTAATCTCGAGACTTGCTATTCGTTTCCAATGTCACCGAAAGAATAACGCATTCAAGTATTCCATCGGAGTGGATTGGTTCGAGATACGAATTCCCAAAGGAACTTACGACATAGCTGATCTGAGCCATCACATCCTAATCAGACTGAAGATCGGCGGTCACAGAGGCAATATGATAGGAATTGCACCCAATACGAGTACTCTACACATGACATTAGACTTAGGAGATAATTTTCGAGTGGATTTTAGTGCGGAAGATTCGATTGGTAAGATGTTGGGATTTGATCGAAAGATGTATCAAGGTCACACAGCATCCAAAAATATGGTCAACATTCTTGCAGCCAATAGCATTTTAGTGAATGTCAATGTGATCTTGGGAAGTTACATCGATGGTAGCAGTCAGCCTTCGATCTACTCGTTTTTTCCAGACGTTTCTCTAGGTTGGGAACTGTCACCTTGTACACGTGTACAGAAGAAGTCTCCTTGGTTACGAATCGAAATTAAGTATTTTTATTGTTTACTAATCATATATATTTCATTTTCAGGTTATTTTATTCAACTTTGTGGGGGAGTTAGTTTAGTATAGTAACTGGGACAAAGTTAGGAGGCCTTAAATAAAACTGTGAGCGCTAAGTTGTCGAACGGTTCGTCGTGTTGCCTTTTGTCGAGTGTTTACAATTTTCCCTGTCCGATCGCGTAATTTTGTCTTGATGATGGCGAGCAAGTCTGTTCAGACGGAGGTAAGTATGGAGGTAAATATGTGTAATATCGCGGTCCAGGTCAACGGTGCCAACGGAGTAAGTATTGGTGTGCAGACAGAGGTCACTGGGGGTGTCGGTCAGAGCCGGGTTGGTGGGGCCACCGATGGCGATATTGGGCTTGAAGTTTGTAAACAGTGTTCTATGATGTATGGGGATTGTCGCTCGATGGGATATGGAGAGGTATGTGCAAACTGTCAGGAAATCCTCCGCCTACTTGAGACAATTGTTAAGTTTGAGGGGGAGATTGCTGAGCTGAAGGGAAAACTTGGTAGGGCGGGGCTGTCTGGAGTTACGCCTGTGAAAGTGGTTTTCCGAGAAGGATGGAAGGTTGTCGGTGGTTCCAAGAGGAAACATGGGGGTAGAACCTTTGATGTGAATGAGGTAGGTGATGAGGTGGGGGCTGCTAGAAAAGTACGTAGGACAGATGAGGGGGGCCCAGGCCGGAGCAATGCTGTAGAGCGTTTGGCGTGGACTACCAAAAGTGGTAGGAAAGGGGGGCCAGAGAAGCAGGTAGATAGGGGTGTAAAGTCCAAAGGCAGTGGGGAGTGCAGCACCAGAAACAGATTTGATGTGCTCGATTCGGAAGAGACAGAGGAGGAGATGGAGGTAGTTGCAACAGATAGTAGCTTGGGGTCTAGGCCAGGAAAAAGGAGGAGGGATCCGGGGGAAGACCAGGGGAGTAGTCCAGGTAGCTCAGGGCCTGGAAAGAGACGGAGGGACAAGGATAGGAGTAATCCTAGGTCAAAGATACCGATACCGATATTGATTCCGAGTGGGGCTGTTGGAGAGGAAGAGGACGCTGTAAACAATAGGAGACTAGAGGAGATAAATAGGGCGAGGCCCAAAAGTAAGTTGGTGGTTGCGGGAAGTAGCATAGTTCGGGGGATCGACAAGGTTGTCTGTGGTCCGGACAGTAAAAATAAAACAGTTCTGTGCTTTCCGGGGGCTAAAGTGGAGGACCTGAGGGATAGAGTGGACGGTATTGTAGCTGGGTCGGGGCCTGATCCGGTAGTGGTATTACATGTGGGGTCCAATAACATCAGGGAGAGGAAATCAGTTCGTTTGGTGGACACATACAAGGACCTAATTAGTAAGCTACTTAGCAGGAATGCTCGGATCATCGTTTCAGGGGTGCTCCCCATTATGGGTGGTGGGAATGAGAGGAACTCGCGGATTATGGCACTAAACGAGGAGCTGGAAGAGCACTGCAAAGACTTGGGAGTACATTTCATTGACCACTGGGATTCATTCTGGGGACAAGGAGAGTTGTATGGGCGAGACGGATTGCATTTAAGTAGGATGGGTACAGACCTGTTGGGCCAAAAAATCTTACAGGTGGCTGGGCCTTTTTTGGAGAAAAGGGGGGTAGGGGACCACAGCCGGTAACCCAGAGTGGCACAAATGCTGGGAACATAGGAAGAACAACAAACATGCACAATACAGGGACATACCAGGGTTATAATAATGTGCCAGTGATGACAAAAAAACAAAGATTCATTAAGTTTGGGTACTGCAACATCCAGGGTCTGCACAAGAAAGTAAGCGAAATATCAACAATGATGGACGAAGGAGACTTCGATATAATGGGTCTAAGTGAGACGTGGATACGACGAGATGAGCGGGTTGATCAGATGAAGGGTTGCGTGTGGATAGGAGCTGGGCGAACTGAGGGTCAGAAACGGGGTGGGGGTGTTGGCATCTACGTTAAAGAGGAATTACAGCCCTCATTGATTACAGATCTCACAGAAGCAAGGACTCAGATTCCAGTATCCAACGAAATAGTCTGGGCAAAAATCAAGTTAGGAAGCAGGAGTGTTGCCGTTGGTGTTGTATACTTAGCAGTGGAGGGAAGTAAGCCCGAGTGGAATGATTCAATATATACAACTCTTAGATCGAATATCACAGAGCTTGGGAGCAGAGGGTTCAGTATTGTCCTAATGGGGGACTTCAATGGGCACATCGGGGATAAGGAGGAGGGCATACAGGGAGGTGATAGGAAAATTAACACGAATGGGAGGAAGATGTTGGACCTATCAAAAGAGCTTGGTTTAAAGATCCTGAACAGGGATGCGAAATGTAAGGGTAAATGGACCTGGGAGAGGAACGATAAGAAAACAATAATTGATTATATACTCACTGACATTAGCGTATGGAGGGAGGTTATAGATGTAGAAATAGATGACGAGGGAAAAAATGACTTGGGTAGTGATCACAACCTGATAACAGTTAAGATTATGGGCAAAAAGACGAATAGAGACAGAAATACCTTCAAGGAAGTTTGGGGACTAAAACAAGGAGCCGACTGGAAGCAGTTTCGGGAAAAACTAAAACCAAATCTTGAATGTATACCTAGGGATGCAAATGTCCAGAGTATTTCACATGGCATAGTAAATAGCCTAACAGAGGCAGGGAAGGAGTGTATAGGAAGGGTGAGGGTCCCAACGAGAGAGCTTGGATACAGGGTTAACGAGGGACTGAAAAAGGCTATAAAAGAAAGGAAGGTAAAATGCGCTGCTTACAGAAGAAGTAGGAAGCTTAAAGGGGTGGATAACAATGACACGAGACTAATGAAAGGAGAATATGAACTGGCACGGAAAAAGGTGAATGAGATAAAGAATAATAATAGGAAGGAGCGCAATTGCAGTCTTGCCAGAACAATAAAGAAAACGGGGGGTTCGAGCTGAAACGTATTTTGGAACTGGGTAAATAAACGGGGGAAAAGTAGTGTGCAGAGTATCAAAGTGGATGGGGAAAGTACAGAAGATAAAGGCCGTATCGCTTCAGAGTTAGTCAAGCACTGGGAAAAGATAAACGATAGGCGATGGGGCAGTGGGTCCCCACCAAAAAGAAATACACTGGTGGAGGAGAACCTATCCAATCGTGTATGTAGCGAAATAACGGCAGAAGAAGTGCGGAACGTGGTCTCGAAATTAAAAAATGGTAAAGCTGGAGAGACTGATGAAATTCCGAACGAATTCCTCAAAAATGGAGGGGAGGCACTTATTGAAGTCCTGACAAACCTTTTCAACCTGGCTCTGCGAAAGCAAGAGGTCCCCAGAGAGTGGAGGGAAAGTAAGGTGTCGTTCATACACAAAAAGGGGGATAAGGAAGTTCTAGATAACTATAGGGGGATATCAGTTAGTAGTAACATCGGAAAAGTATTCTGTAAGGTCATATACGGTAGACTAGAGGAAGTTATTGAAGAGAAAGGTTTTTTAGGAGAAATTCAAAATGGTTTCAGGAAAGGACGAAGAGTCACTGATCACCTATTTACACTCACCCAACTGATAGAATCAACAAAGGCTGAAAAGAAAAAGATGTTTCTGGCATTTCTAGATGTGAAAAAAGCGTACGACCGAGTGTGGAGGGAAGGTATGTGGCGAAAGCTCGAGGGCATCGGACTGGGGGGTGACTTTGTGGGAATCATGAAAGCACTGTATACAGATGTGCAAAGCCAACTCAGTCTAGGGAGTATCACTACAAAACGAGTCCCTATGGATATAGGCATCAAGCAGGGGTGTATCTTTTCACCGATTTTGTTTGCATTGTATGTTAAAGATTTAGGGGACGAACTAATTCAGAGTGCGGAGGGGGTAAATGTTGGAGACATAAAGATACCAGGCTTATTCTTTGCGGACGACATGGTGTTAATGTCTAGAACTGAGCAGGGGCTAGAGAAACTGCTGGAAATTGTTGGTAGATATGGGAACACTTGGCGGCTCGAACTAAATGAAAATAAAAGCAAGGTAATACCCGTTGGACGCAAGGTAGATATGACGAAGAGATGGAGAGTGGGGGAGTTCTCAATCCCCGAAGGGGAAAGCAAACAAATCACTGTAGGAGAAACGGGAGAGTATGAGTATCTAGGGGTAAGCATAAATATAACGGGAAGAGGGGTGTACAGAAATTACTCAGCCAAACTGATTCTGAAGGGGAAAAGAATTCTGAACCAACTAAAACTTTTAGGGAAAAATAGTTTCAACAAGGTCTTTGTGGGGAAAACACTGTGGGAGAGGGTGGGTTTACCAAGTATAACGTATGGCACGGACGTGATTCCATTAAACCAAACCGTTATTAAGAAGTTGGAAAATACTCAAAATGATGCCGACAGATGGATAACAGGGTCGAGTAATGCTGCAGCTTTGGAAGCAGTAAGGGGGGAGCTTGGGTGGATGAAAATCAAGGACAGGGTAGATTTGGGAAAACTGTGTTACTTTAACTACTTGAGAAACCTGCCTGACAACCGGTGGTGCAAATTGATGCTCGATACCATTTGGAATTCTAATATAGAAACGGGGTGGTCAAAACATGTGAGGGAACTAATGGACAATTACTCTATAGAGGTCACAAACATAGAAGTAGGAATGAAAGAAGGCAAAAGGTTTGTCAAAGAGAGAGTCATGGAAGATTGCAATCGAAACTGGCGAGCAGGGGTTAGCGTGAAAAGATCACTGCAGGGGTTACAATATAAAGAAAAGCCAGCTTTTGAGAAGTACCTAGATAGCACCTTTGGAGGGTCACTGCTGTTCAAACTGAGATCAAGATCACTGGAACTTCGGGGAAAAATTGGGAGAGATGGGGAAAAGGGATGCCAAATGTGCCACTCTGGAGTAGTGGAGACCCTGGAACATTTTCTCTTGGAATGCCCACAGTATATACCTCATAGAATAAAATTTACTGGAAGAATAATGCAGAAGTGGGGTGAAGAAACAAAGGATAGATGGCTGAAGGGGGACACGAGGGAGAGGGTAGGAATGCTTATTGAAGAAATTGAAAAAGAGGAAGTGAGGGACACTATTAAGCAGTTTATATCTGAATGCTGGGAGGAGAGGAGGGGAAGAGGGGGTGGGGTGCAGGGGGAATGATGGCCTTCTCTTATGAGGACCGCGACAAATCAGCGGCTGGCCAAACAGTTATTATTATTATTATTACAAGATCATGGAGTGACCTCGAAATCTCGTCTATCTACCCATGATCCTGGACACACTGTGTAGCATCGAAACCATGTTGACGGATCAGAATGGAGATCTGTTAGATCTTCACGGAGAGAGAGTGACTATACGTTTTCAAATCAGAGAGATATAAAAAAAGTAAATAAACAAAAGTTAAAATAAATATAATTTGAAAAAAAATAAAATAAACATAATTTGAAAAAAAAATAAAAAATTTTCATTTAGCAAAAAAAATTTTTCATTTTTTTTATATATTTATATAAGAAATAAAAAAAATGAAAAAAACTTATAATATTTATTATAATTAAAAAAATCACCAATTTGTAATATTTCTAATTAAAAAAAAAATTATAATCCAGTGAAAAAAAACAACAAAAAATATGAGTAGCAGTCGATTCATCATTAAAAACATGAACATATCTGAAGGACAGAAAGCTAAACTTCGCAGAGTGTTGAGCCATCAAGGCGAGGCTGTTAGATTTAAATTCAGTTATGAAGATCTGGCGAGTGGTGGTAGCGATCGAATTGCCTGGACTAAAACTCAAATCAAAAGGATGGAGAAAGCGATTTGTAATCGGGCGGGAACGATGATGAGATTGAGTCCCACCCAATTGAGATACAGTCTGAGAATGAAAGGCGGTTTCTTACTGCTATTGGCGGAACTCTCTGCCAAAACATTACCCATTTTCCCAAAGATGGTGTTACCAGCTCAGGGCATGGAATCTCTCTCGAGTCCCGCTAGTTCAGGAGTCGAGGAATAATGGGTAAAGGATTGTTTCTGAAGAAGAGAGAAAATGGACTATTTTTGAAGAAGGGAGGAGCTGTGTGTCACGTAGATGTCGAAGGTAAAGGATTGTATCTAGGACCCATGAGAAAAAAGGTGGCAATGCTTTCCATGGAGATGGTCTCTATCTGAAGACTGGAGAGAATGTGGAACCAATTGGTAAAGGTTTATTGTTCAGTCAGAATTTGCCGTTTAAGAATATACCCATTTTGGGTATGTTATTATAAAAAAACAAAATAAAAAAATATGAAACAAAAGGAGAGAAAACGATATTTCCTGTATCATTCTAATGACAACGATAAAAAATAATGGTTTTATCGAAATACGAGAGGCATAAACTCCAACTTTCGAAAAAAAAAAATGTCATCTCTTTCCCATAATAATATGCGTGATCATAATAGACGAGAAGTATCTGTTCATTCATTTGATGATGAGATGAATAGATATGTTGTTATTAAAAAAAACACGAAATATATATAAAAGAGAAAAAAGTATAAAAAAAATAATACTAAAAACAAAATAATAGAAAAAAAAAATAATAAGAACAGAATTTTTTTTATATATAAAAATTATGATGAATGATTCCATGGAATCGAGAGCTTGGTTTCTTTGAAGAGCTGTGCAGAGCTTATGCGATCCGTGTGAACGAACAACTTCCTCGTGTCTTGAACAAAAGATGTCTCGGTTGTTAAGAGGAGAAAGAATTTAATCACATTGATCAATCGTGTCTTCTGGTGGAATGAGAAGACAGCATCACCATGTATTTCATGCCTGCATTAGAATACGTGATGAAGTGATCAAATGTTGGAGACAATTCGTGTCTTGTGTTGGAGAACCCGAACCTACAAAATTGGAAGAATTGAAGTTAGTGCATCGAAGTCTCACCACCAAAGACAGGGAGCACATTTTGGAATATTTGTTGGAAAAGGGGAGACCGCTAAAAAATTTCCGTTATATAATAATTGTTTTTTATATACTTATATAAGAAATAATAAAAACTAAAAAAAAATTTATGATATTCATAATAATAAAAAAAAAATAATCACATTGATCATTCTTGTCTTCTAATGGAATGAGAAGACACCATCACCATGTATTTCATGCCTGCATTGGAATACGTGACGATGTCATCAAATGTTGGAGACAATTTGTGTCTTGCATTGGAGAACCTGAGCCTACAAAATCAGAAGAATGGAAGTTAGTGCATCGAAGTCTCACCACCGAAGACAGGGAACTCGTTTTGGAATATTTATTGGAAAAGGGGAGACCACTAAAAAAAAAATTTCCGTTAAATAATAATTGTTTTTTTTATATACTTATATAAGAAATAAAATAATAATAAAAAAAAGGATAGAGAATTATGATGAACGATTCCATGAAATCGAGAACTTGGTTTGTCGAATGTTGTTAAAAAATCATTATGTGCTATTTCCCATATCTTCCTGACGACGATGACAATGATGGTGTGTGTTATTCCCCATATCTTTCGAACAATGACGATTGCCACCACCACTAAAAAAAAATTTTTGGGTTAAAATAATAAAGAGTGAAAGATAAAATACATAAAATATATAATAATAGATATAAATTAAAAATAAATGAAAATGTAACTTCGAAGTAAAAACATCTATCTATTGTTAGAGAGGGTGGAACCCATGGCACCTCTTCTATCACTAGAAAGTAGTGATGATGAGGTGCAGAGGTATCAAATCGAAAAAATCCATAGATTAGAGAAATTTGTGAGTGGTGTGGATTTGACTCTCATCAGGATCTCTATGGGTTCGAACATTGCCGGAATCAGTCTATTGTCGACTGCCCTCATTGCTCTTCCTGCCATGTTGGCCATAGAAGGATTGGCTTTGACTGCCGAATTCATCAGTATGATCGGAAAATTTCTCTCTAAGAAATTATCCGTGAAGACCAAGAAACACGAAAACATTAGCATTTTGGCATTGAAACACGGTAGGATTTCGGATTGTGAATTCATCGACATATTGAACGAAAAACAAAAGTACAAAGTCATGAAAGCAAAGATTAGAGTCAAGTGTCATCAGATTCTCAAGTGAGAATTGAAAGATTCTCTCATGGAAAAAGGTAGGGAAGAAGTGAGACAATTGTTTCATAAATTATTGGATCCCAAAAAGATTCCAGAAGCAATCAAAGTCCTATGGTTCGCAGAACATGTAAAATGTGCAGTTTGACAAAAACGCAATTCGTCAAACGTGGTGCTGGTTTGACAAATAAATTGATTAATAATCTACCCGTTGAAATGCATCTGCCAGGACATCAATTCACAGAACCTGGCACGAAATTAAATAAGAGATTGAATCGAGATCTGACACCTAAATCTTGGAGCAAATCCATCAATAGGGTGGATTCGGCTGCTTATGCTCACGATCTGTGCTACGCTAAATATCTAGATGTCGAGAATCATAATCGAATCTGCGATAAAAATATGTTGACGATGTTGAAAAATATACTAAATCCCACTGAGAGAGAGAGACTCGAACGTTCATAGGTTGGTAAAGTGATCATTGCAATTCGGATGGGGTCATAAAAAAAAATGTCCAGAAAACATTATTAACAAATGCATTGGTGAACAAACTACAGAAGCCTTGTCACACTTAAATTTAGAAGGAGAAGGGTATTCGTAAAGGGTCTGGATCAGATTTGGCCAGCGGATCTGGTTGACATGAAATCACATTCGAAATGGAACAAGGGCATTAAATACATACTGACGGTCATCAACGTGTTTTTGAAATACGGATGGATGAGGCCTCTGAAGAATAAATCGGGACCTTGCATGGCCGAGGCTCAGAAGAGCATATTTGCATTGTCTTCTCGAAAACCGGATAAATTGTGGGTGGACAAAGGGAAGGAATTTTACAACAGTCACGTTCATCCATTGGTCGACCTCTATTTAGTCGAAAATGAAGGGAAAGCTAATGTGATCGAAAGTTGTAATAGAACCATGAAGGAAAAAATGTACAAGTGTTTCACCGCTAATAAAGACCAAGAAATATATTGACATTTTAGACGAACTGGTCGAAGAATACAACAATACGCGACACAAATCAATCAAGATGACTCCCATGGAAGCTAGCGATCCTTGAAATGAAAAACGCATCTTCACTAATCTCTATCCTGAAAGGATCAAGATCGAGAAAGAGTCCAAATCACCAAAATTTGCAGTTGGCGATCGAGTGAGAATCACTTCTTATAAGTCACTCTTCGCAAAAGGTTACACTCCTCGATGAACTGAAGAAATCTTTAAGATCGTTAAAATATTTTACACGGATCCAGTGACTTACAAAATAGAAGCATTAGAGGATGATGAAGATGGCAGTTAGAACATTTTATGAACAAGAATTGCAGAAGACGACATTTTGAAGAACTAACCCTTCACTTTTATTTTTTTGCATATATATATAGTTAAAAGGAGAAAAAAATAATAAATAAAATTAATAATTAAAAGAAAAACAATTAATAATAAAAAAGTGAATTAACACAAACAGACAACAAAAAACAAAACATGATGAATATCTAATATATAAATGCGAATGTCTGTATTTACACGGGGGTAATTCGTCCCGGTGAGTAACATGGGATGGGTGCCGTGCATGGTGACCTTGACCTTGAAATTGATGACCTTGACCATTTATTTTGAAAATGGCTGTGCTGATCAGGCTAAAATTTCATATGTGCAGGTATATTGACCCATCGATCGTTTTGACTTTATCAGGGTGCCCGTGCGGGGTGACCTTGATCTTGAAATTGGTGACCTCGACTTTTTATTTCAAAACTGGCTGGGCCAATTGGCCTAAAATTCATATGTTTGGGTATATTGACCCATCATTCATTTTGACTTTATTGGCGTGCCCATGTGGGGTGACCTTGAAATTGGTGAACTTCACCTGTTATTTTGAAAATGGCTGGGCCGATCGAGCTAAAATTTCATATGGTCAGGTATATTGACCCATCAATCATTTTTACTTTATCAGGGTGCCCGTGCGGGGTGACTTTGACCTTAAAATTGGTGACCTTGACCTTCTCTTTCAAAAACGGCTGATATAACCATCTCCTGTGCAATGCCGGGTATCACCTGCTAGTATTAAATATAACCGAAGGTATATTGAGAGCCGAAAGCATCCAAGAATATGAAGTTTACGAGTACAAACCACTGACTGGAACCAGTCTAAACAATGCCGGTAAAATAAGAATCAATGTCGAAACTCAAAATCTGTTTGTTCATCCCAGCGAAAGTTACATAGTGATACAGGGGCGTCTCACTAAGAAAGACGGAAGTGATTATGCTGATGATGATGTGATGTGATCACTCAAGCCAATAATGGTATGATGCATCTGTTCAGTAATATAAAATACATGCTCTTGGGACAAGAGATAGAATTCGTGTTTCATCCTGGACAAGCCACCATGATGTATGGACTCGAAATCTAAAGGACTCAATCAATTGTGGGTGAAAGACACTGTTGCCAACATGAGATTCAACTATGTCATCAAGACGTCGAGACCCAAAGGAACGTTTTCATTCAGGATACCTCTGAAACACATATTCAGATTCACAGAAGATTATGATAAGGTTCTCTATGGATTCAAACACAATCTGACATTGATTCGAAAAGGAAATGACAAAACCATTAGAAGACCCGCTGCGACTGATGTGGGTAAGATAATCTGAACAAGATATCTTCGTTTCGCACGTATTGCCTTCAGTCGTGGAGAAAGTACATCTCTACAAGATCATAGAATCGAAGAGTAAATTACCAGTGGGATTTAGAATGAGACAGTGTGACACAGCTAGTATTCCACCATCTACCAATCACTTCAATTGGAGATTGACCATGAAATCTGCTTCGGAAAGTCCACAATTCATTGTAGTGGCATTTCAAACCGATAGGGATAGGTCTCAAGAGAAAAATCCTTCCCTATTCGATCGTTGTAACTTGAGAAACATCCAGGTATTTCTAAATACCACGAAATATCCAGCCATTGATTACAATGCCTCTTTCGATAAGAATGATTTCTGCAGACTATACACCGACGCCGCAGATTTCAGAAAGAAATATCATGGATTGGACGAATTGATGGGTAATCCTAACATCACTCCCACCGAATACAAATCGATTTATGCCCTTGTTCATATTTGATGTTAGTAAAAAGAGCGAGCAACTCAAGAGTAGCATCTTAGACATTCAGATCAAGATGCAATTCGATAAGAATGTGCTGAGCAGAACCGAGGCTTTTGCTCTAGTCCTATCTGATAGAGAGGTAGAATTCGAATGTTGATCGTTCGATGATATAATATATATAAAAATAGACATTAAAAATACCCCCCCAAAAATATCGATAAAATATAAAAAAAATAAATAATAAAAAACCTAAAAAAATGAATAATCAAGGTAGAGAATGTTTGAGATGAAATCGAATGCATTTGGTAGGTAACATAAATGAAAGCAATTTATTAAATATATTAGATCGGTTGGAAATGACAGCACCCATAATATTGACTTTGGAAATGGCAGAACAAATTAAAAAACAGGGAACAACAACCAAAGATTTGCGAGAGACATTTACTAGATACGTTAACATATAGAGGAAAAACGGCTTTTGAAGAATTTATTATTGCTATGTTGAATCTTGAATTAGACATGGACGAGTGTTTTAAGAATGTTAAACTAAAACAAATAACAATTTATGCAAGTTTGGAATGTCAAACCAAAACAAAATAAAAAGTAATAAAAAAAAAATTATAATTGGATTTTCGAGAGAGAGAATAAATCAATGTCTCAAAATCCAATTACAGTTTTTTTGGAGTTGTCTCCTTTACACAATTTTGAAATGGTTTATAACTTCACGAAATATGTATTTCTCTTGCTATTTGCTTAATTTTTAAGCAAGAATAATAACCATAAGAGTTTGTTGAACCTAGAAACGGCTTTTAGGTTTTCTCCTTGTTAAGACGTGAAACACAATATCAAACGCAATTTATCTTTCTTGCTTCTCAGGTTTTCAAGAGTTAAGAATCGAATGTGTTTGAGATATTGTATTAATTATTCATTGTCGTTCATTTTTCTGTGTTTTTGTTTATTATTATTTTCAATTTTTTTTGTACTTGCTGTTTGTTTAGAGGGTCCAGTTCAATCAACAGAGAGATCACTGAAGTGGCAGCTTGAGGATTATTGGTTTTCATCTTGAAATTGATGCTATCGCCGATCTGCACCTTGAGAGGTGAACTGAAGATGCTAGTGTTCGAATGTTGCTTCTTCATCTTTTCAACACTGTAACTCTTCTCACATTCCATACCGTTCACCACGAGATTGATGATTGCTTTTTCACTCAAGTCTGTAGGAGTTAGACTCATTCAAATGATATCACCTCCCACAGGCATGGGATATCCTATCAGACTGTGCAATAGTCGGCTACCCCCATTTCCAAAAGACCATTTGGCTTTTCCCCTCATCTAACGCACTGCTTTCCTCAGCCCAGATGGTGATCAGTTTTCTGGCATATTTTATCTTTTCCACGATGGAGATCAGATTGCATGCATCCGTCATGTGAGTGGGATCCGGCAGATTCATGAGTGTGTGTCCTCCCATGTCTAGGTTACCTTCCATAATATCACCTTTTCTCCAAACCGTATTTTCTTCCAAGAACTTTCTACTGACTACACTGGAATCATATTCTGGGTGGTCATCGAGACCGAATAGTTCGTAACCGTTCATGTTGATGCCGGCTTCCATTTTTCCTCCAGATTGTTTGTTCAGATATAAATCATCGACTTGAGATTCCAGATAGGATTGAGAATCCTGTATGGCAGAATCCACGTAGCCATTGTTGACTTCCGTTGAGTCTTCTTCTATGTCATCGATCGCAGACAGTATCGCAATATCTTATTGAATCCTGCATCCAGATCCGATTTCATTTCTAGCTCGTCGATGTTATTCTTTCTCCATTCCAAGTCTACTTAGTGGTTAGTCGCCGCATTGTTGGGATTCATGGGAATGGGCATGTTGATTATCTTGTTAGAAATTGCGTTCAGTTTGGACTGCATAACTTTAGGAATGTAGCAATCTCTCAAATGTTCACTGAATCTCCTGTGAGCATCATCCGCATATCTTCTAGTGGCAGCCTTGGTTGAATCTCTAGGATCTGCTACATTCACCACTTGTTTAAATTTCAAGCTGAGATCACCTGTCATGGCTTTATTCACTTAATTATCTCTCATCATCTGCTGGAAATTTTCATCTCCTCTATCGACGTATTTTTTAGTCGCGGCATCCGACTGATCGATCGCTTCAGAAAGATTGTAGATTTTCTTATTGTTTAAATTTATAGGTTCTTGTTGAGGTTCATATCTTTGAACGTATCATTCATCCAAGTTGGCAATGTTACCAACAATTTCGACTGTAGTTCTTCTTTTCTTTCTAGCAACTGTCATGTTTTGTTTTGTTTTATTATTTAAAATTATATATTTTTTTGCTATTTTAATTAATGCAACCAAAACATTTTTTATTATATCTCTCTGTATATATATATCTCAAAAAACAATTTTCTTTAATGTAAATCGTTGAGAATATCTTGAAAGTGATCCCCTTCCGACCATCTCTTGAGAACGTAGTGGCATAGATGACTGCAAAACACTCGATCCGGTGCTTGCACTTGTTCTGTATTGTAAATAACTGACGTTAAATAGTTCCTTGTTTCTATACGTGGTGAGATTCCGTAACTATCAAAATAATAATTTTTATTCCGATTCAAAAACCACATGACCCAATGCATGCCCTCACCTCCGATGTTGTCCAGATTTAAAATTCCACATTCCGAATCATAGTCTTTTTTTCTTGGCAAGGCATCTCTTGAAAACACACCTTGAAAATGTTTGATTTTTAAATCTTTTGCTGCTTTCGATGTTGGATAGGGGTTTGTTGGGTAAGACAACACCTTCTATGGATATGTGTTTTATTTTCTTATTATTCATAATATGTTCTGTTTTTTGTTTTTTATTTTGTTTTTTATTTCTTATTTTTTTTCTATTCTTTTTTTAATTTATAATCTCATGGTTTTTTTTTACACTTACACTATTTCGATGTCTTCAGTCATACTCCATTCATCATCTTCTTGATTTTGTTGAAATATCACAGAATAATGTCTGAGCATGAAAGCGAAAGTGTGTATTTTATCCTTGCATATAATTCTCTTATCGTCGTCAGCCATCAACACAATCTTATTGATTAATTTGGTGTATATCTCATGCATTTCGCTTTGAATTGTAACCATCTTTTTATACACCATCAAATTTTCGAAAAGACAGTCTTTATACTCTTTGAAAGTGATGTGTTTATTTGTCCCACACAGTTGAATGCCTTTACATCTCTTGATCTCTTCGCCATCAATGAGATAAGCGTATAATTTAGGACTCAAACTCACGAATTCAGTAATTTGTCTTCCACCACTTTTGTCTTTAAATTTACAAGCACCTTTTTATTGACACCCTTTGGAATCTTAGATGGGTGATCATTGGCATAATTATTTGTGTTGAACCATTCATTCACGTCTGACACTATGTCCTCATAAACGTCCCTAGTCTCTATTTCGTAAGCTAAACTGTCCGTGTCGGTGAACAATAGTTTAGCTTTCGAATCAAATTTCACTTTGATGTAATCATAGTGAAACTCATACATCAACTGCTTGCTAATGTCTAAGATGATCGCTTTGAGATAAAAGGGTTTATTGAATCTTAGATGCGTCTTTTGTATGTGCACGGCCACTAGATTTTCATCGAATATGGTTCTATGTTGATAATTGGGTTTCACGATTAATTTTCTAGACTTCTCTTCAGACATGACGAGTTGAATGTTAGTCCTATTGTTAATGTTTTCTATAGATTTCCCAACACGCAATTGTTCATGAATTTGAAGAAATCTTTTTCGAAGTTGCTCTTGGCCTGCATTCTTAAATTCTTGTTAAGATCGATGTATTTTTTCATCCAAGGCTTCTCGTCAATTTCATCCTGCAATCAATGTAATGTTTCAGATTTTCACGGTAGACCATATACCTGCATTTGTGATTAAAATTAGGAATGAGTTTTTCAACGCCATTTACTTCTATTCATTCAGGAACTAGCGTATAATCGTTCTGTAGATCGTGTAACGTTTCCGGATAGTCCAAATCAACCTCTAGAATACAAGGATAGTCTTTCCATTTTTCTTTTTCTTCCAACGTTTCAACCCATTTAAAATGACTCATGGTTCAACCATACAAATTATTAGTGTCCTAATACTGTATGTATTTACTCAGTTTTTCGAATCGAAATTTTTCTCCATGTGATAATTATTAGCTTTAGCATATCTAGTGGAAATCATAGAGGCACCACCCCTCACAGCTTTTTTGAACATGAGCAACATGTCTACGTCCATTAATAATTCCAATCGAACCTCAGTCATTTTCAAGAGAGCATCCCAAGCGAGCCTGGATGCAGTGAAATACCAAGCCGGATCTAGGTCGTAATGTCACTCGCCGAAAATTTTCGAACACATCAACCAAGAAAAGCATGTCAGTTTTCAAATAGAGGTTGTGATATTCTCTCATGGATTTCATGTCAAATAATGTCCACACTTTTTGCACATGTTCATAATCATCATCGGAAATGTGAGACTGGTATAATTTTGAATAAAAATCTTCTTTGGGAGGTAGAGTGACAGCATCGAATTTTTCGAGATCACTCATGTAATCGAAAGAGTAGATGCCTTTCCTCAACATAATGTCCACTAATTCTCATCGATCATTAAAATGTTTACTCATGATTTTAAATTTCTCCCTATTCAAACTGTTGACTAATTTTTCCAGACTGGTTGACATAAATTTATAACTATCGATGAAATGTATTTCTCTATGGATGGGACTCATTTTCTCAATCAAACCATCAATGGCTCTCTTTTTAACGACGGCTTTACATTTAGTGAATGAAATGTGTTTTTCAGTGTTTTGCGCAATGCAATTCAACTCTCCCTCGCTGACATCTATATTTTTCATGAACAAGTAACTGTCGTAACCTGAGAGATTTTGAAAATGACCGGATAGAATTGAGCATCTCGGAATCTTAAATTGCATTTGTTGTGAGCAGCACTGCGAAACAGACCTGTGTAGTGATCATAATCTCTAACTTTTTTATTATTTTCAGACTGATTATCGAATAATTGTCTACAGCTGTGACATCCGATGGTTTCACTGTATTCTCGCTGTTGCTCTGGCGTGATGATCATGTCTTTAAGTTTTTTTAAATTTGTGGTATAATATTTGAATTTTCAATTCTAACTCTTCTACGAATCTTTGAGCCACATCATCATCATCTGAACGTTCCGTATAGACAAATGGACCCGACGATTCTCGATTGTCAAAAGAACATTTCACATAATAACAACAGCCCGAAAGTACGTGCTTCTGATATTTTTCAGCATAACTCCTATGCTTGTCAGACTGGCAAGGATTTATTTTCGTTGTGAAGCATTCGAAATTGGCGTAGATGACAAATGGTGGTTCTAATCTTTTTTTGTAGTTACGAAAATCCACGTGTCAGGTTTAGGCCTTTCGATGGCAACTCCTTGCTTTTCGTTGCAGTATTCCTGATGACACATCAACGATTCTTGACTATGGAACGAATTCATGCAGTTAAAACAGAAAAATCTCTTGCACTTATGTTTACTAATCTGTCTCATCAACAATCGACTCATTTCTTTCTCCAGCAATAACTTATGTTGATTGTCACTCTCTGAAATTAATAACAAATTAACAATCTTTTCTCTCTCTTTGTGTGAAGTCAGTCTGAGAGGATAGACTACTCCTTTTTATCGTCTCCATCGTATCCCAAGACGTTCATGGCCATGGTGGGATTTAGCTTTTCGAAATCTCTGATATCTTTCAACCATGTCGGGAAAGACACTCCCGTCCAATCACGATTTTTACAAGTCTCTGAGTACTTGGAAACTCTCTGAGCATCCTTTTCTACATGATACAAGGCCGATGTGATCGCCCATTTGAAACACTCTTTATCATCTTCATTTTCACATTGATCATGGCTTTTTTAAATATGAAATATGGTAATTTTATGTAGGAAGATGCTTTCAAAGGATCGTGTCTATCCACGTAAATCTCGAGATTCAATATCTTCTCGAACGACCAATTACTTCCCTTGTTTTGAAAAGTAGCCATAGATTCCATTATCTTGTCTTTCATTACTTTATAAACGTCAACTAATTTGTCATCTCTAAACACAATCTCATTTTTAAATCGGAAAAAGGCATCTCGTTCCAGGATCTTACCCATTTTTGCGTCGACCTTTTTCATAGACAATACAAGATCATTCTTATTTTTAAACCCTTATCTAGATGTTTTCGAATTACACCCAACACTCTACCCTTCACCCTTTCCATGAATGATTCAGGATCGATTTTTTTCATGAGACCGGGCTTCACATCAAAAGTTTTAAACCATCCTTTGATGGCTTTGTCTCGTTCTATCAAAATCAATGGTGATTTCAATGCTTCAATCATGATATCCGTTGGAATATCAAGACCCTTTTTTTCATTCAGCGCTCTCTCAATTGCATCCATCATTTTTTTTTCTAACAAATCATCATCTCGAACTGCATTGCTTTTCATTTTTTTCATTATACTTTATTGAAACCTTCTGCTGTTCTACCACATTTTGTTTAATGGCCATCTTCTTCTTCTTCTTAGTTTTCTCAGTTGTTTGTTGATGTTGTTTTGTCATTGCTATCTTCTCATCCTTTTTTTCGCGATTTGAGTTGTTTTTGTCACTACCACAGATCTTTCATCCATTCCCTTTCCGTCGAGAAAATGACTTATGCATTCATCTTTTTTCATATTTTTGATACCTTTCAATTTCAATGACTGACACACTTTGGCTTGTCATTTCACCAGTGATAGATCACAAGTCTCCTCGCACACAGCTTCGATCAATCATTGTTTGGTTTTGTAATGGTTATAACTTTTAATTCCTAGGTTTCTACAATACTATTTCAACTCAGATTTGGTAGAAAAATATATTTTTTTTCCACAGTATACTTTTTTGTTTTTGGCATTTTCAATTAATATATAATAATTATTTTAATTTTTCAAAAAAATTTTTTGTGAATTTTACAACTTCTTATTAATATATTTTTTTTTGTTTATTTTTTTCTTCAATGACAAAAAAAAAAATGGAAAAAAAACAGAAAAAAACGAGCACTACTTCATGATAAATACTTTAATAAGCTTTCAAGTCGAGATTAAAATCTATCTGTAATGAACTAACTCTATGTTCTACATATGATAACATTAGAGCTGAGCTTTTTCAAACCATACAGCATTATCACATCACACAGACCAGTCCACTCCTGTATGGTATCCCTTCGCTAACAAATGATGAAAATGAGATCTTATTTAAATGTGTTCAATGATGTATTCGTGATTCATCTCGCTTCGCAAACTAGATCATCGACGAAAATTTCAATAATGTCTTCACCGTAACACCATCAGTGTTTCAACCCTTACTGGCAGTTCCTTGTAAAGGAAATGCCATTTAAGGATATCCAGGTAAAAGCAGTTCTTAGTGTCATTGAGTGCCTTCTAGTCTGCCATATTGTCCGTGCTGCGGTTTGTCTTCGACCTCTTGTCTAGCCATTGTAATGGAACATTTCCATAGGAGTTTGAGCAACATTTATCAGTGGAAATCTCTGCCCCTTCACTGTGAGCCTTACTTCTTCTTTTCTTCTTCTTCTTCTTCTCTCTCTCTCTCTTGCCTATTTTTATTTGGCAGAAAATATCGGTGTAAATCTATTTGTAAAGTTTTTTACATTATTTAATTGCTACCATTATTACAATAAATATATTACTAAATGTTACATGTAATGGAGAGGAGGGTTTGCTAAGTGTTGAGCACTTGTCCTCCAATTCTTTTGCTATGTTTTTGTTGGCAAATAAATATGTTTAAACTAAACTAACTCTCTCTTTTTTATCATATTTTCAAGTCCGTGACAAGCATGTTAACTTTAAAGCTATTGTCTTCTTCCTGATAAATCCATCGGAAAACCAGATTCACCCTCTCAAACGTCCATTTTTCCTCGTTGATCAAATTCAATTTGTCAACTACTTCTTTCAAGGTGATCGGATATATATTACTCCCATAGATGAACGACAGACTGTCTGGATTGAAATTTTTTATCTTCTCATTGAGAATGGCTAAGAGATCGTCTTGACATTTGTACATTAAATCCAAGGTGGCTTCGTTCAATTTTAAAGGCAATGTATATTTGTCGTATTTCTCTCCCAATCCACTCGTCTACACATCCTTCGATTCGATGGCGTTGTGCAATTACAGTCTATAAATTTTACTACTGTACTTCAAATACCTCTCAGTTCTCTTCAATTTTAATACAGATTGTTTAGATGACTGATTATTTTTTATGATAATAATTGTTAATTGTAAAAAATTATATTTTTGTGATTTTCAAAAAAAAATTGTGAATTGTTAAACTTTTTATGATAATAATTATTAATTGTAAAAAGTATTTTTTAATTTTTTTTCTACTTCTTATTATATATGTGAAATAACAACTTTTTTTAACAAGTTTTTTTCTTTAATGTCAAAATTTTGTGAGTGTATTTTTTTTAAATGATAATAATTGTTAATGTAAAAATATTTTTTGTTTTTTTTTTTCTACTTCTTATTATTAAAATATTTTTTTGTCCAAATTTTTTTGTAATTTTTCAGTTTTTTTTGTGAATTGTTAAACTTTTATGATAATAATTATTAATTGTAAGATATTGTTTTTCTACTTCTTTGATGTTGCG
Source organism: Pictodentalium vernedei (assembly GCA_031216915.1). NCBI lineage: Eukaryota > Metazoa > Mollusca > Scaphopoda > Dentaliida > Dentaliidae > Pictodentalium > Pictodentalium vernedei. Next base: position 556,588,629 of record CM062297.1, read on the forward strand.
TTTGAGATAGTCAAACTACTTCTGACTTGAGGCAGACTGCTCCCGTTTTATACTTTTCTGAGGTACATATGGGTTTTCCACTAGTCAGAAATATCTTGTTTGCGATTGACACACATTCATGGGTTCTCCTCTAGTCAGAAATATCTTGTTTTTGAAATCGACATGCATTCAGTCACAATTTCACTCTCACAGACGATAATAGTGAGCAAAATTATCATCTGACTTTCAAGTTCACTGAAGAATAACGGATGACACATACCGATCATAATTATACATTTCACAAAGAAAAATACACCTGCCTAATAGTTTGTATAAAGAGTTCATTCATGAGATTATAATGGTCCTTTCAGTAGAATAGAAAGGAATAAAAATTTTGTTTACCTAATTCACATTATAAATTCACATCACAATCTGCCAAGTTGTAGGCAGTTACTTCGAGTACACTTTTCACTCATTAAAATACAACCTCGGAGTGGGCGCACCTAGCACGTTTTAGACTCTGTGAGTTATTGGGTAAATCGATGTGCCGTTCGGGTGCACCATTAAAATTCACCGCTGGATTTGAACTCTGCTTTTCCACGGGAATCGACGTTGGATTGCTAGTCTTCCATCCGCACTGATGGTGTTTTTTTGGCAGTATTCTGTCGAAAAAATTCACCTAAATGGTGTGTCTGTGTTACCTCTGCGAAAAAGGTGAGTGTTTTCCCGAGAACGGTCGCTGTCAGATTTACTAGCGCACCTAAAAGTGAATTTTTAAGCGGAGGGAATTTTATAGAGTTTGTTGAAATTCCGTCGAAATTTTAGTCGGATGCACGTTGATCGTTAGAGAATTGAACATTAAACCCACGATGTCTCATCTACCTCAAACTCTTTAAAAACCAGGAAAAGGTGAGGATGTAATCGTGTATGTATCGCATCGTACAAATCCATACATTTCGATCGTGATGAACGCGATTTGCTAAAAAAAACTAAGTTTTTGGTGAGGTGCGATCGAGACAAAAAATGAAATGCGCTTTAACCCCCATTTCACTCTACTGATCAGTGATCCCAAATGACACTCATCGATTATCAACGACTGACCTGTCAAACTGCTTTTCGAGGTTGAGTGAGGCTAAGAATTTTTGTTGGCGGAGATGGAGGACCGGGTCCTTGGGGCGAGTAGGGAGAGTAGGGATCTTAGAGAGAGTCGCCGTTTATCAAGTACGGGAATGACCGTATGAGGAAAACCACCGAACATTCGCTCCAAAACAGATGACGTAAATGAAAATCTAACCAACGGCATGCCTCCGAAAATGAGACGACACTTGAGATCTGTCGAGCGGCTATAAACCGAACCTCCTGGGGAAGGGCAATATATAGCCGTCTTACAGACTAGACCATTGTCGGGAAGGTCAGTCACCTTTGTAGGTTGGCGCCACCACAATAACTCACCGATAATATGGAGGCTGATTGGCCCCCTGGGTGTCCTCCTAGTTCAGCGATCTGAACGTAGTGGTTACCCCTCTACGTTCAAATTCTTCCCATTCAATCCTATAGAAAAATTTCCCATCAAGTTTTTACTGGAACTCAAAACTCGAAAATAGGAATATATATCAAATTTTCGCCCTTATTACCGGCTACATTCGATAGTACACGTAATTCCTTACATTTGGACAGAGTTTATTGACCCAAACTATGTTTTATCCTTTAATTATCGTTCTTTGAATACTCGCGAAGCATCAACAAATGTTTCGATAACGTCCATGTTTTTGTCTAAATATAAAACAGTAAAAACAATAACCCAGTAATGGCGCTGAAACGAATAGTAATTTTCATCGATGCGGAATCGGAATCTCGATCACATTCGCGCAGAGGAGGTTATTAAACCCGAGATCGCATTCAGGTTCAGGTGCCACCAAAGGATTAGACTCATTAATATTAGCCTGTAGCCAATTGTTGACTAACGATGTCTTTATATCAACAGACAACGGAAACCTCCCCAACCCTGCCAAAACATCGTTTGAAGATTTCGAATAAACCTGGAGAATATGTTTACAGAATTTGAGTTGGATTGACTCAATGTGTTTATGGCTACTTCGGATCGAGTAATCTCCCCACGTCTCGCAGCCATATAGTAGAATAGGCTTTACCATGGAGTCAAATAACTTTTCTCTGGATATATCATATTACAGGGGATATATCATTCATTGTTTAGTTCACCATCAGTTGTGTGGCACTTTGGATAAACTAATTGATCACACACTTCATTTGCGTTATTAGGTATCACTTCCGTTTGATTCCAAACGGTATAATTTGCCAACATACATAGATATACATATTACAAGGAAATAGCTGGAATGATTCCACTACATAATGGTGTAATCAAAAATTATTTTCTGACTTTGGAGGCACATCAACTGAGGGATTAAGTTGGGGGAGGGGGTTGCACATTATTAGGTAATGTGACTTATTACTTGAGATGATTCCATTACAGCTGTTTAGACGATAAAGTAAGCAGAGATAATTTTCTGTCATTGGAGGCTAAGAGGTTTGATTGGTGAGAGAGGTCTTATACATTTTAAGTATTGTTACTTATTACTTGTTTGGTATATGTAGATGGCACACGATAGGGGTCAATGGTTTTCTGTGTTTTAGTTATTTTAAGGATTTATTTGTGTTTAAGGTCACATATTTTTGCACAATGGCTAATCATGACCACAACATGAGTATCAACCCAAGACCAGGGAGTGAGCGTCAATAAGCCATGTTGGCCATTTTATTGAGAGTTAGCACCTCCCAAGCATTGGTGTCTGGGTCCTATTTTCCCAGTCAAGAGAGCATGTTTACCGCAGTGAACAGGCACTGCTTCACTTCCCGGTGTTCCCGCGGGGATTAAGGATACATATTTCCTGGACACCGTTGCAATGATTTCATTACAACTGTATCCAAACAATGGTGTAAGCAATAATAATTTTCTTTGTTCTCTGATGTTACAGGCACATAAGCTAAGGGATTATGTTGGGGAAGGAGCCTTGCACATGAATCTGTAATGCTACTTGTTTACCAGACCCAAAAATTAATTTCTTTATTTTCTGGCTAAGGGGTTAGATAGGTGAGGGAGGTCTTGCACAATTTTGTGTATTGGTATTTGTTGCTTGGCATAAGTATGGCATGGAGGTTGGGGTGGTCTTATATATTATTGAGTAATGACACTTGTTATTTGGCATAAGTTGGGAATATAAAGGTTAATATCAAGATCAATGAATTCCTGTATTCCCATTTTTTATGGGTGCACTCAGTTACATAAGTATATATATATATATCCTGTGCACAGAGGCAATAGGTCCCCTAAAGCTGAATCCAAATAATGATGCATGCAAAGGTAAATTCCTGCATTTACTGAAATTAAGGTACATGAGCTAAAAGATGTGAGGGTCTTATTCACAGTTGGATAGATTCATTGTAATGGGTTATCAACCATCTATTGTGCAGTGAGTTGGGATCATATGAGGGATTTCGCTGTTGGCTACTTCATCGTTAGGTCATCTCAGCCACTTTAAGGTACTCATAGTGAGTCAGATATACATAATACATGAATGCACATGCAACGATTTTATTACACCTGTAACCAAACAATATTGAAAGCCAAAATAATTTTCTGTACATTCTGATATTAAAGGCACATCAACTATTGTGAATTAGATATACATATTATCTAGATACAGATACAATGGTTCCATTACATATATTCAAACAATAGTCTGGGCAAAACTAATGATCTGTGCGTTCTGACATTAGAAGCCCATCAGCTATGGGGAGATTGGGGTGGGGGGGGGGGGGGGGTTCTTATACATGTACATTATTGTTAGCCATAATAATTTTCTGTATATTCTGACATTAGAGGCACATCAGCTATGGTGAATTTGATATACATATTACATGGTTACAAATGTAATGGTTTCATTACGGATTTTCAAACATCAGTGAGCGAAGATAATGTTCTGACATTAGAGGCCCATCAGCTGTGGGGAAGATAAGATTGGGGTGTGGGGGGGGGGGGGGGGTTCTTATACATGTACACTACCGGGAATGATATTTGTTACTTGGAAAAGTTTGGAATATAAGGATTAATACCAGGATCAATGATCAAAGGGGGGGGGGGGGGCTCTTATATATTTTGTTACTTTATACTGGGCATAAGTTGACCATGAATAGAAGTATGCCAGGGTCAGCGACTTCCTGCGCTCTCATGGTGCACTCAGTTTTTTATAAATGTACGTATTACCCGAGCATAGATAAACCGAATCCATTACAGCCAATTCCAAACAATGATGTATCAAAGACAACTTCCTGTATTTCTAACGGTAGCTAAGGTATGGGAGGGAGGGGACTTGTTCGTTATTGGGCTTATTCATTGGTAAGTATTCTCAGTCATATACTTATACAATTAGTTAGTAAAATTGCTATTGCCCTGATACAGCTGCAATGATTCCACTACAATTTTTTATCCATACAATACAATTTCTGAAATTTCTGTTGTAAGAGATACACCAGCAAGGAAACTGGAATGGGTGGGGGTCCTTATCTATTCTGATTCTATGATTGGGTAATGTTGCTTCCTTTATTTTATGACATTTTGGGAACACCAGCTAGTAGGGTGAATTTGAGAGAATATTCGTTCTTGGATATTCTTAATTGTAGTTAGAGATCTACTTATAAATCTCTATATCTCTGGTATTAGATATTGCTACTTGTTTAATTCATTGCCAGATTTCAACTCATTTAAGACCATATTGGCTAATTCATTATTAGGTCTTCTCTGCCACTGAAAGGTACTCATAATGAGTTAGATATCCATATTACATGGATACAGATGCAATGAATCCATTACTGCTGCTGCATTCAAACAATAGTGTGAGCCAAAATATTCTGAATATTCTGACGTGAGAGGCACATCAGATATGATGAATTCGATAAACATATTACATGGATACAGAGATTTGTGTGTGTGTTTGGGGGTGGGTGTGTGTGTGTGTGTGAGGGGGGGGGGGGGTCTTATTCATTGTTGGCTAGATTCTTTCTGAGGGATATCGGACATCTACTGTGCAGACAGTTAGGATTATATGGGAGTGTTCGAGATATTGATTAATTCCTTGTAGATTCCTTTCAGCCACTTGAACGAATTAGGTATACAGTTTACGACTGCAGTGATTTCATTACAACTGTACTCAAACAATAGTGTAGGTCAAAATAATTCTCTATAAATTCTGCAATTAGAGGCACACCATCTATGGTGAATTGGATGTACATGGATACAGGTGCAGTAATCACACTACAGCCGTCTTCAAACAACAGTGTAACTCAGAATGATTTTTGTATATTCTGACATCAGAGGCACATCAACTATGTTGCATTAGATATACATACTTTATGGATACAAATGCAATTATTCCAACACAGCCCTACTCAAACAATAATGTGAGTGAAAATAAATTTCTGTACATTCTGACATTTAATGCACATCGGCTATGGGGGAGATTGGGGAGAGGGGGTGGGGGTGGGGGGATCTTATACATTATTTGGTAATGATATTTGTCACTTGGTAAATGTTGGGAATATAAGAAGTTTTTCTATATGCTGACATCAGAGGCACATCAGCTATGTTGTGATATATATACTTCATGGATACAAATGCAATGATTAGAACACAGCCCTACTCAAACAATAGTGTGAGCGAAAATAAATTTCTGTATATTCTGACATTTAAGGCAGTTGATATCTTTGGCGCATATTAGGGGGGGGGGGGGGGGGGGGGGGTCTTATACATTATTGAGTAATGATATTAGTTACTTGGCATACGTTGGGGGAAATAAGGATTAAAGCCTGGATCAGTGATCAATTGGGGAGGGAGCAAGGTTAAATGTAATTTCTAACATTGGGTGCACAGTAGCTAGGAGATGGGAGGGAGAGGTCTTATTGGTTATTGGGCTTATTCATTGGTAGGTGATTTTAGTCATATATTATTCGTTATTGAACTTGATCATTGTTGAGTATTCTCAGTCATCTACTTATACAATCAGTTGACAAGTATGCCCTTGTCTGGATACAGCTGCGAAGATTCCACCACAACTTCACCCATACAATGACACATCAGCTAGAGGGAGATTGGGAGGGGGTTCTTATACATTATTGGGTAGTGATACTTGGTACTGGGAGTAAGTTGGGAATATAAGGATTGATACAATGATCAATGGAAGGGGGCGAGGGGGGGGGGGGGGGTCCTATATATTTTTTATTGGCGTTACTGTTTGCTATGCATAAGCTGGGCATATACAGATGCATATCAGGACCAATCCCTTCCCGAGTTCTCAGGATACACCCGTTTTCATTATTACATAAACATACATTTTACCTGGACACAGCCAACAATGAATCCATAGCAGCTGATTCTGTACAATGGTGTAGGCAAAGATAATTTCATGTATTTTTCTAATTTTGGGGCACAGCAGCTAGGATATGGTAAGGAGGGGGGGGGGGGGGTTATTCATTATTGGCATTATTCATTGGTAAGTAAGCTTATCAGTCAGTAAGTATGCTCTAGTGCCTGGATAGAGCTGCATGGTTCCACAACACCATCCATACAATGCTACATACAAGCATTGTTATAAGCAAAAACAAATCCCGGTATTTTCTGAAAGGTCCAGCATAAGAAATATACCTGCTAGGAAATTGGATTGGGTGGGGTTCTTATCTTATCTATAACTGAATTAAATTATATATATACAAATCTGTATCTTTTTATAAATTAGTCTGTGTGAAACACACAGACTATTGTTTTCGCACGGTTTCTTTTCTTCTTCTTCTTCTTCTTCTTCTTCTTCTTCTTCTTCTTCTTCTTCTTCTTCTTCTTCTTCTTCTTTCTTCTTCTTCTTCTTCTGAAAGTGGGTCACGTCCATATCTCAGGCGTGGTATGGCGTATGGACCTGGGACCAACACCAAATGAGTCGACACTCGATGGAGATTCAAAATATTGGTCAAGGTCACGGAGGTCACCTAGGGGTCATTAAGTGCATTTTCATAATTGCTAGAAATCACATTTTTAACATCCGAAAGCATTCCTGACGTACACACATGCATTTTTACGTAAAAAAGTGGGCGTGGCCAAATTTTTTGAAAGTGGGTCGTGTCCATATCTCATATGGTATGACGTTTGGATCTGGGACCATCTCCAAATGAATCGACACTCGGTGGAGATTCAAAATATGGGTCAAGGTCACAGAGGTCACTTTAGGGGTCATTGAGGGCATTTTTTATAATTGCTGGAAATCACATTTTTTGACCCCCTAAAGTACTTCTGACATACATACCTGTACACACATGCATTTTTTACATTAAAAAGTGGGCGTGGCCAAACTTTTTGAAAGTGGGTCACGCCCATATCTCAGGTGTGGTATGTCATATGGACCTGGGATCAACACCAAATGAGTCGACACTCAGTGGAGATTCAAAATATGGGTCAAGGTCACGGAGGTCACCTAGGGGTCATTGAGTGCATTTTTCATAACTGCTGGAAATCACATTTTTTACCCCTAAAGCATTCCTGAGGTGCACACATGCATTTTTAACATTTAAAAAGTGGGCGTGGCCAAAATTTTTGAAAGTGGGCCACGCCCATATCTCATGTGTGGTATGACGTATGGATCTGGGACCAACTCCAAATGAGTCGACACTCGATGGAGATTCAAAATATGGGTCAAGGTCACAGAGGTCACTTAGGGGTCATTGAGAGCATTTTTCATAATTGCCTGAAATCACATTTTTTGACCCCTTAAAGCATTTCTGACATACACACATGCATTTTTTACATTAAAAAATGGGCGTGGCCAAAATTTTTGAAAGTGGGTCACGCCCATATCTCAGGCGTGGTATGTCATATGGACCTGGGATCAACATCAAATGAGTCGACACACAGTGGAGATTCAAAATATGGGTCAAGGTCATGGAGGTCACCTGGAGGTCATTGAGAGCATTTTTCATAACTGCTGGAAATCACATTTTTGACCCCTTAAAGCATTCCTGACGTACACACATGCATTTTTAACATTTAAAAAGTGGGCGTGGCCAAAATTTTTAAAAGTGGGTCACGCTCATATCTCATGTGTGGTATGACGTATGGACCTGGGACCAACCCCGAATGAGTCCACACTCGATGGAGATTCAAAATATGGGTCAAGGTCACAGAGGTTGCTACAGGTCATTAAGTGCATTTTTCATAATTGCTGGAAATCACATTTTTAACCCCCTAAAGTATTCCTGACTTACACACATGCAATTTGACGTGAAAAAGTGGGCATGGCCAAAATTTTTGAAAGTGGGTCACGCCCATATCTTAGGTGTGGTATGATGTATGGACCTGGGACCAACACCAAATGAGCTGACACTTGATGGAGATTCAAAATATGGGTCAAGGTCACCGAAGTCAACTAGGGGTCGTTGAGTGCATTTTCATAATTGCTGGAAATCACATTTTTTAACACCCCAAAGCATTCCTGACAAAAACACAAAATTTTTAAAAGTGGGTCACGGTCATATCTCAAGCATGGTGTGATGAATGGACCTGGAGTCGACACTCGATGTAGGTTCAAAATATGGGACAAGGTCACGGGGGTCACCTAGGGGCCATTGAGTGCATTTTTCATAATTGCTGGAAATCACATTTTTTACCCCTAAAGCATTCCTGACGTACACACACGCATTATTACAATAAAAAAGTGGGCGTGGCCAATTTTTTTTGAAAGTGGGTCACGCCCATATTTCATGCATGGTCTGACATATGGATCTGGGACCAACCCCAAATGAGTCGACACTCGATGGAGATTCAAAATATGGGTCAAGGTCACGGAGGTCACTTGGGGGCATTGAGTGCATTTTTTTCATAGTTGCTTGAAATCACATTTTTTTCCCCCCAAAGCATTCCCGAAGTCCATACATGAATTTTTACATAAAAAAGTGGGCATGGCCCAAATTTTTGAAGGTGAGTTATTCTCATATCTCAAGCATGGTATGACGAATGGACCTGAAACTAACACCAAATGAGTCAACACTCAATAAAAGTTATAGAAATATAGGTCAAGGTCAAGGAGGTCACCTAGGGGTCACTGGGGGCATTTTTCAGAATTAATGGAAATCACATTTTCTGACCCTCCTAATGCATTTCCGAAGTTCATACATCATTTTTACTTGAAAAAGGTGGATGTGGGAAAAATTCTTGAGAGTGGGTTACACTCATATCTCAAGGATGGTATAACACATAGACATGGGACTAACACCAAATGATTCAACACTCCATAGAGGTTCACAATATGAACAAGGTCACTGAGATTCCCCAGGAATAACTGAGTGCATTTTTTAGTATTGCTGAAAATCACATTTTTGGACACCTAATGCATTCTCTTGACGAACCTTTTGAATGCTGTGCACATATATGCCTTTTCTGGTTTCTTAGAAGAATTGTTCTGATTACTTTATGAATATCTGTAAATACTGTTTACGAAAATCCCTTCCTGATTTGTTTAAAAATATGTTACTCCCGAAAATAACCCTCCATAAATTCTCTTTATATATAGTTTTTTCCCGATAGATATTTTAACCCTTTTCTTACAAGCTTGATTTTACTGTATGCAGTAAATTCTATTTCTCTAGTATTAACATTATTTTCTATTTCAATGATTTTTGTCTGATGGATTCTTTACTATTCTACTGAAAGTTGGCACATATGTAGAACTTCATTAGAAGTTTCTCACCTGGATCGTGGCATTTTCTGAAGTTTTTCGTTTTTTGCCAAAACCGTGCAAAATGTTGTCACAATGTTACATTTTGCCACAATTCTCAAACAAGACCGTGGACGATTTGGCTGGAGCTTTTATAATATTTGTAGCATGACTTTCTACATCTGACTACATAAGCTGTATTACCCATGTTGCTCTCTTTTGACCTCAAAATTCCGAGCAAAGTGCAATTTTGGAAAAAAAACTGGTCAATTTTCACATGCGATTTCTCAGCTCTGCGGCCACATTTTTTCAAAACGTTTCCTATGAGAAATCTGGGCATTCATCCAAGAATAATTTGGCTGTTATATATTCTATTCACAGTTTTAACCTTCAATCTGTTTTCAAGCCTTGAATTCGAGTACCCTTAACTTGTTCATAAAAATTGCTCATTTTTAGTTCATTTTTCTTCCATTTACAAATGGTATATCGAGAAATGATTTACATGTTCGTATTCACAATTACCTATCGAGCATATTCTCTGTTGTACGTTTGGTTGCAAAGTTTAACCATATGCCCATTCTGTTTGCATAAAGATAGATGTTGTCCAAAAAAACTCATGCTTTTTCAGAATTTGGTACGTTAAAGTGACAATTTACTCAAGGCTAATTGACTGAGTGCTGAATGTATCCAATGGCTGCATGCAGCAGTATGAGAACTTTTGTTTTATATGTGAGTATTAAAAGTTTAACCCTTAACAGATTTGAGACTCCCATATGGGTACTGTCTGAATAAGTGTGATTTTCGTAATATCTGAAAATTCTGTTGACATTCAGATTCACAGTTCAAGTCCAAGAAGATTTTCTGTTATAAGGTAGCTGTAAAGTTTAACCCAATCCCTGTTTCGGTTGCATAAAGATAGGTGCCGTTGAAAATAACTCCATTTTTCAGAATTTGGTAAGTTTAAGACGCAATTTACTCCATTCATAATTGATTGAGTGCTGAATGTTGTCTATGGGTGCATGCGGCTAGCAAAATATGACAACTTTTGTTTTACATGTTATGATTAAAAGTTTAATCCTTGGCAGATTAGAGAGTTCCCAAGTGGGTACTGTTGAAATAATTGTTATTTTCGTAAAATCAGTCCCTGAATATTGGTAAGCATGCAGTGATCTTAAGGTCCTATATAAAGGTGCAGATAGTTAAAGTTGAACAGTTCATCAGACAGAAATAATGCCAAACTCTGCCGTTGACAGGTAAATAATGAATGGAAATTGTCATTGCATTAAAAATAAAGCGGCAACGAACCGTTCCCACCGTTTCCACGCGAGGCGTGGTGTTTTCCACGCGGTCAGAACACTCGATTTTATGCCCAAATGTCGACCAGGCCTCGCAGAACAAGAGTAGTAGGAGAGCGATGGATCGGGCCCCATTGGATGGACCCCGGAAGTGACGTCATGCCACGTGACCAGGTGGCGCCATGTTTGGTTGTCATGGTAACCCGCGTGATCGGCCATCTTGTGACATCATCTCCATAGTGATACGTGGTCCTAATGCGCATGCGCATGCGCAGCGCGTGCTGTTAGGGTGACATGTGTTTCCTTCATCCATTTTGTATACTGGAGGCCGCCATCTTGGTTTCTATGGTAGCACGTGGTTGCTATGTGACCTAAAGTCTTACAACAAGACGGGGGTATGTTCGGAGGATGTGTTCCTTTGTAGAAGAGTAATTTCCCGATTCGTAGAATTATCACAAACAACCCGACAATCACTCCAAATCACCAAAAACGACTTTATTTCCCCAATTTATCGGTGTAGCACGTAGTGCTATAGTACCAAGGGGATGTGTTCCTTTGTATAAGAGTAATTTCCCGATTCGCAGAATTACCACAAACAACCCGACAAGTTGTACTATTTCGAATTCTTTCAGAATCCTATTTAGGATCGCGAAACTTTTGGTTTATGATAGTAGCACGTAGTGCTATAATACCAAGGGGGTACCGGGGGTGCGTTCCTTTGTAGAAGAGTAATTGGCTGGCTTTGTATTTTCCCCATATGATTTCTAATAGTACCGAGAGAGCCCCGTGGGTACGTTCCTTTAGACGAGAGTAATGTGTTCTTCCTCCCAATAAATTGTATAAGAGTAGTGCTATAGGACAAATTCTTTTGGTCATTACCCAGAATCCTTTGCTTCTACCATTTATAAAGATTACAAATAGGGCTCATATGTGTACATGAAAGCCACGAAGCTAACTTCAAGTTCCACCATATACTCATATGAGGATCTACCCAACAGATGTGTTGTGTGAGGTCTAATTTACTATCCCTCTCAGCCTTATTTCAGTATTTGAGGATACATTTTGGGTTTGTTTAAAAAAAAATAACAACACAATTTTTACATTTTAATTTCTTTTATTCAATAACAACAAAAACATACAACATTTTATGGAATCTTCTATGGTATGTACATTGTCAAATATTCATAAACAGTCTTTCTGCAGATTGGACATCTTCTCAGTGGTTTACAACAGTCTTTGCACAGGCACAAATGGTTACATGGTCGCGGAGCGACATTGGCTTCAGCTAATAAACACACACTACATTTCGACCTCCGTGAATCTTCTTCTTGAAAGGATGTGTCCATTTCTCCTTTGATGACCATTTCTTCTTCTTTTTCATTGCCCATGAATTCAGATGGTAAATTATGAATGTAATAACAGTCAGGAGAATAGTTTCTGTGTTCTTCTATAACATCATCTTCTGTTTCCCATAAACGAACAATAATACCACAATGAAAACATTGAGTTCTGTCTTCTGTCCCCAAATAAAAGAATCCAGCTTTTGTCAGTTCATTCGGGGTTTTCACACTTTCACTTTGTAACATGAATTGAAATGTCTTGAGACGATTTTCCTCCAATGCATACTTGATGTGTTTTGGTGGTCTTTGTTCTGGTGTCTTTCTTATTTTCTCTTCTCCACGTAATAGTTGCTCCAGTACTGGTGGCGGAACATCACGAAAATACGTTTCGAACGAAACACTCATTCTCTCTACAAAGTCTCTTGTATTTCTTATTTTTTGGTTTCGTGATTGATAAGCATTCAGTGCCATCTGTATCAACGACGGAATAGTGAACATTCTTCAATCTTTTTTATCTTCATTCTTCTTTGGTTTTCTTTTTCTCCTATTTCAAGGCTTCTCTGTTTTGCACTATCCACTGCTTTGGTCACTTGTTCCCAATCTCTCGTGGTAAACTGGAACCCAACGTCGTTCTTGAACAGTTGAATCTGTAAATCGTTGTTAAGTTTGAAGACGGTCACATTTGTAGACATCCTTCTTCTTTGGCTGTCGAAACAAAAAATGAGCTGAACATCGAGTGCAGTCTTTTTTATAGTTTTTTCTTCAATACAGCGACATCGAGTGGCTGGTTTCCTCTATGACGTCATTAACCAGCACATCATTATCCATTAGATCTTTCGTAAACATGTTGGATATGGTATCCATCGGTACACTGCGACAGCGATGTTTCAAGTAAAATAGGCAGTATTGTCCAGACACTGGTAATGGTCCTTAAAGGTGCTTTGTATTATACTTCCAATATCTGGAATTCTTCTTCAGGAAATTCTCAAATGGTCTGTGTAGTGGTGGTAATCCATAGGAATCAAAGTATTCTGCGTTGTGGTGACTCACAAAGAGAGCCACCCAATGTTCTAATTTTTTGTAGTCTGGATCCGTGTTGGCTATCAAAGTCACTGGTCTGTGATCTGGTAATCTTCTTGATAATTTGTTTCTTGCAAATACTCCCAAACATATTCTCTTCAAACAACTATCTGATCGAAGTGCATTCTCTAATTGCAACATGTTCATGTTGAGTAATCGAAGATTATTTGTCTATTCTTATCCACTTCTATGATGTTCTGAAATTTTGCATACACCAGTACGTTGATTGTGGTTGGTGATGGGTTTTCGAAATGGACTTCCAAGTCTCAAAGTTCCCCTCTTCACCAGTTCGAAGTGTTGTCCATGTGATAGGTCTGGAGTCATGTCGAATACGAATAAGGTGTATCCATTTATGTACTCTTCTCGGCTGATGTGGTTTCCTTCATTCTCATACATTTGTCCAGTTCCTTGAAATAGTGTCGCATAACATCTGACCACTTATTGTTGTTCGAATCGAGGTTGTAATGGTTTGCCTGGAATCTGTTGGGCATCCACGTACAAAGCCAAGTAACTGATTTTATAGTTCTTGAAATTATACGGATTCTTTGAAAAGTTTCCATTGAAAGCATCGTTGTCTACACACCCCACTACGATGTGTTTAGGTAGTTGGCCTAAAAATAAATTTTCTTGTGTAATACTCAAATTTCCTTTTGGCACTGAAAACACCTTGGTTTCCACACGATCGATAGGATATTTTGCAGTTGCTTTTGTCAGTGCTTTCTCGTGAGCCATTCTCACGAATGATTGGAGTCTCTCTTTGCGTACAAACATGGATACATCTTGAATTTTGATCTTGTATGTATCGGCATCGGCCATCAGTGCGAAAGCATCTTTGGCTCTATTCATTTTAACATGAACATTAACTCCATTCAGCAAGTAACGAGTTTGGAAAAACATGTCCAAATGTAATCTCCCAGTCACGTCCACGATTTTTCTTTTCTCTAGAAATTTCTTTCGAAGAAAACATCCCTTGTTATCATCTGTCAAATCTTCCATGTGTCCGGCCGTATCCTTGTATCATAATGCATTATTCAGTTGGGAATTCTTGGCAGCTGGTCCATAACTCAACAAAGTTTCTATGAAAGCTCTGTAGTGATAAGCGTTGTTGGAAGGAGATACCAGTTTTTCATTCAAGCTTTCCCCTGGGAAAATTTGACTTCTTAATCTCATATGTTCAGGAGTATTTTGTTTGAGATCTATTAAAAGGTAACCATATGGGGTCGAAGTAGCATCTTCGAAAACTTCTCTCAGAAACTTGGAATGACCAGGATACATTTGTGCTGCCAAATTCTGAGAACGATCCCTATGATTTTTAAACAAGATCATGTAATGACTATTGAGAGCTACAGTCATATGGACTTTATTTTTGTCGGATAAATTTTGAACAATGTACATCACACTAATCTTACGGTGATGATTACCTTTAGTAAATAATCTAGACACTCGAACATCTGCATCGAGCATCAGATCGTCCAATATGACTATACTATCAGATTTTAATTCTTGAGGGAGACCCTCTACGAATTCTACTTGGGATAAAGTATTATATAATGGTTGCCATTCACTATAACACCAAATGATGTGATTTGGAACAGGTGATATAATATTTTGAATGTTTTGAATAACTCGATTTACAAAGGATGATTTACCACTACCCGTGGGACCACACAATAAACACGTGAATGGTAGCTTCCAATGAGGATCCATGTTTGTTGTTCTATGTGTGAACTACTCACCCTTTTATACGTTTTTGGGAAGGGGACAGCGAGTTAAAAAAATGTGTATGCGTGTACTGTATGCAGGGGAACTAAATTTCATTTTTGTTGAAAGAAAAAGGTTCGTCCTTGCCCAAAAGTAACCTATCAGGCGACTTGAAGACATCCACGACACCATTTTCTGTGGTTGCCAAAACAAAAATTCAGAATAAAATGTTTCGTCCTTGCCCAAGACAAACTCATCAGGTGGCTGAAGGGCAACCACGACATTTTATTTTCTTTATTTTATAAAAAACAAAAATCTGTTTACAACATCTATTTGCATCTTCATACTGAGTGGTTTCTTGAAGGTCATGAATTCTATCACCAAATCTATAATACAACATCTCTGTTCATTTGTGAGAGGTTTCTCGAACATATCTTCATACTCTTTCTGTACTGGGGGTGGATTCATTTCAGAAGTATTATGGTGCCACAGTAGATGGACATCGTTCTTGTTAACTCTTTCAAGTGCTTCACTAAAACATGTAGCAATCTTCTCTTCTTCAGACATCATGAGGCATACATTATGCTGAATCTGACTTGGATGATCGACTGTACATCCATAACATTTTTCTTTTACTACAGCGTCAAAATTCTCTTCCACATAATGAGCATATGCCAAACAAAGTTCATGTTGCAAGCGAACTTGCTACATCTACCAGAGTTCACTATCAGTTTCATCAACGACCAATGGTAGTGGTTTGGTTCTTCCTACTGTGATCTTCTTTTTCTTCAAAGGTGGTTCCCTTGGTTTTTTGAAGTCATCAGAAGGTTTAGTATCTTCACTTAAAGCTCTTTGTTGGGTGTTGATGGCTGCATCTATTTCATCTATTTGGGATTTCAGTGCATTCCATTCTCCTAAAGATAGTGCAATCCCAGTCTTCGTTGGATAAGGTTTCTGGTCTTTACCCTCAAAGTATCTTCGAACATGTATCTTCAGTTCACCCTGGTACTGGGTGGCATTAGTGTATGTCTGCTTGCTACCAAGTGGGAACATCTTCTCTGATCAATGGTTCGATCGTGAATGATGCCAAGTCCATTCTTCGTCTAATCTTATATATCTTTGACGGACGTGATTGAAAACACCACCACGGTTCAGCAAATTTTGATCGATATTTTCATTCTTGATTGGAGTTTGTGTTTGTTTCCTATTGGATTATAGGTTAAAGTTGGGAAAATTAGAAAATTAGTATAGAAAGTAATGGAAAAGAAACACAATAGGAATACATTAATCTGACTGGTTGATGAACTTCGATCTGATTGGTCAGTTTGGCGATCAAACTGCAATCTTGATCCTTAAACTGTAGGATATGGCCCTCTGTGCATTTTTATACTGACTTGGGACAGGTCAAGCTACAAATCCCTGCCCTATGGAGATAAGTCAAATAGCTTGAGTGCATTCCCACACCCCACAGTTCGTACTTTTTTTCTCTTTCAATCCTGTAAGAAGTGTCCCTCTGCATTTTGTACTGAACTTGGGACAGGTGAAGTTTGTCTGATATTTGTCAAGAAGATAAAAATCAAATAACTTGAGAGCATTACCACCCCACAACATGAATTTTTTTTTTTTTTTTTTTTAATTTTTCAATTTTTAATTTTTTTTTTTTTTTTAAAACTTTTCTATGAAAAAGGTAGAAGGAAATTCATTCAACAGAGAATGATGATGATGATGATGAATTGACAACATCAGTAACTCCATTGGTAGGGATAACCTAAAACATTTTTTTAAACTAAATATAATTGGGTATCATCTGGTTCAAATAGGGGTAACCTAAAGGATACCAAGAATCAACTTATAAAACAAAAAAATAAATGGAATGAAACTAAACATAAATGTTTTGAGTATTTTGAAAATAATTGGATATCATCCGGTTCTAATAGGGGTAACATAAAGGATACCAGGAATCAGCTTTTTAAAAAATAAATGGAATGAAACTAAACATAAATGTTTTTAAGTATTTTCAATATAATTAGATATCATCTGGTTCCAGTAGGGGTAACCTAAGGGATACCAGGAATCAACTTTTGAAAAAATAAATGGAATGAAACTAAACATAAATTTCTTTTGGTTATACTTAGCCTACACCAGGAGTGTACAACATGAATGATAATTGTTGAAGAATAAATTTCCTTCCATAAACTATTTACAAATATGTACAAGTAATTATTTTCACCCAACCCCATGAGAAAAAAGAAAAATTTCATCTTTGATAACCATCTCTGTAAATATAAAAATAATATTGATTGGGATAATTTGAATATAAGAATTATGCTTACCTCTGTATTCCTGTAAAGATTGTGGAAGAATATTCACTGGTTGTAGAAAAAATTAAATTGTCAATGGTAAAGTCGATACACCGTCATCTTGAACTCGTCGTTTTGAATAAAAATAAGATAAGCCGTCTTTCGTCTGTACGTAAGTAAACATGTCATTTCCATTAAGTCTAAAGCCGTTATTTTTTCCTATTCCTGTTTTTTTTTAACACTTTTAAATATGTTTGTTTTGTTAAATCATTTTGTCTTTTATTTATTCCTTTACAACTCAGTTTGTTTGATGGGCCGAAACAATAGTAAGTTTTACTGGAGAAACTCCGCACAAGTAATATCTTTGGCCTAGTGGAGTGCGACATTTCTGTACCCGACCAACTGAAGCCCTATTTTGAAGAAATGACACCAATCTTCAAAAATACAAATATTTCTCGGGAAATATCGGGCCACACATGAAGGCTTACGCTGAAGCCAACAACATTATGCGCCAACCTCGCCGTAGTCTCATTGGTAGCTACTTTGGCGAAAAAATCTTGCTGGCTACACCATTACTGGAATGGTATTTGGAGTACGGACTGGCAGTCAGTCGGGTGTATCAAGTCATCCAGTACCTGCCCAAGGCGTGCTTCCAAACATTTGGTGATCAAGTATCACAGGCCCGACGGGAAGGGGACTCTGACCCAAGTAAAGCCATCGTATCTGACACGATGAAGCTATTAGGTAATTCGGGCTATGGGAAGACAGTCACTAATAAGGCAAAACATAGGAATGTTGTGTATTGTGATGAAGATAATGTGTCCAACCTCATCAATAATCTGGCCTTTCGGAAACTGAACACCCTCACTGAAGAACTTTATGAAATTGAAATGAATAAAAACAGAATCAAACTTGACTTGCCCCACCACATTGGTTTTTTCGTGTATCAATATGTCAAGTTACGTATGCTCCAGTTCTACTATGGTTTTTTGGATTTTTTTGTTGATTGTAAGGATTTTGAACTTTGTGAATCGGACACAGACAGCTTATACATAGCCCTTTCTGGATCTTCCCGTGAAGAAGTAGTCAGACCAGAGAAAAAAGAATCATTCTATCGCCAAGCCCATAAATGGTTACCCCCAGAAGCCTGTGATGCCCATATGGAAGATTATGTATACACTAAATTAAGGGGAGATAACTGGATACCATCTCAATGCTGCAGGAACAGGAAAGCTTTTGATAAAAGAATCCCGGGTCTTCTTAAAATTGAATGGGAGGGAGAGTGGGTTATTGGATTTTTAGCCAAAACTTCATCATCTTCCAATAAAAGTTCAAAAACTTCAATATTCACTTCAAATACTTTTTCTATTTTGGGCAATTCATCTAATTTCACACCAGGAAAGTTATCTTTTGGTTCATTTGTGTATTTACAATATATACAGGGGCTGAGTAGTAGTATTCAAAGAATGGCGTTCACTTCCGCACCAGAGGACTAAACTCCGGAATAAACAGAGATTGTCATTATAAACAAAATGGTGGTGCTGATCACTGACAAGGGCAACAATCGAACGATTTTCCGAAATATACTTGGGAAGATTTTCAGGGACCCCACCAATTGGATGATTTTTAATCTTGTTTACATAAAAAGTTACATTGGTTAATTGATGGACAATCCAGTTAGAGTTGGGTCGTTGCCGCCTAGCCCATTCCAAAATATCTTCCTGTTCAGGGTTTTCAAGGAAATTCCCCAAATCTACAGCATTTTCAATAAGAGGTGGCCTATCAAGAACCCGGGCATTATTTTGTGATGGGTGATAAAATTTTAGTTCTTCTGTTTCATTATTTCGTAAAATGAAGCCGTAGCTTAAATTAATTTTGAATTTATTTTTTTGAGATTGAAAGATTGTTTTATTTAGTTCATAATTCGTGGTGGATAAATCAGTTGTGTCTAGCCTGAGTAGGTGATAATTGAGAGTTTAACAACCACTTTGTACATGTACGTGTACATGATGCGTTCACCAACGTGGAATTCAGTGTTAAATCGCACGCTTGTTCACAAAAAATGTACAGTGGTCTTGAATCCCCCATGTTTTTTTGTGACTCCTAGATCGCACTTTTAACGTTCAAATACTCGTGGTGAACGCGCGTTTTTAAAAAAAAAGGTGAAATTGTACATCTTCACTTTTATCTTTTACTTTAAAAATTTTTGTCAACGTTCCCATCGCAGATCAGACCATCGATCTATCGTTGGTGAACGCGAGCAAAAAATTCTAGGCTATCATCAAAAAACGGTCTGCGGATTCTAGACCAGTGGTTCAGAACCCGCAATTGTTTTGAGGCGGTGGGTTTTTCCCATTTATGACGTCATTAGGGGAATTCCCCACTATGGGAATTCCCAAACTCAGCTAATCGAGCGATCGGATCGCTCGATTCTCCGCCAATCGACCGTTCGGATCGCTCGATTCTCATAAACTCGATCTGAATGAAGAGTGTTGTCGGTGTGTTAGAAATTCGCGAGCCCGCTGTCACGTCTTCCTGAAGTAAAACTAACACATGTTATCGTTATGATTGAATGAGGTTTTTTTGTTCGAAAAGAGTCGATTATGAATATGGTCTGTATTATAGACATTCATGTTTTCTCTTGATGAGACGGATAGAAATTGAGTTTTGGAGGATATTGTTTTGAAGGAGTCGATCTGTAATAGATATTCGCGTTTTGTCTTGAATGAGATGAATAGAAATTGAGTTTTCGAGAATATTGTTCGAAGAGGCAAACACTTAGTGGAATGTTTAAAACGCATTTTCCGCTCAATTAGGTTTTTGAGTGGTGAATTTTTAATATATTCATGATAGCAATCAGAGAGAGATGAAATAGGTTCTCAGCGTTAAAATTAGTTTTCAGTTGTGTGTTGAAACTGTTTAACAGTCATCAAAGGGATTCTCTCTTAATTCGACACTGAGTGAATAGTTGTTTGATGTGTGAATGGTGATCTTTTGACAAAATGTAAAAAAACTACTGTCAAAATGCATTAAATCAGAAACCGGTTTGTCATGTACTGTTTAAACGTATTCTTAAACTTCACCAATTCGATTAACAGTTGAGATGTGAATATTTTCAGATTATTATATTAAAGATGGAAAGAGTTTTATTACTTAAAACATAAAAATATAATTAAACATTTAATTTTGAAAATAATAAAAACAATTAAAACGAAAGATGTTTTTACAGATGGATCCTAGACACCGAGATCGAATTTTAGAAGAGTTTGAGCGTGCTAAGAAGGGGATTCAGTCAGCAGATAGGAGCAGACGTCTTGGTGAGATGGAACTCAAACGCGAAGCCACAAAAATATTTAAACCCATGACGGAGGGTCAAGAGCGAAGCAGGAAGGAGATAGTCAAAGAATTGAGACCCATAAAGGAGAGTTCTTTGAGAATGGGTTCGTTGCCTCCTAGTTTTGGAAATCGGTATTCCGTTCAATCTACACCGGATTATGTTCCCACGGGAATTCAAACAGAGAGCGAGTCTGATGATACAGCTTCGACTATCACCACTAGTAGCGTCGCATCGTCTGATGATGATGGTGGTAAGAGAGATCAGTTGTATGGATTTTATAAGGATTCGGAGGGAAGGATTTTTGTAGGAGACACAGAAGTAGAAATTGACGATGATGAATTGATCGTGGGTTCGAACAAATACGAATTGACCGATGGTCTGCGCAGATTGCTCCTTTACGACAAGCCTAGCAATTACACGGATCAGGATTTCGATAATTACGGAGACATTCTGGTTCAGACTCACGCCATGAAGAGAAATAACGATGCCAGAGAGACGAGACCCAAAGCCAACAGAGGTCATAAGTGGACGAAAGTGGTGAAACCCATATGGGATATGAACAAGAAGTTCGTCGAATTGGTGACTGGCAAAGGGGTGAAAACCACTTTTCTTCCGAGCGATTCCGACGTTCTGTCTCAGAGATTGAGTTTGTTGATGGCGAGCAGACGGACTGGTAACACAGGATTAGATAATCAGATAGTTGCTATATCTGACGAATTGTTAAGACAGAAGGTTTTGAATAAAAACCAGTATAAAAGGCTGATGAACGAATTGAAGGATTGATGTGTATATAATAAGTAGAGAGAAACAAACAAACAAACAAACAAAAAAAATAAAACAGTAAATTCTTACACTAGAATAATAAAAGTATTTAAACGGCAAAAACGATTTACCAGTGAAAAAAACAAAAAATATATCATAAAAATAAAATATGTTGGTGATAAAGAACAGGGGATACGTCAGGACATACGTTCAAGGCGGTTCTGGCATCGTCGATTCTATAATGCGAGCGTTCACGGGTGATGCGGGTAGAAAACTCGCATCGACTGCATTTGAGGTCGGTAAGAAGACGGCTTTGGATGCTGGTAAGAAAGCCGCTTCCGAAGCCAGTGGTAGGATAGCTTCTGTGGCTGGCAAGAGGGCAGCCGACGCGTTGATCGACAAGTTGATCAGTCCGCCGGCGAAGCGAGCTGCGTTAGAGCGAACGCCGAAAAGTTGGAAAGATTTTAAGGATGCTGTAGTGCCTATACAAGATTTAGCCAAAATGACGAGTGGATCCGGATTGCAGAGAACTCGCGACGGTGCGATATAAATAAATAATAACATTAAAAACAGAGTTTGAAAAACATAAAAAATTTGCGTTTGAAAAGAATCTAAAATAACAAAAAAAAAAAAAAATAAAACAAAGATGAACATTAAAGATATGTCTTGGAACGATGCCGCGACCAAGAGGTCGAATAACGAGTTCTTTCCCAAGAGCATAAGAGGTTTGATAGTGGGAAAATCGAATTGTGGAAAGACCAATCTGTTGATGAATCTGTTGTCCCGACCCGACTGGTTGGATTACGACAGATTGTTCGTGTTTGGCAAGAGCTTGTTTCAACCCAAATACAGATTGCTTCGAGAGTGCATGGATCGTAGATTGCCCAAGGACGTCATAGCCAGAATCTTTGACAGTAGGGAGGAAGTCGACAAGAGCGGAGCTCCATTTTCGACCATTTAGGACGGTGCGGCGACGGAACTGATGAAGAGAAATGCATCTTCGAACGTCGAGTGTCGATTTTATGAGAACGCTAGCGACGTTCCAGATCCTAGAGAACTGAAATTGGAAGATAAGAATCTCATGATTTTCGACGATCTGCTTTTGGAGAGACAGAACCGATGCGAATCGTATTACGTTAGGGGTCGTCACAGCAACGTGGACTGTTTCTACCTGTCGCAGAATTATTTTCGATTGCCCAGACAGACGATAAGGGAGAACACTAATTTTCTATGTCTCTTTCGCCAAGATCTCAAGAATCTCAATCACATCTACGGCGATCACGTCGCAAACGACATGAGCGCTGCGGAATTCAGGAGATTCTGCAAGAGGGTTTGGGATGGTGGACTTTACAATTTCGTCGTGATCGATTTGACAAGCGAATTTAATCGCGGAAAATATCAGTGCGGATTCGACAAGTTTTATGTTTCCGATGATAATAATAAGATAGAGCGTGAAAATAAAATTTAGAAAATAATAAATCTTCAAATAATTAGTTTTGAATAACAAAAAATAAAATTAAATACAATGTTCGAACATGGAGAATTGTTAGGACGGATAGCCGAGAATACGGCTGCAAAACAATCCATTCAAATCGTGGTGAGTGGCGATTCGACTCGATTCGCTACGAAATTCGAACCTTCCATCGAATTGAATAGAGAGAAAAGTTACGAGATGGCTTTGGTGAATCTGGAGACTTATTATTCCTTTCCCAACGTCACCGAAAAGAATAACTCGTTCAAGTATTCCGACGGAACGGCTTGGTTGGAGATTCGAATTCCCAAAGGGAGTTATGACATAGACGATTTGAACGATTACATTCAGACGCAAATGAAGACGGATGGAAAGGGAAGCAACAAGATCAGACTCGCTCCCAATCCTAATACCTTACAGACGATGTTGGATTTGGAAGATAATTTTTGAGTGGATTTCAACACGGACAATTCTATAGGCAAGATGTTGGGATTCGATCGAAAGATGTATCGAGGCCACACGGCATCTGAAAATACAGTCGACATTCTCGCTGTCAATAGCATTCTGGTGAATGTAGACATGATTGCTGGAAGCTACGTGAATGGTAGCGCTCAACCGACGATCTATTCCTTCTTTCCAAACGTGTCGCCGGGTTATAAGATCGTGGAGCGACCTCGAAATTTAGTTTATCTACCAGTGATTTTGGACACGTTGTATAGTCTGAAAACCACGTTGACGGATCAAAATGGTGAACTGTTAGATCTTTGCGGAGAGAGAGTGACGATACGATTTCACATAAGAGAAATATAAAAGCAAAAAAAAAAAAAAAATATTGTGTATATATATAGATAACAAAAATAAAATAAATGCAATATTAATTTTACAAAATTATTTTAATATAATTATTAAACAAGAAACAATTGAAGTAAATAATTTAAAAAAAAAACAGAATTATGACAGAATACGTGGTTAAAAACGTGAACATATCTGCAGGACAGAGGAAGAAACTTAAGAGAGCGTTAACAACTCGAGGCGAGGTGGTGAGATTCAAATTCACTCACGAAGATCTGACGAGAGGATTCGATCGCCTGGACCAGAAGTCAAATCAAAAGGATGGAGAAAGCGATTCACGGTGGAAGAGGGTTGATGGTGAGAATGAGTCCCGCTCAATTGAGATACAATTTGAGAATGAAAGGTGGTTTCCTACCGCTATTGACAGGAATAGCTGCAAAAGCATTACCCTTCGCCGCAAAGGCACTACCCTTTCTCGGAAAGACTCTCGGCGTGGGAGCTCTCACGGGACTCGCTAGTTCGGCAGTTGAGAAATTAATGGGTGACAGCGGACTGTTCTTGAAGAAGGGAGGAGCCATGTGTCGCGTCCACGTAGATGACAGCGGTAAAGGATTGTATCTAGAACCCGTTAGAGGTGGCAACTCTCTGAGAGGAAACGGTCTCTATCTGAAGAGTGGACGGAACATTGAGTGACTCGGCAAGGGTTTGTTGCTCTGTGAGAATTCGCCGTTTAAGAATATACCGATTTTGAATATGTTATTATAATATAAAATTATATAAAATATAAATCATAGAAAGTATAAAATAATATATTTAAAATGGATAAAAAGGTGGAGAAACAATTAGACTATAATGACGAATATCGCAAGATAGAGTGCGAAGAAACAAAAAAAAAATGAGATCAAAAGATGATCTCATTACTTTTTTTTTTTTATCATTTTTCTTCACTAAAAATCAATCTCTCTATTGTTTATATTTCCAAGTCCGTTATTAGTATGTTGACACTCGTGTCTTCTCCTTTTTCGAAAACAAGTTGAATGTTTATCTTTACTCTTTTGAGTTTTTTTACATCGTCAACTCGGTCTCACCACCCAATTTCTTCACGAGTTCGAATGAGATGTTTGGAAATATGTAATTTCCATAGGGCAACGACAAATCGTCCTTGTCGAATTCTCTATCTTCGGCGATGACGATGTTCTGCAGGTCGCTTTGGCACTCGTAAATCAAATTGAGCGTGGCTTCATCCAATTTCAAAGGCATCTTATATTTGTCGTATTTGTGCTCTAAGCCCTTCGTCTCAACCTCGTTCAATTCGATGGGATCGTGTCATTGTAATCTATAGATTTTATGACCGAATTTCTTATTCGTTTCGACTCATTTCAATTTCAATTTGCATCTTTTAGGTGCTGCTGTCTTCATGATCGATTATTTGTTTTTTTGTTTTTACGAATTCTTGCAAATAATGTATATTTTAAATTTTGTATTTAAATAATAATTTGTTTAAAAAGTTTGTTTTTTGCTCTTTATATATATATATAAAAAGTTGTTTTTTTTAATTTTTAATTTTTTAATGTAAAATTTTTTAGTAAAAGTTTTTTTTCTCTTTATATATATAAAAAGTTAAATTTTAACATTTCAATCTCTCTATTGTTTATATTTCCAAGTCCGTTATTAGCATGTTGACATTCGTCATTTTTCCACATACGAAAATGGTGTCAATGTTTATCTTTACTCTTTTGAGTTTTTTTTCATAGGCGAATGTGCTCTCACCACCCGATTTGTTCACAAGTTCGAGTGAAATTATTGCATATATGTAACCTCCATAGGACAACAATAAATCACCCCTGTCGAATTCTGTGTCTTCGGCGATGATGATATTATTTAGCAGATCGCTTTGGTACTCGTAAAACAAATCGAGCGTGGCTTCATCCAATTTCAAACACATTCGATATTTGTGGTAGTAGCGCTCTAAGTCCACCATCTCAACCTTGTTCAATTCGATGGGATCGTGTTGTTGTTGTAATGTATAAATATTAAAACCGAATTTCTCATACCTTTCGTCTTGTTTCAATTTCAATTCGCATCTTTTAGGTGTTGTTGTCATGATCGATTATTTGGTTTTTATGAATTCTTGCAAATAATGTATATTTTAAATTTTGTATTTAAATAATAATTTGTTAAAAAAGTTTCTCTTTATTTCTCTTTATATATAAATAAAAGTTAAAAAAAAATATTCTTACAAACTCAATTTTGAGGTAAAAACAATGATCAAGTCCAAACATCCGAATTATAGTCTAGAACGTGCAAGACTTCAAATGTTTAAAAATTGGCCTTCGCATCTCGCTCAAAAACCCGAAGATTTAGCCGCAACAGTTTTCGTTTACGTGGGTAGAGGCGACAAAGTCAAATGTTTTTGTTGTAACATACATTTGATGAATTGGGAACCTCATGACAGACCTTTACTAGAACACATAAGTAATATTAAAAAAGGCGAATGTGATTATTTGAACAAGATCCTAACATTGGGATTGATCAAAATCCAAGACGAAGAGAGGGATAGAGATAAAAACTAAAAATTATTGATGGATATGTTACAACTCGGACACACCAAGGAACAATTGTACAATGCGTTAAACAAGGCGAACAAGACCCTGTCTCAATTCATAACTTTAGAACATCTCCTCAAATTCATGGCGGAAGCGGATGAGTTATCATCACTCGTCGAAAATGAGCCGAGCAAAACGTCCACCAAGTGTCTGCTATGCGAAGGTGTCGCAAACGTCTTGTTTCTACCGTGCGCACGCCTGTGTTACTGTAGAGAATGTTATTCCAAAGACGAGAAAACGTGTTCGTTTTGCGAACGAGAAATAAAAGCGGTCTTAAATTGTTTTTGAATAAAAAAAAACACATTAAAGAAAAAAAAATTGAATTTAAAATTTAACTTTTTTTTTTTTATTATTATATATATATAAAAAGAATAAAAAAGCAAAACTTTTTTAACAAATTATTTAATACAAAATTCAAAAAAAAAATATTCTTACAAATGAAGCAAACAGATAAAACAATGGTAAATTTAAATGAGAAAACCATACCTCAGTTAAACGAGATTTGTAAACTATTACAAATTTCAGATTTCAGAAATCATAGAACTAAATCAAAAAAAATTGATGTCATACAAGAATATTTGTGAAACACTAGAAAGGCAAACGAAATGTCGATAGCAACAACGTCAAAAGATGCATCGGTTGTGAAAAATGAGAAGATAGTAAAAGGAATCGAAATGCCGATGTTGAAAAAAACCGAAAACGTTTCGATTGTGAAAAATAAGAAGACGACTAAACGAAAAGCCGTTGAAGAACATCAAGTTTCCAAAGAAAAGAAAAGAAAAACGAAAACGAGTGATGCACTTCAGATTCAAGACAAACGAGATATATCGAGCGAAATTCAATGAGCAATCGACGAAGAGAAAGGAGAAGAATATGTAACACGACTCGTTGCGGAACTTTTCCAATCAAAACCCATAGAACGGGAGAGTGCGATCAAAGGCATTTTTAAAACTTTCGACGTGATTTCCTTGTTGAAGAAAATCGATCCGAAATTGTTCATGGAACGGGTGAAGAAAGAAGTATTGGATTTGTTTCGCGAATACATGAACGTGGGATTAAAAATTAAGATGATACTTCATTGCATAATGAATAAAATCGATGTGAAGTCCGGCGAAAGCATCGTGAAAAATGCATATTTCAGATCTAACGTCGAACCCGTATTTCGAGGTTCAGATCTATCGGACGTTTTCGAAAAGATGAAAGACAAGATGTTGACGTCTCTCGCGAATTATCAACATGAAGGTAGTAATTGGACGTTCGATGAGGTGTTGAAACTCGAAATTCACATAAATAAAAACGATCCGTTGAAAGGATCTTCCTACTTGGAATTACCGTATTTCTTGACTAAGAAACACGCCGTGGTCAACATGAGAAATAAAGATGATCAGTGTTTTAAATGGCAGTCACCTCCGCTTTATACCCTGTCTAAATACACTTCGATAGAGTTTCTCGTTACGTGGAAACTTTTAAAAATCTCGATTGGACCAGAGTGACTTTTCCAACAGAGTTAAAACATATCGAACATTTCGAGGCCCAAAATCCCACCGTAGCGGTGAACGTCTTAGGATACGACGACGAAAATCGAAAGATCTATCCTCTCAGACAGACTTCGTATCGTGGAAGAGAAAAGACGATTATTTTATCATTGATTTCGAATGGTGACAATCGTCATTATTGTTGGGTTAAACATCCGACTCGATTACTGTCGAAACAAAATAATAATCATAACGTAAAGATATCTTTATGTTACAATTGCATGAACGTGTTTCACAGCGAAAAATCATTAGCGAAACATCAGTAATATTGCAACGAAAATCAAGGTGTCGCCGTCGAAATGCCCAAACCCAACACCATCGTGAAGTTTGAAAATCACAATAGAAGGTTAAAAGTACCATTCGTTGTGTACGCCGATTTCGAATGTTTCACCGCGAAAATGAGTTCCTGTCAACCCAACGCTCTTCAAAGTTACATCGAAAGATATCAAAAACACATACCTTCGGGCTATTGCATTTACGTGAAATGCGCTTTCAACTCGCAGCAAGACATGGGTCCCTTCACCTACATGAAACAGTGCGAAGACGACAACGTGGCACAAAGGTTCGTGGAAGAGTTAGAATCGAAAATTCAAATGTTATACGACAAATTGAAAACTCCAGCAAAAATGATCATCATGCGAGAGCAGCAGGACGAAAATCACAGAGCCACTGAATGTCACATATGCAGACAATCGTTCGACGAGAATTCGGAGGAAAATAAGAAGGTCAGAGACCATGATCATTACACGGGTCTGTATCGTGGTCCGGCTCACAGCAAGTGTAATTTAAAATATCGAGACGCTGCTTTCTATCCGGTGATGTTTCACAATCTCTCGGGTTACGACAGTCATCTGTTCATGAAAAATCTCGGCACCTCACACGAAGAATTAAATTGCATCGCAAACAGCGAAGAAAGATACATTTCCTTCACAAAATGGAAGCTTATGGAGAAGAAAAGAGTAATTGACGGAAATACGTTGAAAGAAAAAACAAAATCCATTCATAGAGGCATACGTTTCATCGACAGTTTTAAATTCATGTTGACCGCTCTGGAAAAATTAGTCGATAACATGAGCAAGGATAAATTTAAAATCACGAGCGAACATTTCGGAGAACGAGTAGACGTCATGTTGAGGAAAGGAGTCTATCCTTACGATTACATGAACGATCTAAAGAGATTCGAAGACACCGCACTACCTTCGAAAGATGATTTTTATTCGAAATTATATGAATCTGACATTTCCGACAAGAATTACGAACACGCCAAAAACGTGTGGAAATCATTCGATATGAAAACCATGAGAGATTATCACGATCTCTATCTAAAAACCGACGTTCTGCTCTTGTCAGACGTGTTCGAAAATTTTCGAGACGTCTGTCGTCAAAATTATGATCTGGATCCCGCTTGGTATTTCACCGCACCCGGTCTGGCATGGGATGCTCTGTTCAAGACCACCGAAGTCCAATTGGAATTATTATCTGACGTGGACATGTTGCTCATGTTCGAAAGGGCTGTGAGAGGTGGCGTCTCGATGATCTCTCACAGATATTCTGAGGCTAACAATCCCTACATGAAAGAAGGTTTCGATTCAAAATGGTCAACTAAATACATACAGTATTGGGACGCTAATAATCTGTACGGTTGGGCTATGAGTCATCCTTTACTGATTGGAAATTTCAAATGGGTAACGGAACCGGAAGAGATGCAAAAATGGAGAGACTATCCTTGCATTTTAGAAGTCGATTTGAACTATCTGGAAGAATTACACGATCCACACAATGATTATCCGCTAGCTCCTGAACGAATGGAACCGATCGAAGGAGACGAGGAAAAACTCATTCCCAATTTATTTAACAAACGTAACTACGTCGTCTACAGTGAGAATTTGAAACAGTACGTCGATTACAGGATGAAATTAGTCGACATACATCACATCATTCGATTTGACGAAGAGCCTTGGATGAAAAAATACATCGATCTCAACACGAATCTCAGAACTCGAGCCGAGAACGATTTCGAAAAAGATTTCTTCAGACTCATGAACAACTGCGTGTACGGCAAATCGATGGAAAACATCAGGAAGAGAAACGACGTTCGACTCGTCACGTCTGAGAAAAGAGCTAAAAAATTAGTGGCGAAACCCAATTACAAACACCGAACCATATTCGACGAAAATCTAGTGGCCGTTCACATGCAAAAGACGCACCTGATGTTCAACAAACCGTATTATGTCGGACCGATCATCTTAGATATCAGCAAGAGATTGATGTACGAGTTTCACTACGATTACATCAAACGAAAATTTGGTGACAAAGCCAAACTACTGTTCACCGACATGGACAGTTTAGTTTACGAGATAGAGATGAAAGACGTCTACTGAGATATATCTCTGGACGTGGCCGAGTGGTTCGACACGAGCAATTATCCCGTCGATCACCCGTCCAACATTCAATCGAACGACAACAAGAAGGTGTTTGGTAAATTTAAGGATGAGAGAGGCGGTAAACAGATTGTCGAATTCGTGGGCTTGAGACCCAAACTGTATGCTTATCGTCTAGAAGATGATGAAGAGATCAAGAAGTGCAAAGGAGTTAAAGCGTGCGTGGTGAAGAAATACATGAATGATACGATCACAAGAATACATAGAATCGCAAGTGGACAATCTCTACCTGAACAAAGAATCTGGCGGAACCATGGAGGGTGGCATCAACATGAACGGTGAGAATTTATTCGGTCTCAGTCCACAACTCGGTCTGGAGAAAGGGTGACATCATGGAAGGTAAACTAGACATGGGTGGACACGCGCTGACGAATCTACCGGATCCCGTGAACATGATGGATGCCTGCACCCTGATTTCGGTGGTGGAGAAAGTCAAATATGCTAGACAATTGATCACCGTGTGGGCCGAAGAGGCCGGCACCTTAGATGAGGGAAAAGCTGAGTGGTCTTTCGGAAATGGAGGTAGCGGATCAAAACATGGTCAGGTGGGATATCCCATGCGATTGGGAGGTGAAATCCTTCGAATGAGTCTGGCTTCCTCGGATTTGAATAACAGAGCGTCAATCTCATGGTGAATGGTGTAGAGAGCGATAAGAGATACAGCATTGAAAAGACTGAGAATCAACACGCGAATGTTAGCACGTTCGGCACGCCTCTCAAAGTGAATGATGGTGACAGGATTAATTTCGTTATGAAAACCAATAATCCCGAAGACACCACTTCCGTGGTGAGTCTACTGATCGAACTAGATTCTTTGAACAAACAGTGAACGCGTGGAAAATAATGAATAAAAAAAAAAAATAATGTGTGATTATTAAAAACAAAAAAAAAACACAAAAAAAAGTAATGAGATCATCTTTAGATCTCATTAATAACGTTTCCTTTTTTCTCAATTTTCAGCATCGATCCTTCTTTTTCTTTTTTTCTTTTTCTTTGTGATATGATACGTTTATAACAACACTTTTGTTGATCTGAATCATAATTATGAACGAATGTTGTGCATCTCTTAGTAACACTCGCATCATTACCATTCTCTTCAGAAGGTAGTGGTGATGGTGGAAAGCGTCTCATTCTTTTCATTTTCAACCGTCTATCCCACTGTTTACCTAACCATTTTTCCACATCTTTTTTTTTGTTTTTTGGCTTGCAACACAGGATGGAACATCTGACGGAAACGGAGAGACGAACGCACAGGATCAGACAATCTAAGATCTCTTCGAGTTTTAATACCTTCGTCACGAAATATCCTTTTTGTTTCTCTCGAGTGAATAGCACGCGATCTTTTAAATAATTCAGAACGTAATCGTAAAAGTCTTTTTTTTCAAACGCGAAAATGGAATGTGTATTTCGTTTTCTACGTGACTACTTACGAATTGTAACATTTTGTACGTCGAGAATGTTGAAAAAAGACGATTTTTTCTCGGATGAAACTTTTTTTTTTTGTTAAAAAAATATCATTAAAAACGAATTTATTTTTTTATTTTTTGTTTTTAATAATTACTCATTCCTCTTTATTTTTTTTGGTTTTTTATTTTTTTTTTCACACTCGTCTCTCATCGAATGATCGGCATCTTATTTCCATCCAATTCGAATTGTAATTCTCTGTCCGACAGGACCAGAGCGAAGGCTTCGGTTTTTCTCAGCACATTTCTATCGAATTGCATCTTGATCTGAATGTCTTGTATTCGCCGGGAGATATGTTAGGATTGCTCATCAATTCATCTAGACCGTGATACTTCTTTCTAAAATCAGCAGCGTCGCCGTACAGTCTGCAGAAATCGTTCTTGTCGAACGACGCATTGTAATCGATTGCTGGATATCTCGTGGCGTTCAGACACACTTGCATGTTTCTCAAACTGCAGTGATCGAACAGCGACACATTCTTTTCCTGAGACCCGACCCTGTCGGTCTGAAATGCAACCATGATGAAACGCGGTCTCTCGGAAGCAGATTTCACCATCAATCTCCAATCGAAATGATTCGTGGAGGGAGGAATGCTAGCCCTGTCGCACTGTCTCATTCTAAATCCCACGGGTAATTTACTCTTGGATTCTATGATCTTGTAGAGATGCGCTTTCTCCACGATCGAAGGCTCCACATGCGGAACGAACCACGATATCTTGTGTAGAGTTATCTTACCTGCATCGGTCGCAGTGAGTCTCACTATTGCATCATCATTTCCTTTTCGAATCAACATCAGATTGTGTTTGAATCCGTACATGATCTTGTTGTAATCGTCTGCAAATCCGAAGATGTGTTTCAAAGGTATCCTGAACGAAAACGTTCCTTTAGGTCTGGACGTCTTGACGACGTAGTCGAATATCGCGGCAGCGTCTGCGCTAGCCGGGCCTACGTTGTCTTTCACCCACAACTGATTAAGTCCTCTGGATTTCGAAAAATCATCAGGATACGTCAAGAGTCCGAACATCGTGGTGGCCTGACCGGGATGAAACACAGATTCTATCTCTTGTCCGGATAGCATGTATTTTATGTTACTGAATAGATGCATGATGCCATTATTGGCTAGAGTAACCGTGTCGTCGTGGGCGTAGTCGCTCCCATCTTCCTTGGTGAGACGTCCCTGCACCAATATGTAACTCTCGCTAGGATGTACGAATAGATCTTGAGTTTCGACGTTGATTCTTATCTCTCCCGCATTGTTCAAACTCGTTCCGGTTACCGGTTCGTATTCGTGAACCTCATATTCTTGAATACTTTCATCTTTCACTATGCTTTGTGCTATATCTAGTATATTTGTCATTTTAAAGGATTTTTAATTTTTTATTTATTAATTAACTTGCTTTTTTTATCTAAAAATAGTTTTTAATTATTTTTTATTATTATTTTTTTCTCTCTTATATATATGTGTGTGTAAACAAGAAAATGTTAAAGAGAGTAAATAAAAAAAAATTTTGTCTTCTTCATCAAAACTTCATCTTCTGTAATTGTTGTTCGTAAAACTTTCCAATGATCTCTTCTCCATCCAAAGCTTCGATTTCGTAAGTCACCGGATTGGTGTGAAATATTTTGATTATCGCAAAGATTTCCGAGGTCCATCTAGGAGTATAACCCTTTTCGAAGTGCTTCTTATAAGCCTAAATTCTCACTCGATCACCGACCGCAAATTTCGGCGTTCTAGACTTCTTCCTGATCTTAGATCTCTCAGGATATAGATTCGCGTAGACCCGTTTTTCGTTTCAAGGATCGCTAGCTTCCGCGGGAGTCATCTTGATTGATCTGTGTCGTGTGTTGTTGTAATCTTTGACCAGACCGTTCAGAGCGTATATGTATTTCTTGGTTGAATTCGCCGTGAAGTATCTGTGCATCTTTTCCTTCATCGTTCGATTCCAACGTTCCACCACGCTGGCTTTCTCTTCGTTTTTGATCGAGTAGGGGTCTACCAATCGACGAACGTGCTTGTTGTAGAATTCCTTTCCCTTATCCACCCACAATTTACTCGGTTTTCGAGAAGCCGAGTCGAACACGCTCTTCAGAGCCTCGGCGACGCAAGGTCCCGATTTATTCTTCAAACTCTGATCCAACCGTATTTGGAAAACACGTCGATGACCGTCAATAGATATTTGACGCCCTCGTTCCACCTCGAAAACGATCTCATGTCGACCAAGTCGGCAGACCAAATATCATCCAGACCCTTCACGAACACCCTTCTCTTTCGAAATTTACGCACTATGGGTTTGTGTAACTCCTCGGCCAATTCGCTCGTCAATAATCGTTTCTTCTTCTTTTCAGATGCGCTTTTTTTTTTTGAACGCCCCATCCAAATCGACGTTTCGCACCGATCAGATTGCCGTCCAGCGAACGTTCCATCTTCTCTCTCCTGGTCGGATTCGATATGCCTCTCAATTTCCTCAACATGTTTTTATCGCAGACGTCATTGCGAGTCTTGGTGTCGGGATGTCCGGCGTAGCACAGATCGTGATCATACGCGGCCGCGTCCACCCTATTCACAGGTTTGCTCCAAGATTTGGGTGTCAGATCGGCATTGAGTCTCTTGTTCAATTTCGTTCTGGGTCCCGTGAAACTGTGACCGGGTAGATGCATTTCCAAAGGTAGATTATTGATCATTTTATTCACGATGCCTTTACCTTTGCTTGCGTTCTTTTTTTTGACGAATCGAGTCTTGATAGAACCACACACGTCGCAAGTTCCGCGAAGCATCTGTCTGTCGTTTTTAGTTTGTACTTCTCGAGAATTACTCGTCTCGGTAACTCTCTTATTTAAATTAATTTCGTTTTTTTATTTTATATATAAATTTAATTTTTTTTTTAAAAATTCTGTTCTTATATTTTTATATATATTTTTTTTTCAATCACTGCTCTTGAGTTCTATCATCTTACTGAATTCCTCCCTGGCCTCTTTCCTCCCCTTTTCCACGAGAGAATCCTTCATCTCTTCCTTGATGATCTGATGAGTCTTGATTCTCACGGCTTCTTTCATGGCATCGTATTTCGTTTTCTTGCTCAATATCGCGAAGTATTCTCCGTCTGATATTTTACCATCTTTCAACGCCATAGAGATCATTTCGGATATCGTGTCGATCTTAGAGTCGACCAAGACGCGAATCTTGTCGTGTTTCCTCGCCTTCAGATATAATTTCCTACTCAAAAAGTTTCCGAGCGTGCTAAACAATCCGGCGGCGAGGGCCACTCCTTCTACTGTCAACACGATCGGAATGCCGACCGCGGTCAACAAAAATCCAATGCCGGCCGCGTGTAAACCCAGGGAAATCGTGATGAGTGTCATGTCGATCGTGTTGACGAATGTCACGAAACGCGAATACTTCTTCTTGAGGGAACGACGAGAATCTCTCTCTCGAGTTAGATACTCTTGGATTCTATTGATTTGATCGATGCGATACCTCTCTCCTCTTTCTTTTTCTTCTAGCGACGGTGCCGTCGGCAAAACGTCGATCGGCTTCTCGTCCTCGTCGTCCACTAACGTCGGATACAATTTATTTCTAGTTCTCATTTTTGTGTTTTTTTTCTTTCTAATATTAGATAAAAAAAATTTATGTGTGTATTTTTTTTTTTTTTTCTATTCTCCCTTATTTTATATCAACGAAAAAAACTTAGATGTATGCTTCGTTCAGCAATAATTTCTTGATGCATCCCTTGTCTGCTAAAGTCAGACTTCTACCCGCCAATTTCAGTTCTTCCGAAACTGTGGGCTTGTCTTGATTCTTACAGAAGACTAATCTCTTCCAAAACGTGATCACATCGTCGAATCTAACGCGTTCGAACGCCGGTTCGAAATACATGACGACCACATCTTCCCTTTCCATTGTCAGACACGAATGATTCTCGTGATCGAAGTCTAGATGATCCCGACCAATAATGCATCGTTCTAACAAGATGGAACATAGTTCATCGTTCACACAGATTGCGTATGCTCTCATCAGCATGTTTAAAAGAATCCTCGCTCTAATAGTCTGGGAAGCGCACATGATTTACGTATTTTTTTTTATTATTATCTATTCGATTTGATATATTTATTTTTCTAAATAACTATTATTTATATATTTTTTTTTCTCTCCTATATATATCGATCACCTTTATTTATTTCCTAGGATATTCCCCCACCCCCACGACGAGGGGAGATAACTCCGTATGATCGAGTTTATGAGAATCGAGCGATCCGATCGGTCGATTGGCGGAGAATCGAGCGATCCGATCGCTCGATTAGCTGAGTTTGGGAATTCCCATAGTGGGGAATTCCCCTAATGATGTCATAAATGGGAAAAACCCACCGCCTCAAAACAATTGCGGGTTCTGGACCACTGGTCTAGAATCCGCAGACCGTTTTTTGATGATAGCCTAGAATTTTTTGCTCGCGTTCAGCAACGATGGATCGATGGTCTGATCTGCGATGAGAACATCGACAAAAATTTTTAAAGTAAAAGATAAAAGTGAAGATGTACAATTTCACCTTTTTTTTAAAAACGCGCATTCACCACGAGTATTTGAACGTTAAAAGTGCGATCTAGGAGTCACAAAAAAACATGGGGGATTCAAGACCACTGTACATTTTTTGTGAACAAGCGTGCGATTTAACACTGAATTTCACGTTGGTGAACGCATCGTGTACACGTACATGTACAAAGTGGTTGTTAAACTCTCAATTATCACCTACTAGCCTGTAATTAAAAATGTCCTGTATTTTCCCATTAGTTATGTGATGGGTCCGAATAGTATTCCAATTCCTATGATAAATTTCTGAAATTTCATCACTTGTTTCTGCCAAAAGGTCCTAATCAAATTCTATGGGGTCAATGTCCAAAACAGTACGGGTTTTTTTCATGGTTGTTGCCGGTCGTTCAGAATTTCGTTTCTTGGGGAGAGTAACAGGGAGATGAGCAATGTTTTTATGCCTATTAAAATGTAAAAGTTGTTTAAATTCCTGTCCACATTCCAAACATGTATATACATCTAAGCAAGTTTTTTTTATGGTTGTCTACATTTTCTTTCCGAGTAAATGTTTTATAGCAGTTGTTATAGTCAAATGTCTTACCTTGTCCATGAGCTATCCGTTGATGTCTATTCCTGTTCCGTCGATCCGTGAATATTTTCCCACAATTCTCACATGAAAATCCAGAAGTCTCCATGATCCTTAGAATAATGAATGCACAAAAATAGCACACACAAAAAACAATTGAATATTCTGAGTACAAAGAGATGATCCTTTTCCATCAAGAGATGAAAATGGAAAGAAGCCGACTCCACAAAGTCGCTGAATTTATTTAGCCGTGACGGACGTGTTTGAAAACGTCATGACGTCACAGCATTTTTTTTATCGATATTTTGATTCTTGATTGGAGTTTGTGTTTGTTTCCTATAGGATTATAGGTTAAAGTTGGGAAAATTAGTATAGAAAGTAATGGAAAAGAAACACAATAGGAATACATTAATCTGATTGGTCGATAATTCTTTTATTTTATTGGTCAGTTTGGAGATTGAAAAAGGAATCTTGATCCTCACATTGAAACAAAAAAAAATAAAGTTATTAAAAACTTAATAAAATAGTGATGGGGGTCATTTAAGGATGTTACTAAAAATAGAAACTATATAAAAAATTAAGGATTCTGGGTAAATTTGTCCTATAGCACTACTCTTATACCATTTATTGGAAGAAGAACAGATTACTCTAGTCTAAAGGAACGTACCCACGGGGCTCTCTCGGTACTATTATAAATCATATAGGCCAAATAGAAAGCCAGCCAATTACTCTTCTACAAAAGAACGCACCCCGGTACCCCTTGGTACTATAGCAGTACGTGCTACTATTATAAACCAAAAGTTTCTCGATCCTAAATAGGATTCTGAAAGAATTCGAAATAGTACAACTTGTCGGGTTGTTTGTGGTAATTCTACGAATCGGGCAATTACTCTTCTACAAGGGAACACACCCCCTTGGTACTATAGCACTACGTGCTACCATAGAAACCAAGATGGCGGCCTAGAGTATATAAAATGGACGACGGAAACACGTGTCACCCTAACAACACGCGCTGTGCATGCGCGCTAGGACCACGTATCACTATGGAGATGACGTCACAAGATGGCCGCTCACGCTGGTTATCATGACAACCAAACATGGCGCACCAGATCACGTGGCATGACGTCACTTCCGGGATCCAGCCCGGAGTCCATCGAATGGGGCCCGATCCATCGTTCTCCTACTACTAACAAGTTCTGAAAATAGCAAGTCGCTGCCTTCAGCGGTCTGGACACAGTTCGTGTATGTCTGAAGTGCTATTTTGATGTCTAATATGCAAATTTTCATTAAGCTTTTCCCGCTAAAAAACAACTCACCGCCGTTTTCTTTTCACTTTTAACTTCCGACGATTCTCAAAGGTTTCAAGGTTGCGATGGGATACCTGGGTGCTGTTCTTAAAGAAGCTACTTCGATTTACAGTCATCTCTCCGTCAGTCACGCTCTATTGTCACTTTTATGTGGACCTATCCCAGGAGGGGTCACCACGAGAGACTGCGCCCATTCCCACTCTCTTCTTTCGCTCCGGCTTGAAAAAGACCAAATTCAGAAAATTACCTCCTCTCTCCAAGAACGCTATGTCTCAGAGAATTCTACGCGGATTTCCACGAAATCTTCACTCAACATTCACGAATAGTTGCTCCATCGGGTGCCTGGAAAGGCCACACGAATTGCGCACTTCCTCAAATCCAATTCGAAAAGAGCGTATGCGCATGAGGTTCCCACGGGCTACGCGCTCGGTTGTTGTTTTTTTTCAGGCACAGGTCGAGTTGGGCAGAGCTTCTAGAACAAACTTTGAAAATTTAGAGTCGCTACACCAAAAACTCTCTCCATAATCTACTGTACATGGAACGGAGTGTATACTTTTTATGACCTGCCGACAGTCATAACCACCCTTCTAGTTCTATATCATGTTATTAATAAACGTTTAACCCTTGGAAGATTTGAGACTTCCCTTATGGGTACATCCACGGTGTTTTCACCCGGTCGCAAGACTCAAGAAAGATACTAAACTGTCGAGCGGGTATAGTAGCACACATCCTCAGAATTTCAAGTGGCTGCCTTGGATGGTCTGGTTACAATTGGCGTATGTCCATGTTATGCCCCCAACGAATAGTCAGGTGGGGGGGGGGGGGGGGCATATTGTTTTACCCCTGTCTTTCCCTCTATCTTTCTGCATATAGGGTACATTGTTTGTCCGCCTAACCCCTCTTATTAGCTCATCTTGTCAAAGTCAAGCTGAGCTAATCTCATCGCTCACCGTCCGTCGTCCTCCGTCGTCGCCGTGCGTCAGCACCATTTTTTGATCTTCTCCTCCAAAGCCACTGGGCCAATTCAAGTGAAAGTTTGTGTGAGTGATGGTCCCAAAGGGGCATTGCATTTTTGTTCAACTCAACATGCCCAGTCCCATAGGAAAGGAGTGGGGAAAATGCTCCAAAATATTTTTAAAATCTTCTTCTCAAGAACCAGTTTGTACAATGACTTGATATTTGCTATGGAACTTCCTTTTGGGGTATAGAATCAAGTTTTTTTCCAACGAAGTTCGTGAAGCATTATTTGGTTTTGTAATGGGAGGGGTAAGATTTTTGACCTCGCCCAAAATTTCTATTTTCTGAACCGATGGTCCGGTATGAACCAAGTTTGATATGTGTTATTATTGGGTCATAAGTGCTTGACCCATGCAAAAAAAAAATAAAAAAATAATAATAATTCCCGCATCCCCATGGGAACCCTGGAGCTAAAAATAGAAATATTTTCAAACGCCCATATTTCCCAAACCACACGAACAGAGAGCTGTTATTTGGTTTGAAGTATCCTTTGGACCAGTAGAATTAAATGGTTAAAAAATTGCAATCGGTTATATTAGGGTGTTCTGTTATGGGCATCGAAAAAAGTGCTGAGTTAGCATATTTGCAAAAATTTAAAAAAATCATTTTCTCCAGAACCAATCATCAGAATCTTTTGATATTTGGTATACCGCATTCATGGGGGGGGGGGGGGGGGGGGGGGGGGGGGGGGGGGGGGTCAGATACAAGGAGCCCGAATTTTTAACATAGGGTTACATGGGGAATATTCTTTAAAAATCTTCTTCTTCAGAACCACCAGTCAGAATCTCTTAATGTTTGGTATGCATCATTGTTACGAGGGTCAGATTCAAGATTGCTCAAACCAAGTCCCTGGGTTGATATTTGGGCTTCCTACAGAAGCCCAAATTTTAGCTTTGTTCAATATGGGGGATAATTTAAAATAATCTTCTTCTTCAGATCCACCAGTCAGAATGCTTTCATATTTGGTATGCGACATCTCCAGAGGGTCAGATTCAAGTTAGTTCAAATCAGATCCCTAGGTATATATTTGGGCTCGCTATGGTAGCTCAAATTTTTACTTAGTGCAATATGAGGAAATTTCTTTAAGAATCTTCTTCAGATCCACCAGTCGGAATGCTTTCATATTTAGTATACAACATCTCTAGGGGGGGGGGGGGGGGGGGGGGGGCCAGATTCCAGTTTGTTCAATTCGAGTGCCTGGATTAATATTTGGGCTCCATATGGGAACGTGAAATTTAACTTAGTACAATATG
This sequence comes from Pictodentalium vernedei, assembly GCA_031216915.1. Taxonomy (NCBI): domain Eukaryota; kingdom Metazoa; phylum Mollusca; class Scaphopoda; order Dentaliida; family Dentaliidae; genus Pictodentalium; species Pictodentalium vernedei. Next base: position 556,629,188 of record CM062297.1, read on the forward strand.
AGGGAATTTCTTCAAAAATCTTCAGATCCACTAGTCAGAATGCTTTCATATTTGGTATACATCTCTGGGGGCGGGGGTGGGGTGGGGGGGGGGTCAGATTCAAGTTTGTTCAAATCGGATCCATAGGTTAATATTTGGGCTCGCTATGGTAGCCCAAATTTTAACTTGATGCAATATGAAGAAATTTCTTTAAAATTTCTCTTCTTCAGATCCAACAGTCCGAATGCTTTCATATTTGGTACACAATATCTCTAGGGAAGTCAGATTCAACTGTGTTCAAATCGAGAGCTTGGCTTAATATTTGGGCTGGAAGTGGCCATTTTTCTGAAGAATTGAAAATTTTGTATTCAGTACCCTCTAGAGGTGTGTAAATAAGATTAATCCACAAAGGTTGTATCAAGGGACTTCTTTGGGGAGCTCTACATTTTACTTTATGATCACCAGAAGAAAAGGCATGATGGCCGTATTATTTTTGTCACTCCTGAGGGACTCACGAATTGAGAGTGTAGCCTATGGAGATGGCTTGCTTGATGTACTCATTCTTGGACTTTGTTTAAATTGTGTTCTGTTCAAGATGAGCGCTTCAGGCCCCGTGAGGCCTCTTGTAATTTTCAAGGTATTACTTTTTTATTTCACAGTATGTTTCTACGTTTCCAGATGTGTGCATATTGTCAGAATTTTGACTTGCCTCAGTATTTTACAAAACTACTGGTTGTTAAACTTAGTCCATATTTAGCTCAACTTTGGCGAAGCCAAATTCGAGGTAATTGTCATGGCCCGTCGTCTGTCTGTCGTGCCGGACACACGGCTCAGGCTAGAGGCCGTCTTTATGAACCGATCTTTACGAAACTTCTTGAGTACCCTTGTTGTCACTGTGAGACGAGAACAAGTGTTTTGGGGCCCGGTCGGTCCGAAATTCAAGATGGCCACTGGCAGCCATTCTGTACAAAATTAGGTGCAATCAGATTTTTTTTGCGCAGAGCTTCCATATGAAAGTTCTGATTTGAATAATTTTTTGCATGAATGTTTAGAACCATGGAATACATCACATATAATACGGGTTTTTTTTCTCGTGCGTATATTATGCAAATTAGACTAACTTTGATCTATGTAATGTTACTTTCAGCACTGTAACTGCAAATGCCAATACGGCTCGGGCTAGAGGCTGTATTTAAGAACTGAGCTTTACGAAACTTCTTGGGTACCTTTGTTATCACCGTGGGTCGAGAACGAGTGTTTTGGGGGTCCGTTCTGAAATTCAAGATGGCCGCTGGCAGCCATTTTGTACAAAATTAGGTGCAATCAGATTTTTGCGCAAAACGTCCATGTGAAACACTGATTTGAATAATTTTTTGAGTGAATGTTTAGTACCATGGGATACATCAGATATAATACGGGTTTTTTTCTCGTACATAAATTATGCAATTTGACTAACTTTGATCTATTTAGTGTTACTTTCAGCACTGTAACTGCAAATGCCAATACGGTTCGGGCTAGAGGCTGTATTTATGAACTGATCTTTACGAAACTTCTTGGGTACCTTTGTTATCACCGTGGGACGAGAACGAGTGGTTTTGGGTGCAGTCCGAAATTCAAGATGGCCACCAGCAGCCATTTTGTACTTTAGTTTGTGCAATAAGTTTTTTGTACAAAACTTATGTATGAAAGTTCTGATTTGAATAAATTTTTGTATGAATGTTTGTTTAGTACCATGGAATACATCACATATAGTACAGGTTTTGTTTCTCGAGCAGAAAGTATGCAAATTAGATGAACTTTGATTTATTCAGTGCTACTAAAACACAGTAAGTGCACGTGTCAATACGACTCGGGCTAGAGGCTGTATCTATGAACCGATCTTCACAAAACTTTTTGGGTACCTTTGTTATCACCTTGGGACGAGAACAAGTGTTTCTGGGTGCGGTCCAAAATTCAAGATGGCCGCCAGTGGCCACCATTTTGTACCGAAATTAGGTCCAATCAGTTTTTTATACACAACTTCTATACGGTACAGGCGAGACGCTGTATTTATGAACCGATCTTTACGAAACTTCTTGAGTATCTTTGTTATCACCGTGGTACGAGAACGAGTGTTTTGGGGTGCGCTCCAAAATTCAAGTTTTTTGTACAGAACTTCTGTATGAAAGTTCTGATTTGAATAAATATTTGTAGGAATGTTCAGTAACATGGAATACATCACATATAATACAGGGTTTTTTTTTCTCGTGCAGAAATTATGCAAATTAGATGAACTTTGATTTGTTCGGTGTTACTTATACACAGTAAGTGCATATGTTAATACGGCTCGGGCTAGAGTCTGTATTTATGAACCGATCTTCACAAAACTTCTTGGGGTACGTTTGTTATCACCTTGTGACAGAAATGAGTGTATTTGGGTGCCTTTGTTATTACTGTGCTCTGAGAACAAATATTTTTGGGTTCAGTCAGACCCACTCTGGGCCTCAAAGATTTCTTTTTATGCCCCCCGACTAAAGTCGGGTGGCATATAGTGATTGAAGTGTGCGTGTGTCCATCCGTGTGTGTGTGTCCGTGTGTGTGTGTGTGCCCGAGCCAATAACTCGAAAACTGTTAGGGCCACAGTCATCAAACTTCACACAATTATAAAGGACCATGGGAGGATGTGTCACACACCATAGCCGAGTTCGTACCTGAAAGGTTAAGGTTACATTTCAAAGTCACACTAAAAATCAATCAATATTCGTGTCTCAGCCATAACTCAGAAACGAATCATAGTACAATTGTTAAACTTTTTACAAATGTTAAGGACAGTCAGAAGGTGTGTCGCGTATAACAGTTTCCGCCGCATCTGCAAGGTGAAGGTCACAATTGACCTTCATATGTTCAGGGTCACAAATCGTGTCTCAAGCATAAATCCAAAACTTTTAGGGCTACAATCATCTAACTTCGCTCAGTTATAAAGGACAATGGGTGGATGTGTCACACACCACAGCTTGGTCCGTAAGGTCAAGGTGGGGGAGGGGGCATGTGTTACCTTAGTAACATTTCTCTTGTCTAGTTTAGCATCTAACTGTCCCCCACCTTTACAATACTTTACCCATATATTTGTTACAAGCTACGGTCAGCATTTATGTACAGACTGTTACAATACTTTGCATGTACCTTTATCAGGTCACTACCTAGATGTTTGTCGTTGTTGTGTCACATACTATACATGTAAATGTCTTAAACAAGTTGAGCTACAGTGCCATTGACACTTTCATTGTAGAATTTCACCTGTATGATACATGATTTCTTCGGCTAACTTCTCCCCAAGTTTTGAAGCCAGGACCTTTTTTTATTATTACAATATTTTAACTGCGTTCACTAATATGAGTAAGGGTAGATATAGCAGAGAACAAAATGAGTAGCATGGCCACGGCTGTGGAATAAACCTAGAATCAACTGGGTAGTGAAGAAATTTTGCGTTGTTCAATCAGAATTCTGTCTGTGTGAGTTGTCGGTTGGAATTTTAACGGAAATGCAAAACCAGAGTAAAAAAAAAATCCGTTACAACAATGCTTCGAATTTGCAACTGTTGGAATTTTTGCCTGAAAAATTTCCAATTATCTTGATTTTTGGTCAAATATTGGGGAGGTGAGACACCGCTCCTACACCCCCGCCCCCACCCCACCCCCGTAGATACGTACCTGTGTGGAATGGCAAGTGACTTCCTTGAAATACCTATCGCAGTTATGAATGAAGGACATGGAATATTCAAGTGGTGTGATTTTAATTCCCTCAATACTTCAATGTGTGCCCGAAAGCTTTCATTTAATGTAACTCATAGCTGTAAAACGTTTGTGTCTGTCACATTGCCACACTGTACACAAAAAGCCAGTCTTGAGATCCAACCAACTTCTCATTTCCAGTATGTCTCGTTTAAGACTCTAGATGCCGTTCAATGGCTCAGTCAGGAGAGAATTGACTCACGGGTTACGGCATTGGACTTTAAAATCGAAAGGTCCAGGGTACGTGCCCCACCGAATGCAACTGCGATTTGTCTTGGGTAAGGCACCCAGTCCACAGCAACATTGTGTGCTAAGGCGTACTGCACTTAGATTGACCAATGCTCACCCTGCTTGTGTGTAGTTAGTATGTTGTGAATTTTGATAGTTGTTGATCGGCGCTCGGCATATCTATTCAAGTACCCTGGCTGACATCGCCTGTAAAACTGTCCAATATGGGATGAACTTCTACCTCTCTGTTGAAAGTGCTGTTAAACTCCAATAAAAATGGTCAGGCAAATATCTCAAGCACAGTTTGTGATAATGTCTCATATGAATACTTTCTATCCCCTTCCTTTTGTCTTGACGATAAATAAAAAACAAATCATCTGTCCTGTGCTGTTTGGCATACTGGTAGCCTGTCACTAATACTGGCCCAGCTATGTTTTTAGGGAACCTTTGGGTGTGGCCTATTGGGTCACAGAGTTTTTTACACCCCCAATTTCTTTATAACAGAAATGCATCATAAAGAAACAGCTGTTTTATATTTATATACACAAGAAAATAATGTAAACAATCAAATTAGAGAGAAGTTGCTATAGCTGACACACATCTACTCTTATCAGCTGTTGTGATCAGAATTAAATTCCATCCCAAATCAAGTTGAAAGAAACCCTTTGAGTGGCAAGAAAATTTGTTTATTATACAGCTCTATCTTACAACACTTGATTAATTGTAGTTAAATAAATTACTCTTCACCATTCATTGCATTTTATAATTTTCTTTTTTCCATTCTCAATCATAACTCAAGATCAACTGATCAACAGGGTTCGGGCCGAGTGGTGAATGGCTTTCTCAAAACACTTATCACAATTATGAATTAATGAAATGGAATATTTAAATGGTATGTCTTTAACCCTCTTCATACTTCACCGCCCTCTTCATACTTCAGAACAAACAACATCGTTTAACTTATGATTGCAGAACTTTTTGCAGGCTTCCTGCCATATTGCCGGTCTTTACACAAATGCCATGCTTCAAGATTCCATCATCCTATTTTATGTATGCCTTGTTTAGGGCACTAGATGCTCTAAAGAGTAGGCCTTTAAACGAGCTCTTGGGGCTTTTAAGGTTTTTTTAGCACTATCCAAAATATAGAGTCTATACACCATTTTTCGGCTCGATAACTCCAATACAAATCGTCCTATCTCTGTTCGTGTTGGCATGCTGGTTACCAACAACCAGTTTGCACTCAACTATGTTTTTTCACCTCGTTTGAGGCCTTGTGTGTGATACAGTAGGCTTCTAAATCATAAGAAATATTTGCTATCATCACCCAAAAATGACAGATCTGTAGTTGGTGTGTCCATTACTTTAAAATGAATGTGTACATGGGACTATACCGACTGAGTTAAAAGTTGCTTGAGGTTCAATATATGGTCCACCTGAAAGAGGTCACCAAGGTCATCAAGTGCATATTATTCAGAATGAAAGGGAAATGCATTTTATTACACCTTAATGCATTTCTAAAGTTTATGAATGTATTTCATCACTTAAATTTGTGGGCAGAGCCAAAAAAGTCCATTTCTGATTCGTGTATCGAACCCTTTGAATGCTGGTCACATATATGCCTTTTCTGGTTTCTTATAAAAAATTGTTCTGATTCCTGTATAAATACCTGTAAATGCTGTTAACGAAAACCCATTTCTGATTTGTTTAAAAAATATTTTACTCCAGAAAATAAGCCTCCATAAATTCTCTTTCTGTATAGTTTATTCCTGATACTTTAACCCTTTTCACACAAACGTAAATTTACTGGGTGCAGTAAATTCTGTTTCTCTAGTCTTCTTCTTCTTCTTCTTCTTCTTCTTCTTCTTCTTCTTCTTCTTCTTCTTCTTCTTCTTCTTCTGTCTTCTAACCACTTTTTTGTCCGCAAGATAACTCGAAAACGAATTGCCCGATCTCGTTGATTTTTAGTATACTGACAGAGTGTCACAAGTTCTCGGCACCTAATATTTTTCAGATTCCTGGGGTATTAGGGGTCTCCATGGGGGTGTTTTGAAAGTGGGTCACGCCCATATCTCAGCCGTGGTATGAACTACGGACCTGGGACCAACACCAAATGAGTCGACACTCGATGGAGGTTCAAAATATGGGTCAAGGTCACGGAGATCATCTAAGGGTTATTGAGTGCATTTTTCGGAATTGCTGGAAATCACGTTTTTTGACCCTCTAATGCAATCTTGAAGTTCATTCACGCATTTTTACACAAAAAGTAGGCGTGGTCAAAATTTTTGAAAGTGGGTCACGCTCATATCTCAGGCATGGTATGCCCACCTTTGCTTGATGGTTCTCTCAGGGTACTCTGGCTGCCCCCACCAGTAAAACTGTCCGACACAAGGTGACAGCGGCTGTCAAAAGTGTCATTAAACCCAATAAATAAATGAATAACATTCACAGAGGCACGGCTTGATGGTGTGGTTGTAATATTTCTGCCTTCTATGCTCTGTTTGTGAACACCGATAATGATAACCTCAATATAATCAATGCTATCTCAATGTTTTTGTTATACTGATGGACTGACCTGGTAAATGAGTCCACTGAAACAAATAACCATTATTTAAAGTTATGAGAGAGAAAGCTGTAACATAGAATAGCACTGTATGTTTATTTAATATCATGTTACATATTTGAATGGTCTGTTTTTAACCCTCTTAATACTTCAATGTGAGTACAAACACATTTCATATAGCTCATGGCTACAGAATGTTTTTACGCTTTCCTTTCTATAGCATTTAATTCTATATGGAATCGGACACCTTTTCAGATGTACCTTCCAAAGTAAGGCATTCTTAACCCTTTACCCAACATAACGGCGAAAACTAGCCAGCGTCATTCACAGAAATTTCCATTCAATTTTCATTATTTTTTATTCTTGCTTGCAAAACATTGCTTTTGACCTCTCACTGGAATGAGTTCGTGTTTAAAGGATCAAAATGGAGTATTTAAAAGGATTATGTTAACCCTCTCAATATCTCAGTATGGTTCCCCAAACTTTTTCTTTTGCAATACAGAAATAATGACAACACTTTCTGTTCTCACAATGTTGCTCTAAACACGAATGGGCATCGATGGGACCTCGTTTTAAGTAGTCTTTGTTGGTCTATTAGCTGAAATAGCTTTTAACTATCAGTGGCCAAGTACAATTTCAAAGCTGAGTATTGTCCGTTAATTTTACCCATAGACATCAATTAAGAACCGGTCCTGATTAAACCCTATGGTCATTGCCAAATACTTAGGAACTTCTATGCTCTGCTGCATTATTTATTCTCAATCATAATTCAAGATCGACAGGTTTCAAGAAGCATTGGTGAGTGGATTTCTCAAAACACCTATCACAATTATAATAAAATAGAATATTTAAATGGCCTCTTTTTTAACTCTCTTAATACTTCAATGCGGGTCCAAATACTTTCATTTAACTCACGACAGCAGAACGTTTTGTAGGTTTTCTGTCACATTGCCCCTCTGTTTACAACAGCTGGTCTTAAAATCCATCCATCTTCTTATTTCCCGCACGCCTTGTTTAGGACCCTAGATGCATTTAAGGTCTTTTAAATGGATCAGACAGGCGCGTGATGGCGATGAGGTTATGGCGTTGGACTTTAAACTGAGAAGATTCACGGTTCCCTCTGTATCTGCGTTGTGTCCTTGGCAAGGCACATAATTCCGATTGCCTGCCAAGAGGCACGGTGATGATGTGTACTTTTTAAATGGCTTGCTTTTAACCCTCTCAATAAAGCATTCATAACTCTTTAGTCAACGTAACGCAGAAAACCGGACTGGGTTATTCACAGAAATTCCCATTCAATTTTCATTATTTGTTTTCGTTTTGCTTGAAAAAAAACCCATAGCTTATGACCCCTCATTGGAGTGAGGTAATTTTTAAAGACTTACAATTGAGTATTTTAAGCGGAGTACTTTAATCCTCTTCAGATCTTAATATGGGTCCCAAAATTTTTATTTAATGCAGTGTGAGAGTAATCTTAACCCTTTCCATTCTCATAATGTTGCTCAAAACACACAAGGGCATCGATGGGACCTCGGTATTTTGCAAATACCAATAAGTCTTCAGATAGGCTCTTGGGGGCCTGTAAGACCTTTTGACGTCTATATTCCAGCATTACTGAATTTATTTCACGTGTAATATATTTTTAAGAGGTACTATGTACCTCAACATTTTCAGCTAATATGAATATTTGCTCTCATCTATAAATATGGCAGATCTGGAGTTGGCGGAGCCAATATTTTTAAAGTGGTTTATGCTCATTCTTCAGTCTTGGTATGACTTATGGACATCGGACCTACATCGAATGAGTTGAGCTTGCTGGAGGTTCAAAATATGGTCCACCTCAGTGCGGTCAAGAGAGGTCATTAAGTGCGTATTTTTCAGAAGTATAAGGAATTGGCTTTTATGAAAGCTATAATACAAATCTGAAGAATATACATGTATGTTTTCATTCAAATAAGTGGCAGAACTAGTAATGTCCATTTCTGATTCCTTGATCGAACCCTTTAAATGCTGTACACATATATCCCTTTTCTGATTTCTTAGAAACATTGTTCTGATTCCTTTATGAATACCTGTAAATACTCTTAAGAAAAGTCCATTTCTGATTTGTTTAAAAGATATTTTACTCCTGAAAGTAAGCTTCCATAAATTATCTTTCTATATAGTTTTTCCTGATGCTTTAACCCTTTTCACACAGACTTAAATTTGCTGGTGGCAGTAAATTCTGTTTCTCTAGTTTTTCATTTATGTTTGGAAAAAATAATCAAACATAAACTATTTCATCTGGTTCCGCCGAGGAAATGTGTTGGTGAATCCAATCACCATCCCTATCTGGAGGCTTTATTAGACGCTTATGTCTAGATGGTGGCGCCACATTAACGTCACGACTGATGTTTATTCTGATATCAGGGTCTGAAGCAGCAGTCTGGGGAAAGTGACTATCTGTGAGAATGCTTGACTTTGCACTATCTATATTTTGGCTTTTGATGGTTTCATCTCCAGTTTCAAAGGTATCCTGTGCAACATTCTGTGGTCTAGGTTGTGATGGGGGCTTCTGGTGGGAAGTACTGGAAGGACTTCCCCTTCTGCATTGTGGTACGACATAAACATCAGACTGGTCATCCTCAGAATCACTAGCGCTAGATGTACATGTGTCATTCTCAAATTGTTTTCCTCTGATCTGGGTTTGTGATGGATTCTTATCAAAACTTGAAGTTGGAGTGATCGCTGTGTCAGGTGGGATTGCATTGAATGGCAGAAGCAAATTTATGTGAAGTGTGCGCACGTCCTTTTTGTGGTAGTGGGCGAACTTGAAACACAGGAATGTCACTATTTGGAATCTGAGTGACCAAATAGAATTCCTGCTCTCATTTGCCACCAGGCTTCTGTTTTCTCTCAACCCAACATTTCTTACCAATACTCTGTCTCCTACTTCCAATTTATTCTCTGTCACCAATCTATCATATCTTTCTTTGTTTCTTCCTGCATTTTACTTGCTTCACTGGCTGCTGCTCGATAAGCATATTGTAATTTCTTCTTTAGCTTATTTACATAAGTCGTGTGGTCCTGCGCATGATCATTTCCCCGGTTAATTCCAAGAAAAGCATCCACAGACAACCTCGGATGCCACCCAAGCATTAAAAATGAGGTGGATATCTTGTTGCGTCATTTTTAGTTGCAATGTAAGCCTGTACTAAAGGAGCAACATAATTTTTCCTGTTTGCTTTCGTATCTTCTTCAAGTGTGCCCAGCATATTGAGTAATGTTCTATACTACTCAAAGTTTGCTAAGCACCAAGTATATCCAACTACCTGTTTTACGTTTTAGTTGAAATATTGTGATGAAAAGTGTATATATTTTTTATTTAATTATATCTTTAATGATTTAAGTACAGAAATTAAGATTTTATTTGTGTTTGACATTATTTTTTAGCTTTTGAATACGATAACCATGGAAAATGGATATTATTGGTAAAAGAGGAAATTTTTCAATTTGCCAAAAAGTTGGCGGAGCGAACTGGTATGGCTTCAATATCGAGTATGAGACCCATTACGGTTAACTACAGCTTGACAATGCCTTCTCATGCTCCCAATCAGGTTCCTGGTGGCCCTTTGTGGGATGTTGTTCCATTCTTGGACCAGCATGGCACCAAGCTTCTGGACACTTATTGGCTGGACTGGACGGGCTGAAATTGCAAGGTGCAACTCATTCCAGACATGTTCGATTGGATTGAGGTTAGGGGATCTTGCTGGCCAGTCCATACCCTCAATCCCCTCCCTCTCCCTCCGTCGGTACTCCTCGAGAGCATGGATAACATGAGGGCTGGCATTATCGCCCATGGGAATGAATCTAGCACCCACTGCACCTGCATACAATCTGACGTGGACATCCAGGATCTCATTAATATATCGCGGTGTAGTCAATGTACCACGTTCAAGGACAGAGCTCTGTATATCCATCCCTGCTGATGCCACCCCAGATCATGATTGACACTCCACCATAGCGGTCATGTTCCGCAATGTTGGCAGCATGGGATCACTCTCCTGGTCTTCTCCATACCCTAGAACACCTATCTGTGTGATCTAGGCAGTACCTTGACTCATCTGTAAAAAGGACAGGTCGCCAATCTTCTCTGGTCCACCCAACGTGGTCCATGGCCTATTCATATCGTGCCTGGCGGTGGTTCTGGGCAGCGAAAATGCGAATACATGGTCTTTTCGATGGGAGACCACCTTCGTGCAACCTTGCCCGCATAGTCTGCATCAAAACATTTACCCCGGATGCATTCTGAAGGTCACTGCGAAGCTGGGTTGCTGTGGCAAAGCGGTTCGTACGGGCCTGAATGATCAAAAACTGGTCTTCAGCTGCAGATGTTGCCCTGTCTCTGCCACCACCATGCCGTCTTACTGGTGTGTCATACTGCTGAAATCTTGCCCAGGCTCTGGTGCTCACTGTATGGTGCACACCAAGGGCTTCACCAACCTGACGATGGGTAGCCCCTTGCTCCACCATCCCTACAGCCCGCCACATTTCTGCTTTAGAAAAATGTCTTCTTACATTTGCATTTGCCATATTCAATCATTAAATCACAAGGGTTTGTGTTGAAATGAAGATTGAATACCCTACACATGTCATGTACATGTAGACTGTACACGAAAACATCACGAAAATCAAGGGGTACATGCTTTCCACGACTGTCATGAAACGTCTGCCTGTCAAGAGAGCTAATGTAAACACTGGGGACCATCTCAATACATTCCTCAATCATATCCACTAAAAATATCGCAAATATGTCATAAGAAAATTTCACAATAATGTGTCAAATATTTGGTGCTTAGCAAACTTTGAGTAGTATATTAAAACTCTCAACTGAACCATTCCCCATGGAATGATAAGTCCTTGATCTCTTTATGTGTACAAGCTTACAAAGTTCTTTGATGAGTCTACTTTCAAAATTTCTGCATTGATCGCTATGATCTTCTCTGGGCAGCTATAGTAGATGATGAAATTCTCATACAGAGCCTTGGTAGTTGTTCTAGCCGTATGGTTTTGACAAGGGATGGCTTGGGCATATCTCGTAAAATGATCAGTAATCATCAATATATGTTCAAATCCACCCCCTTTGATTTTTTCAGAGACAAAAGTAGTATAGCACGTATGAATCGTACCTTATTACCCGGACTTTTGCCGGTGCAACTAGTGTTAAACTCCTATAGGAACCGGACTTTTGCCAGTGCAGCTTTTGCCGGTGCAAAATGTCGGCACCATACATCTAGATCTGGTAAATAGTGTACGTACTGTATATATAGTACGCTATGGCATGTATAGTGATATATGTACGCATGGGGCTATAGGTATATATTATGGGTAAGTGGTGGAAAGATGATGGGAAAATTGGGTTTTCTTGAAAGTTTTTCCTGCGAAACGGTTGACGTTGCTATTGACGTCGTGACGTCATGATACCCGCGCGACGTCATAGTGATATTGACCACTGTTATTGTCCACTATGCAATCTGGCATAACGTTGTTCGGGTCAGGGGGTGTCGGACTTAACGTAAGGGGGGGGGGGGGGTATAGTAGTGGTGGTATATTTGAGGAATAGTGCATGGCCTGGAGTTGACTACGCCCATATAGTGCCCAGTGAGGTGGTGTAGTTCCCGACGCGAAGAGGTATATATCGTCCATACTATACTGCTGTTCTATACTGCCAGGTGTTCCCCCCACCCCCACTCCACAATACCAGTTGACCTGCCATGACGCACTCCCTATACCAGTCATAGAATAGTACAAAGCAATCGGCTGGTTAATAATATCGAGTTGTGGACCTACAGGGGTATTTACCATGCATCCTATACCGCCCGTTCTAAACAAACGATTATAATACTGCCTGACCAAGCATTACGAACTACCAATACCAGCCATAAGAAAATACAAAGGATTCGGTAGGTAAATAGTACTAAGAGGGTAATAGGCCAACAGACCATTCATTCTATACTGCTAATCTAAACCATCAAGGTCTATCTCGCAATACCACATTACCATCCACCCACCCTACTGCTTGACCTAGCTATAGCGGACATAGGATAATATGAAACATAAGGTGGATTAATAGTACTAAGGGCTAATAGTATACTAACATGGATATATACCACTACTATCACCCCCCCCCCCCTCTTACATTAAGTCCGACACCCCCTGACCCGAACAACGTTATGCCAGATTGCATAGTGGACAATAACAGTGGTCAATATCTCTATGACGTCGCACGCGTATCATGACGTCATGACGTCAATAGCAACGTCAAACGTTTCGCGGGAAAAACTTTCAAGAAAACCCAATTTTCCCATCATCTTTCTACCACTTACCCATAATATATACCTATAGCCCCACGCGTACATATATCACTACACATGCCATAACGTACTATATATACAGTAAGTACACCATTTACCAGATCTAGATGTATGGTGCCGACATTTTGCACCGGCAAACATTGCACTGGCAAAAGTCCGGTTCCTATGGGAATTTAACACTAGTTGCACCCCGGCAAAAGTCCGGGTAATAAGGCACGATTCATACTTACTATACTACTGACAAAAAATCTATGCACACCATTTCCATTGGTCTGGTAGTTAGGATTTGTACAAGTCCTGCAGATGGCTTAACAGGATTCTTCCATCGAATACATCGACCACAGTTATCCACTCTGTCCGAAACAGATCTGGACATACCAGGCCAATAGAATCTTTGTTTGGCCAACCACAGTGTCTTCTCTTTCCCTTGATGGAGACCACCATCATTGACTCCTTTTAGAGCTCTGCTTTGGAATGAGGCTGGAATAATCAGCTGCTGAATTTTCTGGCCATCAAGTCCTTTCACCCTATACAACACATCACCATCCAGAACAAACTACTCCATTCTCTTAAAGATTTCTAAACTTCAGCTGATTCTTCTCTAATGTTCACTTATTTTGGGTTATGGTGTGTCTTCTTAAGATTGATAATCCTAGCTAATACTGTATCCTTTCTCTGTTTCTTGGCCCAGTCAATGTGCTCCCATGTTACCTCCTCCCCATCGGCCGAATAAGGGGAAATACCAGTGGAAACACGACCTATTAGCGTGCTTGTTGACAAGGCGGCTTGACAAATGGGTTTGATTTCTTCACTGAAAATCTGTGGCTTCCGTGAAAGCCGATCAGCATCTGCATTCAACTTTCCAGATCTGTAAGTGATTGTAAAATTATAATTCGCTAAAGCTGCAACCCGTCGATGACAAGTTGTGTCCAACTTAGCTGTTGACAAAACATAAGTTTGCGGGTTATTGTCTGTTAAAACGTCAAATGAATTTCCATAAACGTAGTCATGGAATTTATCAGTGACTGACCACTTTAGGGCCAAAAATTCCAACTTGTGAGCAGACCTTGACTTACGCATGCAATCACTCTATCCACACCACCCTGTTCCCGGTAGAGAAATGCTCCTAAACCAACTCCACTGGAGTTAGTGTGCAGCTTAAAAATTATAATCTGCAGGGGACCGGGAAAGATTTTGTTTAATAGTGTCAACGGCTTTTTGTTGTGGTTCTTCCCATCTCCATTCCACTTTCGTCTTATTTTTCTTGCTTCTGTGGTCCTTTCTGTTACTTCCATGACCTTCAAGCAACTTACTGAGTGGGTGAACAAGCTGTACAGAGTTCTTCACGAATCGTCTATAATACCCAGTAAATCCAAGAACATGCTGTAGTTCTTTGATGTTTGTCGGCTCTGGCAATTGAATCAAAGCAGCTGTTTTCCCTGTGTATACTTTCAACAGAGATCACATGGTATAAATAGGTAACCGATGTCTTGCAAAGCTCACGTTTTGATGGCCTTAGCTTTAGATTATGATCTAACAGTCTCTTGAATACAGCATCAGTCTCCTGATATGTTCTACAAAAGTACTGGAAAAATAAGGATCTCATCAATGAAAATTAGACATTCTGTGCCGTTGTTAACTAGGGTACTTGCTGCCATAGGAAATTGGGATGTTAATGTTTTGCGTTATTTTGTTGGCAAGTCAAATATATTGACTGACTACCTTAAAAACTGTGGTCCGTGCTGCCTTGAAGGGTTGTCAGCTGCAACATGATTTCCGAAACTCGTAGTGAATTTGAATTGAGCCGAGGATCAGTTGTTGCATGAGGAAATCATTCAGCGTGAAGAGCTGACTTTGGAAGGTTTTGGTGAACAATCAAATCAGTTCTTGACTAGACCTTCTGAAGGTAGGACGTTTTTTTTATTGGGAAAGAATTTGCGGATGAGTGGGCTGACCAAGTGAATTTTGGGTAACTTTGTGATTCTGTTGTGGGAGAATGACGGGAAGTTTCCTGGTTCGCACCATTCGATAGTTGTGGAAAGAGATAGTTGGGGAGTTCTTTTCATGATTTCGGGTGGTTGGAGACAGGGGTAAGTCTCATCGTTTTTTTTTCTCACGACCTGATCCATGAAATATTTGGTGGCATTCTCAGATGCCGAATTTCGATTCGGCATCTGCGAATTCTTCCCTTATCAGTTGATAGTATTTGCTATTTTCGCCTTAGCTTAGCGATTGGTATGTTCCCGGGTGTATTGTTATTTATTTGATTTTCCGTGGTTGGGCTACGGAAGGTTGAAGTGGCCATAATATTATATGTGAGAGAATTCTCAGTTGACGAACTCTGGCTCGTCGGCTGCAAGTTCTTTCTGCTGTCACCCGGAATTCTTGTTGGAATATTGGCCTGGTGTTAAAAATGCGGCCTGGTTAAATTCACTGATAAAGTTATATAAAAATTGTGGCTTACGAATTGCAATTACCCAGTGGTGTGTAATATAATATGCATTATTGTGGACTCTCAAAATTCATATCTTTTGAGATTGTATGATGCGGATACATTGAAGGAAGACCTAAGTTGTCAGTACAAATTATAATAGAATTTCTTGGCAACAAGCTTATGTTTATCAGATTAAATTCCTTCATAAGTGCATTCAGTGGATATTTGGCTGATGCCCTGGCATCGATGATTTTCAATAAAGTATATATTTGCAGCTATTAAAGGTTAATTGTTGTGTATGTTGTCCCAGACCCTACAGAAATAACACTTGTGGTTACCAGGTTGTCCGATCCTGCCTCTCGTGAGCATCATCTTGAACTTCGTGGGGTTCCGACCAGCCCACCAAAACTGCTATCCACCATCCTTTTGTATTAAGCCCGGTCAGAAATATTTGTGTATATTTATTTTATCAGAAATATCTCAATCACCCGGTGTGATGTGATCCCTTGAATTGCACCACAGCGGATGATTGGGCTATTCTGCTCACTATAATAATCTTTTTCAAAACTTAATGTTGGGCTGAGGTGGGGATTCGTCACAGTTTTCTGAGGTGCATGTCACCCATGAATTTTCCCATAAGTCGCTGGAAAGTTCCATGTGCGTTTGTTAAACCAAAACCCATCCTGTTGCATTCATAAAATCCTAACTTACCAACAGAAAACGCCTTTTTCTGTCTGTCTGCCTCTTCTACATCTACTTGCCAATAACCTGATCGCAAATCCAGTTTTGAGTAATACTTTGATCCACTAAGTCTGTCAATTGTGTCATCAAATCTTGGCAACATGTAGCCATCGTTTTTGGTTTTGTAATTAAGCACCCGATAGTCCATGCAAAATCGCACTGCCCCATCGTTTTTTCTAACCAACACCACCATTTGATGAATGGGGCTATTTGACTCTCTTATTGCACCAATGTCTAGCATTTCTTTAACATGTTGTCTCACTTCCTCATAGAGACTGGGTGATATTCGTCGGTAGAGAAGTTTAAATGGTCACTCATCTAAAAGCTCAATCTTGTGTTTACGCATGTCTGTGTTTCCGATATCTAATGGCACTGTCGAAAAAACATCTTTCCATTTCCATAAAACCTCTTGATGTGTTTTATATTGTTCTGGTGTCAAATGTGAAGAGTCAGTTTGTACACCAAGTTTTTCTGGTGGCGAGAACATTGAATGTGCAGGTTCATTCATATCTGCAAATGCATTCCTCAACAGTGTTACCTCATTAACCTGACAAATTATTGTCCGAGGTTTGAAGGTTATGGGTTTGGCTGAAATAGTACAGATGTGAACAGGCAATTTATAACAATTTCCAGACCCACAAAGTTTTATAACTCTGGGGCAACAGCATAGTTGAGCTCATCATAATTTGTATTTTTAGTAACAACTTGTTGAACTCTAAGCTATATATTTATGGCAGTGCCATGAATTGTTGCACTATCAAATGGAGCGACAACAATTTGTCTTTTATTACTTGATGTCACCATGTGTGTATGTCCATTTAGAGTGTCAATGGCCATTCCATGGGAGTATTCGATGTGGCTCCAGATAATAAGTTTTTACTTTCTCGAATAACATTTGTGCCTATAAGTACTGGACAAGTCAGATTAAAATTTGTATTAGGAACTACCAAAATTGGTATGTATATACTGTCTGTCAAAAATGAAAGTTCAATTGAGCATTCAACCTACCCCAAATAATTAAGCTGTGATCCGTCAGCATCAGATACATTCAAACCTAAGTCAACAAGTGAGTGTAGAATTGGTTTAGGTTGTAAGGATTCATAAGTGCTTCGATACGGATGTTATCATAGAGCCTGTGTCTATAAGAGCTGTAGTACGTACACCATGGAAAATAATATCACTTTTGTTGCATGTACCTACCAATCTGTCAAGTAACTTTTGGCCTAGGTGTTTACCGCTCTCTGTGTGGATCTCCACATCTTCCGTAACCTCTTCATTTTCCTCTTCCTGTGTAACAACCAAAAGTATCCTGTCTTTAGAGCTGTAGTATGTACACCATGGAAAATAATATCACTTTCATTGCATGTACCTACCAATCTGTCAAGTAAATTTTGGCCTAGGTGTCTACCGCTCTGTGGATCTCCACTCTTTTGGCTTTGAGTAATTACCTCTTCCATAGCTTCTTTCGTAACCTCTTCATTTTCCTCTTCCTGTGTAACAACCAAAAGTATCCTGTCTTTGAATCCTCTATCCATTTTCCCACTTGAATTTGTCAATTCATTCCAGAATCCTTTCATCTACCCTTCTGGTAGGTGTTTGAGTGATCTGCATTTTGTTGGCTATGAAAATTCAAAGTGCCCAATTTCTCCATAATGTTATTGAATTTCTCTTCCAATTTACTGTCCAATTTCTTCTCTAATGATTCCATCTTGGTATCAAACTTCTTCTCCAAAGAAGTGATTTTCTCTTCATAACTGGTCCCTGTAATAGCCTGCTGTTATGCTTTCTTTTTTTCCAGTACCCAAGCTGCTGTTTTGATTGTCACCACTAATGTCTAATTCTCTTTCAACAACAGTTTCTCTGAGTAGTTCATTGTAATTGGCATTATTATCATAATTGTAGCAAGTCTGACTCTTGAGTCATTCTGAATTTAGGTATGCCCAAAATTTGTGTCGAAGTAAATCATTCTTGGCACCATATACCAGATGTCCTTTGTCAATTGCTACTTGTAATAAGGTCTCCAATGTGCAGCCAAAAGCTGTAACAGATTCTCCAGACAGTTGGTAAAAGTAAAAAAAAAATCTTGCATCACCATCTCATTTGTTGATATATTACCAAATAGAGCATCAAATTTGGTTAGGACCGCCCTGCACAAGCATACTTGGAGTAAAATTTGGGTGTGACTACACTTTATTTCAAACTGCCACTCGTGATAAGTGACACGACCTTTCTGTGGTGGACCATCACCCGAAAACTGGAATTCTGGGAATATATTTCGAGGACTGTGTCACCTGCAGTCCGTGAAATATTCCATTGATATTTCGGCCTCGACCTCGGTCCATACTGCCAAACATATCATGGAATGGCTTCGCTGGTATACTTTCGTGTTTAGGTATAACATCATATATACCAGTGGCAGCTAATGCTTTCAGTAATTCATCTTCTGACAATGACTGTGCGATACTTGATATTTGTTGCTGCACACAACTGACCTGAGTTTAGAACTGAACCTATTTCAAATAAATTGTATCTAGTGAAATAATTCCTAAATAATCATAGCACAGTGTGCTAATACATTACACATGCAATCAATAACATTCAAATATCACCTTTATCTGTCATCAAACCATCTACATGTTTCACAGAATAAACTATCAGTAACTCATCAACCACATACCAATATATTGCAGCTACTGTAGCACCATCCAAATATCATATGTGGTACCTAAATATTGACAAGAACAAAAAATGGCGACAAAGTAAAACAAAATATTAAATGTAAATCTTCCAAAGTATTGATTGCTGCTTTTTTTTTTAAAAAAATCTCTCCAAGTCCAATAACTTATCTGCAACAAGAGAGAGAGAGAGAGAAAAAAAAAATCAATTGAGAACAAAATATTATTGACTCAAAGTTTTCATCATTAAAGTCTACATCATGATCTTATCATCAAATGGCTATCTTTTCATCTACAAGAGAACAAAAAATTATGTCCTAAGTCCAGATACAAAGGCAACGCTTCACCAATACACCAAGGGCACTGCTCATAAATATTGAGGTCTGACTAACCTAAGTTCAAAGGCCATTGTCAGCGGCAACATTTTTTGATTTTGATAGAAATGGAAGAAAACCGAGAGCACCCATCTAGAGGTCACCCCACACAAGCATACCAAGTTTCAAAGCGATCTGATCATAAATTTGACCTGTGTGGTGTGCCAAAGGAAATTGTGGACGTACGCCAACAACAGCTCAGCTTGACTTTGTCAAGTTGAGCTAAAAATCGATAGCTCTCATCTGGAGACAGGTCACTCCAGATAAGAATACCAAGTTTCAATCCTATCATAAATATGACCTGTGTGGTTGGAGGTATGTATGTAACTACGCCGATGGACGGTAATAGCTCAGGTTGACTTCAAGTTGAGCTAAACAAAAGGCCCTAAAGGGCCTTAATCGCTCACCTGACAAAGTGGTTAGTAGGTAATAATTGCCGAACTACGACCACTTGTACATGTACGTGTACAACATACACACACGATGCATTCACCAATGTGGAATTCAATGTTAAACCACACGCTTGTTCACAAAAACTGTACATGGTCTTGAATCCCCCCCATGTACAGTCGCGACTCCTAGATTGTGCTTTTAACATTCAAATACTCGTGGTGAGCGCGCGTTTTTAAAAAAAAAGGGTGAAATTGTACAGTTCACTTTCATCTTGTACGTAATTTTTCGTCGACGTTCCAATCGCAGATCAGACCATCGATCCATCGTCGGCGAACGCGATCGAAAGCAAAAGATTCTGAGTCATCATCAAAAAACAGTTTTGGAGACTCTAGACCAGCAGTCCAGAACCCGCAATTGCGTTGGTACAGATGGTCTAGAACCTGCAATTGTTTTGAGGCGGTGGTGAGGTTTTTTTGTTCAAAAAGAGTCGATTGTGAATATAGTCTGTATTATAGACATTGATGTTTTCTGTTGATGGGACAGATAAAAATTGAGTTTTGGTTTTTTTTTTAGAATTCCTCCACTATGAGAAATTCTCAAAAAAAACCACTCAGATTCTCGTAATAAAACTCGATCTGAACGAAGAGTGTCGTTGTCGTCGGTGTGTGTTGGAAATTTGCAAACCCAGTCACGTCTTCCTGAAGTAAACAACTAACACATGTTATCGTAATGAGTGAATGAGGTTTTTTTGTTCAAAAAGAGTCGATTGTGAATATATAGTCTGTATTATAGACATTGATGTTTTCTGTTGATGGGACAGATAAAAATTGAGTTTTGTTTTTTTTTGAGAATTCCTCCACTATGAGAAATTCTCAAAAAAAACCCACTCAGCTGATCGAGCAATCGGATTGCTCGATTCTCATAATAAAACTCGATCTGAACGAAGAGTGTCATTGTCGTCGGTGTGTGTTGGAAATTTGCAAACCCAGTCACGTCTTCCTGAAGTAAACAACTAACACACATTATCGTAATGAGTGAATGAGGTTTTTTTTGTTCAAAAAGAGTCGATTGTGAATATATAGTCTGTATTATAGACATTGATGTTTTCTGTTGATGGGACGGATAAAAATTGAGTTTTGGGTTTTTTTTTTTTCGAAGGGAGTTGATCTGTAATAGATAATTTGTGTTTTGCCTTGATTGAGAGATTGACTGTTAAGCGTTTGTTGAAAAAAGTCAAAAAACACTTATCGGAATGTTTAAAACGCATTTTCCGCTCAATTAGGTTTTGAGTGGTAAAATTTTTAATATATTCATGATAGCAATCGGAGAGAGATTTGGTAAAATCAGTTTTCCATTGTGTGTTGAAACTGTTTAACAGTCATCAAAAAAAGGATTCTCTCTTAATTCGACACTCGATGAATTGATGTGTGAATGAATGAAGATCTTTTGACAAAATGTAAACACTACACTAAAAATGCGTTAAATCAGAAACCGGTTTGTCATGTACTGTTTAAACGTATTTTTTTTTTAAAACTTCAATTAACACAGTCAGTTTGAGATGTGAATATTTTCAGATTATTATATATTATATTAAGACGGAAAGAGTTTTTTTTATTATTACTTAAAACACAAAAACATAAAAATATAATTAAACATTTAATTTTGAAAAATAAATAAAAACAATTAAAACGAAAGATGTTTTTCCAGATGGATCCTAGACGCCGAGATCGAATTTTAGACAGGTATTTACGTGCTAAGAAGGCGATTCAGGCAGCTGATAGGAGCAGACGTCTTGGTGAGATGGAACTCAGACGCGAAGCCACAAAAATATTTAAACCCGTGACGGAGGGTCAAGAGTGAAGCAGGAAGGAGATAGTCGAAGAATTGAGACCCATAAAGGAGAATTCTTTGAGAATGGGTTCGTTGCCTCCTAGTTTTGGAAATCGGTATTCCGTTCAATCTACACTGGATTATGTTCCCACAGGAATTCAAACAGATATGAGCGAGTCTGATGATACGGCATCGACTATCACCACTAGTAGCGTTGCATCGTCCGATGATGATGGCGGTAAGAGAGATCAGTCATATGGAATTTATAAGGATCCTGAGGGTAGAACTTTTGTAGGTGATACGTTGGTGGAAATGTACGATGATGAATTGATCATGGGTTCGAATAAATATGAAGTAACCGATAGTCTGCGGAGATTGCTCCTTTACGACAAGCCCGGAGATTTCACGGAACAGGATTTCGACAATTACGGCGACATTCTGGTCCAGACCCACGCCATGAATAGAAATAACGATGCCAGAGAGACGAGACCCAAAGCCAACAGAGGTTACAAGTGGACGAAAATAGTGAAGCCCATATGGAATGCGCATAAGAAGTTCCTCGAATCGGTGACCGGCAAAGTGGTGAAAAACGCTATTTTTCTTCCGAGCGATCCCGACGCTCTGTCTCAGAGATTGAGTTTGTTGATGGTGAGCAGACGGGCTGGTAACACGGGATTAGATGATCAGATAGTTACTATATCTGACGAATTGTTGAGACAGAAGGTTTTGAATAAAAATCAGTATAAAAGGCTGATGAACGAATTGAAGGATTGATGTGTATATAATAATAAGTAGAGAGAGAGAAACAAACAAACAAACAAACAAACAAACAAAAAAAATAAAACAGTAAATTCTTACACTAGAATAATAAAAGTATTTAAAAACGACAAAACAATTTACCAGTGAAAAAAAAAAATATATATATCATAAAAATAAAATATGTTGGTGATAAAGAACAGGGGATACGTCAGGACTTACGTTCAAGGCGGTTCTGGCATCGTCGATTCTATAATGCGAGCGTTCACTGGTGATGTGGGTAGAAAACTCACATCGACCGCGTTTGAGGTTGGTAAGAAGACGGCTTTGGATGCTGGTAAGAAAGCCACTTCTGAAGCCAATGGTAGGATAGCTTCTGTGGCTGGCAAGAGGGCAGCCGATGCATTGATTGGCAAGTTGATCAGTCCGCCGGCGAAGCGAGCTGCGTTAGAGCGAAAGCTGAAAGATTGGAAAGATTTAAAGGATGGCGTGGCGCCCATACAAGATTTAGTCAAAATGACGAGTGGATCTGGATTGAAGAGAACTCGCGATGGTGCGATATAAATAAATAATAATAATAATAACATTAAAAAACAGAGTTTGAAAAACATAAAAAATTTGTGTTTGAAAAGAATCCAAAATAACAGACAAAAAAAAAAAAATAAAACAAAGATGAACATTAAAGATATGTCTTGGAATGACGCCGCGACCAAGAGGTCGAATAACGAGTACTTTCCCAAGAGCATAAGAGGATTGATAGTGGGAAAATTGAATTGTGAAAAGACCAATCTGTTGATGAATCTGTTGTCCCAACCCGACTGTTTGGATTACGACAGATTGTTCGTGTTTGGCAAGAGCTTGTTTCAACCCGAATACAGATTGCTTCGAGAGTGCATGGATCGCAGATTGCCCAAGTACGTCATAGCCAGAATCTTTGACAGTAGGGAGGAATTCGACAAGTGTGGAGCTCCACTCTCGACCATTTTGGACGGCGCGGCGACAGAGATGATGAAGAGAAATGCATCTTCGAACGTCGAGTGTCGATTTTATGAGAACACTAGCGACGTTCCGGATCCTAGGGAACTGAAATCGGAAGATAAGAATCTCATGATTTTCGACAATCTGCTTTTGGAGAGACAGAACCGATGCGAATCGTATTACGTTAGGGGTCGACACAGCAACGTGGTCTGTTTCTACCTGTCGCAGAATTATTTTCGATTGCCCAGACAGACGATAAGGGAGAACGCTAATTTTCTATGTCTCTTTCGCCAAGGTCTCAAGAATCTCAATCACATCTACGGCGATCACGTCGCAAACGACATGAGCGCTGCCGAATTCAGGAGATTCTGCAAGAGGGTTTGGGATGGTGGACTTTACAATTTCGTTGTGATCGATTTGACGCGCGAATTTAATCGCGGAAAATATCGGTGCGGATTCGACAAGTTTTATGTTCCCGATGGTGATAATAATAAGATAGAGCGTGAAAATAAAAATTAGAAAAATAATAAATCTTCAAATAATTAGTTTTGAATAAAAATAAAATTAAAATATAATGTTCGAACATGGAGAATTGTTAGAACGGATAGCCGAGAATATGGCTGCGAAACAATCCATTCAAATCGTGGTGAGTGGCAATTCGACTCGATTCGCTACGAAATTCGAACCTTCCATCGAATTGAATAGAGAGAAAAGTTACGAGATGGCGTTGGTGAATCTGGAGACTTATTATTCCTTTCCCAACGTCACCAAAAAGAATAACTCGTTCAAGTATTCCGAAGGAACGGATTGGTTAGAGATTCGAATTCCCAAAGGGAGTTACGACATAGATGATTTGAACCATTACATTCAGATGTGAATGAAGACGGATGGAAAGGGAAGCAGCAAGATCAGACTCGCTCCCAATCCTAATACCTTACAGACGATGTTGGATTTGGAAGATAATTTTCGTGTGGATTTCAACACGGACGATTCTATAGGCAAGATGATGGGATTCAATCGAAAGATGTATCGAGACCACGCGGCATCTGAAAATACGGTCGACATTCTCGCTGTCAATAGCATTCTGGTGAACGTGGACGTGATTGCTGGAAGCTACGTGAATGGTAGCGCTCAACCGATGATCTATTCCTTCTTTCCAAACGTGTCGCCGGGTTATAAGATCATGGAGCGACCTCGAAATTTAGTTTATCTACCAGTGATTTTTCTCAATTGAGATACAATTTGAGAATGAAAGGCGGTTTCCTACCGCTATTGGCAGGAATCGCCGCAAAAGCATTACCCTTTGCCGCAAAGGCACTACCCTTTCTTGGAAAGACTCTCGGCGTGGGAGCTCTCACGGGACTCGCTAGTTCGGGAGTTGAGAAATTAATGGGTGGCGACGGACTGTTTTTGAAGAAGGGAGGAGCCATTTGTCGCATCCACATGGACGACAGCGCTAAAGGATTGTATCTAGAACCCGTTAGAGGTGGCAACTCTCTGAGAGGAAACGGTCTCTATGTGAAGAGTGGACGGAAAGTCAAGCGATTCGGCAAGGGTTTGTTGATCGGTGAGAATTCGCCATTTAAGAACATACCGATTTTGAATATGTTATTATAAATATAAAATTATATAAAATATATAAAATCATAGAAAGTATAAAATAATATATTTAAAATAGGTGAAATGGTGGAGAAATAAATTTATCACCTGGATGAATTTGACGATAATGACGAACATCGCGAGCCAGAGAGTGAAGAAATAAAAAAATGGTTAGACGCTAATGATGGATATCTAAGGAAAGAGATAGATAAAGCACGGGATATACGGTTGAGAATGAGACGATGCTTTCCACGGTCACCACTACCTGTCACCACTACCTTCTGAAGTGAATGGTAATGATGCGAGTGTTACCAAGAGATGCACAACATTCGTTCATAATTATGATTCGGATAAACAAAAATGTTACCATAAACGTATCACATCACAAAGAAAAAGAAAAAAAGAAAAAGAAGAAGAATCGACGCTGAAATTTGAGAGAAAAGGAAACGTTATTATAATATATCATGATGATAGGGAAGAAGAAGGAAAAAAAAAAAAAAAAAAAAAAGTAAATGAGATCTAAAGATGATCTCATTACTTGTTGTTTTTTTTTTCATTTTTTCTTTGCTAAAAATCAATCACTCTATTGTTTATATTTCCAAGTCCGTTATTAGCATGTTGACGCTCGTGTCTTCTCCTTTTTTGAAAACGTGTTGAATGTTTATCTTTACTCTTTTGAGTTTTTTTACATCGGTCAACTCGCTCTCACCACCCAATTTCTCCACGAATTCGAATGAGATGTTTGGAAATATGTAATTTCCATAGGGCAACGACAAATGATCCTTGTCGAATTCTCTATCTTCGGCGATGACGATGTTCTGCAGATCGCTTTGGTACTCATAAATCAAATCGAGCGCGGCTTCGTCCAATTTCAGAGGCATCTTATATTTCTCGTATTTGTGCTCTAAGCCCTTCGTCTCGACATCGTTCAATTCGATGGGATCATGTCGTTGTAATCTATAGATTTTATTACCGAACTTCTTATACGTTTCGACTCATTTCAATTTCAATTCACATCTTTTAGGTGTTGTTGTCTTCATGATCGATTATTTGTTTTTTGTTTTTACGAATTCTTGCAATAATGTATATTTTTTAATTTTGTATTTAAATAATAATTTGTTAAAAAGTTTGTTATTTTTTTTTGCTCTTTATATAATATATATAAAAGTTGTTTTTTTAATTTTTAATTTTCTTTAATGTAAAAATTTTTTTTAGTAAAAGTTTTTTTTTCTCTTTATATATATATAAAAAGTTAAATTTTTTTATTTCAATCTCTCTATTGTTTATATTTCCAAGTCCGTTATTAGCAAGTTGACATTCGTCATTTTTCCACATACGAAAATGGTGTGAATGTTCATCTTTACTCTTTTGAGTTTTTTTTCATAGGCGAATGCGCTCTCACCACCCGATTTCTTCATGAGTTCGGGTGAGATTATTGGATATATGTAACCTCCATAGGACAACAATAAATCACCCCTGTCGAATTCTCTGTCTTCGGCAACGATGATATTAATCAACAGTTCGCTTTGGTACTCATAAAACAAATCGAGCGCGGCTTCATCCACTTTCAAACACATTCGATATTTGTGGTAGTAGCGCTCTAAGTCCACCATCTCGACCTCATTCAATTCGATGGGATCGTGTGGTTGTAATGTATAGATATTAAAACTGGATTTCTCACACCTTTCGTCTCGTTTCAATTTCAATTCACATCTTTTAGGTGTTGTTGTCATGATCGATTATTTGGTTTTTTATTAATTCTTACAAATAATGTTTATTTTAAATTTTGTATTAAAAAAATTGAATTTTAAAATTTAACTTTTTTTTTTTTTCTATCATATATAAAGAGTAAAAAAGCAAAACTTTTTTAACAAATTATTTAATACAAAATTCCAAAAAAAATATTCTTACAAATGAAGCAAACAGATAAAACAATGGTAAATTTAAAGAGAAAACCATACCTCAGTTAAATGAGATTTGTAAACTATTACAAATTTCAGATTTCAGAAAGCATAGAACTAAATCAAAAAAAAATTGAAGTCATACAAGAATATTTGCGAAACGCTAGAAAGGCAAACGAAATGTCGATAGCAACGACGTCAAAAGATGCACCGGTTGTGAAAAATAAGAAGACGACTAAATGAAAAGCCGTTGAAAAACATCAAGTTTCCAAAGAAAAGAAAAGAAAAACTAAAACGAAAACGAGTGATGCACTTCAGATTCAAGACAAACGAGATATATCGAGCGAAATTCAATGAGCAATCAACGAAGAGAAAGGAGAAGAATATGTAACACGACTCGTTGTGGAACTATTCCAATCGAAACCCGTAGAACGGGAGAGGGCGATCAAAGACATTTTTAAAACTTTTGACGTGATTCCCTCATTGAAGAAAGTCGATCCGAAATTGTTCATGGAACGGGTGAAGAAAGAAGTATTGGATTTGTTTCGTGAATACATGAACTTGGGATTAAAAATTAAGATGATACTCCATTGCATAATGAATAAAATCGACGTGAAGTCCAGCAAGAGCATCGTGAAAAATGCATATTTCAGATCTAACGTCAAACCCGTATTTCGAGGTTCAGATCTATCGGACGTTTTCGAAAAGATGAAAGACAAGATGTTGATGTCTCTCGCAAATTATCAAAATGAAGGTAGTAATTGGATGTTCGGTGAGGTGTTGAAACTCGAAATTCACATGACTAAAAACGAACCATTGAAAGGATCTTCCTATTTGGAATTACCGTATTTCTTGACTAAGAAACACGCTTTGGTCAACGTGAGAAATAAAGATGATCAGTGTTTTAAATGGGCAGTCACCTCCGCTTTATACCCTGTCGAAATACACACCGATAGAGTTTCTCGTTATGAGGAAACTTCTAAAAATCTCGATTGGATCGGAGTGACTTTTCCAACAGAGTTAAAACACATCGAACGTTTCGAGGTTCAAAATCCCACCGTAGCGGTGAACGTCCTGGGATACGACGACGAAAATCAAAAGATCTATCCTCTCAGACAGACTTCATATTGCGGAAGAGAAAAGACGATTATTTTATTATCGATTTCGAATGGTGACAATCGTCATTATTGTTGGATTAAACATCCGAGTCGATTACTGTCGAGACAAAATAATAAACATGGACATAAGATATCTTTATGTTACAACTGCATGAACACGTTTCACAGCGAAAACTCGTTGGCGAAACATCAGGAATATTGCAACGAAAATCAAGGTGTCGCCGTCGAAATGCCCAAACCCAACACCATCGTGAAGTTTGAAAATCACAATAGAAGGTTGAAGGTACCATTCGTCGTGTACGCCGATTTCGAATGTTTCACCACAAAAATGTGTTCCTGTCAACCCAACGCTCTTCAAAGTTACGTCAAAAGATATCAAAAACACATACCTTCGGGCTATTGCATTTACGTGAAATGCGCTTTCGACTCGTAACACGACATGGGTCCCTTCACCTACACGGAACAGCGCGAAAATGACGACGTGGCTCAAAGGTTCGTGGAAGAGTTAGAATCGAAAATTCAAATGTTATACGACAAATTCAATACTCCGGCGAAAATGATCATCACGCGAGAGCAGCAGGACGAAAATAACAGAGCCACTGAATGTCACATATACAGACAATCGTTCGACGAGAATTCGGAGGAAAATAAGAAGGTCAGAGACCACGATCATTACACGGGTCTGTATCGCAGTCCGGCTCACAGCAAGTGTAATTTAAAATATCGAGACACCGCTTTCTATCCGGTGATGTTTCACAATCTCTCGGGTTACGACAGTCATCTGTTTGTGAAAAATCTCGGCACCTCACATGAAGAATTAAATTGCATCTTGAACAGCGAAGAAAGATATATTTCCTTCACGAAATGGAAGCTCATGGAGAGGAAAAGAGTAATCGACAGAAATACGTTGAAAGAAAAAACGAAATCCATTCGTAGATGCATACGTTTCATTGACACTTTTAAATTCATGTCGACCGCTCTGGAAAAATTAGTCGATAACATGAGCAAGGATAAATTTAAAATCACGAGCGAACATTTCGGAGAATGAGTAGACGTCATGTTGAGGAAAGGAGTCTATCCTTACGATTACATGAACGATCTAAAGAGATTCGAAGACACCACACTACCTTCGAAAGATGATTTTTATTCGAAATTATACGAATCCGACATTTCAGACGAGAATTACGAACACGCCAAAAACGTGTGGAAATCATTCGATATGAAAACCATGCAGATTATCACGATCTCTATCTGAAGACTGACGTTCTGCTCTTGGCAGACGTGTTCGAAAATTTTCGAGACGTCTGTCATCGAAATTACGATCTGGATCCCGCTTGGTATTTCACCGCACCTGGTCTGGTGTGGGATGCTCTGTTGAAGACCACCGAAGTCCAATTGAAATTATTATCCGACGTGGACATGTTGCTCATGTTTGAAAGGGCTGCGAGAGGTGACGTCTCGATGATCTCTCACAGACATTTTGAGGCTAACAATCCCTACATGAAAGAAGGTTTTGATTCGAAACGGTCGACTAAATACATACAGTATTGGGACGCCAATAATCTGTACGGTTGGGCTATGAAGCATCCTTTACCGATTGGAAATTTTGAATGGGTGAAGGAACCGGAAGAGATGCAAAAATGGAGAGACTATCCTTGCATTTTAGAAGTCGATTTGAACTATCCGGAAGAATTACACGATCCATACAATGATTATCTGCTGGCTCCCGAACGAATGGAACCGAACGAAGGAGACGAGGAAAAACTCATTCCCAATTTATTTAACAAACGTAACTACGTCGTCTACAGCGAGAATTTGAAACAGAACTTCGATTACGGGATGAAATTAGTTGACATACATCGCATCATTCGATTCGACGAAGAGCCTTGGATAAAAAAATACATCGATCTCAACACGAATCTCAGAACTCGAGCTGAGAACGATTTTGAAAAAGATTTCTTCAAACTCATGAACAACTGCGTGTACGGCAAATCAATGGAAAACATCAGGAAGAGAACCGACGTTCGACTCGTCACATCTGAGAAAAAAGCTAAAAAATTAGTGGCGAAACCCAATTACAAACACCGAACCATATTCGGCGAAAATCTAGTGGCCGTTCACATGCAAAAGACGCACCTGAAGTTTGACAAACCGTATTATCTCAGACCGATCATCTTAGATGTCAGCAAGCGATTGATGTATGAGTTTCACTACGATTACGTCAAACGAAAATTTGGCGACAAAGCCAAACTACTGTTCACCGACACGGACAGTTTAGTTTACGAGATAGAGATGAAAGACATCTACCAAGACATATCTCCGGACATGGCCGATTGGTTCGACACGAGCAATTATCCCGTCGATCACCCGTCCAACATTCAATCGAATGACAACAAGACAACAAGTGTTGGGTAAATTTAAGGACGAGAGCGGCGGTAAACAGATCGTCGAATTCGTGGGTTTGAGACCCAAACTCTATGCTTATCGTCTAGAAGATGATGAAGAGATCAAGAAGTGCAAAGGAGTTAAAGCGTGCGTGGTGAAGAAAAACATCTCTTTCCAAGAGTATAAAGATTGTCTGTTAGGAAGTGGTCCGGTGTATAAGACTATGAAATCGATTCGAAGCGAAAATCACGACTGTATACCGAAATAGTCAACAAGATTTCGCTGATGGCTGACGATGATAAGAGATTCGTGTTAGACGATAAAATAAGCACTTTGGCACTCGGACATTGGACTGTGGATCTAATTAGAGACGATATGAATGTGGATGATTGAATTCCAGATATGATTGTGGATGATAAGATTCCAGATATGATTGTAGATGATAGGATTCCAGAAAATCAAGTGGAATTAGATGGATTCAAAATTATAGAAATCGATAGTGACATCGAGAAAGTTAGTTTAAAAAGAAAAAGAAAAAAATAGAAAAAAATAACGTCATTTTTAGTGAATCATAATAAAATAAATAAAAAAAAAAAAAAAATATATATGCATCTATGAATAAGAAAATAAAGATATCTGTAGAAGGTGTCGTCTTACCCAACGAACCCCTATCCAACATCGATCTGTTGAATGCGGCAAAAGATTTGAAAATTGAAGATTTTCTAGGTGTGTTTTCCAAAGATGCCTTGCCGAAGAGAAGACCTCGACAATCGGAATGCGGAATTTTAAATCTAGACGATTTATCAGGTGAAGGCACTCACTGGGTGGCGTGGTTCAAGAACGGGAAGAAGAATTATTATTTCGACAGCTACGGAATCTCGCCGCCGAAAGAAATAAAGAACTATTTCAACAAATCGATGGTTAGTTACAACACGGATCAAGTGCAATCACCAGATCAAATGTTTTGCGGTCACCTGTGTCTCTACGTTCTCAAGAGATGGTCTGAAGGAGATGAATTTCAAAACATTCTCAATGATTTACATTAGAGAGAGATTTTTTTTTTTTATAGTATATATTAAGATAAAAAAATTATTTTAAAAAAAATTTTAATCGAATAAAAATGAAAAATAAAATAACATAGTTCATTTTTAATAAACTGCGTTTGAACACATTTTTTCTAAACAACAAAAAAAAATCCCACAACAACATGCCAGTCGATAATTTTGGTAGAAGTGATGACGAAAAAAAAGTCAACCCGAGAAAGAAGAGGAAGACATTCGAAGTCGATGATGGTTACGATGTTGCCAACTTGGACGAACGTTACGTTTGGAGATACGAACCTCGAGAAGAACCTTTGAACATGAATGATAAGAAGCTCTACAATCTTCCCGAGCCGATAGATCTCGCAGATGCTGCGACTAAAAAATATGTCGACAGGGGGGGAACGCCAATTTCGAACGAATCCTGCTGGATAATTACGTGGATAAAACCATGACCGATGATCTCGATCTGAAATCCAAATGTTTGGTGAATGTCGCGAATCCCATAGATCCCACCGATGCCGCGACCAAGAAATACGCGGACGACTCTCACGTGAGATTCAGCGAACACCTGAGAAAAAAATATGTTACGAAAACGATGCACTCAGAATTGAACGCCAATTCTAACAAGATAACGAACGTGGCTGCTCCCACGAATCCCAAGGACATGGCGACCAAACACTATGTAGATCTGGAACAGAGAAAGTCTGACGGACAAGAAATGAAATCGGATCTGAATGCGGGATTCCACAAGATATTGAATCTGTCGAAGATCGACGATGCGGATGCAGACTCAACCACGGTCAACAAGGGCTACGTGGATTCTGCCGTGATACAATCGCAAGAATACCTAGAATTGCAAGTGGACGATCTCTACCTGAACAAAGAATCTGGCGGAACCATGGAGGGTGGCATCAACATGAACGGTCACAATTTATTCATTCTCGATCACGATCCCGAATTCGATTCCAGCGTGGTAAGCAGGAAGTACGTGGACGACAACTCAGTCTGGAGAGAGGGCGACATCATGGAAGGTAAACTAGACATGGGTGGACACGTGCTCACGAATCTACCGGATCCCGTGAACATGACGGATGCCTGCACCCTGATTTCGGTGGTGGAGAAAGTCAAATATGCTAGACAATTGATCACCGTGTGGGCCGAAGAGGCCGGCGCCTTAGATGAGGGAAAAGCCGAGTGGTCTTTCGGAAATGGAGGTAGCGGATCAAAACACGGTCAGGTGGGATATCCCATGGCGCTGGGAGGTGAAATCCTTCGAATGAGTCTGGCTTCCTCGGATTTGAATAACAGAGCGGTCGTCAATCTCATGGTGAATGGTGTGGAGAGCGATAAGAGATACAGCGTCGAAAAGACTGAGAATCAACACGCGAATGTTAGCACGTTCGGCACGCTTCTCAAAGTGAACGCTGGAGACAGGATTAATTTCGTCATGAAAACCAATAATCTTGAAGCCGCCACTTCCGTGGTGAGTCTACTGATCAAACTGGATCCTTTGAACAAACAGTGAACGCGTGGAAAATAATGAATTAAAAAAAAAATAATGTGTGATTATTAAAAACAAAAAAAAAGTAATGAGATATAGAGAGA
Organism: Pictodentalium vernedei; assembly: GCA_031216915.1. Taxonomy (NCBI): domain Eukaryota; kingdom Metazoa; phylum Mollusca; class Scaphopoda; order Dentaliida; family Dentaliidae; genus Pictodentalium; species Pictodentalium vernedei. Next base: position 556,661,910 of record CM062297.1, read on the forward strand.
TGTTCAATCTCTCTAGATCACATTACTTTTATTTAGTTTTTTTGTTTTTTTTTTTGTTTTTAATAATGAATCAGTACTTTTTTATTTTTTTTTGTTTTTTATTGTTTATTTTTTCACACACTCGTCTCTCATCGAATGATCAACATCTTATTTCCGTCCGATTCGAATTGTAATTCTCTATCCGACAGGACCAGGGCAAAGGCTTCGGTTTTTCTCGGCACGTTCCTATCGAATTGCATCTTGATCTGAATGTCTAACACGCTACTCCTGAGTCGTTCACTCTGTTTTACTGACGTCGAACACGAACATGGGATACATTGACTTGTATTCGCCGGGAGATATGTTGGGATTGCTCATCAATTCGTCTAGACCGTGATACTTCTTTCTAAAATCAGCAGCGTCGCCGTACAGTCTGGAGAAATCGTTCTTGTCAAACGACGCGTTGTAATCGATTGCCGGATATCTCGTGGCATTCAGAAACACTTGCATGTTTCTCAAATGGCAGTGATCGAACAGTGACGCATTCTTTTCCTGAGCCCCATCCCTATCGGTCTGAAATGCAACCACGATGAAACGCCATCTCTCGAAAGCGGATTTCACCATCAATCTCCAATCGAAGTGATTCGTGGAGGGAGGAATGCTAGCCGTGTCGCACTGTCTCATTCTAAATCCCACGGGTAATATACTCTTGGATTGTATGATCTCGTAGAGATGCGTTTTCTCATCGATCGAAGGCTCCAAGTGCGGAACGAACCACGATATCTTGTGTAGAGTTATCTTACCCGCATCGGTCACGGTGAGTTTCACTATTGCGTCGTCATTTCCTTTTCGAATCAACATCAGATTGTGTTTGAATCCATACATGATCTTGTAATCGTCTGCGAATCCGAAGATGTGTTTCAAAGGTATCCTGAACAAAAACGTTCCTTTAGGTCTGGACGTCTTGACGACGTAGTTGAATATCGTGGCGGCGCCTGCGCTATCAGGGCCTACGGTGTCTTTCACCCACAACTGATTAAGTCCTCTGGATTTCGAAAAATCATCAGGATACGTCAAGAGTCCGAACATCGTGGTGGCATGACCGGGATGAAAAACAGATTCTATCTCTTGTCCGGATAGCATGTATTTTACGTTACTGAATAGATGCATGATGCCATTATTGGCAAGAGTAACCGTGTCGTCGTCGGCGTAGTCACTCCCATCTTCCTTGGTGAGACGTCCCTGCACCACTATGTAACTCTCACTAGGATGTACGAATAGATCTTGAGTTTTGACGTTGATTCTTATCTCTCCCACATTGTTCAAACTCGTTCCGGTTACTGGTTCGTATTCGTGAACCTCATATTCTTGAATACTTACATCTTTCACTATGCTTTGTGCTATATCTAGTATATTTGTCATTTTAAAGGATTTTTAGGGGTTTTTTTGTTTATTAATTCACTTGCTTTCTTTATCTAAAAAATAGTTTTTAATTATTTTTTATTATTATTTATTTTTTTTCTCTCTTATATATATGTGTGTGTGTAAACAAGAAAATGTCAAAGAGAGTAAATAAAAAAAATTTGGTGTTCTTCATCAAAACTTCGTCTTCTGTAATTGTTGTTCGTAAAACTTTCCGATGATCTCTTCTCCATCCAAAGCTTCGATTTCGTAAGTCACCGGATCGGTGTGAAATATTTTGATGATCACGAAGATTTCCGAGGTCCATCGAGGAGTATAACCCTTTTCGAAGTGCTTCTTATAAGCATAGATTCTCACTCGATCACCGACCGCAAATTTCGGCGTGCTAGACTTCTTCCCGATCTTAGATCTCTCGGGATATAGATTTGCGTAGACCCGTTTTTCGTTTCGAGGATCGCTAGCTTCCGCGGGAGTCATCTTGATCGATCTGTGTCGCGTGTTGTTGTAATCTTTCACCAGACCGTTCAGAGCGTATATGTATTTCTTGGTCGAATTCGCTGTGAAGTATCTGTGCATCTTCTCCTTCATCGTTCGATTCCAACGTTCCACCACGCTGGCTTTCTCTTCGTTTTCGATCGAGTAGAGGTCTACCAATCGACGAACGTCCTTGTTGTAGAATTCCTTTCCCTTGTCCACCCACAATTTACTCGGTTTTCGAGAAGACGAGTCGAACATGCTCTTCAGAGCCTCGGCGACGCAAGGTCCCGATTTATCCTTCAAAGCTCTGATCCAACCGTATTTGGAAAACACGTCGATGACCGTCAATAGATATTTGATGCCTTCGTTCCACCTCGAAAACGATCTCATGTCGACCAAGTCGGCAGACCAAATGTCATCCAGACCCTTCACGAACACCCTTCTCTTTCGAAATTTACGCACTATGGGTTTGTGTAACTCCTCGGCCAATTCGCTCGTCAATAATCGTTTCTTCTTCTTCTTTTCAGATGCGCTTTTTTTTTTGAACACCCCATCCGAATCGACGTTTCGCACCGATCAGATTGCCGACCAGCGAACGTTCCATCTTCTCTCACCTGGTCGGATTCGATATGCCTCTCAATCTCCCCAACATGTTTTTGTCGCAGACGTCGTTGCGAGTCTTGGTGTCAGGATGTCCAGCGTAGCACAGATCGTGATCATACGCGGCCGCGTCCACCCTATTCATGGGTTTGCTCCAAGATTTGGGAGACAGATCGGCGTTGAGTCTCTTGTTCAATTTCGTTCCGGGTCCTGTGAAACTGTGACCGGGCAGATGCATTTCGAAAGGTAGATTGTTGATCATTTTATTCATGATGCCTTTGCCTTTGCTCGCGTTCTTTTGTTTGACGAATCGAGTCTTGACAGAACCACACACGTCGCAAATTCCGCAAAGCATCCGTCTGTCGTTTTTAGTTTGCACTTCTCTAGAATTACTCGTCTCGGTAACTCTCTTACACTTTACGCAATACATTTTTTAAGAGTTATTTAAATTAATTTCGTTTTTTTTTTATTTTATATATAAATTTAATTTTTTTTTTTTTTTTTTTTAAATTCTGTTCTTATTATATATATATATATTTTTTTTTTTTTTCAATCGCTGCTCTTGAGTTCTATCATCTTACTGAATTCCTCCCTGGCCTCTTTCCTCCCCTTTCCACAAGAGAATCCTTCATCTCTTCCTTGATGATCTGACGAGTCTTGATTCTCACGGCTTCTTTCATGGCATCGTATTTCGTTTTCTCGCTCAATATCGTGAAGTATTCTCCATCCGATATCCTACCGTCTTTCAATGCCATAGAGATCATTTCGGATATCGTGTTGATCTTGGACTCGGCCAAGACGCGAATCTTGTCATGTTTCCTCGCCTTCAGATATAATTTCCTACTCAAAAAGTTTCCGACCGTGCTAAACAATCCGGCGGCGAGGGCCACTCCTTCTACAGTCAACATGATCGGAATGGCGACCGCGGTCGACAACAATCCCATGCCGGCCACGTGTAAACCCATGGAAATCGTGATGAGTGTCGTGTCGATCGCGTTGACGAATGTCACGAAACGCGAATACTTCTTCTTGAGAAAACGACGAGAATCTCTCTCTCGAGTTAGATACTCTTGGATTCTATTGATTTGATCGATGTGATACCTCTCTCCTCTTTCTCTTTCTTCTAGCGACGGCGCGGTCGGCAAAACGCCGTTCGGCTTCTCGTCCTCGTCGTCCACTAACGTCGGATACAATTTATTTCTGGTTCTCATTTTGTGTTTTTTTCTTTCTTTTCTAATATTAGATAAAAAAAAATTTATGTGTGTATTTATTTTTTTTTTTTTTTATTTTCTACTCTCCCTTATTTTTATATCAACGAAAAAAAAACTTAGACGTATGCTTCGTTCAGCAATAATTTCTTGATGCATCCCTTGTCTTCTAAAGTCAAACTTCTACGCGCCAATTTCAGTTCTTCCGAATCTGTGGGCCTGTCTCGGTTCTTACAGAAGACTAATCTCTTCCAAAACGTGATCACATCGTTGAATTTAACGCGTTCGAACGCCGGTTCGAAATACATGATGACCATATCTTCCCTTTCCATCGTCAGACACGAATGATCCTCGTGATCGAAGTCTAGATGATCCCGACATCCGATGCATCGTTCTAAGAAGATGGGACGTAGTTGTTCGTTCACGCAGATTGCGTATGCTCTCATCAGCATGTTTAAAAGAAACCTCGCTCTAATAGTCTGAGAATCGCTCATGATTTACGTATTTTTTTTTTTTTTATTATCTATTCGATTTGATATATTTATTTTTCTAAATAACTATTTATTTATATTTTTTTTTCTCCCTGTATATATATCAATCAAAAAACGTGACAGCGAGCTTGGCAATTTCCAACACACACCGACGACAACGACACTCTTCGTTCAGATCGAGTTTTTATTACGAGAATCGAGCGATCCGATCGCTCGATTAGCTGAGTTTGGGAATTTCTCATAGTGGAGGAATTCCCCTAATAATAATGTCATAAATGGGAGAAAAAAAACCCCACCGCCTCAAAACAATTGCAGGTTCTAGACCATCTGTACCAACGCAATTGCGGGTTCTGGACCGCTGGTCTGGAGTCTCCAAAACTGTTTTTTGATGATGACTCAGAATCTTTTGCTTTCGATCGCGTTCGCCGACGATGGATCGATGGTCTGATCTGCGATTGGAACGTCGACGAAAAATTACGTACAAGATGAAAGTGAACTGTACAATTTCACCCTTTTTTTAAAAAACGCGCGTTCACCACGAGTATTTGAACGTTAAAAGCGCGATCTAGGAGTCGCGACTGTACATGGGGGGGATTCAAGACCATGTACAGTTTTTGTGAACAAGCGTGTGGTTTAACATCGAATTCCACGTTGGTGAACGCATCGTGTGCGTATGTTGTACACGTACATGTACAAGTGGTCGTAGTTCGGCAATTATTACCTACTGTGGTTCAAAGAAGTATTTTGGGTCAAATTCAGTTGGTCATGGCTCATCAACAATATAGAGGAATGAAGTCATGATATTAATCATAACTCTGGTGTCCATGTCAGTTGATTATTCATCATAGGACATCCTCATTGCTTCCAATTCTATCAGCGGTAGACACGCACTACCAAACTTCCAAGGGTTTTTATGTCACTGCAGTTTGAAAGGCAACATTTATGGAAAAACACTAAGGAATGGATTTGAACAAACTTGAAACTAACCTCCCCTCCTACCCGAAAAGAGAGCCCAAATATTAACCCAGAGGCTCAAGTTGAACAAACTTGAATCTGACCCCTCCCCCCCCCCCCCAGAGCCCAGAGATGTTGTATATCAAATAAGATTCTGACTGAAGAAGATTTTTAAAGAAATTTCCCCATATTGCACTAAGTTAAACTTTTTTTACCATTCCATTCTACTGGCCCTAAGGATGCTTCATACCAAATAATAGTTCTCTGTTCCATGTGGTTTGAGAAATACGGGCGTTTGAAAATATTTCTATTTTTTGCTCCTGGGGTTCCCACAAGGAACATGGAATTTTTTTATTTTTTATTTGCATGAATCAAGTACTTACGATGCAGTAATTACTACATACCAAGTTTCGTTCAAATCGGACCATAGGGTCAGAAATTGAAAATATGGGTGGGGCCAAAAAATCTTGCCCCTCACATTTCAAAGGCAAATATTTCTCCACAAACTTTGTTTGAACAAACTTCATTCCACGCCTCAAAAAGAAGTTTCATACCAAATATCCAGTCATTCTTCCCACTGGTTGATGAGAAGAAAATTTGGAGCATTTTCTCCAACCCCTTCCCTGTGGGGTTTGTCAGCTTCATTTGAACAAACATGAACGGCCCAGGGGTTTAGGTAGATAATGTAAAGTTCACGCCGGCCGGACGCCGGACAAAAATTGATCACTTTCAGTCAGGTGAGCTAAAAATGTGGTGTCGAACAACAATCACCTCTAATTTAACTGAAATTGGTCCAGCGATTTCGAGAAGTCGTGAATACCATGTTCATGAATGATGGATGGGGCGTAATCACAAAAATTCACCATCTCTTTCAGTCAGGTGAGCTAAAAATCTTCAAGTAACATTTATTCATTTATTGGTGCTTAAGGTCATTGTCAGCATCTATGGCTATGTCATGGCCACAGCATCGGTATGAAGTTTAGTTTAGTCCGCCTTTAGAGGCCACCTCAGGCATTGGTTCTGGGTTCTATTTTACCAGTAAAGCAGAATTTGCTTGCCATGGTAAACGCCTGCTACTATTTATTTATTTATTTATTTATTTATTTATTTATTTATTTATTTATTTATTTATTTATTTATTTATTTAATGGTGTTTGAGGTCACATATTTTTGCACAATGGCTAATCATGACCACAACGAGTATCAACTCAAGACCAGAGGTGAACATAAACAAGAAAGACGCCAATGTCCGATAGCTCACCAACATTCCTCTTTGATAGTAACTTTGGCAAACACAAGAACTGTATCAAACAGGTTTATAACATTCGACAAAGCTGACCTAAATACAACCTCTTAAAAGTAAAACTGAAAAAAAAAATTAACAGCAGAAGGGTTAATGGCCACATTATTAAGTGAGAAGTATTACTTTGCACCAACCAGTCTTCATTGGCAGATGCTTCAGTGTACTATGTTTGATTTAAACTCCAAAAAGCTGTGACTTATCAGATACCTGATAGTACACTACATAGAGAAATGGAAGAGCTCTCTGTTTTAAAAAAAATATGTGGTTATGGAAACTGCCTTTTTCTTGCACTATCATTTGTAATTACTGGTGAAGAAAATCAACATGGCACAATTAGATTATTAATTGTTGGTCATATGAAGAACCTCGGAAATGATGTTTTACAAATGGTGTTGCCAGATCTTAACAGAAACTTTAGCACACTGAAAATGTCTAGGTGTGAGCTAAACAGAGACTTAACGTTAAAAATGTGGAAATAAATTTGAAAAATATTGACTGGATGAGGGCTAAATCATAGTAGAATGATAATGAGGAACATGTATGATTTATATAAAGGCCATGGGAAGAGAAGGAACACAGAAACTGATATAAACACTAAGTTAAACATGAAATTCTGAGCTAAACAGAAAACTAAACGTCAGTAAATAAATAACTGAAGGCTCTACAGAGCCTGTAATCGCTCACCTGGGACTACATATAAACATGTGATTTCCCATAGTCTTTCCATGGTAAATATGAGCTGCAACTGTGGCCATGTTCGCAACATTACATCAACATTACATGGGGACCATTGGTAGAAGGTGTCCCAGTCTTCAATGACGTGAAGTTTCAAAACATTTGAATCCACCAAACAGAGTCATAGAATGCCTCTGGTGGCCATATTTTTTTTCCAGCCAACAGGAACAAAAAAGAGGATCGTTTGTACAGGGCCTCCTATATATGGACCATTCTTGCCGAGTTTTTGTTCACGACGGCTCAGTAGTTCCAGAGAGAAGATGAAAATGTGATTTCCCATAGGGTTTTTCTATAGTAACTATAAACTGCAATTGTGGCCATGTTTGCAAAACGATCAGCATTAAATGAGGATCATTGGTAGAGGGTGTCCCAGTCATCCACCATGCAAAATTTAAAACATTTGGCCCTGTGGTTTCAGAGGAGAAGAGTTTTTTTCAAAATTGACCAATCAGAATCAAAGAATGCTTCTGGCGGTCATGTTTTTTTACCCAACGGGAATAAAATGAGTAACAGTTATAGAAAGCCTCTCATAGACCATGCCTGCCAAGTCTGGTTCACATTGGCTCAATACTTTCAGTGAAGATGATGAAAATGTGATTTCCTATAGGGTTTATGTAGTAACTATAAGCCACAATTGCAGCTATAATTGCACCACAATGAAGATTAAAATGAGGATCATTGGTAGAGGGGGTTACAGTCGTCATCAGTCACACTAAGTTTCAAACCATTTGGCTTTGTAGTTTCAAAGAATATTTTCTTGAAAATGAACACATTTATGAATTCTGTGTCAACAAAAACAAATCAGTAAAAGAAGGTTCAATATTTTGAAAATTACAATTTTCTCAGTATTCTCTTTCAAAATAGCTTTGGATAGGTAAAGGGTTACGGGAAACACATTTTACTCCAATTTTGTCAGATCTTAAAAGATATATATAATTACTGTCATCTAAGCTGACAGGATATGAACAAAAAAACTTTCTTGTTTTTCCAAACTCCTATGATCACTCAGTATTTTCTGATAAGTAACTTGACACTAATAATCAACATATACAATTACAATTGTTTAAGGTAGTACAAGTCAAATTAAGTTGTGTAGGATAATCATATAAACTATGTATCTTTCTCTTCCTACACTGATAAGACCAGAAGCTGACATCATTTTTCTGGAAAGCTCTCACTGATAGCTTTTCAGAAATGTCAGATTCTGATCTTGTCAGTGCTGGAGCGCAGTTTACTTAGTTTATTGCAGTTATGCTACAGCTTATTTTGACTTGTACTGTATGCACAATATTTTTGGGTTTTTTCCCCAGTTCTTAGTGGAGAAAACTGGAACCAACCCTTACCAGATTCTCAAAAAAACCCAAGTATTTTGCTGATAGTGTCGATCTTCGTGCAGACAGGAGAATCATTGGGTTAAGCATTAGAATATAGCCTGTGGCGGTCACATCATATTTCCATCCTCTCATAGCCCATTCCTGCGAAGTTTGGTTCACGTCGGCTCGGTAGTTCCAGAGAAGAAGATGAAAATGTGATTTCCCATAGGGTTTCTATAGTAACTATAAGCCACAGTTGTGGCCATGTTTACAACCCGATCAACATTAAATGAGGATCGTTGGTAGAGGGGGCCCCAGTCATCACTTATGTGAAGTATCAAAACATTTGGCCTGGCAGTTTCAGAGAAGATTTTTGAAAATCCACCAATCAGAATCAAAGAATGCCTCTGGTGGCCATGTTTTTCAACCCACAGGAACAAAATGAGGATCGTTTGTAGAGGACCTCCCATAGACTATCCCTGCCAGGTGTGGTTCACGTCGGCTCAGTAGTTCTGGAGAAAAGATGAAAATGTGATTCCCCATAGGGTTTCTATAGTAATTGTAAGCCGCAATTGTGGCCATGTTTGCAACCCGATCAACATTAAATGAGGATCGTTGGTAGAGGGGGTCCCAGTCATCATTTCTGTGAAGTATCAAAATATTTGGCCTGGCAGTTTCAGAGGAGAAGATTTTTTGAAAATCTACCAATCAGAATCGAAGAATGCCTCTGGCGGCCATGTTTTTCAACCCACGGGAACAAAATGAAGATCGTTTGTAGAGGACCTCCCATAGACTATCCCTGCCAGGTTTGTTTTCACGGCGCCTCGGTTTTTCCAGAGAAGAAGAGGAAAATGTGATTTCTCATAGGGTTTCTATAGTAACTATAAGCTGCAATTGTGGCCATGTTTGCAATCCAATCAACATCAAATGTGGATCGTTGGTAGAGGGGGTCCCAGTCATCATTTTTGTGAAGTTTCAAAACATTTGGCCTGGCAGTTGCAGAGGAAAAGATTTTTGAAAATCCACCAACCAGAATGAAAGAATGCCTCTGGAAGCCATGTTTTTTATCCAATCGGAAAAATGAGGATTGTTTATACAGGGCCTCCCATAGACCATTCCTGTCAAGTTTGGTTCACACCGGCTCAGCGGTTACAGAGAAGAAGATTAAAATGTGAAAAGTTGACGGACGACGGACGACGACGGACGCCAAGTGATGAGAAAAGCTCACATGGCCTTTTAGAGAACGGTTTAAAACACATAGAGTGAGGGTTAAATAGTGGTAGAATGATAATAAGCACCATATAGAACCAATATACAGGCCATGGGATGAAAAGGGTGTCAGCAGCAGCCCTGAATAGCAACGTTAACACACTGAAAATGTTTAAGTGTCAGCTAAACAGAAAACTCAACGTTCAAAAGTTGAAGAGAAATTTGAATTGAAATTCAGTGGACAAGGGTGAAACCATGGTACAATGATAATGAAGAACATATATGAGGAATATAACCACCATGGGAAGAGAAGGAACACAGCAGTTGAGCTAAACACCAAGTTAAACATGAAATTCTGAGCTAAATAGAAAAGTAATTGTAACTCAAAAATGAGAAAGAATTAAGATGCACTGGATGAGAATGAAATAATGGTAGAATGATAATAAACACCATATGGAAGCAATAAAAAGGCCATGGAATGAAAAGGGTGTCGGCAGATGACCTAAACAAAAAAATTAACCCACTGAAAATGTCGAAGTGTGAGCTAAACAGAAAACTAAAAGTTCAAAATTGGAAGAAAAATTTTAAGAAATTCACTGGACAAGTGTAAAACCATGGTAGAATGATAATGAAGAAGGTGCATGATGAATATAAGCACCATGGGAAGAGAAGGAACACAACAAGTTAAACATGAAATTCTGAGCTAAACAGAAAAGTAAACACAACTAGAAAATGTTAAGAAAAAGGTTTAAAACACACTGGGTGAGGATGAAATAATGGTAGAATGATAATAAGCACCACGTAGAAGCAATATAAAGGCCATGGGTTGAAAATGAAAAATATATACCAGTTTTAATATTTTTAATACTTACCAATGGCCCGGACTAGATAGTGCTACCCAATTTATTACCAGGGCCAAACACAAATTTTGAATCCTCAAACCACAAAAAATTTGCCAAAACAATCCAAAAAAAAAAAGAGAAGACCAGTATGGTCCTCCGTACTTATTGCGCAATGCGCAACTTGTTGTCAAGGACAACAATAGGCTACCGCCATCTTGTCATTCTTTGTTGTTGTGCCTGCTAAACGTTAATAAGTACAGTATAACTCAGCGGAGAGAAAGGATTGTCCATTCCAGGGAGGGCTATCCCAGTCTGGGCCATTGGTAAGTATTAAAAATATTAAAATTGGTATAAATTTTTCATATTTTTCCACTATACCAATGGCCCAGACTAGCTGAAAATAGTAAACAGGCAGCGGGCATAGTACTTGATATTCATTGCTCCTATTTAGGAAAAACAAAGAAAATATAGGTGTAACTCTATTTAAGGCCTAGCATAACCCATTATGCTAATTTGATAAAGGAAGCCAAAATATAAAGAAGTCCAGAGAAATGAGACTCTTTATAACTCATTAAAAGTGTCCGAGTATTGTATAGCAAAGCTCGTCTTGACACATGACATATACAATAGCGCTTCACATCGAGCTACACATTAAAGGCATATAATACATTGAAAATTGCTTCACATCGAGCTACACATTAAAGCTACCATAGCACAGACCCCAGGTTACTATCACTGAAGGAGGTATGTCCATGCTTTTCACTATAAAGCCAGATGACCATTTGGAAATACCATCCCCCCTTCCCCTTGTGTTGAAAGTAACTACACACCAAAGCGAAGAGGGTAGCAGACTGGTGACAGTGCTAGAGCAGACCAAACAGTAGGTTGAATGAAATTCCTAATTAGGATGGACGACATTCTGAGCTTCCGATAACGTCCTAAAGATCTGAGATCATCCGAAATTGGTTCTAAATCTCGAAGATACAATTTGGTAAAAGTCGTCTGTTGAGTCCATTAAGCTGCTTGCATCGAATCCTTCAAAGAAGTACTACTATCATAAGCGCAAGAAGAAGTTAAAGCTCTAACTTTTTTAGCTGAAATCTTATAAGCTATTCTATGATTCAAAGACAAAGCATTATAAGCTGTCCGAAAAGCTAACTGAATCCATCTAGATATGGAATGAACAGAAATATCCTTTCTGTTAGGACGAAGAGAAGGAAATAATCTCTCCCTACCTCTTCTAATAAAACTAGAACGCTGCTTATAAATCCTAAGCTCTCTTACTGGACACAACAAAGGTCTTTGACCATCTGAAGACGGAAATGCTTTAATAAGAATTGGGTTAGGCCGTTTGTCCGGGACCTGATTCTTAGCTAAGAATCTCACTTTCGTAGTTGAGAGTAATAGAATTGCCTACGCTACGATAATGAGAGTCGTCAACAGATAAAGCATGAAGCTCACTAACTCTTCCAGCTGACGCAAATGCTAAAAGGAAAGCCGTTTTAAAAGTAAGAAATTTAAACTCAACAGTATTTAACGGCTCAAAAGGTGATTCTTGTAGTTTCAGAAGAACCCGAGCTAAATTCCGCCCAGGGACTAGTCTCAAGGTACGAGGTCTTTTCACACAGAAATTCCTCATCAATTTATTTAAATATACATCTGACCCAACATTTAATTTCCCTTGATGTGCATAGGTGTCAGAAAGCATAGACCTATAGCCCTTAATAGTGACTGGCTGTAGCTTAACTTCATCAAAAAGATAAATAAAAAAGTTAGCTGATTGAGGAATAGCTGGGTTAAAAAAATCAGTCAATTGTGATTCACACCAACGAACAAAGACCTTCCCCTTCGCTTCATAATTTAACGAAGAGGAGGTCCTCCTACGGTTAGAAATTGCGTCCATTGCTCGTCTGAAAAACTGTTTTCCGTGTAGGAAGGACCGCACAACGGAAAAACGTGAAGGTTGAGGCTTTCCGGGTTGTGATGAAGCCGACGGAGTTTCCCCTGCGTCAGAAGATCCCTGAGAGGCGGTAACTTGAACGTCCCAAAGAAGCTCCCGGAGAAGATTTATCCACAGTCTGTGAACCGACAGACATGCTACCAGCAGAAGGCTGTTTTATCTTTAGCAAGATCTGTTGAATGAGGGGAGCTGGAGGGTAGGCATACCCTATTATCCCGTTCCATGAAATTGACAGAGCGTCTACTGTATAAGCCTGAGGGTCCGGGCATGGAGACCCAATAGTCTGTAAATGATTGTTCAGACTCGTGGCAAAAAGATCGATCATTGGACGTTCCCACTGGAAGCAAATCTGATTGAAGACAGATTTTTTCAACATCCATACTGAAGGTAGCAGGCTACCCTTTCTCGATAGACAGTTGCTATTACATTGAGACGGCCTGGAATATGACGAATCGATATCAGAATCTGATTCTCCTGAGAGAAAAGAAGAATCTTTTCGGTGAGATTCAACAGCTGGACGGAATGAGTACCACCCTGATTCCGAATACAGGCTACTACTGTTGAATTGTCCGATAGAATTTGAACATGTGAGTTTATTACCCGACTGAGCCAATGATTTAGAGCTAACCAAATTGCCCTCATTTCTTTGTAGTTTATATGGGACACAAGAAACTGACTCTCCCATAGACCGTGACACACTTGATCGCCCGGAATCAGAGAAGCACCCCAACTCCCCCGACTGGCGTCCGTCGTGATTATGAACGACGGATCCTGAATCTGAAGCGGTATTCCCTGGGATAACCACTGGATATTCGCCCAAATCTGAAGGTGATGCTTTACTGACTGTGTTAAAGCAATCGGACTGTCCAACAACTGACGCTTTACGCTCCAATTTTGAATTAGATAAATCTGAAGTGGACGAGTGCGCAAACGACCTTGCGGAATTAATTCCGCGGCGGCGCCGCAAAGTCCTAACAGCCGCATAAGCTCTCTTGCAGTAATGACTTGCGCATTTATGCAGTATTTTGCGTAAAGAGAAACTAATTTTGCTCTTGCTACCGACAATCAGACTCGATTGTTGAGAGCATCGAAACTCATCCACAGGCGAACAAACGATGTCGTCTGCATTAAATCCGATTTGTCGACATTGATTATAAAACCTAGGCGCCGTAGCAGCGATAGCAGACTCTGAACGTCGCTTGAAGAGCATGTAAATTTCCGTATCTTTGAAGAATGTCGTCCAGATATGCCGACGTCATCGAAGCCGAATGCGCCCTGAAGTGGCTCATCGCCGCACTCATCACCCGAGTGAACGCCCGCAGAGCAAGGTTCAAGCCAAAACACATTGCTCTGAACAGGTATACTTTTCCGTGAAGCGCGAAACGGAGGTATTTCCGAAAAGCCGGATGAATCAAGATGTGAAAATACGCGTCCTTTAAGTCCATGCTTGCGGCGTAATCGTTCACTCGGATGCTGTTTCTCGCAGACCGAATTGTCTCCATATAAAAATTTGGAGCAATTATTTGCTTGTTTATCCAACTGAGATCTATGACCGGCCGGAACGAGCCGTCTGGCTTCGGTACAAGAAAAAATATGACTGTAGAATCCCTTTGAATTGGGATTCTCTGCGACCTCTACTGCTTCCTTTTGTAGAAGAGAGTCTGCCGCTGAAATCAAAGCCTCTCTCTTTGTTACATTTTGTGGAAGGTTCACAAAACGCGGAATCCGCGTTAATGGAGGCAAGATCTGTTGAATGAGTGGAGCTGGAGGGTAAGCATACCTTATTATCCCGTTCCATGAAATTGACAGAGCGTCTACTGCATACGCCTGAGGGTCCGGGCATGGAGATCCAAAAGTCTGTAACTGATTGTTAAGACTCGTGGCAAACTATCGGTCATTGGACGTTCCCACTGGAAGCAAATCTGATTGAAGACAGATTTTTTTCAACATCCCTTCTGAAGGTAGCAGGCGATCCTTTCTCGATAGAGAGTCTGCTATTACATTGAGACGGCCTGGAATATGACGAATCGATATCAGAATCTGATTCTTTTGAGAGAAAAGAAGAATCTTTTCGGTGAGATTCAACAGCTGGACGGAATGAGTACCACCCTGATTCCGAATATAGGCTACTAGTGTTGAATTGTCCGATAGAATTTGAACATGTGAGTTTATTACTCGACTGAGCCAATGATTTAGAGCTAACCAAATTGCCCTCATGTCTTTGTAGTTTATATGGGACACAAGAAACTGACTCTCCCATAAACCGTGACACACTTGATCGCCCGGAATCAGAGAAGCACCCCAACTCTCCCGACTGGCGTCCGTCATGATTATGAACGACGGATCCTGAATCTGAAGCGGTTTCCCTGGGATAACCACTGGATATTCGCCAAAATCTGAAGGTGATGCTTTACTGACTGTGTTAAAACAATCGGACTGTCCAACAAGTGACGCTTTACGCTCCAATTTTGAATTAGACTGATATTTTGGAAGGGGACGAGTGCGCAGTTGACCTAGCGGAATTAATTCCGCGGCGGTGCCGCAAAGTCCTAACAGTCGCATAAGCTCTCTTGCAGTAGTGACTTGCGCGTTCATGCAGTATTTTGCGTAAAGGGAAACTAATTTTGCTCTTACTACCGGCAAACAGACCCGATTGTTGAGAGCATCGAAACTCATCCCCAGGTGAACAAACGATGTCGTCTGCATTAAATCCGACGTGTAGACATTGATTATAAAACCGAGGCGTCGTAGCAGCGATAGCAGACTCTGAACATCGCTTTGAAGAGCATGAAAATTTCCGTATCTTTGAAGAATGTCGTCCAGATATGCCGACTTCATCGAAGCCGAGTGCGCCCTGAAGTGGCTCATCATAGCATTCATCACCCGAGTGAACGTCCGCGGAGCAAGGTTCAAGCCAAAACACATTGCTCTGAACTGGCATACTTTTCCGTGAAGCGCGAAACGGAGGTATTTCCGAAAAGCCAGATGAATCAAGATGTGAAAATACGCGTCCTTTAAGTCCATACTTGCGGCGTAATCGTTCACTCGGATGCTGTTTCTCAGAGACCGAATTGTCTCCATATAAAATTTTGGAGCAATTATTTGCTTGTTTATCCAACTGAGATCTATGACCGACCGGAACGAGCCGTCTGGCTTCGGTACAAGAAAAAAGATGACTGTAGAATCCCTTTGAATTGGGATTCTCTACGACCTCTACTGCCTCCTTTTGTAGAAGAGAGTCTGCCGCTGAAATCGAAGCCTCTCTCTTTGTTACATTTTGTGGAAGGCTCACAAAACGCGGAATCCGCATTAATGGAGGTTTTCTCCGGAACGAAAGACGTTGACCATTTTTTACAACGTCTCGAACCCAAAGATCCTGTGTTATTTTGTACCAGTTGCTTGCGAATTTTGAAAGCCTTCCGCCAACCGGAGAACAGAAGAGGTCGAACTCTTCATTTGTAGGACCTACGAGGCTTATACGAGAAGAAACCTTGTGAAGCTCTCGCACCCCTCTGTAACCACGGTGTGGGGTTACGCGTTTCGTTATTAACCGACAGCGTCATCCATTTTTTAAAGTCGCTCCCACGACCATGATTAGCGCTAGAAGCAGCATGAGCTGAGCCTCTCGTGGAGAAAAATTTACCTCTCCGAGGAGTATCACTTGTGGAAGGCTGAGGTTGCGAAGCTGAGCGCAACAAAAGCTGACTTGTGGCTTTCTTAGAAGCATCTTCAAATACAGCCTTTAACTGGTCATTAAATAAAGAAGAGCCCGAAACTGGAGCGGCCCTTAGAGAACTCTTAACACTGTCATCGATAAATGACGTAGATTTAAGGGCAGCATCGCGCGCCTGACCAACTCTAAATTCGCTACTGAAAGAGCAGAGTGGTATGTTGTATACATGACGGCGCGAGAGAGCACTCTCAAAGGAGATAACAACTCCTGTAGGCTCTCTCAGATTCCAGATTGACGGCTAACGTCCTGCAAATGTGATCTGTGTCCAAAATACTTCTGCCAGATTCAATGCAAGATCTACAACAAACGAACTGACGCTACACGATGAATGAAGAGACATACCTAAGTCCCTCGCACCGTCATCCAATCGCAGAGGAGCTCTTGAAATCTTATTCTCGCCTGCCGTATTTAAGAAGGTATTGCCTCTGAACAGTAGGTCAAGCTTCCTTTCCGAAAGGAAAGAACTTTTTCTAGCCTGAGCCAGGCCTGCAATAGCCTCGTCAACTCAATCGAATGCATCTAACGCTTGAACTGGCTGTAACGGATACAGAAGGATACTTTCCTTCGATTTAATGACCTCCCTGCCCAAAAGAAGACAGAGGCCTGGCTCTCCGTAGAAAGCGCAGAACTCTGACCAGACGGTATTAATTCAGGCCAAAAATCCTGCAGGAACCTCATAGTCTCCATATGTTGCTCAGCCAAAGATGTAGTGTCAGTCTCTTCTTCATCAAGCTCCCTAACACTACCATCTAGATCTTCATGGTCTGGTCTGTTATCGGCATACTCATTATTTGAGGAAACCCTTCTTTCTGCCTATTCAGCACCGCCGGAATCATCCGAAGCGGAGATCGATGACGGCCGCACTTTATGCTGCTGGGAGTCTGCAATTAGCTGTGCAATTCGCTCCAGCAATTCCGTATTCGAGGCTATGTCCACCCCCGTTCTATGCCGTTTCGACTCCGAGAGATGTTATGACACAGAGCCCGTTGTCCGCCATTTAGAAAAAGAAATGCTACTCTTAGAGACAGATCCTGGCTTTGACTCTCCACCACTGCCACGGATCTTGCCGGCTAGCATGCGGACTACTGTGCCGAGTCCTAGAAGCAGACGAAGAGGCTCTTACATCAAGACTACTGCCAGCCGTACTGAATGAGAAAGGTACACCAGAAACAACTGGCTCCGAAGCATTATCTATCGGACTACCAGCGGGACTGGCAACAAAAGTTGAATCGTTCAGTTTTGACCCCAAAACAGAATTCTTCGCTACTGATACACCTTTCAACTTGACTGGCCTCTTCCACTTACGTGCCGTCGTCTGAACAGAGGACTGTCCTCCAACCTCCTTATCCTGGGACCGCTACGGATTTTCCCGGTACGGAAGCACTAATAAAAGGCTCTGTTACACCGGTCGCGCCGAACTAGTTGACCGTCTGCTTGCCCGAGGTACCGAATATTCTGCGATACCTCGTAAGTCAACATGCTCTGTATCTGAAGACGACAGCAGCACAGAACTTGATGTTATACCGTGACCAATACCATGTTTTTATTCCTCTGAAATGGATACAGAATTCTGATCAGTTGCCTTGGGCGAAAGTACCAATAAGTTGAGAGGGAATTCCATCACTTGGAATCCCAAGAAGAGCAAGTTGCACAGGTAACATCTTTTGAGCAACGAGTGCAAACAAAACATGATGAATGAGAATCAAGAGACGACTTCTTCCTCTTACATTTCGAACATGAGGACTTCATAATATACCACACGCCCGAGGCAAAAATTTAAACTGAATAGCAGCCGATAACCCAAGTCCAACACAGGCACAACGAAGGCCCAGGCCAGACAAACGGTATCCAAAGAGTACCCTTGACAATAGAAAAACTTCCACAGAAGATTCCCCATAGAGAAGAGTAATGGCAAAACAGACACGACCGACTGTGTCGAGAATAACCGGCACGCGACAAAGGGGGTACGAATAATCCACATTCCGTAAATTATCTAAGATTTTTAAGAAGAATTTTTAATTTAATAACAAATTCGCAAACAGCAAATTGTTCTTAAAAATCTAATGAAGGGATTCAAGAGAAAAGGGGTGAACGTTGAACAAACACATAATGAGTAACAAAGAATGAAAGAATCAGGTGCATATCCCGAAAACGGGAAGAACAAGAAATATTATTTAATTTCAATAAAGTTATAGCCCTGAACGTTCAAAAACTCAATGTCCTTATTCAGCTAGTTTCTGCTGCAAATATCCCACCATTCCACTCCATAATCGTGTCTGGCTTCATGAAACTTTAGGATTTTATTGCACAGAAGTCAGGATGTCAGAATGACAAGATGGAGGTAGCCTATTGTTGTCAATGACAACAAGTTGCGCACTGCGCAAAAAGTATGGAGGACCATACTGGTATTCTCCTTTTTCGAGTTTTTGGCAGATTTTGGGGGTTTGGGAATTCAAAATTTGTGTTTGGCCCTGGTAATAAATTGGGTTGCACCAACTAGTCTGGGCCATTGGTATAGTGGAAAAATATGGTGTCGGCAACTGACCTAAAGAGAAACTTTAACACACTGAAAGTGTGAGCATTAAAAATTTGATGAACAATTTGAAGAACTTCAGTGGACGAGGGTTGATAATGATGAACATGTAT
This sequence comes from Pictodentalium vernedei, assembly GCA_031216915.1. Taxonomy (NCBI): domain Eukaryota; kingdom Metazoa; phylum Mollusca; class Scaphopoda; order Dentaliida; family Dentaliidae; genus Pictodentalium; species Pictodentalium vernedei. Next base: position 556,680,782 of record CM062297.1, read on the forward strand.
GAGGAATATAAGCACCATGAGAAGAGAAGAAACACAGCAGCTGACCTGAACACAAAGTTAAATCTAAAATCTGAGCTTAACAGAAAAGTAAACGTAGCTAAAAATGGTAAGGAAAAAGTTTAGAATGCACTGGGCGAGGGTTAAATGATGATAGAACGATAATAAGCACATATAGAAGCAATATAATGGCCATGGGATGAAAAGGATGTCAACAGCGGAACTAAACAAGCCGTCCCAGGGGGCCTGAGGGCCGTCATCTGACATTGTAGTCTGAATATCAACCCAGGGAATTTCTTTCAACAAGTTGCATCTGCCCCTCCTAAGAAAAGTTTATACCAAATATCCAAAGATTCTGACCAGTGGATCTAAAAAAAAAAAGATTTTTAAAGAATATCCCTCATATTCAACTAAGTAATAATTTGGGCTCCCACAAGGAGCCCAAATATGAACCCAGGGACTTGGCTTGAACAAACTTGAATCTCACCTCCAGTGGGATGATGTATACCAAATATCAAAAGATTCTTACTGGTGGATGTGAAGAAGATTTTTTAAGAATATTCCTCATATTGAACTAAGTTATAATTCGGGCTCCCATAGGGAGCCCAGATATGAACCCAGGAACTTGGCTTTAACAAACTTAAATCTCACCCCCTAAGGATGCTGCACACCAAATATCAAAACATTTCGACTGCTGGATCTGAAGAAGATTTATTAAGAAAATTCCTTATTTTGAATTAAGTTACAATTCGAGCTCCCACATTGAGCCCAAATATGGACCTAGGTATATGGCTTGAACAAACTTGAATCTCATCCCCTAAGGATGCTGCGTACCAAATATCAAAACATTCCGACTGCTGGATCTGAAGAAGATTTTTAAAGAAAATTCCTCATTTTGAACTAAGTTATAATTCAGGCTCCCACAGTGAGCCCAAATATGAATCTAGGGACTTGGCTTGAACAAACTTGAATCTCACCCCCCTAAGCATGCTGCATACCAAATATCAAAAGATTCTGATTGGTAGATCTGAAGAAGATTTTTAAAGAATATTCCTCATACTGCACTAATTTAAATATTTGGGCTCCCATAGAGAGCCCAAATATGGACCAGAGATTTGATTTCAATAAACGTGTGAAACAATCTTCCAAAGATATTATATGTGAAATTTGAAAGCTTTTGGAGCAGTGGTTTGGGAGATTAGTAGTCTTAAATGTTTTTCCCATTACCCACAGTGTTAAAAAATGCTGACTCAGCACTTTTTCAAAGTCCCCAAAAAGTACCCCAAGATCAAACCGATTGCAATTTTTTTTGACCATTCCATTCTGTTGGTCCTAAGGAAGTTTCACACCAAATAAGAATTCTCAGAGCCATGTAGTTTTGGAAATATGGGTGTTTTAATTTTTTTCTATTTTTAGCTCCTGCAGTTCCCATTGGACGACGGGAAAAAAGTTATTGGCATAAATCAAGTACTTATAACCCAATAAGCCCTCATATCAAATTTGGTTCAAATCTGCCTCTCAATTTGGAAAATAGAAATTTGGGGTGGGGTGACAATTCTTGTCCATCCCATAACGAAGGCAAATATAGCTCCTCGAACTTCTCTTGAGCAAATCTAAGTCTACAACACATAAGGAAGCTGCACACCAAATATCAAGTCTCTGCTACTGCTGGTTCATGAGAAGATTTTTTAAGATTTCGGTCTCCCTTGGGAGCCTGGCACCACATAGGGAGAGGAGCAACTTAATTTGAACAAATCCAAATTGGCATTAGGTCTTAAACATTTACCCAACATTTGAATAAATTTGGGCTAGTAGTTTTGGAGGAGAAGTCGGTTTTGTAAAGTTTACGACGGACGGAAAGTGATCAGTAAAGTTCCCCTTGAGCTTCGATCAGGTGAGCTAAAAACTTTAACACACTGAAAATATGTAAGTGTGAGCTGAACAGAAGACTTAACGTTCAAAATTTGATGAAAAATTTGAAGACATTCACTGAAGAAGGGTTAAATCATGAAACAATGATAATGAGGAATATGTATGAGGAATATACGTGCCGTAGGAAGAGAACGAACACAGCAAATGACCTAAAGACAAAGTTAAACATGAAATTCTGAGCTGAACAGAAAACTAAACGCAACTAAAAATATCAAGATAAATGTTTAAAATGCAGAGTATGAGGGGTTAAATCATGGTAGAATGATAATAATCATCATGTGACCTAAACAGAAACTTTAACATTATTGGACACGTACGCTGATGCTGACGTCGACCGATCGAGCCATGCCATGAGCTCACACAACTAAAAAGTTGGTGAGCTAATAAGCCATGTTGCCCATTTTAGAGAGGGTTTGCACCTCCCAAGCATTGGTGACTGGGTCCTATTTTACCGTAAAACAGAGCCTGTTTACCACAAGGGAGGGAAACAACTGCTACTCTAATTTCAAGGGCTCCCACGTGGGGAATTAATTAACAGGAGCATTGCAACAGGAATTTGGCCATTTTCCTGTATTCTAGTGATAAAGTATAGAATATTTAATCTATTATACCTTGTTTGACACAGCTCTATCAAACAAGATAAATAAATTAAATGCATATACCCTATAAATACAGGGTAATTCTTCGATTTGACTACAACATTTTTATGCCTCTACATGTACCATGAAATGGCCTGGGTATAAAGTGTTATCCTTATCCATCCAGCATTCCATATTTCCATCTTTCCGAAATAAGTTTTCCGGACTTTTTTTTTATCAAATTAATACTTACCTACAATTAACAGATCAATTCTGAATAGAAGGTATGGTGAATGGTTTGGAATCTGGAAAACATATGCATTTAACAGGACTGAATGAAGAGAGATCCAAAATTTTAGGCAACACTGTACATCAAAATGTTTTGAGGTTCCATAAGGGTAATAAGGAGGTGTGAATGAGATAATATTTTTCAAACACAAAAAACACAGAGGCAACTTATGAATATTCATGATTTTATTTGTTCTACTTCGTAACACAGCACTACATAACTTACAAATTGTTCAACTTTAACATTATTGTATTGTTTAACCTTTCACCCATCAATTTCTAATATTTCCTTCAACAAATTGCCAAATTTTGTTTCTCTCACCCAAAAGGATTATTGTGAGCCCACACTGAATTGATTGGAATTCACAGTTTTTCACAAAAAAATAAATATCTGACTTTACATCAAATGATCTTGGGAAGGAGATCAGATGAAACATTTTTTGTGTGAAAAAAATAAAATTTGAAAAATTATCTTTGAAGATTTGGTACTTTGTTAGGTAAAGGGTTAAACTAAAAAAAAATACGAAGCAATTTTTTCCACAAAAAATTTGAACAAATTTATTCACTCTTTCACCTAAAGCATATTCAACTGAAAAGAGAAAAAAATTTTGGCAGTAATTCATTTTAACCCATTCAGTCCTGACACCCAAAATGGTACTGTCTTACACAATACTGTATACTGCAAAAATGGGAAATGGGAGGCGATCTTGTATTGGGGGAGGGGGTTGTATGTGGCTGTAGAATTAAATTAGCTTTCTGATCCTCCTGTCCAGTTAAGTGTTTATTGTAGTGTCTGCTTACAGACTGTCAATTTTTGCTTTATACAAAAATTTATAAATACAGAGTTGAAAGGGTCAAGATTGGGAAGAAAGGCTGCAGTTTTTTACAGTAAGGTCAGCTGGTAAGGTTGCAATTTTGGAGAAATTAACCATTTTTAATCTCTTAACACGCAGAGTATTTTCAGGATATTTTCCATCAAATCTAGTCGCGGCAGCTTTGAAGCAGTCATGACTATATTTGATGAAAAATTCATGTAAATTTAACTCAAGAAATCAATGGTGACAAAATTCATACAGCTTACAGGAGAGAAATTTGATTAAAAGTGCCCAAATGATAAAATTTGATTGAATGTGCCCACTTATACGTATTTCAGTGGCAAGAGAAATCTTGTTCTCGGCAGGAATAATACGCCAGCAGCATGCAAGGGGTTAAAAGTAAAAAGAATGAACAGCTCTCCAAATATCTTTTAACCTATAACAAAATGTGAAGACTACTTCTCTGTGATAACACCAACAAAACATCACCTCTCAAAAGCTCTTCATGAGAGTTGTATTGTATTACATCGGGAACAAATATTCTCCAAGTTAAAAAAACAAGTTTGAATCTTTTTACATTTTTTGTAGTTCTCTATCAACCAATGCTCACTCACTACATTATGGCAAAAATGGAAAATGAGTCATCGTCTATTTAATATGTTTGATTCATTTAACACCCTTAAGTCCTCAAATTAATTTTATGTTCCAATAAGACTAAAATCCTTGCCTCTGATTGGATGAGAGCTCATGTTGTTTCCACTATGATTACGGCTCCAGTAGCATATGTTACCATCTGATGTCACCGCATGAAATATTTTAAATGTCGTTGCGGGAGTCGTAATTATTTCATCAATGGAGTGACTTGCAAACCACATATTTTTGCTCAATTTTTCACATGTGTAGCAGACAATGTTCCAAATGAAGAGTTGTTTAAATTACAAATCAGTTTACGATTTGCAGTAAGATTGAGTGACCTTGACCTTTATTATTTATTATTTGTCAAGTGACATTGTGTTGTACATGAGTGGTTTATTTTCTAAACCTGTAATCATTAAAATTTGCTGTTCATTTCACGATGTGGGTTTGGGGCTATTGGTACTGTCTTATTGGAACATATACATTATTGTGATGAATTGACAGTAACAGGGTCTGATGTTTGCGGCTCAGAATTTATGTTCAACCTCGACATGCCGTGCCTCGGTTGAACATAAACTCCGAGCCGCAAACCTCAGGCCATGTTATGTCAATTCATCATAATACCTTAGAATGTTGATAACTACCGTAAATACAAGTACATGGCTGTGGATGATTCGAAAGTCTTCCTGCATTATTGTTGGCTGCCTGTATAGGTAGCCAACAATGATATAAAATATCAGTCAAGATAAATGCATTCAACCAGTAGAGCAATCAAGGAAGAATATGCTTGGAACGTTTTCAGAGCAATTTCAAAGAGACTGATTGTGCATGTATGGGGACTAAAGGGTTAAGCATTTATGGCTAAAAAATGAGAGGAAAATGAGTATAAATCATGAAGAACCAAACATAACATTCATGTTACCCAATTCAGAGGACCTGCACCTCTTTTGTGATTGTGACTGGACCCATTTTAGCTGTTGTGCAGAACTTTCCTGCCACAGAAACAAGAAATGCTCCACTTCACGAGGTTCCCATGGGAAGCTAAACAGAAATATATCTTCGCCCTTTGAGCCCAGATGGTTATTTATTTATTGGTGTTTAAGGTCACATACTTATGCACAATGGCTAATGGAGACTGTGACAATTTTATGGGTGGAGGAAACCGGCGTACCCAGAGGGAACCACCGAGCATCGATAAGCAACTGTCAGCTCCTCAACATTCTAACTCTGTTCAAGCTCCACTCAAGCAGGGTTACAGCAGCTGAAGACATGTGTACCATCGACGCACAGTACGCCTTAGTACACGGCGTCATCGTGCCCCATGTAGGCAACTGCCTTGCCCAAGGACACAACACGAGTGTCCTGGACGGGGATCGAACTCGGGACCTCTAGCATTGAAGTCCAACAGTCTACCACTGAGGCACCGCGCTCCCGAGCCCCGATGGTACTGTCCATGTCAATTCAATGACTCCACTTGGAAGAATCCATATTCGATGTTTGGGATAGACCCAATTCATATTTTCAATGTGCAGCCTTGGAGCTGCACATTGAAAATATTGATTAGTCTACCATACCCAATCACTAATTAACCAACCACGTTATGAATACAGGTCGTATAATAACAATTCTGGAGCTTTTGGGTTCAAAGAGTTAAAATCAATAGAAAAGGAATTTCAGGAAAGTGTGCTTTCAAAATTAGCATATTTGTCAGATATATAATATTTCACACAGACAATTTCTCACAGTGATATACTGAGAATTCAATTTCTCAAAGACTTGTGCAACAATGTAAACATGCTCTAAAAAGCAGGCATTCTGATGTCTTGAAACAAAAAAAATAAAAATACCACTGGCCATTTGTGATGAAAGAAGTCCTGAATCTAAAAAAGGAGAACAGCATCTGTATTACCTCAGTATCATTATCAGAGCCCAATTGACACTTTACCTAATGAATAAGCTGCATCTGTCCGTATAATTTACAAATTGTGCGGTCAAAAAACAGTTTTTATCAAAACATTTCAACAATATCCATATCCGATAACCCCTCTTTGGAATGAGCTGCTTCCAATGAGAGGTCATGTAATATGGTTTTGTTAAAAAAGATTTTTTTTTTAATTTAAAAAACATAATTAAAATAACAATTTTGATATTGTGGATGTTGGGTAAAACGTTAACCCTTTACCACACTGAGTGAGGTATGACACTTGCATTTTTTTCTTAAATAATCGAATAATTAACGTTTTCATTTTTTGCTAAAAAAACATAGCTCATGACTGCCTAAGAGTATAATAACCTTGATGAGCTTGTTGAAGGGTCAAAAGCTGTTTTTGAGGCAAAAATGGCAAAACTATAAAAAACTGAGTGTCTGTTTTTGTGATCAGTGCTGGCCATTTTGGCCCATAATCTTAGGTACATGGTAATGCTAATAAGAAGTTATCATTTCAGCTAACACAGTTTAATGTGAACAGTAGTAAGGCCCCACAAAGTAGATCTGTTTCTCAGGCCATTTTTTTGTAAAATGTAAAAATGTGGGTGGGTGGTTTTTTGTTATTTTCGATTTTCGTGATTATTTCTTTGCCATTTAATTTCCTGGTATGTTTTAGGTTTCATAATCTACGGAATAGCACGGCGTGGTGTATTTCATCCTTTGAGTGCAAGAAGGCTTTGCAATGCTAAAGCATTGCAAAGCCTTCTTGCACTTAAGGGACAAATTTATCAATTTTATTAACTTAGATATTTATTTTTATTGGGGTTAAATGTCACTTTCAACAGCCAGGGTCACCTCGTATTGGACAGTTTTATGGGTGGAGGAAGCCGAAGTACCCGGAGAGAACCACCGACCAACAGTGAGCAACTGCCAGGCTCCCCAACATAATAACTCCACACAAGTAGGGTTAGCATTGGTTGAAGACAAGTGCCCCATTGACGTGCATTATGCCTAAGTACACAGTGCCACCATGCCCCAATGTGGGAAATGGGGGTGAAGTGTCTTGCCTAAGGACACAATTCGGTTGCGGCAGGTGGGATTCAAACCGAGGATCTCTCGGCTTGCAGTCTCCAACTCTACCTTCAGAGCCACCACACCCCTATTAACTTGGGTAAAATATTTTTAAGTTTGCATTGGTTATAAAAAGAGAGCATGCAGCAGTCAAAAGGACCATGCAAAGCTTATGACTGCCTCACTGGCCTGAGAAACAGACTTTTAACTTTATGCATAATATCTATTTTTTTTAGCTCTGAAAAGTTTTGGGTCAAAATAGACAGCTGATGACCTCTTACTGGAACAAGCTTACTGAATCTGTTCCAATGTGCTTTATATGCTTGGTATTAAAAGTAAAAAAAATACAAAAAAAAAAAATGTCCTCAGATGCAGGACCGGTCAGAATAGACTCATTTTCCAGTGAACAAAAATAATGACACTGACTATATTTTAAGTAAGGTAAAATGCAGTATTATAAACTGCAAATGGGACATGCTGAAAAAAAAATCATAGCATATATGTCCCCATTTATTTTAGTAAATTTAATTATTCATTGGTATTTAAGATCACTTTTCTCAACTATATCACGTTTGCAACACAGGTATGAAGTCAAGTTTAGCCAATTGTTTGATGAAAGATATTGTAACCACTTTTAAAGGGACTTCCACCCAAAGTTTAGTTAAAGTGAGAAAAAAATTCTGTAGGAGTAAAACAGTAAGACATTTAAAATATTTAAAATTTTGTAAACAAAATAATAAATTTCAAAATATTATCAAAATGACTATGAAATAAAATATTCAACAACTTATTCTAATAACAATCATTTCTAAAATTTGATGGCTGATTAAGCAATGTTGTTAGTAACAACCTTGCCTTTTTATTTCGAGCAAAATATAGTTTTTCAACATTTCTGTCAAAAAAACACAAAACTTCTGAATCAGATAAAATCTCAGAAATCTTGTGCTTATGTTTTTTTTTTATTTACTCTGCAACCCAAAGGGCACCAGAGTAAATGAATAGATTAATCAATATCTTAAGATTCAGGAAACAAAAGCCATAAAATTATATGTTATTATTTGGAATAACCAAACAAAACACTGTGTCCAAGGAGCGAGAGAATTGCAAGAAAAGAAAAGTCATCACTGGACCAATTTTATCCTGAACATCATTAGCCAAAAATCTACAATTAAATAAACTACAACTGCCCAACTAAAATATTATTAACAGAACTGCCTTTAAATCAAATACAACAGCCAAGCCTTGCCTGCTGAACAAACGTAGAAATTGTAAATTATTCTTTTAACTGTTTCGAAGTTGTCGGCTATTTAATGAAACGGCTATATATCCTTCTCACACAATTCACAAAATCAACTTTCAAATTTTACTATTTTTACCCCAAAACATAGCTTACAACCCCTCATAAGACTCATTCCAATGAGGGGTAATACTCCATTTTTTGAAGGCAAAATATTATAAACCCTAGCTAATCAAGAAAGTTTTTGTGGAAATGGCATCTTCAAGTCATAGTCATTAAGTATTTATTAGGGCTTAACAACACTTTCAACAGCTAGGGTTACATCATGACTGACAATTTTATGGGCAGGTGATGTTGGAGTACCCAGAGAGAACCACCACACCTTAGCATAGCCAAAAATTTTGCAAGTTATTCTAATACTTCTGCTTCTAATATGCTGAAACAGACAAATTCTTGATGGGTAAATTTATGCCCCTTAAACAGGAGCCAAAAAAATTGGTCTGAGGTAAGTTATATAAAGATTTTTGAATTTTTGTACTTTTTCCCATACATTTATAATTTTTTTTTAACTTTTGAATATACATCTATATATCTGTTTTTTGTTTTTTTTTTAAATAATTTTCCAAACAAAATAAAGCTTAGATTAACTTGAACACTGCTGAAAATCAGAGTACGAAGAAAATCAAACCAATCTTTGTTTGGAAAATATTTTTTTTTATCTACATCTACTTAACTATATGTCCTTGACATTCAGGATAAAAGAGGTTGAGAACTGACCATTACTACAAGAGCTGAAAAGTACAGCACCCGCAGAACAAAAACAAAAATGATAAAAACAACAATAAATCCTCATTAATATCAAGAAACAATAATTTCATTTTACATAGAGTGTATCAAACATTTTATTAAATTTAACCCTTTGAACCTAGTGGCATCTTCCTTATAAGTTCAATGGCAGCAATAGGAAGAGCCCTGAAAATATTGATTGGTCTACACCACACCTTCTCTCAAAAGTCAACCTACTTAATGAATTTATGTTTTATGGGCTGGAAAAACAACGTCTGGGGTTCAAAGGGTTAAACACCGATTTCATCTTTAATCAGTGAAGGTGGGGGTACAAACTACAAATAAATTGACAAATCATGTTGGTATGGTAACATTCACTGCTTTACCAAACACAATAAACAGAATCAGAATGTTCCAGAAATGGGAACAATTTACCCTTTACTTACACAGCGAGAAAAACTTGCAAAAACATTTACTGAATAGCAAACAGTCTTCAGTTTTAGCCTCAAAAGCAAAGCTTATGACCCCCTCACTGGAATGAGCTTATCCAGCTTGTTCCAATGAGAAGTCATTATCTCGGATTGTGAGGCCAAATCTGAAAATCTGAATGTTGCTTTTCGTAGATAGCATCAATTGGATATGGTCTTTACTCCAGGTAAAAGGTGAACTACAATTTTTCAATGAAGAGTCACATATCCCGATGTCATTTGTGAAGAATATTTACAAGAAAAGTAAAACAATTTCTTGTCCACTTGAGAGGCTTGGCACATAAACTTAGCTCTAAGTGCCCATTTTCATTTTTATCCAACAAAATGTTCGACTCTGCTCAATGCTGTCAATGAAACTGTTATTCAAATTTTTTTTCTGCTTCCAAAACAACTTTGTGACCCTTCTCGAGATTGATGAACTTATCAACTATAGTTTGGAATAAAAAAAAAATTAAATTTCTTTAACATGTTACCTAACATAAAAGGCAGATGACACTTGCAAACAAGATTTTTAACCCTTTATCCAATGTAATGGCCAAAACTGGCCAGCGCTATTCACAAAAACCGCCCAATTAATTTTCATTTTTTGTCTCAAAAACATAGGTTATGATCCCTCTTTGGAACGAGCTCATCGAGCTCGTTCCAATGAGGGGTCATAACCCTTGTTTTTGAGACAAAAATGAAAAAAAATTGATATTCAAGACTGTTGTTTGCAAGTGTCGTCTGCTTTTCATATTAGGTAAAGGGTTAAATAACTAAATTTTTTTTCATTTTTCTGCATCAAAAACATAGCTTAGGACAAACAAGCTATGTTTTTGTGACAAAAAAAAAAGAAAAAATAATTAAAACTGAATGGTGATTTTTGTGAATAGCACAGGCTGGTTCTGGCTGTTACACTGGGCAAATGGTTAACTGGCTGAGGGCTTGGTTATTTTTGGTGATCTGAATTTGTTATTCCAAATTTGTTTATTACTATGAGCACTCTCCAATAACTGGTTAAAAAAAAAAATTTATATGAACAAAATTATTATTTGCGTTTAACTGAATATGAAACCTAAGCAAGGAAAATGTTGGCTATTGCTCTGGCACTCTCGTTTTTTTTTGAAAGCCCTGATAGTGGCTTCTAGCACTCAACCAGTTAAGAAAAGATACTGAAACTCTAGTCCCCAAGTGGTGTTGTTGGTTCATTATGAATAGGGATCACTTTTAACACCTATAGCTGTATCAAGAGCACAACACAATATTTATTTATTTTTTTGTCGGTCACTTTCAGCAATTATGGTTACATCATGACCACAAGATAAGTAGGAAGTCACGTTCAGCCAATCGTTTATACATATGCTACCCACTTTAGAGGACTGCCACACCAGGCACTGGTTACCAAGTCTTATTTTACTAGTAAAGCAGAACTTGTGTACCACAGTAAACATGCACTGCTGTGTATCTCGGAGTTCCAATGGACCAGTTTAGCCAATTACATTGTTATGTTTCCAAACACTCCATGAACCAGTAAAGCAGAAGTTGTTTACCACAGAGAACAAGCACTGTTCCTCAACTCAAGGCGCAAAAGTTAATCATGATTGTCCACGTGGGAGCACAGTGACACCATAGAATTTGGCACATAGCACATTGATGGTACCCCTGTCTTCCATCAATGCTAACCCTACTTGTGCCAGGATAGTAGGGTGGAGAGTCCAACAGTTATGAACCACTGTTCGTTTCCTTCAACTGTGAAACTGTCCAGACATGATATAACCTTATCTGCTGAAAGTGTCTTTAAATCCCAATAAACACAGACTGCTTCAATTCAAATTTTTCATGAACAACTTTTTTTTTCATAAATTCTACAAAAAAATATCCATGAGGCTTATTGCCTTTTCCACAGAGTGAGCAGGAAGAATTCACAGACACAGAAATAATAACAAAACCCAACCTCATGTACAAGAAAACCACCCGACCCAAATATTCCTCTTTTTCTGACTAAAATCCTAGCTTATCTCATAACCCGCAGAGTATTTTCAAAATATTTTTCATCAAATCTAGTCATGGCTGTTTTGAAGCAGCCATGACAAGATTTGATTAAAAATTTTATCTCTATTTAACTCAAGAAATCATTGGTCAAAAAGTCCATTCAATTTACATTGGGAAAATTTGATTAATTGTGCCCAAATTATACTTATTTCAGTGGCAAGAGAAATCATGTCCTGGGCAGGAATATCTGCCATCAGTATGCAAAGAGTTATGTATGACTCATCCTTTTTTCTGGAAATTGTGTTTGATACAGGCTTAATGTGGCATCATAACACGCAAGATCTATTGTGATTCCATTTCATCAATATTACAGTTCTGAATTAGCAAAACAAATCAAGACTGATACTTCCTGGGACTCCCAAGAGGGATAAATGATCTACAAATCTTCAAAACAGATGAATTAAAAATCCTGGAAATACAGTGCAGAGCTATAAACAAGTGTGTATGAGTGATGATTATATATTTATATATACATTATGTTCAGGTATTTACTGCTAGTTTGGTACTCTTGAGATCATACAATTAAAAATACAACAACTGGTGGGTGTCTTTATAATACAGTATTATTTCTTTTGCGGCTATAAAAAAAAATGATGCAAAAAATACTTTCTACTTTGTTGGACTTGTGAATTTCTATCATCCATCAAGAACAAATGTCAACCAAGCATACTATTTATTCTAAGTGTCGCAGAATGAAATAAAATTAACCCTTCATTCAATGCACAGGTTATTAAAATTTATTATTTTAATTATTATTTTTTCAAATTTTTCAAAAATTTCAACAAAAACCGTATTATGTGAGCCTTCACAGAAATAAGCTCAACAAGCATGTTTTAATAAGAGGTTACATGATACCATTTTGTTGATATTCCTTAATTTGCAAAATATGCAGACAGATGTGGCCAATTCATTAGGTAAAGGGTTAACAAGTTAATTCTTTACCTGACAAAATTCGAAGATCACACTTGCAAAAACATTTTTAAAATAACTAAAAACAATTTAAATTTTTACCTTGTGAACTTAACATATGAACCCTCTAATTTACAAAACATGCAGACAGATGTGGCCAATTCTTTAGGTAAAGGGTTAACAAGTTAATTCTTTACCTGACAAAATTCGAAGATCACACTTGCAAAAACATTTTTAAAATAACTAAAAACAATTTAAATTTTTACCTTGTGAACTTAACATATGAACCCTCATTGGAACAAGCTCAAAGAGCTTGTTCCAAAATAACACTTTTGGCAGCCAGGGTCACATCAAGTCGGGACAGTTTTATGGGTGGAGGAAGCCAGAGTCCCCAGAGAGAACCACTGTGCACTGGTGAGCAATTGTCAAGACTCTCCAACTTATTAACTCTGCATAAGCAGAGTTGGAAAAAGCAAGAGCACCATCAACATGATGTACACCTAAGTACACAGAGCCACAATGCCCCCATGCAGGCAATACAACTGGGAGGTTTGGGTTTTTCAGATTTGGTTTTTTGATTTTGTCTTGGCTTCAAGAAAAAACCTCGGTTTCGATTTGGTTTTTCTGTGTGTTATAGACAGATAATAAATAACACTTCAGGTTCCTTAACTTGAAAAAATCCTCAATAGTTTTTATTGCACGCCTATGCTTTTATTTTCATAAAATATAAGCTTTTTCTGCAAAAACCAAAATGAAAACAATAAGTTTTTTTGTATTGTCCTTGAACAATAGGGATCAAGTGCGTGGACTATTTAACTATTTCTTTTTCTACGCTTGGGTTATTTTTGGCAATAATTCGTGTTTTTAATATTTTTTTGTAAAAGGTAACTGTGCAATAAATACAGAACAGCATATGCGTTCAAACTGTCCTTTTTTACCGCACTTGATCGATTTTGGAGGAGGGATAATATTGAACTCAAAGCCTTCGGCTTCTTGTTCAATATTTTTACTCTACCAAATCAATCTCGTGCGATAAAAAATGGCAGTTCGAACGCAAATGCATTCTGTCTGCATATTTGCCCCTTTGTCGGACAGACTAAGTGATGAGAGTCCAAATTAGTTGCTAGTCCAGTTCCCTCCTAGTAAGATAGTTTGATCAATTTATGCATAAACACAGTAAAACCATTCACCATTTTTTGCCGTGTCTGGTTGGTTTTCTGATTTGCAGCAAAAACCAGAACCGAACTGGAAAACAAAATGTAAGTGTCAATGACACTGTAGCTTAACTTGTCTGTGTGTTATGTTTGATGAAAAGGATAATGTTCAATGTTTATGAAAGGATTATGAAATAAGACAAGAATTGTGATAATTGGGAATATGTTAATTTCTGTTCCCTGTATGCTATGTTTTTAATAAAAATAATACAAGGTGTAGACTGTACTAAAGAACTGAGGGGTGGGTTAATGCGGCCCTCACAGTTAACGTATGTCAATGAAAGTTACCAAGTTACAGTGAAATTATTCAAAAATGAGTCATCCTATCAAGTTACAATCCCTTCACAAATATGGCCTGTAAACTGTGCTAAAGGTTTTCAGGCTTCAGGCCTGTGTAACTATCACGTTCGACCGATTGCAACTAAAAGGGGACATCCTCATCTCGGCATTATACTGAGTCATTCTACCAAGTTACAATGAAATCCCTTCACAAATATGACCTGTAGTCTGTACTAAAGTTTTTCGGGTTTTGGGCTCGGGCAGCAATCATGGTTGAATGATCGCGACCAAAAGGGGACGTTCTTATCTAGACATTATCTGGAGTCATCCTATCAAGTTACAATGAAAACCCTTCATAAATATGACCTGTAGACTGTGCTAAAGGTTTTCAGGTTTTGGCCCTTGTAGCCGTCACAGCTGACCAATCGCGACCAAAAGGGGATGACATCATCTAGGCATTATATGGAGTCAACCTAACAAGTTACAATGAAATCCTTCCATAAATACGACATATAGACTATGCTAAAGGTTTTCGGGTTTGGGCTCGGGCAGCCATCACAGCTGAATGATCGCGACCAAAAGGGGACGTTCTCATCTAGACATTATGTGGAGTCATCCTACCAAGTTACAATGAAATCCCTTCATAAATATGACCTGCAGACTGTGCTAAAGGTTTTCGGGCTTCGGGCCCTTGTAACCGTCACAGTTTACCAATCACGTCCAAAACGGGACATTCTTATCTAGACATTATATGAAGTCAACCTACCAAGTTACAATGAAATCCCTCCATAAATACAACCTGTAAATTTTTCTAAAGGTTTTTTGAGTTTTGGGCTCGGGCAGTCGTCACGGCTGACAAATCGCGACCAAATAGGGAAGTTCTCATCTAGATATCATACGGAGTCATCCTACCAAGTTACAATGAAAGTTTTGGGGTTTGGGGCTTGGGCAGCCATCACGGTTGACAGATCATAACCAAAAGGGGATGTTCTCATCTAGACATTATACAGAAGCACCCTACCAAATTACAATGAAATCCCTTCATAAATGTGACCTGTAGACTGTGCTAATGGTTTTCGGGCTTTGTGCTCGGGCAGCCATACCGGTTGACCGATCGTGACCAAAAGGGGGCGTTCTCATCTAGACATGAGCCCAAACCTGCATATGAAATTTTGTGACAATCAGACAAGAACTACGGGGTGTAGCCTGTGCTAAAGGAAAATGTGAACAGACTCATAGACTAAAAGACTTCCGCACACGTGATGGCAATAGCTTATCTTGACTTTGTCAAGTTAAGCTAAAAATGACCAGCCCTAGCAGGCAAGCAGGATTAAAATGTCTTGCCCAAGGAGATAACCAGTCACAGCTGGTCAGGATCAAACTGTCGACCTATTGGTTTAAAGTCCAATGATCAAACCATTGAACCACCACCCTCACAATGAGGGGTTTAATCTGAGGTTTCCATAGCAAAAATTTAAAAAAAAATAATAAAATTTATATTATAAGTTTTGAGGACAATGATGTCTCGATGTGGCCATTCTGGTAAGTAAAGGGTCAACTGATTGAGTGCTGGAAGCACATATTCTGGCTCCATTAACCCTTAAGGGCCTGAAGATTTTTATACATTTTCGCTATACTTTGATTGAAAGTCTACCTCCTGTGGCTTTGCAGTTGTTTCTAACCAAGTCTTGGCTGCCAACAGAGGCAGCCAAGACTTGCCTAGAAACAACTGACAAGGTACTTAGAAAACAAGTTTTGAGTTTACCCAAACAATGCATGTTGGGTCAATAAAAAGTTACCAAAGTCGGAATTGGGCCCTTAAGGGAACAGAAGTGCAGGTACCACATATTCTGTATATGTGCTTCATATCATCTTTAAAGTGAAATTATTTTGTCTATACGAATTTGCCTTGCCACAAGATTTGGTAGAGTGCCATAAGCAGTAACAAGGCAGACAGACGAACAAATTTTGATGACCAAAAATAAGTTAGCACTCTACCAGTCTTCCTTGCTTATTTCCAAAACTTGAATTCCATAATTCTGTAATTCCTACTTCAGTTGTTTCGCACCATAGGTTAACAACTATGTCCTATTCAAAAAACTACAGTAGAACTCTACTGAGCAAGAGCTTCATTTTCCAGAAGCGCACAGATGCAACTTTCTAGTTATTTTATTGGTGTTTTTAATCCCTTTCAGCATCTATGGCTGCATCATGACTGCAATACAAGTATCAAGTCAAGTTGAACTCATTGTTTATACTTATGCTGCCGACTTTGAATACCATCTCCATGAATGGAACCAGGTTCTATTTTACAAGTAAAACAGAATTTGTTTAACAGAGTAAACAATGCACTGCACCAGTTCCACAGATGATTTTATAACCACAACTAAACTTCTCTGCTGAGCAAGACAAGTACTACTTCACTTTCCAAGAGTTCACAGCAAAGCAGCTTTCTAATATACATTAAACCAAGATGGCTTTAGCAAATTTTTCCAATCTAAAACAGCTTCTGAACATCTGAATCATACGTGGGATTAACTTGACGTGACAAATGTACAACTCTGATCCTCTCGTTTTCACACAACTCATGAACAAGTGTGCAGCATTAGCACAAAATCAATAAACTCTGGCAATGAATTTTATTATTGCCATGAAAATATTAAATATTGATTCTCCAAATATGCATTAAATCTTTCATCCAATATAATTTTCAGGAAAAACAGGGAAAAAATTGTGTAAATTTCAGTTTCTTCTTCTAAAAGTTTTCATCTTGTTCTCCCATGGGACAAGGTCCAACAAGTATATTCTTTCAAGATATTATTAGACAGAAAAGTAAATTTTTGATAAGGCTATTTATTTATTGGAATGATAAGGCTTCAATGTGAAATATTTATACAACTGCAAGAGAAACCTAACTCTGCTTGGGTTTCTGATGGACATGAAATTACTTGCAACATGTCATGTAATAATCTGCCTGCGTAATATACCAGTTCAGCAGTTGAAAAAACAAAACCATATCATGTGACCCCTTATTGGAATGAGCTTATTCCAATGAGGGATCACATGATATGATTTTGTTGAAATTTTTTGTAAGTTTTTAAAAAATAACCTTTAAAATCATAAATGTTTGATTTCGCCTGTGTTGGGTAAATGGTTAATCCTTTATCCAGTGTGACAGTTGTATTTAGCCAGCATTTCTCACAAAAAATGCTGCTCAAATTTTATTATTTTCATTACTCTTGCTTCAAAAAAATTAGCTGAGGATCTCTCATTGGAAGAAGCTCATTCCAATGAGAAGTCATAACTATGACTTGGAGGGGAAAACTGAATAAGTAAAATTTGAAAAATGATTTTTGCAGAAAAGGCTGTAACATTAGGTAAAGGTGTTAATGGAAAATAAATGATGACCACTGTTAAATGAATGAGAAATAGTGGTTTCAAATCTTTTTTGAATCCCTTCAGAAGTAATAAAAATTTAAAACTATCTTTTTCATTTTCATTCTGCCATAAATTATCTGGTACACCAAGATTTTTATTGAAAAATGTTTTTGTTCATATATTCATTGTTAAAGGGAAATCTTCAGAAAAACCAATATGATCTGATGGAGGATGAAAGTGCAAAGCAACACACAAACTGCCACACAGTACATTAAGTACAATTTTCCAGCAAGCAGTGAGTCATGAATGGAAGAATGAGAGCATGTGTGTGTGTGTGTGTGTGTGTGGAGGGGTGGGGAGGGGGGGGGGGAGTGTAGGTTGGGAAGCATTACTTTTTACATATATGGTACTGGAAAATGTTTTGAATCACATGACCATATACAAAGCAGAATAATATTCCAATACTTTCAGTCAAATTTAGACAACCACTAAAAAATCTAACAAGATCTGCTGCCCATTGTGATCATCATCTAACTTTGGGCAATGTCATACCAAGGTCTACACTTCTAATAATATGGAACTAGCCTACATAGTGAATCAATATCTGAATAAGATATACACAGAATGTCACGATGTGTGAATGCATTGTCAATACGGCATGAGCACCAGCATGGAAGGAAAGAATGAGAGGTGCAGCCTCGATTTCTTATCCTTCTGCGATGTCAAGAGTGCCGTATTGATGAATGCATTCACACATCGTGACATTCTGTGTTTATTACATGCCTCTATGGCATAGGATCCATTAATTTAAAACATCACACACAGAAAATTTCAAACTTTAAAACTCTTTGCTATTTATTGTCCGTAGCATTTATCAGCTATTACTGCAGCTTCCAAATTGATCTGGTTTAGAATGCGACATTTTGATTGGCGAATTATGAAAATGGGCAGTTTAGTTCTTTTGTTGGCTCCATGGTATCAGGAGAAAAAATAGTCTGTTCCCTATGGAATTGTAAATATGGAACTGGATGAAACGTAATAGACAGGTGTAATAAATCAGTGAAACAGTATAAACATTTCAACCTCAGGGATGGTATTCACTGGTTAAGAGCAGAAGCCCTTATTTGGGCTTTACTCTAGATTGCAGCTACTGCAAGTTACAGGCTTCATATTAGTGGATGTACTTCATATTATCTTTGAAGTGAAAATATTAAGTCCATATGGATATGCCTTGTTACAATTTATGCGCACTCTCCCATAAATTGTAACAAGGCAAATATATGTGATAAAATTTTGATGACAAAAATTTTTAGCACTCTACCAGTTCAAGGTAGGCATAAGGTACAGGGGGTTCCCATCCGAGTAAACCCTTTGAACCCGGAAGGCTGCTTTTTCGGTCCAGGATCGTGATACGACCTGGGTTCATACAGTAGAGTAAAGAAGTGAATTTGTGTGGGAGTAGTGAATTTGTGTGGGAGACAAATCAAAATTTTCAATGTGCATCCCCAATGCTGCACATTGAAAATATTAATTGGTTTTCTCCCAAGTAACAAATACAGACTTTACCAGAAGATGGCTCTGAACTAGGATGGAATATACCATCAGAGTCCAAAGGGTTATTTATTTATTGTTGTTTGAGGTCTGCATAATAGCTAATCATGACGCAACATGGAGATAAAGTCAAGTTCAGTCAATCATTTATACTCATGTTGCCCATTTTAGAGACTTCCATCTCAAGCATTGGTGGCTGGGTCCTATTTTACCAGTAAAACACAGAGTTTTTTACCACGGTACAAAACACGGTTTCACTTCCAGGTTCATAGAAGGGGGAAGGATTAAATGTCTGCAAAATTACAGGGGCTACTGCCCTCCAGAACCTTCTTTCAGATAATCATTAGTCAACATTCTGTTCAAAATTACAGGCCTAATTGTGATGAAAAAATTAATCGTACTCTCATAGAACACTAGCATTTTAAAGTAGACAAGCACTGTGTAATATTCAAGGATTTTGCATGTAAAAGAAAGTAGTGTATTGTGGTGAACTTCTTGAAAACTCAAGATGCACATGTTCTGATTTCAAATACATTTGGTGGCATCTGACTTTTGGTATAAACAACTGGCTCTCCAAATGCATGATGAAAAAACAGCTTGAAACCAATGATATTTAACATATAAAAACAATCTCATTTGCAACATTTTTCTACGACTGAATTTTAAAACTTTAGATAAAAAAATTACACCCCAACATAGAAAAAAAAAAAATTATGAAAAAATCATTTCTGATGACTACTAAAATATACATGAATATTAAGTCACAACCTTTGGTGGTTTTCCAAGGTGGGGCAAGAAATACAATAACCCTTCAAGAGCTAAGGCTAAATTCACCCATAATTCCAATTCCATGTTGGATGGGACATGTGGTGTAAATGATTTAATAATTTTTTTCGCCTCTGTTCTGGACTACATAGGACTTTAGACTTTAAAGATTTATTTATTCCAAACATGCCTTAGGTTAAAGAGCAGTGAGTATAAACATTTGCCAGTATTTTCCATCTACAGTGGGTAAAGAATTGAAATGAAAAGACAAGCTGACCCTTAAAGAACTTTCAGGTTAACCCTTACACCTCTATTGCTCTTCGACTTGAGCATCATGTATGTAGCCAATGTTGTTTGGAAGCATAAAAAATTCCTACACAGCCTGCTGGAAAGCACATTTATTTGTTGGCATTTAAGGTCACATATTTCTGCACAATGGCTAATCGTGTCCGCAACATGGACATAAAGCCAAGTCCAGCCAATTGGGAATACTCATGTTGCCCATTTTAGAGAACTTCCACCTCAGGCAGTGGTTACTGGGCCCTACCAGAAAAGCAAAGCTTGTTTACCATGGTAAACAAGTAGTGCTTTACTTCCTGGGGTTCCTACAGCAAGGAAAGTGCACTCGATTCATTCGAATGGAGAATTATATGGAGTACATGATGAGCAGACAACTACATACGTGCAGGCGGAACAAAATGTGGATTATTGCTTAATGCCTTTTGATGTTAATGATAAAGTAAAAGTCTGTACTGGAGCTTTAGTAGAAAGTGCAGTCTTATGTGAGACATGTTTGGAAAGAGCTCTCTGTGAGCTTTCCAAAAATCTATCCCACATTTCATCAGCATAGGTTAATTACATACATCAACTTTCTATCATTTTCCTTTTCTAGATCACAGCAAAGGCAAAGACTCACCAATTTTAACCAAGGCTCTGCTTGCAGAACTGAAACAGCGGTACTGCACCTCAAGATTTGGAACTCTGGGTAATGTCTGCCCAACTCTTTCAGGGTTATTTAACCTGGAAGCACTGTTCGGCATAAATAACTTTATACAAATGTGCTAATTATACTTTGGTTTATGTTTTATTTAAAACCTGTAACAAAGTCGCAACTGACAAGTACAGAATGCTATATTATGATATGTACAATAATTACATCACATGAAAAGGTACATCATCAGAAATCGGCTCAATTTCCCTCAGTAGCAAAATTGTTAAAGTTCTTAAAAACTGAGTTTGGCTGCTAAAAATCCACAAAAATATCATTTGTAACATACAATGGCACTGAATAGAATGACATGTTTTTCATAAACAGGATGCCATATATCCAATAAGCAGAGGAAATGTACCATCCACTAGGATTTATTTATTGGAGGTTAACGACACTTTCAACAGCCAGCGTCACTTCATGTCGTGCTGGATCAATATCCAGTAGGAAGAAAACATGTAGAGCCTATACTCTTTGGAAGGAATAATTCAACAAATGTCCCATAATGCCTAAGAAAATTTTATGAACAGTTTACCACAAAATATAAAAATTTGTAGCATCTCCACATTTGCATATCAGATTATGAATGTTGGAGAATAGCGATCAGAAATGTGAAGCCATATTCAGTGTCAATTTTATCTAGTTGGCGTTAAAAATTGTTCACAAAGTGTTGGCTGTCTGGTAATATTTGGTTCTTTCACTGAAACAAGATAAGTCTAGCAAAGGGTAATAAAAAGGTATGGGATTCTGGAAGCAAATTTTCAAGTTCTAAAAATTTCAGTGATAATCTGAATGCACTTTTAAGTCATTTCATAAAAATTCAAACTTTTAAAAAAGGTAAAAAGTTGGGAAAATTATTTAATAAAACTCATTTCCAGAAGATACAAAATTCATAGAGTTCCATAAATCATATGAACTCTACTTAGAGGTCTGGATGATTTTTCAGAATTTCTTCAAGAGCAAAACCTTCGAGATTCATGGCTTAGCTATGGTTCTAAATCAAGTTGGGGCTGCCTAAAAATGTAGCCACAATCTGATAAAAAAACAAAAACATGGCCAACAAACCTTTAAGATTTATTACAATAAGTGCACGATAACTGCATGATGGGTAACCAGATCTAAAATGAAAATAATAACCAATGTTAAAATAGGCATTCAAGTGTTAAAAGCACTCATTGAAAACATGGAAATTGAGAAAAAAAAAACCCATAAACAGTGGAGCTGTAACATAATTTACAGAAAATCTATTCTCAATAAAATTCATCTTAGTCATATGAGCTGATTGCATAACAGATGAATGATGAGCAGCAACAGTCATTTTCCAAATATGATGTGAACTCCTCATTCCAGGCAATGTGTTGCAAACAATTTTAATATTTAAATACTGGTATTTAACTCACAACCTGTTAAATACTTTCTTTAATTTCTCATAAAATCAAGTCATAGCTGCTGTTAGCAGCCAGGACTTGATTTGATGAAAAATTCAACTGTGTTTGGCATCAAGAAATTACTGGTAAGAGAACTACCCAGATCTAAGGGAGGATAAAGGGTTAATATCTCAGGATCAAATTATCAGATTTACACCAAAAACTGTACAGCTCGGCACATCAGTAACCTGAACACAAATATAAAGTAACTTGACAATCCAAGCAATATTTTTCAAGTTATCGAATGCCAAAGAAATGGATACGGATGCTGGAAGGACAGATGGATGGATTGATGGATGGACAGACAGACAGACGGACAGACAAAGGATGGACGAATGACGGATGGCCACCCCGGATGCCGGCATTTTGTGTAACATACATAGTATGGGTACGCATAACGAATTGTTTCTAGTCAAGTCTTGTCTCCCTAAACAGGCACCCAACACTTGACCAGAAACAACTGCTATGTAACTGCTCTTCATAAAACTTTTGTTCAAGAAAGCCTACTTTTATTTAGTATTGATTTCCACATCAGCTTCTGTGACACTATTAAGATCAGTCTTTTGATTTTGAAAATGGGATGTGCACTGTATGGTGTTCACTACCATTTGAAGTGAAGCTTGCTAGTGTTGAGTCCCGGCATCAGGAAAATGTTTTCAAGAAAAACATCAAAGAACATCTGCACACTTGTATGCTCCACTGGTGCACAGTAAGTAGGGATTCGAAAAATATTACCCGATTTTTTCAATAAGTTTTTTGCAGCAATGATCAAATTGATTTGAGTTTGGTATAACAGATGTGATGGAGCAATCATAAGTCAATCAGATGATTCTCCATAGAATGCATAAGCAAACAGACCGTGAGTAGCATTACTGGCCTATGAAGTTTTTCAAATTATGTTTGCTAATTCTCAGAAGGTGAAGTTTCATTAGTTTGAAGTCTTGGAATTCTACAGCTAATAATTTGTGGTATATTGTTCACATTTTCATGAACACATTATATTATTTGGCCTATTTCCCAAGAACAGATTTTAACCCTTTAAAACAAATGATATCAAAATTTGTCATTTTAATTCCCCCTCCCTCCTCCTCCCCAATTCTTAAAAAAATTCCAACAAAACCATATCATGGGACCCCCTCATTGGAACAAGCTTTATAAGCTTGTCCCAGTGAGGGAGTCATATGATGTGGTTTTGTTTAAGTTTTTACAAATTTTCTTCTACTGCACAATTTGTATTTTACGTAGCTGATGCAGCCGATTCTTTAGGTAAGGTCTAATCGCGCAGTAGGTGAAAATAAGGCATCCTGTTGTCTACCTGCAAAAAGTAAAAACTGCAGGTGTGATGATATGCAAGAGTGACAGTTCGCCTCAAAATCCAAAGACTGCATGACTGAAACACCAGTAGAAAGTCAATTTATACCAGTGCTGCCCATTTTGGAGAAATAAAGGTAACCATCAACGTGTCAGTGACCTTTAAAGAGAGAGTTTAAAAAAAACTTTGGTAATAAAAGTAGTGAAATAAATCTGGTATTGGAAATTTTACTTCTTTTCTGATGGATTAAAAGGGAACACCATAAAAGCTTCAAAAATACATATACAACTTACTGTGTCGGAGTCGATAGTTTGGCAGTAAACAATAGTTTATAACAAATCTATATTTATATATTTACATATGTACATTATATGGTTAATGTTAAAACGAATTATAAACAGCACTATATGCAATGATAACACCAGAGTTGTACCAAAACTCAACTTTTCTTCATTTCCTCCCATCTCCAACATGTTATGGCTTGTAAAATTGACCCTATATTTAAAAATTAATGACCAAACATTCCCAACAAAAAATGAGAAAATGTCCAACAACTTTTGTCTCTTTTTTGCTTATACATTTATTTGTTGTGGTTTAACTCTTAACACGCTGAGTAATTTCAAAATATTATATATTTCATCAAATCTAGCCTTGGCTGCTGTAAGGCAGCCATGACTAGATTTGATGAAAAATTCATCTAAATTTAACTTGATAAATCATTGGTTAAAAAGTCTATTCAGGTTACAGGGTGGAAATTTTGATTAAAAGTGCCTCAATTATACTTATTTTAGTAGCAAGAAATTATGTGACCAGGGCAGGAATATCCGCCAGCAACATGCAAGCAGTTAACAATACTTCTGGCAGCAAGGGTTATATCGTGCAAGACTGTTTGACAGATGGAGGAAGCTGGAGAACCTGGAGAGGACCACAGAAGAGTGGCAAGTAACTGTCCAGCACTCCATCTTTCTAACCTCACAAAAGCAGGATTGGCATCAGTTGAAAGCATGTGTTTGATCAATGTGCAGTACGCTTTGACACAATGCACAACTGTGCTCTCACCTGGACAACTGGGATTAAGTGTCTTGCCAAAGTACACAGTATAGATGATAGAGGTTGGGACCCGATCAACAGCCTTTCAATCTGCGGTCCAATGCTCTGACTGATGAGCAAGCATTCTCGCACTGCTTGTTCAGAAACATTGCTTATGACTCCCAACGGAATGAGACCAATGAGTCTTTTCAAATGAGAGAGAATATTATTATCCCTGATGGGTGAGGGTGTGAGATGGGGAAATCTCACCCGAGGGCAAAATATTTGGGCCAGACACGAGGCTTGCCGGGCGTCTGATCAAATATCTTGTCGCGAGGGTGATATTTTCCCATCTCACAACCACCCCATCAGGGATAATTTTTCTCCCCACACCTAAACAACCTGAGGTCATCTAAAGTAATTCAGGAGCACATGCAGCTATATCGAACAATTTTGTTGTCCATTTCTGAAAAAAACTGATTTGCTAATCGGAAAGAGCACACAAAGATTTTGTATATACCACAAGTATATACCACAAAATTTATTTCCGCTGGCAAGACAGGGGTGAAAGATCTGTAGTGAAATGAACATTGACACATTCTGATGACGTATTGAATTCTGCAATGTATTCGCATAATTTTTCGATGGGAATTTTGTACAACATTCTCCACTCATAACGGCATTCACCCCAAAATTAATATAAAAGAGTCAAGTGTCCTTTCGTTTTGTGGTCTTTGTTTTTATTTGTTTTCTTCGACAAACGTTCATCAGCTAATATTTCCAAAACGTGACACCATGTTGTTTGTTTACAGAAGAACGTGCAATGATTGAATAGTGTTACACTCATTAAATATGCTAATAAGAAGGTCACATGGGTCAGTCATGTGAGATAGATATCTATCTCACATGGCCTTCTCACATGGGACATGCATATCTTGCATATGAAGTGGGGGGGGGGGGGGGGGGGGAGAAAACAAACACTCAATACTTTCATGTTAACCCTCTCAGAACTGAGCTGTGAAATAGTATCATTAAGTGCAATACCTACCGTCATTATGAATGGAGAAATTCATTTTTACATTTGTAAGAAGGCTCAGTGATAAGGACACAAAATCTTTAAGTTGCTGAAATATGCATAATTTGGCACATTTAACCAATTTTCCTTCCTGTAAATTAAATGCACTGTTTGACTAATGATTTCTTGAGTTAAATTAAGATGAATTTTTCATCAAATCTAGTCATGGCTGCTTCACAGCAGCCATGACTAGATTAGATGAAAAAATATTTAAAAAGTACTCAGCGGGTTAAGAGTTAATCTTGCAGCCCTCTAGGGCTGTAGGATTAAATTATCACTGAACCTGTGTGCTTTATAATTTTGCTGTCCATTTTAAAGCAACTTCACCCAAGGCACAGATTACCAGATCTTAAAGCATACATTGTTTACTACAGTAAACAAACACTTTCTTCATTTCCTGGGGTTCCCATCCTATTCTGCATACCAGTGGAGTAGACCTTAAGGCTAGTGTGCAACAGTAAACAAGCACCACAGCTCGGCTTCCATGGGAGTTGTACAAGGGCCATTTTCAACTTCAGAGATAACAGCTATAAAGGCAGGAAAGAAAGATGAAACAAATTTCAATCCTTTTATTCATTTATTTATTGGTGTTGAAGGACACTTTCAGCATCTTTAGCTATAATGACCACAACATAGGCACAATGTTAGCCTTTCATTCATAACTGCGTTGCCCACTTTAGAGGACTTTCACCTCAGACGTTGGTTCTGTAGGCCTATTTTACCGGTAAAGCAGACCTTGTTTACTGCAGTAAACAAGCACTGCTCTACCGCTCTGTGTTCTCACAGGGGTTCAATTCGTTTAGCTCTGCTCATCTTCAGTAGTGAGAAACTGATATTATTTTTCTCAAGAAAAATGTGTAAAAAAAATTACCTCAAAAATTAATGCAGAGGAAAATGATCATATCTCAAGGTTATGAGTTTAGCAGAAAATCTTCACAAACTTTCATTAATATTCATTGATTTTGTATAGAGTGTGTATTTAAGGAACTCTGTACATTTGAAATATAATGGATTAGAAACTTACGCATGTTCAATATGTGTATTATGAAAACTAATGATCTGTTTAGATGAAAATGATAAATGTTGGAGTATTTGATTGCAGGTTATTGCAGGTTGATTTAAAAAACTGACATCCTGGTATTGATAAAATATTGGTTCATTTCAGATAAGAATGCAGTGTGTTTCTGAAAGCTTATTATGGTTCTGCAGCAGCTTATATGCACCCATCCCTCTACCCATGTGATAAGAAAGCATGAGCAGAACTTTTATTGATTTGAAATGCTTGAGAGCTGAATCATTAAAAAAATTTCACTTATCTTTGTCTTGTTACAATGTATGGAGAGTGTCTATAAGCACTCTCCCATACATTGTAGCTAGGCATATCCATACGAATGGAATAATTTCAGTTCAAAGATAACAGGAAGTGCATCCACAGAATATGAAGCCTTTAATTGGAGCCCAAATATGGGCTTCCTGCATCCAACCTGTTATCTAGAAGAGTGGTAGATTAATTTTGGTTGTTAGAATTGGTTCATATTGGTCTGCCTTTATTGGAGAGTGCCTCTAGGCATTAGGGGCTTCTGTTTGTTTATTTGGGTTTGATGGCAAATCATGACAGCAACATGGAGGTAAAGTCATGTCCAGCCAATCATCTATACCCATGTTGCTCATTTTAGAGGACTTCCATTGCATTGGTGGCCGGTCCTAATTTACCAGTAAAACAGACCTTGTTTACCCCAGTAAACAAGCACTGCTTCACCTACCAGGTTCCCATGGGAAACTCAACTAGTCAAATATAATCAATGTTGCATACAACCCCCAATTTATTTATGTAAAGTTCAACTTTTATTTATTTATTGGCGTTTAAGGTCACATACTTCTGCATAATGGCTAATCATGACCACAACATGGAGATAAAGTCAAGGTCAGTCAATCATTTATACCCCATGTTGCCTATTTTAGTGGACTCCCACCCCAAGCATTAGTGACTGGGTCCTATTTTACCAGCGAAACAGAGCTTGTTTACCACTGCTGATCAAGCACTGCTTCACTTCCTGGGGTTCCCACGGGGGAAAGTTTAACTCTTAATCAGCTGAGTATTTTCAGAAATTTCTCAAAAAATCAATACGTACATTATATTATTAATATTAAAATTGATTTGATGATAAATGTAAGAATGGCTGAAGTCAACAATTCATTGACACAAGGACTGATATGAACTAATTATTCACTGATGTTTAAGATCTCTCTCAGAATCTGTGACTATATCATGGCCACATGACTCTACTGAGCATAGAGTTAAGATAAGCCAATCATATATATATATATTGCCAACTTTTAGAGGACTTCTAGGATACGAGTCAGTTATGGGTCCTATTTTACCAGTGAAGAAAACTTGTTTACCATAGTAAATAGGCACTGATCCACTTCCCAGTGTTTACCAGAATTTAGTTTTTTTCTTAACTTAAATCTCTACTAGGGAATATTGTATCGATTGTGCATGGTAGAAGTGTCAACTAGCCATGTGTCATGAGTTATCCCAGAGCAGTATGACAATTTTTCAGAATGATTTTTTTTCCATTATTTGTACTCCTCTTATAATAGTAGTAGCTGACACCGATTCTCAGGTATCAGGAGTTGGAGGTTAGCTTCAACCCCCATACTTTTTCCTCAGGTGTTAACACATTAAAAATTTGAATGTAACATTTATGCCCACTTCCAAAATCACTTCATGATCCCCATTTTTTGAAAAACAATTCTCACTGAATGTTTTCCAAATATCAATGTCAGAAGGTAGTGCTATAAGTGGAAAAAAAGAGAAAAATATTTTTGCAATCATACAACAATTTAATTCAACTGGTTCGGTATCTCTCCAGTAAAGTCATGTAGTTACATTTAGCCAGTCATTCATCCACAAATTTGTACCAAAGGTACTGACTGCGAGATCCACTTTTACAATTACAAGGAAGTATTTTGGTTCCTTGATAGCATTCCATACCCAATATCCTTCTTAAGTGAACATCTATCACTAGTTACAACATGTGTGTTTCAAATATTGCACTTGACCCTGTGATTGTTTGAGGCGAGGCTACATCTGCCAGGATATGATTCTAAACATAAGTGCTGCAATATCTGATGCTGAAATTTTATTTAACAATGATGTCAATATATCAAAATTTCAAGCTGAAAATGTTTCCCATAATGCTACTCTGAATTTAAAAAATTCAGTCTAATTTGACAGAGCTCTGTGAAGCAAAACTAAATTAGTTAAAATCCTAGTTGCATTGTGGGAAAAATCTGCTGCTTGAAAGTTCTGTATTTTGTCACCGGTGTTCAGAGGATTCACCCTCAATTATTGAATCAATTTTTGCCATCATGACATGCTGATTCCTGTGGTTTTGCAGTGATTCCCAAATGAGCCTTAATTACCTACACATAGAGCCGAGACTTAACTAGGAACCACTGCCATGGTTCTTGGAATGTAACCTGTCCTGAGTGCTTGTTTGGAGGCTGTAGGTTGGATGACCGGTTTAGGTTGTGGTCACAATGACAAATGTCACAACTGAGATTAAAGAAGAGGAGGGAGACCACTGTTTGATTCAATTTTTAATACACAGCACAAGAGAATATGACAATCTTATGCCATAAACATGTGAGCACTTGAAAAATGTGCGTGCATTATCAAAACTTTTAAAATAGTAGAATAATTTTTCAATCACAGGACAACAACGAAATAAGTTGCAGATTATGCAAGAAACTTTAATATCATTTTCTGCTCATCATAATAATAAACATCCCAACACTGTTTGTTACTTGCTCTCCATAAGTTTCCTCCCAAAAGAAGAGCTCAAGTGTTTGTGAGGAGGAAACATGTTGCAGGAATGTTTTTTTGATTAAATTACAACTTATTTTGAATAGTACTGCAGCATACACCTCGCTCCCTCAATTATCAGACCAGCTGCAATTGTATTCCTCATTAAAATTATATATATTTACATGGTTATCTTGAATATAAAATAATGCTGATAAAAAAATAAATCAGGTGAATCATGGTTGGACTGGGAAGAAATAGCAAGTTGAGTATAGATACAACAGCACAGTGGGAATGTTTCTTTATCATTCAGTTCAAAACAACATCACATGATATGCCTATGAAGTGCATGGGCCAGCCCTATTTTCTCTTTCAAAGTCTTCAAATTGAGCAGACTTTCTTGTACCCACTACAAGTTTCTTTTGGGTTTAAAGCCATCAACTCTCAGAGTGAAAACTGATATCCCAAGACAGCAGTCATTTTACACTCCGTCATCACAGCTCCAGAAAATCATTACAACCTATATCTTTCAATTAATGAAACCCAGTATTTGATTGAATAAATTACTTTCAAGCTTCTAATACTGTTGAGATCATTTACAGAATATTTCAGTATATTTACACGTTGCACCAGAGGTGCAACGTGTAAATATACTGAAATGCTTAGTAAAAGATTCTGTCAGCTTTTGTCTACATAAAAATGATATAGTACAAGTCTTGTTGTAAACACTGTTGATGACCTATTAATTAAATGTAAATAATATAAGTAAGATGGATACAACTGTCTTTTACAGATCTTGGCAAATACAATGGGTTTCTCGTCAAAAACCTTTAATGTCATGACATAATCCTCTTGGTGTCTCTTTATGGCAATTCAGTTTTTCCATAATAACAAATGACTAACAAAAAATCGCTCCAAGGACAATCGAAAACTGTGACTGTAAAATCACACTTCATGTTCTGCCCCTTCAATGCAGTCGATTATCACCTTTCAAATTCTCGGTTGATCATTGTCATTTGGAAGCTAAACTTCTTCCATGAATGAGCAACTTCTTGGTCGAGCTCATCACAGCTTCTCAACCATCAAACGAATGTTGTAAGTTATTTATTAATATTAATGATTATATGTAAACTTTGTTTGATTTATGAACTGGCTGGGTCTCGACTTGTCCATTTGGGATTTTCCCATTTTTATTTGAAACGTTTAAAACACAGTTTAACTGTTTTGTAACTTTATGATATGGTTCCATTGGATTCACATAGTGAGGCTCCGAGTCTGATGACAGTTTATTTTGCCTCTGTTGCAAATGTCTATGGTTGCCTAGACTTTGCTGTTGTGCTCTACAAGAGCTAATTTTGAATCCTATGAGAAAACCAACAACCATCGAAACTACTATTGCTGTTACTAATGCAACTGCAAGGGTCTCTGCACTGAAAACTGTGTTGTCATCTTTTTGAATCGTTTTTGCAGTCCTTGGATCTGAAAAGAAAAAGAGAAAAATTAATAATAGATTATCAAGAGCTACACTGTTTTTATTAAAAATGAAGCAAATCAATTAGAAATTTATACCAAAAGCTTCCTAAAAGACTCAATTTATTCAATGATTTATTGCAGTTTAATACAACTTTTATCACTAGTAGCTGTCTCATAACAGCAGTGGAAATAAGAAGTGAAGATTTCCTGATCATTCATAGAAGTGCAGTGGGACACCACCTCACCCAAAGTGTCAGCTAAGGGTTCCTATTCTATATTAAGCCATCCTAGGCAGGCCTTCATGGAAGAATGATATGAGTGCATTTGTGCCTAACTGGCAGCACTTGAAACTTGCAATTATCATGCCACGCTCACCCCATCCCCCCACCCCCCCCTGCAAAAAAACAAACAAACAAAAAAAAAAACAAATACAAAAAAAACTGGAAAGTATACTGCTTAACTCTGTAACAGGAAGGAGAGAGATTGTGGGAGGCATGGCTGGAACCCACGATCTTTTGCACACAAAGTGATTGATTTACCACAACACTAAGAAATCTGGATCAATCAGGCTGGTTGGTAAACAACCTTTATATATTGATCACTTCACTCTTCTATTCTTTTTGTGACTCACCACCTGTAAATCCCATCTCAGTTTCCTTCTCAGAGCTTTCAAAACAATGCCCACATTGCCACCAGCTGTTGAGAATTGGACAACCCCCCCCCCCCCCCCCCCCCCAATGTAACAGGAAGAAGAGAGAAGTGGGGCAGGGGGTGGTGTTTCGAGAGGGGCGGGGGACCTCGAACCCACGCCCTTAACACACAGAGACCAATTAACCATGAGACTAAGAGATCTGAACTAAACATGCTGGTTGATAAGTTCTCTAAAGAAATGAGCTGAGCTTGTTCCAGTGAGAGAGTATAAAATATGTATGTTGAAGAGAAAAAAGATACTTTATTGATATTGCACTATTTAACTGGAAGATTTGGAAGTATATGGTTTAATAAGCCTGTGAAATGCTGAACATTGAATAACAGGTGTTGGTAAATACAACCGTTAGTCATTTTGAATTGTACCAACTTTGGTTGAGATCAAATGATCTAAACTGGAGTTATCGGTTGGAAACAAAATGTTAATAGACAGTTGAATTATAAGTTGAAATTTTTCAAAAGGGCAGTAACTTGTGTAAAAATAATTAATCATATTTAAATTTGGCCTGTATAACTAGCTGGGTAATACACCTACCAACTTTGGTTGAGATCAAACAATCTAAACTGGAGTTATCGGTTGGAAACCAAAAATCGGAATAGATGGGGTCGAATTCTAAGTCGAAAAAGTGCCATAACTCATTTAAAAACAAGAGGTCCCACGGGGCCTGAAGCACTCATCTTGAACAGAACACAATATAAACAGAGTCCAAGAATGAATCTACATTAAGCAAACCATCTCCACAGGCTACACTGTCAATCCTGGAGTCCCTCAAGAGTGACAAAAATAATCCGGGCATCATGCTTTTTCTTCAGTTGATCATAATGTAAAAAGTAGAGCTCCCCTATGAAGCCCCTTGATACAACCTATATGGATTAATGTTAGTTACACACCTCTAGAGGGAACTGAATACAACATTTTTAAATCTTCAGCAAAATGGCCAATTCCGGCAACCCATATGGAGCCCAAATATTAACCCAGGCTCTCGATTTGAACACAGTTGAATCTGACTTCCCTTGAGATGTTGTGTACCAAATATGAAAGCATTCTGACTGTTGGATCTAAAGAAGAGAAATTTTAAAGAAATTTCTTCATATTGCACTAAGTTAAAATTTGGGCTACCATAGCAAGCCCAAATATTAACCTATGGATCCGATTTGAACAAACTTGAATCTGACCCCCCTAGAGATGTTGTATACCAAATATGAAAGCATTCTGACTAGTGGATCTGAAGAAGATTTTTGAAGAAATTCCCTCATATTGTACTAAGTTAAAATTCAGGTTCCCATATGGAGCCCAAATATTAACCCAGGCACTCGAATTGAACAAACTGGAATCGGACTCCCTTAGAGATGTTGTATACCAAATATGAAAGCATTCCGACTGGTGGATCTGAAGAAGATTTTTAAAGAAATTTTCTCATATCGCACTAAGTAACAATTTGGGCTACCATAGCGAGCCCAAATATATACCTAGGGATCTGATTTGAACAAACTTGAATCTGCCCCCCCCCCCCCCCCCCCCCTCCCCCCTAGAGATGTTGCATACCAAATATGAAAGCATTCTGACTGGTGGATCTGAAGAAGAAGATTTTTTAAAATTATCCCCCATATTGAACAAAGTTAAAATTTGGGCTTCCATAGGAAGCCCAAATATTAACCTAGGAACTTGGTTTGAACAATCTTGAATCTGACCCTCATAACAATGATATATACCAAACATTAAAAGATTCTGATTGGTGGTTCTGAAGAAGAAGATTTTTAAGGAATATTCCCCATATTACCCTATGTTAAAAATTTTGGCTCTTGTATTGAGCCCAAATATGAACCAATGGGCTTTATTTTAACAAACTTGTATCTGACCCCCCTATGAATGCTGTATACCAAATATCAAAAGATTCTGATAGTTGGTTCTGGAAAATTTTAAAAAAATTTTGTAAATATGCCGACTCAGCATTTTTTCGATGCCCATTACAGAACACCCTAACATAACTGATGGCAATTTTTTTTTACCATTCAATTCAACTGGTCCTAAGGATACCTCATACCAAATAACAGCTCTCTGTTCTGTGTGGTTTGGGAAATATGGGCATTTGAAAATATTTCTATTTTTAGCTCCCAGTGTTCCCATGGGGAAGCAGGAATTTTTTTTTCCAGGGGTCAAGTACTTATGACCAATAATACCACATACCAAATTTGGTTCAAACCGGACCATCAGTTCCGAAAATAGAAAGTTTGGGCGGGGCCAAAAATCTTATTCCTCCCATTACAAAGCCAAATATTGCTTCACGATCTTCGTTTGAACAAACTTGATTCTACACCTCAAAAGGATCCTCCATAGCAAATATCAAGTCATTGTACACACTGATTCATGAAAAGATTTTAAAAATATTTTGGAGAATTTTCACCCACTCCCTCCCTATGGGGCTGAGCATGTTGAGTTCGGGACTATCACTCACACAAACTTTCACTTGAATTGGCCCAGTGGCTTTGGAGGAGAAGACCAAAACATGGTGTTGACGGACGACGGACGGAGAGAGATGAGATTAGCTCAGCTTGACTTTATCAAGATGAGCTAATCATAATAATCGGACAGGACCCATATTCGAACCTGGCCTGTATTACTAGCAGGGTTGGTTGAGATCAAGTAATCCAAACTGGAGTTATCAGCCGGAAACCAAAAATGTTAATGGAACAGACAGACAGATGGATGGATGGACAGACTGATTACATAATACAACTGTTTTTCAAACAGGCATATAATAAATGAAGCAGGATTCTGCAGACAAGAACTGATAAAATTTCAAGGCTATTCAAGGCCATTTTGCGACATATGTCAGCATTTTTTCAAGGCGCTACAATAGCCAAATTCAAGGATTTTTAAAGACCCTGCCTTCACTTGTCTAACCAGAATCTCTGGTCATTAACGCAGATAGCAGAGATCATCCCACAAATCACTTGCCACAGAGCCAAGGAGAGGCATTGAAATAGAACTTGCTCATCAATCCCTGTAAAATACATACATGGATGCATAAATCTAAAACTTAACAAGTTTTCCAAATTTATGACTATTGTTTGTTTGTTTGTTGGTGGTTAACGTCACATATTTATGCACCATGGCTAATCGTGACACAACATGGAGATGAAGTCAAGTTTAGTCAATCGTTGATCAACATGTTGCCCATTTTAGAGGACTTTCACCCCAAGCATTGGTGACTGGGTCCTATTTTACTAGTAAAGCGGAACTGGTTTACCACAGTAAACAAGTGCTGCTTACTTCCCGGGGTTCCCACGGGGAAAATTTATGACTAGCCAAGCAAGAAACTAAATAAGGACCAAAATAAAAGTCACTCTGTCAAATCTGCATTAACTCTTAACCCACTGAGTATTTTCAAGATATTTTTCATCAGATCCAGTCACGACTGCTGTTAAGCAGCCATGGCTAGATCTGATGAAACATTCATCTAAATTTATCTTTAGAAATCTTCAGTGAAAAAATCCTTTCAGTTCACAAGGGAAACAAAAGTGACCAAATGATGCTTATTTCAGTGGCAAGAGAAATACTGTCCTTGGAAGGAAAATATCTGCCAGCAGCATGCAAATAGTTAAAAATGAAGTGACAAATAAACATTAATACTAAGTTGAATGAAGACATATAATAATATGTGACAAACTGATTTAAAATATAATTCACATAAATTAGTAGAAAATAGCTAAAGGGTAATCATTCTCCCGGAGATCCAAATCACAATACTTATTTGCATTTGATGACAACAGATCAAAGATTTTTTTAACTTATAAAAATACCAGTTCCTCCAGGTTTCTCAAATGGAAACCATTCCAAGACTTCAGAAATCTGTCTTGACAGTGCAGAAAACACATTTCTTTATTTACTTGCTGGTGTTTAAGGTCACATATTTCTGCACAATAGCTAATGATGACCGCAACATGGTGATAAAAGTCAAAAGTTCACTCTATCATTTATACCCATGTTGACTATTTTAGAGGGTGTCCACCCCACGCATTAGAGACCTGTTTTACCAGTAAAAGAGGCTTGTTTACCATAGTAAGCAAGCACTGTAGGAAACATAAAAGAGAAAAATCTATCAATAATTTGACAACTTATTTTGACTGGTTTCACTTCCGCAGCAGTCAAATTCCTCTTGGTCATTACAAATTCCACAAGACACAACCAGTCAGTGCCTGTTATTAAACTGCACCAAAAACTAAATACAAAATAATTTATTTATTTACAGGTGTTTCATCAAAGATAAGTATGAAGTCAAGCATAATCAATCCTTCACACCTATTCTGCCCAAATCAAACTTTCACCCAAGGTTCCACCTACTGGGTTCCATGTTCCCCAACTAGATGTGTCAGTCTGCCCCCGTGAGCAAAGAAGAGTCTGGAAAACTGATTCTCTAACTAAGTTAAAGGTCAATAACTCCATAAAAAATCATCCTTGACAAACCACATTCAAGAAATCAGTCAATTATCTCAATGTGTGGTGAAAAAAGTCTGGAAAACTGTTATTTCAGATTGACAGAATGACAGAAAGATGGATGGACAAGGGTAACACTATATATGCCGCCAGCCATTTTATGGCAGGGGCATAAAAAACAGAACTAGTTTATCACAAGAATAAATAAGTACAATAATATATGTACAGTACTGTGATAACCAGCTCAGAGAATTTTGATCAGATCACGACTGGGTTGTGAATCTCGTGATCTGATCAAAATTGTCTCCATGTTTCTTTACACTTCTCTGTGGCATAAAAAAAGGAAATGTGAGAACATAGAATTTCCGAGAAATGTTTTTCTTCGGTTGTGATTTTGCAATATTTTATAGATGAAATCTTGACCCACTGGTGAAAGTGTGTCACGATCAGATAATGATCGGATTGGAAAAGAGGACACTTTGTGATCACATACTGTACCAGCAAATCACTTATGAACAAAAATTGTCAAGAAATTCATTGGTGAAAAATTCCATTCAATTTACAAGAGGAAAATTTTATTAAATGAGACCAAATATCCTTTTTCAGTAGCAAGAGAAATCTTGTTCTGGGCAGGAATGGATTTATTTATTGGTGTTTAAGATCGCATCATTTTGTCATTATTTTTAAGCAGAAAATTTCACCCAATTATTCTTGAGTGACAGAAAAAGGTATGAATTAAGAGATAAAATGGTCATGAATAAAACTTTGCAAATACCAATACATTGGAATGAAATTGTAGCAATGAAAATAAAATGATAACAGTCATTTGAAAAAGTTCTGCATGGCATCTTGTTCTCATTTGCACAGGCGCCTGAAGACAATTTATTCAGATGTTTTGAGAAATACTGGGCAGAAACAAAACTGCAGCCAAAAAAAAAATCTGAATTCTCAAATACAATGATAAATTTTGATTGATGGTGTGGCAAAGTCAGCGTCTTTGCATTTGACATCACAAATGAACTGAAATTTATCTTCAGCCCCATTTTTAAGAAATGACTTTCTTTAAGAAAATATAATACTGCTCTCATAACTCCAAACTACTGTTAGAATGTTCAGAAACAAAATTTCAAAGCATTAAGAACAAAACAAAAACAAGAGGTGTGCATCAGAGATGCAGGTGTCGAGTTGTGGTGGCAAGTGGAGTGTTGCATGTCCAAAACCCAGTTATCAATCATATGCTGGTTGTCAAATATGGAACCTTCGTTCAACTTATAATGTTAACAAGTTCTGAATTCGTAAAATTATTTAAATAAGGCCCATACCTCAGTAACAAAAAATCAGGCTTGGCCAGTTTTCGAACTCACTTGAGATATTATTGCAAAAAGACCTGTATGGCAAATATTAGTCAAACTGGAGAACGTTTGTTCAAGTTATTGCACTAACAAGCTCGAAATTTGTAAAAATTGACTAATTAAGACCCACAACTCTCTAACAAAAATCGCCCAAAATGATGATTTCGCGCACCGAAGGCACGCAGGGACGGTATGGAGGACAAGCCCCTTTCGACCCTCTGTGGCTGTATAGGATGGCTTTCACATCGTAACAAACTAGAACTATCACTGAAGGTGATTAATACCCCCGCTTTGGGTTTTTAGAGGAATGCACTTCTGATCATGTAGGCGAAGGCCATAAGGAAATGTATACATAAAGATCATTTTTTGTTGTTGAAATTTGTATTTGCATGTGGCCTTCCACAGAACAGCACTGAATACTTAAAGAGCCCACACATATATGGTTTACATTTGGAAAAACACATTTACAATGTGCAACATGTATTCAAAATCAGTTCATTAATGTAGGAGGAGTTGCACACACAAGAATCCCATTTGAAAACCCATAATAAATCCAAGTTAAAGGGAGATAACCTGGTTAAAATTGTCGCAGATCAAAAATTTGGGAATATGCGTATGTTACTTAGTTGTGATAATGTTTGAAAGGTTTCGTCAAAATTGATTGATAAATGTAGGAGGAGTTGCACGCACAAGAATTTCATGTAGAAACCCATAATAAATCTAAGTTAAAGGGAGATAACCTAGTTAAAATTGCCACAGTTCAAAAATTTTGGAATATGCGCATGTTTACTTAGTAGTGATGATGTCTGTAAACTTTCGTCCAAATTGATTGATAAATGTAGGAGGAGTTGCGCACACAAGAATTTCATGCAGAAACCCATATTAAATCAAAGTTCAAGAGAGATAACCTGGTTAAAATTGTCGCAGATCAAAAAGTTTGGAATATGCACATGTTCACTTAGTAGAGATGATGTTTGAAAGGTTTCATCAAAATC
Source organism: Pictodentalium vernedei (assembly GCA_031216915.1). NCBI lineage: Eukaryota > Metazoa > Mollusca > Scaphopoda > Dentaliida > Dentaliidae > Pictodentalium > Pictodentalium vernedei. The sequence goes on from CM062297.1 coordinate 556,719,272, forward strand.
GGTTCATTAATGTAGGAGGAGTTCCGCACACAAGAATTTTTTCGAACGGAAAGACATAATAAATCTAAGTCAAAGGGAGATAACCTGGTTAAAATTGTCGCAGATCAAAAATCTTGGAATATGCGCATGTTCACTTAGTAGTGATGATGTCTGAAAAGTTTTGTCCAAATTGATTGATAAATGTAGGAGGAGTTGCACGCACAAGAATTTCATGTAGAAACCCATATAAATCTAAGTTAAAGGGAGATAACCTAGTTAAAATTGCCACAGCTCAAAAATTTTGGAATATGCGCATGTTCACTTAGTAGTGATGATGTCTGTAAACTTTCGTCCAAATTGATTGATAAATGTAGGAGGAGTTGCGCACACAAGAATTTCATGCAGAAACCCATATTAAATCAAAGTTCAAGAGAGATAACCTGGTTAAAATTGTCGCAGATCAAAAAGTTTGGAATATGCACATGTTCACTTAGTAGAGATGATGTTTGAAAGGTTTCATCAAAATCGGTTCATTAACGTAGGAGGAGTTGCGCACACAAGAATTTGTTCGAACGGAAAGGCATAATAAATCTAAGTCAAAGGGAGATAACCTGGTTAAAATTGTCGCAGATCAAAAATCTTGGAATATGCGCATGTTCACTTAGTAGTGATGATGTCTGAAAAGTTTTGTCCAAATTGATTGATAAATGTAGGAGGAGTTGCGCACACAAGAATTTCATGTAGAAACCCATATTAAATCAAAGTTCAAGAGAGATAACCTGGTTAAAATTGTCGCAGATTAAAAAGTTTGGAATATGCACATGTTCACTTAGTAGAGATGATGTTTGAAAGGTTTCATCAAAATCGGTTCATTAATGTAGGAGGAGTTGCGCACACAAGAATTTGTTCGGATGGAAAGACACAATAAATCTAAGTCAAAGGGAGAAAACCTGGTTAAAATTGTCGCAGATCAAAAATCTTGGAATATGCGCATGTTCACTTAGTAGTGATGATGTCTGAAAAGTTTTGTCCAAATTGATTGATAAATGTAGGAGGAGTTGCGCACACAAGAATTTCATGTCCGGAAAGACGTACGGACGGACGGACGTACGGACGTACAGGGCGATTCCTATATAGCCCCCACTTCTTCGAAGCGGGGGTATAAAAATCGGGCCTGGCCAGTTTTTGTACTCACTCGAGATATTATTGCAAAAGACCTGTATGGCAAATATTATTAGTCAACCGGAGAATGTTTATTCAAGTTATTACACTAACAAGCTCAAAGCTCATAAAAATTGACTAATTAAGGCCCATAACTCTGAAACAAAAAATTGGGCCAAGCCAGTTTTTGAACTCACTCTAAATAATATTGCAAATGACATGTATGGCAAATATTATTAGTCAAATCAGAGAACGTTTATTCAAGTTATTGCTCTAACGAGCTTAAAATTCGTAAAAATTTACTAATTACAGTAAAGACCAAAACTCTGTAATAAAAAATTGGGACAGGCCAGTTTTCAAACTCACTCTTGATATTATTACAATTGACCTGTATGGTAAATATTAGTTAAACCAGAGAACGTTTAGTCAAGGTATTGCATTAACAAGCTCAAAATTCGTAAAAATTGACTAATTAAGGCCCATAACTCTGTAACAATAAATCCGACAGGGGCCAGTTTTTCGAACTTGCTCAAGATATTATTGTAATTGACTGCATGGCAAATACTAGTCAAATTGGAGAATGTTTGTTCAAGTTATTAAGCTAACAAGCTCAAAATTCGTAAAAAATTGACTAATTAAGAAAATAACTCTAACTGAAAACCAGTTTTCGAACTCGCTTGAGATATTATTGAAAAAGAGTTGTATGGCAAATATTAGTCAAATCGAAGAATGTTTATTCAAGTTAATGCACTAACAATGTGAGGATGTCCGGATGCACGACTGCATGGACGCACACAGATCATTGCCAAACCATAGGTCTCAGTTGTTAACAGAACTCAACCAAAATAAAATATCACAAATATAGGAGGAAAAAAATATAAATGTAGTCAAAAGATGGTGCTTCTGTCACAACACATGTGAGAAAAGAAGAAGAAATAATGTTTTAAAAATCAACAGAATGTATTGCAATATTCCACTAGTAAGAGTACTTGATTCCATCTTTGAAGCTAAAATTTATTAATAATCATTTGCTACAATTTAATTTGTAGGAAAAAGAATATTAGTATAGCAGATCTAGAGTTCCCACACCTGATCAAAACTGAATTCATTGAATATTTCGAAGTGTCTCTGGAGGCATAGAATTACAGTGACACCCTATTGATCGAACAAGTAGATTGACAGTGAAAATTATTTGCTTAACAAGAGTATTCAACTATCAGTGATTAGTTTCCTTGTTTTGAGGGGACACATGATATGGTTCTGGTGAAGTGTTTGGAAAAAACTGGAAAATAATATTTAAAAATAATAAATTTTGATATCGTCTGCATTGGGTAAAGGATTAAACAAAAAATTCCAAAACCGAGAGAAAACTTCAAAACTGAACATCTCTAATAAAAGTGAAACAGAATTTGTTTATCCTGTGGGAAATAATATTTCAAAACTTGCAACACAACAACACTACTTAGCTGTAAGCTAACAAACTAAATAAGTCAAACATTTTGAGAGCTTCATACAGTTTCTAGATGTTAATCAATTGTTTATTGCAAAGAGATATCCGAAATACCACAGCTGGAGTGTTTATTTATTGGGGTTTCAAATCATGTTCATCAACTAAGGCCATGTAATGACTGCAGCACAAGTATAAAATGTTAGCATTTATAAATACGCTGCTCACTTTAGTATACTCTCAATCAATCGTTATTGGGTCTGATTAGACCTGAAAATCGGAACTTGTTGACTGTAGGAACAAGAGCTATTGCTGAAGGCAATTTTACTCCCACTGCATTACTGGACTGATGAAGCATAAATGAATTAACAAGAGGCTCCAAGAGGCCTTTATCGCTCATCTGACAAAGTGGCCCAAAACTATTTTGGGTCACATTCAGTTAGTCATGGTTTATCAACACTCGAGGAATGAAGTCATGAAATTATTCATAACTCCACTGTCTATGTCAGATGATGATTATCTTAGATCTTCCTGACTGCTTCCCAATCTATCAGCTGTAGACAAGCACCACCAAACTTCCAAGGGTTGTTATGTAACTGCAGTTTGAAAGACAAATTTTATGGAAAAATACTAAGGAACGGATTTGAACAACCCTGAACTTAACCTGCCCCTCCCTCTGCACCCCCTCTCCCCACAGAGAGCCCAAATATTTAAGCCAGGGACTCGAATTGAACAAACATGAATCTGACCCCCACCCCCCAGAGATGTTGTATACCAAATATGAAAGGATTCTGACAGGTGGATCTGAAGAAGAAGATTTTTAAAGACATTTCCTCATATTGCACTAAGTTAAAGTTTGGGCTCCAATAGAGACCCCAAATATAAACCCAGGGGCTCGATTTGAACAAACTTGAATGCAACCCCCCAAAACTTTGCAAATGACATCAACTATTCAAGTAAGGTAACGGGTAAAGTGAATCCAGTTGTTCTATAAGGCAAAAAATTAAAATGTTTTGATTCTCAGGCAATCCCGCACAGAAACTGAACCCCATCATCGACATTTTTTATTGCCTTGCAGTGTCATCTGATATTACTACAAAATCGGGAGACTTGAAACTTTTTACATTTTTTGATATATGTGGGTAGCTGAAATTTGAATAGCATAACTAAAGACGGTCTACATCCTGCAACTTTGCAGTGTTTCAAGGCAAGTCTGAGCTGTCTGTATAGGCAGCAAAGACTTGCCGAGAAATGACTGTCAAGGCACTAAGCATGTAACTTGATAGTTTCTCCAAAGAGAGCATGTTGCAGTAAAAAATAATGAAAGTTGGAACTTTGCCCTTGTAGGTTAAAATAAAATGAGTTTGAATAATTTTGCACTTTCCATCTATTCTGTGTGTGAAAAGACTGCAGAAAGCCTCTCAATCCATGCTCATTATATGCAAGAAAAAAATAAAAATTAAAAATAAAATCCCCCTCCCCTCCCCTCAATGATTTGAAAATAAAATTGCCTGAGAATCAGTTAATTTATTTTGTGTGGCCTAAATGACTTCTATATGGTCATTTAGGCCACACAACTTTCAACACATGAGACTGGCTCCCATAACAATGGTGAAAGTCATTATCTGCCAAGTTTTGTAGCTTCACAATTTTTATCAAGTACATGCCTTGAAAATTTGTGAATAATTTCTGTTCCATTTCAGGAGAATCATTCTCCATGAGTAGTGCTTTCAAAATTCATCTCTGATCACTCAACTATCATTTAACCTTTATCTGTATTAGAAATTCATCTCAGTAAATTTGGTTTGACAAGGCTGAGATATGTATGTAAAATAAATAGTCAAGCATTTTCAATGTTTTAATCCTTTACCTAACGAATCACCTGCATCCGCCCACATAATTTGCAAATTCACAGTTGAAAGAAATAAATTTTTCGAAATATTTCAACAAAACCATATCATGTGACCTCTCATTGGAACGAGCTTATTGAGCTCATTCCAATGAGGGGTCACATGATATGATATGGTTTTGTTGAATTTTTTTTTTAATTTTAGAAAATATTAATTAAAATAATCAATTTTTATATCGTCTGCATTGGGTAAAGGGTTAAAGCATTGATGGTAAATGAATCCTAGTTTGTTAGTATATGACCTAACGTCCATAAAAGCCTTGCACTTTTCCACTTCCTGGAACCCTCAAAGACCCCTAAACTGACTCTATATAAGTGAGTTGAGAAGAAACTGTTTTCTTTTCCAGTCATAAAAACAGTGCACCCACAGGACTCAATTGGATTGTTTCATACTCACAAACAATATCACTGGCTGAGTGTCCGGACATGACATTAAGTACTGTTACTAACAACACTAAATCACATTATCTAATTTCATAAATACAGAGTAAGTGAAAAGAATTGTAACATAACATACATATGTTAGTAGAACTTATAAATAAATCTAAGACCATGAGAGTGAAAAGGTAAAAGCAAAAATATTTTTAGTTAAAAGGCAGCACATATAGGCATGTATCTCATTGATAAAGTGATAGTAACTTCTCACAAAAAGTAAAATGAAATCTCTCAGTGCTTACAATTTTCCTCCACAATGAAATTAATGTTGCCTCCCAAATATGGCTATAAGGCTGCATAAGATAAAATAAATTATAAAGAAAATATCTGTTGAATTCTTTTCCTTCACATCAACTGTGTAACAGATCAATTTTATTAGATGGGTGTCATTTTCAGCAGCTAGAGGGATACCTTCACCACAACCAAGACATTATGTACAGATATGAAATTTGTAACTTAACCGTTTAAGCATTCATGCAGCCTTGTTCAATGTGAAAAATCATTTGGCAGTCGACTTTGGGATTAAACATTAAGATTTTATATACTACACATTCTCAAGCAAATTTTGCTGGCAATACTTTAAATAGATACAAGGTTTCTGTAGGTAAGGACTGATATAATTCAAGGCCGTTTCTTAACAGCCAATCATTTATAACTCAGGTGTCCACTTTAGGAATCCTCCACCAAGACAATGGTAACTGAGTACTATTTCATCAGTAAAACAGAATTTGTTTACCACAGTAAACAAGCACTGCTTCAGTTCCCAGAATTCTAAGAGGTCCATTTAAAATTTACCATTTCTGAAACCATGACATTAACTGGTTGACTGCCCATATTTGTCTACTGAAGCCTATATTTGGGCAACACGCTTAAGTGCTGGTACTGCAACCCAACTGGTTGAGTGCTAGAAGCCACAATCATGACTCTATTGAAATGTGCTGAAACCCACTTTAGTGGAATTACACTTTATGCCTTAGCATGTTGTTTGTTCAGCAGTACAAAAATAAATGTTTATAGAAAATTGTCTTGTTATAATTTATTTATTTATTTATGAGAGTTTAACAACACTTTCGAGAGCCAGGGTAACCTTGTGTTGGACAGTTTTACAGGTGGAGGAAGCCAGAGTACCTGGAGAGAACAACCAAGCAATAGCAAGCACCTGTCAGACTCCCCAAAGTACTAATTCTACACAAGCAGAGTTAGCATTAGTTGAAGACAAGTGCACCATCGATGTGCAGTATGCCTTAGTACACAATGCCACTGTGACCCCACATGGGCAATTGGGATTAAGTGTCTTGTCCAAGGACAGAACGCAATTACTGCAGGTGGGATTCGAACAGAGGACCTCTCGGCTTGCAGCCTGCATCTCTACCTACTGAGCCACCACGCTCCATTGTTATAATTTATTGTCTTGTTATAATTTATTGAAGAGTGCTCACAAGCACTCTCAAGTGAATCGTAATAAAACAATTATTTATGACAAAGTTTTGCTAAACTAAAGTTCCTCTGGCTAGTTGCATGGTATCTTTGAAAATGAAATACTTGTTACAAATTGACTCTGAAAAATAACTTAGCACTCTTAAAGGCTTCATATTCTGAGGATCAGCTACATATCATCTTTGAAGTATGATTATTTCATCTGGAGGGGGTTCGTCTTTCTAAAATTTATGTCAGAATGTCTGCAGGCCCTCTCCCATAAATAGTAACCAGGCTCATCAAGCTTGTTCCAATGAGAGGCCACATGACATGGTTTCGTTGAAATATTTTCAAAGATTTGGAAAAATAATAATTAAAATAATGAATTTTGATATCGTCTGCACTGGCTAAAGGGTTAAATGAGTATTTGAACCGAGTGTTTATGACACTATAATTCCCTGATCATCTTACTTCATCAGTGCTTGCTACTGGATGCAAATCAACAAAGTACAGCAGAATTTCTCTATTGTGACAAGAAACACAAATCCAAATCTACAAGTGCAGCAGAACTACCAGTATTCTACGATAAGAGCTTTAGACTTAATATGGAGTCATGTTTTGAAATCAAACCAATTATTATTAACTCTGTAATAGATATTTCATCTTCTACCACCACATAATTATCGCCACCTTGGATGAAGTTATCTTTATAAGACTGACATAATAAGAGTGCGACACAGCATTCTGAAAGAGTTAAAAACAGCTGCAAAATAAAAGTGCTGGATGAGATGTTAGGAAGATACTACAAATTTATGTAGCTTGCCTTACCATCTTTATAGATTTTGTTGTCCTTGATTTGTTTTGGTGTAATCAAGTGGAGATCAGGCCCTATACTAGTATGGTCTCCTAGGAGAAAAGTTAAAATGAAAAAGGTATAGTAATTAGCAAGTCTAGTACCCAACTTCATCATTATAATCAAGTTAGTACCAAAGTAAGCAGAAAAGTAAAATATCTTGCTGCTGATTTTGAAGATTTTCTCAGTTTTGGATCAATGAATTTCATAAAATGAAATTTTTGCAACTCGGTGGTTCAAAGTAGAGAACTGTCTATCACTGGAAGCCAGTATCTTGAGACCAATGAGACATGAATCACGTTCAGTCAAAAGAAAATAATGAGTTGGGGGCTTTTTGTACAATTTATTGAAGGGTGCCTAAAACTACTCTGCAATAAGGTCATTAACATTGTTTACTGGGTATCTCCCACATTAATAAAATACTGTCCCAATTTTTTAAACTGTTTTATTTTCAGTCAATCGAAATCCACACTGACTAAAGCCAAATCTTTTTAACTTTTGATGCTAAATAAATATGATTGAAACTTAACCCTTAAGGGCCTGGGAGAGTATCCTGAATTCCGAACAGCCCACAGCCTTAAAATGTCCAGTGGCTTCACAGTAATTTCTGTAACTAGAAACCACTGTCTAGCAAATTTGCCTATTGTCAGCAGAACCTCCTCATGATGGCATATTAAGGGCACCTGTTTTGAGGTTGTAATAGTCGGAAATAGACCTATAAGAAGGATTATATATCACTGATGCAGGGTCAAGATTTTTCACGCATATAAGACTTGTCATTATAAGAGAATCAAATCCAGTGATATTTGTTCAAGTTATCATGGTAACAAGTTAAAAACAGCCAAAAATTAACTAATTAAGGGCCATAACTATACTCAGTATCGCTGAACCATATAAGTTTTCGAACACATTCAAGACATTGTTAAGAAAATCTTGAATACCAAATATTGACCAAATCCTTTGATATTTGTTCAAAGTTATCGAGGTGAACACAGGCAAAAATAAACTAATTAAGGGCCATAACTCCATTCAGTATGGTCAAACAGCACCAGTCTTCTAAATCATTTAAGACATTGTTAAGAAAGTCTAACATACAAAATATTGGCCAAATCCATTTATACTTGTTCAAGTTATCGTGAGAACAAGAGAGGTTACGTCTGCCCGCTGAAGGACTAATGATTTCTAGGAAAGTAAACATTTCAAATTTCGGAAACATTTCAAAACCTTTTCAGTACTTGTTCATTTATTAAAAAAAAGATGTTCTCCCTCATCTGAAAATTCAGAAAACATTACCCATGACACAAGAATATTTTTTGTATGACTAAATTGGAACCAAATACATTTTGGTGAAAAAATTATTACTGCAAAAATAAGTCTATCACTCTTATCAGTTAGCATGTTATATTTATTAACCCTTAGATCCCAAGGGGCTGCTTTTAGGGCCCAGGAACATGATACATCATAATTTCATTGAGTAGGATAGCTGCTAAGTGAATGTGTGGGGAAGACCAGTCAATATTTTCAATGCGCAGACCCAAGGAAAATATTAATTGATTTACCCCCAAATAATCAACATGGACTCTTCCAATTGCTGCCATTGAACTGCCATGGAGTATACCACCAGGGTTCAAGGGGTTAAGTTTGACTGAAAGTCACTTTCAACTTGCGAGAATAGTTCTTTGTCAGTAACACAATATAAAGTCTTGATAACCTACTAATATACATCTTGGTCCATTCAAACCAACAGGAATCAGATAACATGCTTTACAACAAGGGAAGTGTGTGGACATAACCTTGGGCTTCTAGGCATAAAAGGCAGTGATTATATAACATTACACTTCTATGAGCCAAAAGACTTGAACTGCATACAGGGTTCTCTTTTACCACTAACACTTGTCTTGTAACAACCACTTTTACCAAGTATGGGGGACCTATTATATGCTTTTAATTCCTGCCTGTTACTTTCCTCCAGTTCCATATTTAAAAATCTGTAGGGAACACATGTTCCCTATGGATTTCTGTTGACAGACTATTTTCAAACCTGACGTCATGGATCCATCAAAAGAACTCAACTCCACCCCTTTTCATAATCAATCAGGAGAAACATCTCATTCTGACCCAGATCAATTTGGAAGCTCCACTGACAGCAGATAAATCAAATGTCAATTGGAAAATGTTTTTGTTCGAATCCACCAAAATCAATGAAATTAAACTTTTTGTGTAAATGGGGAGTGATTTTATAACACTAAGTTCTGACTAAGAAGCGAATATCCCCCAGATAAGGGCAGCTAATTTCTTAAAAATATGAATAACTAACCTATTTGGACACAATTTTTATTTATATTTTTTGGTTTACACGTATCGACCTGTCACTCGTGTTTGCCAATCACAGATAAGTTTTGTTTATGTTTTTATTTCAAGCAGTCGTCAGAACTGTTAAATTTTACAAATAAGACCAAATTTGTAAATTAATGAATTCTATGTCATAAATGCATGTAATAAACTCAGAATGCCATGATGTGTGAACGCATTCGTCAATATGGCACTCAAGCCATCGTGGAAAGATTGAATTTCAATACTGCACCACTCATTCTATCCTTCTGCACAGGCACTATTGCAGTATTAACAAATGGATTCACACATCATGACGTTCTGTATTCGTATGTGAGGAAAGTTAATAAAATACATATAACAGTTGTAACTCTATCATCTGATTAATTGAGATCTTTCCAATAATTGATCAGATGATAGTATTAATCTGCACATGACAGAAAAATCATAAAACATTATCAACAGGATACAGGTTAATAAAAAATGGTTTCCCTTCTTCAGATGATCACATGTTGGTCAAGTCAAATTAAATGAAAAGAAACAAAACAATTTATTTCAATTGACCAATCAATATAAGCCACTGAGTGACTGACTAACTAAAAACCTATTCCAACTGAACTTCTTTGAGAATACAAGAACCTGACATCATTTTCTGGGAAGTTTTCAAGAGCTTTCAAATGATCCCAGGGTAACATGCAGTACCAACAAAATATTAAGTGAGATGAAAATTTTAAAAGATTAAACAACACCCTTATTTTAAATAGAATCATACCAACTCAAGTATGACATTAAAGGATACCAAATTCAAAACATATATTCCTTTTTAGCAGTTTTTGAGTGACATACATATGGTATGAGACAAGTGAATTAATTATTACTAACAATGATAACCACCAGCAGCAAGATAGAAATAGATGACAAAGAATGAAAGATGAAGATATGAAGAATATTTAAACTTTTTATCAAATGAAAAAACAATATACTGATACAGGGAAAAATGCAGGGATTTCCAATAACAGGCATCAAGTGGTTAGAACTTTTCTGACGCATGCATGAAAAAATACAGCTGCTTTCAAAGTAATTAACACTTAAATGTGTTTTTATTACACTTTTTTATGCATCTTACATGTATCTGCTCATTTGTTTACAGAGATTTTAAACAACTGGACTCAATCCTGTCAGTTTTTCTGAGAGCCTGTGTAACCAATTAAGTAGCCATTTAATTAAAACAGACTAACTGGGCACAAAGAAAGCTTGGAGCCATACTAAACTAGTTGAAGACTCATGTACCATTAAATCCTTGCCATACAAAATCTGCCAAATAAAGCCAGCCACGCATATCCTCCCTTGAGTGCACTGGTGCAACATCTGCAAGGCTAAAGCATAGAGCTGGGAGGTTTTAATTTTTCAGAATTTTTGGTTTAGTTTTTTCTTTGTGTAAAGAACATATAATAAATAAGACTTCTTTACTTGGAAAAAATCTTCAATATCTTCAATGACATCACTCGCCTCAGAAAAGCTGTATGTACATGTAAGTATCACCAGTGCGTGCAACCTAACCTCCCACTGATCACCTTTATGGGTTCTACGTTTTTTGGAATGGAACTGAGCCAGGAAACCAAATAACCACCCTGCTCTTCTAAAGCATTGTAGATGGCGCCTTGATGCACTCAAAGGATGATGTAAAAATCAACATTAAATTTTTTTTTTTTTTTTTCAACATTTGCTTCCAAAACACAGTTTATGATGCCTTGTTTTGGAACAAGCTCGATCTCCTTCCAATGAAGGGTCAGAAACTATATTTTACAAGGAAAAAGTCAATATTTTCAGTTATTTAAGAAAAAGTAATCAAAGTATCATTTGTAATTCACAACAGGCAGTAACATACACCACAGCATACTTTGCCACCATGCTCACATTAAAGCATTCAAAATAAATATCTGACACAAGGACACAAAACAAGTGAAATGTCTTCCAACTTACAGAACTGAAACCCCCCACCAAACATCGCTTTGATATTTCAACAATCTAACTGATACTGATACACCCACAAGCAGCCAAAGTCTTGCACTTACTGATAAATTACTCAAATAAAGACAAAAACTCTACATACTTTTTTTCAAACGTTCATTCTACAAGCACATGGAGGGGAGTGAGAATAGAACTCCTATAGAGAGAATACAACAAGTTGTACTGCAATCACTGGCATGAACTTCTGCAAGTGCTGGTGCAAATTCACAGACTGGTTAAAATTCATAAAAATTCAACATTTTCTTGGATATGACGGAATATATTCCAGCAGCAACTAAATAACAAAGCCTAGTTTCTTGGACGTGACGGAATGTATTCCAGCAGTAACTACATAACAAGGCCAAGTATGGGCATTTTATTTTTAACCTGGTATTTAATTTTTTAATACCTAAATTATCACAACGATCTATTCAACCCACAAAGAAGTATAATCCTGCACAGAAGGTATTTCTGAAAGAACCATATATATTATTCACATGAAACCTCATTTAACAAGTGATTTGTTGTATCTGAGACTCTCCCAGTTCCCTACCTACACTATGTAAAATATAAAGTGATAATCCAGGCCCCAAAATCCAATTTATTTATTGGTGTTTAAGGTCACATACTTATGCACAATGGCTAATACTGACACTTTTACGGGTGGAGGAAGCCGGAGTACCCGGAGAGAACCACCGAGCATCGATGAGCAACTGTTAGCTCCTCAACATTCTAACTGTTCAAGCTCCGCCCAAGAAGGGTTACAGCGGTTGAAGACGTGTGCACTATTGACGTGCAGCACACCTTAGTGCATGGCATCATCTTGCCCCCATGTAGGCAACCGAGATAAAGTGCCTTGCCCAAGGACACAACGTGGGTTGTCCCAGACGAGGATCGAACTCGGGACTTCTAGCATAGAAGTCCAACAGTCTACCACTCCCCCCAAATCCAATCTAACACCTAAAATATTATTGGGTCAATCTACAGCTTGCTTTGAAACCAACTATATGGCTATCAAATGACTGAAGTTAGTTTATAAATAAGCCACTAATGTTTTGAATCAGTAAATAAAGACATGCAAGGAAGGATCACTACAGGTTATTATCATGTTACAATACATAAGCAATACATTAAATTTCAAAAACAGAAGAGAGGTCACTCAAAATGAAAATTTAAATGGACTAATGAAAAAATTTTATTTCAAAATAATGAACCCAATACATATTTCAAACCTTTTGGGCTTGGACAATTTTTTACCAAATTTCTTGCAAACATTACCTGCAAACCTAGAGGCTTGACAGTTATTTCTATTCAAGTCTTGGCTGCCTTTGAAAGCAGCCAAGACTTGGCTAGAAAACACTAGCAGAGTAGTTTGAACATAACCTGGAAAATTTCCTTATGGCAGCATGACAGGACACCTGTTCTTAAGCCACGGGGTTTTTTCAAATTCTGAATTAGGCACATAGAATTAACCATCAGTTTAATAGATTCCAAAATTATTTTTAAAGAATTAGTTGTTTTTCAAATTCTGAAACATAGCTTATGACCTCTGACTGCAAGGAGCTCAATGAGTTCATTCTTATGTGGGGGTCATAAGTTACGGACAACAATTTGGAAGAAAAACTGAAAAAGGAGAAAACTGAGAGAGTTTTTACATAGACCTTTAAAAATCACTTTTTAGAAGACAGGAATGTTACTTTCTTAATTTTCTTGCCACTTTGAAAATTGCCAGTCACTGACAATAATTCTTGGAAAAATCTATTAAAGAGTTTTCCAAACATGAAGGTTGATGCTAATATTACATGCGACATAAAAATGAGAAATAAATTTTCTTTCAGCTACCCCAAAAGTCATTTCCACTGGTGGTGTTACACTACCAATAAAATAAAACTTATTTAACCCACGACACACTGATGTTAAAATATCAAAACTTTAAGCTGCTAATTTTTCTCATATTGCAACTTGGAATTTAAGGATTTCAGCTTTGTTTGACAGAGCTCATTGAGCTCTGTCAAACAAGACTGAATTGATTAAATTCTGAGTTGCATTATGGGAAAAATTTGCTGCTTGAAATTTCAGTATTTTGACATCAGAGTGTAGAGGGTTAATGAACTAAGTTTTAAAATGATATTATGGACAATAATGTAATAAAGTTAAATGGAACAGAACCACAGATTTCCTGGAAAAATAATTACAAAGCTCTACAAATTAAGAGAATTTTCCCATGGAAATCACAGTAGTACAGCACAGCTTGTTTGCAGTAGAAAACAAGTTCTGTGTCAACTGAATCATAGGCTCGGGCAACAATGCCTTGGGGTGTGAGTTTTGAGTCGAACAGGCCTTGTAAGTATGATTCACAAAACCTGACTTAAAACACAATATAGCCATAGATGCTCAAAGTGACACAAATAAACAAATACTCTTAACAGTATGGGAGAAGTTGGAAATATTCATACAAAAATTCTGGTATGTTTCAGTAGAAAAAATAAAATTTGCCTGTTAAAAAAAATTGGTTCCAACCCTTCACCTAATACAGCTGTACTCAATGATATCGCTTTTTAGATTTTAATCCTTCGCACAATGATGCTGAAATACTGAAACTTTAAGCCACAACCCTTTCCCATAATGCAACTAGGAATTTAACCAATTCTCTGCCTTGTTTGACAGAGCCCATTGTGCTCTGTCAAACAAGATTGAATTGTCTAAAATCCTGGTTGGGAATAAAATGATGCTTGAAATTTCAAATTTTGACATCAGTGCACACAGGGTTAAAGTCCCTTGCAGCAGAAATGACAACAAAATTGTGCTATCAACATGAGTAGGAAGTCAGTGTTAGTTCAATTTACGTTTGTGTAATGCCAGCAATCAAGCAGAAGTTAAATGGTTGCCAAAAAATGTTGAAAAGCACTTCCCTACAAGTAGGACACTCAAAGAGATTGACAAAAAATAAATGACATGTTTCTTATTTGACATTAGTGAATTGAGGAAAAATAAGTAATTAACAGTCAATTTTCCAAGCAATTACAAATTTCCCCCATTTTGAATTTCTCTACTGTTAAAGTGAGTTCACTAAAAATTCCATGTGAGAACAACTGCAAAAAGGAGGGTAAACATTTGTGAATGTTGGGGAGAAAAAAAAACCATTTTTCAAATGTACTTATCTCCCTTTAGCTCCTTTCAGAGGATTAGTAATGAATAATTTTGATAATAAAATGTACTGCTTTATGTACGATTATGACAGCAAAATACAAAAATATTTGTAGCATATATGTAAAGGAATTAATGTAATTTATTCCATAAAAGCTTAGCAAAAATAATTTCTTACAGCAAATTTAAGCATAAAAGGTGTTATGTACTCAGGATATGTGTATTTCATTCCAATAACTCTTCAGAAGTTAAAATAGTTTTTCTTTGTTTTTAAAACCAAGACATTCATTTATCCATATGTCACAGCACTTATATGCTGCATCACCTAGTGAACAGACGGCTTAATTCTTTACTCTGTGCACACAATATCAAAATTTATTATTTTAAATATTATTTTTCCAAATTTTTCGTAAAACTGACACAAAACCATATCATGCGACCTCTCATCGGAACAAGCTCAATGAGCTTGATCCAATGAGGGGTCACTTGATATGGTTTTGTTAAAAAATTATATTATTTCAATTGCTCAATTTAGAAATCACACAGGCTGTTGCAGCCAATTTGTAGGTTAAAGGGTTAAACTTTATCTCACATGAGAGGACAGCAGTTGCAAAAAACATATTTCTTGAATAATTAAAAATTTTCATTTTTGTCTCAAAATCCAGCTTATGACCGCTATTTGGAATGAGGAGTTGTAAGCTATATTTTGGAGAGAAACAATTTTAAACTAACAATAACTGACTGGCAATTTTTATGCATAGTGCTGGCCAGATATGACGATTGTGTCAGGTAAAGGATTAACCCTTCACCGAACAAACTGGGTAAATATACTCATAATACAATCCACAAAATAGCTATTCACATTTCTGAAAAAGATTTCATCCAAATGATACCCCATGGTCCCTCATTGGAATGAGTTTACCTGGTTCCAGTAAGGGGGATAACATTTACCTAACAAACTGGAGAAAATCCACTCAGGCTACAATAACGAATTTCAAATTTAGTAAGCTTAGCTTTTAAATTGTAGAGTTCTAGATTATTTTTGACAGCTTGAATTTGTTCATACAGATTTGTGTTGCCTTTTGGCACTCTCCAAGAGTCCAATACCAATCTCTGTCATCAAAATAGTTTTTCTTTGAACAGGTTCTGAGGCACACACAAAATATATATATCTTCCACACAAAATTCCTATAAGGCCACACAAAGCAGATCTTGTTTGTCAGGCCATTTTTTTGTAAAATTAAATACGGGCGGTTGTTTTTTAGTTTAGATTTCGTTCTTTGTAATTATTTCTTTGCCATCATAAGTTCATATTCTTGGTTTGTTTTATGTTAGCCTCATAATCTACAGAAAAGCAAGGGTGGTGTTGTATTTTGTCCCTTGAGTGCAAGTAGGCTTTGCAATGCTTCACCTTCTTGCGCTCAAGGAACAAATTTATCAATTTTATGAACTTGGGTAAAATATCAGACATAAACCATTTAATTTTTATTTTTTTCAGTTTGCATTGGCTATAAAAAGAGAGCATGCGGCAGCCAAAATGACCCTGTGAGATGGCCTGAGAAACAGATTTTTAACTTTTCAGTCATGACTGCTGTATTTTCTTTCATGACAATTTGATTATAAACAGGTCAGAGAAATAGTACATGTGAAGCATTTCTGTTCAATTCATTGACAAGCAAAGTTATTGCTCTGTGATGTCATGTACACCACCCTCTCATTTCCAAATATGCTGTCTATGTAAAAAGAGGTGTGTGTGAGCTACAGCATTTGAACTTTTGCTGAAATCAATTTAGACAAAACTGATAAACTAGTAGGTAGAGATCAACTTTGAGCCCAAAAATTCAGCTTCACAAAATGAAAGAAATTTTCTTGAAATATAACATCTGACCCCTCAAAATTTTTGTATTAGGTGAGTGTTGGTGGTGGGTGGAGGAAGAAAAGACACATATCACAATATTTTATCTCTCCTTGCTCTACACACACTTTGGAACAAACAATTTCAGAAATCTGATCAAATGAGATATGAATCATATGTGAAGAATAATGATTATTGTTTCCAAGCAAGATGATTACTCCTACTGAAAAATAATATTTAGAAGAAATTGGCTTTTCAGGGAACTCTTCAAGTCAGATATTCTTATACTGTGAATAAGGCCCCACAAAGCAGATCTTCTATTTCATGCGGGTGGGCATTTTTTTATTTTATTTTTTATTTTTGTAATTATTTCTTTGCCATCAAAAGCTTGTTCTTGATTTGTGTTAGGCCTCATAATCTACACAATAGCATGGGTAGTGGTGCATTTTGTTTCTTGAGTGCAAGAAGGCTTTGCAATGCTAAAGCATTGCAAAGCCTTGTTGCACTCAAGGGACAAATTTTTAAATTTATTAACTTGGTTAAAATATCAGACATGAACCATTTAATTTTCATTTTTCTAAGTTTGCATGGTTATAAAAAGAGAGCATGTGGCTGTTAAAAGGACCATGTGGGAGGGCCTGAGAAACAGATTTTTAATTTTTTTAGGCCTAAAGAATCTAAATTTATTCATGAAATACTTCCCACTAAGTTGTTTTTAGCCCTTAACATAACAAACCAAGAGACAACAAACACTTGCAACAAATGTGTTTTGAATAACTAGTACCGTTCATTTTTTCAAACCATAGTTTTACCTTCACTGGAATGAACCTGTTGAGCTGGTTTCAATGAAAGGTCATAATCTCTGTTTTGGAGGCAGAAATTGAAACAAGAAAATCAGTAAAACTGATGGATGCTCCCCAACAGTTGACTTAATTAATAAGCAGATTTGTAAAATTGTGGTCCCCTGCTATAGGAAATTATTTGGCACATGTCTTTGAAATGCAAGGATCATAACTCTGGTGAAAAATATGCAGGCAACAAAGCGTCGATTATATGCTCCCCCAAATTTTTTCTGGGAGCATAAAAATAATAAAATTTTGATGGAGATTTTTGTTAAATGCGATGGCCATATGTGACCATTATGTTTGATTAAGGGCTAACAGAAGGGGGTAAAAGAAAGCATAATTATAATGCGATAACAGTAAAAATATGTTCAGTTCACGGTTAATATTCATGTTGCCCATTCTTAACCCCTTTACCTAACAAGACCAGGACACATTTGCAAAAAATTTCTTCAATTACATAAAGATTTTCATGTTTTGCCTGAGAAGTGTAGCTTATGACTTCTCATTGGAACAAGAGTCATAAACTATGTTTTGGTGGTAAAAATTGAGAAGATAGTGCTGAACAATTTTGCATGTCATGTTAGGTAAAGTGGTTAAGAATTGTCCTCCAGGTACCAGTTACTTTTTACTGCAACAAAACAGGTGCTCCCACATAAAGTCTATCAGTAAACTTGCAAGTTACATTCTAAATATCCTGGTAGCTGTTTCAGTGCAAGTCTTGGGTGCCTATTTGGATAGCCAAGACTTCTCATGAAACAATTAGAAAGCCACGGTATAAGGAAAGTCAAAGTGCATCAAAAATGTATAAAAAATCCAGGCCTTTAAGAATTAGGCCTCCAAAAATGTTTTGATTCTCATGCAATTCCTCACTGAAATTGAACCCCTCCTGCATTGGATGTTTTAATTGCCTTGTGGTGTCTCTCTTCCAATATTACTACAAAATCCGGAGATTCAAAACTTTTTACATTTTTTGATTGATGTATGTAACTGAAATCTGAAGAGCATAACTAAAGGTAGTCTACATTCTGTTGCTTAGCAGTTGTTTATTGGCAAGTCTTGGCTGCCAAAAAAGGCAGCCAAGACTTGCTTAGAAATGACTGCCAAAGTACATAGAATGTAACTGGCAAGTTTTCCCAGACAGAATGTTGGGGCACCAGTTTTGCTGCAGTAAAAAGTGATCAAAGTAGGAATTATGCCTTTGAGCATTGAAATTAAATGAGTTAATTTGTAAATTATTCCGTTTTTATATATTCTGTGTGTGAAAAGACAATAGAAAAGCCTCTCAATCTATGCTCTGTATAGACAAGAAAAAAAAATAACAACAACCTTCCCTCGCTCACTGATTTGGAAAAAAAAAATACTTGAGAATCAATTAATTTATTTTGTGTGGCCTTATATGAAGAAAAGAAATTGAAAAATCACTTGGAAATCTGTATTTCGTTAGAGGTTAAAATTGAATTTCTGAGGAGAAGAGATACACTGCCCTGCTGAGAGTTAAGAAATTATGCAAGCCATGTTTGTGAAAGTTTAGAAAGTTCAGAAGTATATGGAATGTCAGTTAATGCATATGATAAATGAGACAGCGACACAAATAAATGCCATTAAAATGCAAATATACTTTATGAGTTATGATTTATACATAGACAGGGAATGTTAGAAACGAAATAACATCACGCACCATAAAACATGAACACAAAAAAACTAAAAATATTTAATGACATATATTTACAAATTAATGTACTGAGCCACACATAATTAAAAACTATACTGATAACTTGTGCAGGACTTAGTAATGGCGCATATTAAATTCATTTGACTGCCTAGACATTCTTATGTTAATTTCAACTGACATGTTGCTAAGATGATGGTGGTACCAGAACAATGAGCTTCAGAATACATGGTAGAGGATCCAATATGAAGTTTCAAAAAAGATAGAGATGAAATCAGGAAATCGAATTAGAAAAAAAGAAGGGCAATTTCATTATGTTGTCTTTGTTACTATAGTAACCAAAGTTGCTTCCATCTCTGATGATAACGATACCAGAAAAGAATTCTTATTTATTTACTGGGGTTTAATGACACTTTTGACAGCCAGGGTCACCTTTTGTCAGGCAGTTTTATGACTAGAGGAAGTCAGACTACTTGGAAAAGACCACCAAGTTGAAGCAAGCAACTGTCAGAATCCCCAACATACTAACTCTGCAGAAACAGGGAAAGTATTTTGAAGGAAAGTGCACCATCAAAATGCAGTGTGCCTTAGTACAGTACCTTAGTACTGCTCAGGTGGTCACTCCCCTTTGGAGTGTGTTCTAGTGGTAGTGCACTTGTCATGTATGTTACTCAGATATTGGCAATGTCATATACAAACTGTAAGAAAACTGTTTAGCCTCAAACTTCAAAAAATATGTTTTCACTTTTTAAAGAAAAAATAAAGTTTTTGAATTAAAAAGAAAAATGCATTAGGGCAGGGTTCCTGCAGGCAAGGACTAATAAAAATCAAGGCTATTTCTCGATATATTTCAGCATTTTTCAAGGCCCGACAATAGCCAAATTTAAGGATTTTAAAGACCCTGCCTTCACTGACCTAACAAGGAACAGTAGTCATTAACCCTTCCTCCCACCTCCCAACAAGGGAAGTGCAAGGAGGTGGTAATGACTGGAGGTCCTAGTTAGAACTATGCCTTCACTAACTCTGGCATATAAAACTATATAGTCATGATTACATGTTTTGTCAGCATTTTTATTTCGAGAGTATTCAAGGCTTTTCAAGGCCTCCTGACACAATTTCCAGCCCTTGTATGACCCTTAGTCTCTGTTCCTTGAATCCAAGTCCCAGAGGGAATCCTGTAGGGTCAATTTAGCTCTTAAACTGCAGAATATTTTCTTTTATTTTTTCATAAAATCTAGTAATAGCTGCAATAAAGTAGCCCTGTCTGGATTTGATGAAAAAATTCAACCAAATGCAGCTAAGAACTCATTCATAACAGGCTTGATGCTATCTATGGGATAAATTATGTATGACAGAGGCATGGTTACAACTACTTCTGATGACAAGAGTATTGTTGTCCTGTCGGGAATATTGGCCAACAGCATGCAAAGAGTTTAGTGAAAGGTAACATGAAAGAAATAGGACAGAAAAGATGAACAAATAAAACATATTCTACGCTATAACTGAACAGAGGCTTTTCAAATATTTTGTTCTCTTTGATGGATATTCCCATTTAAAGTGTGACAATGTGATGGCTAAAATAATCAATTGTTTAAAAACCAACTTCATGCTTTTGTACGAATTATTAAAAGTGGGTATGATATTATGTGTGATTTAAAAATTGTCTAACATACTGCTCAAGACACTTCTCTGTGTGTGAATGTTGATGCACTGTTTATAATCCCAAAAAGTTAATCAGTCAGAACAAGGCATTCAAAAGTAAAAACAATAGTGTTACAAATTACCACTGAAACTTAATTCAGCTTTGCAACAGTTGAATACACTTGTATGACATCTTTTACAAATATTTATTACGGAATTAAAAACCTTGACACCAAAATGGATTTAATTTTGACCATCCTATAGTCTCAACTTTTTGATATTCAAGAAATATCTTCCCTTTTGTTTTTTTTTACAGACTTGGTCTGATGCATCCGACTGATATTTTTAGATTTTCAGTAGGACATAAGCTATTAATAATGAAATACACATATCCCGTTTGATAAAGCAATTCTATTGAGTTAGCTTTAATTTGAAAGCACTATGCTGAAAATGACATTATGTCACCAGAACTAACCATCTTCAGGCAAGTAATCCTTAGTTTTGTTTTTCTTTCCTCCATCAGTTACACTAGTCCCACTCCCGGAACAATCACATTTCATGGGAGGGGCTATGGGCTGTGTTGGTGGGACTGATGAACTTGTTGTTGTTGTGGTAGTACTTGTCTGAGCTGTAAGATTTTAAGGACACATTCAAAAATAAACTAATGAAATGAAAATAAAAAAAATGAAAATTATATATTAAACATGCATATCACAATATCATATTTAACACTAAACCCATTGCAAAAGCCAGAACAGATGGTTAATACAGCCCACAATAATTCAGGGTTCCTGCAGGCAAGGACTGATAAAATTCAAGGCCGTTTCTCAATATATTTCAGCATTTTTCAAGGTCCTACAATAGCAAAATTCAAGGATTTTCAAGGCCTTGCCTTCACCAGTCATAACTGGGACATTTGGTCATTATCCTACAAGGGAAGTGGGAGAAGTGGGTAATGACCAGAGGGACACAGATAGGACTATGTCTTCACTAACTCTGGCATGTAAAACTATATAATTATGATTACATGCTCATCAGCATTTTTTATTTTGTGAATAGGCAAGGCTTTTCAAGGCTTCCTGATACATTTTCCAGGATTTCAAGGTCTTGAATGACCTTTAATAAAATTAAAAGCCATTCCTTGAATCCATGACCCTGTTGGAACCCTGTAATTACAGGTTCAAACATGGGCTTTGAGTCTCTATTGCAAGTTCAATACAAGTATCAAAATTAAATCTACTCAATAAATAAAGGATTATTTTTCCTGTGATTTTTCATGCCTTGGCTCTTTTTAGGCATAAACAAGACTTCGCTAACAACCAAAATTGATTTCTATGAACAATTGCACTGGGTAAAGATTGAGAAAAAAAAAGCAAATGAAAATAATTATAAGCAAATGAATGAAATGGTCTGTAAACTAATGAATGCAACAAGTACAAAAAAGACAAAATATATAACACTGACATTTAAAACATAGCAACCTGCTGTAACATATAACCATTCAAATGCAAAGTGCATAGAACCTCACCAAGCCGTGTGTGCCAGTTTGATTAATTTAAAAAAAAATTTTTTTAACTCTCTTACCAACAAAACTCTGTTTATAACAACTGAAGATGAAAAATTTGTGAAAAGCAGAAAAATCCTCTTTCCCCCCAAACGAAATTCATTTCCAGTAAAGCAACCTTTGTTCTGCTAAATTAATTCTGTATTATGGTAGTTTGAAACATACTTATCACAATGTTTTTTGAAGAAAAAACCCGAAGGAAAATGAGATTTCCACAACAGCAATGACAGAAATGCTAGGAAGAAATTCTGTTTTGACATCAGTGTGCAGTGGGTTAATAATACTGCCATCACATATCTATACATATAAACATGTATCAAAGCAAAGATTTACCTTGTTCATAGGATATAGCACCAAGAATGAAAGTCACAGAACTTTACCTGTAGTGGACTTAACTTAAAATGCACTTGAATCTGGACACACCCTACCATCCCGATTATAGAATTACATTAGGGCAGGGTTCCCTGAAATACAATGCTTTGACACATCTTTATTATCAGATAAAATGTAGCCCCTGTACATGTCATGATGTTTATGTTCCTTTGTTTCTTGGTGTTTAAGATCACTTCAAGCATCTGTGGATGGATTGTAACCACAGAACAAGTATAAAATGAACCTCAGATGGTACTGTCCTCTGTGGAAGACTCACAATCCACACCAGGCATTGGTTAACGGTTCTTATTATACCAGATAAACAGGGAGTTGGCTCAGTGGTTAAAGCATTAAACTTTAAACAGAAAGACTGACAATTTGATTTTGCCTAGTGATAACTGTGTTATGTCCTTGGGCATGACACTTAATCCCAATTACCCAAGTGGTACTGTGTACTAAGGCATACTGCACATCGATGATGCACTTGCCTTTAATTGCAGCTTGTACTGAGTTAGTAAGAGAGTTTGACCACTGCTCAGTAGTTCTCTCTGGGGTCTCCGACTTGCTCCACACGTAAAACTGTCCGAGACAATATGACAATGGCTGTTGAAAGTGTCATTAAACCCCAATAAATAAACAAACAAACCCATTAAACAAAGCCTTGCTATCATATTTATCAAGCTGTGCTTCACTTCCCAGGGTTCCCAAGGGGAATGATGTTTACTTGATTCTTTCACTGGTATTCTCTAAAAGACAGAACAGTTTATGAGAAGTTCTTTCTGCTAATCATTTAATCTATCTTCAGTATTTTAAAGAGAAATAATGTCATGTCAAATTATCTTTCTTGAACATATTATCAAATCAAGTCATGGCTGATTATCAGCAGCCTTGACTTGATTTGAGAACATTTCAAGAACTGACTGGATCTACAGAAAATCAATTGGTAAAGGGGTTAACAATTCAACTTAAAAAACTAATCCCTAACACTTCTGAAAGTGAACAGCTCAAGTTTCCAATGTTTCTTCTAACAAAGCATGGAATTTGAAATTCTACAAAATGCTGACGTTACACACAATGAGACAGTTATCTAAATCCAATACAGCCAATAAGTTACTTTTCAATATATTCATTGAAAATGTTCATTTCAATATATTTATTGAAAATGCAGGCATGTAGCCAGGATATCAAAGTTGTTTTTTTTTGGGGGGGGGGGGGGGGAGGGGGACAAGAGTAATATCTAGGGGAGGGGGGCATACAGAATATGATTTGCTGCTTCATCTGAGCCTCTCATTGGAAGGAATCTGCCCCCCCCCCCCCTCCCCCACCAAGGAAAAATTTTGAAACTTGAGACAAAAAAATGCAATTTCTTTGACTCTGAATCCGTTTGTGTCCCTAATTTATAAGTTGTGAAAGGCATCAATGATTAGGCCACAATGTGGCCTAATTATTGATGCCTTTCACAACTTATAAATTATGGACACAAATGGACTCAGAATCAAGGAAATTGCTAGATATTAAAATTTCTTGTCTGATGTGCCCTATATGGGTACTGTTGACTTGATCTGAAGCACTGCAAAGTCTTCTTTGCATTACTGAGTACTTTTAGAGATTGCATTTTACAACCCCTGGTCTTTGTGAAGCTTCACTAAAAAATCTGGATTTGACACTTCAGGTTTTATTCTGTTGAAATTTGAAACAAGTAAAAAAAATAACGTTTTTGGTAACACATATACATTAGGACATACGGAATTAAGAGAAAAAATGGAACATGTGCTACAACCCACAAAATACTTGGATAATGTCCTCTATTCATCCCATTCCAAGTGTAACAAGGAGTAAAAATAGTAAAAAGGTAAGAAAAACAGTCATGCACAATGACACATGGTTGCTGGGCCAGGCACAATGATGGGTTTGTTTTCACAGAAGTAATTTGCCTCATCTACTAAATGTTTGCCCCATATAAAAAAAACAACAACTTAGAATTTCCATTTTAATAGAAGCTTTGAAATGTTTTGCTTAAGCCAACTGAATACTACTATATGACATACTTTTGGAAAGCGCTCTGTGAACTCTGTGAACCCTTTCCAACTGTTTTTCAACTAAAAGTCTGTGATTTTCTCAATGAAAAAAAAGTCAGAAATGAATTTGAGTTGTCTGTCTGGACTGATCAGATCTGACTTGTCTCTGCAACCCTAAATATTGGTGACAATGATACATTTGACTGGAATAAAATAGCTTACCCTCCGGCTCATCTGGACACCGCACATCTTTCCCTTCAAATATATTTTGTAACCTGAAAAAAATTGATCACAGAAATAACCAAACTGCATTTGTTTGATTTCTATTTGACAAAGACTGTAAGATGTACTTCTTGAAAATTTTCTACCATAATTTTTATACACTACTGGTCAATGTCACAATTATATAAATAGTTAACCATATTCAAACTCTGTAGTACTTTACTATAAGGCTCTGAAAAGATTGGGAATTTGAATTGATTTTGACGATGGAATGGTTTCGCACGCCATAGGCGTGCAGGGACAGTTTGGGACAAATCCCTTCCGACCCTCATTGACGGTTTGTTTTCGTTGAATGTCAAGGCGTGGTAGAGGAGGAAAAGGAAGGAGGGAGGAGGCTTACCCCCGCTTGGGCTTCTTCCAGCTCTTTTTCTTTAGAGGTGGTTGAGATGGTGATGTGGAAGTCGATGATGTTGCTTTTAGTGATTGGATTGCGTCTAATGCCTTTTTGGAGTTTGCTTGGATTTTTCCCTGAACTCGCGGGTTTCAGAGATGGCTTGTTTTCCTATCTCAATTGCTTGTTCTTTTGCTCTCTGTCTTCGGTGGTGTCTGCAAACTGAGGTGGCTGTATTGCTGTGATTGAGACACCCGGGCTGTCCGGTAGAGAAGGAAGTGGGGAGTGAGGGGGGGGGGGGAGGTGGTGAAAATGCAACCTCCACTTCCTCCTCAGTCTCCCCCAGACGTTCCTCATCCAACAGAACCGGCTCAGGAGCTGGCAGTTGGTTGGGTGTACTAGTGGGACTAGGAGGGGAACTGGCAGATGCCTCCAGAACCTCTATCCTCTTGCTCACTTCTTTCTTCCCCTTCCAGAAGGCCTCCAAGCACCAGGCATCCCTGCGCTTGGTCGATGGACTCTTCTTCCTGTTCTTTCTCTTTCACTCTTCAGGGCCTCCGTGCCCCTTTGGGTGAGGACCAGTGGGAGAGGGTATCCTCTTGCCAAAGGTACTACCTCTCCCCGAAGAGGGTGGTGTCTTGCTTGTCTCTATTTCAAATTCCAGGCTCAGGTTGACTCTCTTGTCTGTCTCCTGGACAGTCCAGGTGACAGGGCAAGAGATGCCCAGAAATGAGATGATTCTGACGAGTCTTTCTGGTAATTCTACTGTAGCCATGATTGATTAATCAGGTGCTCACACTCTGAAGTCAGAGGTGCGAATGCGTGATGACCAGAATTGATTTCAAACCGTCACAATTAAATTTGAATCAATTGGCACCTTCACATTTTGACAACTTGCAAATCAATATAATACATCTAATACTCTGAGGATTCAAATTCTTCAGGAGCATCATCACCACCTTTCGAAGGGCCATATGTCATACTTTAACCCCTTACCCAATGTATACAGTATCAAAATTTATTATTTTTTAAAATTTTCCTTAGAATTCCAACAAAACCATATCATGTGACCCCCTCATTGGAATGAGCTCATTCCAATGAGGGGTCACATGATACGATTTTGTTGAATTTTATTAAAAATAATTCTTTTTTCAACTGCTGAATATGCATATTATGCAGGCAGATGTGGCCGATTTGTTAGGAACAGGGTTAAATTTAAATACAATTTAAACTAAACAGAGGCACTAAGGAAATCTGGGTCAGTGAGTTAGATAAATTATTAATTAGTGGGAGGGGGGGTGCATTACTAAGGGGGATTTTGGGGGAGTAACCACCCACCACCACCCATAATAATTTTTCCAGTCAGGACATTTTTCTGGATTGGAATCTTAACCCTTTGAATCCGAGCGACCGCTTTTATGCGTCATTACGTCATTTAATAGGGATGGCTGTTCAGTGAGGTTGCACATTGAAAATATTGATTGGTCTACCCCATATAATGAATATTGACTCTTCTAATTGCTGCCATTGAACTGGCATGGAAGATACCACCAGTGCTCAAAGGGTTAAGATATCAGTCCTCTCTTGCTAGTAATCATGTACTTTCTTAAAGGTATGGATTGCACATGCTATTTGAATAAGTTATTTTTTTCACTAATATGTTTCCAAGAAGTCTGAAGTATTTTAACTATAAACCCAAATGACTAATATTTCAACTACATCATCAAGACATGCCTTCGACAAATGCATGCCTTGATGATGTGATTGAATTTAAGTTAGTCAGGACTTGAGCCATCACAGTCATGACAAATCAGGTTTACAATCCCAATCTTCATGATGCCTCTGAATATGTTCATGTGATTAAGAGTGTGGAAATATCCTTCTACATTGGAGGTTAATGATTTTGTATATTTGCTTATATATTTGTGTATACATACATACACAGAACAACACACGCATGTGAATGGGTTAATCGATATGGCACGAGTGCCAGGGCAGAAGGATAAAACGAGAGGCCACAGGCCTCTCGTTTTATCCTTCCGCGATGGCACAAGTGCCATATTGATTAACCCAGGCACATGCATGTGTCATTCTGTGTTTATTACATGCCTTCATGTCTATAAAAACAATTATTAGAAGACCAATCAGCAATTCATTTGACAACTATTAACAAAAAGAACACATTTTATTGCAAACCAAATTTGCGGGGGGAACCTGTGTTACTATTTTGTACCCTGAGTTCCAAAGTGTCTATGTGCCTACTGGCACATAAAACACATTGGAAATCAGGGGACGATTTTTAGCCTCCGCTAGTGATCCAAACTTTCATTGCAGTGCACGATTTGTAGAAAATTCCAGTGAAATTTTGCTTCTTTATAAAAATAGTCCATCAAAGATTTTTGTTCTGCACATATGTGCAGAACAGATTATCATTTTCCGCGTGGTTTAGTGTTGATGTAGATGGGGATTTCATAGAAGAGGCATGTAATAAACATTTTCTCACCAGAAGTTGAAGCAGCAGCTTCAGACCGAGTTGATAAATCAAATCAAATCCAGAACATACTTACATTCACATACAGTTAAATGAATACTCACCCACTCTCAGATCGTGCACATTTTCCTTCTGCCCATGAACAGTATGGATCTTGCAGTGAAATACAGGATCTGTAAAAAAAATTAATCGCAAAAACTCATAACATAATTATCTTATATTATATCAAATTTACAAGTGGGTCACATCTGTTCACGTAATTTACAAAATGCGCAGTTGAAAAAAAAAAATCAAAAATTTTCCACAAAACCATATCACGTATTTAAAACAGGGGTGTATCCTTTCGCCAATCCTGTTTGCATTGTACATCAAAGGTTTAGGAGATGAACTCCTGCGTAGCGACGAGGGGGTAGCAGTTGGAGACTTGAAGATCCCAGGGCTATTTTTTGCAGATGATATGGTTCTAGTGTCAGAAAGCAAAGAGGGGCTAACGAAAATGCTGGGAATTGTTGGGAAATATGGGAGCAAATGGAGACTCGAACTTAATGAAAGCAAGAGCAAAGTTATACCTGTGGGCCGCAAAGTGGACCCCACTCGAAGGTGGAGAGTGGGTGAGTTCTGCATTCCGGAAGGGAGCAGCAAACTTCTCAGTGTAGGAGAGACAGGTGATTACGAGTATTTGGGGGGTAAATATAAATATTACAGGAAGAGGCATCTACCAAAACCACACAAATAAACTGATTCTGAAGGGGAAGCGAATCCTTAACCAAATGAAACTTATAGGGAGAAACAGTTTCAATAAGGTTTTCGTGGGGAAAACCATTTGGGAAATGGTGGGGCTGCCAAGTATAACATACGGTACGGAAGTGGTACCCCTAAACCAGACGGCCATAAAGAGCTTGGAAATCTTACAGAACGATGCAGGCCGATGGATAACGGGGTCGAGTAATGCCGCAGCGCTAGAAGCAATCAGGGGTGAGCTTGGGTGGATGAGGATCAAGGACAGGATAGACCTGTTGAAACTCGATTATCTTAATTATTTGGTGAATCTCCCCGACAGCCGATGGTGTAAAGTAATGTTCCTGAGAATTTTCAACTTGAATATCAAGACGGGGTGGATGGTCCAAGTGAGGGAGCTAGTAGAGAACTACTCATTGGAGATCTCGGACCTGGACTTTGGGGCAAACCAGGGTAAAACAATCGTCAGAGAAAGGGTCATGGAGGATTGTAACCGTAATTGGCAAGAGGGGGTCAAATCGAAGAGGTCTTTGGGTGGCCTGCGTGATAAAGAGAGGCCAGGTTTTGAAGAGTACAAACAATATACCCCCCCCCCCCCCCTCACCCCCCTCCCTCCGACAATTCGACATGGGGGCATAGAAATAATTAAACTAACAAATTTTGAAGTTGTGTACATTGGATAAAGGGTTAATTCATTACCTAATCTAAGACAAAACTAACCAGTGCAGTTCACAAAACTATTCATTCAAATTTCATTAATATTTAAATTTTTTCCTCCAAGGACACAGGAGACAGGGAGTGGGGGGGGGGGGGGGGGGGGGGGTCAGGACCCTCCCACTTTTTTCGCCGAGTTTGTTCCTTAGAAGCGATCTGTACAGTCGCTTTCGTCAATTAACAACACTTGTTTTGGGTAATCCTTGTAACAAAGTAACAAATTATGGCAAACTTGAATTATTTTTCAGCTTTGTATGAGCTCGTTTGACATGCTTAAACGACAGATACCCAATTTTGTTTATCAGGCTCCAGGGGACGTTCTCGATCTAGATTTTGAAACTTTCTGCCCAAGAGGATGCAGTGTTCCTGTGTTAAAATCAGGGTTCCCATACCTACCAAGAAAAAAAACTCCATACTTTTTCCATACTTTTTCCAGACCTTCCTCTATTTTTTCCATACCCTTCGCAGAGTTTTTTTTAGCCTCTACTCTTGGGTGACCAGATAAATCAAAAATATATCTTACAAAACACTTACATGTACATGCAATGTGCTGGAGTTTGACCTTACTGCTAGTTCTCTTGAGTTTTTTACCACCAATTATCACAATGAACCAAAACTATTAAAATTCTTTAGTAACAAGTCAATCAACAACTGTTGGCTGTGCTGTTTTTTTTTTTTGTTTTGTTTTTTTTGAGTGTTTGTATCCAAAATAGTATGTTTTCTGGAGGTCTCATGTCTTGTTAATGCCACTTCCCCTCTATTGACCACCTATTTGGGGACGTTTTGACTAGGATTCTATTTGAGACGTCAAAACTCTTGTCACAGACGAGACATTTTGTCTCTTGTCTTTGTTTTGAATTTCATGTTCCTGCTAATCCAGTGTGTGTATTTGGGATTTTCCAACCACGTTTCTGAAAACGAACCTTCCCCATTTCCTTTCACTTTAATTTGTTGACAGTATTAAACAATGCCTCAACTTTGCAGATCAAACTTTCAAGTTTGTGTGTTGTTTTTCTTGACGTTCACAACATAAACACGTTATCACTGGGCGCAGCCATTTTGATCACGGAAATATATGGATCAATTAATGGTCGTTAATGTTCGTATCAAGATCGGTTATTTCCGTAATGGGTTACAAAGGCCTAAATTTTACGAGTTTCGAAATTTGTTTTTATGAACAGCAAAAGTGATTCTGAATATATTTAATAAAATTTCCATACTTTTTCCATACCATTTACATGAAAACGTCATTTTCCATACCTTTTCCAGGCCTGGAAAAAGTTTTTAAAAATTTCATACTTTTTCCAGACTTCCAGACTCACATACGAACCCTGTAAAATGATAGTGAAATACAAGAAAATTGAGTGTTTTGGGTCTAATTTATCAAAATTTTCATCACGCTGAGGAGCAAACCATGGTTGCCCCATGGAGCTTGAACTCTCCAAAGTGGCATTTTTTATAGCTCCCCCACTTCGAATTAGGCTCTGGAGTCCCTGGTCATACCATCTACATTTGGGAAGCAATGCACATCCTTTGTTGGTTTGCTTAGCTGAAGTTTTAGGATACTTTAGTAAGGGCCCATAAACTAGATCTAGTGTTTCTCAGGCCAATTTTTTGTAAAATTGCATGTGGGTGGGCATTTTTTTTTTATTTTATTTTTGTAATTATTTCTTTGCCATCAAAAGTTATTTTCTTTGTTTTATGATTTAAGCCTCATAATATACAGAATAGCATGGGTGGAGGTGAATTTCGTCCCTTGAGTGCAAGAAGGTTTTACCTTGCTGAAGCATTGCAAATCCTTGTTGCACTCAAGGGACAAATTTATCAAATTTATTAACTTGGGTAAAATATCAGACATAAACCATTTAATTTTTATTTTTTAAAGTTTGCATTGGTTATAATAAGAGAGCATGCAGCAGCTAAAAGGACCCTGTGGGAAGGTCTGAGAAACAGATTTTTATCTTTTTTAGGCCTTAGCTAGGTTCAGTACAGTACTGTTATTAGAAAAGCAGACAGTTTCAATCAGATCATCACTGGGTTTGGGATCTGATCAAAATTCTTGTCTGATTTCCTGACAACAATACAGCAGACTGGTGCCACTGTAACTGTGTGGACAATTACCATTCCAATTCCAAAGCTATTGGAATGCGATCGGATTCTGACAACAAAGTTAACATAGTCAGGTTCTCTGAATTATGGTCAGAAAGTCACAAAAATGCATAAATTCTATGTCTGATTTAGTGTCCCCACAGCATTAAATATTTATTCCCCATAATTCAGTGAAATTACTTATGTATGTCCTTGAAAAGTTTGCTTCACCTATGAAATAAAAAAGAAGATAACAATGCGACCATAATTACAGTTGAACGAGAACAAGACAGACTCCTCCATTTGATGCAGCAAGTCATAAGCTGAGTATTTCATACCTGCAGGATCCATGTGCATGACATCTGTGTAATGGTACTGATACAACTTCACTTCTTGACACAACAATCAGTTTTTCAATTCCTTTATAACGGTATACTTTCAGATTTTCCACTGGTTGTTTATCAGTATATGCCACAAATTCTTGGATAATAACAGTTTCAATTTCATGACCATGACCTTTGTTAATTGCTTTTATAACTCTTCCATCATCTATAAAAATAAAAAAAAAACCTTTCTTCACTCCTTGAACAGTTGACCTGACTAAAGGCCAATCTGGCAAGTGTCATTAAAATCACCATACAAATATGATTATTATTCCAATTTTTGCCTCCAAAAAATGGTTTTGGGCCCCTTACTGTAATATACTCTAGAGCTTGTTCCAATCAGTGGTTATAAGATAGTCTTTTTAAGTAACTGCTGATAAAAAACTCTGAAACTTGATTTGATAGATTTTCAATAAAAATAGTCAGATTTCACCAGAAACAAACCCTGAAAACTGATCATTTCATCATCAAAAACCCTGATTTCAGGGAAAATCCTGTAAAATTACATCCCTGTTCTGAGGCAAAACCCCCCAAATTTTAGTTATTCAAGAAAATGTTGCAACTGACATTGTCTCATGTTAGTTAACCCTTAATGCCCAATTCTGAACCTGATCCTGTTTTACTGCACAGAAGGGGGTGCTCCAACATGCTGTTTATGGGTAAACTTTTAGTTACATTTTAAATACCCTGGTAGTTATTTCTTAGCAGGTCTTGGCTGCCGATATAGGCTGTGTGACAAGCCTAGAGACAACTGCAGAATGTAGATTGTCAATGTGTAACAAAAATGTATAAAAATGTCTATAAAGCCTTTAACCCTTTAAGGGCCTGATTTCAACTTTGACCACTTTTACTGCAACAGGACAGGTGCCCCAACATGCCATACTTGGGTTAACTCACAAGTTAAATTCTGTTAACTCACAAGTTAAATTCTAAGTACCTTGGAAGTTGCTTTCAGCCAAGACTTGCCTAAAACTAGAGATGCGACTGTCCCAGATGGGCCTGTATTCACCCCCCCCCCCCCTCCCCGGCATATTCCAAGATGAAAAAGGGCACAACTCTAGCAAAAAAGGTCTGATCAAAACTATAATCGCAGGTGCACAGGTTACCATGGTAGTGAACATCCATACCAAGTTTCAAAGGAATTGACCCATAGACGTCTGAGAAAATCTCTGGACAAAATTATGTCCATGGACAGACAAACTGATTCCAGTATACCCCCCCCCCCCCTCCCCCACAACTTTGTTGTGGGAGTATAATGACCTGCAAAGTCATAGGATGTAGGTTGTCAAAGTGAAACAAAAATGTATAAAAATCTCCCAGCTTTTAAGTACAAAGGATTAAATATTTGGACACTGCAATACAACAAAAAGATAGGACTAAACCTTTTTAACACTGGCAATCAATGAAGTTTTGGTGGCAGACCACTTAATATTTGCAACAATCAGTTCACAAGAAAAAGTGCAGGAAGAGCGCATTAGTATTAATTGGTTGAGTGCAAGAAGCCACTATCAGGGCTTTAAAAGAGGAGTATTACAGCAAAAGCCAACATTTTCCTTGCTCATGTTTCGTATTCAGTCAAACGCAAATAATATTTTGTTTGAATACATTTGTTTTATCACAAATTATTGACAGGCACTCTTCAATAACTTGTAATAAAACAAATTTTGATGAACAAAATCAGACCACCAAAAATAATGTAGCACTCAACCAGTTAAATCACCATGAGTTAGAATTGGATAAAATAGATATTAAGAATCTGAACTACAGTTTTGAAATATAGCCCAAGAAATTAAAAAAAACTTGAAGTTCATGGACCAACTATGATTCCCAGTGGTCCAAAGGCCTTATGTTTGCAAGTGCTTCTGACGGTTTTCAGAAAATGCTAATACCTGTTGGGTAAAATATCTACCCTGAAGCATTTGTTGCAATCAACTCCCTCATACCGTATACAACTCACTATTAAAATATATCTGACGATCAGGATATAAGCCTTGAATGCTGATGACGCATTAAACACAAATAAATAAATAAATAAATAAATGAATAAATAAATAAATAAATAAATAAATAAATAAATAAATAAATAAATAAATGTTTCATGGATGTCTAAAAGACTTCCAAATAACTCTGAGTTGTGACACCTGTCCTGCCTCAATAGAGTTCATCAAAGTCAACATTTCGCTTTAAGGGTAAATGCTAAAAGGGAATCCAACATTGGACATGTTTAAACAAAAAAAAAGCAATCTGTCACATATTTAAGAATTTTTTTCTGAGGGAGAGCTTACCTGTTCCAGCAAATATGACATCATAATATCGACCATCAGCTGCTTTTACTTGCCAGTCAATTGCAATTTGTGTCAATCTAGCCCTGAAAGTAAACAACAGATCTCAAGGTTAATCCTTTGGTGTGTATGTTCGGTGCACAACACTAATATTGATGCAATAAGTAAACCTTCGCTATCCTTCTATAAACCAATGATTCACATTGTCTTAAACTGATAATAAATATAGTGAGTGTAACATGATTGACATGATATTAACCCCCTTGCCAAATGAATTATAGCACTAGATACAAATATTATCATTTAACTCTTCAGTAGAGTGGAACCCTGTTATGTGAATGGCTACTTTGCAAATGACAACAAGAGCTATTGCTGAAGGCAATTATACCCCCACAGCAGTGCTGGACCAATGAAGCATAAATGAATTGACCCTTAAAGGCCTATTTCAGACTTTTACAACCTCAGAACAGGTGGGCTTAACATGCCGTCATGAGGAGGTTCTGCTGACAATAGGAAAATTATCTAGGCAGTGTTTTCTTGTTACAGTTTTGGCTGCCTTAACAGGCAGCCAAACGTAACTAGAAATCACTGCTAAACCTCTGGATGTATAAAAGCTGTGGGCTGGTGGGAATTCAAGACACTTGTCTTAAAGACACTTGATTAAATCTACCCAACAATTTATATGAGATCTACCCACTGAACTATTTTAAAATTAAAGCAATATAAAATACAAAAAAGGAATCTAATTATTAACATTCTGCACCCAGATAGATGTCAAAATAACAAAATTTCATTTGGAATTTTTGCCCCACAATGCAACTAGGAATTTAACCAATTCCATCTTCTTTGACAGAGATGTAGTTTTAAATTTGATATTTCGACATCGGTGTGCATAGGGTTAAACTTGGGTTATTGATCCGAGAGATTACAGATTAAGTCAATGTCTGAGTAACTCTGTCAAAAACTCTGCTCACCTATTGAATGAATGAGTTGGCTGACTGGGTTTGTGGTTATTCTCAACATTTAGAAGCCATCTAACAACAGAAGAAAATTTTTTAAACTAAAGGCAAGTAGAAAACTGAGGATTATGATCAAGAAAGAGTTTGTCAATACTGGTTTGGTAACTAGCCATGTTTTTCACTTCCCATGCAAACAGTTACCACTTTTGATGGGGGGTGGGGGGTAGCTTTTACTTAAAATCAATATTTTACAGGAAATTTTATGAACTTCATGTGTCTCTCAAAAACAGAACGCAACACAGACTGAGTAGTCTGACATTTTACTCCAACAAAATTCCCTTGAAAAAGAACTGATGAAATACTATTTTCATGTTTATATAAACAAAAATTTCAACAAACTGGTAGTACAATTTGTGAAATCAGCAAACCATCTGCATCTCACCTATTGAACCACTGTCTCATTACAGTTCTCAAAAGCAATTTTCAAAAATTGGCAATAGGAACAGGAGATGAGCTGCTGGTGGTTAAATAACTTATGCAAACAATGACAAAAAAATTAACTAGAAATAGATTGAATCTCCTTCTCTGCATAAGTCAGAACAGACTTTTTCTCAATTCAGAAAGCTGACATAAATCTTTCTATTTACATGGAGATCAAATGCCAATAAGCCCTTCTACAAATTCAAATAATACATTTTCTGTTATTATAGTACATGGAACTTGTAAATAAGCGTCTCGAGGTCAGATTAACTTGTGCAAACATTTAAGTATCAACAAAAAATAAGGAACTATAAAACAAACAGTTGACAAATCTTCCAATGCCAAAGCCAATATAACTGCACTACAGAATAATAAGTGATGATTTTCTTCTGGCCCAGGTTAGTTAACCCTTTACCTAACACTGTATTTTTAAAAAATAAATATAATTTCACATTTTTGGAAAACTTTTTTCACAATTTTCCATTAAAATCATACAAATAAGGATATCATTAGAACCAGCTCATATGGTATTTTTGGCTGTGGTAGGCTTATTCTGGTTAATTTTCTGGCCGTTTTTGGCTGCTATATTAGGTAAAAGGTTAACCCTTAATCTAACACAACTAGTAGACAACACTTACAAACAAGAGGCCCCACGGGGCTTGAAGCGCCCATCTTGTACAGAACACAATTTAAACAGAGTCCAAGAATGAGTCTACATTAAGCAAGCCATCTCCATAGGCTACACTGTCAATCCTTGAGTCCCTCAGGAGTGACAAAAATAATCTAGGTATCATGCCTTTTCTTCAGTTGATCATAAGTAAAATGTAGAGCTCCCTTATGAAGCCCCTTGATACAACCTATGTGGATTAATCTTAGTACCTCTAGAGGGTACTGAATACAAAATTTTTAATTCTTCAGCAAAATGGCCAATTCTGGCTCCCATAGAGAGCTCAAATATTAACCCAGGCTCTTGATTTGAACACAGTTAAATCTGACTTCCCTAGAGATGTTGTGTACCAAATATGAAAGCATTCTGACTGTTGGATCTGAAGAAGAGAAATTGGAAAGAAATTTTCTTTGAATTGCACTAAGTTCAAATTTGGGCTACCATAGCGAGCCCAAATATTGACCTATGGATCCAATTTGAACAAACTTGAATCTGACCCCCCCTAGAGATGTTGTATACCAAATGTGAAAGCATTCTGACACGTGAATCTGAAGAAGAAGATTTTTGAAGAAATTCCCTCATATTGTACTAAGTTAAATTTCATGTTCCCATTGGAGCCCAAATATTAACCTAGGCACTCGAATTGAACAACCTGGAATCTGACCCCCCTAGAGATGTTGTATACCAAATATAAAAGCATTCCGACTGGTGGATCGGAAGAAGAAGATTTTTAAAGAAATTTTCTCATATTGCACTAAGTAAAAATTTGGGCTACCATAGTGAGCCCAAATATATACCTAGGGATTTGATTTGAACAAACTTGAATCTGACCCCCATAGAGATGTTGCATACCAAATATCAAAGCATTCTGACTGATGGATCTGAAGAAGAAGATTTTTTTTAAATTACCCTCCATATTGAACAAAGATAAAATTTGGGCTTCCATAGGAAGCCCAAATATTAACCTAGGGACTTGGTTTGAACAATCTAGAATCTGACCCTCACAACAATGATGTATACCAAATATTAAAAGATTCTGACTGGTGGTTCTGAAGAAGATTTTTAAAGAATATTCCCCATATTACCCTATGTTAAAACTTCGGGCTCCTGTAGAGAGCCCAAATATGAACCAATGAGCTTTATTTCAACAAACTTTTATCTGACCCCCCTATGAATGCTGTATACCAAATATCAAAAGATTCTGATGATTGGTTCTGGAGAAAAGATTTTTTAAAATTTTTGCAAATATGCTGACTCAGCATTTTTTCGATGCCCATTACAGAACACCCTAACATAACCGATTGCAATTTTTTTTTACCATTCAATTCTACTGGTCGTAAGGATACTTCATACCAAATAAAAGCTCTCTGTTCCGTGGGGTTTGGGAAATATGGGCGTTTGAAAATATTTCTATTTTTAGCTCCCAGGGTTCCCATGGGGATGCGGGAATTTTTTTTTTGCATGGGTCAAGTACTTATGACCCAATACTACCACAAACCAAATTTGGTTCATACCGGACCATCGGTTCAGAAAACAGAAATTTTGGGCAGGGCCAAAAATCTTACCCCTCCTATTACAAAGCCAAATATTACTTCACGAACTTCGTTTGAACAAACTTGATTCTACACCTCATATGGAAGCTCCATAGCAAATATCAAGTCATTGTACACACTGGTTCTTGAGAAGAAGATTTTTAAAATATTTTGGAGCATTTTCCCCCACTCCCTCCCTATGGGGCTGGGCATGCTGAGTTGAACAAAAATGAAATGCCCCTTTGGGACCATCACTCACACAAACTTTCACTTGAATTGGCCCAGTGGCTTTGGAGGAGAAGACCAAAACATGGTG
This sequence comes from Pictodentalium vernedei, assembly GCA_031216915.1. NCBI lineage: Eukaryota > Metazoa > Mollusca > Scaphopoda > Dentaliida > Dentaliidae > Pictodentalium > Pictodentalium vernedei. The sequence continues at coordinate 556,757,187 of CM062297.1, forward strand.
TTGACGGACGACAGACGACGGACGACGGACGGGAAGCGATGAGATTAGCTCAGCTTGACTTTGTCAAGATGAGCTAAAAAGATTTTGAGTAATAAACCCATGTTGCCCATTTTTAAAGGACTTCCACCCAAGACATTGGTTACAGAGTCCAATTTTTACCAGTTAAACCGAGCTTGTTTACCACAGTAAATAAGCACTGCTTCAACTCCCGGGGTACCCATGGCCAAAACAAGATACAATAATGTTTCTAGTTAATATTGCGACTCAGGATCAACAGACAGTTTCTGAAGGGCAACAACTATTTTTTTAACAATATTTTGATCTGACAAAATGTTTCTGTCCGATACACAAGGGAGGGTTCCATCTATACCGAAAATGATACCAGCAAGTCAAGCACCATTAAATTTTCTAGACCTTCCAGATTTTATCCTGTATTTCAGTTTTTTCCTAAAATAACTTTTTTTTACCCTTAAAGACTGGAGATATTTATCAAATTTTGTTACACTTTTGACAGTCACATCCTGGTTTTGCCTTTGTCTCTAGGAAAGTCTTGGCTGCTGGCTATATAAGCAGCCAAGAAATCCGTTGAAAACAACCGCTTTACCCAAATAAAGCCTGAATGTTCGGGCACCTGTTTTTTTGCAAGAAAGAGGACATTATTAGTCCTTGAAGGTCTAAATTTTGAAAGTTCCAACAAAGGATTTGGATAATTTGTCAAAAGAAGAGGATCTATTTGACTTTATCACAACACAAGTTTGAAATCATGCTTTCGAAGTTTATTATATTTGAGTGACCAATTTAACCCCTAACTAAACATAATATGCTGATTACAGTTTTAATGAAATATATCCTGAAAAAAATTGATTTTTCCCTAAGTAGAATGTAGCACATGTCCTCTCATTCAAAAGAGCTAAAAGACATTAATTTTTTGCCTTCTGCAGGCAGATTTTCCAACCAAAACAAAACTCTGTTACCAAGAAGAGGTATGTTACTGGCTCTTGTTAACAATTTATACACCATACACAATATTAAAATTCGTTATTTTAATTATTTTTGTCTTCAAATTTTTCAAAGGTTTCAACAAAACAATATCATATGACCCCTCATTGGAATGATCTCAAAGATCATGATACGGTTTGGTTGAAATTTTTTGAAAAATAATTTTTTTCAACTGCTCAATTTGTAAATTATGGGGGTAGATGGTAGATTTTGTGGATCAATTTGTTAGGTAAAAGGTTAATAAAACGTACTTAAAAAATAGCACTCTTATTGACCTTTTGAACCTAAGTGGTCACAGGAACATTATACATCATAACATCATTATATAGGATGGTTCTTCAGTAAATATGTGGGGTTGACCAATCAATATTTTCAATGTGCAGCCCAGAGGCTGCACACTGCAAATATTCATTGGTCTACCCCAAATAATGAATATGGACTCCTCTAACTGTCACCATTGAACTGGTATGGAAGATACCACTAGAGTTCAAAGGGTTAACAATGATTTATTTATGCTAGAGTGCATTGATTTTTTTTCAACAAATGAAGTCATGGCTGCTTTGCAGCCACGACATGACTTTATGAGAAAGTCTAGAAAATACTCAACAGATGAAGAGTTAAACCTAGCTTACATTTGGTAATGACTCACGTTCTTCCAAATTAAAGGGTGCTATTCACAAATCACTTTTGATAAATATTAAGGGGTTAATTACTTTTATCTGGTAGGAGTTTGTCAAGATAAAAGTCAAGGAAGGACCAAATAACATGATTTTACCACATACTTAAAGTCACTCTCACAACCTCTAGTAAAGCATTATTTATATTGGGTGTGAAGTATAAAAGGTTACTGAGGGATTAACACTGGCCTTCATAAATATTCAAAGTAAGATTAGAGACACGACTGCCACACCACAGCAAATATATGTTCAGAACATGTCTCACAAGCACACTCTGTGTTGAAATCAATAACTGAATGTCAGGGAGATTATAAGATTATTCCAGCTTCTTGTGTTTAACAAGACAGGAAATGAGGTGGCTAATTCCTTCATAGTTCAATAATATTTATAAATCAGCCTCAGCAACAAAGGATATAGGAGGTGCAAATATATCTGTTTACTCAAGTTAATATTTTTATGCCTGGTTTCCTAATGTGCTTCACACAAAGTTGACTACAAAGCTGTTACTTTGCGCTTTGCATAACACAAGTTGGAGACAATCCTAAATAATTCCAAATAAGGCCATTAAAAAAACAAGGTCTATGTTCTCAGGCACTGCCCGCATCATTAAATTTTTCGCCTCGTCAAAACTTTTTAATAGTAAAAAAAAAATAAATAAGAAAATTAAAAAAAACAGCGCCCGGTCAAAAAAAAAATTCCTGTCAGTATTATCGGATCGGAATTTTGAGCACCGGAACAGGTACACATTTCTCTGTAGTATTTCAACTTCCTGTTCCTGTTTTCCTCTGTATTTTCATGCTTTGAATTTCTGACTATTATATAAATGTTTTCTATGTTGGTTCATATAACAACTTTTGAGGAAAATGGTGCCATTATCTTTCTTCCTGAAATGTGAATATATTTTTTTAGGGTATCTTTTTCAGATTTCAGAATAAAAAAGATAAATAAAAAGCCTCCCACCCTCCTCAAAAATTTGAGACACAATTGCTTGAGAACAGAGACATTTTTTTTTTAATGGCCTAACATAAAAAATTGTATTCTTTGTCTTCCAAATCACGTCTTATGACCCCCATTATTCAAATGAGCTTGACAAGCATAAGGTATGGTTTGGAAGAGAAAATTGTAAATATTGTTGGTATAGCCATTTTTAAACTTGATACTGGCATATGGGGTCAATTCTTTTGATGAAATGTTAATGGGTAGAGTTAAAATCCGGATGATCAAAAACATATTTTTCTTCTTTCTTTTTTTCTTAAATGAATGGTATCAAAACTATGTCTTTACAACACTGTTAGTAGTTACTTCACAATATCAACAGTACAAATGTTACATGTGTTGAAGATCCGACAATGACAAACTGTGATGTAAGCTAGGATCTTGTTAACTGCTATAAGGAATCTTTGGAAAAATGCAGAAAATCTTATCCCACCCCTTTTCCATAACAGAACTAGGAATTGAAACAATTCAATCTTGCTTCAGAGAGGTTGGGGTCTGTCAAATTTCCAAAAATGTTTGTTTGAAAGACTTTAACAGGCATATTCTATTTGGCAAAATAAAGTGGGTTCCAATGTAAGAGAATCTCTAAAGTTTTGTGAATAAAATATTCTTTAATATTAAACCTTTACCAAATGCACACACTATCAAAATTTGTTATTTCATTATTTTTCTTCCACAATTTTCATAAAATTTCAACAAAACCACAACATGTGAACCCTTACTGGAACAATCTTGACAAGCTTATTCCAACATGGGGGTAACATGATATTTTTTTCTTTAACTTTTTTTGAAAAATAACTTTTTTCAACTGTTCACTTTGTAAATTACGCTGGTGAATGCGGCAAATTCGTTAGGTAAAGGGTTAAAGTAAACATTCCAGTGGGCATGCGATACATGTACTTTGAAAATATATTGGTTTCGAATAACAATATGAAAGAAACCATTAATTAACGGGTCCTTTTAATGGAATCTTAACTCTCTGCAACGTGGAATCAAAACATAAAAATTTCAAGCAGCTAACTTTTCCCATGGTACAACTAGGAATTTAACTAAAACAGTCTTGTTTGACAGAGCTCAATGAGCTCTGTCAAACAAGACTGAATTGGTTAAATTGGTAGTTGTATTATGGGAAAAAAGTTCCATGTTGAATTTAGATATTTCGACATCAGTGTGCCAAGAGTTAAACAGCAATGTAAATTCTTACTTTAAACTGGTAAACACCAACAATGGTGAGCCTCCCATAGCAGGTACAGCATGATCCATCAAAGGATGTTTCTTTATGAATCCTAATGTCTGGTACTGCAATTTCTGACTGTCATTTATGCACTGTTATGAAAAAAAGAAAGCAAGGAGAACATAACTTTGGAGTACAGTACAAGAAATACTACAAATACTAGCTTGGAGCAATTAACACCTTGCATGCTGTGGTGGATATTCCTGCCTTGGACAGGATTTATTTTGTCATTGAAATAAGTTTAATTTGGGCACATTTAATCAAATTTTACTCCTGTAAACTGAATGGATTTTTTCACTAATGAATTGCTTAGTTAAATTTAGATGAATTTTTCATAAAATCTAGTCATGGCTGCTATGACATGGCTGCTTCATAGCAGCCATGACTAGATCTGATGAAAAATATAAAAATACTCAGCAGGCTGAGGTAAAACTTCTACATTCAATTGATTCAGGATGGGGTCTGAAAGTATTTAATTTTTAAATTTGTCTATTCCTACAGAAATCAATAATAAAATCTAAGTTCAATAAGAGATAAGACAGTTGAAAATTGTTGCAACTTAAAAATTGTTATGAATACACAAGTGTACTTTCTCGTGATCATGTATGAGAGGATTCATCAAAATGGTTCACAGACGTAGGAGCAATGTACACAAATTTCAAGTACTTTTCAAGGACCCAATTCCAAATACCCTGTTTTTCAACAGTTTGAATGCCTTGAAAAATGGGATGCAAAATTCCTGCACTTCCAAGGATGTCATGGATCTGTGCAAACCCTGGCTACTGAAAAAGTTCCCCAGCAAGAGTGCGGGTTTGCATGTCCCGAAGAGAGAGAGAAAAAAACAGGATTTGAAAAGAGAATTTTCAGGCACCTTCTAGGATCTTTGCCTTAAATTAATTTTGTTATCTTTGATATTTGTACAGATATTAGTCAACAATCATACGTGTTCCAAACCAATATTTCTAGCACCTGACACTGATTCTCGGGAAGCTCTCTCACAGTGCTTCACATGGATCAGTATTAAGTGCAGGTATGATTATATCAGGAGATAAACAAGAAAATCGGTAAAACTGATGGATGCTGATCGACAGTTGACTTAGTTAACAAGCAGATTTGTAAAATTATGGTCCCTCTATCGGAAATAATTTGGGCATGTCTTTGAACTGCAAGAACTGTAACTGTGGTGAAAAATATGCATACAACTTTTTTATAACATGTGGAGTGGCTTATCACAAGGCTCGCTCATACCATATTTCATTGAAATCGATCCACTCACTGCTGAGATATTGCTTTGGACGGACAGATGTTCTTACAAATGGCAACTTATGTGGCTATTTTATGGACATGTTAGGTGGCTGACCTAAAACACATGTCCAACATAATAAAAAGAAGTTTTTTTGGGGAAAAGTTTTGGGGGGTCAGCTAACCCTACCCTTTACTGACCCTAACCCTTCCCACCCCTAACCCTAAGCTAACCCTAGCCACATAATTCTAACACCCCTTCACTGACCCCCACCCCACCCCAAAATGCCCTAACCCTACTCTACATTTATACCCCCCCCCCCCCCCCCCCAACAATAAGAGATTTTGTTATGTGGCTAGCCACGTAACAAACTTTAACCACAAAAGTATCCTGTTTTACTAACTCGTAGCCACATAAGTAGTCATTTGTGTGTGTGGGTGGCTGGATGGATGGATAGATGGACGAATGGACAAACAGATGGACAAAGCAGCCTTTTTTATAACATGTGTAGGAGTGGCTTGTCACAAGGATCACTCATACTAAATGTACTGATTTCCATCCACTCACTGCTGAGACATTACTACAGACGGAAAATAATCCTGAAAAATTGACAAGATAAAGGCCACAACTTTGGTGAAAAATATGCAGGCAATTTTTTTATACAGGTGCAGGAGTGGCTTGTCACAAGGATCCCTCATACCAACTTTCATTGAAATCCATCCCCACACTGGTAAGATATTGCTGTATATGGAAAAAAATCATGAAAAAATTGACAAAGTAAGAACCGTAACTCGGGTGAAAAATATGCAGGCAACTTTTTCATAACATGTGCAGCTTGTCACAAGGATCCTGCATACCAAATTTCACTGAAATCCATCCATCCATTCACTGCTGAGATATCTCTGTGGATGGATGGACAGATGGACAAAGCAGCAACTATATGCTTCCCTGAAATTATTTTAGGGAACATGAAATGGAAATTTTTGCATAAAAAATAACACGGCTTTCAAGTATACATTTTTCTACCAAACTGAGTCAAACAATTACCTTAACACATTCAAGGACTTTCCACAGCTTTCTCTAAGTAAATCTGATTCTCACGTATTTTCAAGGCCTGAGATTTCAATTTTAAAATTAAGCACTCTTTAGCACTTGCAAGGATTATATATACCATGAATTATGAGAAGAATGAAACATTGTTTTCAAGCACTTGAAAGGACCTCTGCAGTTCATAAACAATTTCAAGGCCTTTTGTTTTCAGGGGTTTCAAAGAATTATGACTGTGCTGATTGCAAAATTGACAGATGTGTAATTAGAAATTAACAGCTTCAGCTGCTTTTAGTTGCAGTTATGCACAATATATCATTGATCAACTAAGGCTTATAAAAACAAGAGGCCCCATGTGGCCTGAAGCAGTCATCTTGTACAGAACACAATTTAAACAGAGTCCAAGAATGAGTCTACATTAAGCAAGCCATCTCCATAGGCTACACTGTCAATCCTCGAGTCCCTCAGGAGTGACAAAAATAATCTGGGCATCATGCCTTTTCTTCAGTTGATCATAAGTAAAATGTAGAGCTCTCCTATGAAGCCCCTTGATACAACCTATGTGGATTAATATTAGTACCTCTAGAGGGTACTGAATACAAAATTTTCAATTCTTCAGCAAAATGGCCAATTCCGGCTCCCATAGAGAGCCCAAATATTAACCCAGGCTCTTGATTTGAACACAGTTAAATCTGACTTCCCTAGAGATAATGTGTACTGAATATGAAAGCATTCTGACTGTTGGATCTGAAGAAGAGAAATTGTAAAGAAATTTCTTCGAATAACACTAAGTTCAAATTTGGGCTACCATAGCGAGCCCAAATGTTAACCTATGGATCCGATTTGAACAAACTTGAATCTGACCCCCCTAGAGATGTTGTATACCAAATGTGAAAGCACTCTCACAAGTGAATCTGAAGAAGAAGATTTTTGAAGAAATTCCCTCCTATTGTACTAAGTTAAATTTCATGTTCCATTATGGAGCCCAAATATTAACCTAGGCACTCGAATTGAACAACCTGGAATCTGACCCCCCTAGAGATGTTGTATACCAAATATAAAAGCATTCCGACTGGTGGATCTGAAGAAGACTTTTAAAGAAATTTCCTCATATTGCACTAAGTAAAAATTTTGGCTACCATAGTGAGCCCAAATATATACCTAGGGATCTGATTTGAACAAACTTGAATCTGACCCCCATAGAGATGTTGCATACCAAATATCAAAGCATTCTGACTGATGGATCTGAAGAAGAAGATTTTTTTAAATTACCCTCCATATTGAACAAAGATAAAATTTGGGCTTCCATAGGAAGCCCAAATATTAACCTAGAGACTTGGTTTGAACAATCTAGAATCTGCCCCTCATAACAATGATGTATACCAAATATTAAAAGATTCTGACTGGAGGTTCTGAAGAAGAAGATTTTTAAAGAATATTCCCCATATTACCCTATGTTAAAACTTCGGGCTCCTGTCGAGAGCTCAAATATGAACCAATGAGCTTTATTTCAACAAATTTTATCTGACCCCCCTATGAATGCTGTATACCAAATATCAAAAGATTCTGATGATTGGTTCTGGAGAAAAGATTTTTTAAAATTTTTGCAAATATGCTGACTCAGCATTTTTTCGATGCCCATTACAGAACACCCTAACATAACCGATGGCAATTTTTTTTTACCATTCAATTCTACTGGTCATAAGGATACTTCATACCAAATAAAAGCTCTCTGTTCCGTGGGGTTTGGGAAATATGGGCGTTTGAAAATATTTCTATTTTTAGCTCCCAGGGTTCCCATGGGGATGCAGGAATTCTTTTTTTTTTGCATAGGCCAAGTACTTATGACCCAATACTACCACAAACCAAATTTGGTTCATACCAGACCATCAGTTCAGAAAATAGAAATTTTGGGCGGGGCCATAAATCTTACCCCTCCAATTACAAAGCCAAATATTACTTCACGAATTTCGTTTGAACAAACTTGATTCTACACCTCATATAGAAGCTCCATAGCAAATATCAAGTCATTGTACACACTGGTTCTTGAGAAGAAGATTTTTAAAATATTTTGGAGCATTTTCCCCCACTCCCTCCCTATGGGGCTGGGCATGCTGAGTTGAACAAAAATGAAATGCCCCTTTGGGACCATCACTCACACAAACTTTCACTTGAATTGGCCCAGTGGCTTTGGAGGAGAAGACCAAAACATGGTGTTGACGGACGACGGATGACAGACAACGGACAACGGATGGGACGCGATGAGATTAGCGCAGCTTGACTTTGTCAAGATGAGCTAAAAATTTCTTGTTTCTCAGGCAATTTTTTTCTCAATTTTATGATGAGGACAAGAGGCTTTTTTGTTGTTGTTTATTCACAAAGCAGTTCTAAAAATATTTGGATTCAGAAATTTAACTATTTGCACTATCGTTTGGCAAACCAATGTTTTCAGCAGTGAAAATTTCCCATAATGTAGTTGAAAATTTAACCAACTATATCTTGTATGACAGAGCTCTGTGAGCTTGATATAGATGATTAACACTTTGCCCAATGCATACAATATCAAAATTTAGTACTTTTACTTTAAATATTTTTTTCAACATTTAAAAAAAATTGCAACAAAACCATATCATGTCACACATTAGAAAGAGCTCGGCAAGCTTGTTTAAGTTAGGGTTCAAATGATATGGTTTTGTTGAAAAATAATTCTTTTTCAACAGCTAATTTGTATACAACGAGGGCGGGGGTGGCAAATTTGTTAGGTAAAGAGTTAACAAAAACAACTATACATACCCTTTCTGGATGAGGAAATGGTACATTATTACTGGATACTGGCAACCAGTTATGGAATGCTGTAGCCTGACCTTTAAAAGGTCCTTTGAATACATTTTTTATATCTGATAAACCATATGCACAAACTGCTGAACCCGGCATCGCATTCCTGAAATAAAGATAGAGTTGCTCATTCTGAGGACATACAATTAACATACCAGTTATACTTGTTTATTGTCTGTCTGTCTGTCTGTCTGTCTGTCTTCTATAGAAATGAATATGGGGCCACCCCGAGTGTCCAAAATGGGTCAACTAGGAGTACTTTTTTATAGCGGAGGTCATTGTCAGGTTTAAAAAAGTGTGTGGGGTGGGGGTGTAGGGGGGGCACCAAAAGTTATGACCAAAATTCTTTTTTACCGATAGATGTCTTCAAAGGGGTGAGGTTTAAAAAGTATCGGGGTGGGGGTGGGGGTGTAGAGGGGCATTTTTCTCACCGATATGGGTCTTCAAAGGGGTCTACTTGGGGTAATTTTTTACCAGGAATCTAATGGTGAGGTTTAAAAAAGTGTCGGGGTGGGGGTGTGGAGGGGCACCAACAGTTATGACCAGCAAAATATAGTACAGAGTGAGGGAGAATACGCTCCTCAGCCCGAGCAACGCCGGGTAACCGTGCTAGTACCAAATAAAGTGGCTTACAAAATAAAGGGTATCTGAAGGCAAGAACTGATTAAATTCAAGGTTGTTCAATGCTGTTTCACAACATATTTATCATTTTTCAAGGCCATACAATTGTCAAATTCAAGGATTTTCAAGGCCTGCCTTCACTAGTCCTAACTAAGACCCTCCAGTCATTACACCCTCCTCCCACTTCCTTTCATGGGAAGTGGAGGAGGATGGAATGACCAGAGGGTCCTAGATAGGACTACACCTTCATGAACTCTGGCACATGAAACTATATAGTTATTACGTGCTTCGTTTGCATTTTTATTTCATGAATATACAAGGCTTTTCAAGGTCTCCTGGCATTTTTTCCAGATTTTCAAGGCCTTGAATGACCCTAAGTCAAATTCAAGGCTTGATTCCTTGACTCCATGGCTTCACAGGAACCCTGAAAATCTCACAAAGAGAAACCAGATATTCTTGGTCATTCACATCAGCTTTTTGCATGAAAACAGTTAGCCATTTTGCGGCTGGGGTAGATTTGCCCACCTGTTCTATTACAATTTTTTCACAGATCAAACATAATCCAAATTATCTATAGTATAAGTAAAGCTAAAGGAGATAATGGGCTCTTATCACAAAATACAGTATGTGCAGACTTATTTGTTACTCAGCCACCTGGAAGATGGACATTTGTTTGAGTATATCCTTACAATCTAAATTAATAGACACAGTTTTCAAATTTGAAGACCCAACGAGGAAATGTGTATTTCAAGCACCGCCAGGTAAAATGTCTTGGTTGTTTTTGACTGCAAATTTTCTGATGAGGTCCATAGATCTCCACTGGTGAAGCAAGTAAGAGTACTATCGTCAAACGTCCATCAGCAAGGTCAAAAGCCACCTAATTCTGTACAGAGTCTGATGATGTTATGGTCTGGAACCCTTAACTAGTCCACTGTTAATGTTACAAATGGTTTGCTTTTCCGACCAAACTGAAATATTCCAGACATTTTAATCTAAAATTATCATAAGCATTCATTTTTTTTGAATCAATGCAAGAAATGTTTCTCAATTGAGAATTGATTTGACCGAATCTTTAATGACATGATAATACTGTTAGACATGTTTGTAAACTAAATACTTATAAATGAAGACTCACCACAGCTGTAGTTTTATGATTACACCATACAGTTCAACTGATTATGTTAAAATCTTGATGAGGAAATAAATATGTATTGACTGGGATATCTTTAACTTGAGCATGAAAGAATATATGTATATCTTTGTAAATAAAGGGACAATGCATTAAATCAATGGTAGTCTGCATTCAAACTCTCTGAATAGTGAGTAAACAAACATCATAACAACACTGAACCCTTACAGAATCAGACTGGTGGCCTGAAAGCATGCCCCACACAATACATGGACACAGGAGGTTGAAGAGCAAACTGCGATTTGTTACTGGTATATGAGCTGTGTCTGTAGGACACATATTATGCCCCCACAAAGTGTGAAATTTACAAAAAATTTACTTAGTTAAAAAAACCTGTAGTTTTGTGAAATGTTGAAGCAAATCAAAATGCGGACAATGTGCACACCTCTGGTATATGTACAAACATCCTGTGAAATAAAAAAGTCCTAGCTTGAAAACTGTGATAGTGAGCCAGACAAACAATGTACCCTAGATGTGGATGGACAGACAGACGGCAGACAGTGGATGGAGGGATGGACAGGGGTAAAACTGACTATTCGTCGTGGGGGAATAAAAATAGAGATTTAGGCTGAATCTGAAATTTACACTGGCCTAGTGTTGGACTAGTTTATGTGTAAAAGAACTGGGTTACTTTTGGTTCCAAAGCATAGCTTTGTGCCCCTCACTGAAATAAGAATGTTTCAATGAAGGCTGCAAGCAATGCTTTGGAGCTAAAAAAAAAAAGAAATTAAAACACTATAAAAAAATAAGTGGTGTCTGGAAAACTTGAAATATTTCAAATGAATGTGATTAAAGATAAATCCACTTACTGTGGTGTGTTGAATACAGCATAAATCATATTGGTTCTGTTTCCACTATCATAGGTTGACATGTAATTTCCTTGACCAAGCGCTGATGTCGATTCTAGTAAATTAAAAAATAAAAAATTGTGAAATAAACCATCAGGATTACCACCTGGCAGATAACTGAACAGTAGGCTCCAGGTACCGAAAAAAATCAATATTTCTAATTTGTAAACATTCTTAAGTCAACTTCAGCAGATGGCTTTGGATAGGTAATGTTTTTATTCATCATTCATTTCTCCTTCAGGGCAAAAAACCTCCAAAAATTTTCATGTACATTACCCTTAATTGCATATCGGTTTGCTAACTATAAAACTTACCATACCTTCAGTACAGTCAAATGTATATACCTAGTAAAGTAAATCATTGTTAACCCTTTCCTAATATAATATGATCAATTTATTTATTGATGCTTATGGTCACTTTCTGCATCTATGGCTGTATCATGACTAAGGTACACACATAGGTACATAGGCAAAAGTCAAGTTTAGCCAGTTGTTTATACCTATGCTGCCCACTTATCTCAGGCATTTGTTCCAGGTCCTATCTTATCAATAAAGTACAATTTGTTTAGCGCAATATTAAAACAAGCACAGCTCCACTTCCTATCACGCACAGAATCACAACATATAAAATACATACATATTATCGCTACAGTGAAGTGATCTGGGTTGCAGTGTCACGTCGAGTTGAGGTCAGATTGGATCAAATGAGCTGACCTCCTCAACGAGATGTGATGCTATTACCCAGATCACTTTACTGTAGTGATAAAAGTTATAGTTCAACATCGCATGCCAACGCTAGCATTAACAATTTCCCCAACATTTTTTGGGTAAACTGGATTGAAGTAAAAAAGAACTATTTTTATTTACACTTATTTTTGCAACAGGAGCACATTTCCGGGGAATACTCCACTGCTCATGAATATGATAAAAAAAATATCATGAATATGATAAAAAAAATATGAATACGATAAAAAACAAGAGGCCCCACGGGGCCTGAGGGCGCTCACCTGATACTGGCCGAGTCATATCACCAAAATAGCAAGGGATTCTGCCTTGTGGTTATTATCAGTTTTTCAACATAAAAGTGTTTTCTCTACTTAGTAACCCAGAGTGTTCATATGTTAGATCCCCATATTGGGTACTCAATAATTTATCTATTTATTTATTGGAATTTAAGGTCACTTTCTAAGGCTACATCATTACAGAGGCATAATTATAATATCAGGTTTGGTCAATCGTTTATGCCTATTACTGCCCACTTTACAGGGCTTTCAACGCAGGAATTGGTTACTGGGCCCAATTTTATCAATAAACCAGAACTTGAACAAATTTCAATTTGCCGCTTCTAAGAAAACTAAAAATCAAATATCAAAAGATTCTGAGAGGAGTATCAGAAAAAAAAGATTTTTTAAGAATATTTCTCATACTGAATTAAGTTATACATTGGGCTCCCATAGGGAACCCAAAAACAAAAGCTTCTGAAGCAGTGGTTTGGGAGAAGAAGATTATTCAACGTTATTCCCATTACCTACAGTGTTAAAAAATGATGACTCGGCACTTTTAGTCCTGGAAAAGTACTTATGATAAAACCAATGGCATTTTTTTCACCATTCCTTTCTCCCGGCCCTAAGGAAGCTTCACATTGTATAAAAATTCTCAGTGCCATGTAGTTCTGGAAATATGGGCATTCAAAAAAAAAAAATTTTTTCAGCTCCTGTAGTTGCCGTGGGGGACAGGAAAACAATTTATGGCATAAATTAGGTATTTGTGACCCAATAAGCCCTCATATCAAATTTGGTTCAAATCGACTTTTTGGTTTGGAAAATAAAAATTTTGGTATAATTTGGGCTCCCACAGTGAGCCCAAATATGAACCCAGGTACTTGGCTTTACCAAACTTCACTCTCAGCCCCTAAGAATGCTGTACATCAAATATCAAAACATTTTGACTGGTGGATCTGAAAAAAAAAATTTTTTTAAAGAATATTCCTCATATTGAACTAAGTTATAATTTGGGCTCCCACAGGGAGACCAAATATGAGCCGAAGGACTTGACTTGAACAAACTTGAATCTCACCTCCCTAAGCATACTGTATACCAAATATCAAAAGATTCTGACCGGTGGATGCGAAGAAGAAGATTTTAAAAGAATATACCTCGTATTGCACTAAGTTACAATTTGGGTTCCCAAAGGGAGTCCAAATATGAACTCAGGGACTTGGCTTGAACAAACATCAATCTCACCCCCCTAAGGATGATGCATAGCAAATATCAAAAGATTCTGATTTGTGGATCCGAAGAAGAAGATTTTTAAAATATATCCCTCATATTGCACTAATTTGAACATTTGGGTTCCCATAGGGAACCCAAATATGGACCGAGGAATTTGATTTCTACAAATATGTGAATCAATGTTCCAAAGATGTTATATGTAAAATATGAAAGCTTTTAGAGCAGTGGTTTGGAAGAAAACAATTCTTTATTTTTTTCCCATTGCCTACTGTGTTAAAAAATACTGACTCAGCACTTTTTCAGAGTCCCGAAAAAGTACCCTATGATAAAACCGATAGCAATTTTTTTTTACCAATCCTTTCTGTTGGTCCCAAGAAAGCTTCACACCAAATAAAAATTCTCACTGCCGTGCAGTTTTTGAGATATAGGCGTTTTAATTTTTTTCTATTTTTAGCTCCTGTGGTTCCCACGGGGCTACAGGAAAAAAAATTTCTGCATAAATTAGGTACTTATGACCCAATAAGCCCTCACATAAAATTTGGTTCAAACTGGCCTCTCGGTTTAAAAAATAGAAATTTGGGGTGGGGGCCAAAATTTTTGCTCCTCCCATAACATCGCCAAGTATAGACCTACAAACTTCTCTTGAACAAACTTGAGTCTACACCTCAAAAGGAAGCTGCATACCAAATATCAAGTCTCTGCTATTGCTGGTTCTTGAGAAGAAGATTTTTTAAGAATTGGAGCATTTTTGCCCCACCCCTCTGCTCAATATGAGCCGAAACCTAATTTGCCCAAAAATCAAAATGCCGCTATATAACCCCTACTCACATGAAATTTCATTAACATGCGGCCAGTGGTTTGGAAGAAAAAGACCCAAACACCACCTTCACGCCGGACGACGGACGAAAAGTGATCAGAAAAGCTCACCCTGACTTTCAGTCAGGTGAGCTAAAAAAACCAGACTGTCGTTCGAGCGCACCCATTCCAGCTTGGAGTAAAGTACTCTCTGTGACAGGTACAGTAATTATGTGAATTTGAATGCACCCATTAGTAGTCCATTCTATAGTTATACGGAATCGGATTAGACACTGTGGATTTTCCTGGGACAAAGAAAAGATCGTCAAACGGTAGTGACATTTAGCAGTTAAATTACACAGTCAAATAATAAAGCAAGATAACATAAACCAAAATTACCTTTTTTCTCAATCAAGCATCTCTTATTCTAATGCTTCTACGATCTACATTTATAATTATGAAAGAAAATTTGTACCGTTGCAAGTTTAGAGAAGGTATTTGATCTTTTCCCACAAGCCATATTTTTTAGGACACGTGACACTACACCTCAAAGTTCCCAACACCACTTCCTACAGTTTCAACGTGAAACATTTGATAAAAGACAGCTTGAATTTATCACAGCAAACGCAAACAAGCACTACGGTGGGACCTGCTATTTGAACAGCCACTTTACTGGTGAAATTTCAATTAACACTTTGCCCAACTCGAATAGAAGACGGTACTTACAAAAGAAATTTTTGTTTTGAATAACTACTTAATTTTCTATCGTAAACACACAGCTAAGACCCCTCAATGAGCTCATTCCAATGCTGCCTCATTAGCTATGTGCTTCAGGCAAAATATGAAATGAAAGTGTCAATGACACTGTAGCTTAACTTGACTGTGTTGTGTTTGATGAAAAGGATAATGTTCAATGTTTATGAAATGATTATGAAATACGACAAGAATTTTGATAATTGAGAATATGTTAATTTCTGTTCCCTGTATGCTATGTTTTCAATAAAAATAATTTGAGGTGTAGACTGTACTAAAGAACTGAGGGGTGGGCTAATGTGGACCTCACAGTTAATGTACGTCAACCAAGTTACCAAGTTACAGTGAAATTATTCCAAAACGAGTCATCCTATCAAGTTACAATGAAACCCCTTCATAAATACGGCCTGCAGACTGTGCTAAAGGTATTCAGGCCTTGGGCCTGTGTAGCCATCACGGTTAACCGATCGCAACCAAAAGGGGGCGTCCTCATCTAGACATTATACTGAGTCATCCTACGAAGTTACAATGAAATCCCTTCATAAATATGACCTGTAGTCTGTGCTAAAGGTTTTTGGGTTTTGGGCTTGGACAGCCGTCAAGGTTGAATGACCATTACCAAAAGGGGACTTTCTCATCTAGACATTATGTATAGTCATCCTACTAAGTTAGAATGAAATCCCTCCATAGATACGACTTGTAGACTGTGTGGTTTTAATGGTTTTGGGGTTTTGGACTCGGGCAGCCATCTTGGTTGACAGATTGCGACCAAATGGGTCATCTAGACATCATACGTAGTCATCCTACCAAATTACAATGAAGTCCCTCCATATTAAATATGACCCATAGACTGTGCTAAAAGTTTTTAGGTTTTGGCCATGGGCAGCCTTCATGGTTGGCAGATCATGACCAAAAGGGGATGTTCTAATCTGGACATTATACAGAGTCATCCTACCAAGTTATAATGAAATCCCTTCATAAAAACGACCTGTACTTTCAGGTTTTGGGCTCGAGCAGCCATCACGGTTGACCGATCGCGATCAAAAAGGGACGTTCTCATCTAGACATGACCTCAAACCTGTATATGAAATTTTCTGACGATCGGACAAGAACTATGGGGTGTAGCCTGTGCTAAAAGAAAATGTGAACAGACTGACAGACTTCCGCCCGCGTGATGGCAATAGCCTATCTTGGCTTTGTCAAGTTAAGCTAAAAATAATAAAATTTGAAGGGTGATTTTTGAGGACAGGAATGCCCGCTTCTGCCATTCTCTTTTATTTATTTATTGATGTTTAAGGTCATATACTTCTGCACAATGGCTTATCAAGACTGCAACATAGACTTAAAGTTAAGTCCGACCAAACATTTGTAACCATGTTGCCCATTTTAGAGGACTTCCACCCTAGGCATTGGTGGCCGATTCCTATTTTACCAGTAAAACAGCACTTGCTTACCACTGTAAACAAGCACTGCTTCAGTTCCTGTGGTTCCCATGGGGAAGCCATACTGTTAGGTAAAGGGTAAATGATAGTAATCAATTAACAGGTATTTAACCATTTTCCTGTATTGTAGTAAAAATGGAGCATTTATTCTCTTACACCTTGTCTGACAGAGCTCATAGAGCTCTATCAGACCATATGTAATAGATTAAATACTTATACTGGATGTACTGAGCAAAAAAAGATTTATAAACATGGAGAACCTGGTAGTTGTCTCAGGAATTCTTAGATAATCATAAGATTTTTAATTCAATTCATAGGAGTTTGCTTAAAAACCTTGATGCAAATACCAGGTCAAATTTCTTATGAAATTATGATAAATGGTTTCTCATATGGAAGCGATATGCAATTAACAGTGTTATTCAACTATGAAAAAGCAAATTAAGTGGGTTTCACTGTATTTACTTCCAATATATTCCCTACAGTACAGTTGCCTTTGACTGGTCATAATCCACGTGTGGGCAGTAGGTCCATGCATGCGTTTACCAGATAATAAAAGTCATAATCAGCAAAAGTTGTACACGGTACTTCATTAATTACATTTTTGAAGATTATTTCTATAATTAGTGTGTAGAATGTAATATTATTGCATCCATGGAAATATTGCCCACCTGTGGATAGTGACCCATCCACGGAGGCCATACTGTTCTCTAAACTCCTGATTCCAAACATCTAAACTAAATAACTTTGAAGCTATCACCGTAGACAACCACTGCTACACTTCAGTTACCCATTCATCTTCACACTGTGCTACAATAACCATTTTAACAGAACAGCTTATATCTACCACAGTAGAAAGGCACTACTTCACCCCCAATGGTACCTACTCCTTTTTTCATAGTTCCAAATGAAAGAATAACACTCTACAGCTTAATCTACAACAGTAGACAAAGCACTATTTTACTTCCATTGTCTTTGCAGTTAGTATTACAGTTAAGTTTGTTTGTTACTGTTCTTTCACTGGATGAAGGTCATGACAGTGGATGCCTGATGATATCAACGGTTGACAAACCTAATGACTGAATGAGACGTTCATTACATCAAGTGCAATCATGTTACATATCGTCAGATCTAGTAATAAAAAATTACAGTTATCACCATTGATGCCCAGCACTTGCCTGACAGCTGGTAGAGAAAATTGCATCTGTCATTCAAATCAATCGATTACTCGTCACTCAACTAATTTTATTTCAAATCAAATAGATTTTCTCACTAACTGTCTGTGGCAATGTGACATGCAGTGAGAATGAAATCAAATGCAAAAAAGTATTGTTGTTTTTAAAATTTTGTTGTTGTTCTGTTTGATTGATGAGCTGACTGATTTGTGTGATCACTGGAAAATGACTATATAGAGCCACAGAGCCATTAAATTCTTCCTGCTTATCCAGTCAAACTCAATTATTTACCTCAGATCAGTTTTAATCCAGCCACTGGCTCTAAACAACCTATTTTCCTCACAAGTCATGTTCCATTTCACAGGGTATTTTAACCCCCAGCACTCTGGTAGTGCAACAGAATTTTCTCCAATCACTCTGTTTTTCTAGTTTAACTATGAATTTAACCAGTTATATCTTGTTTGACAGAGCTCACTGAGATCTGTCAAACAAGGTATATTTGGTTAAATATCAAACTGTATTAAGGGAAATATGTGATGCTGAAAGCTTTGCCAATTAGACATCAGAGTGCGGAGGGTTAAACTATATTAGGATCAAGGCAAACACAATTCAGTTCACCTTTTATCTAAATTAACGACCATATTCACCCTGTGCTATTCACAAAAATCGCCATTCAGATATTATTTATTTTCCAGTTGTTTACCTCTACAATATAGTATAGTATACACATAACACCTCATTGGACTGAGCATGTCCCAATGAAGGGGTCATAAGCTGTTTTGGTGGCATAAAAAGAAAATCCTTATCTTAGAGCCTCTACATTTGAGTCAAATAACAGGAGGAATGAAGTTTGAACATCTGACAGGAGGAGGGGGCAGGTAGGTGAAAGTTTCTGACAAAATAAATAAACTAGAGGGCTGCCACATCCACGGGGCAGCTGATCCCCCCGAAAAAAGTGTGGTCATCATAAGATTTTCTAAGTTGAAAAGGGGCATAACTCTGGTAAAATTAATCAGGACAAACCCATTTTTCGAACTTGACCTGTATTTTGATATGTTTGCACCACGTATCAAGTTTGGTTACAATCAAACTATCTTGAGGGAAGTTACCATCCGGAAACCAAAAATCATAAGATTTTCTAAATTAAAAAGGGGCATAACTCTGGTAATATTAATCAGGATGAACCCGGATTCGAACTTGACCTGTATTTTTATATGTTTAAGCCACATATCAAGTTTGGTTACAATCAAACTATTTCAAGGGAAGTTATCATCCGGAAACGAAATGTAAACGGACGGACGGACAAAAAAAAACGCGTGACGACTATATCCCCCGAAATTTTTTTTCGGGGAGATAAAAATAAACAAACTTTGTACTGCTGTTTGGCGCTATACTGGGCACCTGTTTGTCCAAATTTTGCAATGCACCATGAAAATATATTGGTGTTTAAGGTCCCTTTCAGCTTCTTTGGCTATCTAATGACAGCAACATAGGCATGAAGTCAAATGCCGCCCACTGTAGAGGACTTCAACACCAGATGTTGGGTTCTGGTTCTATTTTACCAGTAAAGCATAACTTGTTTACCATAGAAAACAAGCACTGTTCCACTTCCCAGGGTTCCCAAAGGGAGCACTGAAAATTTCCTGTGTTGTTGAGCCACATTACTTACTGAAATAAGCTCCAGATAACATGAAAATTTGTTACATTTTGTTGTTGTTGATAAATCCACGTTTTGACATCATTTCTTGGAAGTTCTCAGGGAGAACTTTCCAAGAAATAATGACAACGCTTGGAATTATCATCAGAGGAGAATGGTGTGTTGTATTCCTATAAGTTATTTCAGCTGGTCATTTTCCCACAGTTGAGTTAATTGGGGAGAGTTGGGACAAGTAACCCTTCTTACCCTCACTCCTGTCACTACCCCCCCCCCCCCCCCCCATCCTCCCCAGGTACAGGCCTGCATAACAGCACAGTAATAGTTCATTAACTCTTATGTCCCTATACAGCCCCCAACTGACAAAGTTCCCCCAAGTGTATTCCTTTTGAAGACTGCTACCTGTAAGCTGCATTCATCTTGGTAGTGTTCTACATCCTTGTTGGCTGCCTGTTCAGGCTGCCAACAATGATGTAGAAACACTATTAAGTCATCTGCACCTGTGTACATGTATATACGGTAGTTATTATTGTAAAATTAATATGCGGCTTTAAGGGTTAAGTAATCTTGCATAATAATCTCTGGTATTATTTATTTATTGGTGTTTAAGGTCATATACTTCTGCATAGTGATTAATCGTGACCACAACATAGAAATAAAGTGATTTATAGTCAATCATTTATACCCATGCTGCCCATTTTAGAGGACTTCCACCCCAAGCATTGGTGAATGGATCCTATTTTACCAGTAAAACAGAGCTTGTCTACTGAAGTAAACAAGCACTGCTTCACTTCCAAGGGTTCCCATAGGGAATCTCTGGTATTCAGGACCAAGCCGATCAGTCTTGGCATTGAAACAATTTAGTTGGCCAATTATGCAAATGTTTTTATCCCTGAAATCAGTTAACTGGTAGCGTGCTAGAAACCACTATCAGGACTCTACTGACAAGTGCTGAAAGCCACTTTAATGGCTTTACACTGTGTGCATTAGCTTGTCATTTGTGAAGCAGTAGATAAGGAAAATTTCATATAAAATTGTATTGTTACAATTTATTGGAGAGTGCCAACAGGCACTCTCCAATAAATAGAAACAAAATAATTATTGATGAACAAAATCTTTCTGTACTTTTATGAATAGTTTTCAGTCTTCCAAACTCCAACTCCAAGCTTGAGAAAGTGAGGCGAAGGCTATACAAAAACTCAGCACAGCTTTCTGTGTGGGTTGAACTAAGATAATGATGTCACAGGGTTCAGAAGAACAACAATATTAAAACAATTACATTGTGCAGACTCCCACAGAGAATTGAAAAATTGGAGACGGGATGCTTAACAATGAGCGCATGGGGATAGCAAAGCAATGACATTATAATGATTATCAATATATGAATATAATTAGGCTGTGAATAACAGTTCCATGAAAAAAGAATGCATATCAGCAAATAATCTATTACAACAATAATTTGACGTTAACTGGTGGCTGACAAAAAGCCAATAGAATTAAACAATAAATGGCAGAAAAAAATCAATTTATCTTGATTGCAGAGCCGACAGAGAAAACACATCATGACTGCTTTCTATCAGTTATGGAAAGTGAATTGAAAAGAAATGGATCACAGAAGAAAAATGACACGTTTTGTAACTTGATTAAAACTACTAATAGCTGTCTGAATTGTTCAAGCGTGAAGCTGACAGGAATGATAAACACAGCAAGCTTATAATTGGGTGATTGTCTGGACAAAACTTTTTCCAATGTTAAATTCACTTTCATTCAATTTTTTTTATACTTTGATATCCTAACCCTTCAAGTAGTTTCTAAAAATATTTTTCATCAAATCTAGTCATGGCTGCTGTGAAGCTTGAAAAAATTCCAAATATTGAACTCATGTGCTCATTGGTCAAAAAGTTGATTGAATTTAGGGCGAACATTTTGGTTAAAATTGGCCAGTCTATACTCATACTAGCGGCGAAAGATTGAAAGTGATGGGCAGGAATCTGGCTTCCTCTGCCTGTAAAACTGTCGGACACGAGGTGATTGATGCTGGTGTGTTGAAAATGTCATTAAACCCCAATATATAAATAAATAGTGGAGACAAATATCTGCCAGCAGCAAGCACTTAATCTATTCTTAATCAATATTCCTCAAGTCTTTTTCAGTTTTGATAATTACCAGCCTGTATGTCATTCTTAGGCTATGAAAAAAAAATTCTTGTTTCTCAGGCACCTCCCTCATCATAGAAAAGCTGCCCCATCACCTTTTTTTTCACCTGGAAATCTCCTCTATGACACTATTTTGCACTTAGGACAAATATTTACCAACTATACCTTGTTTGACAGAGCTCACAAAGCACTGTCAAACAAGATATAGTTGGATAAATTTTCAACTACATTATGGGAAATATTCACTGCTGAAAACATTGGTCTGCAACATAATAGTGTAAGTTGTTAAATTTCTGATTCCAACTATTTTCCGAACTGTTTTGGGAATGAACAAAAAAAAGCCTCCCTCCCTCATCATAAAATTGAGGGAAAATTGCCTGTGAAACAAGAATTTTTTTTTATAGGCCTAATTGTCGCATAATACATTGTATATTAGCCATCACAAGATGACAGCAACAATAACACAATTCTAACCTGGACATAATTTTTCTATGCAGCTGTCGGGCTCAGCCTTTCAGTTTTAAAAAGTGCCTTTTATAACTGTCTAAGAGTTCAGCTCTCGAAATATTCCAACAAATCTCCACACTTCATGGTACAAATGGAGAATAAAATATAGGGCAATTTCCTTGCAGCTATTCTACAACTTATTCTTCTCATACTGGAGAAAAGGTATTGATAAAAGCTATTTGTATCTGCACAAAGTATATGTTTGGAACAATAAGTAGAGAGGTAGGTGGACTGCATACTCCTAAACCTGAACATATCTAAAAATTAAATATGAAAATAAAAATAAATAAAGCCCTTTTTAAGAAGGATGGTAAGACTGTTTATAGAGTGGTACTTACGGATCTCATCAAAATAGAAAGGAAACAACCCAGGCATGGAACAATTCATTCTTGCTTTGAAGAATGATGTCCACGTGTCTTTCATGAATTGCTTTTCTCCACCTTTGTCTTGTTTACACACCTGGGCAACTCTTGAAAACACATTCTGAAAAATAAACATCAACACTCTATCAACTTGAACCCAATCATACGTTTGAGCATTAAATAGTTAATTATGAATGACTGAAAGAAAAAACACTTCCTTTAACCCCGAAGGGCCTAATTCCAACTTCGGCCAATTTTCCTAATTCAGAACAGGTGAAACAACTCACAGCCTTTTGTGTCAACTTGCCAGCTAAATTCATAGTTTACTGACAGTGGTATCCAGTCAAATCTGGCCTGCCTTTATGGGCAGCCAGGGCCTGCTTAAAAACCACTGCACAGCCACAGAACAGATCTTGTAACGTGTGGCAAAAATTTTCATAAGACAGATCCTTTGGCTACCAGGTATTTCTTATTGCAAAGAAATAGATTTATTTACTGGGGTTTAATGACACTTTCAACAGCCATAGTCTCCTGATGTCTGGCAGTTTTATGGGTGGAGGAAACTGGAGAGAACCACCAAGTAGTGGTGAGCAATTGTTATACTCCTCAACATAATAACTTAGTATTGGATGAAGGCAAATGCACCATCCATGAGCAGTACACCTTAGTACACAGTGCCACCATGCCCCAATGTAGGCAGTTAGGATTGAGTGCCTTTCCCAAGGACACTACACAATTAATGCTGGTGAGGAATAAACCATCAACCATTTTGTATGACTTTCAATGCACTAACCATAAGGAATAGATAAATACCCAAAACATCTTCAAACCCAAAGAAATTCAACAGATTGTTTCCATTGGGGAGGAGTTTATTTATTTATTTTGAAAACCTGTCACAATTGCACCCATCTGCTAATTCAAAATTACATAAACAAACAAAGCTTCAGTAACAATTTTATTGTTGTTTACTAGAAGTATTATAGAACTGGGTTCCTGTAGGCAAGGCTTAATAAAACTCATGGCTATTCAACTCCATTTTTCAACATATTTTAGCATTTTTCAAGCCCAACAATAGCCAGATTTAAGGATTTTCAAGGCTCTGCCTTATCTATTCCTAATCCTAACCAGGGCCTCCGGTCATTACCCCATCCTCCCACTTTAGAAATGATTATATTCTTAATCATTATTTTTATTTCGTAAATATTCAATGCTTTTCAAGACCTCCTGACAAATTTTTCAGTATTTCAAGGCCTTGAAGGACACTTGAACAAATTCAAGGTCTTTCCTTGAATCCAAGGCCCAGTGGGAACCCTGTAAAATAAATGTGGCAAACAGAATTTGCTGATCAATCAACTGTTCTATCACAATTTATTGCACAATGTTTTTGGATCATCAGAACTAAATGAACCATCTTGTAAGGTTTAACTCTTTGAACCCGAGAGGCACCTTTTCTGGTCCAGGAACATGAAATGTCATAATTTCATTAAGTATGATGACTGTAAATTGAATGTGTGGGATAGACCAATCAATATTTTCAACATGCAGCCTTGAGGCCGCACACTGAAAATATTAATGGATATACCCCCAAATTATGAATATGGACTCTTCCAACTACTGTCATTGAACTGACATGGAAGATACAACTAGGGTTCAAAGGGTTAATATCATGGATTTAAATCAGTAGTTAGCTCAGATGTTTATCTTTCAGCAACTCACCTTTCCACAGTTGATATTTTCCACTGCGGTTTCCCGAAAAAAGAAATAAACTTTATCTCCACTTTCAAATGAACTCACAAAGTTTGGTTCTGAAAAAGAAATGAAACAAAATGTCAACACATGGAATTTGGATGTAGTCTTGCATCACTACTGCAAGTACCCTCAAAAAGTTATGACTAGTAATTTGGGACAGCAACCATTCTCAACAGTAATAAACTGTAAAATAACTATGGATAGAAGCTAATGTTTTGACAATATGAACACTAACAAAATAACTTATTGCCACCTCGCTAATCTCTGGCAAAGAAAAAATTACCACATTCTCTACTCATTTTTGGGAAATCCATTTGGTTTCCTTCACATTTCTCACGTCGAAGAAGACAAAAATATAGGGTTAACTGCACCATATGAGTGTACAACAGGCAAAAAGACTTACGAATATAAGAATTAACTTATGATTTTAAATTTACAGCATTGAGAGGAAAAAAAATCTGAAATGAATCTGACCTCCCTAGAGATGCTGTATACTAAATATGAAAGCATTCTGATAAGTGGATCTGAAGGAGATTTTTAAAGAAAATTCCTCATTTTGAACTAAGTTATCATTCGATCTCCACAGTGAGCCCAAATATGAACCCAGGGACTTGGCTTGAATAACTTGAATCTCACCCCCCTAAGGATGCTGCAAGCCAAATATCAAAACATTCCGACTGCTGGATCTGAAGAAGAAGATTTTTGAAGAATTTCCTCATTTTGAACTAAGTTATCATTTGGGCTCCCACAGTGAGCACAAATATCAACCCTGGGACTTGGCTTGAATAAACTTGAATCTCACCCCCTAAGGATGCTGCATACCAAATAGCAAAACATTCCGACTGCTGGATCTGAAGAAGAAGATTTTTTAAGAACATTCCTCATTTTGAACTAAGTTACAATTCGAGCTCCCACAGTGAGCCCAAATATGGACCTAGGGACATGGCTTGAACACACATGAATCTCACCCCCCTAAGGATGCTGCATACCAAATATCAAAACATTCCGATTGTTGGATCTGAAGAAGAAGATTTTTAAAGAAAATTCCTCATTTTCAACTAAGTTATAATTTGGGCTCCCACAGTGCGCCCAAATATGAACCCAGGGACTTGACTTGAACAAACTTGAATCTCACCCCCTAAGCATGCTGCATACCAAATATTAAAAGATTCTGATTGGTAGATCTGAAGAAGAAGATTTTTAAAGAATATTCCTCATACTGCACTAATTTAAACATATGGGCTCCCAATGAAAACCTAAATATGGACCCAGGGATTTGATTTCAATACACATGTGAAATAATCTTCCAAAGATGTTATATGTGAAATTTGAAAGCTTTTGGAGCAGTGGTTTGGGAGAAAAGTAGTCTTAAATGTTTTTCCCATTACCCACAGTGTTAAAAAATGCTGACTCAGCACTTTTTCAATGTCCCAAAAAAGTACACCCATGATAAAACCGATAGCAATTTTTTTTAACAATTCCATTCTGTTCGTCCTAAGGAAGCTTCACACCAAATAAGAATTCTCAGTGCCGTGTAGCTTTGGAGATACGGGCATTTTAATTTCTTTCTATTTTTAGCTTCTGCGGTTCCCATGGGGTGACGGAAAAAAAAATTGGGGCATAAATTAAGTACTTATGACCCAATAAGCCCTCATATCAAATTTGGTTCAAAGCTGCCTCTTGGTTTGGAAAATAGAAATTTTGGGTGGGACGAAAATTCTTTCCCCTCCCATAACGAAGGCAAATATAGCTCCTCGAACTTCTCTTGAGCAAATCTGAGTCTACATCTCAAAAGGAAGCTGCACAACAAATATATCAAGTCTCTGCTACTGCTGGTTCATGAGAAGAAGATTTTTTAAGATTTAAGCACACTTTTAGGGTGTGGCCCCACCGAGGGGCGAGGCAACTTGATTTGAACAAAATCAAATTGCGATGTCATAAACTATTATCTTAAACATCAATTAAATTGGTTTAGCAGTTTGGGAGGAGAAGACGCAAACACCATGTTCAGACGGACGGTGAGTGATCACTATAGCTCTCCTGACTGAAAGTCAGGTGAGCTAAAAAAAAAGTATGGAAAGTCCTTTTAATAATATATCAAACAGACACAGATCATAAGCTATGGCCATTACAGTAAAACAGGTTGTGGCAACCAAACTGTTAAGAAAATCACTTCAGTGCAGAAAAAAACAAATCCATTTTCATTTATTTACTTACCATTCAGCCACATGGAGTTATACTGATCTGTTCTCATCATTCCGTTGTTTGTAGTAGTGGCAAATATTAATGGATCTCTGAGAAACTTGTCTGTTACAGTGGCACTGTAAAATTTCCCATCTGTTAAGAAAGAAAAATTCTCATCAGATTGAATGCTTTTCTAAAGATATTTTCTCCACATCATATTTTATCTCTCAAGTTTACATTACAAAACTTGGATTTACCCAATTTTAATGTGCTTTGTAATAAAAAATTATAGTTATTTAGGCCCCATAAAATAGATCTTCTCTTTTTCAAGCCATTTTTTTTGTAAAATTGCATGTGGGCAGGTGTTTTTGAATTTTATTTTTATAACTATTTCTTTGCCATCAAAAGTTCATGTTCTTGGTTTGTTTTATGTTTTATAATCATAATCTCATAATCCACTGCATAGCAAGCGTGGTGGTGTATTTCATCCCATGAGTACAAGAAGGCTTTGCAATGCGAAGTAATTGCAAAGCCTTGTTGCACTCAAGGGACAAGTTTATCAATTTTTTTAACTTGGGTAAAATATCAAACATAAACCATTAAAATTTTTTTTTTTTTCAAGTTTATTTTAATTTAATCTTATTTGTTTTACAAGGATTTGCAAACAAGTTATGCAACTTATTAACGCCTCTCCTTGGCGAAGATTTTTAACTTTCTTAGGCCTTGGAGAAGGAATCTTTTTTTATTTATTGCTGTTGAAGATTACTCTGAGAATCTTTGGCCAAATCACGACCACCTTGTAAATGTAAGGTTAAGTTTAACCCTTTACCCAACGTAACGACCAAAACCGGCCAGCGCTATTCTCAAAAATCGCCAATTAAGTTTCAAAATATTTTCATTTTTTGTCTCAAAAACATAGGTTATGACCCCTCGTTGGAACGAGCTCGTTCCAACAAGGGGTCATAACCTATGTTTTTGAGACAAAAAATGAAAAAAATTAGTTATTCAAGAATTTTTTTTGCAAGTGTCGTCTGCTTTTCATGTTAGGTAAAGGGTTAACCATTCTTCATACTGGCAGCCAAGACAGGGCTAAAAACTGCTACAAAGCCTCAGAAGTAAGGTTGATAGATGTGGTGAAATTATGTGAAAAATTATCTAGGCCTTCATGGTCAGATGTTTTTGCATCACAGTCAAATGATCAGGTGGTGTCCCTCCCCCCAATAATTTTTCCAATCATGACATTTTTATCTGGATTGGAGTCATGTATATCAAGTCAGTCTTGCTAGTAAACATGTACTTTCTTACGAGACAAGATTTGATACTTGATCACTGTCGATCAAAGAAATGAGGTCTGTTGTACACGATTCTGAGCTGTTGGAGAGGGGTGGGGGGAGGGGGGGGGGGCAGCATGACAAATTTGGAATATGGTACAAGTTCACTTAACTAGCAGAGGACTAGAAGCCCATATTTGGGCTTTATTCTGAAGTGCAAGCACCACAACTTGAAGACTCATATTCAGTGGATGTGCTTTGAATTATATCTGAAGTGATATTATTTAGTAGCATTTGCCTTGTTACAATTTATGGGAGAGTGCCGATAGGTACTCTTCCATAAATTGTAACAATGCAAAGGACATGTGGTCAAGATTTTATGGTCCAAAATAATTAGCACTCTACCAGTTAAAAAAAATATGGGCCATAACAACATGTTTATTTTATTTATCCACAAATACATTGCCAAGTGGTCTTGAAATTTTCATCTTTTATTCCAATTGACCAATATGCCACAGGATAAATCAAATTTACCACCACACCACAACGCCCCGCTGATCATTTTGATGATGTCTTGGCAAATGACAGACTGAGTTTCAACAATCCGAATCAACAGAGAGGAAGATTTGAGCACTCTCAACTCTTATGCCAACATCTCTTTGAAAAATGTTTAGTACTCAGAATTGTATGATGCTTCCATGAAAGGATTTTAAAATTTAACAAGTGCAACGCCGATCACCAGCGATCAGACAATCGTCCCCCACGGTAGGTGGATTACTGTGAAATATATTGATATTTCCTCAATAAAACCCAAGCAAATATGGATATCAAAGGAACAACTCAACAAACTAGTGCCAGTATTATCCATATTTCTGTGGTTGTACTGGAAGCATCCAAATACCTGTAAAAAGTTAAGTAAGGCTAACTTGCATAATTTATGAACAAGAAAAAAAACCCTGTATAATATGTTATTTATCTTATGTTCCTTCCCTTCAAATCTGAAAATTTGAAACAAAAGCATGAAAGCATCTTTTAGATACAGGTGGTAGCAGTACACAACATAATACGCACAAAAATATTACCCGATAAAAAGGTTAAGTAAGGGTAATTTGCATAATTTTTGTACCAGAAAAAAACCTGTATGATATGTTATTTATCTTATGCTGCTTGACCTCCATACCAAAATTTATTGAAATCGGAAATGTCGTTCAGAAGTTCTGAGCGTATAACGAATTACACGCAATTTCTAACAAAAATGGCCGCCAGTCGGACATCTTGAATTTTTTTCGGAAAAAAATTGACGTGCATCAATTTTTCCTAATGCCCCATCAAATCTGAAAATTTTAAACAAAAGCGTTAAAGCATCTCTGAGATACGGGGGGTAACAGAACACAACATAATACGCACAAAAATATTACCCGAAAAAAAGGTTAAGTAAGGCTAATTTGCATAATTTATGCATGACCCCCCTCCCCCCCCCCCCCCACTCCATATGATATGTTATTTATCTTATGCTGATACACCTCCATACCAAAAATTATTGAAATTGGAAATGTCGTTCAGAAGTTCTGAGTGTATATCGAAATACTCCCAATTTCCAACAAAAATGACTGCCAGTCGGCCATCTTGAATTCTTTTTCAAACATTTTTGACGCGCATCATCCTCCTATTATATGTGACCAATGGTATAAAAATGAAAGTACAGCGTTGAAGCATATATGAGATACAGGTGGTAACATAAATGAGGACAGACAGACAGATGGACAGACGGACAGACGGAGTGCAATCCAATAGTCCCTCAAAATGGTAAAACCGTGGGGGACTAATAATAACAAGCAGTAACTTCCAGGTACATGTGCCAGTCATGGGCTAGACACCATAAAAATGAGCATAAAATTATAGTAGAGGTTATGAGAGTTTATCTTGATTTTTGTCAGTATATTGAAAGTAGATACCAATAAAAGTCAGCATGAAATATTCTTATCATAAGTAACACATGAAATAATTTTTTCATCAGTAACAATTTCATTCCACTTGAAAAGATTTAACACAAAGTGCTATAAATTGATATGGTACCTTCCAGGATGTTAAACATAAATAGATTTCATTATTATTGTCACACTATTTACAAGAATGTCATTAAAATAATTTCTTCCAATTAAAATTCTCATGCTGCAAAGTGCATTCAATCAATAAACTGTATTTTGTGTTCAGAATTCTTTCTGAACAAATCTCTACCACAGCTTAAACACATTGACCAAATTTCCAATACTTTCTTCTTTTTACTCCGGGTAAATTGGCAGACAGCATTCACATTATCCTAACCATTGTTTCTTCTTAAGTGTTGCCTGCCTAGCCAACACTTGACAATAAACCACAACTCGGCAAAATGAAAGTGTCAATGACACTGTAGCTTAACTTGACTATGTGTTGTGTTTGATGAAAAGGATAATGTTCAATGTTTATGAAAGGATTATGAAATACGACAAGAATTGTGGTAATTGAGAATATGTTAATTTCTGTTCCCTGTATGCTATGTTTTCAATAAAAATAATTGGAGGTGTAGATGTAGACTGTACTAAAGAATTGAGGGGTGGGTTAAATTGGCCCTCACAGGTAATGTATGTCAACCAAAGTTACGAAGTCACTGTGAAATTATTCCAAAACTAGTCATCCTATCAATTTACAATGAAATCCCTTCATAAATACAGCCTGCAGACTGTGCTAAAGGTTTTCGACTTTGGGCCTGTGTAGCCATCATGGTTGACTAATTGCAACCAAAAGGGGACATCCTCATCTAGACATTATATTGAGTCATCCTACTGAGTTACAATGAAATCCCTTCATAAATACGACCTGTGGTTTGTGCTAAAGGTTTTCAGGTGTTGGGCTCGGGCAGCTGTCACGGTTGAACGAATGCAACCAAAAGGGAACTTTCTCATCTGGACATTATCTGGAGTCATCCTACCAAGTTACAATGAAATCCCTTCATAAATACGACCTGCAGGCTGTGCTAAGGTTTTCGGGCTTCAGGGCCCCTGTAGCCATCACAGTTGATCTATCGTGACCAAAAGGGAACGTTCTCATCTAGACATTATATGGAGTCATCCTACTAAGTTACAATGAAATCCCTCCATAAATACGACCTGTAGACTGTGCTAAAGGTTTTGGGCTCGGGCAGCCGTCATGGTTGACAGATCACAACCAATTGAGGAAGTTCATACGGAGTCATCCTACCAAATTACAATGCAATCCCGCCATATTAAATATGACATGTAGACTGTACTAAAAGTTTTGGGGTTTCGGGTTTGGGCAGCCATCACAGTTGACAGATCATGACCAAAAGGGGACATTCTCATCTAGATATTAAACAGAGTCATCTTACCAAGTTATAATGAAATCCCTTCATAAATATGACCTGTAGACTGTGCTAAAGGTTTTTGGGCTCGGGCAGCCATCACAAATGACAGATCACGACCAAAAGAGGACATTCTCAACTAGACATGACCTCAAACCTGCATATGAAATTTTGCGATGATTGGACAAGAACTGCAGGGTGTAGACTGTGCTAAAGGAAAATGTGAACAGACTGACAGACTCCCAGACTCTGAGGACATTTGAGGACTGCAAAAATTAATTTTTCAGAATATACAGTGGAACACTGTTAATTGAATAGCCATTTTGCCAGTGAAAATTATTCAATTATCAGGAGAAATCAATTAACATGGATTTGGTCACTTTCCTGTATTCTAGAGATTAAATGCCTGTATTAGATTACTGTGACCTATTAATTCTAAAACATCAGGAATTCAATGGCTGTCAGCAAGCCTGGAAATAAGCAAGCAGACTGCCATTTGCAGAATAGGGTCTCCAAAGGGTGAATTTGGTGAAGCTACCCTGCACAGCAGGGTAGCATCACTAAATTTACCCACTGTGAACCTCAATCTGAATCAAGGTTCTCAAGCCCAGAAAGAAGTACCCAGAGAATAAACTGGCCAACTTTATGGGACAGTATCAGAAAATTCAGTCTCTGGGACCTCACTCTGCAAATGACAGATTGCTTAATTCCAGGCTTGGCTGTCAGAGCAATTCTTTCATAGACCAGAAGATCTTTTATTTAATTATCAGGAGTTTACTCAATAACTTATAAAACAGGTCAAATTTGTACTGAAGACATGAAGGTATGATAAATAGTTCTGTGTTTGGAAGTTATAATCAACTAAAAGGTTTCTATTCATTTAAGAGTTATCCATTTAAGAAGGCTCTACTGTAGTGAGACTTACTCAGAAAGAGAGAGAGTTAACAAGTCTAGGTCTGACAAAAAAAAGAGAACCCAAAGAGTCTTGGAACTGATCATGCTGGTTTTCCAGATGAATTGTGTAACATCATGGTGAGAGTGCCAACTGAAGCCGAGTTGTAATAAAGAATGCCAAGAAAAGATGGATAATCACCTGTGTATATAGCTGTACTGTTGTGATTTCGATCATAAGGACATTTTGCAACACCATCATCATTAATGCCAACCATCTGATAATCACTCTCCTGTAAATAATAAACAGTACCTTATAACTAACATATTTCTGTGTTACTATGTCCAAGACAAATATCCCCTGGAACTTGTGCTGTGCAGAGTTTCTGGTGTCTGCTGCAATTACACTTAACTGATACAGTGTCAATCGAAAATCACCTGCAGTATGTGAGCAATCAGAAAAGGGTTATGAGGACACATACTATAAAAGTTGCAATGACACTGCTGCTCAACTTCACCATAAAGGTACTGAACAAAAGAGAAAGTTCCAAAAATGCCAAGTCATTTACTCAAGTTTCTACAGAAAAGACATCACACCAATACTACATATGAAATATGAAAATGATCGGGTGAGGGATGTAGGATGTGGTTATGAAATTGTGGACAATCTATATTCCAAATGCAAGATGGCCACTACCGGCCATGTTTTTCAGCGAAATTCAGAAAAGTTAAAAAATTTATAGTAATTTATATATTTTTTATACTTACCAATGACCCAGACATAGCTGGTGCTAACTCTTAAAATATAGGGCCAAACAAAAATTTTGCCCCCCAATCCCCAAAATTTGCATCTAAAACCAAAGAAAACATGTCCTGAATGGCCCTCCACACTTTACCTCTACTGCGCATGCGCAGTGTCAAGGACGTTCCGAAATTGGCGCCATTAATCATTCTTATAACCAGTGCCTGGTAAGCGCTATGTACTCAGTGGGGAGGTATGAGTTCCCAACTCCTGGGAGGGCCATCCCCGTCTGGGTCATTGGTAAGTATAAAAAAATATATAAATTACTATAAATTTTTTAACATCTTTATACTGTACCAATGACCCAGACATAGCTGAATAGTAAAAAGGCTGGAGGGCCAAGGACATAGAGCAAGTTGGAATACGCTCAATTATATAAAATAGAGTCATCCCCTCTAGGGAAAAAGAAGTATTAGGCCTTACATGTATCTTTCTTATTTATGATAAATTAGAAAGATACAACACCTTCCAAAATTGAGCATCATACATCCATGTACTATATTAATATCTAGTATAATCCTTATACTAATAATTTTTAAAGTAAGCCAATAAATAAAGTAAGTCTAGAGAATAGAGACTCTTTATACTCCTTAAAAGTGTCTGAGGATTGTATAATAATGTCCGTTGACACGTGCTATATTCAAAAGCTATACTTTAAAAACTAAGACCTGAATGAATTTTTAAAACATAAACTTCTCACTAAACAACCATCCCAATAACAGCTCAGAATTACTAACTCCGGAGGAGGTATCCCCTTGTTTTCATAGTAAAACAGGTGACCCAAGGGAACACCCTCCCCCCTCCCTTTTTCTTGCCCTGGGTCAAATAGCCCAGAGCGAAGAGGGCAGCAGAACGGAGTCACTGCCGAAACAGACAGCCTACCTAGCTATAGTAGCAACTGTTAAGTGAATAACATTCTGAGCAGTAGATAATAGACCTAACAATAGAGGCCTCCAGAAATGGACTCGATATTTCTGAGATAAAAATTCACGAATGTGGATGGCTGAGCGCAATGAGCAGCCTTCAAAAATCTATAATAGTGACACTATTAATGTAAGCCCAAGATGTAGAAGAACTCTTACTTCATGAGCCGAAATCTCAAGCACAACTGCTGAGTCAATGATATACCATAAGCAGTATCGATAGCGAGCGTAACGTCCTTCTATTAGGCATCAAAGACAGAAGAAGCTTACACCCGTAGTAATAAACAGATATCTGTTTATAAATACATAAACTCTAACCGGACAGAGTAAAGGCCTATGCCCGTACGAAGACGGAAGGACCTTAAAAACAATAGGTTCCGGATATTTATTAGGAGCCTGACTCTTATGCAAAAATCCAACCTAAATAGTAAGGAAGTAGTGATTCCGAAACTACGAAAGTGAAAATCATCCACCGATAGTGCATGAAACTCACTGACTCTACAGTAAAAGAGAAGACAACAGAATTACTGTCTAAAAGGTCAGAATTTGAAAACTACTGTTTCCAGATGCTCAAATGATTACTTAGCTAAATAAGAACCGAAGTTAAATTCCGTATAGAAATTTAATCTAATGATTCTAAGTCTATTTATCGAAAAGTTACTAACTGACTTAGATAAAGACTCAATTGTAAACTATCATAGAGTGCATAGGTATGAGGTAACATAAACCTATAACCTTAATAGTAACAGGCTGCAGTAAATCTTGTCAAACAAGTATACTAAAAAGTTGCAATGACTAGTATGGAGGGATCAACAATATCAACATAGTGATCCCTACACCAATGACGGAAGAGCCTCCACTTTAGCCGCATAGAATAGCGAAGAAGAGGGTCTCCTATAGTAAGAAATCGCGTCCAAAGCTCGTCCAGTACAATGCTTACAATGCCATAAGGACCACACAATGGAATACGTGAAGGTTGAGACCTTGCGGGTTGTGATAAAGATGACACGATTTTGCCCAGCGAAAAAAGATCCTCTCATGGAGGAAGATTTCGCGTTAAGTCCCACAGTAGACATCAGAGTAAATTTACCTACGGTCTCTGTGAAGACAGAGATGCTATCAACAGAAATGTATTGTGGTTGTTTATCTTAGCAATACTTGCTGAAACAACAGCGCAGGAGGATACGCATATCCTATCATTCCGTCCTATTAGATCAATAGAGCATTAACAACATAAGCTCAGAGATCCGGACATGTAAACACATACGTCTGCAATTGATTAGCAAGTTGTGTCGTAAATAAATTATCATTGGGCGCTCCCATTGATAGCAAATCTGATTGAATACTTGTTTGTTGAGAGTCCATTCTGACGGCAACAAGCGACCCATAAGTGAAAGGGAGTCCGGTAATTATAATCAGACGACCCGGAATATGACGGACCGAAGCAGAACTTGGTGTACTATAACAAACAGAAGGATTCTTTCCATTAAATTGAATAACGGAAACGAATGAGTGCCTCCCTGGTTCCGGAGATACGCCACTACTGTCGTATTAACGGACAGGATTTGGACATGCGTTTCTAAATAATGTTCATCCAATGACATAAAGCAAGCCTAAAAAAACATTATTCCGTGGAAGATAAGTGCTTGCTTAGAGACTGCGGAACCCAAAGACCCTGGCACTTTGAATCCATTGGGATCAATATTATATCCCAACCTGTTTGACTGGCAACTGTCATAATTATAAAACTCGGATCCGGCAACTGCAGTGGCACTCTCTGAGTCAACCACCGAATGTTTGCCCCAGTCTGAATCTCTTGCTACACTAGATAGACAAGAGAACGTGTAAATCGAGCAATTCATGGATTGCTGAAAAGTTGCCGTCGAAGAGAAGCTTCTCCGAGAACGAAGCGACTCTGAGAGAGTTCTTCACCTTACTATCCACGTGCGTGGATGTAGCTAGGGCTGCGTCACGTCTAACCAACTCCAAGTAGCCAATGAAGGGCGGAGTTATACGTGAACAAACTACTGCCCTCAAAAGAAATCACATTGAGGATCATATCCCAGAATTCTTTCTCTTGAAGACGTAATGATAACGCCTCAGTAAGGTGGATTACGTATGATAAAGCGTCTAAGTTAAGTCTATTAGACATCATTGTCGTTTCCAACATTTTGGTTGGAAAAGACATAGATGGCGAAAAAGATTATTTCCAGTCTTTAACCACGCCGTCTAGACTCATATGAACTCTCGGTATGCCCTGTTCTGCCAAAATAAATTATTCTTATAAATGATAAAAGGCAGAAATGAGCATTGCAGACAAGAAACTAAACTATCATGCTTGGTAGCAGGCTTATATATATATAGCGTCGATAAATAATACACATGTTCTAATGACATTATTGGACTGTGTCGGTAAGTCAGGGACAATGTCCCAGAACTGATCCAAAATTCCGTGTCCAATGACGCTATAAGTCTCTTATCCAACATCGCAGCAATGTAGTCCGAAATAACAACCACTGGAAGATAATGCCGGAAGAAATGTATGGCAGCTTCCGATGTTACGAAAGGGAAAACTCGAAATATTTCGAATCCCTTTCGCCATCCTGTCGGACCCTATAAAGTGTTCGGTCGTCCGAACCTGATGCAACCGTGGACCGCACCGACCCAGCGCCGTTGGATAATTCCTGATTCGACCGAGAAACTGTCGATTGCTGGGATGCTGCGAAAAAACTGTGCTAACTCGGATAGCACGTCCGTCACTGAGGCCTGTGGAGAAGCGGTCCTACGATGCATTGCTGCTGGAAGCTCCGTGATCGTTACCCCGTGCATACTACTATTATGCGAGCGAACGGAGTGTATAGGCCTCGTGTCCCTTGGCTACCGGATGGCGTGACCTGTTCGCCGTGGAATCACTGAATGACGAAACTGATCGGATACTCGAGGTCACGTAGCCAATGTGCGGTCGTGTGCACTGCTGTGAGGATGAGGAAGCATTATCGACAGTCTCTCGTACTGTCAATATAACGGAGCGTCCCGAGCGACGGACATATGCTCCGAATGTAAAATATCTGAACCACAACATGCGGTCCCCTATGTTGTTGGATGAGAGAGGGACCTCTCTCGCTCACAGCTCGGACGGACCTGGACAAGCCAGGAACCGGACTAACAGGCTTCCTCCGATCTGTCCTCAATCCGCCGTCACTGGGTGAGTACTAAAGTTATTATAGTGCTCGCATCACCCAAATCTCCTTCCTAGACCGCAACGGACGAACCCGGCAGCCGAACCATTTGATGAATGTACGCTACACCGGGTGAGCTAGCGAATGTCACTCCGTCGATCCTACAAGGGACCTCTTAGGCGATAGACATATTCCATGAGCACTTATTGCCGCTAGCTCTTCATTAACTATGACGACAGAGGCACACTTTTGAAAGACATCTCCGTAACTTTGCAAACAAGAAACCAGAAATGCTTGGTAATAGCAAGCATATAATAATAAATATATAGCGTCGTTCAATAATTCGAAAGTTTGTGTGACATTATTGGACTATGTCGGAACTGAGGGACGATGTCCCTGAACCGAACCAAAAATTTCTAAGTCCACCGACGCTATCAGTTTCTTATCCGGCATCGCAGCATTCTGGTCCGACGAAGGAACCTGTAGAAGATCAAGTCAGATGACATACACAACAGCATATGTTGTTCCAAAAGGGAAAGCTCGAAATCCTCCGAATCCCTTTCGGTATCCCGTCGGACCGGATGAAATTTTCGGACGTCTGTACCCGCTTCCGCGGAGCGTCCTGACCCAGCATCGTCGGATAAAACATAATGCGACAGATTCAGTTGTTGCTGGGATGCTGCGATAAGCTGTGCTATTTAGGATAGCACGTCTGTCCCCGAGGCCTGTGCAGTAGCGGTCTTACGATGCATTGCTGCCTGAAGCTCCATGCACGTTGACTCCCGCACACTTTCCTATGCGAACGTCCGGAGTCTGCAGGCCTCGTGTCCCTGGCTACCGGATGGTGTGACCTGGTCGCCGATGATTCTCTGACTGGCGAAGCTGACTGGATATCCGAGGTCACGTAGCCAAGAGCGGTCGTGTGCGCTACCATGAGAATGAGGAAGCCTTATTGACAGTCTCTCCAGACTGACTATATGTCGGAGCGTCCCGAGCGGCAGACGTATGCTCCGAATACGAAACATTTTGTACCACAACATCTGGGGCCAGATGTTGTTGTACGAGAGAGGGGCCTCTCTCGCTCCGGATGGACCTGAACGAGCTAGGAACCGGACTAAAAGGCTTCCTCCGTTCTCCCTCTAATCCGCCGTCACTGGGTGTGCATTTGGTTGATTTATAGTGCTCGCATCACCCCAAAACTCCTTCTAGACCGCAACGGACGAACCCGGCTGCCGAACCATTCGATGAATGGACGCTACACCGGGCGAGCTAGCGGACGTCAAAGGCCGTCGAACCTAGTAGGGTCCTCTTAGGCAATTGGCGTATTTATATGAGCACTTTTCCGCTAGCCCTTCATTAATTGTGACGACGGAGGCACACTGTTGGAAGACATCACGGATACATCACCCTAATCTTGATCGTCTGAAATAGAAATTGATAAAGTAGAGTGACCCTGCGGGGAAAGGACCTGAATGTCCAATTCCCCACTAACATACCGTGACATACGCTTCCCATGTTGTCATCGAAATCATCAGATACAGAACAGGAGTTAGTGCGAGTACACTGACTACATATAGAATGATTATAAAAGTCAGAGGAAGACTTCCTCTTATTACAATTGATCAAAATCCTTTCAATGTGAAAAGAAAACAAAGTCCTGGTACTCGCACCAACCCCTGACAATCAAAATACATAATAATATGATCCATTAACATAGAAAAAATAATTGAAAACAAAATATTTTGAAAAAATATTTTTTCAGAACAGCCCAAGTTTCTGAAAAGTAACGTTGAGCCCCAATGGATCCCAAGCCTAAGTGTGGACAAAAAATTTAAAAATATTTTAAACAATTTATGCAACACTTACGAACAATAATAATGTATCTAGTTATGATTAAATTAACGTCAAGATATTATTTTCAAGAAATCCCCCCTCACACAGAGGGCTGTTGTAAATGTAAACAATAAGTGTAAAAACACTAAAATAAGACTCCAGGCACCCAGGCCCGAAATCAGTTACCAAAAATACACTATCTGATGCAAAACAGAGACTTCCAGGGAAGAAACTGCAGAACATCAGATGGTAGATGCAGAACACAACACCTAACCACCCATAGGTGAAGACGTAAACATGGGGAAAAGAACAGAATTCATTCTGTTATCAGCTAAAACTCCCAAGAAATTTTAGTAATAATAATTACAGAAAATATGCCAAAAGCATGGGAGAATAGCAAGAGGGGACTTAAAGGAAAGGGAGAGAGGAAAACACTGAAAAATCAGTGTAACTAAATAACAAGAATGACAACAAAATGGCTGCTGCCTCGAAAATAGGTAACTTAACATAATTTCATTAACAAATTTTAAGTTACAGCCCTGATAATATTCTGTCACACATTTTTCCTCTCCTCCTTCTATATCCTCCTTAGAATCACCATTTCACTAATATTTATGTGTCTAGCATCATTTAAACTGAGATTTACAAGCACAAAGATCAGTCAGATGTTAACTGATGAAGAGCCAAACTAAGAATGATTAATGGCGCCAATTTCGGAACGTCCTTGACACTGCGCATGCGCAGTAGAGGTAAAGTGTGGAGGGCCATTCAGGACATGTTTTCTTTGGTTTTAGATGCAAATTTTGGGGATTGGGGGGCAAAATTTGTGTTTGGCCCTATATTTTAAGAGTTAGCACCAGCTATGTCTGGGTCATTGGTACAGTATAAAAATATTTGATAGCTCCCCTCTAGATTTCACACCAAAGCTACATTTGAAATTTGAAAAAGATCAGATGAGAGATGCGGCCTTTAGGGTGTGCTAATAGAAGAAAATGTTTCTATGTAATTGTCTTGTTGCAATTTATTGGAGAGTGCCAGAGGGCACTCCAATAAATTGCTACAACACAATTATTTATGAAAAGAATCTTTCTAAACTTAGCCTTCCCTTGTTGGTGGCATGGTATCTTTGAACAAAAAATTAGGTGTAAACTAAGCCTTCCTTTGTTGGTGGCATGGTATCTTTGAACCAAAAATTATGTGTGTTACAAATCACCTTTGAAAAATAATTAAGCACTCTTCCAGTTAAGAACTTCAATTTTGGTGGAAACTGCATTCCATGGGTGTTGTAAAAATAATTCACGCTCCAGAGACTGCAGTTATGAAGAGAGTTAATAAAACAACTTTTTTCATAAAATAAGAGCAATTCTCCTTTAATATCCCCTGGCCATCTACACTTTTCATAACCCTACTGTCAAAACTAGAAATTAAAAAATAGACGTTTAAATGAAAAAAATTTGTTAGTGCATAACCTGAAGTCACAGACCTCAACTATGAACCATCTCTAATTCAATATTCTGCCGACAAAATTTCACCACAAATTAATTTCCTTGTACATAATTACAATTGAATATGGCGATTAGATGATGGAAAACACCGACGACTAGTTGCTCAAAATAAAATTGTTCCATCGTCAGGTTAATTTCGAAGACGTGAGACAGATGAAATTGACTTATAAATCTTATTTCCAGGTTTGGAGAAGACACAGTTCTTCACAATTTGCATTCGATTAATTGATATCCTTGTGTGGTGCTCCGGGAGGACAACCACGCTTCTCTTAGTAAATCAATAATCAACATGTCATGACAATTAGGTTTGTCAGCTAGATGGAGAAATCACCTATTCTTTGGTCACAGCTTGGCACATCATGAAAATCCTAGTGAAATTGAAAATCAAAGCTAAAAATTTTGCCAATTCGTGCAATACACAATTTACTCTTAACTGTTTTGGAACTGTGAATTATTCTTGGGAGATTATAGAAATTTGGAGTACTCAGTCTTCATAATTGAGAAAAATTTCATTTAACACAAAATGCTGAAGGAAAGTATGTTGCACGGAATTTACATTGGTTTGAAAATAAAATTTTCAGTAGATCAACAGATCTTGTTTTGGACAATCTAAAACTACCCAACACAAAAATATTCCCAGTGTAGTGCTACTGAGTTGTTACATCCCCCTACATGACTGAACTGCGTAAAATGCCATGTTACAACTACCTTATCCCTGCACCTAAGGTAATGGACATTCCACCAAGTGCTACCGGGCATTCACAAAAAGTGTCATTCAAATTTTATAATTTTTCGCAATTTTACCTCCAAAGCATAGCTAACCACCCCTCATTTGAATCTCAAGCTCATTCCTATGAAGGGTCATAAGCTATGTTTTGGAAACATACAAATGAAAATTTTCAGTTATACAAGGAAAAGTTTTGCGAGTGTTATGTAAGGTCTGTTTATTTATTGGAGTTTAATGACGCATTCAACAACCACAATAACACTGTGTTGGACAGTTTTACGAGTAGAGGAAGACAGAACATCTGGAGAGAATTGCCAAGCACCGACAAGCAACTGCCAGACTCTCCAAGTTACTAACCTAGCAGTGGGTGAAGGAAAGTGGGTAGACAGGGATTCTGCACATAAATGAGTAGTCATTTTAAGGATTTTCAAGCAAGAACTTTAAGGATATATTGAGGCAAACTCAAGGAGCTCTCCTCCAAGAGCCACAACTTGTCACATGAAAATGTAAGCTTATATTGGATTTGAACTCAATATATTCCTATGTTCCAATAAAACTAAAATCCTCACCCTCTGACTGGACGAGAGCTCAAGTTTTTTCTATGTTTATGGCTCCAGTAGCATATGTTACTGTCTGATGTCACAATGCGAAATATTTTAAATGAGGTTGCCCATTTTGCAATTATTCCACCAACGAAATGACTTGCAAACAACTTCATTTTTCACACATGCAGCAGACGATGTTCTGAATGAAGTGTTGTACAAATTACAAATCGATTTACGATTTGAAGTAAGATGGAATGCCCTCAACCTTTATCTGATTTAATGATTATTTGTTCAGTGATGTTGTGGGGTACACATGAGGTTTATTTCCTAAACTTGTGATCATTAAAAGTTGCCTTGTTCATTTCATGTGGGTTTTGGTCTATGGGTAAGGTCTTTTTGGAACATATATGTTATTCTGATGAATTGACAGTAACAAACTCTGAGGTTTGTGGCTCAGAGAGTGTGTTCAACCTCAAGGCTTTGTGCATCGGTCAAACATAAGCTCCGAGCTGCAAACCTCAGACCATGTTACCGTCAATTCATCACAATAATTTGTAATGTTAAGTTGTAACACAATCATATCTACAATCTAATGCATGATTCGTTCTCATTCTATTTGGCTGAGAAGATTGATTCCAGTCAAGCTTGGAAATAAGCAGACTGTCATCTGCAGAGTGAGGTCCTCAGAGGGAGAATTTGGTGATGCTACCCTGCACAGCAGGGTAGCATCTCTAAATTTACCCTCTGTGAACCTCAATCTGAACCAAGGGGTCTCAGGCCTGAAGAAAAAGAGGCACCGAGAGGATAAATTGACCCAATGTATGGGATAGCATCAGCAAATTCACACTCTGGGGACCTCATTCTACAAATGACAGATTGCTTATTTCCAGGCTTGATTCCAGCAATATTCAGCTTGCTGTGTAGCGAATTGAATCTTGCTAAAATGAATCTTTTCTGATATCTGATATTTCAATTCTCAATGGTTTTCAATAAAGGTTCTAATATTCAAGAACATTCCAAGTGCTTTCAAATCAGACAATTTTCTACAGGAAGTAGATATCCTGGAAATGGTTAATGTATTTGCTATATGACTATCAATTTTCTCCTCAAAATACCACTATTGTTTTCCTATCAAATCCCTAAAACCATGTGTCTGATCCACATATTGTTAGAAATCTGTATCAGTATGGTTTGAAACTAGGTCATTGGAAGGGACAGAACTATTTACAGCATGTTCATTTAATCTATTGTCTATTTATCTATTGGTGTTTAAGGTCATATTTTTCTGCACAGTGGCTAATCGTGACCACAGCATGGACTCAAAGTCCAGCCAATCGTTTAAACCCCTGTTGCCCATTTTAGAGGACTTCCACCACAGCCATTGGTGACCGGGTCCTATTTTACCAGTAAAACAGAGCTTATTTACCACAGTAAACAAGCATTGCTACACTTCCCGGGATTCACACAGGGAGCGTGTTCGTTTAAACCATGATAACTAAAAAAGTTATTTAACTGGTGGAGTGCTGGAAGCCATTATCAGGGCTTTCAAAAAAATGAGGTTACCACAGCAAAAGCCAACATTTTCCTTGCACATGTTTCATATTCAGTCAAACGCAAATAATATTTTGTTTATATAAATTTGTTTTATCATGAATTACTGAAGAGTGTTTCAATAACTTGTAATAAAACAAATTTTGATGAACAAATTCAGACCATCAAAAATAATGTAGCACTCAACCAGTTAAATAGTATTTAGTATATTTTTGACTTGGAGTGCGGGTATTTATTTTTTTTTATTTATTGGTGCTTATGCCATATCAGCTGCTAAGCCTATATTGTAGCAAGAAAATGGTAAAAGTAAAAAATGTCATTGGGAATTACGAAGAAAAAAAGATTGAAAAAAAAAAAATAGGAAAGGAGTGTGGGTGACTGAACTTCTCTTCAATGGAGTGATTTGGGAGTGGGTTGATAGCATGTGAT
Source organism: Pictodentalium vernedei (assembly GCA_031216915.1). Taxonomy (NCBI): domain Eukaryota; kingdom Metazoa; phylum Mollusca; class Scaphopoda; order Dentaliida; family Dentaliidae; genus Pictodentalium; species Pictodentalium vernedei. The sequence goes on from CM062297.1 coordinate 556,800,894, forward strand.
GCACAATGCAGGTCATCCAACAAACCTATTATCAGTTCAGTGAATGCAGTACTTTGTTTGATATGGCGATCTGCCCCGCATCAACTCAACGTAATACCATGACCCATATCACTTCACTGAAGCGATAATATGTAGGTCTTAAATCCTTGCATGCTGTTGGTGGATATTGCTACTTAGCACAGCAAATGTCTTACCTCAAGAATAAGCATAATTTGGACACTTTTTTTTACTTTAATTTTTATCATTTTTCATCAAATATTGCCATGGCTGCCACACATCAGCGATAACTATATTTGTTGAGCAGGGTTCCAGCAGGCAAGGACTAATAAAATTCAAGGATATTCCTCAACATACTTCAACATTTTTCAAGGCCCAAAATACTCAGTAGGTTAAGATTAATCATAAGTGCCATTAAAAACACTAGGATCGACACTCGTTAAGTCTGAATAAAACTTCAGGTGTTGGGACTGTAAATTTTTCATCTGCAAAATCACTACTTATTTAGTTTTTTGTATAACATTTATCTGTGATTGCAAGCATTGGCCAATATACATTGAACGGAACACTGAGGGCAACCCAAGTTCAATAACTGAAAGCTTGCTTGTGATTTTTATTCTCTTTTTCGGAAAATATAAATATATGTAGAGTGGACACAATGTAATATCCACTTTCCTTGTATGTGCACCACTCTTCTACATTCCCCACCTTATACAAATACTTCTTGCGGGCCTCAAGGCCCCCACAAATACCCCAACATGATCACTGCACTCAATGTCAAAACCAGTCTATTCAACAATAAATAATATCTGCCAGCTGTCTTGTGCATAGAGACCCATGTGTATCTTTAATAAATGGCCAGGTTTCATTCTGTGTGGCATATACTATGCATTTTGAACAAACGACAGTAACCCATATAATTTTCTAGGAATAATTTATGATGCTTCAGGGGAGCTGTTTACATCAAGAATATGATTAATAGAGAGTGGTGACGACAGTTTTTTTTTATGACTGTTTTCTTACCTCTTCTCTGTATGAGCGACATTTGGGACTGTATGCATTTGTACCACATACATACAGCTCATTATCTGTCTTTCTAACAATAACACGTACATAATTTTGGCACTCCTGAAAGAGACAAAAATGCAACAAATTCAAACAATAATTACCTACATTGTTTGGAATATATGGTTGACAAAAAACATATCAATTATACAGTAGATAAGATCCCCAAACCTTCTTCCCCATCCCCAGAAATGACAAGAATGTTAATCTTATTCATAACCAAAGAAATCAGCTAAATCAGCCAAGTTACACATATAGTACAGTTCAACTCCTCATGCAGGTGCACAACACCCTGGGAGGGGGGGGGGGTTACAAACCTCCCCCTAACCTTGTCTTGTCAGGTCATAGTTGGGCAGAAAGCTACTACCTGATAGTACAGTCGCCGTGAACTGATCTTAATCCACACGTGGGCAGTGATGTCAACACATGCATTTACCAGGTAATAAATATCACAATCAGCCGAATTTTTTTAATTTATGAAGCATCAGGTTGTACCCCATGCATCATAAATTAAAATTTTTATGATTATTCCTATAATTAGGGTTTGGAATCTAATTTTATTGCATCTGTGGACATTTTGCCCATTCATGGAAAGTGACCCATCCAAGGTGGCTGTACTGTAAGCCTGTTAAAAGACCTACGGGTCAGCCATAAAACTGTCACAGATGGTTTACAGTAACCTGGTAGTTCATGAGCTTAAGAACTGCTAATACAGTGGGTCCCTTTTAATTTTCGTATTGTGTAAGAGACTAACAATGTTAATACTGCATAAAATTTTCAAATACTAAACCATCGATCAAACCCTTAGTACAAAGTTATTTGATCTGTTAATTGCACAAGGGTTACTGAGTATATAAATAATATTTTGCACAAACACACCCCTCCCCTAATTTACCTTCTTTGCCTCAGTATTCTCAATTTTAGCATTTTATCCACTAAACCTTGTTTGACAGAACTCCATTTGCTCTGTCAAACAAGATTTAATAGAAGAAATACTCAATTTTTAATTTATCCCCAAAACGTAGAAAAATTACCAAATTCTTGTTGACATTCATATTAATAGAATAATTTTCACTGACAAAGTGTCCATTCATTTATCCAATGTACTTCTTGTGTTTTTGTCTAGAAATTGTAAATACTTATCAATGGAAAACTTGTGTTGCAGTGTTTTAGTACACATGTAATCCACTCTTCTTGGAATGAAATATCAGGAAAATCATAAGAAAATTCCTTTCACTTTTACTTCAATGATAAATGATACTTATATAACAATGATTACTGTCAACAGATCTGTGAAAAGAATCACTGTCATGGTCAGCTATAAGCAGAAAATGAGAAACTCATCAAATTTTCTTGCATTCATCTTGCAGTCCATTTTGAACAGTACTGTAAAGCATAAAATGAGTTTTGTGTGAAAAAAAGAGACTTTTTTTCATTTTTGGTCTCCTTGACAATTTCTGTTTTAATGCATTTTCACAATTTCCTGGAGATTATTCAATACATTCTTCCTTCCTGGTCTTGTGTCAGCAAATGTGTTGGCTTTTATTTATTACAGTATGAGATGAAAGAAGTTGGAGGGTAACTGGAGGGTAACAGCCAGAAAAATGTTGACTCCACTATTGTCAACTGATAATACAATCTACTCATATATCCAGAGGCTTTCATACAGAATTGTGTTATATTCTATCTTGCAAAACACTTTTATCAAATCTCCAAGAGAATTTTCTTGAATTTTTCCATTAAATCCGGTCATGGCTGCTTACAGCCATGACTGGATTTCATGAAAAATTCAGTTAATTATTACTCACACAGAAAAGACAAAGAGGCAAAGTTGAGCTTGCCATCTAAACCTTTGTAAGCTTGATTTATTCTAGTTTATTAATTTTGGAATGCCACACAGGAGGACCAAAGGATTCAAAGAGGTTGGGAAGCCTTGGTCCGCCACTCGAAAGATGTCAAGTTTTACTGTTATGCAAGTATAGTGTGTGCCACTGGTAGTTGTAGCTTGTGGCTATCACAGGCAAGCAAAGTCTGCCTCAGACTATTGGAGGTATCTTCAGATTAGTACAGTCTGTCACTGAAGTGTTTAGTACAAGTATATAACCATCATTGACAAGTATAATCTTGCTCAGACTATTTGTGGAGGTTTTTCAGTCATCACCAGGTACACCCCATTAGATAATGTGGTGTGAACAATAGGTAAATCTCATCCAATTTCACAGACTAAGACCCAAACAATGCTGTTTTGGGGGCAACTCTGCTTTTATCTGATCAGTAACAATTATGAAACAAGTTTCAACTGGTTGAGTGCTGGAAAACCATATTTGGGCTTTGTTTTAAAATAGAGTTCACGTAACACAACTTAGAGGCTTCATATTCTATACATGTGCTTCACATTATCTTTGACATGAAATAATTTACTCTGTATGGATTTGACTTGTTAAAATTTAAGGGTGAGTGCCTATAGGCACTCTCCCAGAAATTTTAACAAGGTAAAACATGTGAACAATTTTTGTTGACAAAAAATAATTTTGCACTCTTCCAATTCAATAAATATAAAAATCTACAAAAGAGACTGAGTTTGGTACCACTGGGCCATCACTCCACACTACCCGACATTGAGCAGATTAGGAGCTCATGTATTTAATCTTTACAACCAGTGAAGGATTTATCAAGACACTCAGTTTACTCATCAAACAATTGTCCAGAGGAAGACAAGTACCACTGTCTGAATTAAGTTCACATTTAGGAACCAACAATTTGTCAAATATTTGAACTTTAACAAAGTTCGGCTATCTGAATACCTGGATTAAGATACAAAATTTTCTTGAAGGCACACACATTCTTGCCCATTGAATTCTTCACTGAAGCATCTGCTAATACAACTGACAACCATTAATTTTGTCTGCTGATGAGTTTTTGCCTCATGCTAACACAGGCAATTACTTACAATGATTCCAGGATTAGATCTCTTCCCTGAGGGCATGACCACCATAAGATTTTATTTAGCACAATAGAAGTAGATAAGTAGATCATAATTACAAAATGGAGAATTCCACTATCCAGTAGCAATTACAAAAAATACAGGTGTAGTCTAAACACAGTGACATTCAGACAACTTCCAATACCTCTGTTCAAGATTTCATAGCTGCATCTTGTCAAATGGGATCGCGGTGGCTCAGTGGTTATGGCACTGAATTTTTAACCAAAAGGTCCATGGTTCGATCCCTGTCAGGGGTAACTGCATTGTGCCCTTGGGCAAGGCACCTCATCCCGATTGCCCACGTGGAGGCATGGTGGCACTGTGTACTAAGGCATACTGCATGTCGATGGTGAACCTGTCTTCAACCAATGCTAATGCTGCTTGTGTGGAGTTAATACGTTGGGGAGTCTGGCAGTTGCATGCCATTGCTCAGTGGTTCTCTCTGGGTACTCCTGCTTTCTCTACCCATAAAACTTTCTGGCACTTTCTGTCGTTAAATAAATAACATCTTGTCAAATACTTTTAATTGGCAAATAAATTGAGTTATTTATTTATTACAAATAAATTTATTTATTGGTGTTTAAGGTCACATACTTATGCACAATGGCTAATCATGACCGTGACAATTTTTCGGGTGGAGGAAGCCGGAGTACCCGCAGAGAACCACAGAGCAACGACGAGCAGCTGCCATCTCCCCAACATCGCAACTCCGCACTGTAGCACAGGCAGGGTTAGATTGGTTGAAGACATGCGCACCATTGACATGCAGTACGCCTTACTATATGGCGTCATCGTGCCCCCATATGGGCAATTGGGGTTAAGTGCCTTGCCCAAGGACACAACGCGGGAGTCCGAATATATCGCTCAGACGGTCACCCATCCAAGGACTAACCGGGCTCGACATTGCTTAACTTTGGTGATCTGACAAGAACCGGTTACCACAACTCCACCATGCCCCCATCACAAATAAAGTAACTTTAAGTAGTCAATTTTTTTAAGACTTTACATTGAATAAGTAAGCAGAAATTAAAATATTCCTACCATTTTCATCACATCCTTTTATTTCCAAACCCAGTAAAATATTTATTTCTTCATTTATTCATTGAGAATTTCATAAAATAAGAGGGAAAACCAAAACGAGTACGGATATTGCCCGAGAACCTTTCTTTGTACAAATTTGAATCTTCGGCACCTGGGGAATTCACATACCAAATTTCATAAACATTGTGACTAATGGTTTATGATAAGATTTTTATAAACAACTTCAGGCTTTACAGGCAGTATCCCCAGCTCATCAAGCTTAGCAACTTCTATTGAACAATCTTGGAAGAGTATTCTACAAAGACAATTTGTGCAAAGTTTGGATGGGTTTGGTCCAGTAATTCAGAAGAAGACTGAAATGCAAAGGTTAATTTCTGGACAACAGTTGATAGACACAAGGTGTGAAGACTTGCAACCCGGGCAATGGTTCCCAGCTTCTAATTTAGCAATAAAACAGGGGTGGTTGATCATATTAAGCAAGCACTAATCCCATTCCTGGGTTCCTACAGAGAGAGATGCAAATACTAATTAACTCAGATCTATGAAAGACAAGAAGCATAAGAAAAGTTTTAGCTGATAGCACTTTAGGTTCAACCAGGTAGTCCAAAAACTGAAACTTTGCAGATTTTTTCTGATGCTGTCTCTGGAGCTTGAGGTGTACTGTCCAGGTGGAATGCAATTCTGTGTAAGTGTAAGAGATAACCCACACTTCATACAGTCTAACAAGTAGAGTAACCAATAATCGTTATTGGCATAACTGTTGAATTGTTTAGTATTTTTCATCAAATAAAGCAGCCATGACATGATTTGATAAAAGCATCAATAAACATCAATAAAAACTGTCTTAAAAATTCTGTGCTGAAAAGGTTCAAATTGCAGTAGTATAGTGTGTTGAAAGAGGTTGAGCTATAACTGTGGTCGGTGGTGGTAGTATACTTGGTTTGACAGAGAAAACAAATTGCCTGAAACATGCAAAATGTTAATGTTTTTGTTTGTTGGCTGATTTATAACCATGACCGATTTATAAAGTTCAACAGTACTTGTTCAAGAGGTTATCAGTGATACAAAAAATTGTTTTTACTTTCAACAATATGATATTTCTTTTATATTTCCTAGAAAGACACACAAGTTTCTATTGCATGAAATACAGTATGAAGTGTGTTTTGTACAATGTCTGTCATCGAGTACACTAATACAGCACTTAGCTCATGCAGGTAAAATAAAGGAAGCTTTTAGGGAAGGGTTTTGAATAGGCTTTAGTTAAAACTGTGATAGTTGATGGTTGAAGACTGGACTGACAGCAAAACTTTCTGTAAAATGCAAAATGTTTATTTTATTTGTTGTTGAGTTATAACCAGACTGATTTATAAAGTTCAACAGTACTTGTTCAAGAGGTTATCAGCAATACAACAAATTGTATTTACCTGAGACAACATCAAACTGTTAAATTTCCTAGAAAGCTAGCCCGAGTTTCTTTTCTAAGAAATAAAGCACAAAGTGCCTTTGTACTATGTTAGTCATTGGGTAGACAAATACAGTACTTCACTCATGCAAGTAAAAAAATAACGGAAGCTTTTAGAAAAGAGATTTTCAATGAATCATTTACTGAATAACTGTCATCCATTAACCAAATTCAATGTGGCTTTTATTCTTAAACCACATACATATGTATTTTATCTAATATCACATCTTCTCTTGAATAATCCTGAGATGTTATTTTGGGATATGATCATCTGACATAAATACATCATTTTGGATATGAACTGAAAGCATACAGAAGAAATAGCACAACAAATATTCTTGAGTTCTATCAAATCCACATTTTGTATGTTGTGTGTGTGTTGGGAGGGGTTGATCTTCATGTTCCAAATTATCTGATGTTTCACCTTCGTGAATAAATTCAAATTTACTTTGCAATTTTCTTCTCGATTTCATCTGTATTTTACCATGCATCTTAGCACCCTGCTTTCTGATGTCAAAATATAAGTCTGCAAATTTCCCAATAATGCAACTGAACATATCACTAATTCAATTTTGTTTGATAGAACACAGTGAGTTCTGTCAAACAAGATTGAACTGGTTACATTCATTATTGCATTGTGGGAAAGATTTGCTGCTTGATATTTTGTTATTCTGACATCGGTGTTCAGAGACCACTGATCTCTATACAACTGGATTGCTGGAACATATTTTAGTTAATATTGACAAAAGGTAAGTGCCGATATTGGAAACTTGATTTAGTGTTATTAGTTTTCATATAAGAATGCCAAGGTGTTTGATGAAGTGAAAGCTGTTATGCTACAGTTTACAGCTTTCATGTCATCAAACGTCATGGCTTGGGAGGAGTTATTACACTGATTGACATGATGCCATCTTTGGGGGCAGTTTGAGGGAGGACAGTTTTTGCTGACGTTCCAGCAATCCAGATGAAAAAGATCAGTGACAGAGGATCTAACTACTTTAATGTGATTTATTTATTGGGATTTAACAATATTTTCGACAGCCAGGGTCACCTCAGGTCAGACAGTTTTATGGGTGGAGGAAGCCGGAGTACCTGGGGAGAACCACCGAGCAACTGTCTGATTCCCCAACGAACTAACTCTGCACAAGCAGGGTTAGCATTGGTCGACGACAATTGCATCATCGACATGCACTATGCCTTAGTACACAGTGACACCGTGCCCCCACGTGGGCAAATGAGACGAAGTGCCTGGCAGGGATCAAACTTCAGACCTTTTGGTTTGAAGTCCAATTCTGTAACCAGTGAGCCACTGCACTTCACTTAATGCGATATTTTCTAAAATGTTAACAGCATTTTTATGTCGTCCCTTAAGTGGAACAAGGTGCCATCTGCAATGCAAAAGCATTGCAGATGGCACCATGTTCCACTCAAGCGACAATGTATCCAAGCCTTTTCTGTCAACAAACTTTATTACTTCACATAGCCGGAGTACATCTGAAGTCAGTTGGAAAGATAACCCAAAGAAAATTTTCTTGATGATCAGTCTTACTGCCGACATCCTTTCTTGGAAAGCTCTAAAGAAAAGCATCCCAAGAAATGATATCCACTACTCAGACTATCAACATGTAAAAATGTGATAAAAATTTTCTTGCAGTCATCCTTCAGCTGAATGTAGCTGGTACTGTAGGCAGGGCATAAAATAAGCGGTTTCAGCTTCATGTGATAAGATAATGCTTTGGCAGTATGGAAAGTGCGATACAAATGTTTGGGGTATTTGAAGATAGTTTTTACTTCAAAACACAACTGGTAGGTTACTGTGATAAGTTACCGTAAGTATAAACAGTTGTATTCCATTTGTACTAGCGCATGGCAAACCTGTGCCCCCCCCCCCCACCAATCGTATGCGCAAATTAAACGCGACTAAGTTCAAAAGTATCTGTATGCAGACTCGTCAACTTATGTTATAAAGGGAGGGCAGTCACTGACTCAATCATTCAATATCATTGGTTTTTGATACCGTAACCCCTCTAGAAACAATTTGCACCATACACATGCACAGTTGATTTTTTTATATTGGATTTTCCTGAGCATGATCAGCACGTTCAGCAAAATCAAACATAAATACTACAACTGCGCATGTGCAAACAAGTGACACAGATTGATTCGAGGGAATAAGTAAATCGAGGTAAGCAAACTTACTGTCTTATTAGTATGTCAGTGATGTGAACCCATAAAAAAGAATGCATGTTGAACTGCATTATAATACCATAGTCAATGTTGTACCCATGAAATTTGCAAACTGTTACGGAAGGGGAAATTTCTGAATTGTGAGGGCAGCATCAGCCATGAATTTAGGCACCAGTCATGAAGAAATGTGTACACCAGGGTACTACGAACAAAAATAAAACGAAATGGGTTGGATAACAATAAACTCAAAATTAATTAACCTTGGTAAAACTGCGAATTCATTTATACCGATTGCTAATTTATGCTAATCAATGTTCCTGGAGGGGGAGAATACCACGAATCAAAATTTTGAAAACAAAGAATACCCTGGTACAAAGTAATGCTACAGAAATGGGAAGAAATAATAATATTCCTACCTGGTAGGTTACTAGCAGTACCAGGTAATGAATATTATTTCTTACTTTAGGGGAGCAGTGCCCTCCTGGACTCATTTCAAGGAGGGTGATTAACTGCCCTCCTGCATTTTTTTGAAATAGATCACTCAACTGACCAATCAATGACCCTTTCCCATTCATGGACTTGGTGGGAGAATAACCCAATGAATCAGTGATGATAGGTTAAAAATTGTTATTGTTTGTTAATACTACATCACTCTGAACTTGAACAAATTGATAAATAGTGAGTAGTTTCAGGCTTAATTCAGTAAAACAACATAGAAATCAGTTTCGATTTAACAGAAAGAAAAATGCTATTCATTTTTCAATTGATGCTATACAAAAACCAATTTAGTATAGCATTTTGATTTACACTTTTAAAAACTAATTTCATGCCCTGACTGTAGGATACATCAATTAAGATTTGTAACCAGGCTGAAACTATTCATTGATCTCCTCATCATTTAAGTGTAGACTCCTCTAATACATATCATAGAACTGGCATGGAGTCCCCTTTCTGTGTATTGAGGTGAATGGGTTAACATCAAGCATTTGAAATTATTTAGTGTGATTTAAAATTACTTTCATCTATGGCAGCTGCAATACAAGTATAAAGTTGGGTCAAGCCAATCGTTTACATTTATGTTGCCCACTGCAGAGAATTCACATGCCAGGCACTGGTCACCAGCAAATTATACCAGCAAAGTAAAACTTGTCTACACATACCACTATATACTATCAATGCTCTACCTCCCATTGGGTACAGACAAATTCCTCCTTAACAAATCCCCCCCCTTTGACAAAATCCCTCCCAACTTTCAACTAATGTAGACAAAATCCCCCCCCCCCCCCCCCCTGATAAAATGATAAAGCAGCAAGATATTTAAGTTCATTGATATTGTCATGTGTTAATGGAACCATAGAATCATGCAGTCCAAAATTACAACCGCTGGTCAAGTGTAGAGCTCCATTCACGATGCATCCCCCTTCTTAACTGTTGGCACAGGAGTTGGAACCTTGGGTGGGTGGGTGGGGTTGGGGAGAGGTCCTGTCCAAACATGGACTGAAAGCCTGTATATTATTTTTTGGGTTTGGTACGACCCTTGAAAGATTGTACTAAACCTCAAATGAAAGTGTCAATGACACTGTAGCTCAACTTGTTAAGACATGTACATGTATAGTATGTGACACAGCAATGACAAACATCTAGGTAATGACCTGATAACAAAGGTACATGTAAAGTATTGTAACGGTCGGTACATAAATACTGACCGTAGCCTGTAACAAATGTATAGGTAAAGTATTGTAAAGGTGGGTGACAGTCTGATGCTAAACTAGAAAAGAAATCTTTGAGTACCAGAGTGGGTCTGACTGAACCCCAAAATATTTTTTCTCATACCACAGTGATAACAAAGGCACCCCAAAACACACTCGTTCCTGTCCCAAGGTGAAAACAAAGATACTCAGGAAGTTTCGTGAAGAACAGTTCATAAATACGAGCTGTATAGAAGTTGTGACAAAAAACTGATTGGACGTAACTTCGGTACAAAATGGCCACTGGCAGCCATCTTGAATTTTGGACCGCACCCAGAAACACTCTTTCTCGTCCCAAGGTGATAACAAAGGTACCCAAGAAGTTTCGTGAAGATCGGTTGTTAAATACAGCCTCTAGCCCGAGCCGTATTGACATGTGCACTTACAGTGTATAAGTAGCACTGAATAAATCAAAGTTCATCTAATTCAGTCTAATTTGCATAATTTCTGCACGAGAAAAAAACCCGTTCTATATGTGATGCATTCCATGTTACTAAACATTCATACAAAAATTTATTCAAATCAGAACTTTCATACAAAAGTTCTGTACAAAAGACTGATTGCACTAATTTTGGTACAAAATGGCTGCTGGTGGCCATCTTGAATTTCGGACCACATCCAAAAACACTTGTTCTCATCCCATGGTGATACCAAAGGTACCCAAGAAGTTTTGTAAAGATTGGTTCACAAATACGGCCTCTAGCCCGAGCCATATTGGCATTTGCACTTACAGTGCTGAAAGTAACACTAAATACATCAAAGTTAGTTTAATTTGCATAATTTACGTACGAGAAAAAAGCCTGTATTATATGTGATGTATCCCACGGTACTAAACATTCATACAAAAAATTATTCAAATCAGCGCTTTCATACGGAAGTTCTGTGCAAAAATCTGATTGCACCTAATTTTGTACAAAAGGGCTGCCAGAATTTCGGATCGGACCCCAAAACACTTGTTCTCGTCCCACGGTCATAACAAAGATACCCAAGAAGTTTTGTAAAGATCGGTTCATAAATACGGCCTCTAGCCCGAGCCGTATTGAATTGTTGATGGACAGACGGATGACTGGCCATGGCATAAGCTCAAATTTGGCTTCGCCAAAGTTGAGCTAAAAATTAATATGCTGGCTTTCAGTCCATGTTTGGACTGGGTGGGTGGGTGGGGTGGGGGTCAGGGGCAAACTCAAGTATGTTTCTTTTCATACGTTAATGGACTGAAGTACTATGTGTATTTCAGTGCTTTTTTCTCACTCAGTTGCTCTTATGTTGATTGATTTTTTTTTATATTATAAGTTTGCATAAATAAAACTAGAGGCTCTAAAGAGCCTGTAATCGCTCACCTGGAACTACATATAAAAATGAGATTTCCCATAGGCTTTCCATGGTAACTATGAGCTGCAATTGAGGCCATATTTGCAACATTACATCAACATTACATGAGGATCATTGGTAGGTGTCCCAGTCCTCAATCATGTGAAGTTTCAAAACATCTGACTTTGTAGTTTCAGAGGGGAATATTTTTGCAAAATCCATCAATCAGAATCCGAGAATGTCTCTGGTGGCCATATTTTTCAACCAACAGGAACAAAAAGACGATCGTTTGTAGAGGACCTCCAACAGACCATACCTGCCAAGTTTGGTTCAGGTCGGATCAGTAGTTCCAGAGTGAAGATGAAAATGTGATTTCCCATAGGGTTTCTATGGTAACTATAAGCCGCAGTTGTGGCCATGTTTACAACCCGATCAACATTAAATGAGGATCGTTGGTAGATGGTGTCTCAGTCATCAATCATGCAAAGTTTCAAAACATTTGGCCCTGTGGATTCAGGAGAAGATTTTTCAATATCCACCAATCAGAATCAAAAAATACTTCTGGTAGCCATGTTTTTCGATGCTCGGTAACAAAAATGAGTAGTGGATGTAGAGGACCTGCCATAGACTATCCCTGCTAGGTTTGGTTCACATCAGCTCAGTAGTTCCAGAGAAGAAGATGCAAATGTGATTTCCCATAGGGTTTCTATAGTAACTATAAGCCACAATTGCAGCCATGTTTGCAACCAGATCAACATTAAATGAGGATCATTGGTAGAGGGTGTCTCAGTCATCAACCATGCAAAGTTTCCAAACATTTGGCCGTGTGGTTTCAGAGAAGATTTTTCAAAATCCACCAATCAGAAACAAAAAATGCTTCTGGCTGCCATGTTTTTCAATGCACGGTAACAAAAATGAGGAGCATTTATAGAAGACCTCCCATAAACTATCCCTGCCAGGTTTGTTTCACGTCGGCTCAGTAGTTCCAGAGAAGATGAAAATGTGATTTCCCATAGGGTTTCTATAGTAACTATAAGCTGCAATTACAACCATGTTTACAACCCGATCAACATTAAAGGAGAATTGTTGGTAGAGGGGGTCCCAGTCATCATTTATGTGAAGTATCAAAACATTTGGCCTGGCAGTTTCAGAGGAGAAGATTTTTGACAAGAGGCCCCAAGGAGCCTTAATCGCTCACCTGCCAAAGTGGTTCAAAGAAGTATTTGGGGGTCACATTCAGTTAGACATGGTTCATCAACACTACAAAGGAATGAAGTCATGAGAGACAAATTTTATGGAACTAGGGCCATGTCTTGAACAAACTTGAATCTTACCCCCCTAAGGATGCTGCATACCAAATATCAAAAGCATTAATCTGCTGGATCTGAAGAAGATTTTTAAAGAAAATTCCTCATCTTGAACTAAGTTATCATTCGGGCTCCCACAGTGAGCGCAAATATGAACCCAGGGACGTGGATTGAACAAACTTGAATCTCACCCCCTAAGGATGCTGCATGCCAAATATCAAAACATTCTGACTGCTGAATCTGAAGAAGAAGATTTTTAAAGACAAATTCCTCATATTGACCAAGTTATAATTCGGAGCCTAAATATGGACCCAAGGTCTTGGCTTTAACAAAGTTGAATCCCACCCCCCTAAGGATGCTACACACCACATATCAAAACGTTCTGACTGCTGGATCTGAAAAAGAAGATTTTTTAAGAAAATTCCTCATTTCGAACTAAGTTACAATTCAAGCTCCCACAGTGAGCCCAAATATGCACCTAGGGACATGGCTTGGACAAACTTGAATCTCACCCCCCTAAGAATGCTGCATACCAGATATCAAAACATTCCGACTGCTGGATCTCAAGAAGAAGATTTTTAAAGTAAATTCCTCATTTTGAACTAAGTTATAATTCGGGCTACCACAGTGAGCCCAAATATTCACCTAGGGACATGGTTTGAACAAAATTGAATCTCACCCCCATAAGGATGCTGTATACCAAATATCAAAACATTCCGACTGCTGAATCTGAAGAAGATTTTTAAAGAAAATTCCTCATTTTGAACTAAGTTATCATTCGGGCTCCAACAGTGAGCCCAAATATGGACCTAGGGACATGGCTTGAACAAACTTGAATCTCACCCCCCAAAGGGTTGTGCATACCAAATATCAAAACATTCTGAACTGCTGGATCTGAAGAAGAAGATTTTTAAAGAAAATTCCTTATTTTGAACTAAGTTATAATTCAGGCTACCACAGTGAGCCCAAATATGAACCCAGGGACTTGGCTTGAGCAAACTTGAATCTCACCCCCCTAAGCATGCTTCATACCCAATATCAAAAGATTCTGCCTGCTGGATCTTGAGAAGAAGATTTTTAAAGAGATTTGCATGAAATGCACCAAGTTCAAATTGGGCTCCTATACTGAGCCCAAATATGAACTCAGGGGCCGATTTGAACAAACTTGAATCAGATCTACCCCACAGTGTTGCATACCAAATATCAAAAGATTCTGCCTGCTGGATCTTGAGAAGAAGATTTTTTAAGAAATTTGCCTGAAATGCACTAAGTTTGAATTCGGGCTTCTATACTGAGCCCAAATATAAATCCAGGGGGCCGATTTGAACAAACTTGAATCAGATCCACCCCACAATGTTGCATACCAAATATCAAAAGATTCTGCCTAATGGATCTGGAGAAGAAGATTTTTTAAGAAATTTGCCTGAAATGCACTAAGTTTGAATTCGGGCTTCTATACTGAGCCCAAATGTGAATCCAGGGGGCCAATTTGAACAAACTTGAATCAGATCCACCTCACAATGTTGCATACCAAATATCAAAAGATTCTGCCTGCTGGATCTGGAGAAGATTTTTTAAGAAATTTGCCTGAAATGCACTAAGTTCGAATTTGGGCTTCTATAGTGAGCACAAATATGAATCCAGGGGGCCGATTTGAACAAACTTGAATCAGACCCATACCAAGATGCTGCATACCAAGTATCAAAACATTCTGCCCACTGGTTCTGGAGAAGAAGATTTTTTAATAATTTTTCTATAATTCATACGGTGCTATCAGAGTTATGCCCCATACAGAACCCCCAAGGGACGTAGCCATTTCATTTGAACAAACATGAATTGCCATATAGTAATGAACATCCACATGAAGTTTCGTGCAAGTCGGACCAGTGGTTTCAGAGGAGAAGTCGTTTGAAAAATGTTCACGACGACGGACACTGGACGACGAGGATGACGGACGGCAAGTGATAAGTTGAGCTCCCTTCGGTGAGCTAAAAATCCACCAACCAGAATCAAAGAATGCCTCTGGCGGCCACGTTTTTTAACCCACGGGAACAAAAAGAGGATCGTTTGTAGAGGACCTCCCATAGACCATTCCTGCCATGTTTGGTTTACACCAGCTCAGTGGTTACAGAGAAGATGAAAATGTGAAAGTTTACGGATGCCGGACAATGGATGCCAAGTGATGTGAAAAGCTCACATGGCCTTTTAGGCCAGGTGAGCTAAAAATTAAAAATTTGTGTTGGTCAGTCATTTATTATCATGGGGGATTTTGTAGTATATGTGGAGGGATTTTGACAGATGAGATTATGGTGGGGGGGGGGGGGGGGGGATTTTGTCGGGCCTTCACTTCCCAGTGTTCCTACAGGGAACTAGAAGAAATGCAAGAGAAATTTTCTTGCAGTCATCCTTTGACCGAATACTATTACAATTATAATTCTAATTTACATTTTTTTGCCTGTTGCTGTATGGTCCTAAACAGTTAAATGCCCATTTGTTGCGCATAATAATGGGTATTTTGAGGAAATTGCTCAGTTAATTTATTTATTGTTCATTGAAAACATAATGACTGGGAAAAAAAATGTGAAAGAGAAGACTTAATTGAAATTTATCTCAAAATTGTCTTGTTATTCAGTGTTGAAAAGCTACTAAGTGGAATCTGTTTTGTCACAAATGACACAAAAAATCTGTTACCATGCTTATTGATTTACTCAATGCTATAGATTTACATTCAAGTGGAAAAAAAGAAAAAGCCTTAATTTATTTTCACCCGTCAATCTGTCTATTATTTATTTGGTTGTTGAAAAGTAACACAAAATTATGCTTGTGCTCCCTGATGCAGGGGCTAAGAAAGTACACGATAAAGTAGGCCATTCCCATATGAAGGGGTGGGGGTGACTCTACCCCATCCCGCACCCCCTCTCTATAAATATGGGGAAAACAGTAGATCTCTAGAGTAATTCCTTGACAGATTACAAGATTTTTTATTCAATTAACAGGAGTTTACTTTATGCCTTAAATCAATTAACAGGTCAAATTTATACATATTTATGGTAAATGGTTTGGTGTTTGTATTTTATATACAATCAGCATGGCTATTCACTAAAAAGATGTTCAATCAGGATGGCTCCACCGTAATGTTATCTAATGTAGGATGATAAATCAACATAGTAGGAAGGTCAGGTTACAGATGAGTTATATAATGACAAGTATAGAGCCAAGCTAAACACATAAAATGCATCATTTCCAACATCCTATAAAGATACACTGAGACATCCTTGTCATCTTAATGAAACAATTCGAGCATCCCTCAGACTTAGTGTCTCGCATTTTGTTCATGATAATGCATTGTAGGGGGAATATAACCCCAGGCTGGCAAATTCAAATCCATATAAATGTCTTTGATGCAGAACTTTATATCATATGAAGGATGTATTAAAATGCAAGTGACAAACAAACTAATTTAATAACAGCGGCAAAGTTATAGCTCAAGATATTTTTGCAGTAGCATTTAATAAGTATACAGCACCTGCTGAAATAAGTTGCAGGATTTGTTTATTGTTTCTTCAAACATTATATACCAAGCCCCAACATAAGATTTCATGAAGTCCTTTCGAAGAATCTGTGTCATACTTGGTATTATCACAGATTAGAAAAAATAAGAAAACAATTTTTGTGCACTATGTTTAATATCTCATCCACTCAAGTTGACTGATACTGTTCAACTCCAAACTTCAATAATTTGAAGGTCACTATATTTTTCAGAGGCTGTACTGATGCTCTGCTATCATCCCTTTGAGTACATTTAAGAAGTTCATTTTTAGAAATATAATATTCAGACAGCTGTTGTGCAGTAAAAAAAAATGGACATGAGGTAATTTTAAAGTGCATTTAACTGGTCGAGTGCTACAATATTTTTGGTCATCAAAATCTGTTCTCATGTCTTTGCCTTGTTACAATTGATGGGAGAGCACCTACAAGCACCCTCCCATGATTGTAGCAAAGCAAATCCATACAGACGAAAAATTTAACTTCAAAGATTCACAGAATTTAAGCACATCCACAGAATATGAAGCCTTTAGCCCATAAATTTCAATTTAAGACTTAGTCAGTTTTTTCATCCAAAGAACAGGTGTATCAACATGTTCGCTCTGGGTGAACTTGCAAGGTATATTCTAAGCACCATACCAGTTGCTTCTAGGAAAATCTTGGCTAACTATAAAGGCAGCCAAGGGTGGCCTTAAAAGAACTTGTAAAGTCACCGAACATAAAATGTTATTGTGTAGAAAACAACTTAAGACAAGAGGCCCAAAGGGACCTGAGGCAATCACCCGACAATTGTTGCTTAAAGAAGGATTTAATTAGCATCTATAGCTAGTTAACACTACAATGGAATTAAGTTATTTAATTATTTATAACTCTGTTGTCCATGCCAGATGATTTTTTTCTAGTACTGGGATACTTCCACAGAAATAATGCCGCGATTTCCAGTAGTGCAAAACTTAGGAGTCCAAATATCAACCTAGGAAATTAACTTGAATAAACTTGAGTCTGAGCCCTTCCCTTCTACCACCAGGATGCTGTATACCAAATGTGAAATCAGTCTGACTGGGGGATTTGAAGGAGAAGATTTTTAATGAAATTTCCTCATTTTGCACTAAGTTGAAATTCGGGCTACCATACTGGGCCCAAATATTAACCCAGGAACCCGATTTGAACAAACTTGTATCTCACCCCTTTAGAGATGTTGTATACCAAATACAAAAGCATTCTGACTGGTGGATCTGGAGAATATGATTTTTAAACAAATTCCCTCATATTGCACTAAGAAAAATTCAGGCTCCCATAAAAAAGCCCAAATATTACTTGATTTGAACAAACTTGAATCTGACCCTCCTAGAGATGTTGTATACCAAATGCCAAAACATTCTAAGAGATGGTTCTGGAAAAGAAGACTTTTAAAGAATTTCCCTCATATTGCACTAAGTTAAAATTGGGGCTCCCATGGGGAACTCAAATATTAACCCAGGGGCCCAATTTGAACAAACTTGAATCTCACCCACCTAGAGATGTTGTATACCAAAAATGAAAGCATTCTGACTGGCGGATCTGAAGAAGAAGATTTTAAAAGAAATTCCTTCATACTACACCAAGTTAAAATTCGGGGCTACCATAGGGAGCCCAAATATTAACCCACTCACTCGATTTGAACAAACTTAAATCTGACCTTCATAAAGATGTTGCATACCAAATATCAAAGCATTCTGACTGGTGGCTCTGAAGAAGATTTTTAAAGATCATTCCCATATTGTCCTAATTAAATAATTTGGACTCCTGTACTGAGCCCAAATATGAACCAAGGGGTTTCATTTTAATACACTTGTACCTGACCCCCTATGGATGCTGGATACCAAATATAAAAAGATTCTGATCAGTGGATGTGGAGAAAAAAATTTAAAAATTGTTTGCAAATATGCTGACTCGGCATTTTTTCGATGCCAACAAAATGCGATGTCAGAACAAGCAATCACCTCAAATATAACCAAATTTGGTTCAGAGGTTTAGGAGGGGCCAACTCCGTGTTCATGGATGCCAGACTTTAAGTCAGGTGAGCTAAAAAAAAAATGCCATCCCTACACTTTAGAATGAAACCTAAATCTTGGCTTTCAACACTCAACCAGTTAAACAAATAAAATGAATTAATAGTGTGGCAAGAAATTTTGTATTCATGTCAACATCTCTGCCATCAATCCTCCATTAGTACTAATTAGATCATCAATAGTAACCAGATGTTCAAGTGTCCCCAAGTCAAACAATGGACATATTCATTTATATTCAACACTGTGCAATGGACAAAAGTCATGAACTATTAGCTCCAGTCTGAACTCCTTCAATTCTTCATCGAACCATAACAGACCCCTAGAATAGAAGGGGTAGGTCAAAAAAATCCCTCAACCTTCACAGCATGGTTAGTAGTTTGGGGGGGGGGGGGGGGGGGGAGGGGGGTCAAGTTACATCCCTCAACCTTCACAGCATCTTTTAACCCTCTACCTTAGACACTGCAAATGATTGAACCAATCATTCTCCCCAATAACCTCTCTTATCTCCTGAATGCCCAATTCTGTGATCTGATAAGACCTCGGATTTACAGCCAGTGGATAAACCTGGAGGCACGATTCAAAGCAATGGCAGTACTGCAGGTGGCATTTGGCCCAAGGAAATAGACTGTGAATCTACTTATCACCTACATGCTCCACTATATCTGGTGGATATGAACATACATATATAGTCAAAAACTTCCAGATGGAGAACCTGTCATTCATTTGCCCAAAGGAAGAGTCAAAATCTGTCAGTACTATTTCAAAGGAATGAGAGTGGATTGCAGTCAAATCTTGTTAATGCCAAGTTGTCCTGTCTACCAAAATAAGCAGCCAGGACTTAACAAAACAAGAGGCCCCAAAGGGCCTTAATCGCTCATCTGAAAAAGTGGTTCAAAGAAGAAGATCACATTCAGTTAGTAACACTACAGAGGAATGAAGTCATGAAATTATTCATAAGTCTAGTGTCCAAGTCAGATGATTATTATCATGGATCTTCCTGACTGCTTCCAATTCGATCAGCTGTAGACCAGCACTGCCAAACTTCCAAGGGTTATTATGTCACTGCAGTTTGAAATGCAAATTTTATGGAAAAAAACCCACTTAGGAATAGATTTGAACAAACTTGCCCCCTCCCTCCCACCCTCTATCCCCTCCCCTCCCCCAAATAGAGTCCAAATTTTAAGGCAGGGACTGAATTTGATCTACCAGAGATGTTATATACCAAATATGAAAAGATTCTGATTGGTGATTCTGGAGAAAAAGAGTTTTGAATAAAGTCCCACATACTGCACTAAGTTAAAATCAGGCTCCCATTGGGAGCCCAGAGAGTGACCCAGAGACTCGATTAGAAATTGAATTTGCCCCCCCCCCCCCCCCCCCCACCCACCCACCCCCCCCCCCCCCTTCCCAGAGATGTTGTACCAAATATGAAAGGATTCAGACAGGTGGAGCTGAAGAAGAAAATTTTTAAAGACATTTCCTCATATTGCACTAAGTTAAACTTTGGGTGCCAACAAAGAGCCCAAATATTAACCCAGAACCCAATTTGAATAAATTTGAATCTGAGCCCCCTAAAGATGTTGCATACCAAATATGAAAGCATTCTGACTGGTAGCGCTGAAAAAAAGATCATCTAAAGAAATTTCCTCATATTGCAATAAGGTAAAATTCGGTCTCCCATAGCAAGCCCAAATGTTAACCCAGGGCCTGATTTGAACAAACTTGAATCTGACCCCCCTACAGATATTGTATACCAAATATCAAAAGATTCGAAAAGATGGTTCTGGAGAAGAGGATTTTTAAAGAAATTCCCTCAACTTTGGGCTCCAATAGAGAGCTCAAATATTAACCCAGGGGGCCCGATATGAACAAACGTGAATCTAACCCTCCTAGAGATATTATACACTAAATATGAAAGGATTCTGACTGGTGGATCTGAAGAAGATTTTTAAAGAAATTTCCTCTCCTCATATATAAGTTAAAATTCGGGCCATCATAGGAAGCCGAAATATTAACATAGAGACTTGATGCAAACAAACTGGAATCTGACCCTTGTAATAATGATGTTTACCAAATATTAAAACATTCTAACCAGCAGTTCTGAAGAAGAAGATTTTTAAAGCTTACTTCCCATTTTGGCCAATGTTCAGATTTGGGCTCCTGTACTGAACCCAAATACAAACCGAGGGGCTTAAATTGAACACACTTGTATCTCACCCACCTGTGGATGCTTTATGCCAAATGTCAGCAGATTCTTATCAGTGGTTTTAGAGAAGAATTATTTTTAATATTTGCAAATATGTTAACTCGATGCCCCCCTCCCCCCCCCCCCCCCCCCCCTCAAACCACAGAACATGCTAACATAACCGACGGCAATTTTTTTTATCATTCGATTCTACTGGTCCTAAGGATGCTTCATACCAAATAACAGTTCTCTGTTCCGTGTGGTTTGGGAACTATGGGCATTTGAAAATATTTTCTATTTTTAGTTCCTGGGGTTCCCACAGGGAACATGGGAATTTTTTTTAGCATGAATCAAGTACTTATGACCCAATAATACCACATTCCAAATTGCATTCAAATCGGACCTTCGGTTTAGAAATTAGAAATTTTGGGCAGGGCCCAAAATCTTGCCCCTCCAGTTACGAAGGCAAATATCGTTTCACAAACTCAGTTTGAACAAGCTTGATTCTACACTCAGAAGGAAGCTTCATACCAAGTATCAAGTCATTGTACCCACTGGTTCATGAGAAGATTTTTTCTACAATTCTGGAGCATTTTCCCTCCACCCTATGGAGCGTGGCAACTTTATTTGAACAAACTTGAATTGACATATGATAAGGACCATGCATGTCAAATTTGGTTCAATTTGGCCCAGGGGTTTAGGAGGAGAAGTCAATAATGTAAAGTTCATGATTGACGGCCAGAAAGACAGACAGACAGATGGATGGACAGACAGATGGACGGATGGACAACGGAAAGAAAGTGATCACTTGAGCTCCCACTGACTTTCAGTCACGTGAGCTAAAAATCACTGTAACGGCAAAAATACAGTACAGTTTGTCATGCTTCGGTAAAAGTTGTCCACAACTGTCCTGGCATTTTAGGATTAAATCCAAGTTCTCAGGCCACCAGTCTTATTCTGTTCTGAATTTGATGTGTTACGGGTGGTCTGTTTACATAGTTTCTGTGGAAAATTGCGTGCAACAACTGTTGATGTAATATGTTGTGCTTTCACTTACAAAGATATACAGGTATTCTTTCCTGCCCCAGTTTTAGGTATTCTAATAAAAAAGTTCTTAATTCCTCTCTAAAATATAAGGATATTACCATAATTTGTAGAACTATACAAAGCATAATCATAAAACAATGGCTGTGGTGAGTCTTCATTTCTGATTGTAATGTCATCAAAATGTCAATCAAATCAAGTCTCAATTGAGCAACATTTCTAGCTTTGATTCATAGAAAATGAACTGCAATAACATTTTTCAGATTCAATCGTCTGAAGTATATCAGTCAGTCGAAAAAGCGAATGATACAGTACGTGGAGAGTGTATTACTACTAAATCACTCGCAGACTGGAGATTCCACCAAAGCAATTATGGAAATTTGTTGCAAAGCATAACAAGCACAGGCAAAGTTTCAACCAATGGACCTCCGGGTTTACCATTGGCTGAAACATTGATTGTGTTTTTTGACCATATGTACAAAATTTGAAACTTATAGTTTGGGTGATAACTCCACTCCATAGGTGATTTAGTTACAATCCACTCTCCATGTACTGTATGTGTGCTTTTCCAACCAATTGAAATATTCCAGACGAGTAAATCTGAACCTAGGCAATAACTTATTTGAGAGATTGACTGGTTCCAGGCCATAAGAGTGTTGAATTGCTTACAGAATTAGACACATGGCCTGAGAGCTTGGGTTAACATCTGATGCCTCATTCAACCCTTTGAACCCTAAAGGCCGCTTCGCTTTTTCTGGGCCAGGATCGTGATGTGATCTGAACTCATAAAGTAGATAGTTGATACTCAGTGAATGTGTGTGGTAGACCAATCAGGATTTTCAATGTGCAGCCCCAAGACTACACATTGAAAATATTGATAATAATAATAATAATAATAATAATAATAATAATAATAATAATAATAATAATAATCTTTACTGTCGAAAGTTCCATAACATTGGTACATGACAATTTAAAACAGATAAAAGTGACATATAAGCAATAACAGACAAAAGACGAAAAAAATAGCAGTGACACTTAGGCATTGAATCATTGCACATGCACGAACCCAGCATACATGGGTGCATTGGCTAGCATATGCATTCGCAATTTTCCCTTGTACTTGTTTTTAAAACTAATTTATTTTGAAGGCTGAATTATGGTATAGACAACAATGGCAGCTATGGGGTGTCGGCAACACTACACCTCCGCTGATAGGCATCGTGTGTAAACTGCACCATCAGTGGAGTAATATCGCTGTCAAACATCCCCAAAAGAGATTGATTGATCTTTCCCCCAAGTAACGAAGAAAGATTCTACCACCTGATGACACTGAACTGGCATGGATTATACCATCAAGGGCCAAAGGGTTAAAAGCCAGACACCAATCATGTTTTTAGCAATGTTTTGTTTAACAGTACATCAAAACAAGTCTACAGTTCTAGAGCCAATAACAAATTATTGTACAACTTTTGTTTTCCCGCCAAGATTTTATTGTAATATCTCAAGACAAAAATACACATGGGATTTACATGCTGAGCGAAAGAAATGAATCTGCATGGCTACCCACATGATTACTATCATGCAGGGAGGCTACACAGCAAGCACATGTCTTGATTAATAAAAGTCGTCACTGAGTGCAGTAATGATGCTATTTATCCAAGTGAAATAACAGTAGGGCACGCTTGTTTCTGGCAATAATGAGATAACAAAAACAGAATGCAATATCTGAATCAGAACAGCTGTTCAATGTGTGCACACACCATTTTAGTGTCAGAGAACATTTTTGATAAACACTTGGTCTTGAGCATCTTAATCAAGTTTGCTTTGTTAAATAGTGCTCACTCAGCTCTGTTCTGTGATAAGCTCAGACCAAATCTATTCAATAGCATTAAAAAAAATTGGCTGCTGCTAAAAGTGGTGAGACGCAATGAATGCGTTAACTTACTCATCAACAGAAGCCACAATTATGGCTCCAACACAGCACATGTTGTTTCACTCACTGCATGTAAATCTTGACAATTCCTATGAGAAGATCCATACATCAAAGATATGGTGGAATTCCATACCTATTTTATGACTTTTCCATGAAATCATATCTATTCTCACAGACTTAATCAACTGTAGAGTTAATCAGGGCCTAGAAGAGTGTAATCTATCTATTCAGCATGTCACATTGCTCATGACATTTCTAAAATTTTCATTTTTATCTCCCAATTTGCTATTTGTTTGGTAAATTAATTAACCCTTTACCCAACACACAGGTCATGAAAATTGATTATTTTAATTCATGCTCTTTAAAATTAAAAAAAAAATTTCAACAAAACCAAATCATGTGAACCCTCATTGGAATGAGCACAATAAGCTTACGATCTCCCAATTGGAGCGAACTCAATGAGCTATATTTTGAGGGCTAAAACTGACAAATTAATACAAATGGAAGGGTCACTTTTGTTCATAATGATGGTTGAATATGTCTGTTACATTAGATAAGGAATTTAATGAACTAAAAATGAACAGTGCTGTGATCACACAAGAAGTTTCTTCTGCGATCAGGTCAACATCCAATCACAACACTCTTTCACCAGTGGGTGGAGATTTCCCAAATAAAATACTGTGAAATGAAGACTGCATCAAGAAAAGCAAACTAAAAAAGCATCTTTGTTTCAATTTATATCCTGCCCAGGCATATGAGATACTACAATGTTACAGGGAAGAAAGTGGCCCAGTCGCAATCCAGTTGAAATTCTCCATCCATTTTTGTGTTTACAGTGCTGTAAAATTTTTTAGTCACGAGATACCTATTATTACTTTGTGCATTTCAGACCTGTAGTATCATATGCATAATAATCTTGCCTGTCAAGGTAACATAGTTTAAAACATGGTGGGGAGAGCTTGAAATTCTGATATTTCAACATCAGTGTGCAGAGGGTTAAAACCTCGAGAAAGCAATTCCAGAATATCTGTGTAAGCTGGTCTATGCTAGGTCAATCTTATGTTTAGTTTAATGAGATTTAAGATCATTTTCAGCAACTATAACTATACCCATAACAAAAAGTTCAAGTGTAAAGTCAGGTTTAGCAAGGAGACAGAAAGCCCTTTTTCATGTATACGTCAAAAAAATCTTAAAATATATTCGAAATTAGCTGAAAATTGTTCTAAGGTCTACTATCTAAGATCTGAGAGATGCAAAGCTCTCTCCCATGATGCCATGTATTTATTTATTTATTGGTGTTTAAGGTCACATACTTCTGCACAATAGCTAATCATGACCACAAAATGGAGATAAAGTTGAGGTCAATCAATTGTTTATACCCCCATGTTGACTATTTTAGAGGACTCGCACCCCAAGCATTAGTGACTGGGTTCTATTTTACCAGTGAAGCAGAGCTTATTTACCACAGTAAACAAGCACTGATTCACTTCTCAGGGTTCCCATAGGAGACCCATGATGCCATGCCGTTCTAAGCATCTATAAGGTTTCAGAGAATAGGTTTGCGATATTAAGTCAATTCCAGACAGCGAGTCTGAGAACAAGAAAAGTTTTGAGTATCATTAACTTGTAGAGTGCCAGATTAATTTTGTGGACAGAATTTCGCTAGGTGAGTTTGCCTTGTTACATTTTACTGGAGAGTGCCTATAGGTACTCTCCAGAAAAGAATAACAAGACAAATGGATATAATCAAACAAGCAAAAAAAGACTGGAAAACTGATTCTCTGAGTTTTCACATCGCAAGCTAAATTCAAGGTCAATAACTCAACAAAAACTCATCAGACCTCGATTTGTAGGTACCCATGTGAAAGCCAAACACCAGAAATCAACAAATTATCTCAATCTATGTTGAAAAAAAGTACCGAAATGATGAATTATTTCGGAATGATGGAATGACGGATGGACAGTGGTATCACTATATGCCACAGGCCATTTTATGGTGGTGGCATAAAAAATATTTACATCTAAGAGAAAAAGAAGCTCATGAACAAAAGAATATTAATATACTATCAATTCTGGAACCAGAACTTCTAAGTAAAGCCTAAACTATGGGCAGGTTTTAAGCACTCCATCAGTTAACCAGAAGGGTTATCAGTACCCCGTGGCTCACCAACAGGTGGCCAATGTAAAGGGGTGGCTGGAGTAAAAAAAAAAAGAAGTCCAAAACCTGCACACAAAAGTAAAAAATTAAAGTAAATAAGCAGCTAAAGGGTTAAATAATATAATACTAGCCCCAAGAAGTATCCTAACATAAAATAGGAACCATGGCAATATGCTACAAGGTAAGTCGTCACTTGGAAAAAAAGAAAGACAGACCTCAAAACCTGCACAGAAAAAGTAAAAAAAAAGTATCACATTTGTTTCAAAGGGTTAAAATTGAGAAAAATACCCTGAAATGTTAAGGTAACCACCATGGCAATATGCAAAAGACAAAATTTCAAAACCTGTACACAAAAGTCAAAAACCTGCACAGAAAAGTCAAAAACCTGCACACAAAAGTCCAAAATTAAAGTAAATAAGTAGGGAAAGGGTTAAATAATATAATACTGTCCCCAAGAAGCATTCTAACATAAAACTGGAACCATGGCAATATACTGCAAGGTAAATTACTCCTTGGAAGAAAAGAAAGACAAATATCAAAACCAGCACACAAAGTCAAAAACCTGTACACAAAAAGTCCATAATTCAAGTAACTGATCATGGAAAGGGTTGAATAAAATATTACTATCCCTGAAAAGCATGCCGACATAAAAAAAAAAAAAAAAAAAAATCAAAACCTGCACACAAAAGTTCAAAATGTATGAATCTGGACGCTGACATGAGGGCTATGCCATAGGCTCACACAAGTATCGTTGGTGAGCCAAAAAACCTCACCAATCAATACATCAAATTGCACCAAGATGAACTAACAGAAACTATTGAAAATATTTGTAATATTTCATGCTTAATTAACTGTCGTGACTGAAATAACAAAATGACAATGTTCTCACCAGACCCCAATTAATGCCAAGACCACAAACATTTCCACTCTGTGCATTTATATGCACACAAGTGTTGCCAGTAAAATAACATGAACAATTTAATGAATGCTCGAGTTTAATCAAGTTGTCACTGAAAATTGAACCTAATGGAAAATAAATTATGCAAAATGAATGATGCATTGACAACTGATCCATCTCGACAGGAATATGATTTCCTCTATACATTTTAGCACTTTTCTGGGTTTCAACAATATGCTATTGTCCATCAAGGAAGCATCATCCCTTGATTAGTACAATGGGTGCAACTCTGGGGTACTGAAAAAAAAAGAATCAGTGACATGTACATACAGCTCAATACAAAGCTGTTTTGTCGCAAAAACAGCAATTCAGTTTAATTTTTTAAATTTTCAGAATGTCTGTTCATGGTAAAATCAATTACCAATTAAAAATAATTAGGTCTTTTAGATTTGTTTGTTTATTTATGGAGATTTAATGACATTTTTTGACAGCAAGGGTCACATCATGTCATACAGTTTATGGGTGGAGGAAGCCAAAGTACTTGGAGGGAACCACTGAGGAGA
The DNA here is from genome assembly GCA_031216915.1 of Pictodentalium vernedei. Taxonomy (NCBI): domain Eukaryota; kingdom Metazoa; phylum Mollusca; class Scaphopoda; order Dentaliida; family Dentaliidae; genus Pictodentalium; species Pictodentalium vernedei. Next base: position 556,828,376 of record CM062297.1, read on the forward strand.
GGCAAGCAACTTTCAGACTCTCCAACGTACTAACTCGGTCCAAGCAGAGTTAGCACGGTTGAACAAAAGTTCACCATCGATGTGCAGTAATCTTGGTACACAGTGCCACCATGCACACACAAGGGCACAGAAGACTGTCTTAGTCTTTTAGATATCAATTTTCAGAAAAACATTCCTTCTTAACATAAGGGTGAGCAGTGAATCTCCTATTTGACAATGCTAACCTGGGGTCATCTCTCACAGAAAGCTTTCCAAGAACCAATATGGGCTACATGTATTATCATCTGAAAAATTTCTTTGTGGTTATCCAATAAGATATTTTGGCCACATCTGTACCTGTATTCTACATCCGCATACCTTTAACATTTCGGCCAACAAATTGTGCATTGGGTTCATCAAGGCACCATCTGCAATGCTAATAGCATTGCAGATGGTGCCTTGATCCACTCAAAAGATGAACTTTCATCATTGAATTACACAACGCATAATGCCTACAACAGTTTCTGCATGTTAGCTTTTTTCCAAAATGTGTCATATGAGCTCCTTGGTACTGTTTCGATCAGATATCAAAAGCCATGTGTAAATGCACTGAATGGCAATGTTGTGGACTTCATATAAATTGGGGTCGAATTTGTACCTATGATGCCCACTTTAGAGAGTTCAACCATGAATTGATTATCAGCTCCAATTTTATCAACAAAACAGAAATTGTTTACTTCAGTAAGTAAGCACTGCTCAACATCCTGGGGTGCCTCAAGGGTGATGCTTGTCAAGCTCAATTATAATAGTGAAGCACAACCTGTCTAGTGACACATCCCATGAGGGTCGGGGCAGCTTTGTCTTACAGCAATGCTGGAATTTTTTCAGTACTCCAATTGTATCAAAGACCCTTCTGTTGTGACACCTTCCTTTAGTGTGGGCAGCTTTGTCATACAGCAATGCAGGAATGCTTTCAGTACTGCAATTGTAACAAGGACCCTTCTGTTGCGGCACCTCCCATGAGGTTTAGTGCAGCTTTGTCTAACTGCAATGCAGTACTCAAATTGTTACAAGGACTCTTCTGTTGTAACACCTCTATCTTGATGGGCAGCTTTGTCTTACAGCAATGCAGGAATGCTTTTAGTACTCAAACTGTAACAGGGACCCTTCTGTTGTGACTTCTTCCTCTATAATGAGCAGCTTTGTCTTACAGCAATGCAGTAATGCTTTCAGTACTCCAATTGTAACAAGGACCCTTCTGTCATTACACCTCCCTCTAGGGTTAGGGAACCTTTGTCTTACAGCAATGCAGAAATGTTTGAAGTACTGCAATTGTAACAAGGACCCTTCTGTTGTTACACCTCTCTCTAGGGAAGGTAATACTCCCATTGAAAAAGAACCATTGTGTTGTTGCACCTCCCTGTAGGGTTAGGGAAGCTTTGTCTTAAATTTTGTAATCATGGTACTAGATGTTTGTATGTGTATGAAATGACTAAAATCAGTTGCAAAATCAGTGAAAAATACAGGTCTGATTTATTTTACAGAAGTGAAAGCAACGAAAAATGATTATCTATGTATATATGTTGATTTTTCCAAATAAAAAAAAAAAATGAAAACCAAACAGAAATTCAATAAACCCAAAATTGTTTTAAAATTTTAAAACCTCAAATCCCTACCATGGTCCCCTGTGACATTTACTTGGATTTTGCGACTCCTGTTGCTGATTTCAAAGGCTGCATTTATTTTTTGTTTAAATAAAAAGTTTGGTTGGATTTGGGGTAGTGGTTCTGAAGAAGATGGCAATGAAAGATTTAAAAGATGCAGAATAGGCGACAGATGAAGGATGCTAAGTGATGGCAATATCCCACCCACTTTCAAACCAGGTGAGCTAAAAATAAACTTTAACCATCTCTGGACTTCATTGAAATGTGCTGGAAGGCCATTCTTTTTGCTTTTATCCATCAATCTGATTTCATAAGAACCCTATTTCTTCCACATAATCATAAGCCTAATAGCTTAGCAATAAAATGACAAACACATCAGAACACATTAAGAAATAAGGTGGTAGCTGAAAGACTATTTTTTTTAAGGCCCAAACTATAGTGAAAAAATCAGTGGTCAATACAGAGATGTGTTACACAATTCTTAATACTCCCTTACATGGAGATACTAACCTTAACTATATACGACATATAACTAGCGACCAGCTGATGCAATGACAACAAAATTTTATGTACCTGAACTTATTAATCTTTGAGGAGAAGAGAGAAAGTGAAGACATAAACTTGGAGTGGGTTTTGCACTGAGTTGAGGGAATGTTTACTCAATCCTTAGTGCTTAATGTCAGTACAGTGAAACATTGTTAACCTGTTACCTACTAAATCTGGAACATCTACCCATATAATTTAAATTTTGAGCAGGTGAAAAATGAAAGTGTCAATGACACTGTAGCTCAACTTGACAAACTTGAACTTGGTAAGTTATAAATGAAATGGCAAAATTGAAGATCATTGGTACCAGTGTCATTTTTTTTGGCCAGTGGCAACATTTTTTGACAGAAACCGAAGAAAATCGATAGCTCCCATCTAGAGGCCTTCCCAAACAAGCATGCCAGGTTTCAAAGCAATCCGATAATAAATGTGCCCTGTAGGGTGTACAAAAGGGAAATATTGTGGTCTGACTCGACTAAATTCTAAGAACGTTGGCCGTGGCAACATTTTTTGACGGAAATTGAAGAAAATCGATAGCTCCCATCTAGAGGTCTCCCCAAACAAGCATACCAGGTTTCAAAGCAATCAAATCATAAATGTGCCCTGTAGGGTGTGCCAAAGGGAAATATTGTGGTCTGACTAAACTGAGTTCTAAAAACGTTGGCCGCGGCAACATTTTTTGACAGAAATTGAAGAAAATCGATAGCTCCCATCTGGAGGTCACCCCAAACAAGCATGCCAGGTTTCAAAGCAATCCGATCATAAATGTTCCCTGTAGGGTGTGCCAATAGAAAATATTGAGTCTTCTGACTAAACTAAGTTCTAAGAATGTTGGCCGCAACATTTTTTGACGGAAATTGAAGAAAATCGATAGCTCCCATCTAGAGGTATCCCCAAACAAGCATACCAGGTTTCAAAGCAATCTGATCATATATGGGCCCTGCAGGGTGTGCCAAAGGGAAATATTGAGGTCTGACTAAACTAAGTTCTACGAACGTTGGCCGTGGCAACATTTATTGCCGGAAATTGAAGGAAATCGATAGCTCCCATCTAGAGGTCACCCTAAATAAGCATACCACATTTCAAAGCAATCAAATCATAAATGTGCCCTGTAGGGTGTGCCAAAGGGAAATATTGTGGTTTGACTGAACTAAGTTCTAAGAACGTTGGCCGCGGCAACATTTTTTGACGGAAATTGAAGAAAATCGATAGCTCCCATCTAGAGGTCACCCCAAACAAGCATGCCAGGTTTCAAAGCAATCCGATCATAAATGTACCCTGTAGGGTGTGCCAAAGGGAAATATTGAGTCTTCTGACTAAACTAAGTTCTAAGAACGTTGGCCGCGGCAACATTTTTTGACAGAAATTGAAGAAAATCGATAGCTCCCATCTAGAGGTCTACCCAAACAAGCATACAAGGTTTCAAAGCAATCTGATCATAAATGTGCCCTGTAGGGTGTGCCAAAGGGAAATATTGAGGTCTGACTAAACTAAGTTCTACGAACGTTGGCCGTGGCAACATTTTTTGCCGGAAATTGAAGAAAATCTATAGCTCCCATCTAGAGGTCACCCTAAATAAGCACACCAGGTTTCAAAGCAATCAAATCATAAATGTGCCCTGTAGGGTGTGCCAAAGGGAAATATTGTGGTTTGACTAAACTAAGTTCTAAGAACGTTGGCCGCGGCAACATTTTTTGACGGAAATTGAAGAAAATCGATAGCTCCCATCTAGAGGTCACCCCAAACAAGCATACCAAGTTTCAAAGTAATCTGATCATAAATGTGACCTGTGAGGTGTGCCAAAGGAAATTGTGGACGTACGTACTAACGTACGTACGTACTAACGTACGTACGTACGTACATACGTACGTACGTACGTACGCCGACGGACGAGAAGTGATGGCAATAGCTCAGCTTGACTTTGTCAAGTTGAGCTAAAAAAAATTCTAAAAATTTCAACAAAACTACATCTCCATTGGAATGAGCTCATCAAGGTGGTTTCAATGAGGGGGTAACATGATATGCAAAAAGAATTTTTGAAAAATTCGAAGAATAAAAATAAAAATTAACAAATTTTGACATCGCACCTCAGACAAGCGATTACTTGTGTAGAGATAATGAAAGTGGAAACTATGCAATTAAGAGAACATACAGTTATCCAGAATCTGGTTATTGTTCTGCACTCTGGTAATAAACAGGCTATTTAATCTTTTATACCTCATAGACAGAGGGGGAGGGAGGACGGAAATCCCATTTTCAGTTGTTTTGGGGGAACGATCTGGAAGGACAAGGTTGTAAAAAATAAATTGCCTTTCAATTATTTTTTTTAGATCCTGTGCAACAAACTATGCAACTGAATCACTGACCAAATCAAATTGATATTATATATCCCTCCACTGGCAGGGAAAATGTCATACAAATGACATATGGTTCGGTTAGCTATCTACCAGTATCGCATGCCCAAATAATATTCAGGAGGTGTCCTCTCAAATCGTGTGCGTGCTCCATTCTATTATTTTGTGCTTCCAATGCCCATTGACACCCTAACCAATAAGCAGCTCTATCTATACTTATGTTATATACCGATCATATCTATTGATGTTTCAGGGCACCTATTTCTTAGCAATGACTAACTGAGTCCGCAACATGGACACTCAGTCAAGTCCAGCAAATTGTTTATACCCAAGTTGCCCACTTTAGAGGACTTCCACCCCAGGCATTAGTGACTGGGTCCTATTTTACCAGTAAAACAGAGCATATTTACAACAGTAAACAAACACTGCTACACTTCCTGGTGTTCCCACGGGGAATATACCATCCTAATATAGAAGTAAAATGGAACAAGAAGTACTGCACTTCCTGGGGTTTCAACTGACTATGTTTAGAGAAAGCAATGCAAAGAAAGGAGAGTGTGTAAATGTTTACAGGCACTTCTTGAAATGGCTGAACAAATGTTTATCAAATTAAACAAAAACAGGCTCCTGTTGCCGTCACACTGCACCTAACATATTCTATGAACGCTTACAAAAACTACAATTGTCACAGAATAAAATATATACAATTTGTTCTAAAACTTACAAAAGAGAACCACATACTATTTTCAATAACATAAGACATTGTAAGGAAGTGTATGATTCCAAATAAAAAGGCCTCCCTGCTTTGTGTTCATGCCTCCCTGTACAGAAATGCACAGAATGGTGTGTTTGTTTTGTTTAGTTTGTCTGAGGCAGAACAAATTTCTAGAATGTTGCAAAACATTTTTGGAGTGCCAAATATTTAACTGGTGCAGCTGCCTTTTGTTTGCCAGGAATTTACAAGACAATTAACCCTTGATGGACCGTACAGTTCACATATTTGCTTGTTGATGAGAGTGGAAGGTAACTAAATTAGCTGAAATAAGCTGAAACTCTCATATTTTTAACCTGAAAATTGGAGAAAATAAAAATTCTTCAGAGAATATGAGGACATACAGAAGTCGACTAATCGTCGGAGAAACTCATAATTGTTTACAATTTCAAAGTCAACGACTGCGTTTTCATCAGTTCTTCTTTACTGATGAATTATTAGTTATAACTGCCCTCCCCATTAAGCTCATAAAAAGTGTCAGAGGCTGTTGAATTATTTATTTATTGGTGTTTAAGGTTACATACTTTTGCACAATGGCTAATCATGACCACAACATGGAGATAAAGTCAAGGTCAGTCAATCGTTTATACCCCATGCTGCCTATTTTAGAGGACTTGCACCCCAAGCATTAGTGACTGGGTCCTATTTTACCAGTGAAAAAGAGCTTGTGTACGACAGTAAACAAACATTGCTTCACTTTCCGGGGTTCCCGCTGGTCAAGTGTAGAGCTCCATTCACGATGCATTCCCCTTCTTAACTGTTGGCACAGGAGTTGGAACCTTGGGTGGGTGGGGGGGGGGGGGGGGAGGGGGGGGGTTGGGGGAGGTCCTGTCCAAACATGGACTGAAAGCCTGTATATTATTTTTGGGGTTTGGTACGACCCTTGAAAGGATGTACTAAACCCCAAATGAAAGTGTCAATGACACTGTAGCTCAACTTGTTAAGACATGTACATGTATAGTATGTGACACAGCAATGACAAAGATCTAGGTAATGACCTGATAACAAAGGTACATATAAAGTATTGTAATGATTTGTACATAAATACTGACCGTAGCCTGTAACAAATGTATAGGTAAAGTATTGTAAAGGTGGGTGACAGTCAGATGCTAAACTAGAAAAGAAATCTTTGAGTACCAGAGTGGGTCTGACTGAACCCCAAAATATTTCTTCTCATAGCACAGTGATAACAAAGGCACCCCAAAACACACTCATTCCTGTCCCAAGGTGAAAACAAAGGTACCCAAGAAGTTTCATGATCAGTTCATAAATACGAGCTGTATAGAAGTTGTGACAAAAAACTGATTGGACCTAATTTCGGTACAAAATGGCCACTGGCAGCCATCTTGAATTTTGGAACGCACTCAGAAACACTCGTTCTCGTCCCAAGGTGATAACAAAGGTACCCAAGAAGTTTTGTGAAGATCGGTTGAAAAATACAGCCTCTAGTCCGAGCGGCATTGACATGTGCACTTACAGAGTATAAGTAGCAATAAATAAATCAAAATTCATCTAATTTGCATAATTTCTGCACGAGAAAAAAACCCGTACTGTATGTGATGCATTCCATTTTACTAAACATTCATACAAAAATTTATTCAAATCAGAACTTTCATACAGAAGTTCTGTACAAAAGACTGACTGCACTAATTTTGGTACAAAATGGCTGTGGTGGCCATCTTGAATTTCAGACCACACCCAAAAACACTCGTTCTCATCCCACGGTGATAACAAAGGTACCCAAGAAGTTTCGTAAAGATCGGTTCATAAATACGGCCTCTAGCCTGAGCCGTATAGAAGTTGTGTACAAAAAACTGATTAGACCGAATTTCGGTACAAAATGGCTACTCAGTACTGGCAGCCATCTTGAATTTTGGACCTCACTCAGAAACACTCGTTCTCGTCCCAAGGTGATAACAGAGGTATCCAAGAAGTTTTGTCTAGATCGGTTGATAAATACAGCCTCTAGCCCGAGTTGTATTGACATGTGTACTTACTGTGTGTAATTAGCACTGAAAAAATCAAAGTTCATCTAATTTGCATAATTTCTGCATGAGAAAAATACCCGTATTATTTGTGATGTATCCCATGGTACCAAACATTCACACAAAAAATTTTTCAAATCAGCGCTTTCATATGGAAGTTCTGTGCAAAAATCTGATTGCACCTAATTTTGAACAAAATGGCTACAATTGGCCATCTTGAATTTCGGACCGCACCCAAAAACACTCATTCTCGTCCCACAGTGATACCAAAGGTGCCCAAGAAGTTTTGTAAAGATCGGTTTATAAATACGGCCTCTAGCCCGAGCCGTATTGGCATTTGCACTTACAGTGCTGAAATTAACACTAAATACATTGAAGTTAGTCTAATTTGCATAATTTACGTACGAGAAAAAAACCTGTATTATATGTGAAGTTCTGCGCAAAAATCTGATTTCACCTAAGTCTGTACAAAATGGCCGCCAGAGCCATATTGAATTGTTGATGGACAGACGGATAGATGGACAGATGGACGACTGGCCATGGCATAAGCTCAAATTTGGCTTCGCCAAAGTTGAGCTAAAAAGTATAAAGATACAAGAAATGACACCAAGGTCTGGTGTTCTGGAATATGAGAGTACAAATAATTGCCCTTCTCGGTTTGCCAAGGAGTGCAATTGCCTTCTTAAAACTTAGACTCTTGAGCACCTCGGGTCCAAACCTCAGCCTAGGCTCCGGTTTGGGCCTGAGGGGGTCAGGAGTCTGAATTTTCGTCACAGAGTAGCAGGAGTACAGTATGCCTGCATGCCTAAAGAATGCCCGGCCTGAAGAACTTATGACCAAAAATATGGTTTTCTTGTTAGTTGTTTTCTACAGGTCACAGAGTACGATTAAAACTGACTTTAACTGATTATTCTTCTTCCAAAGACGATCAAGAAATACCATAATCGTACCAGCTATAATATAGTTAAGGTAAAGCTTGGTAGTATTTTATTTCTATTACTTTACGTGAAAATGGACTTCAAGGCCACTTTCATGTAAATTTATAGTAAATTAAATTTCAGCATTTTGATAACAAATTAGGTGAAGTCCACTAATTATCAGAACTCTCATTCCGGTTTGCCGGACAACGACATGCAAATACACTGTGGTTTTGTGGTAGTTTCTAATCAAGTCTTGGCTGCCTATAAAGACAGCCAAGACTTATTTAAGTTTAAGGTCACATATTTCTGCACAATGGCTAAGCATGACCGCAACATGGATATAAAGTCAAGGCCAGCCAATCGTTTATACCCATGTTGCCCATTTTAGAGGACTTCCACCCCAAACACTGGTGACTGGGTCCTATTTTACCAGTAAAACATAGTTTGTTAACCACAGTAAACAAGCACTGCTCCAGTTCCCAGGTTTCCCATGGGGGCAGCCAAGCCTTGACTAAAAACTAATTTCAGTGTACTATGAATGTGACCTGGAAGGCTTTGTGGCTTTAGTAAAAAGATTTAAGCACAGAAACTAGTTATCAGGAACATAATTCTAGGATGTTTCTACATGGCACTTGTGAAACCTATAGAGGAAGAACCCTTGCAGGAAATATTTGCGAGAACTCCCATGATTCAACCTCAATAATAGTGCAAAATGAAAATCATTTTTCAATAAACATCCTTTGCAGGCAAACCTAATCAATGGACATTATTTGTTTGTATACTGGAGTTTAATGGCACTTCGAACCATCAAGGTCGTATCAGGTCAACAGAGAAATGGATTTACAAAGCTGGAGTATCTGAAAATGACAAGTAGCAACAAAAATAGCAGCTGTAAGCTTGAGTTTGATTTACCTAAATATCCAGCTCGACCAGTTTATCTTAGGTAACAATCATATCAAACTAGAGTTATTTACAAAAATGGCCATTCAAATTTCTAATTTTTCAATTTTTGTATTTAAAACATAGCTTATGAACCCTCAATAGAACAAGCTCATTCAGCCTGTTCAAATGAGGGGTTTTGTTATATTTTTTAAGACTAACATAAATGCATTGTTTTTCAGGAAAGTGTTTTGCAAGGTTGTCATCAACTAGTTGTTGTATTGGGTAAAAAGAGTTCAACTGATACATCATATATATGTAATATATATTATCTTGCTTTCACAAAAGAGAAAATGGTGACTCACCTCTTTTCCCCTCATATGTCTGCAGTTTTTCATGTCATAGTCTTGCGTAGGCCATACTATATTCTGTGAAGAAAAAAAAATTGACATTAACTGACATCATAATTCTTTGATAAATTTTGACCAAGGTTTTCACAACATTTTTTTTGGTTAATTTACTAAGGTACATGACTGTGGAGGTAGGATGTATGTTGACCTTAAAAGCTATGGTTTTATTTTTTTTCTCTTTTGATTACCCAGAACATTATTGAATCCATTTTTTGTTTGGCAGAAATAAGATGTAAGTTAACAACAAACAAGTATTTAGTTTTCCTTCAAAGACAAGAGTTTTGGTCTTTTGAAAATTTTTTTCCACAATACTCCAGGTAAATTTTTTATATATTTATCAATATCTTATCACTCTAGAGACTCATTAGTGCTTTACTCTCAATACAATCTATCGATATACAAAAAAAAAAAAAAAATCAAGTTAACAAATAAGGGCATGGACAATTTTTTACAAATTAAACCCATTTGTTGCATATCAGAGGTCTGGATGTGATTTCTAGCCAAAAAGGCAGACACGACTACTTGGCAAGAAACCAATGCCACAGTGGTTTGGGCTATTTTGTAGAAGATTTCATTATGTCTGTTATGTTGGGGAACTGATCTGGAAGCCACAATGTTTGTCAAAGTCAGAATTGGGCCTAAAAGATAAATCAGTTGGTGAATGGTCGAGAGTATGCCAGCTCAGTCGTGGAGATTCCACTATTAAGATGATATAATGCACACAGTTCGAAAGGGTTCTTAGAGCCCATTCCAACCGTGTGCCACATTAACATCATTTCAACAGCAAAGTCAGTTAACTGTTTGTGTTTGTTTGCTTACTAATGTTTAAGGTCAATTCCAGCATCTAATCATGACCATGGTATAGATATAAAATCAAGTTTAGTCAGTGGTTTATGCTTTTGTTGCACACTATCAAGGACTTGAACACCAGGCATTGATTATAGGGTTTAATTCCAGGAATGGGAATTCCCAGGTTCCCGGTTGTGAAAGCTGGTCACGATACTTGGAAATCTACAGCACGAAACCGTGAATCATGTATGGCACTGTTTGTGCTGAAGTTTTTCCACATTGATAAACTTCCCAATGTAACTTTGTAAGACTTCGTCAGTCATTCCACGCCTGAACTTTTTAGAATCTTGCTTCCTGAAGAACCTTTTTCACCAAATCACTGTAGCTCTCATTCAGTTCTGGAGGACTCCTCTCTTCAACAGCAAGATCTTCACTCGCATCTAAACTCAAACTCATCTTCATTTTCAGAATCACATGTATCACTCACTATTCATTACCTTCTTCAACATCAACTCGTTCTTCACTGCCGTCACTAGTCACTAGAGGCTGGTGACAACTGAGAAGAGGGAGTTGAAGCCAGGAGGAAGTGGTGATAGAACTAGCGATTCTGAAAATGAAGACGGGTTGGAGGCGGGTTTGGGTTTGGGTTTTCACACTCCTCTTAGGAAAACAAACTTTTCCATAAGAAGATGGCAGAATGCCAATAAAATATGTTCATTTTCACGAAAATAATAGCATCTTGTTACTCTCGGAAATTTACTTTATATTATCCGGGACATCCCTGGTTCCTGGTTCTGAGTGTAATTTCATTCCCGTTCCCGTTTCTATCGAAAACCGGGAATATATTAAACCCTAATTGATTACCATTTCCTGGGGTTCTCATGGTGGAAGAAAAGATGTTCCCATTTAAAAAAAAAAATAGCACCTAAGCTGCAAGAGATGGAAAAAATGAAACAAATTCCAAGTCCACACAGGGCAATAACTTTAATAAAAAAACTCATAGTAACACCGGCATTGAGCATAGGGTTTGGCATCAATAAGATAAACTTCCAAAACATATATGCTATCATTCCACAAAGAATTTTAAAAGTTATTGAGTTTAAAAACTTGTTGGTCACAGACTGACATTGCCACACATAAAGAGCTGCTTGTAAAGGCTAAAGAAAACTCCAGCCACAGCACTTGAACATTTGGTTCAACTAGACTTTATGATTCTGGAGAATCATGGCTTTTCCAGATGAGATTCCATGATTTTTCATGACCCCATAGTGTGTGATGAATTGTTTTTAACTGTCTCACTGAAGTTCCTTTATTGATGTTATGAGAAAGGTGGTAAAAGTAGTCTCAAGTGACTCAGTTTGATAAAAAAATGTTTAGGCAAAAACCATCATTAATGGTGGAGAGGGTTAATATCAATATTGTCGTCCGACAAGTTAATGACCGACAAAATGAGTTACGTTTGTTTGACACACACCCACTAAGTGCTATGGCTATTTGAAAATGGTCAATTTATTCTCAAATGTATCCAAAATATTGATGTCTGGCAGCTTGTAGAGGGTTAACAAATGCTAACAGGAATATTTCTCCATGCAACTTGTAATGTCACACCCAGAACTGCGAATGGCCATTTTAAAAAAAAAATCTACAAGATGTGTTTAGAGAAATCCAGGGAGAACATGAATTTAAACTTTTGATGGGTATCATTGTTTATCCAGCCCAAAACAGGTTAAGTGTTGTTTTTTGAATACTCTTATTACTTCCAAAAATAATTCTGAGTGAATTCTACTTCCACTTATGTTGATCTCTCCTCTCAACTTTGGGTGCTGTGGGTACGCAAACACAGCCCATTTTATCAAAATTTTGATGTTTGAGAACCTGCCTAGGGTTAACAAATGCTTACTGGAATACTTAGTACATGCAACTTGTAATGTCACACTAAGATCTGAGAATGGCCAATTTTTCTTGAAAATCTATGAGTTGTTTTTAGAGAAATCCTCGGACAACATGAATTTTTAACCTTTTGAGGGGTATCGCTCTTTAACTGGCCCTAAACAGGTTAATGCTTGGTTTTGTGAATACCTTCAGTACTTACAATGAAAATGTCAATGACACTGTAGCTTAACTTGTGTGTTGTGTTTGATGAAAAGGATAATGTTCAATGTTTATGAAACGATTATGAAATAAGACAAGAATAGTGATAATTGGGAAGATGTTCATTTCTGTTCCCTGTATGCTATGTTTTTGATAAAAAATAATATGAGGTGTACACTGTACTAAAGAGCTGAGGGGTGGGTTAATATGACCTCACAGTTAATGTATGTGGCCCTTACAGTTAACGTATATCAACGAAAGTTACCAAGTTACAGTGAAATTATTCCAAAACGAGTCATCCTATCAAGTTACATTGAAATCCCTTCATAAATATGGCCGGTAGACTGTGCTAAAGGTTTTTGGGCTTCGGGCCCCTGTAGCCGTCAGTTTCCCAATTGCATCCAAAGGGGACGTTCTCATTAGTGTTGAAACGATTAGCCGACTAATCGATGTCGACGCGATTATTAAATTAGTCGATCCCTAAATCTGCTAGTCGATTAGTCGGAACATCTGCCCCAACCATACACCATCCCCTTAAATTCACCCAACATTGTTGCGAACGTCACAAGTAAACTCCCGAAATAAAAAAACAACCCACGGAAATAACGTGTTTGATGTTTCCGACTGCATGAATAACAACCCTAGTTGGCCAACTGACCAGAGATTGAATAAGACCAGGGGTGCGTGAAGTAAACAGGGAAAAATATATGAGTGAGCTTATTCTCGAGCCTGCAGGAAAATTAGGACCCAAAGTTGACATGAAATTAGGCCACCTACGGACATCAATTTGTTCACCAGGTACTGGTAAGTTCGAAATGTCTTACAGAAACATCAAAGAGAAATTATGGAAGAACACATACCAGTTCGTATTTGGAACAATTTGTTATCACTAAAGAACCAATTACAAAATCCATGTGCTTTTTATTTTCATTTTGTAAATACATGCGGACAAATTCCTGGAAATCTGCGAGTTTCCGGGAAATTGAAAGTGAAACTAGCTTTTCCTCGAACTGCAACTGAGTTAAGAGGAAACCCAATCAGGTCAGGTGATGATTTTCAAAGCAGACAATATGGAAATTAGTAGGCGTGTTCGATGTATGCATAATTATGGACAGATAAGAGGTTAAGTCATAATACAAGAAGTTGTGTGGGAGTGTTCGGTGTACAATTATTGACAGGCTGATGACTGCTGTGGGCGTTAACTGTGCTTAATTTTCGACAGGGGATGTACATCACGCATGCGTAAAGAGCACTTCCTTTTGTTGACATTCAATGGGATGGAACGAATAATATAAAAAAAAACCTGAAAAATGATTTATTTTATTAAAATATCAGTGACTATATTGAGAAAAAAAGATTTTAAACAGAAGCTACCAACATTAATTCTCTCTCGAAATTGAAAGAGGTTTTGAGGACTTTGAAAGCTTCACTTGTCATTGTTTCATTGCAAGTATTACTGTTAGTTTTAACCAGGAAAGAACGGCGTTACACGTGTTTGATAACAATAACATGGGGGCTTCGACTAGTCGATTAGTAATCGATTACTGCTGGCGACTAGTCGATTCCTGAAAATCACTAATCGTTTCAACACTAGTTCTCATCTAGACATTATATGAAGTCAACCTACCAAGTTACAATGAAATCCCTTCATAAATATGACCTATAGACTGTGCTAAAGGTTTTTGGGCTTTGGGCTTGGGCAGCCATCATGGTTGAATGATCGCAACCAAAAGGGGACATTCTCATCTGGGCATCATCTGGAGTGATCCTACGAAGTTACAATGAAATCCCTTCATAAATATGACCTGAAGACTGTACGCAAGGTTTTCGGGCTTCGGGCCCCTGAAGCCGTCACAGTTGATCAATCACAACCAAAAGGGGATGTCATCACTGGGTTTTGGGGCTTTGGGCTCGGGCAGCCATCATGGTTGAATGATAGCAACCAAAAGGGGACATTCTCATCTGGGCATCATCAGGAGAGATCCTACAAAGTTACAATGAAATCCCTTCATGAATATGACCTGTAGACTATGCTCAAGATTTTCGGGCTTCGGGCACCTGTAGCCATCACAGTTGACCAATCACGACCAAAGGAGGATGTCATCATCTAGACATTATATGGAGTCAACCTAACAAGTTACAATGAAATCCTTCCATAAATACGACCTATAGACTATGCTAAAGGTTTTGGGGTCTTGGGCTCGGGCAGCTATCAAGGCTGATTGATCGCAACCAAAAGTGGACATTCTCATCTAGACATTATTTGGAGTCATCCTACCAAGCTACAATGAAATCCCTTCATAATTATGACCTGTAGACTGTTCTAAAGTTTTTCGTGCTTCGTGCCCCTGTAGCGGTCACAGTTGCTCAATTGTGTCCAAAAGGGGACGTTCTCATCTAGACATTATATAAAGTCAAACCTACCAAGTTACAATGAAACCCCTTCATAAATATGACCTGTAGACTGTGCTAAAGGTATTCGGGCTTCGGGCTCAGGCAGCCATAATGGTTGAATGATCGCGACCAACATTCTCATCTGGAGTGATCCTACGAAGTTACAATAAAATACCTTCATAAATATGACGTAGACTGTGCTCAAGATTTGCGGGCTTCGGGCACCTGTAGCCATCACAGTTGACCAATCATGACCAAAAGGGGATGTCATCATCTAGGCATTATATGGAGTCAACCTAACAAGTTACAATGAAATCCTTCCATAAATACGACATGTAGAATATGCTAAATGTCTTTGGGCTCGGGCAGCCATAATGGCTGAATGATCGCGACCAAAAGGGGATGTTCTCATCTAGACATTATTTGGAGTCATCCTACCAAGCTACAATGAAATCCCTTCATAATTATGACCTGTAGACTGTTCTGAAGGTTTTCGGGCCCCTGTACCCATCACAGTTGCCCAATCGTGTCCAAAAGGGGACGTTCTCATCTAGACATTATATGAAGTCAACCTACCAAGTTACAATGAAATCCTTTCATAAATAGGATCTGTAGACTCTGCTAAAGGTTTTCAGGCTTTGGCAGCCATCATGGTTGAATGATCGCAACCAAAGGGGACAATCTCATCTGGGCATCATCTGGAGTGATCCTACAAAGTTACACTGAAATCCCTTTATAAATATGACCTGTAGACTGTGCGCAAGGTTTTCGGGCTTCGGGCACCTGTAGCCATCACAGTTGACCAATCACGACCAAAAGGGGATGTCATCATCTAGGCATTATATGGAGTCAACCTAACAGGTTACAATGAAATCCTTCCATAAATATGACCTTTTGCCTCTGCTAAAAGTTTTTGGGCTCGGGCACCCATCAAGGCTGAATGATCATGATCAAAATGGGACGTTCTCATCTAGACATTATTTGGAGTCATTCTACCAAGTTACAATGAAATCCCTTCATAAATATGACCTGTAGACTGTGGTAAAGGTTTTTGGGCTTCGGGCCCCTGTAGCCATCACAGTTGCCCAATCAGGATCAAAAGGTGACTTTCTCATCTAGACATTGTATGAAGTCAACCCACCAAGTTACAATGAAATTCCTCAATAAATATGACCTGTAGACTGTGCTAAAGGTTTTCGGGTTTTGGGCTCGGGCAGTCGTCACGGTTGGCAGATCATGCCCAAATGGGGAAATTTTCATCTAGAGATCGTAAGGAGTCATCCTACCAAGTTACAATGAAATCCCTCCATATTAAACATGGCCTGCAGACTGTGCTGAAAGTTTTTAGGTTTCGGGCTTGGGCAGCTGCAATGAAATCCCTTCATTATTATGACCTGTAGACTGTTCTGAAGGTTTTCGGGCTTCGGGCCCTTGTACCCATCACAGTTGCCCAATCGTGTTCAAAAGAGGACGTTCTCATCTAGGCATTATACAGAGGCATCCTACCAAGTTACAATGAAATCCCTTCATAAATACGACCTGTAGACTGTGCTAAAGGTTTTCGGGTTTTGGGCTCGGGCAGTCGTCACGGTTGGCAGATCATGCCCAAATGGGGAAATTCTCATCTAGAGATCATAAGGAGTCATCCTACCAAGTTACAATGAAATCCCTCCATATTAAACATGGCCTGCAGACTGTGTTGAAAGTTTTTAGGTTTCAGGCTTGGGCAGCTGCAATGAAATCCCTTCATAATTATGACCTGTAGACTGTTCTGAAGGTTTTCGGGCTTCGGGCCCCTGTACCCATCACAGTTGCCCGATCGCGACCAAAAGAGGACGTTCTCATCTAGACATGACCCCAAACCTGCATATGAAATTTTGTGACGATCAGACAAGAACTGCGGGGTTCAGCCCGTGCTAAAGGAAAATGTGAACAGACTCACAGACTAACAGACTTCCACACGTGTTATGGCAATAGCTTATCTTGACTATGTCAAGTTAAGCTAAAAATTATCCTCAATGAATTCCACTTCCAGCGAAGTAGGATATGTTTATCTCGCAGGTACACATTGGGTGTTATGGGTGCCCAAGAACAGCCCATTTTCTCAAAATGACTATGCTTGGCAGCCTCTGGAGGGTTAACAAATGTGTGGAAAAAAAAAACAAAAAAAAAAACAAAAATAATAATAATCCGTAGAAAAACAATAGTCTTTTCCAGAGGGAAAAGCCTAATAAACAATATCTCAGCAGTTAAGTATCAAGTTCTTGCGACTGTTCTGCACTTATAAAGCTTTCCTAAAATAATAGAAGATCCTTTAATCATCTGTTTTCTCATTGAACAAGCTGTGTATTCTTTACAGTGTTACTGGGCCCTCAAAGAACCTTTATACGGTTGATATAACAGGGGTCAAAAGATTACTGAAGCAAAAAATTCAAAAGTGAAAATATTTCTCACCTTCAGTTCATGGAGGGTAGACATACTCAAGTTATACACCATGTTCCTGAAAAGAAAGAAAAGTTAGCATTCCTCAAATAACCGAGACAATTTTTGACAGCTTAAGTTCTACAGTTATATATCGGACCACTTAGGTGTTGCCTAAATGCCTTATTCTAAACTTGTAGAAATGACTTGTTTAAAATAAAAAGGTTATTTTTTCAAACAATATCCTCACTGTACTGTGAATTTTGTGTAGTTGAATATGAATGACAATTGTTTTTCCTTCGCTTTCATGTTATCCATTTATTTATTGGGGTTTAATGACACTTTTGACAGCCCGGGTCACCTCATGTCGGACAGTTTTATGCGTGGAGGAAGTTTCCACCTTCGGTAAAACTGTTCGACATGAGGTGACCCTGGCTGTCAAAAGTGTCAAACCTAAATAAACAAGAGGTGGGCCACTGCCCCAGAGCATACTCCTATGATTCATACCACCAAACAATGACAAAAGAAGAAATAAACCTTGATACTATGAAAGCCTTTCCCATATTACATATTATTTATTGGTGTTTAAGGTCACATATTTATTCATAATGGCTAATCGTGATTGTGACTGTTTTATGGGTGGAGGAGGACTACCGGGAGAGATCCACCAAGCATCGACGAGCAACTGTCAGCTCCTCAATATTCTAACTCTGTTCAAGCTTCACTCAAGCAGGGTTACAGTGGTTGAAGACATATGCACCATCAACGTGCAGTACGCCTTAGTACATGGCGTCATCGTGCCCCCATGTAAGCAACCAAGATAAAGTGCCTTGTCCAAGGACACAACAAGGGTTGTTCCGGACGGGGATCGAACTCGGGATCTCTAGCATAGAAGTCCAACAAGTCTACCACTGGGCCACCACGCTCCCAGCCTTTCCCATAAAGAATCTTCATTCCAAATTTCATTGAGATCCGAAAACCCACACCTGATATACGAGGCAAACAGATAAAAAAATTGGCTATTTTATATGTTCAAAGGGCCATAACTCAAAGAAAAAAAAAAAACCAACAGCAAAACGGCTGATGCTCCTGGAAGATTTTATGATAGTGAACATCTGTATGAAATTTCATCGAAATGTTAGCAGTAATGTTCAAATTATAACTCGAACAGACATCAGAGCTCAGACAGATGGATGGACGCATTGGTGCAATCCAGTATACCCCACTTTCTAAAAAAAAATGGGGTATAATAAATAAATAAATAAATAAATATTTTTAACCTGAACAATATTTATTTATTTATTTATTGGTGTTTAAGGTCACATACTTATGCACAATGGCTAATCGTGACCGTGACAGTTTTACGGGTGGAGGAAGCCGGAGTACCCGGAGAGAACCACCGAGCAACGACGAGCAGCTGTCAGCTCTCCAACATCGTAACTCTGAACTCTGCACCACAGCACAGGCAGGGTTAGATTGGTTGAAGACACGCGCACAATCGACGTGCAGTACGCCTCAGTACACAGCGTCATCGTGCCCCCATGTAGGCAATCGGGGTGAAGTGTCTTGCCCAAGGACACAACGCAGTTGCCGCAGGTGGGAATCGAACCGAGGACCTCTCGGCTTGCAGCCTGCACCTCTACCAACTGAGCCACCGTGCCCCCAACCTGAACAATAACAATGAACGAGCTTATGTATGCTTAAAATTTAAAAAGGTGGGCAGATTATCATTATAACATTTACCTGCTACCCAATAACATTGTGTCATCTTCCGATAGTAACAAACTGAAGCTCTCTTTGCCATTGTCACTTCCAATAAAACGCTGTTTGGCCTGCTCTTCAAGATCTGAAAAAATAAAGAATTAAAAGTTATCTATCAGGTGATGAATCATATGACAGTTTGTTTATTGGTATTCAAGTCTAATGTCAGCGGCAATGGCTATTTCATGACAGCAACACAAATATAAAGTCAAGTTTGGTCGATTGTTTATATTACGCTGCCTAGTTTACTAGTTTAGAGGACTCTCTTCCCATTGATTACTGGGTCATATTGTACCAGCAAAACAAAACTTGTCTTCCACAGTTACAGTACTCTAATCAAAAAGCAGAAAAACATTGATCAATCGCGACTGGATTGTGATCCAGTATAAAGTATCTTTCCACTTTTCTCCCCACAGCACTGTAGAATATCAGACACTGAAAAAAATTTGCGAACATTGAATTCAAATTGCTATTTTTGTTTGTTTTTCGTGAATTGTTCTTCATTTCAGAATATTTTATTTTCAAAATCTCATCACACAAGTAGTTTAATCAATCTCATCGAGAAATTACCTTAAGTCAATCTCAGCGAGAAATGACCACTTTTGTGACTACAGCACTGTGTCAAGCACGGCCATCATTTGAGATGTTCCTCTATCACATTAACTTGGCAGTCACTACAGATCAAATGAAGGTCATGGTCACTCCTGCTTGGAAGGAACATTGGAAAATAGAGAGATAAGAAATTCAAAATGTGTAATCTTTGTGGAAACTGAGACCCTGGAACATTTTTTCTCATTTGTCCAAAAGCAGATGGCACTTGACTAGAAACAACTGCATCATATAAGTCTTCATAATTTTGATGTTTGTTGGGTTTGTACAAGTTTAATAGTATACAAAATAAACTTTGTTCAGTATGTAATCTTTAAACTTTATAATCCAGAGTTTCGTGATTTACCTTATATGTGCACAGTAGCTTATTTTATATTTGTGTAGCGTTTTTATTATATATATTATATATATACCCATTAGATGGAGGAAAGGGAATTTTTTAGGGTCAGAAATTTGGAATTGGAGAATAAATAGTGCCGGAGCCAATATTCAACTCCTGTTGATACCTGGTTTCTAATCCTTGAAAACAGAACTGGTGTATCAAGCTAAACCAGCACTGCTCCGCCATTTTTCAATGAACATGGTATGGAACTGATTATCACTTAACTCGTCGAGTGTTAGAAGCCACTATGATGGCTCTATTGAAAAGTGCTGGAAGTCACTTTAGTTGGTTTACACTGTATGCTATTTATTGTTGTTTAGGGTCACATACTTCTGCACAATGGCTAATCGAGACCACAATATGGAGATAAAGTCAACGTCAGTCAATCGTTTAAGCCCATGTTGCCTATTTTATGCCCCATGTTGCCTATTTTAAAGAACTTGCACCCAAAGCATTAGTGACTGGGTTCTATTTTACAAGTAAAATGGTGCTTGTTTACCACAGTAAACAAGCAATGCCTCACTTCCCTGGATTGTCGTGGGGGCACTGTATGCACTGGCTTGATGTTTGCTCAGTGGAGGGAATTTTTTTATATAACATTGTTTGCTTGGTTGCAATTTATTGGAGAGTGCCTATTGGCACTCTCCAATAAACTGTAATAACCAAACAATTATTTATGAACTAAATCTTGCTAAACTAAGGCTACTCTTGCTTGTAGGGTGGTATCTTTGAAAAACTACTCATGTTTCAAATCACCTTTGAAAAATAATTTAGCATTCAACTGGTTAAAACATTTGCTTAAAGGCCTGCCAAACACATCAACACTCTTAACAGATTCAGTAGCAATTCATTTGCACTCTCTACCCAATTTATAAATTGGCTATGAGAACTGGGAAAGAGAAGTGGGTTGCTTAAAGAATTGTTATCTGCATTTCATAGAGAATCAAAAACATATACTGGTAATCTTTTAAACGAACAAGATAGTGCCAAATGGACTGTGATTCAACCATGAAATAAACTGTGGAAAGCACATTTGATCGAATGCCAGTATTGTCACCCATAATAAACAGGGAAATACCAAACACATGGTACAGGAATGTTAACCCTCTACCATTGCAGATCCCATCAAAATTTTATGTTGGGAGTTATTTTTTTTTATTCCACAGTATGAATTCTAGGCTCTTTCATTGGCCAATAAGTTTTGTTTACCCAAAAGAGTGCCACCTCCAGTTATGTAGCCTCGTACTTGAGCCAGGAAAATTCATAATTTCTATATAAAATGTCACTGCAGCCTAAATAAATTCTTTTATTTGGTACAGTGGTAAATGTTTTTTGGTTGTCAAATTTTTTTCATAAGTCTTTGCTTTGTTACAATTTATGGAAAAGTGACTATGGGCACTCTCCCATAAAATGTAACAAGGCATTCGTTACAGACTAAATAATTTCACTTTAAAATAAATGAAAGTGTCAATGACACTGTAGCTTAACTTGTCTGTGTGTTATGTTTGATGAAAAGGATAATGTTCAATGTTTATGAAAGGATTATGAAACAAGACAAGAATTGTGATAATTGGAAATATGTTAATTTCTGTTCCCTGTATGCTATGTTTTCAATAAAAATAATATGAGGTGTAGACTGTACTAAAGAATTGAGAGGTGGGTTAATGTGGCCCTCACAGTTAATGTATGTGGCCCTCACAGATAATGTATATCAACGAAAGTTACCAATTTACAGTGAAATTATTCCAAAACGAGTCATCCTATCAAGTTACAATGAAATCCCTTCATAAATATGGCCTGTAGATTGTGCTAAAGGTTTTTGGGCTTTGGGCCTGTGTAGCCATCACGGTTGACCGATCGCAATCAAAAGGGGACGTCCTCATCTAGACATTGTACTGAGTCATCCTACCAAGTTACAATGAAATCCCTTCACAAGTATGACCTGTAGTCTGTGCTAAAGCTTTTCGGGTTTTGGGCTCAGGCAGCCGTCATGGTTGAATGATCGTGAACAAAAGGGGACGTTCTCATCTAGGCATTATCTGGAGTCATCCTACCAAGCTACAATGAAATCCCTTCATAAATATGACCGGTAGACTGTGCTAAAGGTTTCTGGGCTTCGGGCCCCTGTAGCCGTCACTGACCAATCGTGACCAAAAGGCGACGTCCTCATCTAGACATTATATGGAATCAAACTACCAAGCTACAATGAAATCCCTCCAAAAATACGACCTGTAGACTGTGCTAAAGGTTTTCGGGTTTTGGGCTTGGGTAGCTGTAGCGGCTGAATGATCATGACCATAAGGGGACGTTCTCATCAAGACATTATCAGGAGTCATCCTACCAAGTTACAATGAAATCCCTTCATAAATATGACCTATAGACTGTGCTAAAGGTTTTCGGGCTTCGGCCCCTGTAGCCATCGCAGTTGACCAATCGCGACCAAACGGGGACGTTCTCATCTAGACATTATATGGAGTCAACCTACCAAGTTACAATGACATCTCTCTATAAATATGACCTGTAGACTGTGCTAAAGGTTTTGGGGTTTTGGGCTCGGGTAGTCGTCACGGCTGACAGATCGCAACCAAATGGGGAAGTTCTCATCTAGACATCATACAGAGTCATCCTACCAAGTTACAATGAAATCCCTCCATATTAAATATGACATGTAGACTGTACTAAAAGTTTTTGGGTTTCGGGCTTGGGCAACCATCACGGTTGACAGATCATGACCAAAAGGGGACGTTCTCATCTAGAACTATACAGAGGCAACCTACGAAGTTACAATAAAATCCCTTCATAAATACAACCTGTAGACTGTGTTCAAGGTTTTCGGGCTTCGGGCTCCGGCAGACATCACGGTCAACCGATCGCGACCAAAAGGGAACGTTCTCATCTACACATGACCCCAAACCTGCATATGAAATTTCGTGATGATCGGATAAGAACTACGGGGTGTAGTCTGTGCTAAAGGAAAATGTGAACAGACTTACAGACTAACAGACTTCCGCATGCGTGATGGCAATAGCTTATCTTGACTTTGTCAAGTGAAGCTAAAAAGAACATCTTTCAAGTTATGGTACCTACAAATATGGGCTTCCGGCACTCAAATAGTTTAGAACAAGACTGTGCCAATGGTCAACTCAACCAGTGCATTAAGTTCAAAAATAGACTTTTTTGGCTCAAATCTGGCAGGTTAAGAGTTCAAAGCAAAGGTATGCATGGGAGGGTGCGGAAATAGCTGGAAACGTACAGGAAGTGACTGGACATTGGCTTACAAGCAACTCAATCAATGAAGAATGCAAGTACTTCAGAACATTTGGCTCAATATCAGAAACAGCATTAAATAACTTGACACAACACAGACAATCATGCTTGACCTCATGATGATCTGTAGAAACTATATCGATATTTTAAAGATGGGAGTTACAACAGGATCAATATTAATTTTGTGAATTCCCCCAGAAACCAACACCCCGCTAATTTTATCAGCTAGACAGAACCATCAATTGTCCAAGGAATATATATTTTATTAGCTGGTGATAAATTGGTGAACCCTTCTGTGAATCAAAAATATGCAAGGTGCTTAAAACACAATTCGGACTGACAGTTAACACCGAGGATTTAGATGGAGTTATGATCTAGTTAAGATTTTATACCTGCTTTCCTCCTTGAAATACTGCAAAATGTTCTAGGTCAAATGAAAGTGTCAATGACACTGTAGCTCAACTTGTCAAGACAAAGACATGTACATGTATAGTAGTATGTGACACAGCAATGACAAACATCTAGGTAATGACCTGATAACAAAGGTACATATAAAGTATTGCAACGGTCTGTACATAAATACTGACCGTTGCCTGTAACAAATGTATAGGTAAAGTATTGTAAAGGTGGGTGACAGTCAGATGCTGAACTAGAAAAAATCTTTGAGTCCCAGAGTGGGTCTGACTGAACCCCAAAATATTTGTTCTCATAGCACAGTGATAACAAAGGCACCCCAAAACACACTCGTTCCTGTCCCAAGGTGAAAACAAAAGTACTCAAGAAGTTTTGTGAAGATCAGTTCATAAATACGAGCTGTATAGAACTTGTGACAAAAAACTGATTGGACCTAATTTCGGTACAAAATGGCCACTGGCAGCCATCTTGAATTTTGGACCGTACCCAGAAACACTCATTCTCATCCCAAGGAGATAACAAAGGTACCCAAGAAGTTTTGTGAAGATCGGTTCATAAATACAGCCTCTACCCTGAGCCGTATTGACATGTGTGCTTACATTGTGTAAGTTGCACTGAATAAATCAAAGTTCATCTAATTTGCATAATTTCTGCACGAAAAAAAACCCCTTACAATATGTGATGTATTCCATGTTACTAAACATTCATACAAAAATTTATTAAAATCAGAACTTTCATACAGAAGTTCTATACAAAAGACTGATTGCACTAATTTTGGTACAAAATGGCTGCTGGTGGCCATCTTGAATTTCGGACCACACCCAAAAACACTCGCTCTCATCCCACGGTGATAACAAAGGTACCCAAGAAGTTTCGTAAAGATTGGTTCATAAATATGGCCTCTAGTCTGAGCTGTATAGAAGTTGTGTACAAAAAACTGATTAGACCTAATTTCGGTACAAAATGGCCACTGGCAGCCATCTTGAATTTTAGATCGCACCCAGAAACACTCGTTCTCGTCCCAAGGTGATAACAAAGGTACCCAAGACATTTCGTGAAGATCAGTTCATAAATACAGACTCTAGTCTGAGCCGTATTGACATGTGTACTTACTGTGTGTAAGTCGCACTGAAAAAATCAAAGTTCATCTAATTTGCATAATTTCTGCACGAGAAAAAACCCGTATTATATGTGATGCATCCCATGGTACTAAACATTCACACAAAAAAATTATTCAAATCAGGGCTTTCATATGGAAGTTCTGTGCAAAAATCTGATTGCACCTAATTTTGTACAAAATGGCTGCCATCGGCCATCTTGAATTTCGGACCGGACCCCAAAACACTCGTTCTCGTCCCACGGTGATACCAAAGGTACCCAAGAAGTTTCGTAAAGATCGGTTCATAAATACGGCCTCTAGCCCGAGCCGTATTGGCATTTGCACTTACAGTGCTGAAAGTAACCCCAAAAAACATCAAAATTAGTCTAATTTGCACAATTTACGTACGAGAAAAAAACCCGTATTATATGTGATGTATCCCATGGTACTAAACATTTATACAAAACTTTATTCAAATCAGAACTTTCATACAGAAGTTCTGTACAAAAAACTGATTTTTGCATCATCGGTACAAAATGGCCACTGGCAGCCATCTTGAATTTCGGACCACACCTAAAAACACTCGTTCCCGTCCCAGGGTCATAACAAAGGTACACAAGAAGTTTTGTAAAGATCGGTTCATAAATACGACCTCTAGCCCGAGCCATAGCCAATTGTTGACGTACGGACAGACGGACAGACGGACGACGGGCCATGACAATAGCTCAAATTTGACTTCGTCAAAGTTGAGCTAAAAATGAAATATGAAAACATTGAATCTGAGATGCTGTTTTTGTTTGTTTTTCTGGTTGCGGTCCTGATTTTACAGTATTTTATTTAGGAAATCTCAACAAACAGGCATAAGAAACTGTGTCCAGAATCCAGAGCAAATCACGATGCAATCATGAAAAAGATACTGCATTTACCAATCACAGTTCTATAAATTTAAAGTAGGAATGAGATAATTTTGTTTTGCAAAGCCTTGACTCTTTACCTAATGAATCAGCCATACCCATCACCATAATATACAAACTGATGATCAGTTGAAAAAAAAATATTTAAAAAAAAAATTACAACAAAACCCCTATATCATGTGACTCCTCATTGAAACAAGCTCGTTCCAATGAGGGGCCACATGATATGATTTTGATGAAAGTTTTTAAAAAATTTGAAAAAATAATATTTAAATCAATAAATTTTGTTATGTGTGCATTGGGTAAAGGGTTTATGACAATAAGAGTGTTTTCAGTCATCTTCAATTAAGGGCCTATATAAGTAATGAAATTTTGTTTATTTTGAAAATTCTCACCTCTGATATTCCTTCAATTCAAATTAAATATACACAAAATGTACATCAAAATGAAGGTTGGGATGTACAGAACATGAAACACATGTGCAATCAACTCATAGAGTCGACTGTAGACACCACTGGTTCCTGGAAGTCTGCTGCCGTATTTGCACCAGAACTGATAATTTAATAATATTTCACGAAAACACCTTGTGGCCAAATGTGCTTTACATATCCAAGAACAAAGCTAGGGGATAAAAATTCTTCAAAACACGGCGACAGAGCTGCATTGGGGAGAATTCCAAAGCCTTTGCTTTTGTTTACGTATGAGTATACTTTCGATTTCCAGTCGACGTCATCTGACAGAAAAAGCATGTAAAAACAACGCCGTCTAAAATCAAATAATGAAAAAGATCGCCTTCACACAGTATACTGTTATTAGATAGAGATTGTACAGTTGCCATATTCAGTGCAAGGTATCATGATACCTGTTGAAATTTCTTAGAATTACGATTTTGTTTTTTGATGGAAATTCGTGGTAACGAGTGATTTGTGCATGTCTGTCGAGGATGGAAACCATCTTCAATAAAAAATGCAGACAGTGTTGTCCTTTTCCAAAATGCAGACCTGTCGCTGTATTCGAAAGTGTTTTGAATGCCTAGCTTTGTTCTTGGATATATGAAGCACATTTGGCCACAAGTTGTTCTGATGAAATATTATTTTATTATCAGTTCTTGTGCGAATACGGTAGCAGACTTCCAGGAACCAGTGGTGCCTACAGTCGACTCTATGAGTTGATTACACATATGTTTCGTATTCTATACATCCCAACCTTCATTTTGATGTATAATTTGTGTATATTTAATCTGAATTTAAGGAAAGTGAGAGGTGAGAATTTCAAAATAAACAAAATTCCATTACTTATATAGGCCCTTAATCCCAGTTGGTTTCAGCTCCTTGGCTTCAGCCTAAGAAGACCAGTAGACTTTAAATTGCAGCTGATCTATTTGTATACTTGTGTTAGTCTGCCCTGCCCACAAACTGCCAATTGGTGTTCCAGCCGCTGATTAATCCCTCCAAAGAAGACATGATTCTTACAAGTATTTTGTTACCATCTCTATTAAATTTTGTTCTGTATACAGAAGGATTAAACCAAGCTGCAGTCAGGAACATGACCCATTTTCCTCCACCAGATGAATTAAACATGTGTACATGTATCAAAAGCAGATCCTCATGTCTCCTCTAATCAAACAACAATTCTTTCATTACCCCCTACAGCACTGGTAAAATGAAGTGGTAAAAATTAGTTAAACCATATTTTTTTGTAATATTCTACAGTAAAGGTATAGTGACACTTTTAATGTCAGCATATCAAGACAGTTTTATGGGTGGGGAACCTTTGTATCATACCACTTTTATGAGCAGAGAAAACAGAGTACAGTAGAACCCTGTTAACTGAATAGCCACTTTGCCAATGAAAATTATTCAGTTATTAGGAGTATTCAATTAACAGGAATTGTGTCACTTTCCTCTATTCTGGAGATAAACTTCGCATTTATTCTATTATATCTTGTTTGACAGAGCTACATGAGCTCTGTCAAACAAGCAAGATGTAATAGTTTAAATGTCCTTATTGGATGTACTGAGGCCAAATAGGTCTACAAACAAAGGAAAACTGAGGATAATTAGGGCAATTTCTTGACAGGTTACAAGATTTTTTATTCAATTAATAGGAGTTTACTCTATAACCTATATTCAATTAACAGGTCAAATGTGTACTGGAGGTATGGTAAATGGTTTGTATTGGGAAATTTTATTAAATTAACAGGGTTATTCAGTTAAGAGATATCCAATTAAGTGGGCTCCACTGTACTTTAAGGACGTGACAGAGCAGTGGTGGCTAGTGATTTTCCACAGAATGCATGTGCACCAACCACCAACATGTAATTTGTCTTGTTGGCAAACCAAACAGCAAACAGAATTTCAATTCTTTTTAGGTTGCATGTTCATGAAATCTAGTAATGCAAAAATAACCCTTTACCTAAGGAATCGGGAAACGTCTATCTGCGTAATTTACAAATAACACAGTTGAAAAAAGAATTTCAACAAAACCATATCATGCAACCTCTTCACTAGAACAAGATATTAAGCTTGTTCCAATGGGAGGGGTCACATGATACGGTTTTGTTGATTTTTTTAAATTTGAGAAAACATAATCAAAATAACAAAATGTGATATCATGTGCACTGGTTAACAAGGCTTGGTGTTTCTTCAATTGTTTAAAACACTTTTAACAGCCAGGGTCATATCATGTCAGACAGTTTTATGAGTTGAGGGAACAAGAGAGAGTACCTAGAGAGAGAACCAGCGAGTTACTGTTGAACTCTCCAACTTATTAACACAGCATACGAAGGGTTATCAGTGGCTGAAGGCAAATATACCATCAATGTGCTGTATGTTTCAGTTCACAAAATAACCATGTTCCTACATGGGCATTCAAGATTAAGTGTCTTTCCCATGGACAGATGCCACAGATCAGGATCAAACACACAATCTGTAGGTCTCGAGTCCAGTCTGCTAACTAACTGGTAGAGTGCTAAATTATTTAAGGTCATCAAAATTCATTCACATGTTGTCGACTTGTTACAATTTATGGGAGAGTGCCTATAGGCACTCTCCCATAAATTGCAACTAGGCTAATCACCACAGACAAAATAATCTTACTCCAAAAATAATATGACACACATCCACAGAATATGAACCCTTTTAAGTTGTAATACCTGCATTTCAGTCTAAAGCCTCATAATGGGCTTCCAGCACTCAATAAGTTAATAAGAAAATGCTCAGTAAAAGCCTCCTGTCAGTGACAGTAAGCCTTATCGCATGTATCAGACACCCCTTTATATATTAATCTTCTTAACCCTTTGAAACTAAGCGATCACTTTTATGGCCCGGAACATGATACGTCATAATGTCATTAAATAGGATGGCTATTCAGTAAATGTGTGGGGTAGACCAATCAATATTTTCAACGGGTTGGTCTACTCCAAATAATGACTATGGATTCTTCTAATTGCTGCCATTGAACTGGCATGGAAGATTCCACTAGAGTTCAAAGGGTTAAGTCATATATTTGTATGTACATTCATGCTTGATAAATTATTCAACAGTTAGGCAATCTGAATGTTGTGACCATTTACTCAGCAGCCATAAACCTATCAAGGATTTGGGTCATCAAAGTTAGCAAAATTAGACTCCATCTGATAAACAGAAAATTCAATCACTGAATGCTTGAACTCCTTGCATGCTGCTCAGGACAGGAAATCTCTTGCTATTAAAATGAGTCAAATTTGAAAATATTTAACCAAATTTTCCACTGTAAGAAGTTGTATAACTTTTTAACCAATGATTTCTTATGTCAAATTTTCATGAATTTTTTTCTCCGAATCCAGTCATGGCTGCTTCATAGCAACCATGATTTATAATTACTCAGTGGGTTAAGAAAAGTTACATGTATGTGTGCGAGAGGGTAATTTTGCCTGTTACGTGGAGTGAGGGGGAGGGGGGGTCAACATACTAGACAGATATGGCACAAAGTGAAAGATACTTCAATGTTATGCTCTAGAAATTCTGAAAGAACCATGTACAAATTCTTATGATTCTCTCCCTGCAGGGGTTTTTCCAATGTTATGAAAACACAGAATTATTTTGATCAGTGGAGCTATTCATACAACATGCACAGGAGGATGAGTTCCCAGTAAACAATATGTCAACTCCTTACAGAACAAGATGGAATAAGATGTAGGATAATCACTTGAAAAAATTTCAGGGATGGAAAATTCCACTTGTCCACTTGCCATTATGAGTAGACATTAACCCTGCACACACTGATGTTGAAATATGAAAAGTTAACTCTTAACCTGCTGAGTATTTTTAAAATATTTTTTCATCAAATCTAGTCATGGCTGGTGTGAAGCAGCCATGACTAGATTTGATTAAAATTTCATTAGAGTGTGACTCAAATAATCACTGGTCAATAAGTAGATACAATTTGTAGGTGACAATTTGGTTTAGTGCTCTCAAATTTTACTTATTTTCCTGTTCCAGCAGGAATATCCCCAAGCAGCGTGTAAGGAATTAAACGGGGGCACGGTTGCATTGCGGTAGCCGGTTCTCGTCAGATCATCAAAGTTAAGCAACGTCGAGCCCGGTTAATCATTGGATGGGTGACCGTCTGAGCGATCAATTCGGACTCCCGCGTTGTGTCCTTGGGCAAGGCACTTAACCCCGATTGCCCACATGGGGGCACGATGATGCCGTGTACTAAGGCATACCGCACGTCGATGGTACGCATGTCTTCAACCAATGGACTCCTGTGTTGTGTCCTTGGGAAAGGCACTTAACCCTGATTGTCCACATGGAGGCACAATGACGCCGTGTACTAAGGCGTACTGCACATCGAAGGTACACATGTCTTCAACTAATCTAACCCTGCCTGTGCTGCAGTGTGGAGTTACGATGTTGGGGAGCTGGCAGCTGCTCGTCGTGGCTCGGTGGTTCTCTCTCGGTACTCCAGTTTCCTCCACCCGTAAAACTGTCACAGCCATGATTAGCCACCGTGCATAAGTATATAACCTTAAACACCAATAAATAAATAAATAAGGAATTAAACCAGCAATTGTTTCTCCATTATGCAACTAGGAATTGAACCAATTCAATCTTGCTTGACAGAACTCACAGAGCTCAGCCAACAAAACTGAAATTGTTAACACCTAGTTGCATTATGGGATAAATTAGCTGCTTGAACTTTTGGTATTTTAATATCTGTGTGCAAAGGTTTATTGCTGCTGGATGAGTGAATTTATTTATCTATTCATGTTTAAGGCTCACATATTTCTGCACAATGGAGATATAAAGTACAGATTAGTCAATCGTTTATACCCATGTTTCCCATTTTAGCACACTTCCAGCCCAAACACTGGAGACTGGGACCTATTTTACCAGTAAAACAGGACTTATTTACCACAGTAAAAAAGCACTGCTTCACTTCCCGGGGTTCCCACAGGGCAGATGAGTGAAAAATTGTTACAATATCTTTGCCTTTGAAGATTCCTTTTCTCTCATGAAATAAAATGTTAAACCACAAAGTCACAAATACCAGCATTTTCATTCCAAGTCACATGCTTACTTGGGTCAAGATCGAACTGTCAACCCATCAAAGCTACACTGCGACCTCAACACAAGGATGAAGTCAAGTTTAGCCAACCGTTTATACTAACTGACTTTAGAGGACTTGCTCTTCAGATATTGGTTACCAGGTTCTATTTTACCAGTAAAAGAGAACTTGTTTACCCAGGGAGACAAGCACTACTGTCTTCCAGGGGTTCCCATGGGAAATAAAGAGGTCTTTGACAAGCAACAAGTTAACACCATGGTGAAGGTGATACAGTACAGCCACCCTGGACTGGTCACTTTCCAGAGGCTGGCAATATTTCCACGGATGCAATAATATTAGGCTCCAAACGCTAATTATAGAAATAATCATCAAAAATTTAATTAATGAAGCACTGGGTACAACCCGGTGCTTCCTTACTTAAAATTTTGCTGATGATGCTTTTTATTACCTGGTAAACGCATATATGGACATCACTGCCCTTGAGTTAGTTAGTTAGTTAGTTAGTTATTGGTGTTTAAGGTCACTGCCCTTGAGTAGATTACGACCAGTCCACAGTGACTGCACTGTAGTGGAACACATCTGTGTTGCCACAGCTGGTAAGAGCAAACACTGAAACATGTAATACTACTGGTCATTTATATCAGCAAGAGGCCTACATCGCAAAGCGCTGCTAATGCCCCCGAGCACAAAAAATTTTCTTAGTCGAAAGAGTGAATAAGAGCCATACCTCTGGTAAGAATGTGCCGAAGAAACTCATGCTACACAGGGATTGTTCCCCCATGATGTTCTATCACAACACCAAATATCATTTAAATCAGAATAGCAGTGGCCGAGATACAAGGGAAAATGTTGGTATGGACACGGACGACGAATGCTATGGACAGATGGATGGAGGTCTCCTCTAGATACCCCTTCGACTTTTCAAGTCGGGGGCATAATAACCCTTATCACCAAGGTTACCAAATCTCTTAGGTGTACAATCACCTCCTTTTATGGGGTTCCCACAAAGTGTGATGCCAGAAATTGAAATATACGTGTGGGATAACTGCAAGAAAATATCTTTCATGTTTTCCTTTCATGGTTGATAACATCAAATTGCTGGTACATGTACATGTTCTCATTTCTGAAAAGCTCTGAGAGCTCTCCCACAAATCAATGACATTTGATATTGTCAGTAAGAGAAAAACCAGAAAAAAATTTATCACAATCACCATCAAATACCTCATTATGGAAAATATTGTTCACAACATGTTTAATATAGGAATGACATCAGATGTCAACGTCGATGCCATAATATTGTGAGTTGGTTTTGGAAGTAGAATTGAATAAATCTTCTCTTATATTTCATTAACCGATTACCTAATACAAGTGACAGATGACAATTGCAAAAAAAGTACATTTCATGAATAACAAAACATTTCCTTTTTTGCCTCAGAAATCTGGCTTTTGACCCCTCATTGATAAGAGCTCAATGAGTAGAAAAAAATTTAAAATCTTTGCCGATTTTTGTGAATAGCACAGGCCAGTTTAGTCGTTACATTAGGTAAAAGGTTCAATTACACATAATGTGATAAAAAGAATCTCAATTTTGTCATGATCTGACATGAAATTTCTGATCTCCGCTAACTAAAATTGATCTGAGCCTCAGTAAACCCGGCTCAGATCAAATTTTAGTGAACCTGGAACAAAACTTTCATATGAAATTGCGACTCATTGAAGATTCTATATTTTCATGTAAACCCTGCAGCTACATCACATACATGTACATCTGCATTTTCCATTGCACTGTTGTTTACTTGAAACTCTACAAGTAGAAGAGACCTGTAAGATATTAGACTGTACCAAAGTGAAAGATATAGTCTATTGGTTAACCATCAAAGGACTTTGTACCCAAAACTGTATGTACATAGAAACAGGGAACACATCAATAAAAATAAATTAACCAAGACCACAATAAAGAAACATGAGAGCTGTAGATCTATGACCCGAACAGGTATACATTAAACAAAAATTAATATACAGGTACTTTTTTATCAAGTAATGGCAACCAAAGAATACCAGAATAAAAGATTTTGTTATGTGGCAGGCTGTCATTTCAATATGTAATCAATTCTACTTGTGTTGGTACATGGTAAACTGAATAAGATAGTACACAGTGACCTGCTCTGATACTATTATTGCACACGTACACAAGCTGTGATTGATTTATCGGTGGTGGTAACAAACACTAGTTGCAACAAACAAGTCAACCCTGTTTGGGGCAATGAAGGCCCAAACTGAAAAAAAACATTTGAGGTAAAGAGGATGAACTCCTTGCATGCTGCTGGCAGAAATTCCAGCCTAGGACACAAAATCTTTTGCCACTGAAATAAGTATAACTTTGACACCTGTAATCAAATTTATCCCGTTTATTGCATGAACTTTTTTTTGACCAATTATTTTTTTGGGATACATTTAGATGCATTTTTCACCAAATCTAGTCATGGCTGCTGCACAGCAGCCATCACTAGATTTGAAGAAAAATAATTTGTAAACACACAATGGGTTAAGAGTTAAGATAAGTTGGTACAAACATCTGGTTCAGTAATGAACTAATTCAGAATAACTGATAAAACAGAACATTTTGGTACAGCTGAAGAAAAGGCGACTGCAATTTATTTTAAAGATACATGGTCTCATCTTTTTTTTTATTTTTCACTTCCCATATTTTCAATATATTCAATACATTTAGTGACACAAAATGGATTTAACCCTTTTGTCACTTTTACATGACCATTTCGGGAGCTATCTTACAATAGTACAGACTTTCCTCCTGTTTGTGTTGTGCTTCCATTATAAAGTGCCATCTGCTGTTGAAAAAAAAATGTTAAAACTTGAGTCAGTCTATTGAGGAAGAGATCAGTGGTGCCCGAAATTGATGTATCAAGGATCCTGGAATTGAGGTTCTTAAAGCAGCCCTGACTCTTTGACCTACATCAGAGACCTTGAAAACATAATCTGATGCAGTTTAGTGCCGAAAAAAGGTCAGGGAAACAAAGTTAGTTCAAATGGGAACTTACTGCTCATTTCACACTGGAAATGGGGCAGAAATTTGGCCCCCACTAAGACCCTGGATTAAACCTTGACAACATAAGCATAAATTTAAGATTAGTTTATCATTTGAAGTTAGCGTTCCCACACTGGGATACTCTCACCATAACCATTGCTTATCAAGTCCTATTATACCAGAGGAGGAGAACATATCTACTGTAGTAATTTCATCCCTTGATATCATTTTTAGGGAAGCTCTCAATTAAGTGAGCTTCCCAAGAAAAGATGTCAAGAACTGGAATCATCAACAAAGAAAATTGGAACAAAGAATTTCTCCTATTACTCTACAACATATTTCAGATGGATGATGTCAACTTCAAAACAGGTTCTTTCAAACAAAATTGAGAAATTAAATCAAAGTGTCAATAATACTGCAGCTCAATTTGTCAAAGAAGGGACTCAACTAAATTGAAAGATTCGGTAATGACAAGTCATTCACTCAAGTTTCTTTAGAAAAGACATCAGACCAAAGCTACATGTGAAATCTGAAGAAGACCATGTGAGAGGTGTGGCCTTTAGGTTCTGCCAAAGGAATTGCTGACAATTTATATGCCAAATCCAAGACGACCACTGATGGCCATGTTTTTCAATGAAATTCGGAAATATGTGATAGCTTCCATCTAGACATCACACCAAAGGTACATATAAAATTTTGAAAAAGATGGGATGACGAATATGGCCTGTAGGGTATGCTAATTGGATTGTTGACAATTTATATGCCAAATCCAAGATGGCTGCTGGCAGCCATGTTTTTCAACAAAATTCAGAAAAATTTGATAGCTCCCATCCAGACAAAACTACATATGAAATTTGAAAAAGATTTGGTGAGAGATGCGGCCTGCAGGGTGTACTAATGGGATTGTCGACAATTCATATGTCAAATCCAAGATGGGTGCTGGCTGCCATATTTTTTAACGAAATTCAGAAAAATCTGAGCTGCGGCCAATAGGGTATGCTAAAGGAATTGTTGGACAATTTATATCCAAATCCAAAATGGTCACTGGCAGCATTTGTTTTTCAACAAAATTAAAAAAAATTGGATAGCACCCATCTAGACCTTGACCTAAAGCCATGTATGAAATATGGAACTGATCGGGTGAGAGAAATGTGCTAAAGGAATTGTGGATGGACAGAGGAACGTACGGATGCATGGACAACTGATCGCAACCCATCCCAATAGCTCATACTTGACATTCATTGTCAAGTTGAGCTAAGAAAGGTTTTTTTTTAGAATTCTCAATCGATAACAGAAGAATTAGTCTTTTTTGCAGTTAATTTACAACTTTATTTCAATATCTATTTGTGTTTAAGGACAATTTCAGCATCTATGGCCATATCATAACCACAATATTGTTATAATGTTAAGATTAGCCAATCCTTTATAACTAACGTTGCTGCCCACTTTGAGGACTTCCATTCTAGGCATTGGTTACTGGGTCCTATTATACCAGTAATGTCGAACTTGTTTACCACAGTAAACAAGTACAGTGAAGCCCACTTAATTGGATATCCCTAAACTGAATAACCCTGTTAATTGAATATAATTTCCCAACACAAAACCATTTACCATACCTCCAGTACAACTTTGACCTGTTAATTGAATATAGGTTATAGGGTAAACTCATTCCTATTAAGTGAATAAAAAATCTTGTATCCTGTCGAGAATTTACCCCGACTCTCCCCAGTTTTTCTTTGATGATAGACCTATTTGGCCATAGTAGTTAGTACATCCAAAACAGGCATTTAATCTATTATATCTCGTTTGACAGAGCTCATGGAGCTCTGTCAAATGAGATATAATAGAATAAATGCAAAGTTTATCTTCAGAATACAGGAAAGTGACACAACCCCTGTTAACTGAATACTCCTGTTAATTGAATAATTTTCATTGCCAAAGTGGCTATTAAATTAACAGTGTTCTGCTGTACTACTCTACTTCCTGAGGCTCTTACAGGGATTTATTTCAATGTTTACCACTGCCCCTTAGCTACATGTATAATGAGATTTTTTTGCCCAAAGGCACTGGTGGAAATTTTGAATATCCTGTTGCAGAAATATGGTCATCATGGAAAATGTTAAATATTCTGTTATCTGTGTAATTTTATTATGTCACCATCTGTACCAATCCCACTCCATGTGGCACCATCCTGAGCTGAAGAAGTGCAGCTTGCCGCCATTCATTAGTGAGTCCTCTTTAAGAGCCTCCCATCCATGACACACACCTGTGATCTAGCTGATGAATGCTGTGAATGTAATCACAAGTACTCAACCATGGATAACACAATAAGAGGTACAGAAAAATACAGCATATGTTGTTACCAACATAAAAATGCTGAAAAACCTGTGTCCAATTCTAACCATCTGAGAAGCTAGGTAACAAACTGGCTCATGATCTCAATAGAAGTGTAATGTTGGATGATAATTTCGATAGATGTGCAAGGTTGCAGAAATTGTGTGACAGCACAGGCATCAGTAACTGGATCCTATTATACCAGAAAAAGTATAACCTGTCTACTGGCTACCCTCGTAAACTTTCTGAATTTCCAAGATGAGCTGTGCGAAGGTTTTCCCTTCCGGAACTAGAGCACATCTACAGCAATTTAAATGAAAGTGTCAATGACACTGTAGCTAAACTTGACAAACTTGAACTTGGTAAGTTATAAATGAAATGGCAAAATTGAAGATCATTGGTACCAATGTTATTTGATGAAATTTCAACATAATAGCATTGTGTGTGCACAACGTCAGAGTACTCCATGCATTTTTAAATGTAAACTGTAAGACTGGCTAGAGGAAGAATGTTGATACACAAATGCAGTTTGTTCAGAGGTTACTGTAAATGGCAACTTTTTTCACAGAAATGAATGCTAATCAGTAGCTCTTATCTAAAGGTCTTGCCTAATGAGCACACCAAGTTCAAAAACAATCCTATGATAAATGTGGCCTGTAGGCCATGTCAAAGAATGCTGATACACAAATGCAATAAATTCAACGATTGTTGCTAACAGCAACAGTTTTTGATGGAAATGAAAATAAAATCAATAGCTCCTATCTTTGTCACCCTGCATAAGCATACAAAGTTTCAAAACAACCTGATGATGAATGTGCCCTCTGAGGCATGCCAAAGGAAGATGTTAATGCACAAATGCACTAAGTTTGAAGGTCATTGCTTGTGGCAATGCTTTTGGGGTTTTTTTTATGGAAATTCATAAAAATACTCTGCAGAGAGTGCAAAAGGGATAAGTTGATGCACAAATGCAGTAAGTTCAAAGGCTGGTGATAACGACAATAATTTTTTATGGAAATGAAAAAAAGCAATAGCTCACATCTAGAGGTCACCCTGGACACACATACCAAGTTTCAAAGTGATTCAATCATAAATGTGCCCTGAAGAATGTGTCATCTGAGAAACTCTCCAAACAAAATTCAGGCCAATACGGCTGCTATTTCAAGTCAAAAAGGGGCATAATTCTGGCAAAAATAATCCGACCGGAACTATAATTGCAGGTGCACAGCTTCCCATGGTGGTGAACATTCATACATGTTTTGAGCAGATTGGTCCATAAACATCTGAGAAAATCTCAGGACAAAATTATGTCTACGGATGGACGAAGGTGATTCCAGTACAGTCTCCCATAACTCATTGCAGAGGGTATAAAAATACACCAGGGGGATTTTTTTTCAGTTCAATTGAACAGTGATGAGTGTCAGTGTCTTATCTGTTTTGACAAATTGAACTACTTCTAATGAGGGGGTCATACACTTTATTTTGGAGGCGAAATTGGAAAAATAAATTTGAATGGCAATTTCTTTGAGTACCCACTGGCCATATATGACCACTGCATTTGGTAAAAGGTTAACAAGAGGAAACAATGTATAAGATTTAGGGTTTTCTTGGGCAAAAATCTGTGTTTAGCGATTATTTTACAAAACATGACACAAAACATCCAGAACAAAACAAGAGGCCCCAAGGGGCCTGAGGGCGCTCACCTGACATGGTAGCCTAAATATCAACCCAGAGAATTGATTTCAACAAGTTGCATCTGATCCTCCTAAGAAAAGTTTATACCAAATATCCAAAGATTCTGACCAGTGGATCTAAAAAAAAAAGAAGATTTTTAAAGAAGATTCCTCATATTGAACTAAGTTATAATTCGGGCTCCCACAGTGAGTCCAAATATGGACCTAGGGACTTGGCTTGAACAAAGTTGAATCTCACTCCCTAAGCATGGTGCATACCAAATATCAAAAGATTCTGCCTGCTGGATCTTGAGAAGAAGATTTTCAAAGAAATTTGCCTGAAATGCATTAAGTTCGAATTTGGGCTTCTATAGTGAGCCCAAATATGAATCCAGGGGGCCAATTTTAACAAACTTGAATCAGATCCATCCCACAATGTTGCATACCAAATATCAAAAGATTCTGCCTGCTGGATCTGGAGAAGAAGATTTTTTAAGAAATTTGCCTGAAATGCTCTAAGATCGAACTCAAGCTTCTATACTGAGCCCAAATATAAACCCAGAGGGCCTATTTGAACAAACTTGAATCAGATCCACCCCACAATGTTGCATAACAAATAACAAAAGATTCTGTCTGCTGGATCTGGAGAAGAAGATTTTTTAAGAAATTTGCCTGAAATGCACTAAGTTCGAATTTGGGCTTCTATAGAGAGCCCAAATATGAATCCAGGGGGCCGATTTGAACAAACTTGAATCAGATCCACCCCACAATGTTGCATACCAAATATCAAAAGATTCTGCCTGCTGGATCTGGAGAAGAAGATTTTTTTAAGAAATTTGCCTGAAATGCACTAAGTTCGAATTCGAGCTTCTATACTGAGCCCAAATATAAACCCAGGTGGCCAATTTGAACAAACTTGAATCAGATCCACCCCACAATGTTGCATGCCAAATATCAAAAGATTCGGCCTGCTCAATCTGAAGAAGAAGATTTTTTAAGAAATTTGCCTGAAATGCACTAAGATCGAATTCGGGCTTCTATACTGAGCCCAAATATGAATCCAGGGAGGCCGATTTGAACAAACTTGAATCAGATCCACCCCACAATGTTGCATACCAAATATCAAACGATTCTGCCTGCTGGATCTGGAGAAGCAGATTTTTTAAGAAATTTGCCTGAAATGCACTAAGTTCGAAATCAGGCTCCTGTACTGAGCCCAAATATGAACCCAGGGGGCCGATTTGAACAAACTTGAATCAGATCCACCCTACAATGTTGCATACCAAATATCAAAAGATTCTGCCTGCTGGATCTGGAGAAGAAGAATTTTTAATCTTTTTCCCGTTGCCTACAGTGTTAAAAAGTACTGACTCAGCACTTTTTCAAAGTCCTGAAAAAAGTACCTTGTGATCAAACCGATAGGGATTTTTTTTAACCACTCTATTCTACTAGATAAAAGTAAGCTTTATGCAAAATAAGAATTCTCTGTGCCGTGTAGTTTTGGAGATATGGCAGTTTTAAGGTTTTTTCCTATTTTTAGCTCCCGAGGTTCCCACGGGGCAATGAGAAAATTTTTTTTTGCATCAATCAACTACTTATGACCCATTATCACCTCATATCAAATTTGGTTCAAATCGACCCGACGGTTCTGAAAATAGAAATTTTAGGCGTGGCCAAACTTTTTGCCCCTCCCATAACGAAGGCAAATAATGCCTGACAAACTTCTCTTGAACAAACTTGAGTCTACACCTCAAAAGGAAGCTGCATACCAAATATCAAGTTTCTGCTGTTGCTGGTTCTTGAGAAGAAGATTTTTTAAGAAATGGAGCATTTTTGCCCCATCCCTCTGCTCAATATGAGCTGAAACCTAATTTGACAAAAAATCAAAATGCCCTTATATAGCCCCTGCTCACATGAAATTTCATTAATATGCGGCCAGTGGTTTGTGAGAAAAAGGCCCAAACACCACCTTCACGACGGACGCCGGACGACGGACGAAAAGTGATCAGAAAAGCTCACCCTGACTTTCAGTCAGGTGAGCTAAAAATCAAGAACTCTTATGCAAAAGTGAATGGGTTAATTTTCAAAGGTTAACAGTGCAAAAGCACTGTTGTCAAATGGAAATTGACCACAAGAACTTCCTTGTATTGTCACCGTGAACCCAAAACACCTAAATGCATTTAGGACCAATCAGTGATTTATGACAACACTTACTTATTCCTCTGTTTACAACTGTAGGGACACTTGAATGACCCATTGTGGCTGTCAAAGGTAAATGTGAGCCTGTGCAAACAACCCTGTTGACACAGTTTCACTGATAAGTTGTGTGTACACGACCAGGCTACACGAGTAGCTACAGCTGGGAACTTTTTTCACGGCGCCTGCATGAACGTCTTTTCAAGGGGTCTTCAAACTTTTATTTGTGAATCCTCTGCAAACATCATTGGACAGGTTTAATCTCAAGATGTGTGACTCATACCCGTCTTAATATTATGCAGACCAACTAAGTCATGTATTTTCATGCATTTTATTCAGTAAGCCGCCATGTTATTATGTTACAGGTGGGCAGGGCTGAATTTTTAACTATGTTATTGTTGCTTTACTTGCCGACAGGCATTCAAGTTAGGAATATTTTATTTGCCTGTAGGATCTATCATAATCATTTAATAGTTTCAGTTCTGGCTCACAGTTTCCCACATCATAAAAACTTGTTTGCCATACTGGTCTTTAGTATAAGCTGAAATAAGTTACAGAATCAAGTCTGGAAATAAGCAATCTGCCATTTGCAGAATTAGGTCCCCATAGGGTGAATTTGCTGATGCTGTCTCATACATGGGGCCAATTTATCCTCTGGGTAGTACCTCTTTTTGTTAAGGCTTGAGAACCTTGATTCCGATTGAGGTCCACAGAGGGTAAATTTAGAGATGCTACCCTGCTGTGCAGGGTAGCATCACCAATTTCTCCAGCTTGTACAGAACTATTGCAAGGAAAATATCATCAGCACAACTTCGCCAAGTTCGAAATAAGGTGGAAAGATAATTTAAGTTCCTCAAAGCTTTTTAAAAAGTTGCCCACTGCAGAATACTTGAACCCAAAGTATCAGTGCCTGAGTCCCATTTGATGAGCTAAAAGAACAAGAGACTTGCAGAGATGACAACAGAAGATAACTGGAGCCCACACATGGGTGTTTAAGGTCACTTTTTGTATGTATAGCAATATCAAGACTGCAGCACAAGTATTGAGGGGTCGTCCAGCATAACTGGATATATTTTTGAAAATTTCCACAATGCCCTAAATACAAATTAAAGGGTGAATAACGACATATTATACCAAAATAATGACAAGAGTACACAAAACCTGAATTTATCCACTTTTTCCAAATTTTAAAAAAATTTTTGGCTTTTGATGACAATGAAATTGCCAGCCATATAAGTAACCAACAGGATTAACAAGGAATGGATCGGTAATTCAGATGTCTGAGTTGTAAATAAAAGACTCCACCCTCCATACTCGGAGAAAGAATATTTATCATTTCATCACCAACGTGGTAAGAACGCTCAGAAGAAATTGGATGACCACAAACTAGACATTGTGTTCGGATGGCATTGCTTGTCATGATCATGTGGTATTCGGGCCAAGTTGGGAAACAATTTGATGTCCTAAGATCTGAAATCTTCAAACATTGCACTGCTGTTTTCGAATCTGAGAGGCGATGTAATGATACATTCATAGGAAAATATTCAATTGACAATGTGATAATTACGAGATACAGTCCATAGTGTAGCTCTGTTGAGTTCAGAAACTGCACAATGTGACGCAGGTGTCAGCAAGGTATTAATACGCCACCGATTCGAACTTCTATTATTTGGTTGTTGTCGATGATCAAAACATAAAAGTGGAAAATTATATTGGAAGCCAGAAAAATATTCACATGAACATACATTGCAGACCTCACAATTGTAGATTTACGAAAAAATAATTTTACTGCCACCGAACTATATTACTGACATAAAGAAGGCTTGGTGAAGTCTGCTAGGCAAAAAGAAGACCAATGTCAAGGAGAATTTTCAGTAAGGTTTTTTCCTATTCACCAAATATAGCGAAATGCAGTACCATCATAAATTTAAATGTCTTCCTCACACAACTGTATTGTGTGTAAGATGGATCAACATCGATTTTGATTGCTGTTGGCTCCAAAAGGTTGCGAAAATCTATGTGCGTTGACAATTTGTGGACAGAAATAGAAAGAAGCCGTCTGGCGGACAAAAATCACACGAATTACCAAAATGAGACCACAATGTCTCTTAAGTTTTTAGATAAATGAATTTAATAACCAACATAATTCCAATATTGCTCACAACGGTAACCCACTGCCTATAAAATTAGTATTGGTACGCAGATCGGTCATTAATGTTCTTAAATCTCACGAGAAAGAAACAGTCAAGCCTCCCCAAACTGCAACTACAGAAGGGCAATAGTTTCAAAACAAATGAAGCATACCAAACTATGTACTCAAATGAATTAGAAGCCATGTTTTCTAACTTAACAAAGCCAATTGATGTAATGCGTGCAGGACATTTTTTCTTGTTTTGGCCACACTTGAGCATTCAAATGGCACTCTTGGCAGCTATCATAGCTTATGCAGAAATGGGCACAGATAATACCAAATGTGGAAGTTTGGCAGTTTCCAATTTTTTGGTGTATCAATCTCATCTTCACCAATTTGACACAGATCTCATGCAAAATGGAACAGAATTGTGGGGGATATGGTCACAGCAGACTGACAAAAGTCACATTGGACATTCTTCATTTTACATTGATGCACTCTCGCTTGACTCCATATTTGTTCTTGTGAACTGTGTGGATTTGACCCTTGGTGAACTTCATAAAAGGTAAACAAATGCAAGAAAAATAGGCCGATGAAATCATTAGATGTGTACCCATACGCGCAACTAGTAGAAAGCTGTATGACGGAGGGCCACAATGGATGCCGACATTATGTACACCATACACGGTATGGGTACATATAGAAATGGATTGGAGGAGTGTCTAATTTGATGGATAAAGGGTTAATATCTCCAAATCAAATTATCAGATTTACATAAAAAACTATACAGCACAGCACATCAGTAACCTGAATACATATATAAAGTAACATGTCAATCGGATTAATATTTTTTGAGATACCAAAGGGATTGGAGAAATTTTCAATTTGAAGGATAAAGGGTTAATATCTCAGGATCAAATTATCAGATTTACACCAAAAACTATACAGCTCAGCACATCAGTGACCTGAACACAAATATAAAGTAACTTGACAATCCAAGCAATATTTTTCAAGTTATTGAATACCAAAGGGATTCGAAGAATTTTCAATTTGAAGGATAAAGGGTTAATATCTCGGGATCAAATCATCAGATTTACATCAAAAACTATACAGCTCGGCAAATCAGTAACCTGAACACAAATATAAAGTAACTTGACAATCCAAGTAATATTTTTCAAGTTATCGAATGCCAAAGGGATTGGAGGAATTTTCAATTTGGAGGATAAAGGGTTAAAATCTCAGGATCATATTATCAGATTTACACGAAAAACTATACATCTCGGCACATCAGTAACCTGAACACAAATATAAAGTAACTTGACAATCCAAGCAATATTTTTCAAGTTATCGAATGCCAAAGATATGGATACAGACGCCGGACGGACAGACAGACAGAAGGATGGATGGACAGACGGACGGACAAAGGATGGACGAACGATGGATGGCCACCCCGGATGCCGGCATTATGTGTACCATACATAAGTATGGGTACACATAAAAATGGAAGCCTTTTTGAAATTTAGACATCCTAAATTACAATTAGTCTTGCAGTCCATTTCTTGCAAGAATGATAAAAAGATTTCTCAGAGTCTGTACTAGAAGGATTGCAGAATTTAACTATTCAGTAAATGTATGGTATTTTATTGTATAAAATCTGGTCCAGGCATGTTAAAGTACCGCCGATACCAACATAACCAGTACCGGGATGGGATAGAGTCTGTCCCAGCGAAATGGTACCAGGACAAATCAACAATTGCATGACATATCACAATCAGATGGCAGAAATTCACATTCAAACCACGCCAGCCCCCAAGATCGCAAGACAAACATGGGATCATCCAATTATTCTGGGGTGATATCAAAGTAATCATAAAGCACAAAGAGCGTGCTTTATGATTACTTTGATGTCACCACAGAATAATTTCTATGAAGTAGCTGATGACAGTGCTTCCAGTGTCTTTGATGCGACGTATGAAAAGCAAAATGGTTGACCTTATTGAGTTTGTGGTGCAGACAGAACAAGCACCTGTAGAGTGTTTTGATATGTTCATTCACAAATAAGTTAATAGTATGTCGTGCAAGTATGCCATACCCAATAATCAGCCTGTTTACCCTTGTTCAATTAGGAATTTCTCCATAAAATAATTTTGTCCCGGTA
The DNA here is from genome assembly GCA_031216915.1 of Pictodentalium vernedei. Lineage (NCBI taxonomy): Eukaryota > Metazoa > Mollusca > Scaphopoda > Dentaliida > Dentaliidae > Pictodentalium > Pictodentalium vernedei. Next base: position 556,873,111 of record CM062297.1, read on the forward strand.
CCGGCAGGACAAAAGCTTCAGTACTGGTACCAGTTGAGGCATGAGGGAACTGGCGGTACCAGTACCGGTACAGGTACCTGTTGACATGCCTGATCTGGTCTCTTACTTATTATGCCATAGCAGACTTTCCGGCAGTGCTTTCTGCCACATAGTAAAGATTCCATGGCAAATATTAGTTTCCACAAAATCTATGTTTCATTCCAAAAAAAATTGACATATAATTTATTGGGGTTATTCCTTTCTGGCCTTCTCTGGACTTTGGAGAAAATTACTTGAAATTTGACCAAAGTTAGGTTGGACATCCCCTCAAGTCACATTTGGCAAATCATTTTTCCTTTGCCGCCCACCTGAGAGGACATCCACCTGTGGTGTTGGTGACCAGGTCCTACTTTACCAGTGAAATAAAACTTGTTCATCGCAATAAACAAGCACTGCTCCACTTCCCAGGGTTCCCAAGGAGAATCATACGATTGAGACTGCAATAAACTGTAACACAAATGGTATGAAAAATGCAAATGCAGTCATTCTACAATAATATACGTTCAAAGTGGAATAAATTAGTACAATTTTGGCAGAGAAAATGATGTAAACTTGAGCCTTCAAGTATATTAGGAAAGCCATTCATTAGCTTTCATCTCAACAGGAGGTTTATTTTCATCAACATCCTGTTGCCTATGACAGGTACATATTTGATTTCATGTAATTCATGGAAACCTGAATTATGATGATATGCAGACAAACAATAAATTGACCCCTGGAAATGTACAGAACAGGTTGAAATGAGTTTAAGCTACAGTACTGGCAGAAATAATTTATAATAGCCTCCACTCAAGCGTGATCTAATCCTCAATCACCCGGCAGGTGGATATTTACCTATAGATTTTAACACTTTGCCTAACACAAATAGAAGACGACACTTGCAAAAACATTTCTTCAATAACTAAAACTTTTCATTTCAGAAACATCGCTTATGGGCTTGTTCCAATGCATTAAGGGTCATAAGCCTTGGTTTTGAGACAAAAATAAAAATAAAATTTCAATAGAGATTTTTGAGCTGCACCGGTCAGTTACGACCACTAGGTAAGGTAAAGTGTTGACATGCTTGAGCAGTACATGTACAAATTTGTGGAGCCAACAAGTAAATCTGTAGTAGTCAATCAACAAAGGGAAAGACTATCTAGTGGTTCAGGAACAACAAATTTGCTTGTTGGGTCCTCAAGTTTACACTGGTGTAACAAGTACCAAGTTATCAATTGCATTAGGACAGAAATTATGTCAGACTCACAATGTCCACGAAGGTAGCATACCTTCATGGATAGTATGATCTGGTCGACATTCCCTATCCACTTTCCTCTCTGCGACACTGTACAATTTCACCAATTGAAAAAGAGATGCATGAAAATTGAATCCGAGATGTGATTTTCCCTTGGTTTTCTTGATCGGTCCTTACGTACTAACTCCACACAAGCAGGGTTAGCATTGGTTGAAGACAAATGCACCATCAACGTGCAGGACACCTTAGTATACAGCACCACTGTGCCTCCACATGGGCAATCAGGATTAAGTGCCTTGCCCAGCGGCACAACGCTGTTACCCCTGGCAGGCATCGAACCATAGACCTTTCAGTTTGAAGTCCAATGCTATAACCACTAAGCCAAGGCACTATCTTTTAAGGGCTTAATGTCACTTCCAGCATCTATGGCTATATATCAAGACAACACAAATCAAGTTTCGCCAATTTGTTTACAATAATGTTGACCACTTTAGCGGACTCAAACCCCAGGTGCTATTACACCAGCAAAGCTAAACCTGACCACCACAGAACAGAAACACTGCTCCATAAAGTGGAGCAGTGCTGCTGTACTGTGGTAGACAAGCTTTGTCACTTTGTAGGTTTCCCATGGGCAAGAAATTTCCGAATAAAAATTCCCATAAAAACAAGTTGATTACACCATCAACATGTATCTGTCAAACAGATGGCTCTCCCTGGGCAATGCAAAATACATCATACCCATTTTTGTGATTTACAATCCCATGTCCAATTACTTGTGACTTCATACTGTTTGATACAAACTGTGAGACATTTCAAGTATCCTCCAAAGAAGATATTAAAAAATGGGACTTTTCAATGTTATATGAAACTTTAGGATCAATTCATTTATTGAAAACATCTGTCTTTCCATGGATTTATATAGATGACTGATACAGTCCATACAGTGTGATTTAAAAATGGACCACCTGATGGGTGGACATCCATTCATGCTCTAAGCATTGCTAATCCAGAAGGTAGTTCACAATCCAGCAGTTCATGTACCACCAAAATCTACCCTCATAGCCCATGAATTTATTTGTTAGATCTCTAAAGTCTATACAGATACACAAATCAAAGGTGAACCCACCATCCTGCTGAAAATTCAGACAAAAATGGCGGCAATGATGACAATGGCAGTGACAAAAAGCCACTGATGATAATGGCAGAAAAGCAATGATGTGACGAGATGGCTACTTTTTAGAAATGAAATCCCTAATCGTTTGTTTGTTTATTCTGAAATTAAGTTGCAAAATGCTATGCGAATCCATTTAAATTGAACCCTGATTGGGGTTTAATGACACTTTGACACATTGTGTCAGGAAATAGTACAATTGGAGTAAGCCGGGTATCTGAAAAGAACAACCAAGCAATGGTGAGCAACTGTCAGACTCTACAACACACGGTACTAACCTAGCACAAATAAAGTTAGCAGCAGTTGAAGACAAGTGCATCACTGATGTGCAGTTTGCCTCAGTACTCTGCACTGGTTTTTTCCACAAAATAGTGTAAGGAAAGGAAGTAAATTAATAATTCCAACAAGCCAGAAAATAAGCAGACTGTCATCTGCAAAATGAGATCCCCAGAGGGTGAATTTAGTGATGCTACCCTGCATAGCAGGGTAGCATCACTAAATTTACCCTCTGTGAACCTCAATCTGAATCAGGGTCTCAAAACTAAACAGGAGGAGGTACCCAGAGGATAAATTGGCCCACTGGATGGGGTAGCATCATCAAACTCACCCTCTGGGGGCCTCATTCTGCAAATGTCAGTCTGCTTATCTTCAGGCCTGAATTCCAACTATTTTCAGGATTGGGGATTAACAAAAAAAAGCCTCCCCTCCCTCCTCATTATAAAATTGAGATAATATTGCCCGAGAATCGAGATTTATTTTTAATAGGCCCAAGTTAAATACTTTGTTCTCTATTTCCACCCCTAAAAACAAAGAGCATTTTCTGTAATATTTATTTATTTATTGGTGCTTAATGCCACATTAGCAGCTAAGGCTATACCATGGCAAGCAAATGGTGGAAAGTAAAATGTGTCATTGTCAACGATGAAAGAAAATGTTTGATTAAAAACAGGAAACAAAAGAAACAAGAGGCCCCAGGTGGCCTTAGGTGCTCACCGAATGTTCCATACTGTTAAGACACAAATTTTATCAAAAGCTATTCTTAAGGTTCTACAGAGTAAATCTATACTCTCTGTGTAAAAGCTAAAACATCAACAGGACTGAATGGGACAATGCTGCTGATCAAAAATCAAAAGATTCTGCATGATGGTTCTGATGAAGATTTTTAAAGAATTTTCCTTGAATTGCACAAAGTAAACATTCACGCCCCCATAGTGAGGCCCAATATCAATCGAGGGACTCAATCTGAACAAACTTGAATCAGACCCATACAAGCATCCAGCATACCAAATATCAAAAGATTCTGCCCACTGGTTCTGGAGAAGATTTTTAAAGAATTTTTCTTGAACTGTACTAAGTAAAAATTCACGCCCCCATAGTGAGCCCCAATATTGATCAAAAGACTCAATTTGAACAAACGTGAATCCAACCCATACCAAGATGCTGCATACCAAATATCTAAAGATTCTGCCCACTGCTTCTGGTGAAGAAGATTGTTAAAGATTTTTTCTTAAATTGCACTAAGTAAAAATTCACACCCCTTTAGTGAGCCCCAATATTGATCGAGGAACTCAATTTGAACAAACTTGAATCAGACCCATACCAAGATGCTGTATACCAAATATCAAAATATCCTGCCCATTGGTTCTGGAGAAGAAGATTTTTAAATTGTTTTTCTTAAATTGCACTAAGTAAAAATTCAGGTCCCCATAGTGAGCCCCAAAATTGATCAAGGGACTCCATTTGAACAAACTTGAATCAGACCCATACCCAGATGCTGTATACGAAATATCAAAAGATTCTGCCCACTGGTTCTGGAGAAGAAGATTTTTCCTTAAATTGCACTAAGAAAAAATTCATGCCCCAAAAGGGAGCCCCAATATTGGTTGAGGGACTCGGTTTGAACAAATTGAATCAGACCCAGACCAAGATGCTCCATACCAAGTATCAAAAGATTCTGCCCACTGGTTCTGGAGAAGAAGATTTTTTAATAATTTTTCTATAATTCATACGGTGCTATCAGATTTATGCCCCATACAGAGCCCCCAAGAGACATGGCCATTTCATTTGAACAAACATGAATTGCCATATAGTAATGACCATCCACATGAAGTTTCATGAAAATCGGATCAGTGGTTTCAGAGGAGAAGTCGTTTGAAAAATGTTCACGATGACAGACGACGGCGGATGATGGACGGCAAGTGATAAGTTGAGCTCCCTTCGGTGAGCTAATAAAATGTCAAAGACAGGAATAGTCTGAACAGAGACGAGCAATGATACCTGTATTGTGAATCCTTTATAACTCAATCTGATGATCTGAGACTTGTAGAGTTTAAAAGAATAAGAACAATTTTTTTAAATTTATTAAAGAGGTTCATTACTTTCAGAAATGATAAAATTTTGTGTGGGCTCGTATGATAATATCTACTGTCACTCCCATGCTATATGTTTAACTGTTTGAGTTTTAGAAGCCACTATCAGGGCTTTCAGAAAAATGAGGGTACCCGAGCAAAAGCCAACATTTTCCTTGCTCATGTTTCATATTCAGTCAAATTCAAATAATATTATGTTTGATATCAAGATGCGAAATATATGAAAAGAGATATTAAAGGGAGAAGATTCAAGGCACATACTGGCTATAAAATTGTATTTTTCGAGGCCAGTGATCATTCTATGAATATATACTCACACCCCACTAATAATTTCATGATTTGAATTGAGATGGAGTAACCTTGAACTTTGAGTTATTAATTTTTTGTTGACCTGTGATGTCGCAAGGTACACGAGAGGTCTATTTACTAAATTTGTTATGTTAAAGTTGCATTGTTCATTCAAGTTGCCATGTTGTTTTCACGATGTGGGTTGTGTGCTATGGGTGGAGTCTTATTCATCACATGAAAATTATGTCAGGGTTCCTGCAAGCAAGGACTGATAAAATTCAAGGCTATTCAACACTGTTTCTAGATATATTTCAGCATTTTTTAAGGCCCTACATTATTTAATTATTTATTGGAGTTTAATGACACTTTTTGACAGTCAGGATCACCTTGTGTCAGTTTTACGGGTGGAGGAAGCCGGAGTACCTGGAGAGAACCACCGAGCAATGGTGAGCAACTGTCAGGCTCCCCAGCTTACCAACTCCACACAAGCAGGGTTAGCACTGGTTGAAAACAAGTGCACCATCGGCGTGCAGTATGCCTTAATACACAATGCAACAGTGCCCCCGCGTGGACAATGGGGGTGACACAACGCGGTTTCTGGAGATGGGATTTGAACCGAGGACCTGTCAGCTTGCAGCCTGCACCTCTACCTACTGAGCCACCACACCTCTCAAGGCCCTACATTATCCAAACGCAAGGATTTTCAAGGCCCTGCCTTCATTAGTCATAACAAGGACTTTTGGTCATTACCTCCTCCTCCCACTTTCCTGAATGAGAAGTGAGAGGAGGGGTATCAAGCCTGAAAATAAGCAATCTGTCATTTTCAGAATGGGGTACTCAGAGAGTGAATTTGATGATGCTATCCCATACAGTGTGAAAATTTATCCTCTGGGTACCTCTTGCTGTTTAGGCTTGAGACCCTGATTCAGACTGAGGTTCACAGAGTGTAAATTTAGTGCTGCTACCCTGCTGTGCAGGGTAGCATCACCAAATTCACTCTCTGGGGTCCTCAATCTTCTGAGGACAGTCTGTTTATTTTCAGACTGGAGGGTCCTTGTTAGGACTTTGCCTTCACTAACTTGTAATAAAAATAAATAAAAATAACACATATAAAACTATACAGTTAAGATTACATGCTTCGTAAGCATTTTTATTTCATAAATATTCAAGGCTTTTCAAGGCATCCTGACACACTTTCTAGAATATTAAGGCCTTGAATGACCCTTTGTCAAATTCAAGGCCATTCCTTGAATCCAAGGCTCTGCAGGAACCCTGAATGTATTGGGAATTTGTTCAGATTATCGGAAAACCAATAAATCTTGGGGAACAAGGGTGCATAAGATAAGGTTCTATTATCAATCACTGACTCATCCATTTTAACTTTATTCAACATGATGTAATTAGTGCAGCCACTGTGTGTACACATTGAATGAATCACATAACCAGTAAAGTTAAGATTAGACATATTTTTAATTGACATTATAAATATCTGGACAGCAATGGCCACTTTCATCATAAAACAAAAAGATCTGTCTCATTCTTTAGCCAAAACAAAGAATCAAGACAGTCATACATATATTTATCTTGATAATCGGCCTTCCCTTCGACACCATGACATGACTTTTTACATACAGTGTTTCACAAAGGTCAACTTGTTTTTGTTTGTCCAACTAGCCTCTTTTACTCTTTTCAATCTGAATTCTGGTTTGTACAGTGTGCACCTTTTCGAGCTGCAAAATAAGCAGCCAGTCTTGGTCAGTTAAAGGCACAATTTGCAACACTGAGAGGCACCAATTCACTTGTTGACATGATGACCAGTACAACTTCTTGAAACTTGATGTTACTTTTTATAATTAGGCTTCACCAAATTCTTGACTTGTTTCCAGAACCAACTAAATGAGCTTGTCAAATAAAATTACTTTTATAATTATATTAATTAATTAATACTCATGCTGGCCACTTTCAAGAAGACTTTCACCCTAGGCATTGGTTACCAGGTCCTATTTTACCGCTAAAACAGAATTTGTTTCTCATAGTAAACAAGCACTGTTTCTCATAGAAGTGGTAGAATTATCAACAAAGGAATAAATAAATATGTTCTTGTGCTATACCGTGGAACCCAGTGGCTATACAGTGGAACGCACCTAATTGGATATTTCTTAACTGAATATCCCTGTTATTGAATATAACTTTCAAACATCAAACCATTTACCATACCTTCAGTGCAAATTTGACCTATTAATTGCATACAGATTACAGAGTCAACTCCTGTTAATTGAATTTTTTGTGTGTAATGTATTGAATAATTACCCTCACAATCGCCAAGAATGCCTTGTGTACGGACAGACCTATTTGCCCTTAGAACATCCAATATAGGCATACTTGTCAAACAAGATATAATAAAACAAGAGGCCCCACGGGGCCTGAAGCGCTCATCTTGAACAGAACACAATATAAACCGAGTATAAGAATTAAGCAATCCATCTCCATAGGCTACACTGTCAATCCTTGAGTCCCTCAGGAGTGACAAAAATAATCCGGGCATCATGTCTTTTCTTCAGTTGATCATAACGTAAAATGTAGAGCTCCTCTATGAAGCCCCTTGATACAACCAATGTGGATTAATCTTAGTTACACACCTCTAGAGGGTACTGAATACAAAATTTTTAATTCTTCAGCAAAATAGCCAATTCCGGCTCCCATAGGGAGCCCAAATATTAACCCAGGCTCTTGATTTGAACACAGTTGAATCTGACTTCCCTAGAGATGTTGTGTACCAAATATGAAAGCATTCTGACCGTTGAATCTGAAGAGGAGAAATTTTAAAGAAATTTATTCATATTTAACTAAGTTAAAATTTGGGCTACCATAGTGAGCCCAAATATTAACCTATGGATCCGATTTGAACAAACTTGAATCTGACCCCCACCTAGAGATGTTGTATACCAAATATGAAAGCATTTTGACTAGTGGATCTGAAGAAGATTTTTGAAGAAATTTTTCTCATATTGTACTAAGTTAAATTTCAGGTTCCCATATGGAGCCCAAATATTAAACCAGGTACTCGAATTGAACAAAAAACTGGAATCTGACCCCCCCTAGAGATATCGTATACCAAATATGAAAGCATTCCGACTGGTGGATCTGAATAAGATGATTTTAACAAAAATTTCCTCATATCACACTAAGAAAACATTTGGGCTACCATAGTGAGTCCAAATATATACCTAGGGATCTGATTTGAACAAACTTGAATCTGACTCCCCTAGAGATGTTGCATACCAAATATGAAAGCATTCTGAGTGGTGGATCTGAAGAAGAAGATTTTTAAAAATTATCCCCCATATTGAACAAAGTTAAAATTTGGGCTTCCGTAGAAGGCCCAAATATTAACCTAGGGACTTGGTTTGAACAATCTTGAATCTGACCCTCATAACAATGATGTATACCAAACATCAAAAGATTCTGACTGGTGGTTCTGAAGAAGATTTTCAAAGAATATTCCCCATATTACCCTATGTTAAAAATTTGGGCTCCTGTATTGAACCCAAATATGAACCAATGGGCTTTATTTCAACAAACTTGTATCTGACCCTCCTATGAATGCTGTATACCGAATATCAAAAGATTCTGATGATTGGTTCTGGAGAAAAGATTTTTTTAAATTTTTGCAAATATGCTGACTCAGCATTTTTTTATGCCCATTACAGAACACCCTAACATAACCGATGGCAATTTTTTTTAACCATTCAATTCTACTGGTCCTTAGGATACTTCATACCAAATAACAGCTCTCTGTTCCGTGTGGTTTGGGAAATATGGGCATTTGAAAATATTTCTATTTTTAGCTCCCAGGGTTCCCATGGGGATGCGGGAATTTTTTTTTGCATGGGTCAAGTACTTATGACCCAATAATACCACATACCAAATTTCAAACCGGACCATCGGTTCAGAAAATAGAAATTTTGGGTTGGGCCCAAAAATCTTGCCCCTCCCATTACAAAGCCAAATATTGCTTCACGAATTTCGTTTGAACAAACTTGATTCTGCACCTCAAAAGGAAGCTCCACAGCAAATATCAAGTCATTGTACACACTGGTTCATGAGAAGAAAATTTGTTAAATATTTTGGAGCAATTTCCTCCACTCCCTCCCTATGGGGCTGGGCATGTTGAGTTGAACAAAAATGCAATGCCCCTTCGGGACCATCACTCACACAAACTTTCACTTGAACTGGCCCAGTGGCTTTGGAGGAGAAGACTAAAACATGGTGTTGACGGACGATGGACAGACGACGGGCGATGGACGGACGGTGGACAGAGAGCGAAGAGATTAGCTCAGCTTGACATTGTCAAGATGAGCTAATAAATGAGCGATTTATCTCTAGAATACAGAAAAGTGGCCACATCCCTGATAATTGAATACCCGTTAATTGAATACTCCTGTTAAGTGAATAATTTTGACTGGCAAAGTGGCTATTCTATTATTCCTGAAGTCCTCAGATTAGTTTTACGTTAATAACAACCCTATATACATGTTCACAACTGCATATGATTTGGCAGTGTTTCAACATCATTGTTGGCTGCCAGTATAGGCCAGGTGCATAGCCAGGATATCAAAGTTAGGGGGGCAAAAGTAATATCTAGAGTGGCTAGTTCAACGATCTGAACACAGCAGCTACCCCTATGTAGGGAGGTAGCCATTACATTCAGACCGCTGAACTACTAGGCAGGCATACAAAATAGGATGCACAGCATTATCTGAGCCACGTGGCGGTGAGATGGGTGTGAGCACAAGAGGGGGCACTCTCTCTCACTGGAAGGGGGCCACCCCCAGGAAAAACTTTTGAAATTTGCGACAAAAACCCCCGCAATTCCCTTGACTCCGAGTTTGTTTGTGTCCATAATTCATAAGTTGTGAAAGGCATCAATAATTAGGCCATGTCACCTTGGGGGGGGGGGGGGGGGGGGAGGAGGGGCCATGGCTGAAATGTGGGAGGGGGGCATGTGCCCCCCCCCCCCCTCTCCTTCAGCACCCCCATCTCTATGGAAATGGTACAGAGAGCCAACAATAATGTAAAAACACTGTCAAGAGATATCCACCTTACCAGGAGAGTTTTCAAGGAAGAATACACTTGGGACAACTCTTTTCAATGCAATATAAAAGAGACAGGTTGTGGCTGTACAGAGACCTAAGGGTTAACAGGATTTCACTGTACCTCATTAACTGGTACACTGCCTGGAAATATTTTGAATTCATTTGATGATTTCAAAGTATTGACACAAAAGTGGATGCAGGACATGAGAATGAAGTTTTTAAGGCAATAACTTACAATTTATTTGAGACTAACTGTACATTTCATGAACAGTACATGTACCCCCCCCCCCCCAAAAAAAAAAAAAAAAAAACACCTTGTTACCCATGGTCAACTTTTACTGTTCGTCCCAAACATATTAGCTTGACACCACTTCAGTTTTTCAATGCTTTAAAATAGTGAAACTTTGAGTAAACCTTGACACAAAAAACACTTTTGTTCTCTTGTACTGAAGAGAAAAAGCGAGGGAAAACACAGCCAATGATAAGCGTTATTGAAATAAGTAGTTCAATACTCGAAAATGACAACAACAAAGCTTCTATTCGATGACAGTAGAGCAGTAGTTTTGCATTTCGATAGACTCAACAATGCCTCACTGAATATGCTTTTACCCTGTGATAACGCAGTATGTCATAATTTTTCTTTTCAGTACATAATTAAATACACCATGTAGTTTACTGTCCATGGTCTATTGTCATCCAGTATTGTCTGTTCAGTGATTCAGCAAAATTCAAATGATTTTAATTTCAATCTACCTATAGAATCCCACCCACCCATGTCCAATGGATAAACTTTCACAAAGAAACTTGTTAAGAACCATGTAATAAGAAACAGATGTGGCCAGAACAAGCTGCAAGATATGATTCCAGCCAAACCAAAACTATGAATCTTGATGAATTAAAACCACAGTTGAGGATAATACAGCTTGTAACTTCTTGAAATTGTCTTTTGGAACCCACCTTCAAGGATACAAATACACTAACAGATATATGAATTGTCAATGGAAGGGGAAAATATGATTACTCCAGTTACTTTCAAACAATCCCCTCTACTTTTGTTTGACCTTGGTTGTTGTTCAGGCACAATTTAATGTTATCAAAATGGAAGCTTTTGTCTGGAACCTTATACAGACAATTACAGGTGGAGTCTTCAGATGTCACAACAACAAATTTCAAAGTGCTCAGGTTATTTTTAAATCAGATGCAGATGTACTGTAAATTAGGATTAGCTTTCACAACATGTTTGACACTTCAAAACTAATACAGCTGAACAGAGAAAAAACATATTTACTCCCATGCTTACATGTCTGATGAATCTGAATGTTGTGAGTATGGCTTGGGGGCAGAAAAAAAGGCCACGCAGTGCAGCAGTTCATGTCAAGTGCAATGCCCCATGTACATAAATTTATAGCAACTCTCATCTCAACTCCCAAACCATTAACATGATAAAATCTTCATTTTTTTAATTGTTTTTATATTTTGATTTTTCATAAAATCCAGTCATGGCTGCTTTGCTCTCGGCTTATAGTTGAGTTTTTATAGTGTCAGTAGGGGGCCTGCAAAATTTCAAAATTTGATTCAATTAAAAATCGCCCCAATGCTTTAATTCGATTCTAGTTGCACTGATTCGGAAATTTTAAATTTTCGAGATGCTCTCAAAATCATACCACATGCTCTCCTCTTGAACCCTTCTTCTATCATCAGGTCTCCTGTACATAATTTACAAATTGGCAACCTAATGATAGAAGAAAGAGTTGCGACTTTTATGTTATAATAGGAATAATCTCATTATCGACCTGGACATGTATTCGTACCCAATAACGTCACTCACCAAATATTTAATTTCTTTAATCGCAACTGAAGATATCATCCAAAAACCTACAATTTTGGTCAATTCAAAGTCGACAAGGACTGTAACTCTGGAAAAATTATTTGTATCGAAACTTCCTTTCCATATGCACATGTACACATCATACTCATACTGCACACCAAGGTTCGTAAAAATCCATGAAAAATGCAGGAGTTAAACAAACAAGCATTTGTGACGGAAATTTTGCTATTTCCAAGGGCTGTAACCACACAAAATTTATCGCAGCGAAAATTCCTGACCACGTGCACATCTACACTTGATACTGATACTTCAAACCAAGTTTCGTAAAAATCCAGTAAAAAATGTAGAAGTTAAGCAGACAAGCCTCTGTGATGTAAATTTTGCTATTTCCAAGGGCTGTAACCAAGCAAAAATCGTCGCATCAAAAATTCCTGATGACATGCATATCTCTACACTTGATACGGATACTTCAGACCAAGTGTCGTAAAAATCCAATAAATGAAAGTGTCAATGACACTGTAGCTCAACTTGTCAAGACAAAGACATGTACATGTATAGTATGTGACACAGCAATGACAAACATCTAGGTAATGACCTGATAACAAAGGTACATATAAAGTATTGTAACGGTCTGTACATAAATACTGACCGTTGCCTGTAATAAATGTATAGGTAAAGTATTGTAAAGGTGGGTGACAGTCAGATGCTAAACTGGAAAAAAATGAAAGTGTCAATGACACTGTAGCTTAACTTGTCAAGACAAAGACATGTACATGTATAGTATGTGACACAGCAATGACAAACATCTAGGTAATGACCTGATAACAAAGGTACATATAAAGTATTGTAACGGTCTGTACATAAATACTGAGCGTTGCCTGTAACAAATGTATAGGTAAAGTATTGTAAAGGTGGGTGACAGTCAGATGCTAAACTAGAAAAAAATCTTTGAGTCCCAGAGTGGGTCTGACTGAACCCCAAAATATTTGTTCTCATAGCACAGTGATAACAAAGGCACCCCAAAACACACTCATTCCTGTCCCAAGGTGAAAACAAAGGTACCCAAGAAGTTTCGTGAAGATCAGTTCACAAATATGAGCTGTGTAGAAGTTGTGACAAAAAACTGATTGGACCTGATTTCGGCACAAAATGGCCACTGGCAGCCATCTTGAATTTTGGACCACGCCCAGAAACACTCGTTCTCGTCCCAAGGTGATAACAAAGGTGCCCAAGAAGTTTTGTGAAGATCAGTTCATAAATACAGCCTCTAGCCCAAGCCGTATTGACATGTGCACTTACAGAGTATAAGTAGCACTGAATAAATCAAAGTTCATCTAATTTGCATAATTTCTGCACGAGAAAAAAACCCGTACTATATGTGATGTATGCCATGTTACTAAACATTCATACAAAAATTTATTCAAATCAGAACTTTCATACAGAAGTTCTGTACAAAAGACTGATTGCACTAATTTTGGTACAAAATGGCTGCTGGTGGCCATCTTGAAATTCGGACCACACCCAAAAACACTCGTTCTCATCCCACGGTAATAACAAAGATACCCATGAAGTTTCGTAAAGATCGGTTCATAAATACGGCATCTAGCCTGAGCCATATAGAAGTTGTGTACAAAAAACTGATTAGACCTAATTTCGATACAAAATGGCCACTGGCAGCCATCTTTAATTTTGGACCGCACCCAGAAACACTCGTTCTCGTCCCAAGGTGATAACAAAGGTACCCAAGACGTTTCGTGAAGATCGGTTCATAAATACAGACTCTAGCCCGAGCTGTATTGACATGTGTACTTACTGTGTGTAAGCAGCACTGAAAAAATCAAAGTTCATCTAATTTGCATAATTTCTGCACGAGAAAAAAACCTGTATTATATGTGATGTATCCCATGGTACTAAACATTCACACAAAAAATTATTCAAATCAGCGCTTTCATATGGAAGTTCTGTGCAAAAATCTGATTGCACCAAATTTCGCACAAAATGGCTGTCATCGGCCATCTTGAATTTCGGACCGGACCCCAAAACACTCGTTCTCGTCCCACGGTGATAACAAAGGTACCCAAGAAGTTTCGTAAAGATCGGTTCATAAATACGGCCTCTAGCCCGAGCCGTATTGGCATTTGCACTTACAGTGCTGAAAGTAACACCAAAAAACATCAAAGTTAGTCTAATTTGCATAATTTACGCACGCGAAAAAAAACCCGTATTATGTATCCCATGGTACTAAACATTCATACAAAAAATTATTCAAATCAGAGCTTTCATATGGAAGTTCTGTACAAAAAACAGATTTCTGCATCGTCTGTACAAAATGGCAGCTGGCATCCATCTTGAATTTTGGACCGCACCCAAAAACACTCGTTCTCGTCCCACAGTTATAACAAAGGTACCCAAGAAGTTTCGTAAAGATCGGTTCATAAATACGGCCTCTAGCCCGAGCCATAGCAGCTTGGCACTTACAGCTCTGAAAGTAACACTAAATAAATCAAAGTCAGTCAAATTTGCATAATTTATGCACAAGAAAAAAATCCGTATTATATGTGATGTATCCCATGGTACTAAACATTTATACAAAACTTTATTCAAATCAGAACTTTCATACAGAAGTTCAGTACAAAAAACTGATTTTTGCATCATCGGTACAAAATGGCCACTGGCAGCCATCTTGAATTTCGGACCACACCTAAAAACACTCGTTCCCGTCCCAGGGTCATAACAAAGGTACACAAGAAGTTTCGTAAAGATCGGTTCATAAATACGACCTCTAGCCCGAGCCATAGCCAATTGTTGACGTACGGACAGACGGACAGATGGACAGACGGATGGATGGACAGACAGACGGACGACGGGCCATGACAATAGCTCAAATTTGACTTCGTCAAAGTTGAGCTAAAAATCTTTGAGTCCCAGAGTGGGTCTGACTGAACCCCAAAATATTTGTTCTCATAGCACATTGATAACAAAGGCACCCCAAAAAACACTCGTTCCTGTCCCAAGGTGAAAACAAAAGTACCCAAGAAGTTTTGTGAAGATCAGTTCATAAATACGAGCTGTATAGAACTTGTGACAAAAAACTGATTGGACCTAATTTCGGTACAAAATGGCCACTGGCAGCCATCTTGAATTTTGGACCGTACCCAGAAACACTCATTCTCATCCCAAGGTGATAACAAAGGTACCCAAGAAGTTTTGTGAAGATCGGTTCATAAATACAGCCTCTACCCTGAGCCGTATTGACATGTGTGCTTACATAGTGTAAGTAGCACTGAATAAATCAAAGTTCATCTAATTTGCATAATTTCTGCACGAAAAAAAACCCTTACAATATGTGATGTATTCCATGTTACTAAACATTCATACAAAAATTTAGTCAAATCAGAACTTTCATACAGAAGTTCTGTACAAAAGACTGATTGCACTAATTTTGGTACAAAATGGCTGCTGGTGGCCATCTTGAATTTCGGACCACACCCAAAAACACTCGCTCTCATCCCACGGTGATAACAAAGGTACCCAAGATGTTTCGTAAAGATTGGTTCATAAATATGGCCTCTAGTCTGAGCTGTATAGAAGTTGTGTACAAAAAACTGATTAGACCTAATTTTGGTACAAAATGGCCACTGGCAGCCATCTTGAATTTTAGACCGCACCCAGAAACACTCGTTCTCGTCCCAAGGTGATCACAAAGGTACCCAAGACATTTCGTGAAGATCAGTTCATAAATACAGACTCTAGTCTGAGCCGTATTGACATGTGTACTTAATGTGTGTAAGTCGCACTGAAAAAATCAAAGTTCATCTAATTTGCATAATTTCTGCACGAGAAAAAAACCCGTATTATATATGATGTATTCTATGGTACTAAACATTCACACAAAAAAATTATTCAAATCAGCGCTTTCATATGGAAGTTCTGTGCAAAAATCTGATTGCACCTAATTTTGTACAAAATGGCTGCCATCGGCCATCTTGAATTTTGGACCGGACCCCAAAACACTCGTTCTCGTCCCACGGTGATACCAAAGGTACCCAAGAAGTTTCGTAAAGATCGGTTCATAAATACGGCCTCTAGCCCGAGCCATATTGGCATTTGCACTCACAGTGCTTAAAGTAACCCCCAAAAACATCAAAATTAGTCTAATTTGCACAATTTACGCACGAGAAAAAAACCCGTATTATATGTGATGTATCCCATGGTACTAAACATTCATACAAAAAATTATTCAAATCAGAGCTTTCATATGGAAGTTCTGTACAAAAAACAGATTTCTGCATCGTTGGTACAAAATGGCGGCTGGCAGCCATCTTGAATTTCGGACCGCACCCAAAAACACTCGTTCTCGTCCCACGGTCATAACAAAGGTACCCAAGAAGTTTCGTAAAGATCGGTTCATAAATACGGCCTCTAGCCCGAGCCGTATCCAATTGTTGACGTACAGACAGACGGCCAGATGGCCAGACGGACGACGGGCCATGACAAAAGCTTAAATTTGGCTTCGCCAAAGTTGAGCTAAAAATGTACCAGGAGTTAAGAGGACAAGCCTTTGTGATGGTAATTTTGCTATTTTCAAGGGCCATAACCACGCAAAAATTGTTGCATTGACAATTACTGACCACATGCGCATCTACACTTGATACTGATACTTCAGACCAAGTTTCGGAAAAAACAAATAAAAAATGTAGGAGGAGTTAAGCAAAGAAGCCTTTGTGAAGGAAATTTTGCTATTTCCAAGGGCTTTAACTATATAAAATTCGTTGCATCCAAAATTCCTGACCACATACACATCTGCACTTGATAATGATACTTAGACCAAGTTTCGTAAAAATCTACTGAAAACTGTGGGAAGAGTTGAGCGGACAAAGTTTGTGATGGATGGACAGACTGACAGCCGAATACCATTTCAATATCCCCCTCCCAACTTCGTCGGTGGGAGATAAAAATCTAAAGAGCCACAAGATTCGATTCAATATTCTTTTGGTGAAATTATAGAATTTGAAATCTACCGCCTAATATTTGATTTGATCCAAAATTTGAGTACCCAGAGAGAACCACCAAGCATTGATGAGCAACTGTCAGCTCCTCAACATTCTATCTGTTCAAGCTCCGCTCAAGCAAGGTTACAGTAGTTGAAGACATGTGCACTATTGACGTGCACTACGCCTTAGTACACGGAGTCATCGTGCCCCCATGTAAGCAGCCAGGATAAAGCGCCTTGCCCAAGGACACAACGCAGGTTGCCCTGGACGGGGATAAAACTCGGGAAATTTCTTGAGTAAAATTTAAATGAATTTTTCATCAAATCGAGTCATGGCTGCTTCACAGCAGCCATGACTAGATGTGATGAGAAGCATCTTAAAAATACTCAGCTGTTTAAGAGTTAATATCACTGGATGCCACACATCAGAAGATGTATATTTATTGCTTAATTATCACCATCTTCTTTAATTCTGTGCTTCCAGAGGGTTTATTCTAGTTTTATTTATAAAATGACAACCCAATGGGGAAAGTATATCATTACCACATCTAAATGTGATCAAGAAAGTGGCTCCTTCTGTGATCACAGTATTGTATGAGATATCTGCAAGCATGGATGGAACCATCAAGCAGTAGCAAATAACTAATGGATTCTCCACCTATCTAAATCCACACAAGCAGGGTAAGCAGTGACTGAAGGCAAGTATACAGTATCCCTCAACATGCTGTGCAACTGTGCTCCTACAATGGCAATTGGGAATAAATGTGTTGCCCAAAGAAACAGCAGAGAAAATGCAAGTCAGGATCGAACCTACATAACTTCAATGAATTCGATGAAATCCAATACGCTAACCATTGAACCAGAGTGCTCTCAGCAGTTCAGGTGTTAACTTCTTGCATAGTGCCGGTGTGGATATTCCCCCCCCCCCCCCCCCCACATGACAGGAAATCTCTTGCCATTAATTTATGTGTTTATTGGGTTTAACGACACTTTTGACAGCCAGAGTCACCTCGTGTTGGACAGTTTTACAGGTGGAGGATACCAGAGTACCCAGAGAGAACCACCGAGCAACAGGGAGCAACTGTCAGACTCCCCAACATACTAACTCCACACAAGCAGGGTTAGCATTGGTTGAAGACAACTGCACCATCGACAAGCAGTATGCTCAAGTACACAACGCCACAGTGCCCCCATTTGGGCAGCTGGGATTAAGCGTCATGCCCAAAGACACAACGCGGTTGGCACAGGTGGGATTCAAACCGAGGACCTCTCAGCTTGCAGTTTTCATCTCTGTCTACTGAGCCACCGAACTCCCCTCTTGCTATAAAAATAAGTCAAATTTGAGGTTATTTAACCAAATGTTTCCCTGTAAGTTGTGTAGACTTTTTAACCAATGATTTTTTGTATCGAATGTTCATGAATTTTTCATCAACTCTAGTCATGGCTGCTTTACAGCAGCCATGACTAGATTTCATGAAAAATATATTTAAATTACTCAGCGGGTTAAGAGTTAATCCTTTACCTAATGAATCACCTGAATAATTTACATATTGAGCAGTTAAACAAACATTATTTTTTTTAAAATTCAACAAAACCATATCGAGCTTGTTCCAACGATGGGTCACATGACGTGGTTTTGTTGAAATCTTTTGAAAAATTTGAAGAAAAAAAATAATAAAAATAACAAATTTTGCCATCGTAGGTGTTGGGTAAAGAGTTAAGAAAGAAACAGTTAAACTGCACATTTTCTTGTCACATACCTTCAAGCTATATTATGAAGGACAAAAAGAATTGTAATGTAATTTCAAGTAAAGCGAAAATGGAATGAGACATCCTGTGCCAGCTAAAGACAGCCTCATGAAGTTTTCAGGAAGGAGAGAGACAGTAGCTGCACAGTTTATCTGATATACAAATCTTGCCTATGGGGTTAATTTGATACTTCAATAACACTTTGAAGAATTTCAACAACTCTTTTTATAACAAGCAAAATTACACTATACGTGTGGGTTACCATGAAATTGTTTCTGTACCTTTATCAGAAAAGGGAAGACTGATGCCAAGAAGATTCCGATACCTTGTAACACCATGAGACAATTATGACTTCCAAAAGCACTGTGGCAGTACTGAAAACTTCATGAGGCTGTCTTTAGCTGGCACAGGATGTCTCATTCCATTTTCTGTTTAACCCTAAGGTCGTGTTGAAAGTTTTTTTCAAAACATCTACTGAAACAATGCAATTATTTCTAATCAAGTCTTGGCTGTATATATAGGCAGTCAAGATTTGATCAGAAACCACTGCCAGGAAAACTGACAATAGTCTGGAAGATTTCCTTATCATTGCACAGTGAGCATCAGTTCTGAAGCGACACAATTTATCAAATTCGATTAATGGCTTTAAGTTTTAAACTAATCAATTAAAAAATAAATTTGTTAACCATGCACAGTTGAAAAGTGAAAGGATTACTAGATAAAAAGAAAAAAAAATATGGAGTGCGATTTCTCCTGGGCTCGATGAATAAGAAGGACCGGATTCAGTGGCTGACACTTTTATATACCTTTTCATCTCTTTGAAAGTTCATTCCTGGGTGATACATGTACTCCATCCACTCTTTTTGGCATTCTAAGGTGAATCTGCACTTTATATACAGCCTACTCAAAATGTTGGAAAATTACATCTGTTTGAAAAGTGATATGGCCTTTGACTGCATACTGAGGTGTGTCTGTTTTGAAAACGGCTTACATTACCATACACTCTGAAGTGACAGATGTACACAAAGACAACTAATGATCTTCTCAAAAATGACACTTAAATTTTCACCTCCTCTTCCCAACCAGGCCGTTACACTCTCCCAAACCCAAATTGACACGGATAACCAACCAAAACTCTCTAATCATAGGCATGTCCTCAAATAAGATGCTGTGACAGTTAATGTCTGTTTTTTATGCTTTCATTCAGTTTTTGCAAGAAGAAATTAAGTCTATTGTCAAATACCAATGTTTTCAGCAACAAATGCTTTCCCATAAAACAGTTACTGAATTTAACCCTTTGGATCCTGATGGTATGCTCCATGCCAGTTCAGAGCCATCAACTAGAAGAGTCTGTATTCGTAACTTGGCGGAAGACCAATCAAGCCTTGGGGCTGCATGTTAAAAATATAGATTGGTCTACCACAAAGATTCACTGGGAAACTACATGTACAGTGGAGCCCACTTAATTGGACATCTCTTAACTGAATAAACCTGTTAATTGAATATAATTTCCCCAACACAAAACCATTTACCATAACTCCAGTACAAATTTGACCTGTTAATTGAATATAGATTATTGAGTAAACTCCTGTTAATTGAATAAAAAATCTTTCAACCTGTCGAAAAATTACCCTGACTCTCCCCAGTTTTCCTTTGTTTATAGATCTATTTTCCCTCAGTACATCCAATACAGGCATTTATTCTATCTTGTTTGACAGAGCTCATGGATCTGTCACACATGATATAATAGAATAAATGTTAAGTTTATCTCTAGAATACAGGAAAGTGTCACAATCCCTGTTAATTGAATACTCCTGTTACTTGAATCATTTTCATTGGCGAAGTGGCTATTCAATTAACAGGGTTCCACTGTATCAACTTTATGAATTCAGGTCGTATCATGATCCTGGACCAGATCGGGTTCAAAGTATTGACCAATGGTACCTTGTTTGATGAAACTCAATGAGCTCTGTCAAATGAAGCTATTATTGGTTAAATTTTTAGTTGTTTTAAAGGTTATCCCTTTACCTAATGATGAATCAGCTGTATCTGATCATGTAGCTGATTAGCAGTTGAAAAAAAAAAATTCAATCCACTGAGGGGTCATATGATATAGTTTTGTTTAATTTTTCTTTAAAAACTTTGAATAAAAAAAAAAATTAAAATAACTTTAATATCATGTGCATTCTATAAAAGGGTTAACAGATATTCTGCAGTTTCAGTCAAGCCCTGGGAAAGTAGAAAATGATATTTTTGGCAGTTCATATTGAAAAAATTTCAACTGGGCTGTACCTCAATGATAACTGACTCAGTGTGTCAAATCTGCTGAACTATATAATAATCGACTTGGATGAATCGGTGATATCCCCAATTTGGACCATTTTAAGGGCCTGTCAAGTTCACCACTCCTACTCTCTTGTGGCCACTAATCAAGATTTGTTAGTTTATTCACTGAAAGTTCACTTTCAACAAACTACCAACCATAACAAAAATTATTTCTTTGAGACTCAGAGAAGGAATCAAATCACTGAACTGAAAAAATTTTGCCTTGCACCTAAATAGTTCAATTCTAACTTGTGCCAAGATTGCTGTCGGCAGCACCATCCATACATCAACCCAACAAAATCCCACATTCTCTAGAATTACAATAAATTGGAATCTAAAAAGAACAGAGATGATCAGAGAGATTATTAAAGGGATTTACAACACCTTCTGTTTCTGATTGTCCCATCACCTGCTACCATTTCTCAATCTCACATGTATAATATGTAAGTAAGCTAACAGATATGCTTGGCAGTTTGATTTTCTGATAAACTGGCTGATCAGGGTCAGATGAAAAGCCAATTACATGTTGTCTGTGAGATAATTAGAAACACAGTTGAGGTAGAGTGGGCTGCTGTTTAATCAGTCACTGACAGTCAGCTTGAGAGATGGAGAAGGATGTTTACTGTTTTCTCATTCACACATCCATCACTGAATATTATATTTGCTCTTTGTGCCTGAAGTCTGCAAAAACAGAACAAACATTTCCATAAAGAAGTTGGGGGCTATGTAAAATGCAAACACTACCACTGGAGTGAATTTGCATTGCTTAACCACACATCAGCCACTAAGTATAATACATGGAAAGGGGACTATTACATAAATGCCCATTAAGGGGAGTTTTCACCCATGCTATAATTCAAAAAACAAGAGGCCCCAATCGCCTTAATCGCTCACCGGGCAAAGTGATTCAAACAAAGTGGTTCAAAGAAGTATTTGGGGTCACATTCAGTTAGACATGGTTCATCAACACTACAAAGGAATGAAGATATGAAAGACAAATTTTATGGAACTAGGGACATGGCTTGAACAAACGTGAATCTTACCCCCCTAAGGATGCTGCATTCCAAATATCAAAAGCATTCATCTGCTGGATCTGAAGAAGAAGATTTTTAAAGAAAATTCCTCATTTTGAACTAAGTTATAATTCGGGCTCCCACAAGGAGCCCAAATATGGATCCAGGGACTTGGCTTTAACAAACTTGAATCTCACCCCTAATGATGCTACACACCACATATCAAAACATTCCGACTGCTGGATCTGAAGAAGAAGATTTTTAAAGAAAATTCTTCATTTCGAACTAAGTTACAATTCAAGCTCCCACAGTGAGCCCAAATATGGACCTTGGGATATGGCTTGAACAAACCTGAATCTCAACCCCCCCCCCCTCCCCCCCCCCCCCCCCCCCCCCCCCCTTAAGGATGCTGCATACCAAAATATCAAAACATTCCGACTGCTGGATCTGGAGAAGAAGATTTTTAAAGAAAATTCCTCATTTTGAACTAAGTTATCATTCGGGCTCCCACAGTGAGCCCAAATATGGACCTAGGGACATGGTTTGAACAAACTTGAATCTCACCTCCTAAAGATGCTGCATACCAAATATCAAAACATTCTGACTGCTGGATCTGAAGAAGAAGATTTTTAAAGAAAATTCCTCATTTTGAACTAAGTTATAATTCGAGCTACCACAGTGAGCCCAAATATGAACCCAGGGACTTGGCTTGAACAAACTTGAATCTCACCCCCCTAAGCATGCTGCATACCCAATATCAAAATATTCTGCCTGCTGGATCTTGAGAAGATTTTTAAAGAAATTTGCCTGAAATGCACTAAGTTCAAATTTGGGCTCTTATACTGAGCCCAAATATACACCCAGAGGGCCGATTTGAACAAACTTGAATCAGATCCACCCCACAATGTTGCATACCAAATATCAAAAGATTCTGCCTGCTGGATCTGGAGAAGAAGATTTTTTAAGAAATTTGCCTGAAATGCACTAAGTTCGAATTTGGGCTTCTATAGTAAGCCCAAATATGAATCCAGGGGGCCGATTTGAACAAATTTGAATCAGACCCATACCAAGATGCTGCATACCAATTATCAAAAGATTCTGCCCATTGGTTCTGGAGAAGAAGATTTTTTAATAATTTTTCTATAATTCATACGGTGCTATCAGAGTTATGCCGCATGCAGAGTCCCCATAGGACGTGGCCATTTCATTTGAACAAACATGAATTGCCATACAGTAATGAACATCCACATGAAGTTTTGTGAAAATCGGACCAGTGGTTTCAGAGAAGTCATTTGAAAAATGTTCACGACGACGGACGCCGACGGACAACGGACGGCCGATGGTAAGTTAAGATCCCTTCGGTGAGCTAATAAACAAGAGGCCCCACGTGGCCTTAATCGCTCACCTGACAAAGTGACTCTAAGAAGTATTTTAGGTCACCTTCACCATGTCATGCCTCATCAACATTAACTGGTTGAGTGATAGATTTTGTTTGAAGTTCAACATTTGTTACCTAAAATTAGTTTTATTTAAAATCATTGGTGTGTGGCCAATCTCCAATGATTTTTAATAAAGCAAATTTATCTCTGCAGACAAACTGGTTTAGCATGAAGCACAAACAAGGAATGTGAAGAGATAGCCTTGGACATCTCTCCCCAACTGTGGATATCTTCCATGTGCTACATGTATATATTTGCATGCAAGAAAACAAAAATTTTCACAAATTTTATTTTTTTTTATCATCATTGGAACAAGCTCAAACAGCTTATTCCAATAGGGGTATGGGAAGATCAGGTATATTTTTGAGACAGAAATGTGAATATATAAATAATGGTGTTTTTTTGTGAATGATGCTGGAGAATTTTGCGTAAAGATATGGTAAATGGTTTGTTCTAGATACAGAATGATGCAAAAGTATTTAAATTTGATTAGGCAAGTTGTTCCTATAATGCATTTAAAAATTGAAGTAACTGTTTTTTTGCTGACGAACTTTTAGATGTGTGTGTCTGTGTTTGTGTGTGTGTGTGTGTGTGTTTGTGTGTGTGTGTTTGTGGGGGGGGGGGGGGGGGGTAAGAGTGTTCTTGCAAACAAAATTCCTGAATAAATGGAAAATTTTATTTTTTGTGTGAAAGACATAGTGCGTGAATGTTGATTGGAACAAGCTTAGAGAGCTCATTTTAATGTGAAGTCATAAAGCTGTGTTTTACGTACGAAATTCTGGAATAACTAAAAAAATTGCTTTTTTGACTCAAAAAGCATGGTGTGCGACCTCTCATTGGAATGAGCTCAAAAAGCTCATTCCAATGGGGTATTTACAAGCGATAAGTACATGTATGTTTAAGAGACAAAAATTAAAATTTGAATAGCGATTTTTGCGAAGAATGCTGACAAGTTTTGGCAGTTATGCTGGTAAAAAGGTAAGATATGCAAAGTGGTTGTTTTTTAGAGGCAACATTTAATTAAGGGGAATTAACCCTTGATTACTGAGGTAACTTCTAAAAGTACTGAAATTTCATGAAGCAATGTGAATAACAGACAACAGTTGCCTAAAAATTTCATGAATAACTAAAAATTTTTATTCCTTTGTCTCGAAAACATGGCATATGACCTTTGTTGGAATGAGCTGAATGCGTGTGTTCCAATGAGGGGTCATAAAATTTGAACGAAGATTTGTGTGAATAATGCATTAGTACTGCTAGATTTGGGTAAACGGTTCACCCTGGATACCACCCCTTCTATAGTAGATCTTTTCTGCAAATTTTGTCTAAGATTCTATCAACTTTACAAATAAATACGTTCATGAATCACAATCAGATCCACCCTACAATGTTGCATACCAAATATCAAAAGATTCTGCCTGCTGGATCTGGAGAAGAAGATTTTTTAAGAAATATGCCTGAAACGCACTAAGTTAAAATTTGGGCTCCTATACGGAGCCCAAATATAAACCCAGGGGGCCGATTTGAACAAACTTGAATCAGATCCACCCCACAATGTTGCTTACCAAATATGAAAAGATTCTGAAGCTGGATCTGGAGAAGAAGATTTTTTAAGAAATTTGCCTGAAATGCACTAAGTTCGAATTCAAGCTTCTATAGTGAGCCCAAATATGAAACTAGGAAGCCGATTTGAACAAACTTGAATCAGATCCACCCCACAATGTTGCATACCAAATATCAAAAGATTCTGCCTGCTGGATCTGGAGAAGAAGATTTTTTAATAAATTTGCCCGAAATGCACTAAGTGCGAATTCGGGCTTCTATATTAAGCCCAAATATGAATCCAGGGGGCCGATTTGAACAAACTTGAATCAGATCCACCCCGCAATGTTGCATACCAAATATCAAAAGATTCTGCCTGCTGGATCTGGAGAAGAAGATTTTTGAAGAAATTTGCCTGAAATGCACTAAGTGCGAATTCGGGCTTCTATATTAAGCCCAAATATGAATCCAGGGGGCCGATTTGAACAAACTTGAATCAGATCCACCCCGCAATGTTGCATACCAAATATCAAAAGATTCTGCCTGCTGGATCTGGAGAAGAAGATTTTTGAAGAAATTTGCCCGAAATGCACTAAGTTTGAATTCGAGCTTCTATAGTGAGCCCAAATATGAATCCAGGTGGCTGATTTGAACAAACTTGAATCAGATCCACCCCGCAATGTTGCATACCAAATATCAAAAGATTCTGCCTGCTGGATCTGGAGAAGATGATTTTTTAAGAAATTTGCCTGAAATGCACTAAGTTCGAATTCGAGCTTCTATAGTGAGCCCAAATATGAATCTAGGAAGCCGATTTGAACAAACTTGAATCAGATCCACCCCACAATGTTGCATACCAAATATCAAAAGATTCTGCCTGCTGGATCTGGAGAAGAAGATTTTTTAATAAATTTGCTTGAAATGCACTAAGTTCAAATTTGGGCTCCTATACTGAGCCCAAATATAAACCCAGGGGGCCGATTTGAACAAACTTGAATCAGATCCACCCCACAATGTTGCTTACCAAATATGAAAAGATTCTGCCTGCTGGATCTGGAGAAGAAGATTTTTTAAGAAATTTGCATGAAATGCACTAAGTTCAAATTCGAGCTTCTATAGTGAGCCCAAATATGAATCTAGGAAGCCGATTTGAACAAACTTGAATCAGATCCACCCCACAATGTTGCATACCAAATATCAAAAGATTCTGCCTTCTGGATCTGGAGAAGAAGATTTTTTAAGAAATTTGCCTAAATGCACTAAGTTCGAAATCGGGCTCCTATACTGAGCCCAAATATGAACCCAGGGGGCCGATTTGAACAAACTTGAATCAGATCCACCCTACAATGTTGCATACCAAATATCAAAAGATTCTGCCTGCTGGATCTGGAGAAGAAGATTTTTTAAGAAATTTGCCTGAAATGCACTAAGTTCGAAATTGGGCTCCTATACTGAGCCCAAATATTAACCCAGGGGGCCGATTTGAACAATCTTGAATCAGATCCACCCCACAATGTTGCTTACCAAATATGAAAAGATTCTGCCTGCTGGATCTGGAGAAGAAGATTTTTTAAGAAATTTGCCTGAAATGCACTAAGTTCGAATTCGGGCTTCTATAGTAAGCCCAAATATGTATCCAGGGGGCCGATTTGAACAAACTTGAATCAGATCTACCCCGCAACATTGCATACCAAATATCAAAAGATTCTGCCTGCTGGATCTGGAGAAGAAGATTTTTGAAGAAATTTGCCTGAAATGCACTAAATTCGAATTCGAGCTCCTATAGTGAGCCCAAATATGAATCTAGGGAGCCGATTTGAACAAACTTGAATCAGATCCACCCTACAATGTTGCATACCAAATATCAAAAGATTCTGCCTGCTGGATCTGGAGAAGAAGATTTTCAAAGAAATTTGCCTGAAATGCAGTAAGTTCAAATTTGGGCTCCTATACTGAACCCAAATATAAACCCAGGGGGCCGATTTGAACAAACTTGAATCAGATCCACCCCACAATGTTGCATACCAAATATCAAAAGATTCTGCCTGCTGGATCTGGAGAAGAAGATTTTTTAAGAAATTTGCCTGAAATGCACTAAGTTCGAAATCGGACTCCTATACTGAGCCCAAATATGAACCCAGGGGGCCGATTTGAACAAACTTGAATCAGATCCACCCTACAATGTTGCATACCAAATATCAAAAGATTCTGCCTGCTGGATCTGGAGAAGAAGATTTTTTAATGTTTTTCCCATTGCCTACAGTGTTAAAAAGTGCTGACTCAGCACTTTTTCAAAGTCCCGAAACTGTACCCTATGATAAAACCGATGGCAATTTTTTTTTACCAATCCTTTCTGTTGGTCCTAAGGAAGCTGCACACCAAATAAAAATTCTCAGTGCCGTGCAGTTTTGGAGATATGGGCGTTTTAAATTTTTTCTATTTTTAGCTCCTGTGGTTCCCACGGGGCTGCGGGAAAATTTTTTTTTGCATAAATCAAGTACTCATGACCCAATAAGCCCTCACATAAAATTTGGTTCAAATCAGCCTCTCGGTTTGGAAAATAGAAATTTTGGGCGGGGCAAAAAATTTTGCCCCTCTCATAACAACGTCAAGTATAGCCCCACAAACTTCTCTTGAACAAATCTGAGTCTACACCTCAAAAGGAAGCTGCACACCAAATATCAAGTCTCTGCTACTGCTGGTTCATGAGAAGAAGATTTACAAAGATTTTGGTGCCCCTTGGGGGTGTGGCACCACCCAGGAGGAGGGGCAACTTCATTTGAACAAATCTGAATTGGCATTAGGTAATAAACATTTAGCCAACATTTGAATAAAATTGGGCTAGTGGTTTAGGAGGTGAAGTCGATAATGTAAAGTTAACGCCGGACGGACGACGACGGACGACGGACGACGGACGCTGGACGACGGACGACGGACAGAAAGTGATTAGTTAAGCTCCCCTTGAGCTTCGCTCAGGTGAGCTAAAAAAGCACAAGTACTATTCCAGCATATGGACTTCTAGAGTAATTGTCAGCACCCTTCTTCCGCCTTGCATACCGTTCTGTAAGACCACAAAAGTGGATAGTAAATTTTGACTTGCGTAGAGAGGTAGAGCAGTTAAGCAGTCATGAAAATTGTAACCAGAAAGAGTGCTTTTAAGTGTTCAGATACAGGCAGCTAAGACCTGACTAGAAATCACTGCTAAGGCCTGGGCATGTACAGGTTGTAGTCTTGTGTGAATTTAGGACAATAGTGCATTCCCTCAAGGGTTAATATACTGAAAAGAAAATCAGTCACTTCGGTCATGAAAATGAATTCTTAAATTGTTATCAAGCCTCAACAAGGCCTTATAGTGAATATAGGAAAATTTAAAAATACATAAGGTTTTGCTATTCAATGATTGGTTCGGTTCAGTTTTTTGGTATTCCCATGAGAATGGTATCGGTTTAGTTTTTTGTATACTGCCCATCTCTTTGGGGAATAACCTAGTTTATTTTCCTGCACAATGGTACCGCTCTGTAAAATTAATCGGGGCATTGGAGATCACTCATCATTCACGGTTAGAGATTGTTTACAAATCCACAAAAAAGTTTTTCTTAAAATAGGTGCTGGAGAAATATTTTAAAAACAAATGACTAGTATTGTAGTCTGCATATCTGTATCTTCTTCCACACTTGAAATTTAAATTTCATGAAATTTCTTTTAATCCATCTATTATTTTGAAGAGAAATCCCAACTCATATGCATAAGAAGTTCGGTATTAATAAAACATTTTCATGTGTGTGTGTGTGAAATTTTGATCTGTCTCTCATCCTGGGGGGGGGATAAGTGTAGGGACAGATGGACAGATATTATAATCTTAAAACAAAAATGAAACCTTCTGTAATACTGAAGAAAAAAGTCTCAATAAATAAACCCCAGACTGGGTGAGATGTTATCATCCACATGTGGCTCCTTGTTGAAAAAATGGAGGTTGTTAGTTAAGACCAACTGGCTTAGAAACTAATATCACCTTGTTGTGCACTTGCAACTGAGACAGTAGTACCTTAACACATAAGGTTAAATTAATGAAACCTTTTGTATTTGAGATACAATATTGCTGAATACATAAATCCAGACTGACCAAGATTTTATCAACCATGTGTGGCTCCTTGTTAGAAGCATGGTGGTTGTCAAACAAGAACAGTGATTGAGTGGATTAAATCAGCAGGTAATTAAGGCACAATGAAACTTGACATTTGACAAGAGTTTATCTGCAGTACTAAGGGGTGTTTCCATGTCAACATGTAAGCCTGCCATTATTATGAAGTGGACATTTATCAATTGAATGCCTTAATCCATAAATAGTTTTTTTAGATGTGGTGTACGAAAAGGGAAAAGGGATGCTTGTGTTCACTGATGCTCAAAACAGATGGAAAAATAAATTAAAATGCAATTTACTGCCCTGACAGTTCTGCCCTCAATTAAGTTTGTTTGATTTGTTCATTTGATTAGGGCTTAATGGCAGATGCAACAGTAATGCAGATCTCAATTCTGACTCAACAACACTGCAGTGCAAATCGAATGTAACTAAAAAATGCAAATCTTATTATGCTCCTTAACCTGTTATACACAACATGAATGGTGGGCGACCCTTGCTAAAAAAGTTATCTTGAAAATATGAAAATCTCATTTTTCATCTCAAAAACATAGCTTAACCCTTTACCCAAGGTACACAATATCAAAATAATTGTTTTTTTTTAAATTTTTCAAAAAATGTCAACAAAATCATATCATGTGACCCCCTCATTGGAATGAGCTCATTCCAAGAGGGGGGGGGGGGGGGGAGGGTCAAATGATACATACGGTTTTGGTGAATTGTTTTGAATTTTATTTTTTTTCAACTACTTCATTTGTAAATTATGTGGGTGGATGTGGCCGATTCGTTAGGTAAAGGGTTAAAAAAAATAATACATTCTCAAATGAGATTTTTCAGAAGAGAACATGGGTAGGGAATACAGTGGCTCAGTGGTTAAGGCTTTGGACTTCAAACTAAAAGGTTCACAGTTTGATCCCTGCCAGCAGTAACTGCATTGTGTCCATAGGCAAGACACTTAATTCTGATTGTCCATGTGGGGGCATGGTGGTAATGTGTACTAAGGCATACTGCATGTCAATGCTGCACTTTGTCTTCAACCAATGCTAACCCTGCTTGTGCGGAGTTAGTACGTTGAGGAGTCTCACATCTGCTCGCCACTGCTCGGTGGTTCTCTCCAGGTATTCCGGCTTCCTCCAAATGTAAAATTTTCTGACACGAGTACACCCTAGATGTCAAGTGTCAATAAACCCCATAAAAAAAGAGCTGGGTAGAGGCATTTTGTAACAATATGTCAGCTGTCAATTATTCATTAAAAAATTGGCATGCACATGCTGTACTATGCAAAGAAGCTGCTATAGAAAGATGGTCGGTACCAAACCTGAATATAAGCAACCTGTGATTTGCAAAATGGGGTCCCCATAGGGTGAATTTGCTGATGCCATCCCATCCAGTGGGCCAATTTATCCTCTAGGTACACATCTTTCTGTTTTGGCTTGAGACCTTAATTCAGACTGAGGTTCAGAGGGTAAATTCTGTGATGCTACCCTGCTGTGCAGGGTAGCATCACCAAATTTACTCTCTGGGGACCTCATTTTGCAGATGACAGTCTGCTTATTTTCAGGCTTGGTCAGTACTTGTTTACTATATCAGACATGTTTTGCTTTATGTATAAAAGAAAATGTCACTGCATGGGGTCACAAGGATGTGTTAGACCTCTACAGTGGGCAGTTTGTTTATTGTTTAAGATCACTTTCAGAAACTATGGCTATACTGCAACTGCTAATTATATGTAATGGGTAATTATGTTACCAACTTTAGAAGACACTCTCCCCAGGCATTAGTTAACTCTTAACCAAATTCATCTAAATTTGACTGACGAAATCATTGGTTAATACATGTTTCAATTTACAGGGGAAAATTTAGTTAAATGTGCTCAAATTATACTTATTTCAGGGGCAACATATTTTGTGTCCAAGGCAGGAATATCCATCAGCCACATGCAAAGAGTTAAACCTTCACTTAAAGTAGGTGCCGTAGTTCAGCCAATGCTATTTACAAAAATCGAAAAAGAAGTTCAACTTTTTATAATTTTTTTCAATTTTTGCCTCAAAAACATACCATATAATCCTTCATTGAGCTCATTCCAATGTCATCTGAGATGCAATGTTTTCACATACTCTTTCCATAGGTGACAGTTGTCTGGAAAGCTGACAGACAATGCTGACCAGATCACAACCTAGTGATGGTGGTCTGGTCAAAATGCTCTGTCCACTTTTGTAATTATACTGAAGACTGTAGTGTATGAAAGGATAAATCACCATGAAAGGGAAAATTAACAGAAGCCTGCCACACTCCGGAATTCAAAAATATATTTGTGCAACAGTATACTGTTTGCCAACAACAAATGCACACACAAATGTAGCAAATTAGAACAGCGGAGTTCTAAGATCCTATAACTTACTTACAAAAACCCTCTATAACAAATTAAATTTGCTATAATTGAGCAATTCAATATCTACTGCCAATATCAAATTCACTTGGAAATGTTGCAAGTTGTAACCAGTAGTTATCTACCACTAATGATCAGGTTTAAACTGATGTTTGAACATTTACCCACAAATTTACTCGCTGGGATACCATTCATTTTCATCTTTTTATTCAATGACTGGGCCGATTTTGCTTGTTAAATTTTCATGCAGATAGAGTAAAAATTAAGTGAAGGAAGTTATAACTTGCTGAAATTTAAAAAAAAAACTCTCGGCTGATAATAGTACTCAACTCAAACACATGAATGGCCCTCAAAGAAGGATTTCCACCCTAATGACCGATTCTTGCCGTGCGGTTTGTAGTTTTGGTGATCACAACACTGCATATTATAACTGTAACTGTAATAAACTGACACTTCCATGCCCTATATTTACATAAAAGGAGCAAAATAAAAACAGAAAAGTGGGTGAGATTTTTTTTTAACAGGTATAATGAAGGTAATTTTCATACCTTGAAGATGAGATTTTCTGTTATTATGTGTCTGGGACTGAAACTTATTATTGGCTAGGTGAAGATTTTATTGTAACCTTCCACCTTCAGTTCTGTCATCAATGAAAGTGAACAGAGAATTTTGACCAGATCGTGACCCAGTCACGATCTGGTCAATATTCTCTGTCCCCTTTCCTGCCCACAAAAAATGTAGATTCTCAGTTCTCACGTATTAGAAAAGAAATTCAAAAATTCGGTATCATGAAGCTATTTTAGAGTGTTTCTCTTGATATTTTTTTCTTTTGTTTTTTTTTATTAAGTTTTGATTTCGGCAATATTTTATTTACGAAATCTGGTCTGACTACTGTATATTAGAGATTGTTTGTTGAATTTATGGGAAATGACTATTAATCGACTACCATCAACTAATACTGGAAATTAGTCGACTACAAAACTGATAGTGTTTATTTATTTATTGGTGTTTAAGGTCACATATTTCTGCACAACCGCTAATTGTGACCACAACATGGAGGTAAAGTCTAGTTTAGTAATGCTTTTATACTCATGTTGCCCATTTTACAGAACTTTCACCCCAAGCATTGGTGACTGGGTCCTATTTTACCAGTAAAACAGTGCTTGTTTACCAAATGCACCATCGACGTGTAGCACACGGTGTCACCATGCCCACACATGGGCAATCAGGATTAAGTGACTTGCCCAAGGATACAACACAGTAAACAAGCACAGCTTCACTACCCAGGGTTCCCACAATGACGCAGCAGCCCTAAACAAGAATTGATACTTCCTGGGATTGCCACAGTGAAAATGCTGCCAATGTATTCACTTTAAAAAAAAATAAAATGGTAATTGAGTAGGTTGTAGGTGGGAGTACAAGTATAAAGGCAGTACTGAACAGAACATCTTATCCTTATTTTCAAGGAAACTAAAAGGATATAAATTTGTCTGCGGGTTACTTGACTTTATAAAGTAAAAAAACTGTGATCTCACGGGTTAATTAGAATTGCTGAGCATGCATTCACTTTTATTTGAATGGCGCCTGTGTACCTTGTATGTGAAAAGAAGTATCAGGTGGCATTGAACAGAAACCTCCCCTCTCAGAGATGCTTGATTGTGATACATCAATGTTGCATGTATTGAGGAAATCCTGCTCAATTAATAATTTAATAAGGTAACAGATGGTTTCAACTGCTGGGAGCAGTATAATTTACTGCATGTACAAATGTAGCCAGAAAAATTACACTATAATGTATTGATGATTGATTAACTCATTAATAGCAGAAGGCCATCTATTAGGGATAAACAAAACTTTACCCAATCTCTTCAGAAAAGTTAACAGCTACTGCACACTTCATATTTGTCAGTGATCAGTCTGTTTATTGGAATTTACAGTACTGTGATGACAAGGTGGCAGTTGTCTTGAGCAGATCAGTGAGATCACAATATCGAGTCTCGTGTCTTGACACACACCACCAAGTCTGGATTTAAGCAATCTGCCATTTGCAGAATGCGGTCCCCAGAGGGTGAATTTGCTGAAGCTATCCCATACAGTGGGCTAATTTATCCTCTGGGTACCTCTTTCTATTTAGGCCTCAGACCCTGATACAGTTTGAGGTTCACAGAAGATAAATTTAATGATGCTACCCTGCAGTGCAAGGCAACGTCATCAAACTCCCCCTCTGGGGAGGGGGCACGGTGGCTCAGTAGGAAGAGGTGCAGGTTGCAAGCTGAGAGGTCCTCAGCTCGAATCACACCTGCAGCAACTGCACTGTGTCCTTGGGCAAGACACTTCATCCCCACTGACCACGTGGTGGCACGGTGGCATTGTGTACTAAGGCGCACTGCACGTTGATGGTACACTTGTCTTCAACCAATGCTAACCCTATGTGTGTGGAGTTAGTATGTTGGGGAGCCGACAGTTGCTTGCCAATGCTTGGTGGTCTTCTCCGTGTAGTCTGGCTTCCTCCACCCATAAAACTCTCATGGTCATGATTAGCCATTGTGCAGAAATATGAGACCTTAAACACCAATAAATAATAAACCCTCTGGGGCCTCATTCTACAGATGACAGTCTGCTTATTTCTAGGCTTGCATACCACACCAATAGTCAAGATTACAGGGTCAGAGAATTTCAAAACATTTTCCAAGAATCACAATGACATCATGTCCATTATATTCTATTGTTCAATACTAAATCTGTGGGAATCTTTACAAAAATCAGATTATTGGATTCTCAGGAAAGTCTGCCCCAGCCCGATTTCATATATAAAATATTGCAAAATCAAGACCAAGTCAAGGAAAAACAAACAAAAATAGTACCAGGCATCTCAGTTATTCAATAGTCTAACAATTCTCTTTTGATGGAACATTTTCTATAGTGCTGTGGCGAGAAAATTTGAAAGATAATCTCTTTTCCAAAGGGTGACATTCTCCAGTACTGTGGTGAGAAAAGCAGAAAGGTCTGGTTGAAAATCTCTCTCCACTTTTATGATCACAGTTCTGTAAAATCACTTCCTGTCTGAGATTTTATGGCTATGATGTGACCACAAAAGCATAAACTCAAGCTACGGCATTCAGTTTATGAGTTATCATATGATAGTCAAGCTCTGACTTACTTGTACAACAGGACACTGAAATTGATATCACATTGATAAAAGCTCTCATAGCTTTGCAAGGATATGAAATGCAGAATATTGACTGTTTTATCAATCAATGAATGACGAGTAATGTGAAAATTCTTCCGAACTCCACACAAGCAGGGTTGCCCATTAGTCATCCTCCTGTGATTTTTAAAATGATTGGCTTGGTAGAATCCAGAATCTGATATAATTTGAGATTCTGCCAGAATTCTTCAAAGTTCTAACCAGTAGAACTCGGAATTCCAATTTCTACCAGTAGACTCTCAGATTCCGCTTTCTACCACAGCGGAAAAAATCCTGCTTTTATCTGTAACAACAGCTTCAGTTTCCAACAACAGATCATCATTGCTTTATGTAAATTCCCAGTGTATTAGGTGCACTGTCTTGTACTTGGTTGTGTCACATTTGGAAATATCTTATGGAGGGTCACTGAGTTTAAGAGTGGATTTGCATTAATTCATCAAGCATTTTTTTATTGTTTAATCAATAGTTTCTGTGTAATTTAGCAGCTCTGCCAACAAATATTAGCCTTGTTTCCAAATAATCAATGAATATTTGGCATGTTGGCTTTGTTAGATTACAAGATGTAATTCCGTCTAAATAATTAAGAACACTGATATGTTATTCTGCTGTCTTAATGGAATATGGAAGTAAAAAGCTTGGGGTCATTTCCGAAATTCTGACCACTGTGCTAAGTACATCTGTATATTCATTACACAGCATGAGCCAAACTTTATTGGCAGAAATGTAATCATAAAATATAACCTCACTGTGAACAGTGGAAAGAAAATTGGTGTCCCTGATGCAAATAGGGATGAATATATACAGCAACATACAAACTACAGTATGTGCACTGTGATCACAAAAGCGGTCCCTGTCATGATCAGATCATGATACAATAACGACACACTTACATCAGTGGGATCAAGATTTCGGAAATAAAATACTACCAATATTAAGGGTCATAAGTTCACCTCCCTCCCCCCTCCCATCGGGGTGCTAATTTTTGACCTTTTGACCTGGAAGGGATACAGCCACTCTAGACAGCTGCATCCACCATGTGATCTCAGGATGACCCAGTCATGCCCTCACTTTACGGGGACATGATACCCTCTTGTGGGGGTATAAAAGGATGTGAGCAATGGTGACCACTGGCTTTCACGCCACTGAAGAAGAACGAAACTGGTTTGGCACAGCAAAGCTTGACTTAGCAACACAATAACCTTTGAATTTAGGCTAACCTCCATTATATATTATATACTACCAATATTCAGACTACATCAACAATGAAAGTGTCAATGACACTGTAGCTCAACTTGTGTAAGAGATGTACATGTATAGTATGTGACACAGCAATGACACACATCTAGGTAATGACCTGATAACAAAGGTACATGCAGAGTATTGTAAAGATCTGTATATAAATACTGACCGTAGCCTGTAACAAATGTACAGGTAAAGTATTGTAAAGGTGGCTGACAGTTAGATGCTAAACTAGAAAAGAAATCTCCATGGGGTTAATGTTACAATGGGGATCCTTGTATGGGGCAAGCCAAATGTCTGCAATTGTTTTGGCCTGTTTGATTCAAAGCCTTCTAAAGTTGATTCATTCTAATTAATAAATATTTGTCCAGCCCTTCTTAAATTATAGGTATGTGAATTTTTTTATCTTTTTGCTCAAAGGGTTCCCACAGGTGAGGAGGTTTTATTTTTTCTCATAGGAAATAGAAAATTGGGTTGTGCTAATAACGTTGGGGGGGCGCGGTGGCGTCGCGTTAACCGGTTCTCGTCAGATCACCGAAGTTAAGCAATGTCGAGTGCGGTTAGTAGTTGGATGGGTGACCATTTCAGCGACTGATTCGCGCTCCTGCATTGTGTCCTTGAGCAAGGCACTTAACCCCGATTGCCTACATGGGGGCACGATGACGCTGTGTACTAAGGCATACTACACGTCGATGGTGCACATGTCTTCAACCAATCTAACCCTGCCTGTGCCACGGTGCAGAGTTCAGATGTTGGAGAGCTGACAGCTGCTCTTCATTGCTCGGTGATTCTCTCCGGGTACTCCGGCTTCCTCCACCTGTAAAACTGTCACCGACATGATATGACCCTGGCTGATAAAGTGTCGTTAAACCTTAATAAATAAATAAATGTGCTAATAACGTTTACCCTCCCCAAACAACACCAAATATTAACACAGGAACTTGGCTTCAACACATTTGAATATACACATACTAGTGATGCTGAATTCAAGAAACATTATTTTTGTCTGGTGTTTTTGGAAAGGATTTTTAATTATCTCCCTTTTTGAGTCCTCGAATGGGTCTAACTGAATCCAAAAATATTTGTTCTCATACCACAATGATAACGAAGGCACCCAATAAATTTATAGCAAACATTACTGACATAAAAAAATCTTCTTTACAGGTTCTGTACAAAAAATGTAATAAACACAATTCCCGTAAATATGACATTTTGAATTTTTGCCCAAGCCCAAAAGCACTTGTTACCATTCCATGATGATAACAAACGTAGTCCTAGAAGTTCTGTACAAAAAACTGACTGCACCTTATTTTGGTATAAAATGGCCAGTGGCAGCCATCTTGAATTTCGGACCGCACCCCAAAACACTCGTTCTCGTCCCAAGGTGATAACAAAGGTACCCAAGAAGTTTTGTGAAGATCGGTTCATAAATACAGCCTCTAGTTCGAGTCGTATTGACATGTGCACTTACTGTGTATTAGTAGCACCGAATAAATCAAAGTTCATCTGATTTCCATAATTTCTGTATGAGAAAAAAACCCGTATTTTTTGTGATGTATTCCATATTACAAAACATTCATTCAAAAATTTATTCAAATCAGAACCTTCATATAGAAGTTCGGTACAAAAAACTGATTGTCCCTAATTTCGGTACAAAATGTCCACCGGCAGCCATCTTGAATTTTGGACCGCACACCAAAACACTCTTTCTCGTCCCAAGGTGATAACAAAGGTACCCAATAAGTTTCGTGAAGATCGGTTCATAAATACAGCTCCTAGCCCAAGCCGTATTGACATGTTTATTTACTGTGTAAAAGTAGAACTGAATACATCAAAGTTCATCTAATTTGCATAATTTCTGTACGAGATAAAAAACGTATTATATGTGATGTATTCCATGTTACTAAACATTCAAACAAAAATTTATTCAAATCAGAACTTTCATACAGAAGTTCTGTACAAAAAACTGATTACACTCATTTGGGTACAGAATGGCTGCTGGTGGCCATCTTGAATTTCGGACCGCAACCAAAAACACTCGATCTCGTCCCACGAAGATAACAAAGTTACCCAAGAAGTTTTGTAAAGTTTGGTTCATAAATACGGCCTCTAGCCTGAGCTGTTTTGAAATGTCGACGGACGGACGACGGGCCATGGCATAACCTGAAATTTGAGTACGTCAAAGTTGAGCTAAAAATCAAACCAAAATTGCATCTCAGATTCAATATCCCTGCAGTTCTTT
This sequence comes from Pictodentalium vernedei, assembly GCA_031216915.1. NCBI lineage: Eukaryota > Metazoa > Mollusca > Scaphopoda > Dentaliida > Dentaliidae > Pictodentalium > Pictodentalium vernedei. Next base: position 556,911,413 of record CM062297.1, read on the forward strand.
TTCGAGAGGTGAGAATTCCATAGTCCTGCAGGAGGTAACTGGTCAGAGAATTTTGACCAGGGGCCAATACTATAAAACTTTTACAATTGTATTTTCTAGAATTGTATTTTCTATTTATGACTTTAAATGGGTTGAAATGAACCATTAGCATTTTCAAAGATGTGGCATCTATTATAATGCTAATGATTCATTTTAGTCAGTTTTATTAATTGGTAGAAAATACAATTCTAGAAAATACAATTGTAAAAGTTTTATAGTATTGGCTCCAGATCACAACACAGTTCTCTGTCAGCTTTTGTGATCACAGTACTAAATGAGCCCCTAAATTGTTCCTACAACTTGCATGTTATTCATATAGTACATGTAGAAGGAATAGTTTTATCAGAAACAAAATTGTTTGATATGCAAGGAACAGTTTTTATTTAAGAAATGGTTTCAGGGCTTAATTCAAGGATTTTTTGCAGGGCAAAATTTCTATCCAATCACGCCTGCTATTTTCAAACTTTTGCGCAACCCATTTATCGTTCACCTGGTCTGAGCTTTGGTAACTTATCGTTTGTTCCCCTGTACTGGATTCAGAGAACCTAGTATTAGGTAACCTAAATATATATGCATCGCAACCATGACGATATATGAACTGTTGTATCATAACCAAGTTCTTGCTCCTATGGGCACTGTCCTGATGAATGAAGATGAATCCTTAGGAACAATAATGAGGCTGTGTTGCAACAATTCAGATACAAATTAGTTGCAACCTTGGCCTGGGCTAGCATGCTGCAGAAGAGTATGGCATCCATAATTACTAATTGTGGCAGAGACATGAATTATTGCCAATTCCTGATCTTGTATCTATGCTACATCTCAAGATGATCAACAATTTAAAATGATGTTGAGCATCAACCAATCATCAGCTATACTTCAGGCAGATGCAAAACCTGTGCAGCTGAAGATTGGATGATGCTCAACATCATTCCACCATTCATTCGTACCAGATCATTCAACTTGGCAAACATTTCGGGTGACCGGGCGACAATTTGGTGCGACCCATTTTTCGTTCATGTGTATTTCATTTTAGGTAACCTCCACATGACTCAAATGATTGTTCGCCTCAAATCGACAGGTCTGTCCAATTCCCAACCTGAAATAGGCAGTCAAATTCCCAGTTTACCTTATCATGTTTTCCCTGACCGACCATATACCAGTAATCAGGGATGCAGATAGAGCCAAGATCTTATTTTCATTTGTTTTTCATATATCTGACTTAATTTGGGAATATTTTGTTGTTTGTGAAAGCTTGACCCACTAGTGTATGTATGCATGTAAGTGCGCAGTGACCTGATCTCGATTTTATCAGAGAAAAATACCACTTTTGTGATCACAGTACTGCAGATATCAACTCAAAGGATGGCGAGGTACCAAATCACTCTATGTGTACTGAATCAACCTTCAGCCCACATGTTGACTTTCAAATCATTGTTAAATATGAGAGGTTTCTTTGCATATTTAAACTGGTACTGTAATATCCCCAATGAGAAACATCTCTGGGCATATGCAGATTTATGTTTTCAATAGAAAGGAAAATTAAACAGAATGAAACGTTCAGAGGAAAATTGATGCGCAAATAAATGAATATGTACATACAACACTTTTTTGTCCTCGATATTTTTTTTTTGGCAAGCAGACAAGTATAATATATAAGATGGCAATCCTGAACAATTTACATCTTTCCAGTCTGTCACTCGCCTGAGTGCTTTTACGTTGTTGGTGTTTTAATGAGTACAAAACCCTATATCTCTTCATATGGATACTAATCCCTATGTTGACACATTACACAGTAAACATGATGAAACTCTCCCCCATAAAAATTAGGTTATATCGCTCAGGTGGAAAGTGTAAGAACATGTACAGAAATTTCTGATGAGATCTTACCTACTAAACAGGAATAAGAACTTGAAAACATGTGGTCCCCACTTCAGGATTTTATAAAATTAGTCATAATTAAAAAAAAATGTACAGAAAATTTCAAATGGATCAGGACTGAAAGCTCCACAATATTTTCCCTGGAGAGCTTTTTGATGAAACTCTTCAGGATCATTTTATAATTACGATAAGCCCAATGTGTGTTCTACAAGCACGGTACATGTATATGATGAGGGATTGTCTTTGAAACCAGTGTCTCTGTTATCATAACAGATTGTAAAGGAAAATGAATATGAAATCAACACTGTACAAAAGAGACAGGCATCAGAATGTCAAGTGTCACATAATGCTGCATAAAAAGTTTACAAAACTGGAAATTTCACTGAAACACACACAATGCACATTTTAGTTCCTTGAGGTGCAGGTGCTTGTGGATGATGTAATTGACTACAATATTGGCAATTTTATTTAAATTCAAAACCAATTTACAGTCCCTTAGTCACAAAAGCTGCATTTTTGCTATCGGATCACCATCTGGGCATGACTCCATTGCATCAGTGGGTCAAGATTTCTTTAATAAAATACCACCATGCTTAACCCTCTGCACTCTGTTGTCTAAATATAAAATTTCAAACCACAAATTTTTCCCATAATGCAACTAAGAATTTAGCCAATTCAGCCTTGTTTAACAGAGTACATTGAGCTCTGTCAAAAAAGATTTGAATTGGTTAAATTCACGATATTCTAAATTGAATACCAGTATTGGTATTTCAAAAAAATACTGCGCTATACTGAAAGACTGTTCAGATATCTGAACATATGTACCACAATCGGGACTTGAGCCATCACAGTGGAATGAATAAGCATGCCTTGATGTTGCAGTTCGAATAACCCTTTACCCTACGTAGACGTTATCAAAATTTATTTTATTAAACATCAGCTTATCAAATTTTTCCAAAATTTTCAACAAAACAATATAATGTGACCCCTTAATGGAATGAGCTCGACAATCTGAAGCAGCTGATTTGTTCAGGTAAAGGGATAATACTATTCATTCAGGACTATAGTTAAAACTCACGACATCTTGAAAATTAAATTGTGGGTAAATAAATAATGACGGCAAACCGATATTTTTGTAATTACACTGGTATTCAATCGATACTGGTTTGAATACCGGTATGTATCGGTTTATCGATATACTGTGCAGCTCTAATCACCTGTAGAATCAGTGGGTCAATATTTTGTAAATAAAACACAGTGGATCCAAATTAATTCGATATCTCTTTACCCAATGCACCTAGGATATCAAATTTATTTTTTAAAACCATATCATGTGCCCCCTCATTGGAAAGGGCACAACAAGATCATTCTAATGAGGCGGCCACATACATTTGTGTCAAAATCTTTTTGAAAATGTTTTTTTTCTCAAATACTTAGTTTGAAAATTTCCGCAGGTAGATCCGGCCGATTTATTAGGTAAAGGGTTAATTGAATAACCCTGTTAATTGAACACAACTTCCAGACACAAAATCATTTACCATGCATATATCTTCAGGACAAATTTGACCAGTGAATTGCATATTGGTTTTAGAGAAAACTGAATAAAACTTTTTGCGATACATCAAGAAAGTATGCAGACAATTTCAACAATTTCCTCTTGTTTCAAGACCTGTTTGGCTACATCTAATACAGACAATTAATCGATGATATCTCAACTGACAGAGGTTCATGGGCACTGTCAAACAAGATATAATAGAATAAATACTCATACATGATCAAATCCCTGTTACATGAATACGCCAGTTAACTGAATAATTCTCACTGGTAAAGTGGCTATTTTACAGGCTTGGCATTTTTCAGGAGAGTAATTTATTCGCTTGTCTACTGCTCACCTTAAAAAAATTAAGGAGGGCAAAAACTAGCCTCCCAGGCCTTAGAAAATAATGATTACCATAACAGCCTATTCCCAAAACCCACATCTTTTCAGAGCTCTGCTATGTTAGTGGTCCCTGTAACTTACAGGGTAAAAAATGGTCCTTGGAATACGGATTGGAGTGTGTTGGGGGGGGGGGGGGGGATTTTTAAAGAACCTAATTTATTTTGTATCTTTCTTTTTGTTTGTAATACATCTATTTTATATATGTATGTATATTTGTCAATAAATCATAACAAACTTTGTGTTCAATAACAGTCAATACACCCGCATCAAACCTGTTGCCTTTTTTGAGCCGCACTCTTATTTCCAGTCAAATAGCACTTGAAGAATTATACCACAATCTGGTTATTACTGATGAAATCGCGATAACGGTATCGTTTGTTGGAAAGCTCCCAACAAGCTTTCCAACAATTTATAACACAATTTAGTTTTATCAGCTTTCCAACAATTGATAACAGAATTTAATTTTTTCAGCAGCAGAATGATTTATCCACCTTGTGCTGGCAGAAGCCAACAGCACTTGTTGAATAATTACATGTATACTACAATCTTATTTTATTAATGATAAAATCGTGATTCCATTATCATTTGTTGGAAAGCTCCCAATGACAGCTTTCCAACAATTGATAACAGATTTCAGTTTTATCATCATTCAGCAGAAACTTGTTTCACGTGACATGTTAACCCTATTCCTAAGTAGCACTGAGCATTCTCGAAAAAATAACAGTTGACTGTAATTACGTTTGAATATTTAACATAATATGATTTTATCAGCAATAATAATATTTTATTACTGATAAAATCGTGATTCCGTTATCATTTGTTGGAATGCTCCCAACGACAGCTTTCCAACAACTGATAACGGTGAAAAGTTTGATATGATTTATGGATAAAATAGGGGCAACATATCCTCTTCAATGCATATTTGTTTGTACAGTGGGACTCTTTTTTCTTCAGTGGGCCCAACACTGTTCTGTCAAGATTTTAGCAGACAAAAGTATTATTGTCCTGTATCCTTGTTTCTCATTAAGCCTCACACAAGCAACTTACAAATAGTTATTACAGCAATAGCGTGGCTCAGTGAGTACTAAGATACCTACCTGGACCCACAGTGTTTTTACAGGAGTTTAATGGACAATGGGGATTTGCTGTGTTTCAAACTTTCTGTACAATGAAAGCTGTTAAAGCAAGCATTTGGGAGAATGCTGGCTAATAATATATATGGAGAATATTTCATGTACCAGGTTTGAAGTTTATTGATAAAAACAAACAAATATCCTCCACAAGTCTTAAAACTAGAAGCACTGTCACAGTGACAAAGCTGTGACGATTAGTGCAATGCAAATGATGTTTTAAAACTCGTTGGTGACAAAAAAAACTTGTTGGTGACAAGTCCATAAATGTGATAGAAATTATCCGAATGACATGCACTATTGAGAGGGTGTAGACATCATGAAGATACACTTGCATACCAAGTATGGTGTCATTCCATCAAGTATTTTAGGAGTTATGGTGTTTTTTAAACTCGGTAACCGACCGACAGACCGACATTGCCACATACAGAGCTGCTCGTTGCAGCTAAAAAAAACGTGTCTGTTTGTTGATACATGGCATAGTTCAAAGGTCAGAGGCCAAAGTCAGGTAATATCTCGCTGTTCATGTTTGTCCGAAAAGTGAAAAAAAAACTTCCTGTTTTTCCGTTCAGCTGTTAGATTGAATCAATTTTTTTTTAAAACGAAGTACTACTATGCTTTATATCGCTTGCTAAAAGCGAATATCGTAAGAGACGATATACCAGTATTCCCATAGAATGGATGATATTCAACAGGTGAAGATTTCAATACTGGTGTATCAAAATATTGTGCAACCCTATCTGAGAGATGACCACACTGCCCTCCCACACCTCCGGGTCTTGCCGAGGCCTGGAGGTGTGGAAGGAGCAGTGGAGCCATCTCACAGAGGCTATCTTGTTAGAAGCACCAAATCAATGTACAATGCCCACTAGGTAGAATTCATTAATAGTAAATCCAACACAAGGTGACCTGGGCTGTCGAAAGCATCATTAAACCCCAATAAATATTAATAGTAAAACTTCATTTTGCCAGTTTTAGAGTTTGTAAGCTCAAGGAAAACTAATTGCTCCCCTAGGGTATGTGAGGGGAGTGATTTTTAGCCCTCCTGCATTTTTAAGAATGCCAGGCCTGCAGTTAACAGGATTCCACAGTGCTGCAAAGTAAAGAATGCATCAAGTTCAACAAAGGAACATAGCATCTGACATTAAGTGTTCTCGCATTTTATTTTTCAGCACGTCAGATTCTCTAGTGTTGTGAGGAAGAAGGCAGACTGAGAATATTGACGATGATTGTGATCAAATTGAAATTCTTTTTTTGCTTTTGTCATCAATGTACTGTAGCAATACTGTTTTTGTTAACACACCAAGATCCAGACAAGACCAGCTTCGTTTTAAGGAATACATGCTGAATGCACACAATGTTGATAACAACTTCAGCAGACTGTCCAGCAAACAAAGTTTCTAACAAATCACAAAAATATACCATCCCAGTGATCCTACCCCAAAATGTCATGTGGGGGGAAAAGTGTTAAGATTTTTCAACTTTTCAAAGCATGAAGTCATTGCGAAAATTAACCACTGATGCACTTTTCAGGGAAGATGATTTTTTTAGCCTCTGATTTCAAAAAGAAAATTTTGCAAGTGTTATACATGTACATGTAGGTAGGTGGGGGGCAACTGTGTACCTCAAAAGACTACAGGCTATCTTGGAAGACCAACATAACTGAATGTTTTTTTTTTAAATGAGTTATTTTCCTTCTCTCATTTCTATTTCCTCTTTATAGTAAATTAACTGTCAGGAAAAAACAGGTTCTTTTGGAATTTATTTATTCATTTATTGGTGTTTAAGGACACTTTCTGCATCATGGGCTATATCAGGACTGCTATGTATGAGGTCAAATTAGCCATTTGCTTAACCCTTTACCCAATGTAATGGCCAAAACCAGCCAGCACTATTCACAAAAAATCACCATTCAAGTTTCAATATTTCTCCTTTGTAGAGTCAAAAACACAGCTTATGACACTTCACTGAAATGAGCTTGTTGAGCTCCTTCCAATGAGGGGCAATAAGCTATGTTTTTGACACAACAAATGAAAAAAAAATACTTATTCAAGAATTTTCTTTGCAAGTGTCATCTGCCTTCCATTCTAGGTAAAGGGTAAAGGGTTATATACAATACCAATGGTGCTCATTAGAGAAGAATTTCAGCCCCATGTATTGGTTCTGTATCTTATTTTACCAATAAGAAGAATTGGTTTACTGCAGTAAACAAGCACTGCTCCACTTTCCGTTTGTGTGAGGAGCTCTTTGGGAAAATAACATCACTTTTACTTACCCTCTATTGAGAAATATGAATTTGGTCTCCATTCTGCCTGCCAGCTGTTTATGTTGATCACTAACTCTGCAAGAAGGACTACCAAAATTTCACACACATGCGTCTTCATAATTTCATTGAGCTTCTTTTTCTTTCAAGTCACTGTAAAAATGATAAAACCCAAATTGTGGTTGTACCTTGTGGTTTTACATGTATGAGTAAGATGGGCTCTGTATTACCTCCAGAGGCTAATTTCACACTACTTCAAAGCCAATCAAAGCGTATCCTACTTTCAAAGTAATGAAGATGTGCTCTTTCAAAGACCTTTAATACAAAGTTAATGGAGAGTTTTGATGTTGGTCAGCCATGCATCCAAGTGGAACTCTCTAACCTCCTATATAAATATAGATATATCTAAATATTTACATGTATATTCAACACACATGTCCATACAGTAGTGGACATGTTCTCCTACTAGTCAAACAGTAGTGGTCAAAAAAGAGTTGTGAAAAATAAAACTTCGTATTTGACAAAGAAGTAACATGATTTTTTTTTTTTATGGTATAACGACACATTAACAGCCAGGGTCATATCATGTCGGTGACAGTTTTACAGGTGGACGAAGCCGGAGTACCCTGAGAGAACCATCGAGCAACGATGAGCAGCTGTCAGCTCTCCAACATCGTAACTCTGAACTCTTCACCGCGGCACAGGCAGAGTTAGAGATTGGTTGAAGACACGCGCACATTCGATGTGCAGTATGCCTTAGTACACAGCGTCATGGTGCCCCAAGGTAGGCAATCAGGGTTAAGTGCCTTGCCCAAGGATGTGGGAGTGCGAATCAGTCGCTAAAATGGTCACCCATCCAACTACTAACCGTGCTCGATTTTGCTTAACTTCGGTGATCTGACGAGAATCAGTTACTGCGATGCCACCGTGCCCCCAGTGACATGATTATATTTATCAGTTTTAAGCTTAACCCTCGGATACAAAGAGGCTGAATTATCAAAATTTCAACCTGCAATTTTATCTCACATAAATTCAACAAGAAATTGAACTCCTTGCATGCTGCTGGTGGATGTTCTTGTCCAGGACAGGAAATCTCTTGCACTTAACCCTTTACCTAACATGAAAAGCAGATGACACTTGCAAATAAAATTCTTGAATAACTTACTTTTTTTCATTTATTGTCTCAAAAACATAGGTTATGACCCCTCATTGGAATGGGCTTGATGAGCTCGTTCCAAAGAGGGGTCATAACTTATGTTTTTGATACAAAAAATGAAAAAAATAATGAAAATTAATTGGCAATTTTTGTGAATAGCACTGGCCGGTTTTGGTCATTACGTTGGGTAAAGGCTTAAAATAAGTCAAAGTTGGGGACGTTTAACCAAATTTTCTCTATAAATTGTATACACTTTTCAACCAATGATTTCTTTAGTCAAATTTACATGAATTTTTCATCAAATCTAGTCATGGCTGCTTCATAGCAGCCATGACTAGATTTGATAAAAATTATTTCAAAATTACTCAGCAGATTAAGAATTGAACAATTCAACCTTGTTGAATTATTTTATGAGTTCTGTCAAGCAAGACCGAATTAGTTAATTCCCTAGTTGCATTTTGGGAAAGATCTGCAGCTTGAAATTTTGACATTAGTTTGTAGAAGGTTACCCGTTACCTAACAAATCGGCTGTATCTGCCTACTTGAATTTTCAAATTGAGCAGTAAAAAAATATATATATATATATATTTTTAACACAACCATATCATGTGATGCCTCACTGGAACAAGCTCATCGAGCCACAGGATATGTTCTGATAAACTTTTGGGAAAATTTTAACCAAAAAAATAATCAAAATAACAAATTTTGATATCTTGTGCAATGGGTAAAGCCGTAAAGGGTGAATTATTTTATGAGCACAGGCAAGCAAGTTCTACAATATGGTGGGCAGTGTATTTCCCCAAACTGAAAAATCATGATTTTCTGGTACATGTATAAAATGGTGGTCCATGGTTGCATCATGGTCTGATGTAGCCAGACCAGTTTTCCTGGGAAAAACAGGTAAATCAGGGTTATATCAAAATTTTCTTGGCATTCAGCAAACTGTTGTTATGGACAGAAGATGTTGATAATAATAGACTTGCTGATGATAAAGAAAGAGTCATAATTCACACTGTAAGTTTTCCTTTGGAACAAATACAGTACTGGTTTAACAATTCTGTAGAACTTTTTCATACAATACCAGCTGAAATAAGTTGTAGGATAAACACAAGAAATTTGTGTTACATGTATGTTATTCTTAGCTGATTAGTCTCAGTGTTGAATTTGTTTCTTGGGAAGTTCTTTTTGAGAATGTTTATTTATTTATTGGTGTTTAAGGTCAAATATTTCAGCTCAATGGCTAACTGTGACTGCATCATGGAGATAAAGTCAAGTTTAGTCAATCGCTTATACCCATGTTGCTGATTTTACAGGACTTCCACGCCCCCCCCCCCCACAAGCATTGGTGACTGGGCCCTATATTACCAGGAAAACAGAACTTGCTCACCACAGAAAACAAGCACTGCTTCACTTCCCAGGATTCCCAAGGGGACTCACTGAGAATAATCAACTGTACATGTACATTATACTGTACTGCAACTTAACCCTTTATCCAGTGCACACAATATCAAAATTTATTATTTTATTTATTTTTTTTTAAATTTTAAAACAAATTTCAACATAACCACATCATGTGATCCCCATTTGACCAAGCTCGATAAGCCTGTTCCAATGAGAGGTCATATATGGTTTTGTTGAAATTTTTCGAAAAATTAAAATTTTTTAGTAAATTTTGTTTCTTAACATACCTACCACAATTGTTTACAATTGGCTGTAACATAAGTGCAAGCCCTACTTCGGAACTAACTCAAGCTTTTAGAATCTTTTCCAAACGAGTTGGAAAAGTACTAGAGTGCAAAAGCACGAAAAAGATCAAAAAAAGGGTCGAGCGAGACCAGCGCTCGAAATTACAGGTACTCTCTCTGCACACCTCTTGCGTTTACCGAGCGCATGCGCAACAACCGTGACGTCAATTCCGTATTTCCGCCAACGAGAAGTTTGTGATTTAGCGGGGAGGCATCGATATCAAAGATATCCCCAAGGAGGGTGGGCCTCCGGTAAACAATTGTGGTAGGTATGTTAAGAAACAAAATTTACTAAAAAATTTTAATTTCTTTTCAACCTACTCACAATTGTTTACAATTGGCTGAATAAACAATAGGAGGAGGTGAATCACATAACCAATACCAACAAGAGTAGCAGAACGAAAGCAAGGATGGCAGAGAACAACAACTAAAACCTGTAATGAAGAAAGAGAGAAGGCACCTGAAAAGAACAAGGCTGAGAGAAGCGCAACCTCGACAAAAACAATTTAACGAGGGTGCACAACAGCCTGAGCAGCAACGAGAGGGCCTAAAGAATAAAGGTCCTCAGATTGCTGCTGAAGGTGGCGGAGATAAAAGGAGGAGAAGGTAGAAGCATTCCTCCAGTAAGCCGCATTCATAACATCACGGAGCGAAACAGAATTGGAGAACGCCCAGGATGTAGAAATGGCACGAACCTCGTGAGCATTAAGCCAGTTCGAAACAAGATCCGATGCAGACAAGCGAGAATAAGCCAGCTTGATTGCAAGACAGATCCACCTGGAAATAGAATGGGAAGAGATAGACTGCCGCTTAGGAATGAGAGACAGAAAGAATCTCTTCCGATCCCTCCTAATGAACTGAGTGCGAGTAATGTAAGTCTTGACCGCACGAACAGGACAAAGAAGAGGCCTCCGTCCATCTACAGCAGGGAGAGCCCGAATGCAGATGGGAGGAGGTACCGAATCGGGGAGTTGATTCTTAGCCAGAAAAGAGCAATCAGTAGTGAATGTGACACTGTTAGCCTCATTTCGGAAGAAGGCAGAATCAACAGATAGCGCATGAAGCTCACTGACTCGACGAGCAGAAGCAAACGCTAGAAGAAAAGCCGTCTTATAGGTGAGAAAACGCATGTCGGTCTCAGATAAAGGTTCGAAAGGCGCCCCCTCCAAACAGTGCAACACCCATGCCAAGTTCCACTTGGGTGTAAGACGCAAAACTCGAGGCCTCTTCAAAGAAAAGTGCCGAATAAGTTTGGAGAGGAAAAGATTACGACCGATACACCGCTTTCCCACATAAGAGAAAGTATCAGACAGCATAGACCGATAGCCCTTAATCGTAATAGGCTGGAGGCCCTTGGAGTCAAAAAGAAAAACCAGAAAATCCGCAATTTGAGCGATAGACGGATCACGGTAATTCACATTGTGATCTGAACACCAGCGGCAGAAAACCTTCCACTTGGCGGCATAAGTCATTCCAGTGGAAGGTCGCCGCGATGCAGAAATGCACTCCACTGATCGTCTCGAAAAACCTCTACGTCGGAGACTGGACCTGATAAAAGACAGGCGTGAAGGGACAGGCTCGCCAGGTTGTTGTGATACTTCCTGGGACGACCCTGTGAAAGAAGATCGCGACGTAGAGGTAGACGAATCGGTCGATCGGCCAATAGAGGCCGCAGCAGATTGATCCACACCCTCTGTGGAGACAGGGGTGTGATCAGAATGATCCTGCAACTGCAAGCACGAATCTTCGCTAAAACTTGAGGAAGAATCGGTGCAGGAGGAAAGGCATAGCCGACCCAGCCTGTCCAGTCCAGAGACAGAGCGTCTACTGCAAATGCCAGAGGATCTGGACAAGGGGAGACAAAAGTCTCTACCTGATGATTCCAGCGAGTAGCGAAAAGGTTGACCTGAGGACGACCCCACTGCTCGCAAATCGCCTGAAACACCGACCGATGTAGCATCCATTCGGTTGGAAGGACACTGTCGCGTCGGGACAAGGAGTCTGCTAGGACGTTGAGACGCCCGGGAATGTGTCGAATGGACACCCGAGCGTTCACATCCCGCGCCAACAGAAGAAGATCCCGAGACAGCCGATACATAGGAATCGAATGAGTGCCTCCCTGATTCCGTATGTAGGCCACTACTGTCGAATTGTCCGAAAGAAGTAGGACAACATGGTCCGACAGATGAGGGATCCAAAGCCGAAAACTCAACAGAAGAGCAAGGAGCTCCTTCTGGTTGATATGAAGGCCCACCTGCTCGCTGTCCCACTCTCCGTGAGTAGACAGACCGAGAGGGTCCAACGTCGCACCCCAGCCCCGATCGCTGGCATCCGCAGTAAGGATGCGATCGGCCAAAGGAAGATCCAACAGAACACCCTGTGTCAGCCAGGGAATATCTGCCCAAGGGCGGAGGTGACAAAGCAGAGACCGAGGAATAGTGAGTTCCAGGTCCAGCGGATCTACATTCGGACGCCAATGATCCAACAGGAAGTGTTGGAGAGGTCGGACAAACAAGCGACCGAGCGGAATGAGATCGGTCACCGAACCGCAAAGGCCCAGCATCCGAAGGAAAGTCCTGGCCGAGACCGAGGAAGATTGAAGCAGGTCCCGAGTCAAGGCGGAAAGAATCGTAGCCCGAGCCTGGGGAACCGACACTACATTGTGAAGAGTGTCGAAATCCATCCCCAAATGACGGAATCGCTGAGAAGGAAGAAGATCCGACTTCTCGCGATTGACTCTGAAACCCAGCGACGCTAGCAGGCAAAGAAACTGCCAGACATCGAACTCCAGAACAGCAGCATCGTGGTGCCGTTGGAGGATGTCGTCTAGGTAGGCGGACGAAGTCACCGCCGACTGAGTGCGATGGAAAGCAAGCACATGTGACATCAGTCGGGTGAAGGCCCAAGGAGCCAGGTTCAAACCGAACGGGAGAGCTCTGAATTGAAAAACTCGATCCCGAAACGAGAACCGAAGGTATTTCCGTGACGCCAGATGAATGGGTACATGGAAGTAGGCATCCTTCAGGTCGATACTGGCCGCAAAATCGCCCTGATGAACTGAACGTCGAACCGACCGGAAAGTCTCCATACTGAAACGAGGAGCAATTATGTACTCGTTCAGGGTACTCAGATCGATGACAGGACGAAATTGGCCGTTTTTCTTCGGCACCAAGAAAAGTCTCGAGTAAAACCCCGGAGAAAGGGTGTTCTTGACCACCTCGATCGCCCCTTTGGTGAGGAGATTGTCGATCTCCTGCACCAGAAGGTCCCGACGCAGAGAATCTGAAGGGGAGTGAGTCGGAAGGGGCACCCGAGATAAACTGGGGTGCCGATGGAAGGACAGTCGCAGACCGGAATGAATGACGTCGAGGACCCAAGAGTCCGACGTTATCTCTGTCCAACGGTCGTAAAACAGCGACAGCCTTCCTCCGACTGGAGGCGAATCGAGGTGAGAACCTTCACTTGCGGCCTCGACGAGGCCCCCGAGAGGAGAAACCACCTCGGGAAGTGACAGAGTCCTGAGACTTTCCAGCCTGAGGCTGCCAGCGGGCCTGGCCACGTCGGCGCTTCTTATGAGCAGAAGGAGCAGACGGAGCCGAAGGCGTAGCCGACGTCGCCGACGAGGCAGACGCAGCAGCACGCTTGGCGGGCCTGGAACGACCCCCACCCGCAGCAGCAGGTGGGTCAAGCTGTCTCAGCAAAAGCTGGTCCTTCGAATGACGAAGAACTTCGCCACGAACAGCTTCCACGGAACCATGGAACAACTGAGGTCCTACCAAAGAGGCAGACCTCAGAACAGCACGTTGCTCAGAAGGAAGGGATGGTAAAGAATCCAAAACCGCATCCCGGCGTGCCAGCTCCAAATTGGCCGTGTTACAGGCGTGAGTCAAGTTCATAAGCCTGTGACAAAACGCGAAAAGGCGCCTGAGCGTCATCAAACTCCCCTGGTGGAAAATATTCAGCCAGAGCAGCGACGACATGGTCCGCGAGAGATAACATACCCAGCATCTCTCGGGACAGGCCCACCATAGACTCAACTACCGACATCGGGAGAACTGCCGACTTAGGCTTAGTCAACCCGAGGGAAGAAGAATCCTCATCCACAGTAGTCATCCCTTGGAAGACTGGTGGAGAGACGGAATCGTAAACACGAAACCGCGATGGAGGCAGAAAGGCATCAGCTCTAGAAAAGAAGGAACCCTTGAGGGCCTTAGAACGCATTTTGGCGTCTAAGCCCTGGAAGGACTCAACCACCTGAGCCGATTGCAGAGGACGCAAAGCCCCGGAGCTAGAAGGCTCAACAGGGTTACGGCGCCCCACAGTGGACCGCGGCTGGACGGTCACAGAAGGCTGGTCGGAAGGTAGAACGTCCGGCAATAAGCCAAAGACGAAATCCAAAGCCTGCCCCAAGACTGACGAGGGAGGACCATCACCTTCAAGATACTCGTCATCCTCCGTAGCAGAGGAGACGTAGCCCAACTCGGGCTGACCAGCAGAAACCTCCTGTGAATACTGTGCAGTATCCAAGGGGCCAGGCGAGACATCTCGGCGACCGACCAAAGGAGGTTGTGCCTCAGGAGGCACAGGGAGGCCAACTTGAGGGTTGCCAGAAAGCAACCGGGTGAGCGCCAAAACGGCCTGGCGCAGGTCACCCTGAGAATCCGTCGCAGCAGAATCGCCCGACGGAGTGTCCTCCCAATGGACCCATCTGGTAGAAGAACCCAAATTCTCAGAAGAGACCGACGGCGAACGTCGATCGGCAGACAGAATAGGAGCACGGTGAGAAGACACCGGAGGATAGTCCCGATTGTGACGCCCAGGAGCCATCACTGGCCTCTGCGAAACAGAAGGCCCTGCCTGCAAATCCTCGAAAGGGACCGACGGCGCACGTCGATCGGTAGCTGGACCTAGGACACGGTGAGAAGACACCGGAGGATTGTCCCAAGAATGACAGGAACCTGTCATTGACCTCTGCGCAGCAGACGGCCCCAACTGCCTATCCTCTGAGACCGACGGCAAGCATCGATCGACACCCAGACTCGGAACACAGTGAGGAATCACCGGAGGAAGGTTCCGAGAGTGACAGCTAACCGGGGCTGTCACTGACCGCTGCCGAACAGCAGGCCCTGGATGCCAACGTCCCAACACCATCCCGCTAGCCGGCACACTAGCAGGCGAAGGTGGAACAATAAACGATTCACTCGAGGGACGAGGAATCGCTGCCGAAGCGACCGGCCGGCTCAACCGACTAGGAGCAAACCTAGCCAGATGAGACGGAGCAGACAGCAAACCCGCACAGCCTCGCCGCGAGGCTGGGGGAGGCTGAGAACACACAGACACACCAGCAGATACAGCCTCGGTCCCCCGAGACTGTAGACCATCCCCAGAGGAGATGGAAGAGCCACCATCAGACAGAATAGGATCTGGAGTAGCAACCCCCTCAACAACGGTCGACGGTGTAGGAGGCAGATCGGAGAGGGTTACCGAGCTGACCTCGGAAAAGCTCTCAACGGAAACAGACGCCTCAATAGTGACATCCGAAGACAAAGAGACCGCGGTCTCCTCATCAGGTATCACAGAACAAACACCGTCAACAGTTGCAGAGGAGCTCGCCACAGAAGTCAGATCCGAATCCTGTGTGACAGAGTCACCACGTGCACCAGCAGAAATGTCTGCAACGGCACGGCTACCCTTACCCCGAGAACGAGGGGTTCTAGCTCTGGAAAGAACCACCTTGTTAACAGAAGCCCAAAATTTAGAGGACCAAACCCCACAGATACCACATGATTGGGCCTGAGTGCAATTGTTGCAAGTGACACATGTGGTATGGGAATCGTCCACATGTTTCACCTGCAAACAAGAGGTACAAGGAATAGTCTTAGGCATGATATAAATACAACAATCAAGCTTCCCGCCGACGGAAAACAGAACGAAGGTCGTGTTCACACGTAGGGGAAAGGCAAGATAAAGTGTGAAAAGAACAGCAATAATAATACAAATTAACATTAAACGAGAGTAATAATTTGGTAGCTTGAAAAAGGATACAATCCAGTAGCACACTAAAGACGATTAATAAGTTGTTCACGAAGAATTAATATCATAAACAGCACAAGTCACAAAAATTTCCGACCATGAACAATGGCGGAAAATAAAGGAATTGACGTCACGGTTGTTGCGCATGCGCTCGGTAAACGCAAGAGGTGTGCAGAGAGAGTACCTGTAATTTCGAGCGCTGGTCTCACTCGACCCTTTTTTCGATCTTTTTCGTGCTTTTGCACTCTAGTACTTTTCCAATTCGTTTGGAAAAGATTCTAAAAGCTTGAGTTAGTTCCAAAGTAGGGCTTGCACTTATGTTACAGCCAATTGTAAACAATTGTGAGTAGGTTGAAAAGAAATAATTTTTTTCTTTTTTTAACTGCTTAATCTGTAAATGATGTGGAAGGATATGGTTGATTCATTAGCTAAAGGGTTAAAACCATAACCTCGGGGGTGCGGTGGCATTGTGGTAACCGGTTCTCGTCAGATCACCGAAGTTAAGCAACGGCGAGCCCGGTTAGTCCTTGGATGGGTGACCGTCTGAGGGATCGATTCGGACTCCCGCGTTGTTGTCCTTTGTGAGGGGCACGATGACACCGTGTACTAAGGGGTACTGCACGTTGATTGTCCACATGGGGGCACGATGACGCCGTGTACTAAGGCGTACTGCTCGTCAATGGTGCACATGCCCTCAACCAATCTAACCCTGCCTGTGCTGCAGTGCGGAGTTACGATGTTGGGGATGCTGGACGCTGCTCATTGTTGCACGGTGGTTCTCTCTGGATACTCCGACTTCCTCCACCTCTAAAACTGTCACCTACACGATATGACCTTGGCTGTTAAAGTGTCATTAAACCCTAACACTTCACCCCATCCAGCCCACAGAGTATGGCAGGCTTACATTGTCATTTGGGGGGGGGAGGTTTTTTTTTTGGGGGGGGGGGGCGGGGGGGCTGATAGGCATTGAGGTCGGCCCCATAACTTTTTTCACAAGGTCTATTTATATGCCCTGTGAAAATAACAAAATAGGCCCTGACAGTGTTAACTCTTAACCCACAGGGTATTTTTAAGATATTTTCCATCAAATCTATACATGGCTGCTATAAAGCAGCCATGACTAGATTTGATGAAAAATTCTCTTAATTTAACTCAAGAATTCATTCAGGAAAAAGTCCATTCAATTTACAGGAGGAAGATTGTATTAAATGTGCCCAAATTGTACTTACATGTATTTTAACCTTTTACCTAAAAAACCAGATGACACTTGCAAACAAAATTCTTGAATAACTAATTTTTTTCATTTTTTGTCTCAAAAACATAGGTTATGACCCCTCATTGGAGCAAGCCCATTCCAAAGAGGGGGTCAGATCATAAGCTATGGTTTTGAGACAAAAAATGAAAATGAAAGTGTCAATGACACTGTAGCTCAACTTGTCAAGACAAAGACATGTACATGTACATGTATAGTATGTGACACAGCAATGACAAACATCTAGGTGATGACCTGATAACAAAGGTACATATAAAGTATTGTAACGGTCTGTACATAATACTGACCGTTGCCTGTAACAAATGTACAGGTAAAGTATTGTAAAGGTGGGTGACAGTCAGATGCTAAACTAGAAAAAAATCTTTGAGTCCCAGAGTGGGTCTGACTGAACCCCAAAATATTTGTTCTCATAGCACAGTGATAACAAAGGCACCCCAAAACACACTCATTCCTGTCCCAAGGTGAAAACAAAGGTACCCAAGAAGTTTCGTGAATATCAGTTCACAAATATGAGCTGTGTAGAAGTTGTGGCAAAAAACTGATTGGACCTAATTTCGGTACAAAATGGCCACTGGCAGCCATCTTGAATTTTGGTCCGCACCCAGAAACACTCGTTCTTGTCCCAAGGTGATAACAAAGGTACCCAAGAAGTTTTGTGAAGATCGGTTCATAAATACAGCCTCTAGCCCAAGCCGTATTGACATGTGCACTTACAGTGTATAAGTAGCACTGAATAAATCAAAGTTCATCTAATTTGCATAATTTCTGCACGAGAAAAAAACCCGTACTATATGTGATGTATTCCATGTTACTAAACATTCATACAAAAATTTATTCAAATCAGAACTTTCATACAGAAGTTCTGTACAAAAGACTGATTGCACTAATTTTGGTACAAAATGGCTGCTGGTGGCCATCTTGAATTTCAGACCACACCCAAAAACACTCGTTCTCATCCCACGGTGATAACAAAGGTACCCAAGAAGTTTCGTAAAGATCGGTTCATAAATACGGCCTCTAGTCTGAGCCTTATAGAAGTTGTGTACAAAAAACTGATTAGACCTAATTTCGGTACAAAATGGCCACTGGCAGCCATCTTGAATTTTGGACCGCACCCAAAAAAAACTCGTTCTCGTCCCAAGGTGATAACAAAGGTACCCAAGACGTTTCGTGAAGATCGGATCATAAATACAGACTCTAGCCCGAGCCGTATCGACATGTGTACTCACTGTGTGTAAGTAGCACTGAAAAAATCAAAGTTCATCTAATTTGAATAGTTTTTGCACGAGAAAAAAACCCGTATTATATGTGATGTATCCCATGGTACTAAACATTTACACAAAAAATTATTCAAATCAGCGCTTTCATATGGAAGTTCTGTGCAAAAATCTGATTGCACCAAATTTTGTACAAAATGGCTGCCATCGGCCATCTTGAATTCTGGACCGGACCCCAAAACACTCGTTCTCGTCCCACGGTGATAACAAAGGTACCCAAGGAGTTTCGTAAAGATCGGTTCATAAATACGGCCTCTAGCCCGAGCCGTATTGGCATTTACATTTACAGTGCTGAAAGTAACACCAAAAAACATCAAAGTTAGTCTAATTTGCATAATTTACACACAAGAAAAAAACGCGTATTATATGTGATGTGTCCCATGGTACTAAACATTCATACAAAAAATTATTCAAATCAGAGCTTTCATATGGAAGTTCTATACAAAAAACAGATTTCTGCATCGTCGATACAAAATGGTGGCTGGCAGCCATCTTGAATTTCGGACCGCACCCAAAAACACTCGTTCTCGTCCCACAGTCATAACAAAGGCACCCAAGAAGTTTCGTAAAGATCGGTTCATAAATACGGCCTCTAGCCCGAGCCGTATCCAATTGTTGACAGACAGACGGACGACAGGCCATGGCGTAAGCTCAAATTTGGCTTCGCCAAAGTTGAGCTAAAAATAATGAAAATTAATTGGCGATTTTTGTGAAAAGTTAGCGCTGGCCAGTTTTGGCTGTTACATTGGGTAAAGGGTTAGTAGCAAGAGAAATTCTGCACAGGGCAGGAATGTTCGCCAGCAGCATGCAAGGAGTTAAAGTGGGTCCCATTAATTAATAAATCCCTTCTAGGAGACCTTCTAGTTGGCTCTAAATTATTACAGAATACAAAATGCAAGGTCCGGTGTGGTAGGGTAAAATATGCATAGAGGACTATCATCACAGGCATTATTGGTTCAGGGTCCTATTTTACCAGTAAAGTAGAACCTGTTTAACACAGGAAACTGTATTGCTGTCCAGGATTTTTTTAATGAAAATACAGTTATCGGTATAATATCAGTATTCAATTAGATAAGATTAGATTAGAATTAGAATCGGAGAGATTGGGAAGAATGGGGCAAGGGATGTCATTAAGCAATTCGTCTCCGAGTATTGGGAGGAGAGAAGAAGCGTGGGAATAGGGAGGCAGTTGGTAGAACAGGGATAACCAAGGCCTTCTCATACGAGAACCGCGACAAATCAGCGGCCGCCCAAAGTGTTATTATTATTATAAGAGACTCAAAAGAACTTTACACATTGTCACTAACAAACACCCACCTCCACACTGATCAGAATTCCAAGAGGAATCTGTTTCCATGCCATTCACCTACATAATTATAGACTTCTGACAAGCCTTTGGATTGAAATAATGAGGATGAATTTCTTCTACATGTTGATGTAGCTACAAACACCCAATATGAACTGACACTGACAGTGCTTTGTTTGTGGCTTGAATGTGAAGCTCAGAATGAAATACAAGGCCGCCCGGCCACACATCCCCCCAAAAAGCGTGCAATTTGAGGTATTTGAAAAAAATTGAATTTTTCGAAGTTGAAAAAGGGACAAAAATCTGGCAGAAAATGTCAGACAAAACCACGATTTGAACTTGACCTGTCTTTTATGTTGATACACCTACATACCAAATTTTATTTGATTCGGTTAACAACAACTAAAGTTATCATCAGGAAACCAAAGAAAATGAATATTCGAAGTCGAAAAAGGGGCATAACTCTGGCAAAAATTGTTGAACTCTACCCCAATTCATACTTGACCTGCATTTTATGTTGATACATATATCATATAGGACCCTGAACCAATAATGCCTGTGATGATAATCCTCTATGCATATTTTACCCTACCACACCGGACCTTGCATTTTGTATTCTGTAATAATTTAGAGCCAACTAGAAGGCCTCCTAGAAGGGATTTATTAATTAATGGGACCCACTTTAACTCTTGCATGCTGTTGGCGATTATTCCTGCCCTGTGCAGAATTTCTCTTGCCACTAACCCTTTACGCAACGTAACAGCCAAAACTGGCCAGCGCTATTCACAAAAATCGCCAATTAATTTTCATTATTTTTTGTCTCAAAACCATAGGTCATGACCCCCTCTGTTTTAACCAATTAAATTACAGCTTTTTCAGTCATATAATAATCCAGTTTATAAATCATGGTATACTGTTCACATTTCCCTACACACATATTTTTTTTACCCTTTCCCTGCGACAGCCTTTAATTGCTCACTAGGTAGGTAGAGGTGAGGCACAATGTTGTCTAGTAATGTCTACTTGTAAAACAAATGAATAAATTGTATGTGCGCAAGACCAGGGAGCATACATGTACAGTAGTTCAGTCACCATGGACTGGTCATAATCCATGTTTGGGCAGTGATGTCCATGCATGAGCTTACGAGATAATAAAAATCATCATCAGCAAAATTTTAATCGATGATTATTCCTATAATTGGTGTTTGAAATCCAATATTAGTCTGTCCATGGAAATATTGTCCACCAATGGAAAGTGACCAGTCCACGATGCCCATACTCTAAGTGTCATTCACATGTACATGTATTAAGATGCATTGTGATAAAGATACAATCAAAGGATAATTTTTTTAATCAGACACTCAAAGTATCAAATATTCTTGATATAAAATCGATGATGAGAAATTTAGTGATATACAGATACTTCTTCCTGTGTAGTTCAGTATGCCATCTAGCATACATGTATAATTATACTTTTCTGGTTGTGGCTGCAAACGAACATATATTTATGTACAGGTGAAATTGAAGTAAACCTTGCGAATGTGATATATGGGCCTTGGTATTACATGAGTACATGTACATGTATCCAATTGGAAAAGTCTGATCCTGTGTCCAGATTGCCCTCCCCAGTTGCCACCCTCCAAACATTGCCCCTACAATGCATTATAGAAATATCGACCCATTTCTGCCTCATGGTCCAACATTCTCGATACCACACAGGATTTAATATCGATGACTTACGTCATCACTGCTCACTTTATTCAGAACAATCCAGCTCAACCTTACCCTCCTATGTGGTCGAAAGAGGTGTAATTGTAAGTCTCAAATTTGATATCAGAAACCACCTTTCTTTTCATTATTATTTCTTTAACGATAAGTTTTTTTTAACACCCATTTCATCTAGAGATGGACATTAACTGAAAATTTGGTTCGGTTTCGGTTTTGTTATCAAAATCGAAACTGAAACAATTACAGAAAACCTGTACTCGTGGTTTTTAACTTCAATGTTGAAAAACTCTAATCAGGTCTTCACTTCTCATAATAAAGAGAGAAACGACCTAAAGTTAACTTTGTTTTCAACTTGAGAGTCGCGATACCCCTTTTTCAGAACAGCTGCACTAATTGGTATTACATTCGAGCATGGCATTTACCGAGAAAATAGGTGAGAAAATTACTTCTTAAATGTTCATCTGTTCATCAAATGCGATTTCCTTTGTAGA
Source organism: Pictodentalium vernedei (assembly GCA_031216915.1). NCBI lineage: Eukaryota > Metazoa > Mollusca > Scaphopoda > Dentaliida > Dentaliidae > Pictodentalium > Pictodentalium vernedei. Next base: position 556,933,674 of record CM062297.1, read on the forward strand.
ACTGGAACTTGTCACTTGTTCCACATTTATAATGACAAATATATTTATTTCTTGAACTTGAACTCCAAAGCCAGCGTCAAATTCACATCTGAAGTTGGATGGAAAGGTAGGGTTACAATTTCCTATATGAGCGACTTTTACTCGATAAAATTTTTATGGTCGGCATAATTTTTTAGAGTGTGTCGGGTTACCCTAAACACAGGTATTGGGGGGGGGGGGGGGGGGGGGTAATTTTGCAACTGACTCAAGGCAAAAATCATTTTTTTGAAACTTGAAACTCTCGAGATAATTTAATCAAATACACTGTGCTCAGGAAATCAGAGTACCGGTATAGGCTATTACACAAGTGTGTTGCCCTGGAAAGGGAGTGCCTGTGATGCCAACTGGTGCCAAATACATCTTCTTATATGCAAATGCAATGAATTGTTATGTTTGTACAATGAAAACTGAAACCGAAAACCCGACTCTTTGAATGAAACCAAAACCGACATGAAATTTGAAAACCGCCCATCTCTAATTTTATCATTGAAAACAGAATTCCATTTTGCCTCTCTATTTGTTTATATAGGAGTAGGACTTGTACATCTTTCGAACACACAGCATAAGGGTGGGCTGTATTGTTCTAAATTGGCAGATAATGGGGTAATCGACGAATCACTGGCATCAGCAGAAAAGGGCATCCTTTGCAGATAGGGGTGCACCAATTGTTATGCGGTCAAAATAAACCGTCGTTTTTTTTTTACTCACAGCCATATCATCAAAAACAGAATTTACACGTGAAACTTCTGGGGAATGTGTCAATACTACTGACTCCAGAATTCTGTGCGTTTTAATATTCTATTAATAATTTAAAGCTTAGCCACAATTTTAATTTGTAACACGTTCATGTATGATTCTTATCACACGGAAATCCCGGCACAGTTTAAGTTGTAACATCGTTGTTTAAAACTGAGCTTTCCTATATTACTCCATTTTGAAAATCGCATGATTCTGTCCCGCCGTAGATGGTGGAATGCGATGCACACTGCCATATTGCAGGGCTTAAAATTACACGCGAATCCGCGAATCGATTCTCGTAATGATTCTGGCAAACTACACTGGCGCGAATCCAAGTGGATTCGCGTCAATTTACTGCTTGGATTCACTTTATGTATGATGTCGTTGATTCATGATGAAGTTCCGACCTGGGTTATCATGAAATATATAATTTTGAAAAACTGTCCATTGATATTTCTTGAGTTTGGTATCAAATCAAGTCATGGCTGCTGTAGCAGCCATGACTTGATTTGATACCAAACTCAAAAAAATGTGAAGCATGTGGTAAATCATGGGTGGAAATTTTGACAACTTATTTCGTGATCTCACCAGCAACATTCAGCTAGTTTTTGCAGAATTTCATATCATTATTTATTTATTTATTTAAGGGTGTTTAAGGTCACATAATTATGCACAATGGCTAATCATGACCGCAACATGGATATAAAGTCAAGGGTTTTCAATCATTTATACCCCATGTAGCACATTTTAGAGGATTTCCACCTCAATCATTGGCTTTACTTCCCGGGTTCCCACGGGGGATTTCATATCATGGTTTAAATGGATTCGCGTGAAAATATTTTGCGCGAATTATGTTAGATTCGCGTGATGCCAGACGAATTTTAAGCCCTGTATTGTTTGTGTAAACAATGGCGATTGGCCTGGAAGGGTGATCATCTGATGTGGAAAATTCTTATTAAAACAAATAGTGTCACACTGTCAGTGTGGTCCCGGGTCGTTTTTCCCCAATTCCCATTTGCCCCCCTGAGTCGTTTCGCCCAGGGCAATTCACCCCGGGTTGTTTCACCCCACAGGCGGAGGTGGGTAGTTTCGCCCTCAAATCAGACAGCGAAATTTCAAAAGATAAATGAAATGCGGGTTTGGCCAATGACATGCCTCGACTTTAAGTCTCATCAAATGATTCAGGAATCTCCGTGTCTCTGCTTTCAAATTCTGTAAGTCCTGTTTCTGGAGCCTCACTATCAATGATATCCATATGCAGATTTTTGGAGAATTCCCCCAGCGCTGCAATTTCCGCATATGTAAGTGGGATTTGTTCTTCCCCTTCTAAAGTCGCTGTTCTTACCTGGTCACATGGCACGCACACAAAGTTTAAGCCAGAGTTGTCTTTTGACTTATATCATTCCTATACGTAGTTAAGGAGATACCGGTTCCACATGGTATCCAGTAAAATCGCACGGTGACATAAGGGCTCTGGTGGCGAAACTGCCGGGTGGTGAAAACGCCGACATTCTTCTACATAACTGGTGCTGACAATTCCTGCAGACATCACTAGTGCTGGGCGATATTAGCCAAAATAATAATCGCGGCTTTGGGGAAAGAAGATTGTGATTAACGATATAATCATGGTATTGTTCTCTTGTGCAAGTGGTTTATTCTGGTAAATAGTGTCAATATATTTTAGTGCACTTAATGCAATAGACTCAGCCTTATTAATCAGAAATATACTGACCACATTATCATAATATACCTTGTATCTCAATTTAATAATTAACATTGATTTAAAACATGTGTTGTGGACTTGTGCCAATGCATGGTCAACAGAAAGATGGGCTCGAGACGTATCAAAAATGAGGTTTTTACCTCCCTTGATGTGTTTCTCCAATGTTTACTGAAATGCAGGCAACACTGGTGAGACACATCAAGGGAGGTAACTGAATTGAACAATGAATTTTACAAACTGAAAAACGTTTTCGTGACAATCATGCGACATACATGTTGCGTAGAAATTATCTGCCATTGAAAAAAAGATTTTATTTTAGTTTTTTCTGCTGCAGACTACCGACTGAACACATTGTATTTATTCTTTAATGTACAGGTAATGTACTCGGTGCAATCTTGTGCTACTGAAGGCCAGGGACTTCGGTCATGCGGGAAACGTCCAGGCCACTATCAAAAACAAAATCAACTCAATGATTGTGTTAATTGAGAACATTAGTATTAACTCTGGGTTTTCCAAACACTTCTGGAATGGACAGGAACTGCATTCTCTGAGCAGTGTTATGTTTTTTCTCAATCCAGGAAGGCTTCAGGAAATTATTTCCTGACATGCCGATATTTCGATTTTTTTAAATTCTGACGTTATTACTAACGGTATTTTTTCATAACCAGCTATACCCGATTAATTGGGAAACCGCCCAGCACTAGACATCACAAGTGATAGCATGCTGTCTGCGTCTCATCTTTTTATTACAGTCCACACATGACACTGACATATTTCCTGTGTCTGTAGTTAGAATTTAATGAAGCTGAATAAATTGATTTACTCTTAGTAAGAGTCTCTTACGTAGCAGAAGTTTATAAAGACTGACAATGTGATCGCCAGTGTAAAGTGTTGTCCAAAATTCAGAAGAAAACATTAGGTTATATGCATTTTACTGTTAACTGGTGGTGAAAAGTACTTTAAACGATTAAAAAAAAATGAAGAAAATCATTGTCATTTCGCCCCTCATACCCAGGCCGTTTTGCCCCAATATATAGGGGGGGGGGCAAAACAACTCCGGCAAATGGGAATTAGGGCAAAGCAACCCGACACTGTCAGTGCTGGTTTTATTCTTTATTTAGGCAGTGGCTATATCACGGGCGCCCATGATATAGTGTACAGGCTATATCACGGGTGCCTGTGATATAGTCTACAGGCTATTTCACGGGCGTCCGTGAAATAGCCAATAGATATGCCACAGGCTATTTCACGGGCTCTCTCTTGGATATTCGTCGATTATGACAGATATTATATATAAAAGACTCCTCTAATATTTTACTGATTTTATTGTGGCAAATATGGAAGATGAAATAAAATTTGTATCTAATATTAGCAGTACGCAAATAATAATGTTTTGTCAAAACAACATGATGATATTTCAATCAAACACTTAACAGTAAGATGTTTTACAAACATGAAGGAAAGTGAGTGGTTAAAATAACAACTGCTAACTGTTGCGTAATGTTTCTTTAATACAAATCAATTTGGTGAGAAAAGAAATAACAACTGTAATTAATCAAATCAATACATTTGAATCACTCGAACTGCACTTGGCTCAAATTACGTTGTGATCACACAACCAAACATTCACTTGAGTCAATCAAGCATAATAATTTATCAGAGCCTGTGAAATAGCCTGTAGACTACATCACGGGCACCCATGATATAGCCACTTCATTTTATTTATTTATAAGTATGGTATTACGAAAAAATCTGGAAGGAGACAAGTGAAGTAAATTATACAAGGTGGCATTTTTTAAAACAATACAATGTGTGTTTGTCATTGTATTGTCAAACGTCAATGTGTAAGTATGCTGTTACATGTTGTAGGTGTTTGTTTGCCCTCGTTGCTTCATTTCTTCAAGTGCATCTCCTGGATTTATTTTCATTTTTATTGAATTAGTTGCATTTTTTAATTCTTGGACATTTTAAAAGTAACAGGATTTCAAAAGCATCTAAGGCGAGTATTTCAGTTAGTATGATATTTAATTGAAAAATTGTGACATCGACGCCGTAGCTGCGACTGGTGGTGCAATCTCACAAAATTCTAAGTTCATCAAGGGCCATAACTCCAAAAAAAATATTTGGAACAACACATGCATTGAACAGTGGCTGGACATCAATAAGATACACTTACATGCCAAATATAAAGTCATTCCATCCAAAAGTTATTGAGTTTTGAAATTCGTTGGTCACAGACAAACTTGTTGGTCACAGACAGACCGACACTGCCACTTATAGAGCTGCTAGTCGCAGCTAAAAATGTGAGATATTAAAGAAAAACAATTTCCCGGGTCAACTCTCCACTGAAGGCAGGTAAACTTGCCCGCCATCGATGGGCAAATTAACCCGGGTAAATTGTCTGGGGGGAGTTGATTTGGTGGCGAGTTGACCAGGAACCAAGAAACATAACCCCACATTGAGATTCTAATTGCAAATTTGCAGGGTTCGATCAAGTTATTCACGCATTTTCACAGAACTTAAAACATCGGCCGATTATTAGATTTTTAACATCAGAATTGGATGATTGTTCGTTTAGGGTTCGACGATGTATCCCATAGAGCATGACAGGTAACCCATAGATACCCCATAGAACATCATGAGGGGTATCCCATAGAACATCATGGAGTGATAAACAAACATTATCGCACCCTTCAAGTGTCAGTTACTCATTTGTTCACAGAAGTTACTTCAGTTGGTCGAGTTCTTGGAACCAAATGCGTCTGACTCTTGGATAATGAAAATTAATCGCCAAAAATCCAATATATAAAATCATTACCAAATATTACACTTATAATCATATTATAAATATTTTATGATTATAAGTGTAATATTTGATAGTGGTCTTATACATTGGATTTTGGGCGATATTTTTCATTAACTAAGAGAGTCATACGCCAGTGGTTGAACAGCCAGAACAGGGTGGCAAAATGAAAGGGAGCGTGAACAAATAACAAAAACATGTTTATGGTGTTTGGTGGTTTATTTATACTCATGCAATAGAAGGAAAAGCAGAAACAAAATGAAGATAAAAACAAGATTAACGACTTCAAAGATCAACAGATAAAAAGACTTGCAAAAAAAACTATACAAGACTTTTTTGGCTGGTTATAGTTCTTGAACAAACCTCTGCCGAACATTCGAGACATACATGTATATATAGTTAGGCATAAAAAAGGAGGTCTGTGAACACCCCTCTTGTGGTTTGATGCAGGGGTAGAGGCAGCACATGTGGCGCGTTAATTATCAAAGAATAATATAGTATTGAAGCCTGACAGGTGGGTCGGAGGGAGGGGGGGGGGGGGCACAACTAAATTACCAAATATTTTCAATTTTATTCCAAAAACTTCAAGACATATCCAGTCGACCATGCGGGGTGGGCATTAAGAGTACATGGGGACCGAAAAACATGCAACAGGGAGAGGGGTTAACGTATTGGGTAAAATGGAGTTAGGTCCGGTACTCTTCTATGGGGTATCTATGGGGTATCTGTCATGCTGTATGGGGTAAATCGTCGAACCATTCATTTACAGTATCGGTTCATCACTACTGGCACCCATGTGTAAGGTAAGAGGTTAACTTGATTGACAACAAATTTTATATATAAAATAATATTTACTTGTTTGTTGGAAGTACAGGTTGGCCTTCGACTCTGATGTATATTTAATATTACTAATTGCTTGGTAATGGTATCACTCGTCGGCTGAGCCTACTAGTACTACTATTAATTAACTATGACAGCTTATTTCCCTTCCAATAATATTGATAATGCTGCGTGTTCGTAGTCTATAAACAATATCCATGAAGTACACTGTAACAAGAAGACAGTAATTTTCTTTGTTTTGACAAAACAAGTTTTCATACAGCATGCACTGCAGCTATTTTACGTATTCCGATGCAACATTGGTGACCAATAGCAATACACTGAGTCTGCGATACGTTTCGAATCAAAGACAGAATTCACGATAGATCCTCTCCAATTTGTGATGGAAATTGGAAATAATGTACGAGTATTACTCGTTTACGGTCAACACAACAAAACAAACTTGAGAACGACTCCTTGTGCGAATAATAATGTTGTTTCCTTCATTCGAAATCAGTATAACGTCTGGTGATCAAAATCCTAATTTCTTCCCCCAAATCGAGTCATTTTTGTACAAACATTCTGGAACATAATTTTCTTATCGAGCCTCTTCTTCCTCAAAGAAGCATTTGTGTATGTTTTTGGAAAGCTATCTTCTGATTGGTTAAAATGAGATGAAGTGAAGGTACGATAAAAGCGATTGGATTATTGATGCAAGGCACTTGGCAGTGATACAGATCTCTTTCAGGAACGAAAAATGAACAGCGTGTGCTATAAAAAAGAATCATTGAAGCGTACAATAACAATGGGAAAAACGAGTGCCTATTATTTAAATCTGGGTTGCATTTTTCACTGGCAGGTATCTGTGTAATGTATCTGTAAGCGTAAAGTAACGCCTCAACGTCAAAATATAATTAATTTCCTTCTTTTTCCATGTGCCATTATTCACCTCAACTTACAAACTTGCTTATTCAAATTTCAATTTCTCGGGATTACTTTTATAATACTGAGCGTAACTATTCCTCAGACAAGCCGAAACTCTGAACTCATACTGAGAACCCCTCCTAGTTTATATCTACAGTTGAAGACAAAAAAATGTAATTATTTTTGATGGAAAGAGTCTACCTCATAATCGGAAGCCCTATCCAATATGATAGGCTCACATTTTTGTCAAGCGTTATTCAAATGTAAGTCTAAATAGGCCTATTGAGTATTGGTAGACAAAACTTATGTTATATTATTAAACACACGGGGCCGAGTCTTCGTGCTTTCAATAACACGGAGAGGCTAGCTCATCCCGACCACCCGTTCTTCAAAATAATCATCTTTCTATATGACCACCACAGTAATTATAGAAGAAAATTCCAGCAAGATTAAAAATAATGAAAGTGTCAATGACACTGTAGATTAACTTGTCTGTGTGTTGTGTTTGATGAAAAGGATAATGTTCAATGTTTATGAAAGGATTATGAAATAAAACAAGAATTGTGATAATTGGGAATATGTTAATTTCTGTTCCCTGTATGCTATGTTTTTAATAAAAATAATATGATGTGTAGACTGTACTAAAGAACTGAGGGGTGGGTTAATGTGGCGCTCACAGTTAATGTATGTGGCCCTCACAGTTAACGTATGCCAACGAAAGTTACCAAGTTGCAGTGAAATTATTCCAAAACGACAAAACAAAGTTAAAATGAAATCCCTTCATAAATATGGCCTGTAGACTTTGCTAAAGGTTTTCGGGCTTCAGGCCTGTGTAGCCATCATGCACGGTTGACCGATTAAAACTAAAAGGGGACGTCCTCATCTCGACATTATACTGAGTCCTTCTACCAAGTTACAATGAAATCCCTTCACAAATTCGACCTGTAGTTTGTAATAAAGTTTTTCGGGTTTTGGGCTCGGGCAGCCATCATGGTTGAAGGATCGCGACCAAAAGGGTACGTTCTCATCTGGGCATTATCTGGAGTGATCCTACCTAGTTACAATGAAATCCCTTCATAAACATGACCTGTAGACTGTGCTAAAGGTTTCGGGCTTCGGGCCCCTGTAGTCGTCACAGTAGACCAATCACGACCAAAAGGGGATGTCATCATCTAGGCATTATATGGAGTCAACCTAACAAGTTACAAATACAATGAAGTCCTTCCATAAAAACGACCTATAGACTATGCTAAAGGTTTTCGGGTTTTGGGCTTGGGCAGCCATCACGGGTGAATGATCGCGACCAAAAGGGGTCGTTCTCATGTAGACATTATTTGGAATCATCATACCAAGTTACAATGAAATCCCTTCATAAATATGACCTATAGACTGTGCTAAAGGTTCTCGGGCCCCTGTAGCCGTCACAGTTGTCCAATCGTGTCCGAAAGAAGACGTTCTCATCTAGACATTATTTGAAGTCAACCTACCAAGTTACAATGAAATCCCTCCATAAATATGACCTGTAGACTGTGCTAAAGGTTTTCGGGTTATGGGCTCTGGCAGTCTTCACGGTTGACAGATCGCGACCAAATGGGGAAGTTCTCAACTAGACATCACACGGAGTCATCGTACCAAGTTACAATGAAATCCCTCCATATTAAATATGACCTGCAGACTGTGCTAAAAGTTTTTGGGTTTCGGGCTTGGGCAGCCATCACGGTTGACAGATCATGATCAAAAGGGGGCGTTCTCATCGAGACATTATAAAGAGGCATCCTACCAAATTACAATGAAATCCCTTCATAAATTCGACTTGTAGACTGTGCTAATGGGCTCGGGCAGCCATACCGGTTGACCGATCGCGACCAAAAGGGGACGTTCTCATCTAGACATGATCCCAATCCTGCATATGAAATTTTGTGACGATCAGACAAGAACTACGGGGTGTAGCCTGTGCTAAAGGAAAATGTGAAGAGACTCACAGGCTAACAGACTTCCACACGCGTGATGACAATAGCTTATCTTGACTTTGTCAAGTTAAGCTAAAAATGCAGCACGAGCGTGTGTGCAGGCCTACACGTACACGTGTGTGTAGGCCAGCACGTTTGTGTGAGTTACATGTAGCAGGGTCCGACAATCGGGTATTTCACTCTAAAAACCTTTTAAATGGGGCGAACACGTTTACCAGAAGCCCCGTTTATTTTAGGCTTAAACTTAAAGGTGAGAAAATGACTAAATAGCTGAAACAGACCCCAGTGAAAAATCACAGCTAGGATTGTATGTTGAAATGGGATGAAGTACCTTACAACTGAGGCACAATGGGGCCTTTTACAAACAGATGGTAACTTTCTGATTTGGTAATCACCGAACATTGGCCACATACACCAAACGTTGAACATTCTAACCGAGCTCGCCGTGACAAATGGGGAGCCGGTTCTTATTTATTTATTTATTGAGGATTTAAGTTTAACGACACTTTCGACAGCCAGGGTCACCTCGTGTCGGACAGTTTCACGGGTGGAGGAAGCCGGAGTACCCGGAGAGAAGCACTGTGTAACGGCGAGCAACGAGTCGGTTCGTAACAGTCACAGAACTGACAACCTCGGTAGAACTATCATAGAAAAATCGAAAATTGATGGAGAGCCTAGATTGTTTCGAAGACTTTGTGTGTTGTTCTTGGCCATCAGCGTGGAAGTTCTGGCCAGCCACCCCATCCCACGACACTTAAAGAAACTCTACCATTTCAATTTTACCAAGAGTGTGTACAACAAAATACTGTAGGGATAGTCTACCTGCAGGGGGGGGGGGGGGGCGATAAGGCGGCCCTTGTTAGTACTAGCCTAAACCAGCATTATACAAGCGAAGAACTACTGACGTCGGTTACGTAGGCTATACGAACATTTGCGAGACCTTATAAACTGAAGTGGTTTAAATTTTCTTGAATATCACTTTGACACGAAGACAAGTCTATTCCCTCAGAAGACTCTGTAAGGGATCACTTTATTATCCAAGATTATACCCAAAATAGAGACTGAACAAACAAACAAACTATCCTCACTATACACCACCTAACATTAACCGAAAACCAAGATGTATCGGATATGATGTCAACCCAATACCGCCACCCCCCCCCCCCCCCCCCCACACCCAGCGATACAATATGAAAGTTATTATGGTGCCTCCCTCAGGAACCAGAATGGGAGTTAAGATTGGCCACTATATCCTTTCTCCACCACCTCCGTCTTTTTATGCTTTCGGCGTCTCTTAGCAGTAACACCTGCAAAATTTCTAAGGTTGCCCAAACAGTTTATTTTGACCTATTCTGTAGTATAGTGAATGCATTCCCCTAAAATACAAAGGGAAACATGTTATTCAAATAAAAGATATTACTGACTATTAACACACATTGTCTGGTGCGTCTATAAAATAAACATGTTCACATAAAATGCCTGTTACACAATTAGCGAAATGCTGAGGGGCAAAGATCATATTACGTATATCGTTATCTCACTGTAAATATTATAATAGATGCAGTTTGATGTTGTTTGTTGTAAGCGACCGTAATCAGGGTAATTGACAGTGCAGCACGGAGGACTGCAAGTAAAAAAATGTTCAGCACAAATGAAGAATAGCAAAGTCTACTTTAAACTCTTTTCGCATAAACTCTAACCCGAATATTTCATTTAGCTTATAAACGTAAATAAATGTTTGGACGCCATGAACAATGATTACCTCCAGCGACTAACACGTATGATTGCACGTCAAACTACATTGCAGAGACAATACATTCGGGTGATAACGTCACAAAGTCGTCAAATGAAGTCCATGAAAACCAGAGCAGTGGCCGACGGGCAGATCGATAGATTTCCCGATGGGTAGGTGTCCCATTCAAAAGAAAAATCATTCTTTGGACAGCCTCATAGATAATGTTTCGTTTGTAAATGAAATCAATTTGATGTCAGGACAACTTGACGGAGCGATTTGCCACTACTGGGTCATATGGGGAAGCTTCCGACCTAATCATTTAGTTCACGGGAACTCCAGTTTCATTTTCATGAATCGTGGAATGGAATGGGGTCTTTCTCAACCTAAAATTGGGCCGTTTTGCAATTACAAATCGGACCGACTCTCCCAGTGTGAAGATGCACCGGTCCAAGGTTGAGGGTACGCCGGGTAAATTTGAAGCAGGGCCAGACCACGATTAAGGGTGGGCTGGGCAGCGATTGGAAGAGGGCCTACGATCAGATAATTTCGCGGCCCGATCGAATCAGTCCGCCCTTGTCAGTCACTGACAGTAGGTCAAGACAAATACCAAACCATGATTAGCCAAACAAAATTAGAATAGTGCCATTTCAGTCACAGAACGAGACATAATGAGATAACAAGGTTTTAGATTAAGCCTTCAAGAGCCATAGCGCGAGAACGATTGTAGGCGCCAAGCACAACCAAACATGGTACGGTTACTGGATACTAAGTTTGGTCAAAATCCATCGAAAATAAATTGTATGAGGAGATGCCATGACAAGGTTTTATACTAAGGGTCCAGGACGAGAATTGTTTTTTAAAAATTATCGACTGACCTGGTTACTTCATGCACATTTAATTTTATTATCATACTGTCAATGTAAGTAAAATGCGCACGATCAGCATCCATTGATTTCTGGAGGAGGTATGATGGCAAGGTCGTAGAAAGAGATACAGACAGAGATCGACGGACACAAAGAAAGAAATAGATGGGCGGCCCGACGGACTTTCGAATGAACCTCAGATTATGAGATCAATTTTTTTTTTAAATCTCGCAGTAGTAGGCGAGGGGGTTTTCGACCCCTGTCTGAGGGACCCGGTTGGAGGACCCCGGAAGTGACGTCATACCGCAATGCATTATGGGTATCACGTGGTTGTCATGGTAACCCGTTGTGACGGCCATGTTGTGACGTCATTGTCATGGTGATGGTTGATGTGAGTGCGCATGCGCAGCTCGTGTTGTTAGGGTGATACGTGTTTCCGTCGTGCATTTTGTATGAAGGGGCCGCCATCTTTGTTTCTATGGTGGCACGTGGTTGCTATGTTACACAAAGGCTTCTTATAGGGCTAAGAGGTCTGTAACAGGTATGTTCGATTGAATGGGAGTATTTTTTGGAAGGACTTCCGAAGATAATTATCCAAATAAACCCGACAAGTTTTACTATTTCGAATTCTTTCAGAATTCTCTGCTTCTATCTACATATTCAATAGTTTTCGTCTATCTGGCCATGTTCCTTTGTTCTAGAGTATACTCCAGTAGCGTAGAAGAGCCTATTAGTTGGAACACCTTTGTTTATTGTTACTAGTTTTAGCTATTCTGGTCTATTCTTGTTAGTTCTGACCCTATCCCACCAAGTACTTGTTGTTTCATTTATCTAGATCATTTATATAAATTATAACTAACCAATCAGATTGCTTGATGTCCCATAACCTGTCCTTAATAGTATAGAGTTATCTCCCCTTATTAAAACGAAGTTGTATCCGTTTCTCATCACCTGGACCATATCCCCAGGCACCCCTTTTTGGAAAACATATGGCCTTTGGCACCCCTTTTTTGTCATATGTGCTTATGTGAAAAGGCACACTGTGACACAATGTGCCCTAGCACATAGGCACATGCTTTATGTGCCGATATGTGCTTATGTGAAAAGGCAAATGTGCCCTAGCACATAGGCACATACGGGTATTTGAGGATACCTATGGCCTGGTATTGTATTATTTGAGGATACCTTTATAGGATACCTTCTGGAGAACCACTTTTTGTCATATGTGCTTATGTGAAAAGGCACAATGTGCCCTAGCACATAGGCACATACGGGCATTTGGGGATACCTATGGCCTGGTATTGTATTATTTGAGGATACCTTTATAGGATACCTTCTGGAGAACCCCTTTTTTGTCATATGTGCTTATGTGAAAAAGCACAATGTGACACAGTGTGCCCTAGCACATAAGCACATGCTTTATGTGCCGATATGTGCTTATGTGAAAAGGCACATTGTGACACAATGTGCCCTAGCACATAGGCACATACGACCAAAAAGGGATTCTATAGCCACAGGTGTTTTCCAAAAGGGATTCTTAAAAAGGCATTCCCAAGATGTAAGCTGTTGGAAAGACTACCTGTGTAGGAGCTGTATAGGAGCCACACAGGAGCTAGGAGCCAATGTTATTTGTTTACTAGTCCCCCCAACATACATCACAGGTCCCCAAACATTGGTCCCACTAGTCCCCAAAGCCTGGTAATCACTAGTCCCCCAAACACTGATCCTCAAATACACGTATGTGCTGCATGTTTTGTGCGCACATTGTGCACTCGCTCTGACACTGGTCCTCAAACTTTGGTACCTATGCCTTGGTCCCCAAAGCCCGGTCCTCAATAGTCCTCAAACACTGGTCCCCCGGTCCTCAAATACCCGTATGTACGCATGTGCTGCATGTCTTGTGTGCACATTGTGCACTTGCACACAATGTGCAAATAGCACATACTGACACATTTTACATGTGCTATTTGCACATTATGTGCAAGTGCACAATGTGCGCACAAGACATGCAGCACATGCGCACATACGGGTATTTGAGGACCGGGGGACCAGTGTTTGAGGACTATTGAGGACCGGGCTTTGGGGACCAAGGCATAGGTACCAAAGTTTGAGGACCAGTGTCAGAGCGAGTGCACAATGTGCGCACAAAACATGCAGCACATACGTGTATTTGAGGACCAGTGTTTGGGGGACTAGTGATAACCAGGCTTTGGGGACTAGTGGGACCAATGTTTGGGGACCTGTGATGTATGTTGGAGGGACTAGTAAACAAATAACATTGGCTCCTAGCTCCTGTGTGGCTCCTATACAGCTCCTGCACAGGTAGTCTTTCCAACAGCTTACATCTTGGGAATGCCTTTTTAAGAATCCCTTTTGGAAAACACATGTGGCTATAGAATCCCTTTTTGGTGGTATGTGCCTATATGCTAGGGCACATTGTGTCACAATGTGCCTTTTCACATAAGCACATATCGGCACATAAAGCATGTGCTTATGTGCTAGGACACATTGTGTCACATTGTGCCTTTTCACATAAGCACATATGACAAAAAAAGGGGTTCTCCAGAAGGTATCCTATAAAGGTATCCTCAAATAATACAATACCAGGTCATAGGTATCCTCAAATACCCGTATGTGCCTATGTGCTAGGGCACATTGTGCCTTTTCACATAAGCACATATGACAAAAAGTGGTTCTCCAGAAGGTATCCTATAAAGGTATCCTCAAATAATACAATACCAGGCCATAGGTATCCTCAAATACCCGTATGTGCCTATGTGCTAGGGCACATTGTGCCTTTTCACATAAGCACATATCGGCACATAAAGCATGTGCCTATGTGCTAGGGCACATTGTGTCACATTGTGCCTTTTCACATAAGCACATATGACAAAAAGGGGTGCCGAATGCCATATGTTTTCCAAAAAGGGGAGCCTGAGGATATGGTCCAGGTGATAAGAAACGGATACGACTTCGTTTTAATAAGGGGCGATAACTCTATACGATTAAGGACAGGTTATGGGAAATCAAGCGATCTGATTGGTTAGTTATAATTTATATAAATGATCTAGGTAAATGAAACAACAAGAGTACTTGGGATAGGGTCAGAACTAACAAGAATAGACCAGAATAACTAAAACTAGTAATAATAAACAAAGGTGTTCCAACTAATAGGCTCTTCTACGCAACTGGAGTATACTCTAGAGCAAAGGAACATGGCTAGATAGACGAAAACTATTGAATATGTAGATAGAAGCAGAGAATTCTGAAAGAATTCGAAATAGTAAAACTTGTCGGATTATTTGGGTAATTATCTTCGGACGTCCTTCCAAAAAATACTCCCATTCAATCGAACATACCTGTTACAGACCTCTTAACCCTATAAGAAGCCTTTGGGTAACATAGCAACCACGTGCCACCATAGAAACAAAGATGGCGGCCCCTTCATACAAAATGGACGACGGAAACACGTTTCACCCTAACAACACGAGCTGCGCATGCGCACTCACATCACCCATCACCATGACAATGACGTCACAACATGGCCGTTTACAAGGGTTATCATGACAACCACGTGATACCCATAATGCATTGCGGTATGACGTCACTTCCGGGGTCCCCCCAGATAGGGCTTGAAAACCCCCTCGCCTACTACTTCACGCAATTTAAAAAAAATCGAACATTTGAAAAAAAATCACATTTTTTCGGGAAGTCTAAGGCCGACAGCCACCCCTAACCCCTTTCCTTTATTGACCCTAGTCTAAACCGTAACCCCTTCTCTTACCCTAAAATTAATAGATATTCAACACCATCGTCAGAGTCACACAACGTAAAAGAAGTCAAACAACGCATTTTTTAGTCTCATAATATCGCCTTGTACACAAAAATCGTGCCCAAAGCTATGTTACGAATGCCACAATCATGCAAGTCGATTCAGAGACACAAGTGCCCGTTGTGCATAACGATCAGCACATGCAATGTAGCCCTCGTGACCAACCTGCACATTTTCACCACAGTGTAACTGGGAATTTAATCAAATATCATTTTCCGATCAACCTGTTGTACCCTCGTTATCAGATTATTGTTACAGGCCTGCACAAAATGGGCGAACCTCCGTTCCGTTCGCCTTCTGCCCGCCTGTTAAGAAATAGTCAGCCGATTTATTGATCGCCTGATTACTTGATCTTTGACAAATGTCTTAATTCCAATCGCTTTTGTATTCCTTTGCCAACTGTCCTATTACTGACATTCTTTGAAAATGACGATGAACCGATGTGATTAAACATATTGTTGAAAAGGACTCTGAGCCATTTCCAGCCGCCAGTGTATTTTACATCACGCCTTATCATCGGATTCCAAACAGAAACTAATGAAATATACCGGAGTCTTCTGGAATTTTCATATCAGTCATACCTTACCACAAACTCTGGTATACCTGTACATATAGGTATCACTTTGCCCAGCCCAAATTTGGACCCAAAGGCTCTAATATAAATTTTTGGCGCGGTACGCCCACAGGACGTACCACACCAACAAAATTATATTACGACATTTGGGCCCAATTATGGACTACACTTCGTCTTTCTGTTGCTTGCAAAGTCATGATCTGAAAATAGTTAAGGTAACTTTTTTAGGATCGCCTCAATTTCTAATTTGTGCTGACATAAAGATATTTTTTCTCTTTGTGATTATGCAGGCATTAGAGTGTCTATCAGAAGTTGTTCAAAGCCGAAAAAAGGTCTGGCCCATCGTACCAGCAACACATATGAATCATGCAAGCGAGTAGTAGGAGTAGTAGTTAGTAGTAGTAGTAGTAAGTAGTAGTAGAAGTAGTAGTAAGTAGTAGTAGTAGTAGTAGTAATAGTAGTAGTAGTAGTAGTAGTAGTATTTATTGCAATTAACACCTCCTATGAGGCAGATCGCAAAATGAAACACAGTACAGTATGCATACTATACAATATAACCATCAACATATTTAACATCGAGTAAATATAAAATTTTTGCCTATTACACGCAACATACGTCAATATTAAAATATTATAAAATTATTTTGTCAACTTGGACGCTCTTAAATGGAAGAATTGACAGAGCAAGTTGCAGATGGCTCTGCATGTACCAGGTTGATTATTTTGCATAAGATGAATGATGTTCGCGTCTTTTCAGTTTGTAAAAAAATCCAAATGTTTCTCTCTTCATTATTCTGAAGAAGAGAAAACTTGAGGATTATGTTCTCACGTTCCTCCATGTGTCTTTCTGTTCGCACGTATACGTAAAAATGGGCTACGATCGAAAGCCGTCAACACAAAAGCCCTCAAGAAAAATGACAAAGGTGGTCAAATGTCCTTAAGACAAAATCCCTGCATTATTCTTAATATTTTGGAAGAAAATACGTTTGGCATTCAAATACAAAACAAACACCTTTAATTTTATGAATTTTTTTTTGTGTCTTCTTTTTATATTTATTCAATAAAACGTGGTCAAAATTCACATATTGATACAGACATGAAGTCCATAAATGTCTGAGTTAAGAGTGACGTTTACATGTATATGTTTAGTGCATAATGGCGTAAAAGCTTTAGATTTTACCCTTGGGTACGCTTGTTAGTGGGGGTGAGGTGGGGTGGTATCTGCGCATGTTTATACTTCAAAACGAAAAGGGAGAAAAGGGAGGAAAGGAAAAAACACGGGGCGTGTGATTGTGCGCCGTCGGGGTCCATACAATGATAATCAAAGATGAAGCTAATTTTATTGAAGCTGATAAATACCTCATAAACGCAGCAAGGTAATACATTTTTAAGAATACTTTATTATTAAAATATTTTTTAAAAAATCGATAACCCATATCACGTGACTCCTCATTTGAACGTGCTCGGTGAGCTCGTTCCAATGAAGGGTCACATGACATCGTATTGCTAAAATTTTTGGAAAAGTAATATTTTTTCAACTGCTCAGTTTGTATATTACGAGGATGGATGCGGCCGATTCGTTATGTAAAGAGTTAACCCTTTACCCAACGTAACGCCAAAACCGGCCAGCGCTTTTCTCAAAACTCACCAATTAATTTTCTTTATTTTTTTCCTTTTTTGTCTCAAAAACATAGGTTATGACCCCTCATTGGAACGCGCTCGTCGAGCTGCTCGTTCCAACGAGGGGTCATAACCTATGTTTTTGAGACAAAAAATGAAAAAAAAATAGTTATTCAAGAATTTGTTTTTCAAGTGTCGTCTGCTTTTCATGTTAGGTAAAAGGTTAAAAAAAGACAGAGAACTGGGAAAAGAAATTAAAAATAAGATGAGGTCATTGTTCAGGCCCAATTATATTTTGTTGACAATACTCTCGTTCATTCTGCAGAATGTCTCAGGGGGCCAGCACCAAAGGTTTGTGTACCGAAACGGAGTCGCGCCGAGTTGACGCTTTACGCCGCGGGAACTCGCGCCGAACTGTCGTGCGACTAAAAGTCTGCTCTTCGTTTTATCAGAGATGAGAGGAAAACTTGTATTATAATAGTGAAGCCGGAGAGTGAGAACGACAGATTGTAAAAATTTTGTTTCTTAATGTTCGGATATAGAAAAGATGGTAAATAAAATCTGTGACTGGACTGTCCAATGGATAGGCCTGTACCAGAACCTGTAATCGGCTTTTAAAAAGCTTTCACAAAATCGATGCCGAGATCTGTGGGTATTGATAAAACAAATTTAATATTTAGGTTGTTTTAGGGGGCGCGGTGGCTCAGTAGGTAGAGGTGCAGGCAGCAACCCAAGATGTCCTCGGTTCGAATCCTACCTGCGACAACCGCGTTGTGTCCTTGGGCAAGACACTTTCCCCCATTATCCACGTGGGGGCACGCTGGCGTTGTGTACTAAGGCGTACTGCACGTCGATGGTGCACCTGTCTTTAACCAATGCTAACCCTGCTTGTGTGGAGTTATTATGTTGCGGAGTTGGCAGTTACTCGCCGTTGCTCGATGGTTCTCTCCGGATACTCCGGCTTCGTCCACCCGTAAAACTATCGTGGTCATGATTAACCAATGTGCAGAAATATGTGACCTTAAACACCAATAAATAAATAAATAAATAAATAAATAAATAAATAAATAGTGTGTTTTAATTGCCGCTTTGGTTCATCTCAGTGTGCCCACTTCAGCCCTGCATATGCCAAAGACGTTGAAAGTTTTTTTTAACCCTCTGCACACTGTTATCAAAATACCCAAATTTCAGGTTGAAGATTTTCCCCTTGATGCCACAAGAAATGTAATCTATTCAATCTTGTTTCATTCTCATTGAGCTCTGTCAAACAAGACTGAATTGGTTAAATTCCTAGTTGCATGATGGGAAAAATGTCTATTTGAAATTTCTGTATATTGATAGTGTGCAGAAGGTTAATAAAGCCGAAGTTATGGTAGCCCTCAAAGGTTTTAATGATATCGAAAATGCATGTACATGTATGATAGCCCTCAAATAGTCGCTCTTACCACACTTGCATTGTGGTGAGATAAAACGTAGGCCCAAGTATCATCTTTAGAAAATCCTCTTAACCCTTAACAAAGTAACGTTCGTTTCCCGTCAGGTCTATAAACAAAAATCACAATTCAGAGTTTATCATGCTTTACAACTTTTGCCCCGAAAAAGGGCTTACCCCCCCCCCCCCCCCCCCCTCACATTGGAACAAGTTCGCTCCAATGAGGGGTCATTTCCCAAGTTTTGTTGGCAAAAATTGAAAATCATTAGTTATTCAAGACCTTTTTAAGGGTTAATGATTTTATAATAGAAGGAAAGATTATAGAAAAGTAAGAATACAGAAAGAGGTTGTAATTCTTATCTTTTATTTTCTTGTATGCATGAATACGAATATTCCTCAGTTTAGCAGCAAAAATAAGAAAAAGGAGACTTTTTTCAACCACTACGAAGAGTGATAATACAAATTATCATATCCTGCTTCACCGTTTTATGGCAACTTTTCCTTATAGCATTTATTCCATGACCAGGGAAGTCCGAAACCAAGGACAGAATGGGTGAAAACTGCAGAAGACAGGCAGGTACTCGGGAGAGCATGAGAAAGGTTAACACGAAAGAGCCTGAAAATAAGTGTGAATTTATTCAAAATCGCATACTGCTCGAACTTCAGGTCATACAGGCAGACGACACTAAGATACAGCTGCTCGGATTTTGCGACTTTCCTCGCTCACAAGTGCCAGAGCACCTTCGAGAAAACTCCAGTTCAGACTCCCAGGTGTTACCCTCTTTCGCTGGGAGGGGGGTCCAGGAACAGTTGTTATGCGCCCCGAGTGTGGCAGTAGTTAGGATCTCTGAGTCTGGCGCTGTTGCGGTAGATGAATGTAGTTACTGGTATCAGATTAAGAAAACTTTGGGAAGGCACCTTCTAGCCCCCCCCCCCCCCGCCCCCCACCCACCCACCCCACCCCGCTCCTGTCAGAGGGCAAGGAACTCCTGCCAGCTCTTGTTATTATCCCTGGTTAACTTTTGCACTGAAAAGTTATAAAAATCAGATAGGGTCAGTTGTCGGTATAAATATAAATATATGTATAAAATATGCCTGTTCCCGTTTTAATTAACCAATTAAAGGTAAGAAAGATAAAATAGAATTTCATTTCGAAAAAATAATTCAGGAGTCTCTGTGTACATTTGTTTCAAAACACCAAACAGCTGAGAGACATACGCGTGATCACGTGACCACTTGTGTTCAATTTACACCTGTTGATTGAAAACTAATTTAATGATCAAAGATAATAATTTACATGTTTTTAAAGTTGACTAATTTACTAGCGACAGTATAACTGGGTCAAACTTACCAAATCAGAGATCACTTAATCCGATTAAACAACATTTTAATAATCCAGGTGAAATTTGCGAATACAGGTAAGGGGTCTTCGTAAAGTTACGAGTTTTCGTAGTACTTTGAAACTCGCGTTTACCTTTGGGCAATCAGCCAATCTGAGCGCGTCATAAGAATAAACAATCCCACAATTCCTCTCGGGTCCAATGAATGCTTTTCATTTTCCAGAAGCTGTTGACCCGAAAAGCTGCATCGGCGAGGGGATTTGACAAACATCACGTGCTTGTCCCACCTGTCACTCAATACCTGTCGTTGAGTCTTGGTTGTTTTCAGCGGGACGATTGGTCGCAGTTCGGAGACAGCAAATGAGAGCCACCTGCTTCACAATTTTATTATTTGGGTCTGAATTGTCTGGAGGACAAAATAAGTGTGAAGTGTTTAGAGTATCTGCTGAAAACATCTTTTCAGACACAATTAAAAATAAATTAACACTTTTTGTTGTTCCTTATGTGAAACGCTTTTGGCACAGAGAAGGCGTTGGGGAAAATGTGTTTTTTCGACATTCTTCATGTTGTCCCGGGGGGGGGGGGGGGGGGGGCAACGACGTCAGTACATCGGAGATTGAAGATGGGGCGACAGCTTTTTAAGGACCTATATAAGTAATGGAATTTTGTTTATTTTAAAATTCTCACCTCTGATATTCCTTAAATTCAGATTAAATATACACAAATTATACATCAAAATGAAGGTGGGGATGCATAGAACACGAAACACATATGTAATCAACTCATAGAGTCGACTGTAGGCACCACTGGTTCCTGGAAGTCTGCTACCGTATTCGCACCAGAACTGATAATCAAATAATATTTCATCAGAACAACTTGTGGCCAAATGTGCTTTATATATCCAAGAACAAAGCTAGGCATTCAAAACACTTTCGAATACAGCGATAGGACTGCATTTGGGAAAAGGACAACACTGTCTGCATTTTTTACTGAAGATGGTTTCCATGCTCGACAGACATGCACAAATCACTCCTTACCACGAATTTCCATCGAAAAACAAAATGGCAATTCCAAGAAATTTCAACAGGTATCATGATACCTTGCACTGAATATGGCAACTGTACAATCTCTATCTAATAACAGTATACTGTATGAAGGCGATCCTTTTCATTATTTGATTTTAGACGGCGTTGTTTTTACATGCTTTTTCTGTCCGATGACGTCGACCGGAAATCGAAAGTATACTCATACGTAAACAAAAGCAAAGGCTTTGGAATTCTCCCCAATGCAGCTCTGTCGCCGTGTTTTGAAGAATTTTTATCCCCTAGCTTTGTTCTTGGATATGTAAAGCACATTTGGCCACAAGTTGTTTTTGTGAAATATTATTAAATTATCAGTTCTGGTGCGAATACGGCAGCAGACTTCCAGGAACCAGTGGTGCCCACAGTCGACTCTATGAGTTGATTAATCATGTGTTTCGTGATCTGTGCATTCCAGCCTTCATTTTGATGTACATTTTGTGTATATTTAACCTGAATTGAAGGAATATCAGAGGTGAGAATTTTCAAAATAAACAAAATTTCATTACTTATATAGGCCCTTAAGATAAACAGGAATGAGCCCAGGTACATGATTCCTCAGATTTATAGCCCTTAAGCTGAAATGGATGTAATTCCACATCATGGCTGAATAAATGTATTACGATGTCGTGTACAGTACAGACAGGGAACGTATTGGGAGAGAAGGATGATCGCCTTCTTTTCGACCTGAAATAGTATTTTGAGAGGTTTACCTAATGCCCGGATTATGGATACATCTTCACACGGTGCATCAAAGTAAGTTTAGTAACCCTTGTCTACCCCATCAGGGGTGGCGCCAGGGGGGTGTAGGATTTTAATGAAGCTCACAATGAAGGAGGCAGTTTCCGCGATGGAGAGGGGAAGGGGCAGACTTCTCCGAAAGTGGTCCACTATGTATCCTGTGGCGCGGATGGCCGTTAAATTGAGACATGGCTTCTCAGTGGTTACTGAGTGTTGCAAGTTTGCAGGTAATAAGACATTCAAACTAACATTAGGTACCGTCTCCAGATGAGATAGTGAGCGCTTTGAAAGTGCCCCAAAGACTATTATTATCCTCGAATGGGGAGGGGTGGCGGTCATCTCAATCCAGAGGAGGGGGGGGGGGGGGTATTTGATCCAGGCACGAGGCTTGCCGAGTGTCCTGGTAATATCTTTTCCCGAGTGTGAGATTTACCAATCTCACCCACATCACTCGAGGATGATTTTTCTCCCACCACATCCAATATTACGTCATCGAAATCAAACTACTGCTAGTCCGATGAAAATTTACCGTTCTGCCGATTTATTGTGGGGAAAAATGACCCATTATTTTTTATTTTTAAATTTATTTGCTTATTTATTCAGACTTAGTGACACTTTCGAGATCTAGGGCCATCTTGTATCGGACATTTTTGTGGGTGGGAAGCCGGAGTACCCGAAGAGAACCACCGAGCAGCGGCGACTGCCCAACGTATACTTGCTATACACACAAGCAGGGTTAGCATTGATTGGAGGTAAGAGCACCATCAATGTGCAGTATGCCATAGTACACAGCGCCACCGTGCCCCTGAGTGCACTATCTGGTGATTAAGTGCAGCTACCGCTGGTGGGGATGGAACCATGGACCTTTCTGTTTCACGTACGATGCTCTAACCACTGAGCCACCTTGCCCACTATTTTTAAATAACTTGGCATGAATTGTGTTATTTTTTTATGTCTGAGAACGAATAGGGATTGAAATACATAGGGAATAAATAGAACAAACGGGCAAGAAAACTCACCCATGACAAAAATAATCTTCTTCTTTTCGATTGGAACCTGAGAAGGCATTTACCTAGCTAGCTGACATGCAGGGGCTATGTGAAATAATGGTGCCCTGTGTGAGATGATATAGGGATACTTATAATGCGTCCCATCCGATTTAAAACCCTTTACCCAACGCACATGATACCAAAATGTATTATTTTAATTATTGTGTGTTTTTTTTTAAATTTAAAAAAATAATTTTAACAAAAGCATATCAGGTGCCCCTCATTGGAACCAGCTCGTTCCAATGGGGGGGGGGGGGGGGGGGGGGGGGGGGGAGCACATGCTATGGTTTCGTTGAAATTTTTGAGAGAAAAAACTGCCTAATTTGTAAATTACGTGAGCTTATGTGGCCGACTCGTTATAGGTAAAGGGTTAAGTTGGTAAGCCGTGTCGAGGATCCTAATGATGGTCACTTTAAGGTCAATTTATATCAAAATTGGTATTAATAACATTTAGAATTTGCTGCAGGCGACTGAACATATAAAGTCGATTCAAGAAGGGGATGTGCTCTGATTTTCTTCTCAAACGCAATTAGTGATTTTGAGCCCCTTTTCCGCTTGTATCAAGTCTGCAGTGGCCTATGAGATACTTACATTCATACAGTAAATATAAAAGACTCTTCAATTTAATGTCAGATTAACGCTTAATTAGAAATTTTATGAATCAATTACTGTATACTATTTAAATAATACCAGACTTTTAAATTTATAGCCGGTTAAAGTTGTATAAACTGGTGATATACTCCAAATAGTCATTTTGTTGCGGTTGTGGAAGAGGTGGTACTCGAGTAATGCTGTGTGGAACTAGCTCATTGATGCATTTTCTCATGGCCTCATCTTATGAAAAAGAGGTTAAACAAGCATGTATTGGCAAGGAATCCCCACTCGAAACGTGGTCATCCCCACACACATCTCCGAGAAAATTTTGCAAAATTCAGTGCTTTAAGAGGGAATCCAAGGCATTTGTAGCGTGTGTAGCCCCTATATTGGCGTGTGTAGCCCCTATATGGCGACAATTGTGGGGCTCTCTGTTGAGTGAAACTTGCACTGGTCCAATTTATTTTTTTGTTTTTTTTTTGGGGGGGAAGGGGGTTGGGAGACCAAGGCCCCAGCTCCCCCCCCACAGCTACGCCACTGCTACATACCCCATTTGGTTTAAGCAATATTTATTTCCAATAACAGTAGGCTGCAGGTCCTCGGTTCGAATCCCACCTGTGTCCTTGGGCAAGACACTTAATCCCAATTGCCCACGTGGGGGCACGGTGGCGTTGTGCACTAAGGCGTACTGTAACTCGATGGTGCACTTGTCTTCAACCAATGCTAACCCTGCTTGTGTGGAGTTAATACGTTGGGGAGTCTGACAGTTTCTCGCCGCTGCTCGGTGTTATCTCCGGTTACTCCGGGTTCCACCACCCGTAAACTGTCCGACACGAGGTGACCCTCACTGTTGAAAGTGTCGTTAAACCCCAATACATAAATAAATAAATAATTTCAAAAACAAAAGAGAACAAATCGCATTAATATTTATAAATCGATAAAAAGGAAATGGATTCATCGGGAAGCTAAAATGTTTATGCAAGGCTGTCTCCATAGAATAATATACTACTCAAAGTTTGCTAAGCACCAAGTATATCCAACTACCTGTTTTACGTTTTAGTTGAAATAATGTTATGAAAAGTGTATATATTTTATATTTAATTATATCTCTAATGATTTAAGCACAGAAATTAAGATTTTGTTTGTGTTTGTCATTATTTTTTAGCTTTTGAATACGATAACCATGGAAAATGGATATGATTGGTAAAAGAGGAAATTTTTCAAATTTGCCAGAAAGTTGAAGGAGCGAACTGATATAGGTTCAGTATCGAGTATGATACCCATTATTGTTAATTACAGCTTGACAACGCTTTCTCATGCTCCCAATCAGGTTCCAGATGGTCCTTTGTGGGATGTTGTTCCATTCTTGGACCAGCAGGGCACCAAGCTCCTGGACACTTCTTGGTTGGACTGGACGGACTGAAATTGCAAGCTGCAACTCATTCAAGACACATGTGATTGGAATGAGGTCAGGGGATCTTGCTGGCCAGTCCATACGCTCAACCCCCTTCCTCTGTCGGTAGTCCCAGACAGCATGGGCAACATGAGGGCGGACATTATCGTACATCAGAATGAATCTTTCGCCCACTGCACCTGCATACAATCTGACGTGGACATCCTGGATCTCATCAATATACCGCTGTGCAGTCAATGTACCGCGGTCAATGACACAGAGCTCTGTTCGTCCATCCCAGCTGATGCCGCCCCAGACCATTATTGACCCTCCACCATAGCGGCCATGCTCAGCAATGTTGGCTGCATGGAATCGCTCTCCTGGTCTTATACATACCCTAGAACGCCTATCTGTTTTGTCTTAGCAGTACCTTGACTCATCTGTAAAAAGGACAGGTCGTCAATCTTCTCTGGTCCATCGAACGTGATCCATTGCCCATTCATATCGCGCCTGGCGGTGGTTCTGAGAGAGCTGAATGCAAATACATGGTCTTCTCGACCGGAGACCACCTTCGTGCAACCTTGCCCGGATAGTCTGCGTCGAAACATTTACCCCGGATGCATTCTGAAGGTCACTGCGAAGCTGGGTTGCTGTGTCAAAGCGGTTCCTACGGGCCTGAATGATCAAAAACCGGTCTTCAGCTGCAGATGTTGCCCTGTCTCTGCCACCACCATGTCATCTGATTGGTGTGCCATACTGCTGAAATCTTGCCCAGGCTCTGGTGCTCACCGTATGGTGCACACCAAGGGCTTCACCAACCTGACGATGGGTAGACCCTTGTTCCACCATCCCTACAGCCCACCACATTTCTGCTTCAGACAAATGTCTTCTTACATTTGCATTCGCCATAGTCAATCATTAAATCACAAGGGTTTGTATTGAAATGAAGACTGAATACCCTACACATCTCATGTACATGTAGACAGTACACAAAAACATTCATGGAAATCAAGGGGTACATGCTTTCCATGACTATCACGAAAAGTCTGCCTGTCAAGAGAGATAATGTAAACACTGGAGACCATCTCAATACATTCCTCAATCATATCCACCAAAAATATCGCAAATGTATCACTAGAAAATTTCACAATGATGTGTCAAATATGTGGTGCTTAGCAAACTTTGAGTTGTATATATCGCATTTGGTAAAACCAGCAGTATTTGTTATCTAGCCATTAGTTAATAAATGTATTTAGTCATCTGAAATAAAGAGTAGTGGAATTAAAATATATCCCCGTAGGAACCCCCGGAAGTGAAGCAGTGTTTGTTTACTGTGGTAAACATGCTTTGCGATACTAGTAAAACAGGACCCAGTCACCAATGTTGGGGTGGAAGTCCTCTAAAATGGGCAACATTGGTATAAACGATTGACTAAGGTGCGCCAATTGATAACGATTCACAGGAGACCCGCGCCGGACTTACAGATGTATACTCGCGGTACGATATTATCTGCGGTGTAGTGGGTGCCCATGTGTTATCGCGGATACACTCTAAAATCAGTTGGGTTGAAAATCAACCCAAATCAACCCAACTGGTTTCATATTCAATAAATCCAGTTGATTTGGATTGATTTTTAACCCAATTGATTTTAGCGTGTAAACTGTTTCCCCCGATCTCGACTCTTGTGGGAAAATGGGCTACAATAGGAAGGGCGCTGGGTGGATACCCTCCCTTGGATCCGCCCATGCTCTCGGTGGAACTTGCCGGTTTGTAACGGGTAAAGAAAATGTTCAATCTAAATTAACCCTTTGAACACCAGAGGCCGCTTTACCGGCCCAGGGACATGGTACGCCATACTTTCATTAAGTAGAATGCCTGCTAAGTTAAGGTTGGGGAAGACCAATCAATATTTTCAACGTGCAGCCCTAAGGCTGCACGTTGAAAATATTGATTGGTGTACCCCCAAATAATGAATATGGACTCTTCTAATTACTGCATATGAACTGACATGGAAGATATCTTCCATGTCAGTTCATATGCAGTAATTGATTGGTGTACCCCCAAATAATGAATATGGACTCTTCTAATTACTGCATATGAACTGACATGGAAGATACCACTAGGGTTCAAAGAGTTAATACAGCACTGGATCACTTTTATGACATAGGCGCCCGGCTCGGTAGATAGCTTCCAGCATACAAGAAAATAAAAGAATTTTTTTTTTTAAATCAAATGTATTTTAACTCTACGTTTAATGTTTAAAATGAGTAATTATCCACCCGACTGTTGGTCTGTGAACAAGATATAAATGTCCGCTTATTTAATCGTTCGCGCCAAAATGGGTGGCCGCAGGGTGTTCATAATTATATAGTACTGAGGTTAGTTGTGAGACGCCCCAAAATCAAACCTGTTTGAATTCAAAAGGTCAATGTGGTATTTATATTATATGTTCAGACGTTAACCCCGACAGCTGTAAACGTAAAATGTGCAGGAATGGTCCTAAACTCGACATTGATTAACTGACAAAGATATCTGACATAATGTGATTAACGTAATAATATCAGAGGCGGTGGAGAGGAGTGCGGTGGCTCAGTGGTTACGGCATTGGACTTCAAGCAAGGCTCTTAATCCCGATTGCCCACGTGGTGGTAAGGTGGCGCTGTGTACTAAGGCGTACTGCAAGTCGAGGGTGCATTTGTCTTCAACCAATGCTAACCCTACTTGTGTGGGGTTAGTACGTTGGTGTCACTTGGGGAGTCTGACAGTTGCTCGCTGCTGTTCAATGATTCTTTCCGGGTACTTCGGTTTCCTCCACTCGTTAAACTGTCCGACACGAGGTGGCCTTTGCCGTTGAAAGTTTCGTTAAAACCCAATTAATAA
This sequence comes from Pictodentalium vernedei, assembly GCA_031216915.1. Taxonomy (NCBI): domain Eukaryota; kingdom Metazoa; phylum Mollusca; class Scaphopoda; order Dentaliida; family Dentaliidae; genus Pictodentalium; species Pictodentalium vernedei. Next base: position 556,961,822 of record CM062297.1, read on the forward strand.
ATCAGAAGGGACGGAACCGGGGGACACAGGGGACACGTGTCGTTCCACTTTTTTCCTCAGACGTGTTGCGTGGTTACACAGTTAGTTAAATGGGCGCATGCAAACGTGTTAATGTACATGTCAGGCATTCCTGTAATGTATTATTATCAAATCCAAACATTTGGCCAAAGAATCCCACCTTCGGTCCATTTCTTCCAGCTTGCAATCGGGTTGGAAGATGATTGGAGTAGAAGAAATGTATAGGGTTGTGGGTTACAGTACACTAAAAGATTGCATTGGCGACCGTGATAACCTTTTTCTCTCTCCTCAGCTCATCAAGCCCATTTGGAGCGAAACAATCCTCATTCCATTTAGTATATCATCTCATTAAAACAATGCACTGGAGAAAAATATATGTTACTGTGTGATTTCTGCATTTAAATTTGAGGTTTCCTCAACTACGTCCAGATTCGCATTGAATTGACAAGACATATTTTTACTTGTCCCCCAGTCTATTTTTTCAACTCTCACATTTTGGAGACCAACGCCAGTGCAAAAGTTTTTTTCCAAAACAGACCCTTTAATATTTTTATTGAGGGTTCCAAACTCTAAAGATATTGGCCCAATCAACTAATCCCTAAGATTTTATGGTCTATTAAATGTTGAGGTAAAATCCTAGGGGCGGTTTTTGCCTTTATATTGTGTATTTTAACCTGTGCCCCCACCGTGGCATGTTCATCTGAGCGAGAGAGTACACAGTGTGTCACGATACATTTACCTAAATAAATGTAATTGTAATTTTTCACCCACTGGGCCGAACCATGGTAGCTTTGAAAAGTTGTGCCCCTCCACTTTTATCGAGCTTCTGCTGCCTCTGAATAATATTGCATGATATTGAAGTACTACTGCTGTCTTCTATACTGCAGGCCTTGTTGCGAATTCCGATAATGGTTTTAAGCCAGAATAAAATGTTTGTACTGTAATATACACTTTCATTATCAGAAGCGCCATTGGCTTCTTCACAATTTAGGAGATACTCTTTAACAAAATCTCCCCTGGACAAAATCTGACAAAAGTCATGTCTCATTTGGAGGGAGGGTGTGGGGGGGGGGGGGGGTACGTTCGGGTGGAATTTTCTATCAAGTTCAACTATCTGCCCAACATTTTACAAACTCGGGCAAGATGAATTTGTATTTTCTACTTTCAGGGACGCATGAAGCATTTTCGAATTGAGGGTGTTGTTTGGGGTGAGGGGGCGGCTATTCAAGGGCACCCACACACTGGTATATATCTGTCCTGAAATCTTCCCTGCTTCATTTTTCAGCGTCCGTAAGGAGGAGACTGTGTAGGCAGGTGGACAGAAGATCTGGAAAGAGAAGCGGGACTCCTTGCAAAGGAAAGGAAAAATGGCAAACGGAGCGGTGTAGGTAACATGATCAGCTAATAGCCACGTTGGAAGCCGTGGTAATGTGGCGAGAACTCTACCGTGGACTGCCCTCCTGCAGCAAACCGGCAACTCCACCAGCGAAGAAAAAGAAGAAACGCTGTTGCCTTTCCTGCATCCTTGACACATTTGCTTCCTTTTAACGTAGCATTTAGAATATTAATAAAAGTCATTTGTGATGCAATGAGTTGGACAAGCCCACATCGTCCCAGCGATCCTTGAGTCTATGATAGGAAAGAACGAAGGTCCATAAAGAGTCAAAGTCGGTGAATGTACTCCAGTTGAATACTTCCTCTGAACACGCCCACACCACTCGCAACCATTTGTCGCCACAACAGCCATGCACGTGTCACCATGAAAATCCAAGATTGTGGCCTGCATCAAATTTTTCTTTTAATTGGAGTTTAACGACAGTTTCAACAGCTGAGGTCACGTCGTGTAGGAGGGTTTTACTGGTGGAGGAAGCCGAAGTATCCGGAGAGAACCACCAAGCATCTCCGAGCAACTGTCAGACTCCTCAACGTACTAACTTCGTACAAGCAGTGTTACAATTGGTTGAAGTCAAGTGCACCATTGATGTGCAGTGCGCCTTAGTACACAAAGCCACAGCCCCCACCCCCACCCCCAAGTAGGCAATCGAGATCAAGTGCCTTGCCCAAGAACACAACGCAGTTATCACTGGTGGGATCGAACTGTGGACCTTTCGGTTTGAAGTTCAATGCTATAACCACAGAGCCATCGCCCCCCCCCCCCCCTTGCATCCAACAAAATTGTAAACGGAAACTCATGTCACCATAACAACACGCTCTGTGAAAGCGCCCTACAACGCATAGCACCATATTCATGACATACAGCATGGGGCGAACGCATCTTATCACGGCTACACACGTGACGGCACTGGTCAGGTGGCGTCAAGGGCTGGAGCGAGGTCAGTGCAGCCCATGTTGGGGGAGAGCTAGTCCCACCCCGTCGGAGATGTCGCCTTCTTCGTTGTGGGCTTATCGGGGTACACCCTACTCCCCCTGTCAAGGAACACAACTCCCTAGTCGGCCAGTTACTGGCTCCACCAGTGCGTCACTTACGAGGTCCTATATCGAGGTCCACAAATATGGAATAATTTGTTCCTGACATACCCCTTTTGTTCAACCGTGAGCTCGACTCTCCTAACCAGCAAAGGAACCACACCAAATCGAATGAGAGGCATTGAAAACCAAGTGAACAAAGGGTGAAGGGAGACAACTGTTCCATCCTGTAAGATGTTTTAAAAAATCGGCCTAAACGGGAGGGGAGTCTCAGCAGGTCAAAATGTGTTTTTTCAGAGCATATAATTTCTTTGGTAACCTACACAAATCCCCCCTGACAATAATCTCCCCCCCCCCCCACCCCCAATCATTTTCACACAATGAGCAAAAATCACCCCATTTTTTTCAGGTGAACAAAAATCCCTCCCAACATAATTTCAGGTGAACAAAAATCACCCCCCCCCTTTAATTTGTAAGCAGTAATTTTTAAAACCTTACAAAAATCCCCCAAAGCAATTAACAGTTTTGCAGTTCATGTAATTAACCCTTTACCTAAAACGAAAAAGCAGACGAAACTTGCAAACAAAATTCTTAAATAACTATTTTTTTCATTTTTTGTCTCAAAACATAGGTTATGACCCCTCTTTGGAACGAGCCCGACGAGACAAAAAATGAAAAAAAATAATGAAAATTAATTGACGATTTTTGTGAATATTGCTGACCGTTTTGGGTTGTTACGTTGGGTAAAGGGTTAATACATTTTATGTAATTTATACAGTTTAAAAAATTATAAGCTGCATTTCCGATTTCCTTTTATCCCTAAACTGCACGTTGTTTATACGGGTTCTCCTTGTTTGCAGTTTATTTAATAAATACAGTTTATTTAATTCATACAGTTTTAAAAAAAACATGTAAGAGGTATATAAAATGCAGTTCCAGATAGGCACTGAATTTCAAAAATGGAGTTCATTGTGAGTAATAAGGGATCTAAAAAACTGTGCTATGAAGGCCATTCTTATACCAAAAAACGTGAACATAAAACTACCACCCGATAGGAGTGCTGCAAAAAAGGAAGTAAAAATGTAATGGTGCCTTGGTGACAAATCTTGGAAACCAAAGGGGAGAAGAAAAGTACTCTTATGCACCAACGGAAACTAAAAACTTTATGTGAACAGTTCGTGTCAGGTGAAAAGTCACTTGCACAGTCCTTGCATGTTATGGGTGAGTGTATCGGAATACATTAACCCTTTACCCAAGGCAGACGATATCAAAATTTATTATTTTAAATATCAGTTTTCAAATTTTTCAAAAAATTTCAACAAAACCATATCATGTGACCCCTCGTTGGAACGAGCTCGTTCCAACGAGGGGTCACATGATATGGTTTTGTTGATATTTTTTGAAAAATAATATTTTTTCAGCTGCTGAATTTGCATATTACGCGGGCGGATGCGGGTGATTCGTTAGGTAAAGGGTTAAATGATTATAAATGAACATAACTGTCTTGAGAAACATTTATTGATGCATCTTTTCTGGTAAACAGTGATGAGTGTTTATGTGATTTGCAAATTAAATATATTTTAAGTCCTCTTTTTATACGCCGGTTTGAAAAGGGGTGGGGGGGGGGGGGCATTTTGTACTGCTTTTGGAACAATGGGAGGATTTTTGTACTACTTTCAAAAACTGAGAGGGGGGGGGGGGATTTTTGCTCATTGTGTAAAAATGATTTGGGGGGGGGGGGGGGATTTTTGTAGGGTGGATTTTATTCCACATTCAATTTCTTTTCTTATGTATATTTATGACTAAGTTTGACTCGCTCGGAATTAAATAAATCAACCCCAATGCCCAGTATTAAGCAATGTCAATGGATTTCACCCGTATATTGCTGTAAAATCTGACTGAATTCCACTAGTTTTGAGACAGGGGTGGATGATTGATGGAACGCGGAAAGAATGTGCAGAACATTTTGTTGAGAATGCACATGCAGTTGGTAATAGCCTTTGTTTTGTTTTTTTGTTGTTTTTTTTTTTAATCTTTTGTCTCATTACAACAGCATGACATTCACAGAATGTTAAATAAACTAAACACCACTTCTGGCGACTTGATCCGCTATGGTTTTACTGTGGCATTGACCCTATTTTGCCATCTCTACAAAAGATGTCATCCGTATTTTTACCATGTTTTCGAACAAGGACACAGATGCCTTCACAAGCGCCGACATAGGTAAGGCCACGATATTTTGGGATAGTCGAGGGGTTATTCATATAGATTATCTGCCACATGGAACAATGAACGGTGAATATTATGTCAACTTATTGAGCAAGACGCAACAGTCCATCAAGGAGAAGCGTCGTGGCAAAATCAGACACGGAGTTCTTCTTCATCTGGACAATGCACCATTTCACACTAGTCGTGCTGTAGTGGCAGCTGTCCAAGAATGTGGCTTTGAAATCCTGCCTCACCTACCTTATTCTCCAGACTTGGCACCAAGTGACTACAATCTCTTTCCAAAATTGAAGAAACACTTACGTGATCAAAGATTTCAAGGTGACGAGAAACTTACTGCTGCTGTGGATGCTTGGCTACACTGCAAAAAATATAGGTTCTCTTTAGAACCAAAATTGATTCTAATCTTGTCCCTGAGATGGAACCAGTTCTGTTTAAACAGTATTTATTTCAAATCAAGTAAATTTACCAAGATTAGCATTCAATTTTAACAGAATATTACACGAACTGAAGTAGATTCAGCAGTAAACTTGGAGCTTATTCAACGCAGTCGCCAAACATTTTCGAACAAAGGAGATATGAACAGTTGGCATATCTGACCAGTTTGGGTTCTATACAGAACGAAAACTGGTTCGATATGCCAACTGTTCATATCTCCTTTGCTTAATAATGATTTGAGACAACCTCGTATAAGCTCTAAACTTACGACTGAAACCCCCTCAATTTATGCTTAATTCTGTTAATATTTAATATTAATCTTTATAAATTTATTTGATTTGAATTAAATACTGTTTAAACAGAACTGGTTTCATCTCAGGGACAAGATTAGAACCAGTTTTGGTTCTAAAGAGAACCTATATTTTTTGCAGGGTACAGGACGTAGATATTGACTTCTATACAGAAGCGGCACCAACGACTGGCAGACCAGGTGGAACAAGTGTATTGAATTACAAGTGAACTATGTTGAAAAATAAATATGTTCTGCACCGATATTCCAGCTTTATTTATGTAAGGCTCAAAACTTTTTGACATCCCCTCGTAAATGTGGGATCTCCATGAAATCTTACATGCTTGTTCATTATGGCATGCTCTTTCAAGCACATAAGAGATGATGCCCACACATTCTGATAGTGAGTTGTGGCCCTTTTTTATTAATTAAATTCTCTGTCCCACTCAACTTGGATAATGCCACATTGGGCGATATGCGATGGGGTGGGGGTATACCCAGGGCAGTTGCTAAATTCTAACCCTGCTTGTGTGGAGTTGGTATGTTGGAGAGCTGACAGTTGCTCAGTGGTTCTCTCCGGGTACTCCGGCTTCCCCCACCCGTAAAACTGTCGTGGTCATGATTAGACATTGTGCAGAGATATGTTAAACACCAATCAATAAATAAAATAACGAAACCTTCAACATCCAGGTTCATGCACATTGTGTCTGACAGTTTTACATGTTGAGGAAGCCGGAGTAACTGGAGAGAACCATTGAGCAGCGGCGAGTAACTGCCAGTCTCTGCAGCTTACTAATTTTACACAAGCAGAGTTAGCTGCGGTTTATCCTTTACCCAACGCAGACGGAATAAAAAATTATTATTTTAATTACTATTTTTTTAAATTAAAAAAAAAATTTCCAACAAAACCATATCATGTGGACCCTCATTAGAACGATCCCGATTAGCTCGTTCCAATGAGGGATCACATGATATGGTGGATGCGGGCGATTCGTTAGGTAAAGGGTTAAGGCAAGTACACTATTGACGTGTAGTACGTCTTAGTACACAGCACCACCGTGCCTCAGTATGGACAATCGGGATTAAGTGTCTTGCCCAAGGACAACGCAAATACCACTGTTCAGGATCGAACAACCGACCTATCGGTTTAACACCCAATGCTCTAACCACTGACTGAGCTATCGCGCTCCGCACAGAACAGGCACCACATCGTATAATCATGAGAAACCTGCCCGACACCTGTCAAATTATCTTGGCGTTGGTGTGTAATGGCGTCTTGGCAGCCAATGTGGTTAGGCAGATTCGGCGAAGCTAGTGGCATAGTGAGCAAATGTCGGGCTTTTTTTACCGACATATCTCATGATTAAGCGTCTTCACGGCGAGTTTGATAATTATAGAGTTGGCCTGTGTGCAAATTGGTTTCTCATTTGTTACAATACAAATAATCTTGTATATTTTCTGCAAATGTAAAAGCATTTAACTGTAATTGGTCAATGAATCATTCTTTCGACCGATGTAAAAGGAATGGAAGTCCGTAGGAACGTTAATCCCTCTGAACTATTATTCCGCGGAATTATAGTCCTGGGTGTAACATTTCTAGGAATAGTAGTCCGCCGGACTACTATTCCTAGAAATGTTAGACCTAGGACTATAATTCCGCGGAATAATAGTCCAGAGGGACTAATTTTCCTACGGACTTCCATTCCTGTTACACCGGCGCACATGTGTCCAAATTAGTGGAATTTAGTCACTATGTGGGGTGGGTGGGGGGTGGGGGGGAATGATTCAGGATGGTCAATTCAAAAGTTAGTGGACAGAAATAAAAAAAATAAAATAATGAATCTTGTTATTTGAGCAGAAAAAATAAAACTTTCTGGGGTATGTTGAAGTAGGAATTGATCCTTCAGAAGACAGGAAATTGCTCCTTTTAATGCCAAATTTTACAATTTTTCCATGCCGCCCGGCGCACATATGCTTGGCAAGATGCATCCAAATAAGTGAATGTTAGTCACTTGGGGGGAGGGGGAGGGGGAAGAAAATGATTCTCGATGGAAAAATGGTGGGATTATGTCCAGGTTGGGGAGGTGACCCCCTACATGTCCCCCCCCCCCCCCCCCCCCGATGCAAAACCCTGATTGCAGGCCCACCTTACATGAAAAGCAGGCGACACTTGCAAATAAAATTCTTGAATAAATAATTTTTTTCATTTTTTGTCTCAAAAACATAGGTTATGACCCCTCATTGGAACGAGCTCGACGAGCACGTTCCAAAGAGTTGTCATAACCTATGATTTTGAGACAAAAAATGAAAAAATAATGAAAATTAATAGGAGATTTTTTAGAATAGCGCTGGCCGGTTTGCGCCGTTACGCTGGGCAAAGGGTTAAAGTAACAAAAATGAGCGATAGTCTCACATATTGCAATTCCTCTCTGGGCCGCCTTAAACTACCCAGGCTGGTAGAGTTTGCCTTGTATAGCAGGGGTGGTTCGGTCTGGGACTCGTTCCGACTCTAGGTCGGTACCATGCTGGCTTTTTACGGTGGGATCCGGATCACTACTGGACACCCGCACAGGAGCGATAGCCGTATGCATCGGGTACGGTAATATCCGCGAGATAACACGGGTACTCTCTCCTCGGGAATGTACGACATGTGGTATCGTAAATAATGCCACGCCCACCATCTCGATGTTTGTAAAAAACGAGTTACAAAAAATAGGGGACCGTGTGCTGGTTCCACTGATTCTTCGTGTACATCCTTACCGATCTTTCCTTTTATTTTCAAATATCTTGATTTCTGTCAGAACTTTAAGGAGTGTCCTAATGTTCCATCCAAATATTCTTCGAATACTTTTTTTCACTATATTGAATAGACAATCCAACACCCGTTATAACTCAGAAATGTTTCAATAAAATCAGATATTTTCTATATGTAGCCATAAAAACATCGAGTTTAGTTTTATTCTTTGGGATTTTATCCAGGATAATGAATCATATTTTACAACGAGTGCAAAAATAGTCACAGACATTAGAACTCAATGCTTCGTTTTTCGGTGTATCAGCAAGGCCTTTATTGATTGCATTGGTCATACTATGAATCACTCAGCTGAGAATGGTCATGTTTCGTAACTTTTTAAAACTCAGTTGCACAGTCATTTTACAACCTATGAATCAAGACTTACCAACAGTTACTATTAAGTCCATAGAGTGGTCTATCACTCAGATAAGACGCATTCAAAAATCTTAAATTTAAATTCTGTTTGGAAAACTACATTACTGTCGAGTGTTTGTGGCTGCTATTCTTCTTTAATGCAACAACAACACAATACATTGTTAAGCGCAGTGTTAATTAATATTTGAGATTTAAATACGTTTGGTCGAGTGTTCAATTAAATACGCTCAATGTGTTTAATTAATGGTAATCTTCAGAAATAATGCTTTATTATCAAAGCTCCTTGGAGTACAGACCACCACTTTTTACATAATGGCAGGGACTGTATTGAACTGGACAAAAGGCCACTAAATGTGATTATTGTAATAACACATACATTTGTTAGTACTCTCTCTAGTCACGCTGAATGAAACAGTAATGCTTGTGTCCACCCCCTATGCGCCAAAACACCAGTATTTAATTGGATCCATAAGTCATGCAAACACGGGTGTAAATCATCATGGGAGGGAGGGGTACGTAGGGTACCACCAATTCTTTGCCGGAAGTTGGGCAGAGTGCCTAATAGTTGACTTGTTCACTGTCCTACGTCATAGTTGAAATGTGGATGCGGTAGCCGAGAGCGTAATAAAACCTCAGGGGTCAGGATAAGGAAGAGTCAGAGGGGATGAATGAAAGGTTTTTAAACCAGTTAGAGAAGTTAACAGCAGAGATTGCTGAGCTTAAAGAAGCTCTAAAGTCAAAAGATGCACAAATTGCAGATATGATTAGGAACTCCTTTGCTATGCCATCTCCACTATCTCCTGAATCCCCTGCTAAGGAGATCCAGGTTGTGGCGGAAATCCACTCTCTTTCAGCTGACAAAGCTGACAGCCCAACAGAGGTCCTAGCTGCCTCTGAAGGCATTTGGACTAGTGAGGAAAACACTAATAGACAAGTAGTAGAAATTAATAAAATCATTGTTGAGGAATCGATAAGTTCAGTAACCCAAGCATCAGAGGAGGACAGCAGTCCAAAGTCTTATGCTGAGGCTGCTCGAACTTGCGGAACCGATCAAAAGAATGCCTCTAGCGATCCAGCTGATCCTTTGGATACAAAAAGTTATAATCCTGACAAATTACTGTCACAAATGATGAATACCCAAGTCAGTGGAAAGGCCTCTAATCCGAGCAGCCAGCTAGTGGGGGATCTCCATCCGTTGGGAGTCTCAGCGATGAGAGCCCTAAGGGGGGGGGGGGGGGGTGGGCACCCAAAAAAGGAAACAAAAATATTATGATCCTGAATGTGAGCTACAGGAGGTGACGGGTGCTGACGGATTCTCCACTATGACCCCTAGACGGGTCAAAAAGTGCAGAAGCCTTCGGCATCTTCTTCCTTTCTCTAAACCTAATCAGAGCAATAATCATATTAATATTAATAATAACAATATCAACAACAATTCAAATGATAGCAATAACGGACACATGGTCACTAATTCCAACAACGCAAACGTCACGGTTAGAACATCTAGCCAGGTGACAGCAACACCGCTCATGAGCATGGATTTCTCCGCGGCTGTCAAGAGGACAATCGGTGCACCCATTGATAACCCATAAAAGAAGGGTAAACAGCCCCTACTCCCCTAAAGAAAAAGACATTACCCATTATTGTCGTGATGACCATGGTACATCCCGATACCCCCAAGGAAGCCATCACTCAGGGTGTACCGGAATGCAAATGGGAGAGATTCACCTCCAGAGACACGGGCAACTGCACATGGAAGCCGAAAGTGACCTGTCCGAACTGTGATGTTCAACAAAAAATAATTGCAAGCGGGGTCACCATCAATGGCAGGAGACGTGGCGGAGGAGTACAGGTCTACCCCTCCACCGATCCAATGCCACAAATGTAAAAAAAATGGGCATGTCGCTAACAAATGCAGGGGAAGTCTGACCTGCATGAAATGTGGAGGTTATCACCTCACCAAAGAATGTGGGTCAGACTCCCCCTCATGCCCAAACTGCAAATGGAACCACACTAGTAATTACCGCGGGTGTCCCCACTTCAAAAAAGTTAAAACTAACATTGAATTAAAAAACTTGAATTTAAAAAATCCCTATAATGCTTCTTCTCCCCACACAATTTGCCCCTTAGTCGCGGGAGCACTTTACTCTGTACTCAACAAACATGTCAGCTCTAATCTGTCTGACATCTGTCAAGATGTTAGCCGGTCAGCATCCCGGCTATTCAAAACCCAAACCTCTGAATCTTTAGACAAAGTCGCAATTAATATTAATATTAACTAAAGCCACCGCTTATCTTTAACCAAACACCGCGATTAAATATCAACCCCTATCATGGATAAATTACATTCAAATTCTCTTAATGTTCTGGTACCTCTACGCGGTGAGAGATAAACGATGGTGTCAATAGCACCACGGCGAAATCCAGAACGACCACATATGCTAATGGAGTCAGTAACTAACTTTCTAGATGGTGACGGCGATCAAAGGGTATGTACACAGGCTCTGCCACGCTCACGGAGCAACGGCAGCATGCCATCGTTGGAGCCCAGTTCTCCAACTTCCTCGACCGTTTTAGGTCCGACTAGCGGTCAAGAGGATGCCTCATTGATGGGGAACCATCAGTGGGAGGGTTCGCTCATTCCATCGGGATATCTACCGACACTAGAAATCTTTGATGGATTATTGTTCGTAGACGGAGCCAGGCTATCTTGGGACGCCTTCCCGAGCAATCTGGGGAGTGACATTGAGATCGAAGCAAGCATAGCGGAGATTGAGCCGGACAACGTGATACCAGTCCCCACGACACTGGTAATAGAGGATAGCGAGAAGGTCGTACACATCGACTATCCCACGAGAACCACGCACTGCATGCAATGCAAAGAATACTTCTCGAATCACGCAGGGCTGGATAAGCACTTATCCAAGCGACATCCACATCTCTTTCGACACTACCGCTGTTCGAAATGTCAGAAATTCTATGCACGTTATAGGCAAGTAGCATGCCACTTTGCTAAATGTCGACCTGGAAGAAAGAGACTCACAGTAGAGTCACCCGTTCGCACGGATCATGTAATTGAATCACCGCAGGAGGGGCCCTCCGGCGGCAGATGCCACTGAGACGGAGACTAGCATGCCTAGTCCGAAGCAAACGGAGACCATGGAGACGCAATGTGCACCTTCAGCGCCTACAGCCACAGTAAGCGCTCCCTGCGACCCACTCGCGGGAATCAGCGTGGGGCCGGAGCCGTTCAAATGCGCAGCCTGTGACAGGACCTTCAAATCCAAGAGCGGGCGATCGCAACACGAACGACACCAACATCCCGATCTGAGATATCAGAACAGGATTGTGGACATCCGGAGGGACGCTGAACACAAGAGAGCCTCCAGAAAGGCCACCAAGCTGGCAACAGCGGAGACGCAAACCACAGCCCCCAAGAAGGGGGTTTGGACAGATGAAGAGGTAGAACTGCTACGCAAGTTGGAAAAGCAGTTCGAGGGAGAGCGACACATAAACGTTTCCATAGCCAAGCTCTTGCCCGGCAAGACAAATATAAGCAGATATCGGACAAACGCCGCCAACTTACTGCTCAGGGCAGTTCGAGAGAGAGCGACACATAAACGTTTCCATAGCCAAGCTCTTGCCCGGCAAGACAAATATAAGCAGATATCGGACAAACGCCGCCAACTTACTGCTCAGGGCAAACCCAACGTGGAAAGTGTCGCCGACCCGCCTCAAGGCGCGCCCAGGGACATCCAGACAGAGGTAGACAAAGAGAATCCGCTGGAGGATTGGTTCCGTGACCCGTATGGCGAGAATCGCCGGGAACCAACAGCTACAAAGAGGATGAACCGATGATTTATGTGCAAAGCGCCGAGATTCTGACCAATGCATTGGAAGGAAAGGCAGTGGAGAATGAGTTGGATAAGCTTGTCGAGGAAATTGTTGGAAAGTGCGCCAAGAAACCCAAAGAGGCAGGGAAGGCGCCGGAAGGTGACAAACACACCGAGGCCACCAAGGCTCCTCCGAAAAGTAGGAGGCAGCAGAAGAAACCCTCGGAGTTCCGTCGCATCCAACAACTGTACAAAAACAAGCGGAAACAGCTCGCCAGCGAAATTCTGGAAGAGAAAGAAGAGGCCCCGAAATGTGAGATAGATCCCGATGTCGTCTACGAGACTTACGTAGGAAGATTCGGAGGAGTCTCACAAGAAGTCGACTTGTCAAGCTACCCCACGCCTAAGGGAGCATGCAACAACGCCATCTTCGCGCAGATCACCAAAGAGGAGGTTGAAAAGGCGGTAGTCAAGTCGAAAAAGGACTCTGCGGCTGGTCCGGATGGGATTATGATGGAAGGTTTGGAAGTCTTGGACCCAACCTTCGGCATAGTGACAAACGTCTTCAACACGTGGCTGTACACTGGTAAAGCCACGAAGAGTGTCAAAGCGAACAGATCGGCCTTGCTCCCCAAGAGCAAGGAAGGCCTGGATGACATTAACAATTGGAGACCGCTTACGATTTCAAGTGTGCTACTCAGGCTATATACGAACATATTAGCCAGAAGAATGACGGAGAACGTCCCTCTCAATAAGAGGGAAAGAGGTTTCATCCCGGCCCCGGGTGTACTGAAAACCAGTTCATTCTTCAGAGAATCATCAAACACGCAAAGAACCACCGCAAGCGGCTTTGCGTCGTGTTCCTAGACTTGGCAAAGGCATTTGACACTGTCAGCCACAAGCACATCACGGCTGCCCTACGTCGGTTCTAAGTAGATGATCACATGATAAATATTGTAAGCGACCTATACGAAGGAGCTACCACGAGCTTTCAAGTCTGCGGGAGAGACGCGGGAAATCAGCATGACAAAGGGAGTAAAGCAAGGCGACCCACTCTCACCCTTGCTGTTCAATATGGCTATGGACCCGATGTTAGAGGCAATAACATCCCACAAAAATGGCTACCAATGGGGCGATAGCAGTGACCGACAGTTCGAAGCCCTTTGTTATGCTGATGATAATGGCCTTCTGACGGAAACCACGGCTGAGATGCAGAAGAACCTGGACACGGTCCAGCTATTCTGCGACCGCACTGGAATGCGGCTAAATGTGAAAAAGTCTGCGGGCTTCGATGTTCGACCAGGAGCCAAGAACAGTTATGGGATTAATGACTTTGAGCCCAAGTGGCATGTAAACGGTGAGGAACTTCCACTGATCTTACCGTCTGACAGCATGCGATACCTCGGGGTACAGGTATCCAACTGGACGGGATATGTCAAGGCCAAATACTCCAAGAAGCTGGAGATGTGGTGCGAGAGAATTGGCACGGCACTACTCAAGCCGAGACAAAAGGTGGAAATGCTCAGACAGTATGCCCTATCGAGAGAATGACGTTCTACATGTCACAAGTTGACGTTCCGAAAACCCACCTACAGGAACTCGACGCAATCGTTCGAAGACACGTGAAAACATGGCTGAAACTGCCGAGCTGCACAACCGACCACCTTATGTACACGGGTCGCAGGGATGGAGGCCTCTCCCTCCCTAGACTCGCCTCATCAGTGCCGTGCACCAGAGAAAATGTGAAGAGAGGTCTTCTACGTTCGACAGACCTCAAGATCCAATCATTTGGGCATCATACGGGGATACTAGAAGAAATACAAAAAGCCCAGAAGGACTATAACCTTCGTGAGCCTCTGGCATACAACTCTCACAAGCTCGAGTGGCGGCACCAAGAGTCTGACAATTGGAACAAGCAAAAGGTCGCCGGAAAAGGTTCCCGAGCCTTCCAACATAAATGTGCAAACTCATGGCACCGTAGCGAAAACCATCGCTTTCGTGAAAGCGATTACATCGCAGGACTTCAACTGCGAACCGATACCTACCCCACAAAAACGACTCTCGCAAGTGGCAGTCAGGATGTCATGTGCAGGAGGTGCCAAAGCGCACCGGAGACGGTCGGCCACATCTCCGGGCACTGCCCTGCCACCAAAGGGTATCGGATCAACAGGCACAATGCGGTAGTGGAGATCGTAGAGGACCGAGTGAGTCTAAAGGCTGGACAGTCGCTAGAGAACAAATAATCCAGGATAGGAACGGAGCTAACTGGATCCCAGACTTGATAGCTGTCAAAGATGGTAAAGCCGTAGTAATCGATCCCACAGTCGTTTATGAAGGCAGGAACGACAGCCTATCTCAAGCATACAAGGCGAAGGTACAGAAGTACAAACACCTCGAGAAAGAGGTAGGGCAAAAATTCGGCGTTCATGTTGTCGAATTCCACGGGTTACTAGTGGGAGCCCGTGGAGGCTGGTGTAAGGAGAACACCAAAGCACTAGCAAGACTAAACCTAACGTTGAAGGGCTTACAGGCAATGCTGTGCAGATATGTAGGGCAGAGCAACGAACGACGAACGGATACCCGGAAAGTCACAAGAGTGTCGGCCTGTGGTCGGAAAGGATTGGCGAGTTGATCGAGTGCAGTCCTACCAACCGTTGGGACAAACACTGTGGATAGGGACCATCACGTATAATCCAATAGAGATGGCAAACACAGGTCACGACCGATTGCGACAACCGCACTAGGACGCCTCCCGGGAATGGAAAGGCACCCATCGTGGTGATACTTAGTTCTTTCCCTACTTAACAGCCGTGTGGAACGCCAGAAGCGTTAATAATAAAAAAAAACCTCTAAATGAGCCGATATTTCGATAATACAGACATTGTCTGTATCTGTGAAAGTTGGCTAAACAAAGACAAGAACTTCTCACTCAGTTGATTCAGTGTTATTAGAAGAGACCTACAGCTCGCCAAAGGCCAAATGAGGCGGCGCTGCTCTTCCAATAAAGCAGAACATCAAAAGCAAAACCATCAAAACTGATCACCTCGATGCCGAGGTGATTGCAACCGAAATCAAAGTCGATAATAAAAACATCGCGATTGTTTGTTGTTACAACGACCCAAGCAAGATTGTTTCTGACACCGTCTTTGAATTTGTTATGAGGAAATACAAACACTGCATCTTCCTCGGCGACTTCAATGCCAAACACCTATACTTTGGCTGCAATAAAACCAGCCCCAACGGTGAAGCCCTTCTGCAAATCACCAAAAACATGACCTACACGTGGTTATGAACGACAGCTCAGCAACTTACATCAGTAGCAACCCACTGTTTCCATCCGAAATCCTTGATCTAATAATCGCCAGCAACTCTCTGATAAATCACATCGACGACCTCCCGGTCCACGCCTCAATCAAAATTAGGCAATGCCCCCCTCTGGTACCCCCACCCTCCGCGGGAATTTTAGAAAAATTAACTGGAACCTCTACCCCGACATCATCGATGTCAAACTTCCCAACAGCTCCCCTTCAAATGCAACTGAACGCGAAGCCCAATGCGAGGGCATAGAAAAAATCATCAACTCAACCCTAAATGAAATATGCCCAAAAGAAGAAGTGCGCCCCTGGAGAAGTACTATCTCGGGCGGCACACTTTCATTAATCAAAACCAAACGGAAAGCTCTTCGCGCTCTAAAATTCGAAACTGAGCCCCTCACAAAAGCTGACCTAAAAAAAAACATATAACCGTCTTCATGGCGAGGTTAAGAAAGCCCTCCAAAATGAAAAAAGGCCAACTGGGAAAAAGCAACAGCCAATCTAAATGAGGTCAAGGATGACAGAGTATTCTGGAACTCTTTCAAAACACATATTGGTAAAAAAAACAAAGGCAACAAAGCAGCGGCCAAACCCCCTTAAAAAGGAAGATAGCTCCTTCACGCGTACCGACAAACACAAAGCTGACACTTTCGCCAACCTCCTTAGAAAAACCCATCGCCCATACCAAGGCCCTGACAACGATGACGCCATCATAAACGCCATTGATGACTTCATCAACGGACACCCGGATATCTACCTTGACCCTAAATTTGATACCGACCCAGAAGAAGGGGGTGGCGACGACCTCGTCACCCCCATCACTAATGATGTAATCATCAATATCATAAAAAATGCAAAAACTCTTCATCTCCCGGCGAGGATGAAGTCAGTTACAGAATTCTGAAACAGAGCCCCAATTCCCTAATTGACAAACTCAACAAACTATTCAATGCATGCCTCACCCATGGCTACTTTCCAAAATGTTGGAAAACAGCCATTGGTGTAATGATACCGAAACCAGACAAAGACCTTTCTGATCCGGCCAGCTACCGCCCAATCAAACTTCTCAGTTGCATTGGTAAGGTATTCGAAAGAATCCTCACCAATCGACCGAGGGGGCACCTTGAAGAAACCGACCTTTTTAGCAGATGGCAAAGAGCCTATAGAAACCGTAAAGAAGGCATTGAGCATGTCTACCGCCTAGTCAATCTAATGAGAAACGCGATCAATAACTAGCAAATAGGCGCGGCAGTCCTATTAGACGTCGAAAAAGCGTTCGATTCCGTTTGGCACAACGGAATATGCCTCAAACTTTCTAAAATAAAACTCCCCATGAAACTGCTTAGATTACTCTCTTCCTTCCTTAACGATCGCGAAATAAAAATCAGAGTAAACAACGAAATGTCCGACAGCGTCCCCCTGGAAGCAGCACCCCCAAGGATCCGTCCTCAGCCCCTCCTACACATCATCTACGTCAATGATCTCAAAATCTCCGAGGGTCGCGTTCAAATCTGACAGTTTGCGGACGATAAGGGTCTCTGGGCCTCTAATAATACTGCTAATCTACTTCAAAAACCCCCTCAACGCGCTCTCGGCGACCTAGAGCAATGGTGTGCCAAGTGGAGAATCAAGCTGAACGCCAGTAAAACGCAAAGAATCACGGTCACCCGTAAGAAAAATAACCGTGACTTTGACCTAAAACTCCCTGAATGCAAAGAGGCGAAATTCCTTGGCATTACCATCGACCAAAACCTATCTTTCAATAAACACACCAACCATATTGCCAGCAAAGCGACCAAACGTATCAATTTACTAAAAATGCTAAAGGGAACATCATGGGGAACAACCAGACTATTCTACTTAAACTATACGAAGCCTTCGTGCGTCCTGTACTCGAGTATGGGGCTATCATCCTAACAGACCTAAATCAAACAAATATGGTGAAACTCCAGAAGGTTCAAAATCATGCGCTCAGAGTCGCCCTCCGTGCTCCCTGGGATACACCTTTCAAAACACTCCACGACAGAGCCGAAATCCCAACCATAAAGGACGCCTGGCCTCCCTAGCCGCGAAAAATCACGACCGGTTAACTAATATAAGAACTACAGGTAATTTGCGAAAGCCGACAAAAACCCCCAAACGCCAAAATTTAATGTAACGACCGTGTAAGTAGGCACCAGACCGCGGAGGTTAGGGCAGGAAACACCCCCGGGTGTGGCTCTTTTGTTAAAGCCAGCCCCCCCCCCCCCCCTATTTCGACCAGAAGATTCCAAAAAGGCGAGTAAAAATGGGCCAGCGGTGACTCTCTACCAGGAAGAGCTGTCTTCACCGACTCAGCTAAAATCACTAAAATTTAATCTCTAAAAATAAACAAATACTGGGAAAGAGAAGGTGAACACACAGGCAGTAATAACGGCTCAGCAGTGATCTTCTACCAGGAAGAGCTGTCTTCACCGACTCAACTAAAACACTAAAATTTAATCTCTAAAAATAAACAAATACTGGGAAAGAGAAGGTGAACATACAGGCAGTAATAACGGCTCAGCTGTGATCTTCTACCAGGAAGAGCTGTCTTCACCAACTCAACCAAATCACTAAAACTTAACCTGTAAAATAAACAAATAAAGGCCTGCCCCCCTCCCTCCAATTCTTAGCTGAAAAAATCAATCCGGGAAATCATAAAATGAACAAAAGAATTGAACTAGCTGGTCCCAGTGATCCACAACCATCCAAAAATGCAATCACATATTTTTGTCTATCTTAAAAATCAACTAATTCTGCCTTTTTCTTTTAGCAGGTACATCAAGATGCTTTCTTTTTGATCGCCAGCACCCCAATAACCGCTATGGAAACTGTAACCGATATGAAACACAGTAACCGCTATGGACTCTGAACATCCTCCGCTCCATCCCTAGAAGTGGTCACCCACCTCCAGGGAGGCGAGCGTTGGTCCTGCACCCCGCTTCTACCCCTTTTTGTAAGCGTCTGTAGCGCATTTTTGACCCAGCCAAATAGATTCCAAAGCAGGACTACCCCCGAACTAGGGAAGTTCGGGTCTCCCTATGGGTGGTACCCGAAAGGGGACGTTGTTGTCGTCTATACAAAACCAAAAACACTTCCAACTGTAAAGCCAGAAAAACTTATTAAAACCGCCTGATGCAGATTATACTTGCCAATGATGGCCCACCATCGCTTCATGATCTATCTTCGAAGTGGCAGACTATACTTGCCCGAAAAAACACCACAGCACCCTCGGTGAGAGGTAGCAACTTTGTGAGAGGATCCCCTCTCGCTCTGGACTTCAGTCCTCTGGTTCAGTCAACGACTTACACAAAGATAACCCAACACTCTTCCTGATCATCTAGTCTACGACATCTGCCGTGTACTCGATCTTTTTCCTCCTTTCACACGCCTAGACACGCAGCTTCCTGATCTCAACAGTCACAGAGGGTCGAAAGGGGCTTGCCCCACAGCGCGCGAAACCATTTTATTTCATAGAGCGTAACGCGCTGCGCTCGGAGCCCAAGGTTTGCGAGTTCGAACCCCAGTCGGGGAAACGTAACGTAATGCAATACCGGCGTGGATTCAAAACCACACTGCTCCTCCATAGTGCCATGTTCGGGGATGGTGCTATGCTCGTCATATAGGTTCTAAAGCAGGCCTGCTTTGGAACTAGATCCTTACATCTAGCCTGGAGGAAAACAACCCCAAAACTTTATGGCGGTACATGAAATCAAGAAAAGCTGATAATACTGGCATCTCCCCCTTCGACAAAACAGCCAACTCCACGATGATGCAAAAACAAAAGCACAGCTCCTGAACAGACAGTTTAGATCCGTTTTCACTCAAGAAAACAATGACAATATACCAGTACCATCCGGTGTCCCCAAACCACCAATAAATGGACTTAGCATAGATGTCAACGGGGTGAGAACACTTCTTAGGAAATTAAACCCAAACAAGGCATGTGGACCGGATTCCATCTCAACCACATACTCAAAGAGACGGCCCAGGAGTCAGCCCCAATTCTGGCAAATATAATCCAGGAATCGCTGCACACAAGGCAGCTACCAGAGGACTGGACAAAAGCATACATCACCCCAGTCTTCAAAAAAGGGGACCGACATGCAAGTGAAAACTACAGACCTGTTTCCCTGACCTGTGTCTGCTGCAAACTCCTGGAACACATCATCTACCGTCATATACTAAACCATCTGGAATCCCACAAGATCCTAACAAACGCCCCACACGGATTCCGTAGAGGACACTCCTGTGAATCCCAACTCCTGATAACAACACATGACCTCCTACAACTACACGACAAAAAGGTGCAGATAGACATGGCAATCCTTGACTTCAATAAGGCCTTTGATACTGTACCGCATCAACGATTGCTGAAAAAACTAAACCACTATGACATCAGAGGTAACATCCTCGTTTGGATCCAAGAATTTCTTTGCCACAGAACCCAAGAAGTAGTTGTGGAAGGAGAGCACTCTGACTGTGTCCCTGTGGATTCAGGCTTTCCACAAGGAACTGTACTGGGCCCTCTACTGTTCCTCCTACACATTAATGATCTACCAGACAACATGACATCACAGGTACGGCTGTTGCTGATGATTGCCTCCTCTGTCGATCAATCAATTCCATCAAAGATCAAGAGCTGTTACAAGACCTGACCAACCTCCAATCTTGGGCAAACACGTGCGGTATGAGGTTTAACGCCAAGAAATGTTACATCTTGCGGTCATCGCGGAAAAAAAGTCACATCCAAGGTCACATCCTCCAAGAAGTAGACTCAAACCCTTATCTCGGTTTGACCTTTTCAAACAGCTTAAAATGGGACACCCACAAAAATAAGACAAATGCAAAAGCAAATAGCACACTCGGCTTCATCAAAGAAAATCTGAAACACGCCCCAAAATCCCTAAAAGAAACAGCATTTAAGTCACTGGTTCACTCGAAATGGGAATACGGATGCACAGTGTGGGACCCCTATCTACAAAAAGACATCCAGAAATTAGAGATGACTCAACGACGAGCTGCGCGTTTTGTCTGCAATGACTATCGCAGAGACAGCAGCGTAAATGAAATGTTCCACTCACTTGGTTGGCCATTGCTTCAAGAGCGTCGGAAAATAAACGCACCCAGACACTCGGCAACATCATCTCTGGAAGTGATGCCATCCCAAAAGATTCATATATTAAAAAAGGACCATCTCGTACAAGCAGTAATAACAACATGAAACTGGCGGTATACAGAACACACACTAAGGAATTCAAGACTCTTTCTTCCCACGCACTATCGTGGATTGAAATGCTAGTACCCAGACCGCCATTGACACACTCTGTGTCAAGGTCGCAGAGCGCAACTAACTACCACCATCCTTCCAACCTGTGTTATAATACGCGACTACGCGGTCTACACAGTAAACATATTCAGATACAGATTTAGATTCCTATCGGGTGAGGACGTAAATGGCTGTCCCGTTTGCAGTAGTTACTGTGCACGTTAAAGAACCCTACTATGGCAAAAGAGCTGCAGCTCGTCAAAATTTCCCCGACCCCCCCCCCCCCAACCTTGTATAGAGTATATATAGTGTAGTTCATTACCTGTATAAAGAACCCCCGCAACGAATCAATGAGGGTCCTCCGAAAAATCAACGGAGGAGTGATTGTAAAGCGCATTGAATCGTGCAACTACCGGAATAAAACGGGCGTAAGACGCGAACTGCAGCTTCAGTCCACACGAAATATACCTTAGATGATTCTGATGATGTGGCATTCACACAGGGTGCTCCGAATAAATTAACGGAGGAATTTCCAAATAACAGAACAGAACAAACAGCTGATATGTGTAGCTGGGCAGAGTGCTCTTGCCCAGTAGTTGGCTTGTTCAACGACTTACATCATAACTGATATATGAGTAGTATGTCATGTACTCGGACGGGGATAGTTTGGGGGATCCCGGTGGGGGACCCCGGAAGTGACGTCATGTCACGTGACCTATTGGCGTCATGTTGTGTTGTCAAGGTAAACCGCGTGAGCGGCCATGTTGTGACGTCATCTCCACAGTGATACGTGGTGTTAGTGCGCATGCGCGGCGCGTGTTGTTAGGGTGATACGTGTTTCCGTCATCCATTTTGTATACTGGAGTCCTCCATCTTGGTTTCTATGGTAGCACGTGGTTGCCATGTTACCCAATTTTACGGCAATGGGACGGGGTATGTTCGGAGAGTATGTTCGATTGAACAGGAGTAAATCTAATTACCACAAACAACCCGACAAGTTGTATTATTTCGAATTCTTTCAGAATTCTCTGCTTCTATCTATCTGTGTAATAGTTTACGTCTAGCTAGGCATGTTTCTTTATTCTAGAGTATACTCCAGTAGCGTAGAAGAGCCTATTAGTTGGAACAGTTTACCTTATTATTACTATATTTAGCAATTTCTGGTCTATTCTTGTTAGTTTTGACCCAATTCCAAGTACTCTTGTTGTTTCATTTATCTAAATCATTTATAACCAATCATATTGCTTGATTTCCCATAATCTGTATGCAGAGTTATCTCCCTTCTGTACAGCAAAAGCATTCCCAAAGCCAATAAGCTATTGAGCAGTTACTGATAAGTCATTGCTCGAACGACTCGAAGCCCATCGAGCAAATGAGCCTTAGAGCAATTGCTCGATCGAGTGACTCCAATATCAAAAGATTCTGCCTGCTGGATCTTGAGAAGAAGATTTTCAAAGACATTTAGGCCTTCTGCATAACATATACTGAGCCCAAATATAAACCCAGGGGGGCCGATTTGAACAAACTTAAATCAGATCCACCCCACAATGTTGCATACCAAATATCAAAAGATTCTGCCTGCTGGATCTGGAGAAGAAGATTTTTAAAGAAATTTGCCTGAAATGCACTAAGTTCGAATTCGGGCTTCTATAGTGAGCCCAAATATGAATCCAGGGGCCCGATTTGAACACACTTGAATCAGATCCACTCCACAATGTTGCATACTTAATATCAAAAGATTCTGCCTGCTAGATCCGGAGAAAAAATTTTTTAAAGAAATTTGCCTGAAATGCACTAAGTTCGAATTCGGGCTTCCATAGTGAGCCCAAATATGAATCCAGGGGCCCGATTTGAACAAACTTGAATCATGAATCAGATCCACCCCACAATGTTGCATACCAAATATGAAAAGATTCTGCATGCTGGATCTGGAGAAGAAGATTTTTTAAGAAATTTGCCTGAAATGCATTAAGTTCGAAATCGGGCTCCTATACTGAGCCCAAATATGAACCCAGGGGGCCAATTTGAACAAATTTGAATCAGATCTACTCTACAATGTTGCATACCAAATATCAAAAGATTCTGCCTGCTGGATCTGGAGAAGAAGATTTTTTAATGTTTTTCCCATAGCCTACAGTGTTAAAAAGTGCTGACTCAGCACTTTTTCAAAGTCCCGAAACTGTACCCTATGATAAAACCGATGGCAATTTTTTTACCAATCCTTTCTGTTGGTCCTAAGAAAGCTGCACACCAAATAAAAATTCTCGGTGCCGTGCAGTTTTGGGGATATGGGCATTTTAATTTTTTTCTATTTTTAGCTTCTGCGGTTCCCATAGGGCTGCAGGAAATTTTTTTTGGCATAAATCGAGTACTTATAACCCAATAATACCTCATGTTAAATTTGGTTCAAATCGGCCTCTGGGTTCAGAAAACAGAAATTTTGGGCGTGGCAAAAATTCTTGCCCCTCTCAGAACAAAGGTAAATATAGCCCGTCAAACTTCTCTTGAACAAACTTGAGTTTACACCTCAAATGGAAGCTGCATGCCAAATATCAAGTATCTGCTATGGCCTGGTTCATGAAAAAAAGATTTTTTAAAATTTTGTGCATTTTGGCCCCACCCCACTCCACAATATGAGCAGAAATCCAATTTGAAGAAAACCCCAAATGCCCCTATATAACCACTACTTACATGAAATTTAATTAAAATGTGGCCAGTGGTTTAGGAGAAAAAGGCTCAAACACCACCTTCACGCAGGTCGACGAACGACGGACGACGGACGACGGACGGACGGACGGCGGACGGACGACGGACGAAGAGTGACAGGAAAAGCTCACCCTGACTTTCAGTCAGGTGAGCTAAAAAAAGGAATTATCCAACGGAGATCGGAGAGTCATTCGCGCCCCACAAGACATTTTCGAGGTATGTTTCGGGTATGTTCCTTAAAACAAGATTAATTTCCCGTTTCGTAGAAATACCACAAACAACTCGACAATCCCTCCAAATCACCAAAATCCACCCCAAACTACCGAAATTGACTTTATTTGCTACGGATTCTTCAAGAATCCTTTTTAGGACCGCCATATCGTGGCTTATAATAGTAGTGTTATAGTACCGAGGGAGCCCCTGGGGGTAAGTTCGATTGAACTAGATTACTTTTTCCTAGAATCCCATTATTATGCCTATTTCAGATGCTACTCTAACAGTAAGTCTGTCTCGTCCCAACTATCTCCAGTACCCTCGTCCAAGTCTTACAATCACCAGTGCTTGATTTCTTATAACCTGTATGCAGAGTTATCTCTCTTGTGTATAATGAAAGCCTCTATGATACTTAAAGCTCGATAGATTATTTTCTCGATGAGATTCGAGTCATTCGAGCAGTATGTGGAGTTATTCGGTCGAGCAATTGCTCGATAGCTTATTTGCTCGATGTCGTTCGAGCAATGACGTTTCAGTAACTACTCGATAGATTCTTGGCTTTAAGAATAGTTGGGACGAGATAGACTTAATGTTAGACTTAGTGTTAGAGGAGCATCTGTAATAGGCGTAATAATGGGGTTCTAGGAAAAATTACTCTAGTTCAATCGAACTTACCCTCTGGGGGCCCCTCGGTACTATAACACTACTATTATAAGCCACGGTATGGCGGTCCTAAAAAGGATTCTTGAAGAATCAGTAGCAAATAAAGTCAATTTCGGTAGTTTGGGTGGATTTTGGTGATTTGGAGGGATTGTCGGGTTGTTTGTGATAATTCTACGAAACGGGAAATTACTCTTGTACAAAGGAACATACCCTCCAACCATACCCCCGTCTTGTTGTAGGCTTTTGGGTAACATAGCAACCATGTGCTGCCATAGAAACCAAGATGGCGGCCTCCAATATACAAAATGGACGACGGAAACACGTATCATCCTAACACGCGCTGAGCTTGCGCACTAACACCACGTATCACCATGGTAATGACGTCACAAGATGGCCGCTCACGCGGGCTACCATGACAACACAACATGGTGCCACTGGGTCACGTGACTATGACGTCACATGAGATCATCCATGAGATCCTGCTGATGGGGCACGTTTCATCCCTGATATACTACTGACTATTCTCTACCAAAAAGGAATGTTGAGAGATCTTGAGTGAAAGACAGAGCATTGATTGTATGATTGTGGAAATTTGCATAGACTGGGCAGTACATGAGAAAATGTTCAGGTGTTTCGATCAATCTACAATGACACAAGGAAGAAGATGATAAATGGTTATTATACAAGTGGGCATTTAAGTTACTAGAACGCAATCGCAACCTACAATGACGTATCTGAGCTACACGAGATTTGTTGCCGCTATAAAATAGCGGCGGGCGAAGGCTGCCATTGTTGAGAAAATTTTAGAAATTACGTAGTGAAGATTTCTCTCGTATAGACAAGGGTAGGCTATTCCATTGGTTGATGACGTTGGCAATGAATGAGCACTGGTACAATTTTGTGGGAAAAAAGGAACTCGATGGTTGTGACAAGCTCTCAGTTTGTGTCTTTGGTTATTCGATGAGATAAGCGGCGGTACTTTGTTGGCAATATATGGGAGAGTTACGTGTTGGTACACTTTGTAGGATTGTACTAGTTTGTGTTTACGACGTCTTTCTAGAAGAGAGTCCCATTGGGTATCGGAATAGAGCAAAGACTTACTCATACTAAAAGGCGCGCCAGTTATGATCCTTGCCGCAGCTATCTGTCTTTTCGCCATATCTGCGCCCTTAGATGCCGAGAAGGAGTCCCATACGGCATCCGAATACTCTAGGAGGATCTAATAAAAACAAAGTAGATTTTTCTAAAAACCTTACCATCAAGATTAAATTTATGTTTCCTTACCAAATCTACACGCGCGCTTTAGAACAAATGTGATTAACATGATCATTCAAGGTACAGGAGCTATTGTATTATATCTAAATGTTTTTGATTAGTAATCTCTGAAATCTGAGTTCCACTGAAAAGTAATGGTGGATGCACTGTGGGATTACATTTGTGTGAGGGTTGAACTCAAATAACCATGTTTGAGCCCATTGTTCAATTGTTGATAAAATCATGGTTATTCAAGATTGAAGCTTGATCAGAGTTCTCCACTATTAGATATAAGGAGGTATCTTCCGCGAATTGAACTAAGTAAGTTTTCGGTTATGTTGTTGATATATACTTTTCAAAAAAAAGTAGGGGAAATCCAAACTGATGTTGATATTTTTTGGAAAATGGCATTGGATACGCGTGGTTGGACACATTAATACGTTACCAGGTATAGTGTGGATCATGTATGTCACCGACCCACGAAACCTTCGTGCAGGTTTTTTCGCACGAGCGCCGCGTTAATGTCTGTGGGGTACGTTTTGAGATTTTCATTTGTACTGGATGGGCTTTTTGGGGGTCTCATCGTTCTTTTCTTGGTATAAACTCGTTCATCAATAGTTTCTGGTGGAAACGTAACTTTTGAGGTATGCGAAGAATGACACGTGACGAACGTTTAAGTGCCGTTGGCGTGTTGGAAGTTGGCAACAGGCAGACTGCAGTGGCTCAAATTCTCAACGTTACTCAATCGGTGATTAGCAGGTTGCGGTCACGCTGCCGTCAGACAGGCAATGTTGATGACAGACGTCAGTCAGGTCGTCAAGGGCGACAACTGCTAACCAGGATAGTTTCATCCGAACCACAGCATTACGTAACCGCCATCAAAGTGCCTCAGGAATTGGACAGCAGCTGCACCGAGCGATAGATGTGCGAGTCAGTGGTAAGACTGTCCGAAATCGCCTATACGCCTGGAATTTGTACGCTCGACGACCTCAAATAATTCCACGTTTGACTGAACGTCACATCGCAGCAAGGCGTAATTGGCGTGGAGCACGACAGCGCTGGGGCAATCGTCGGTGGAGCAACGTCATGTTTTCCGATGAATCGAAGTTCACTTTCGTTTTCCACGACAGGCGAAACAGAGAGTGGAGGCGGCGGGACGAACGATACCATGACGTAACCGTTAGGCAGCACGATCGTTTTGGTGGTGGGTCGGTTATGATGTGGAGAGGCATAACCATGACAAGCAAAACAGCATTTTATGTCATCCAAGTGCATGCCACGAGGCAGTACTACCGTGACAACATGTTAGCAGCTCACGTGGTGCCACTTGTGCGACGTCACGGCCGTCGATTCATTTTCCAAGATGACAATGCAAGAGTACACAGGACCCGTGTCGCTACAGAGTTCCTCCAGGAGCAGAACATCACTACACTGCCTTGGCCAGCACTAAGTCCAGACCTTTCACCAATCGAGCACGCCTGGGATATGCTTGGCAGGCGCCTACGACAACGCCAACAGCCGCCTACCAATGTCCAGGAATTCGCCGATGCACTGCAGGAAGAATGGAATAACATCAATCAAGCTGATAATGGACGTTTGGTGAGGAGTATGCCACGTCGTATCCGCACTTGTCTCGCGAACCGAGGAGGATTTACAAGGTATTGAGGTAAATTTTCTGACTGACCGTCCATGTCTTCTACAGCTCAGTGCGTGGAATGTCAGACACAAAACTATCGCTGAAATCATTCACCAGATGTCACAGTGCAATGCCTCAACTATCTTTTTGATGAAAATATAAATATATTTCTCCATATCTCTCACTTTTATCAAATATCCCCTACTTTTTGTGAACAGTATATAAGAGAAATAATACGGGGCCGAGTACAGAACCCTGGGTAACACCCGAATTGATAGGTATTCAGGAGTTTATGATATCTGTCCGTGAGATAATATCTTAAAAAGAAAAAAAAGGTAACCAGAGACTCCGATTCGCTCGAGCTTCTGTATAAGACCAGAATGCCACACCTTATCGAATGATTTACTCACGCCACAAAAAGACCACCCTAATTCATTTACCTTCGTCTAGTGCACGGCAGAATTCATCGTACCTCCTGGTTACGGCACTGAAGGGGAAGTGACAGCAGTCTGTTACTTGGAGCCCTCAGCCACTTACGCAGATGTCATTTTATTCCCCCAAACGCAGTACCCACCACGTTAAAAGTTTCATTTGATTAAAAATTCGCGCCCCCTTCACAATTAGTTTATTCATGTGGTTTCGGCAGATGCCTCTTCCCGTAATATTTAAATGTACCCCAAATACTAATATTTCCCGTTTCTGAATGTTTCAGACCTGATGTAAATAACTTTGCATTCATTTGTTGTCAACATACAAAAAAAACGGTAAAAGATGAAAACATATTGATGCGGAACATGAATAAATTCATATTTACAGTGGTGTGCCTAAGATATGGCAGGTATGGCACATACCCTGGACGCCACTTGAAGAAGTGGGGTGGGGGGGAGGGGGGGGGTGGGGGGGGCGCCACTAAAGTCAAACAAGCCTTCCTCGAATAGTGAAAAAAGAATTTCCTTCAGATGTATGATCTGCCTTTGATGATCATGCGTGAGAAGCACTAGGGTGGCCAGATTGTTTGCTGGCAACAACATGACCACACACCTCGTAGTACCACTGTTGAGCCTCAGTGTCAGCTGGCAGTAAGACCATTCTCCTGCGCAAACTAGGGAGGTTTGTAACAACCAGTAGAGTAATAATCAACCAGTAGTGTAATATTAACCAGTAGTGTAATAAAAATTAACCAGTAGTGCAATAATCAACCAGTAGTGTAATAACCAGTAGTGTAATAAACTTAACCAGTAGTGTAATAAACATCCATGAAAACCAACAATTTTTAACAAAGTTTAAAAAAATTGGATTGCTCAAATCATAGTTTGGGTACATCTTATCGATTTTTAATCATTTTATCGTACGTTTAAAGGCGTTTTGCAGGTCAAACATCATTTCGTGGGTTCAATACGGCGAGGAAAGGTATTTTTTATGATCTTTATGTGATGTGCGTGTTTTCTGGTGTTTAATGTCACTTTCTGCATTTGTGGCTTTATGTAAATTCAAAGTTGGCCAATTATTTATGATAATATTGTGCTTTTGATAGACATCTTACCCCAGGCATAAGTTGTCAGGTTACATGATAAAAGAATAAATTGTCAAGGTAACTTACAGATGCTGAAGAATGATATTCAAGGACGTGTCTCAAGCGTGTTGTCTTCAATTATAGTATTTAATACAGCCCTGACGGACCACTGACGGCCTCCCACAACCTATCTCCAGCTTTACGCGTCTGCCTTTACGGGGAGATGGGGGGTAGGGGGGGGGGGGTATCTTATTGTTGACATTAAACGATTTTTAGCTAACTTTTACCCGGTGTAACGGAACATCGATCTCATTGGCTGCTGCAAGAAGTGTTAATTCTATTAGTTCACATATCCCTATGGGAATGACGTCACAACATGGCCGCTCATGCAGGCTACCATAACAACACAACATGGCGTCCCTGGGTCCCGTGACTATGACGCCCCTTGCGCCTCCCCCATTCTCTCCCCAAATGAGGGTCATTTATCCACACGACACACTTCTAATGTAGTATAAGAGTAGTGTTAACCCATCAAGGAATTCTGCTGAAACAATATTTTCTACATGTTGAATGAGTTCAAGCTTTTTACATTAAATGTAAATCATCACAGGATCTAAATAGCTGTCTACCATTTGTAATCGAGAACAATCACTTGACATGGCAGACGAAAATGGCAGTGGATCTCCAAAGCACCCACCCTATTCACCTCGCCTTGGATACCCTTTACTCTCTTACCGACCTCTTCCTTCAAGATGCCCTCTCCTCTCTTACCGACCTCCTCCTTGAAGATGGAAAAAAAAATAACTGACCGCAGATTTTAGGTAAACCAACCCCCACTCCCACCCCACCGCACCTTCGTAAAATATGGTAGAGTGTCTATGCTCAAGGAATATGATGAGCACCACTCCCAGAAGAAAAACTAATTTTAGAATTCAAAAAACCACGCACAATGATACAGCGACCGAAATGGGTGGATGTGAGAGAGACCTTCAGATTTTCGCCGGGGCCGTATTAAATATTATAATTGTAGGCAACGCAGGAGATCACACAATTCTATCCCTTGAATACCACACTTTATCACCACTAAGTTTCCTGGTATGATAGAACCTGACAACTTAGCCTGGGGTAAGCAGTCTCTCAAAAGCACAGCATTACTATAAATAATTGGCCAATTTTGATTTTACATAAAGCCACAAATGCAGAAAGATACATTAAACACCAGAAAATACGCACATCACATAAAAATCATAAAAATCCCTTTCCTCGCCGTATTCAACCCACGAAATTATGTTTGACCCGCAAAACGCCTTTAAATGTACGATAAAATGATCAAAAATCGATAAGAGGTACCCAAACTATGATTTAAGCCACCCCAAAATTTTTTCAAATTTTGTTGAAAAATTGTTGGTTTTCATGGATGTTTATTACACTACTGGTTACGTTTATTACACTACTGGTTATTACACTATTGGTTGATTTGTTTTACACTACTGGTTGATTATTACACTACTGGTTAATTTTTATTACACAACTGGTTAATACTACACTACTGGTTGATTATTACACTACTGGTTGTTACAGACCTCCAAAGCAACCGCCCTATTCACCTCGTCTTAGATACCCTCTAATCTCTTAATGACCTCCTCCTTCAAGATGGAAAAAGGTAACTGACCGCAGATTTTAGGTAACCCCCCCATCCCCACCCTCACCCCCCCCCCCCCCCCCCCACGACGTAAAATATGGTAGAGTGTCTATGCTCAAGGAATATGATGAGCACCACTCCCAGAAGAAACACGAATTTTGGAATTCAAAACGTTCAACTGGACTGAAAAAGCCACGCATAATGATACAGCGATTGAAATGGGTGGAAGTGAGAGAGACCTTCAGAGATTCGCCGCGTCCGTATTAAGTATTATAATTGTAGACAACGCAGGAGATCACACAATTCTAGCCCTTGAATACCACACTTTATCATCCATAAGTTTTCTGGGATGATAGAACCTGACAACTTATGCCTGGGGTAAGCAGTCTCTCAAAAGCACAGCAATACTATAAATAATTGGCCAACTTTGAATTTACATAAAGCTACAAATGCAGAAAGTGACAGTAAACACCAGAAAACACGCACATCACATACAAATCATAAAAATACCTTTCCTCGCCGTATGAACCTACGAAATGATGTTTGACCTGCAAAGCGCCTTTAAACGTACGATAAAATGATTAAAAATCGATAAGATGTACCCAAACTATGATTTAAGCCACCCCAAAAATTTTTCAAATTTTGTTGAAAAATTGTTGGTTTTCATGGATGTTTATTACACTACTGGTTAAGTTTATTACACTACTGGTTATTACACTATTGGTTGATTTGTATTCCACTACTGGTTGATTATTACACTACTGGTTAATTTTTATTACACTACTCTACTGGTTAATATTACACTACTGGTTGATTATTACACTACTGGTTGTTACAAGGTTGTGTTGCTTTTCCGTCTTCGCCAAAGCGAGATCGCACGTTAGTTGAAACTATTTATTTTGGAGAAATCTCTTTTAAGATGTAAACGGCATGCCATTCTATTCATACGAGAACTATAGGCGCTATTTTCAGTAGATATGCCGCTGCATATTTATAAAGTCTACATTTTTCTATTTTTTCGTATTTCTACCATTTTATCCTTTCGCCATCCATTTTTGCCATTTTCGCCATTGCCAGTTTTACCTCTTTCATCTGATTAATTGTTGAAAAGGGCTCTCTGAGCCCTTTCCAACAATTAATCAGATGGTTGGTTGGATCTGCGCATACCAGAACATACAGATAATCATCATCATCAGCAGCGTAAGTGTTAAAGCGAAATCCATTTGAGGTGCTTGATGTTAAATAATATTCTAGTTGAGTCTGATGCGCAACTAGAATACTATTAAAAACCCACAAACCGCTTTCTGTACGCAACAATGGATTAAGTACCCCAATTCCAAATTTCTCTCATAATCTACACCAAAGCTCAGTTGAGGAGGTGGCTCCCTCGGAGTCCGGTGTGGAGACCCTACAGCAGTTGGATGCTGGGTGGATATTGGAGACAGAACGAGAACAGCGGTGAAAGGAAGACGAAAAATAGTATCATAAAATGGAGGAAGAGAGGCGAGAATAGGGACGGTGATGTAAATTCCAAAAGTTGGAAATTCAATAATATCAATTTAATTTGCTCTTGTCATATTTGTTGCGGTCAAAGCCAACTCGAGTGATTTTCCGGTGTTCGATCACATTCTCCGACTTTTCCAATCAGCTGACCAAGTTTTCCGAAATTCCGACTCGAATCTATGAGCGGTTCGGTTTTTCGAACCCATCTTTCCGTTTTTCCGTCTCGGTGTAGTCAGTTGGAAGGAGAAGGTATTGGCTGAATAGCTGTCAGTCTATAGTTCTTGTGTAGTGTGGTCGGTGTAAGGGAAAATTCATGGACCTACCTTGGGAAATGCATTTTTCTTGTGGATAAAATGACTAGATTTAAGCCAGAATCAGGCCTCAGACAATCTCAGAGGTTCAGAAAATAAACATTTTCGACGGGGGAGGCTCCCCTCGGACCCCTACCACCGAGAGGAGGACATCCCCTCTCAAACTTTCCTGCAGCTCGGGTCTACAGGCTACAATCATTGGGACATGTCTATGGCATGGTGGGACTCAAAACCCAAGTTAGAAATTTAACTGATCACCCCACCCCTCAATTAAAGACCCTCTAGCTACCATCCTGGGAGAAAACGGAAAGAGATGGCTAAAATACAGAGAGAAAAGATTAGGCCTATATTGGCAAATGCCCCAGCCACAAACTTCAAAATCACCTTCCGAAGCATCACCCAGGAAAAGGAAGAAAAAAAGCCCGAATCAACTATAAGGCCCACACCAACCCACTGATGTTTTCCACCATCCAAAGAACACAGTCACTGAGGTCGAAAGGGATTGAACAACCCCACAACGTCCCTGTGCGCCTTGGGCACACTGAAACAAATTTCATTCAGATTACAAATGGATTTTGCTATAAGTCGACAGCACTCATCCTACTTGAAATTTGAATTTTGGAATTGTAATTTTGAGTGAGGAAAAAATGCTAAATTAGCATCCAGAGAGCATTTCAGAGCCTCTGAAAAAAATGTCTAGGGTACCCCCAAAGCTACACTCGCACTCTCGTGAGGGTCTGTTAATTCAATATCCACCCACCCCACTACCCCAATCTTGCTACGATCCCCCTAAAAATCTACGCTATTTGGTCAAGGAGATGCGTTGCCGGTCTTGCACGCCAAACCGTAAGAAAGAAAGTTAGTTTAAATCTGCCGTTACCTCCGTTTGAGACGATCCTCCAGTGGAGCGGTTTCGGAATTGTAGAATTTTTATGTGGCGTGTTTTATTTTAACATATTTATAAACTAAGCGGGTCATTTGAACTGAAATAGAATCTTTGACCAGTTGGGGCTGCAGTCACTTTTTGACAAATTTTGCGTACATGTTGCACGTCATGCGACTATGAAGACATGCACAACAGCTGTATGCACGAAATCGGGAAAACAGATAACCTAATTCTTTATCTATTTTTCTCGTGTTATTGTTCACAAAAATAGTAACTAGTGGCAGTCTGTGCACCGTAAACGTGTGTATTGTAGCGTATTTAGTGAGAGTTTCCAGAGTTAAAGAGCGAAAACTGGGGTGTATCGCGCAAGTAATTTTTTTTTATCGAGAGCTGTCTAACAATAACACCAAAGAATATCTCGAACGTCACGTCTAGTCGGGGAGTCCAGTTACCACAGGTGGCCTAAATAACATTTCGGCCTCGTCTAATATTGATCTCACTTCGCCTTACATCACACCATATCCGCCCCCTGAAAGCCCCATAACTTATATTGGCCCTACCTACTGAGAGAAAAGGTTAACCTTTGGAAACCGTCAGTCCGCTCTTCCGATCCAGGAGCATGATATATCACAATTTCATTAAGTCGAATGACGGCTAACGTGCAGCCTTAAGGAGGGGGGGGGGGGGGGGGCGACCGCTAACACTTATCCTCCATATAAACGCAGGGAATTGGACATGATCAACATTATCATTCACCCAAAGATGGCTGCATCCTGGGCACAAACTTTCAAGGACGGAAACATTTTACTTCCCATGCATAGTAACTACTTGGGCCGCCACACACGGCTGGACAGCCGCCATAAACGGCTGGACGGAACTGATAATTTACGACCTGCATCGTTTACGCACTTTGCCACACACCACCCAGTGCGTACATTTTCACTCAAATCGCGCAACTTATCCACGCAACATAAAAGCACTTCAACAAAACCTGAAAATTCATCTTTTCTCCTACTTTATTCATCGTCCCGAACTAGGAACCATCACGGTGAGCGCACCTATGCTCTACCAGGGCATATGACTCTAGTTGAGCACACAACTCACAGTTTCGCGTTGAGCAAAGACACTAGCCATCAATATGGGTAACACAAACAGGTAAGTACATCCGGCGGGGACCACATACCTACTGACTACTTGTGTGTTTGTTTATTTGTATTTAATGACACTTTCAACAGCCATGGTCATATCGTTTCGAACAGTTTTACAGGGGGAGGAAGCCGGAGGACCTGGAGAAAAACATCGAGCAGCAGTTTTCCAATGTCCGATTAACCAACTTACTAACACGCCATAAGCAGGGTTAACAGCAGCTGAAGACAAGTGAACGATCGACGCGCAGTACGCCAAGAATTAAATGTCTTGCCCAACGACACGGCGCAGATGGCGCGGGTCAGGACCAAACAGCCGACGTTTTACATTAATGTCAAAATCCTCTGACCAATGAGCTAAAGTGCTCCCACGTACCGACTGATATTGGGTCGCCTGCTCTCATACCAGTGAACCAATGGTCCATTCACTGGTCCAAGGAGGACTTAGCTGATTCGTCGGTCATTCACAAGCGTCCAACAAGTCCCCAGGAGTCAATTTCGCACATTTCCTTTGGTGCTCAAGCCGACCACAACATCCCAGCGCTTGACCCGTCCCAGTGATCTATTATGTTCTCTTGTGAAATTATCAGGACTATAGAAAACTCGCCAATCCGCCTACATTGACTCAACCAACAATGATTCCAGGAACAGCACCAAGTACCAATTATCAATAGGGGACCACTTCCACGCTCTAAAAGCAGTAATCATCCCCTGAGTTCCAATGTGTTCTGGCAGCTAATATACAGACATTCATTTTCTTTTACTGATGATACATACCTGAAAAGCCTGCAGTATAAAATTCTGCATTGTGCCAGTAGCCACATAAACACATTGTAAAAATTCAACCCAAATCAAATAGGTTGAGTGTATATGAACCCAGTTGGGTTTAAATTTACTCAACCCAGTTGATGTGGATTAATTTTTAACCAAACTGATCTTAGAGTACATTCAAGGAGAGACCCACTACCCTCTTGAAAGGAACACCTCTCCTCAGTTTAATGGCGCCTTTCACAGTACGATCTTTGAGAATTCTGTGAAAACAAACGACACATGTTTTGTCTCCACAGAACCACTTACACAAAGGTTAATAACCAAATACAAAAAGGAATCGTCTTATGTATCCACCTAACCTATTCATACACGCCTACGACGGTGAAACCAACAGCTCACAGAACTCAAAACAATCCGGGACACCCACACTATTACAGTAGGCGTGTAATGACAACACGTTTATTCTGTTCAACCTGATATGACCCGATAAACAAACAGAATGTCTAAAAACGCAACAGGTCAACAAACTGTCATCCGCACCCCAGACAGTTATAACTAACAACATTTGACCCATTGCATGCGGATGGTGGATATTCTTGTCCAGGATAGGATTTCTCTTGCCACTGAAATATATGTAAGTAATTTAGGCATATTTATTCCATTTTCCACCCTGTAAACTGAATAGATTTTTTCACCTATGATTTCTTGGGTTGAATTTAGACGAATTTTTCATCAGATCTAGTCATGGCTGCTATGAAGCAGCCATGACTAGATCTGATGAAAAATATCTTCTTTTTTATTCAGATAAAGATTTATACGAAAAATACAAACACAAAACTAAACAATAACAAATACAACTGATGGAGTCCTTGTGAACATTTGTATACAAGTAGTCGGGGGCTTATATGCATATGTATATGGTTGATGTATACTTTTCCTTCTAATCTCATTGGTCGCGCAGAGTGGTTTTGTACCATTTTAATATGAGAGTAGCCCTATCATCTGAATAACTGCCGGTAGGACTTCTTTGAAGTCACGGCCGCCAGTCAGCCGCCTATAATTTTACTCTCTATATAACTCTATACATTAACATACAAATGGATTATTTTAGTGGAGTAACTGCCAAATATACGTAATATGCAATATGGTTATAAACAAACAAAAAAGAGACAGATGGGCGTGAAAAAGAAAGAAGAAACCTGTCGGGTATTTCTTGCGTATCTCCATTCAGGTATTAGACTGTTTTCTATTTTTTTTTTTGTATATGAGTACGGGAGTAGTTCTATTTGTGTTAACTTTTTACTTGCGTTAAAAACAACAAAAAACCAAAACAACAAACGAAAACAAAATACTTTTGTATTTGTTTCAAATTATTCCTAAGAAGGCTGAGAGACAAGATTATTTGCTTTCTACCTTCTCGACACCAACTCAATTTTAAAAGACTATGTGTTATAACTAAAAAGCGGAACTATTTTCGCCCATCGTTCTTGTATAGTCGTTGACATTTTTGGTTGGTGTTCATAATGGGATAGCATTTCAGTTGTATGATAATATTTAACTTCTTCGTATAATTTGGTTTGCATCCTCCCGCTTTGCAGGAATAAATGTACTTTTTAAAAAGAAGTAGAAGTAAACTTATTATTTCCTCACCAGTGTTTCTTGGAGTGGGCTGTCCTATGAGAATAAATTCTGGTGAAAGTGACATATTGCACTTCTCACTTAATTGTTCTTGAAGTAATAATAAAATTGTCTTTACATGAGCGCATTCAAAAAAGGTGCCAAACAGTCTCTCGCGTATTATCACAAAAGGTGCATAGTTCGGTTTCTGAAAGTTTATATTTGAAACGTTTTGAATTGGTATATAAAATACAATGCAGAATTTTATACTGCAGGCTTTTCAGGTATGTATCATCAGTAAAAGAAAATGAATGTCTGTATATTAGCTCCCAGTCGTCTGGTTGTAAACTAAGACCTAAACGGTTATTTCATTTTTCTTGGGTTTGTGTCGGAGCATTGGTAAACATTTTTAAAATTAACAGGTAAAAAGTCTGACAAACATCTTGGCATTTTTTTAAAGTATCTAAATTTGGGCAATGTATTGTTTCTAATTTATCGCAAACTTTTACACTAGCTTTCCATGAATTTGATATAGCGTTGAGTAACCCATAGTATACAGTGAAAAGGGTTGTTATATTGTATTCTCTACAGAAATCTGCATGCGATAGAAATTGTTTGTCAGTACAAAAAAGATCGTTGACGAAAAAGATTTCTTTATCACACCAGGTTTGGTAAAAAACTAATTTATTGTCAACCTTTATGTTTTTATTATAAAAGAGCGGTTCTGAAAGAATTTCTGCTGGAGTGTTTATTGTTTTTGTGTCCAAAAGAGACCATGTCTTTATAACGTCACTCCAGAAAGAGTTAGTACAATCACTCACTTTACTTAATCCCTCTTTGTGCATATACTACACTTTTTCACTTCCAAAAGAACAAGTGTTTTCCAAGGCGCTAGCACAGCGGCGTTGATTATTTTTTTTTTATACAGGACATTTTAAGGGCGTGACAGTAGGACTCCACATGTGGGAGTTTAATGCCGCCATTGTCTATTGTATTAATAATTACCCTGCGATTAATTTTATCAGTTATTCCTGACCATAAAAAGTTGTAGAACAATGAATGAATTTTTTGAACGATATTCTCGGGCGGATTTGGTAGAACCGTTAAGATGTCTGTTAAAATGGGGAGGACAAGGGCTTTTTTAGCACGGTGTTTTTTCCGAAGATCATTAAGTAGCCTTTCAGTTTTGATACTCTTTTTGGAGTAGTTTCTTAAACAGAAGTTTTCGTTAAAAATGTCGTACTCTATTCCAAGTATTGTGAACGGCCCTCCGTGATTCCAAATTAATTTATGTCTTGTTTCGATTTCTTCCCTCGAACCCTTCTTACGCCCAATCCATATAGCTTGTGTTTTTTTTTCAGAATTTGCTTCAAGTTCTGATACTTTTGAAAACATGTCTATTGACTTAATTTAGTGAGTGGTCATCGTTTTGAAGAAACAGTATCGTATCGTCTGCGTATTGGTTTATTAAATACTCGGAGCCATGTATTTCTATCCCGTTTACATTGAGGTTATATTTTATGTATGCACTAAGAATTTAGGCACAAATAATGAAGAGATAGGGTGAGAGAGGGTCTCCCTGTCTAACTCATCTTTGTAAATCAAACTTTTCAGAACAGTGGCCATTATTTAGAACAGAACTGAAAATATTTGTGTAAAAAGTTTGAAACTGCCGAATAATGGATGTGCCAAAGAAGTATTCCAGACAGATCCTTGTTTTAGCACGTTTCAATCAAATCTAGGATCAGCCTAGCAGACTCCCCAATAAATCGGCCTTTAATGAAGCCTAATTGCGTATCGGAAATTAATTTCGGTAAAACCCCCTTAATGCGATTTGCAATAAGATTTGAGCCTATTTAACATCCACATTTAATAAAGAAATAGGTCTCCAGTTTTTACGTACAATTTTGATTTATTTTGCTTGGGTATACAACATATTATTCCGTCCCTTTGGGCGATAGAGTGTTCTCCAGACGTATAACCGTGGTTTAAAGAATTTATTAAAAAGCAACCGACGTCTTTCCAGTAAACCTTATACAACTCTGGCGTGAAGCAATCGGATCCAGGACTTTTGTTATTTTTCATCATTTTTAGGGCAAGCATAGCTTCATGTTCGAGTATAGGTCCTTCTAGATTTTGGGATTCCTCTTTGTCCAAAACGTTTCAGAAGGGGTTATTTTTGTCAAACAGTTTGTTTTCAATTTCTACATGTCTATATGGTGGGGATAGTTGGGACTTGTAAAGATTTTGATAAAAGTTTTTCTGTTATTTCATTATCTCCCCTAAATCTGCTGTTTCCTTTCCATCCGACTTAATCGAATTCTGGACGAGCTTTTCTGTGTTGTGTCTTTTCTCGAGGTTGCAAAAATATTTTGTTGGTTTCTCCCCCTCCACTTTCTACTTAGATTCGGTACGAATAATTATTCCTCTTGCTTGTTTTCCCGGATTTCTTTTAGCTCTGTATTTAAATCCATTATTTCCTCGTGAACTGATAAATCTCCTTCGTCTATTTTTATGTTGAGGGCTTTAAGTTTTGATTCTATTTCTTTTTGCCTATTATTTAATTTTCGTTTTATGTACGACGAATACTGTATTGTCTTACCCCTGATCATAATTTTCAGCGTTTCCCAGAAGAGTTGGTCATTCATTGTGAATCGATTTGTGAAATTATTAGAAGCGTTTACGTTTTCAGTAGATACTGAATACTGGTTTACGGTTTCTGCAATTACCGACTTGATTTCATTTACGAAGCCAATGCCACTGCTTCTATCATTAAATTTCCATACTCTGATTTGATTGATGAATTTGAGTTGCAAGCTTATTGGATTGTGATCTGCCCTATATCTGTAGTGAATATCTGTTTTTTTTATGTATAGCTGCAGGTCTGAGGAAATCAGAAAATAGTCTATTCTGGCCATTTTATTTTCTGGCCCTCTCCATGTGAAACGCTTCTTAAGCAGATTGTCTAATCTCCATACACCGTGTAGATCCATGTTTTCAGCAAGTGATAAAAAAAATTTCGTTCGACTTTATATTATTTTTCTTTTTGTAATTTATCGTGTCTAATTCATAATTTTGAGGGACATTCCAGTCTCCACCAACAAGAATAGATGTATTTCCGACATCTTCAATTTTTCCTAAAAGATTTTCGTAAAATGTTGGTTTATCTTCATTTGGCCCATATACTGTCGCCAGTGTAAGTCTTTGGTTTGGATAATAGTATCAAGAATAATAAAATTTCCTCCTGGGTCTATTCTTT
Organism: Pictodentalium vernedei; assembly: GCA_031216915.1. Taxonomy (NCBI): domain Eukaryota; kingdom Metazoa; phylum Mollusca; class Scaphopoda; order Dentaliida; family Dentaliidae; genus Pictodentalium; species Pictodentalium vernedei. The sequence continues at coordinate 557,001,945 of CM062297.1, forward strand.
TATCATGGATATTGAAGCTGAAAGTGTATTTAAAGAGAATTGCTACACCTCAACTTGAGCTTGTACCAGATGAGAATACTGCCTCGTAACCCCATTCATTTTCCCACGTACTCGTTACCGATTCACTGGAGTGAGTATCGACTAAAAACGTTACATCAAATTTTACTTCTGCAAAATGGGAGGATGTCTTGCCGATTGATTTCATCTGAAGCTAATACCCGACAGTTAAGGCTACCTATAGTGATACTGGACATTTCTGGTTGTTATCCGGAAGATTGGAGTAAGTCTGTTCTTTCCTTAATATATAAGAAGGGTGATCGCAATGATCCAAACAATTATAGGGCCATTGCTGTAAGTTCCGCTATCGGAAAATTGTTCAACAAAATTATCAACCAAAGATTATCTGATTTTATAGATGATAACAATATTATTGGCGAAAACCAGTTTGGATTTTGCAAAGGAAAAGGGACCACAGATAGTGCCTTTGTTTTGAAAACGGTTATTGACAAATACAAATTTTCAAAAAAACCACTGTATGCTGCTTTTGTTGATTTTCGCAAAGCATTTGATTCGGTGAACAGGGAATTGCTCATGTTGAAACTTCAACATATAGGTGTGAGTGGTGAAGTATTCAACGTGATCAAATCTATGTATGAATCTAGCTTTTATTTGACTAAAACTTCTATTGGGTTGGGACCAGCCTCCCTCTCTTCTGTAGGTGTCCGTCAAGGGTGCATCTTATCTCCCTCTCTATTTAAAGTTTTTATTGAAGACATAAAAGACATTTTCGACAATTTGTGTGATCCTGTGTGGATTCGTGGTTACAAATTAAATCATCTTCTTTATGCAGATGATCTTGTAATGATATCTGATAGCCAGAAAGGGCTTCAACGGTGCCTCAACAAGCTCCACAATTATACTGGAACTAATATGCTGCAAATAAACGTTGGAAAAACAAAATGTTTAAGATTTGGATCTGCGTCAGTTAATGAAGCACAAAAGCAACCAATATTTTTTATCGGAGACAAGCGTATTGATATGGCTGACGAATTTACATATCTAGGAATAAAATTCTCAAAAGATGGTACATTCTCTAAAGCCCAAAATGATTTGGTTGTTGAAGCCCAAAAAGCTTTATACTCACTTTTTCGTGCATTTAACGAAACTTCACGGGTTCCAATAAAGACAATGTCAAAGCTGTTTTTTTAAGCTGTTTTTGATAAATTAATTCAATCTATAGCCTTATACGGGTGTGAAGTCTGGGGATCAGAAATAAAGTACGGTAAGCGTTACAACATAGCCTGTGAAAAACTACACACTTCCTTTTGTAAAAAAGTCTTGGGGGTTGGGAAATTTTCCTCCAACCATGCGGTCCGCGCAGAACTTGGTCGATATCCGCTATATATCGAGGCGGTAAGTAGGATGGCTTCTTTCGCAATCAAAATATCTGAGAATCAAAATGACCTGATGTGGAATGTGTAGCTGAACAAAGAAATCGTAAAGGCAAACCGGAATCCCCTTTCAAATTACTGGAAAGATACGGTCTCGCTGTCCCTCAACATCCAATTATCACTAACACTAATGTTATAGGTAAGCTCAAGTACAATTTGCGCTTGCAGCATGTAAACACGTTCAAGAAGTCAATGTTTGAGAACTGCAAAAAGAATGGAGATAATAAACTGAGAACTTACAGGCTGTTTAAAAATGACTATTCAATGGAAACGTACTTAGTGGAAACGAACACGGCGGAAGACCGGGAAATTTTCACTAAGCTTCGTATCAGCAATCATAAGTTAGCTATTGAAAAAGGGCGACATTATCAACCGCCGAAGCCTGTTATCGACAGGATATGTACTCACTGTGAAGCAAACCCCGGGAAAATAGAAAACGAATACCACTTTCTTATGGAATGTACACATTATTCAGAGCTTCGATCAGAACTATTTGTTCTGATGAACAGTGAGATTGACGGTTTTGTTGATCTGAGTATATTTGAGAAATTCAAATTAATATTTAAAAATAGAACCCCCAGTTTATGCCATAAAATCTGCAGCGTGATCCGGGATTTTTTCGCCAGACGATTATGATATGTTTAGTGATGTGTATTGGAAATTCTAGTTGACGTCTCCACGATCTTTTTCGTATCAAATTAATAAAAATATAGTACTTTGATCATGGAAAATTGGTGGATGAAATTGTAATATTTTGAATACTACTTTTGTTCATGTTACTTGTAGATTATCGCATACTGTCCTGTATAGGATGTTTTATGCTAATAAATGTTATGTTATGTTATGTTATGTTATGTTATGTTATAACGTTAGTGGATTTATCGTATATGTTTTTCTCTGCTGTATCTGATTTTTTGTATTTTGAGGCAACAACAACAACAACAACAACAACAACAACAACAACAACAACAAAAACAACCTCCCTTCAGAACAGATGCGAGGGGGGGGGGGGGGGTTGAGAGCATGGTATCTCTTCTGTCACTTATTGGGTTTTTTCGGGTTTTTGTGTATCTATCCTTATTAAAGATACACGATACAGCAGTTTACTGGATAATTTCTACACAATGGGTAATCATACTCGACAGTCACGATTTTTAGCAAACTGAAATAAATGAGTACATCAAAATGGTCGGTACTACATAGATAAAACCATACAGTGAGCTTTTGAGGTCCATTCTGAATAATATCAAATAGAAATCAAGTTGGCTGAGCAGAATGCTATCTGTTTCAGAAATGGTCGACCCTGCAGACCGTTCTATTTTCGGAAACTCGAGCGTGCGAGGCAGCGAGCCAGAAAGCAATCGTCGAGTAAGAGAGACTGTCCGAATTAACGAGAAAAAGAATAAAAACAACTAATAAAAGAATGGGATAAAAAGAATAAACGAATACACGGATTTCGCTATTTCTCAGTATCTTGTTGAGTTACTCGGTTCAATGTTCGCTGAGTTTGCACGCTCTCGCCGATGTGAAAGAAATTTATCAAGAATAGCCACCGACGCTTACAGTTGATAAAAGCTGAAGTTTAAGATGGAGGCCGGAAAAAGGAATCTTTGGAATTTTTGTTTTTGAATAAATAAAATGTGTCCGTCCTAAGTTTCAAATGGGTAAATAGTGGGGGTGGGGGTGGGGGTGGGGGGTGGGAGGGAGGGGGGATTTTGAATCTACTTGCATAGAACAGTTCAAAAAGAATAAATTATAAAAACTGAAAAAGACTAATTTAATAAACGAGATAAACAAACAGGTAACATTGAACGAATGAAAAGATAAAACTAAATTGTGAATGGAAACAAATTGATGAATGATGAATGAAAAATATGTTTAAAATGTTTCAGGGGATCAAGAGTTAATGCCGGTACAAAAACCTGTGACGTCTGCCACAAAGATGACATACTGTCGCTCATCATTCCCAACAAAGGCAACTCAGATTACAGCGGCTTTACTACCATTACATCGGCAGTCATGCGAGTATATTTATTCTCAGAGAGTTTTCCACGGAAAATCACTAGACTCTCTGTAAGACGATTGGTGGAATACAAAAGACACAATGACAACTTTCACGGGAAAATCAGGTATGACATATTCAGGAGCGTAGCCTGGATCCAGTAATAGCAGTGCCCTAGCCATTTTTTTTTTTTTTTTTTTTTTTGGGGGGGGGGGGGGGGGGGTAAACATAATAATATTTGGAAGGCCGTTGTGAGGGGGTGGAGGCTTCCCCTATTCTTAAATTAGTTAAATAGCACCCCCTGATTGCTACCTCTTCCTCCCACTTCCCTTCAAGGGAAGTGGGAGGAGGGGTTAACAGCCCGAGCATCCTACTTAGGAAAGTCCTCCTTCCCCAAAGAAAAGTTTGCAAAATGATGTGCTCTAAGAGCGAATCTGTGGTATTTATATAGTATGTAGCCCTATATTGCAGACCATTTAGGGCTCTCTGTGTTATGTGAAAGTTGCATTAGGGCAATATTTTGTGGGAGCGAAGATTTTAGGGGCAAGACCCTCCTCCCCCACCCATTGGATACGCCACTGGACATATTAATTCAGACATAACACATAAATGGGTGGATAGGTATTAGGTACCGTGGCATCCATTGGCTTTTCCATGTCGCTTTCACCCAATAACTGCCATCCTGTCCACCTGTGTTCCTAGGACCTTTCATGACACACCTACAGGGCACAGACCATATACTGAGTGATACAAACTCACCTCCCACAAACCTCACATGGAACATATGGTTAACGCTCTACAGTCTATTTATGTTCAGAAATGTGGCAATATACCCATCATTGAGGCATGTTAACCTTACATCCACCCTGTCCTTCTTGATCTGTACATAGAAACAAACTGCTTTGTTTGTTTGGAGTTTAACGACACTTTCAGCAGCTAGGGTAACATCGTGTGTGACAGTTTTACGGATGGGGAAGCTGAACGGAACCACTGAGACTTGTCAGACACTTCAAAACGTACTAACCCAGTAGAGTTAGCAGCGATTGAAGGCAAGGGCACCATCGATGTGCAGTACGACTTATCACACGGCGTCTCCACTCCCCCATATGGGCAATCGAGATTAACTGTCTTACACAATGACACACAACGCAGTTAGAGCTGGTCAGGATCGAATCGTCGACTTTTCGGTTCAAAGTCAAATGCTCTTACCATTGAGCCACATCGCTCCCAGTCTCAACAATAACAGTTATTACGGTTGTGTCCACTCGAAGTTCGCACACAACGCAACAAATATGCCTAATCTGAACACACATAGGCCTACAACAAACATACCTAAACCACACAATTAGGTGACTGCTCTGACCGACACAACTTAGAGTAGGAATTTAATTACTTCACCGGTCACGTCTACCGCCAACAGGAAAATAATGACAGCATTCAAATGTGAAATAAGATAAAAATCTTGATTTTTTTATAACATCTTCCAAAATTACATTTTTGGGGATAAAATTAACAATTAGATATCTTGTTATGTTTTAATCGTACAATCCGCTCATACAGAAACTTTCATTGCTTATAATACCTCTTCAACGTTTAACAGTCCTTTGGTACTAATTTTCTGATTATTTTGATGTTTATAGCTAAAACATATGTTATTGTGATGAATTGACGGTCACCTGGTCTGAGGTTTGCGGCACGGAGTTTATGTTAAACCGAGATGCAGAGCGTCGAGATTGAACATAAGCTCCGAACCGCAAATTTCAGACCTTGTTACCGTCAACTCATCACAATAACGTATATGCTTCAAGACCCAAGCCCAAACATAACTTATTAGCATAGGCGTGGGGGGGGGGGGGGGGGTCAACCCCACCCCCCCCCCCAAAAAAAAACCAAAACCAAAACAAACTCCGCCCCCTAAAACCCAAAGAAATGGGTGACCAACATTTGAAGACAACTGAGTCGAAAATAGGATAGGGAATGTGATCTGAATTGGCAGCAGGTCCGAACCACAGGTACTCGGCACAAGCTGGCAAATCGAAAGAAAAATGATATTTGATACCATTTTTGAATCTATGCTGATGTGCCCCTGTAATGGTATATAATATTTATATACCATTACAGGGGCACGTCAGCATAGATTCAAAAATGGTATCAAATATCATTTTTCATTCGATTTCCCAGCTTGTGCCGAGTACCTGTGGTCCGAACTATCTTCAAACATTAGCGAGGGGGTAGAGGTACATGTTTATCCGACAGCGATGGGGGTTTATCAAATGCTTCTGATGTACACACACCTATATATATGCTTTTCGGCGAGCTATTCAGACAACGAGTCTATACGACATTCGGCAATGTTGTGGTAAAAGCCGTGGCATTGCCGATTGCCGTGGCTAATTTCAAGTGATGCCCGACTCACACATCACCCAACTATAGTAACCTCCTGTCACAGTTCTATGCGTACGCGGACGTCTTCGAACAAGCCAACTACATGTATATATATTGGGCGACAGTACTCTGCGCCATTACTTCACAGCGAGACAGATTTATTTATTTATTTATTTATTTATTTATTTATTTATTTATTTATTTATTTATTTATTTATTTATTTATTTAATTTGTTTATTTATTGACACGGCAAACATTTATTTATTCATTTGTTTATTTAATATTCATTTATTTTTATTCATTGAGTGTACACCCTAGCACCCACGGGATTTACTCCCCTAATTAGCAGGTATATGCTGAAGACACCATTGGCATGGCTTCCTCCACCCATAAACCTATCAACGACACGATACGACCCTGGCTGTTAAAGTGTCGTTAATCACAAATAAATAAATAAACAAATAACGCCTGTTGTCACAACTGTACTATAGTGACAAGGTATACATTTACAACTTTTAGCTAACAGGTCCAGGTGGGAAACAATAATCCTAATCCTCAAGCTCTTGTCAAACCGCCAAACTCTTTTTCTCCTTTTCTTCTTTTTTTGTGTCCTTTTACTACTCCTTTTCTTTTTCTTCCGTTCTTTGATTTTCTTTTACTCTTCTTCAAGGGGAAATCAGGAAGAGAGCCAATATGGATATGACTTTCCCTAGCAATATACTCTTATATATTGTGTAATGATCTTTGTGACTTGTTTGACAATCTTGTGTTGCTTTGTTTATTGTAAACATATGTATGTTATTATGTATATTGCTGAATAAAAATCAATCAATACAATCAATCATGTAGCTTTGACAGATACTGAAATATCGCATCACGGAGCATCAAATTCAAAAGAGGTTTTGGACCGTCGACGCTCACTGTCCAATTTAGTCTTGGGTGATAAAAATGCAAGTTAATTTATGAATTGATTAACTTGTGGCCTCCCCGTCCAAGTCCGGGTAAAATCGGTCCATTTCAACGAAAAGAAAGCTGACACCTTAATGTCACCTACAAAGAGACCTAAATGGCATCAGTAATTTGAAACTATATTTACATGGTTGAGGGCTATATTATTTTTGGTGGTCTGAATTTGTTCATCAAAATTTGTTTTATTACAAAATTTGTTTATTACAAACTATTGGAGAGTGCCCGCAGGCACTCTCCAATAATTCGTAATTGAACAAATTCGAATAGACAAAATATTATTTGCGTTTGACTGCATATGGAACACGAGTGAGTAAAATTGTGGCTTTTGCATTGGCACCCTCATTTTTGAAAGCCCTGATAGTGGCTTCTAGAATGCACTCAGCGAGGTTAGGAATTTATTTATCTATTAAACAAAATGTAAAGGTTCAAATAAATGTGTAAGACTCCAACGGCAGCCTTGCCGTAATGCCCCGACAGGATCGTAACTAACATTTTGTTTGGGAGGGGGGGGGGGGGGGCAGAGGAGGGGTGTTTGACGTCGGTGCCCAACGGCTCGGTCATATCGCCCAACTATTTGAAACATGTCTAACTGCTTTTATCAAGGACTGATACCCTACAAACAATCTTTCCATTGATAAAATACTTATATGGCAGATAATTAATCTGACTTTTATGACAGTGCTGTTAATTAGACACCAGCCAGGTAAAGCTGCCTGGTCACCTGGGTGCTTTCAACAGGACATAGTCATAAAAATCATTTGTTATTATTTTATCTCTGGATGTGGAATTCTACCTATACTGAGTCGGCCAATTATTGCACTTTCTAATCTGTGTATATTTTATGTCGGGCAAACGAGATATTTTGCTCAACTGAGTACTCCAAAAAGTGTGTACATTTTCGTCGAGCAAGCAATGACGTCTTGGTATTTCATAATGTCTTGCCCAACCTCTCCCCGACGAAACCTTTGATAAGTTACGTCCCGGTGCCACCAAGATCTTTATATCAATTATTATCACTGTGGGGAAAATAGAAATCATACTATATACAGCTGTTCACAACATCTCCAGTTCAAGAAGTGTCTTTGCGACTGGCCTTCCGGGACCTGCAACCTATCAGAAACTCAGAATACAAGCTGAAATCCGTCCAAGCATGGAAAGGTTAAAACAGCCTACAAGCAGATGATAACGTTCCCTTGTGGTTTGACACATTCAGATATAACGGTTTCACGCTTTAATGCAGCATGAATGGCTCGGATTTAGCTGATTGTTCCAATACATGGCATTTGGAAACTTCTAAAACACATTTTCAAGTATCTCGTCTGAAAATGACCCAAATATATCATCCAAGACTGTCATGTCAAAATTTTAAGAGCCTCAAAAACAGGGGCGCCGGAATCACATCAGGACAGGGGGCGCAGACCCCTGGAAAAGGGCGCAGACCCCTGGAAAATGGCACTTACTAATTCGAGCAGCCGCGCCAGAATATGCCGAAGGCACACATGTCTCGAAGGCCGAAGGCCCGAGGTGGGGGGGGGGGGGGGTTGGTAGGGATGTTCCTCTCCTGAAGCTGGGGGTCTCAGGACAATTTTTTAATTTTGAAAACTCCCAAACGAATTTGGAGTGTATTTTAGCTTTACTCCGAGAATAAATCATTGAAAAAAGTTGTGTTCCCTCTCGCTCCCCGGCGCCCTGCTCAAAAACAAGGTTGGGTTTAAATAAAAATATCTTCATTTTATTAAGTGCGTAAGTAATCTGCAGGTAGTTGGGAAAACCTGAAATGTGAAGGCAGATTTCATACGGCAACGTAACTGGGGTGTACTATTTTTATGATGTAATGTACGAAGTGGATAAAGGGTACTTTCCTCATAAAAGGTTTGGCGAGCTTGTGAAACGAAAGGGTCACAAAGGTCCATTGCAAATCAAGGGAGATAATCAGAGACTGTAGAAGCAAATTAAGGGAGGTAACCAAAGGGTAGACTTGGCTGAGTGGAAAAAACGGTTACAATACACAAAATGACTGGCGACGGTGATAACATTTTCCTGCCTCCTCGGTTCATCAAGCTCATTTGGGGGGAAACAGTCCTCTTGTATAGCATCTCATTAAAAAAACGAACGGGAAAAAAATTATGTTGTCTTGTGTATTCTGCACTGAAATTTGGGGATTCCCTACTACAGTCCAGTTTCAAACTCCAGTGAAAAAGCATATCCCCACACCTTTGTTTTCAACTCTCACAGTTTTGAAAGAAAAGCTAGTATTCTAAAATCAATAGATATTGCCCCAATCAGCAAATCTCCTGCATTTTATGCCCCATTAAATGTTGAGTTCAAAAACACAAAAGGGTGTGTTTTGCCCACATATAAGTTATTCTAACCAAACGGGTTTTCATTTTTAATCCTTCCACGCCAGCGATACTCTCTGGACCGAACTAAGTATTACACAGTACTACACACATCAAGTTTTTGGTTTTCCCCAAATGAACTCCACTCCTCCCCCCCCCCCCCCCTGGAAATTCTCTGGACTCAGTTGAGCACACAAGGTGAGATTGGCGGTAGTAGGTAATAATTGCCGATATACTATCACTTGTACATGTACGTGTACAACATATGCACACTATGCGTTGACCAACGTGGAATTCAGTGTTAAAATCACACGCTTGTTCACAAAACTGTACATGATCTTGAATCCCCCCCCTCCCCATGTACAGTTGTGACTCCTAGATCGCTCTTTTAACGTTCAAATACTCGTGGTGAACGCGTGGTGAACGCGCGTTTTTAAAAAAGGGTGAAATCGTACATCTTCGCTTGTATCTTGTACGTAATTTTTCGTCGACGTTCCCATCGCAGATCAGACCATCGATCCATCGTTGGCGAACGCGAGCAAAAGCAAAAAATTCTGGGTCATCATCAAAAAACAGTTTTGGGGACTCTAGATCAGCGATCCAGAACCCGCAATTGTGTTGAGACAGATGATCCAGAACCCGCAATTGTTTTGAGGCGGTGGGTTTTTTTTCTCCCATTTATGACATTATTAGGGAAATTCCCCACGGAATGTTTAAAACGCATTTTCCGCTCAATTAGGTTTTGAGTGGTAAAATTTTTAATATATTCATGATAGCAATCACAGTCATCAAAAGGATTCTCTCTTAATTCGACACTCAGTGAATTGATGTGTGAATGAAAAATCTTTTGACAAATGTAAAAACTACTGTCAAAATGCGTTAAATCAGAAACCGGTTTGTCATGTACTGTTTAAACGTATTTTTTAAAACTTCAATTAACACAGTCAGTTGAGATGTGAATATTTTCAGATTATTATATATTAAGACGGAAAGAGTTTTTTATTACTTAAAAACATAAAAAAAAATATAATTAAACATTTAATTTTGAAAATAATAAAAACAATTAAAAACGAAAGATGTTTTTACAGATGGATCCTAGACGACGAGATTTAATTTTAGGCGAGTATGAACGTGCTAAGAAGAGCATTCAGTCTGCTGACAGGAGCAGACGTCTTGGTGAGATGGAACTCAGATGCGAAGCCACAAAAATATTTAAACCTGTGACGGAGGGTCAAGAGCGAAGCAGGAATGAGATAGTCAAAGAATTGAGACCCATAAAGGAGAGTTCTTTGAGAATGGGTTCGTTGCCTCCTAGTTTTGGAAATCGGTATTCCGTTCAATCTACACCGGATTACGTTCCCACGGGAATTCAAACAGATATGAGCGAGAGCGACACCGATACGGCTTCGACTATCACCACTAGTAGCGTCGCATTGTACGATGATGATGGCGGTAAGAGAGATCAGTCGTATGAAATTTATAAGGATTCTGAGGGTAGAACTTTTGTAGGTGATACGGAAGTGGAAATGGATGATGATGAATTGATCGTGGGTTCGAATAAATATAAAGTAACTGATGGTCTGCGGAGATTGCTCCTTTACGACAAGCCCGGCAATTACACGGAACAGGATTTCGACAATTACGGAGACATTCTGGTCCAGACCCACGCCATGAAGAGAAATAACGATGCCAGAGAGACGAGACCCAAAGCCAACAGAGGTTACAAGTGGACGAAAGTGGTGAAACCCATATGGGACATGAACAAGAAGTTCGTCGAATCGGTCACTGGGAAAGGGGTGAAAACCACTTTTCTTCCGAGCGATTCCGACGCCCTGTCTCAGAGATTGAGTTTGTTGATGGCGAGCAGATGGGCTGGTAACACAGGATTAGATAATCAGATAGTTGCTGTATCTGACGAATTGTTAAGACAGAAGGTTTTGAATAAAAACCAGTATAAAAGGCTGATGAACGAATTGAAGGATTGATGTGTATATAATAAGTAGAGAGAGAAACAAACAAACAAGCAAACAAAAATAAAACAGTAAATTTTTACACTAGAAATAATAAAGGTATTTAAACAGCAAAAACGATTTACCAGTGAAAAAAACAAAAATATATCATAAAAATAAAATATGTTGGTGATAAAGAACAGGGGATACGTCAGAACTTACGTTCAAGGCGGTTCTGGCATCGTCGATTCTATAATGCGAGCGTTCACGAGCAATGCGGGTAGAAAACTCGCATCGACCGCGTTTGAGGTCGGTAAGAAGACGGCTTTGGATGCTGGTAAGAAAGCCGCTTCCGAAGCCAGTGGTAGGATAGCTTCTGTGGCTGGCAAGAGGGCAGCCAACGCGTTGATCGACAAGTTGATCAGTCCGCCGGCGAAGCGAGCTGCGTTAGAGCGAACGCCGAAAAGTTGGAAAGATTTTAAGGATGCCATGGTGCCCATACAAGATTTAGCCAAAATGACGAGTGGATCCGGATTGAAGAGAACTCGCGACAGTGCGATATAAATAAATAATAATAACATTAAAAAACAGAGTTTGAAAAACATAAAAAAAAATTTGTGTTTGAAAAGAATCTAAAATAACAAACAAACAAAAATAAAACAAAGATGAACATTAAAGATATGTCTTGGTACGACGCCGCGACCAAGAGGTCGAATAACGAGTTCTTTCCCAAGAGCATAAGAGGCTTGATAGTGGGAAAATCGAATTGTGGAAAGGCCAATCTGTTGATGAATCTGTTGTCCCGACCCGACTGGTTGGATTATGACAGATTGTTCATGTTTGGCAAGAGCTTGTTTCAACCCGAATACAGATTGCTTCGAGAGTGCATGGATCGCAGATTGCCCAAGGACGTCATAGCCAGAATCTTTGACAGTAGGGAGGAATTCGACAAGAGTGGAGCTCCACTCTCGACCATTTTGGACGGCGCGGCGACGGAGCTGATGAAGAGAAATGTATCTTTTATGAGAACGCTAGCGACGTTCCGGATCCTAGAGAACTGAAATCGGAAGATAAGAATCTCATGATTTTCGACGATCTGCTTTTGGAGAGACAGAACTGATGCGAATCGTATTACGTTAGGGGTCGACATAGCAATGTGGACTGTTTCTACCTGTCGCAGAATTATTTTCGATTGCCCTGACAGACGATAAGGGAGAACGCTAATTTTCTATGTCTCTTTCGCCAAGATCTCAAGAATCTCAATCACATCTATGGCGATCATATCGCAAACGACATGAGCGCTGCGGAATTCAGGAGATTCTGCAAGAGGGTTTGGGATGGTGGACTTTACAATTTCGTCGTGATCAATTTGACAAGCGAATTTAATCGTGGAAAATATCGGTGCAGATTCAACAAGTTTTATGTTTCCGATGATAATAATAAGATAGAGCGTGAAAATGAAAAAAAATTAGAAAAATAATAAATCTTCAAATACTTAGTTTTGAATAAAAAAAAAAATGAAATTAAATATAATGTTCGAACATGGAGAATTGTTAGAACGGATAGCCGAGAATACGGCTGCGAAACAATCCATTCAAATCGTGGTGAGTGGCGATTCGACTCGATTCGCTATGAAATTCGAACCTTCCATCGAATTGAATAGAGAGAAAAGATACGAGATGGCGTTGGTGAATCTGGAGACTTATTATTCCTTTACCTACATCACCGAAAAGAATAACTCGTTCAAGTATTCCGACGGAACGGATTGGTTGGAGATTCGAATTCCCAAAGGGAGTTATGACATAGACAATTTGAACGATTACATTCAGACGTGAATGAAGATGGATGGAAAGGGAAGCAACAAGATCAGACTCGCTCCCAATCCTAATACCTTACAGACGATGTTGGATTTGGAAGATAATTTTCGAGTGGATTTCAACACGGACGATTCTATAGGCAAGATGTTGGGATTCGATCGAAAGATGTATCGAGGCCACGCGGCATCTGAAAATATGGTCGACATTCTCGCTGTCAATAGCATTCTGGTGAACGTGGATGTGATTGCTGGAAGCTACGTGAATGGTAGCGCTCAACCGACAATCTATTCCTTCTTTCCAAACGTGTCGCCGGGTTATAAGATCGTGGAGCGACCTCGAAATTTAGTTTATCTACCAGTGATTTTAGACACGTTGTATAGTCTCAAAACCACGTTGACGGATCAAAATGGTGAACTGTTAGATCTTCGCGGAGAGAGAGTGATGATACGATTTCACATAAGAGAAATATAAAAGCAAAAAAAAAATAAAAATATTATATATATAGATAACAAAAATAAAATAAACGGCAATATTATTTTTTACAAAATTATTTTAATATAATTATTAAACAAGAAACAATTGAAGTAATTATATTTAAAAAAAAACAAAAACAGAATTATGACAGAATACGTGGTTAAAAACGTGAACATATTCGCAGGACAGAGGAAGAAACTTAAGAGAGCGTTAACAACTCGAGGCGAGGCGGTGAGATTCAAATTCACTCACAAAGATCTGATGAGAGGCGGTCAGGATTCAACCGCCTGGACCAGAAGTCAAAGCAAAAGGATGGAGAAAGCGATTCGCGATGGAAGAGGGTTGACGGTGAGAATGAGTCCCGCTCAATTGAGATACAATTTGAGAATGAAAGGTGGTTTCCTACCGCTATTGGCAGGACTCGCTAGTTCGGCAGTTGAGAAATTAATGGGTGGCAGCGGACTGTTTTTGAAGAAGGGAGGAGCCGTGTGTCACGTCCACGTAGACGACAGCGGTAAAGGATTGTATCTAGAACCCGTTAGAGGTGGCAACTCTCTGAGAGGAAACGGTCTCTATCTGAAGAGTGGACGGAATGTCGAGCGACTCGGCAAGGGTTTGTTGCTCGGTGAGAATTCGCCATTTAAGAACATACCGATTTTGAATATGTTATTATAATATAAAATTATATAAAATATATAAAATCACAGAAAGTATAAAATAATATATTTAAAATGGATAAAAAGGTGGAGAAACAAATTTATCACCTGGATGAAAAGGTGGAGAAACAATTTGACGATAATGACGAACATCGCGAGCCAGAGAGCGAAAAAATAAAAAAATGGTTAGACGCTAATGATGGATATCTAAGGAAAGAACTAATGAAAGGGATAGATGAAGCACAGGATAGACGGTTGAGAATGAGACGGTGCTTTCCACGGTCACCACTACCTTCTGAAGAGAATGGTAATGATGCAAGTGTTACCAAGAGATGCACAACATTCGTTCATAATTATGATTCAGATAAACAAAAATGTTACCATAAACGTATCACATCACAAAGAAAAAGAAAAAAAGAAAAAGAAGAATCAACGCTGAAATTTGAGAGAAAAGGAAACGTTATTATAATATATTATGATGATAGTGAAGAAGAAGGAAAACAAAAAAACAAAAAAGTAATGAGATCTAAAGATGATCTTATTACTTTTTTTTTTTCATTTTTCTTCGCTAAAAATCAATCACTCTATTGTTTATATTTTCAAGTCCGTCATTAGCATGTTGACACTCGTGTCTTCTCCTTTTTTGAAAACGTGTTGAATTTTTATCTTTACTCTTTAGAGTTTTTTTACATCGGTCAACTCGCTCTCACCACCCAATTTCTTCACGAGTTCGAATGAGATGTTTGGAAATATGTAATTTCCATAGGGCAACGACAAATCGTCCCTGTCGAATTCTCTATCTTTGGCGATGACGATGTTCTGCAGATCGCTTTGGTACTCGTAAATCAAATCGAGCGCGGCTTCATCCAAATTCAAAGGCATCTTATATTTCTCGTATTTGTGCTTTAAGCCCTTCGTCTCGACCTCGTTCAATTCGATGGGATCGTGTCGTTGTAATCTATAGATTTTATGACCAAATTTCTTATACGTTTCGACTCGTTTCAATTTCAATTCACATCTTTTAGGTGTTGTTGTCTTCATGATCGATTATTTAGTATTTAAATAATTTGTTTAAAAAGTTGTTTTTTTTTGCTCTTTATATATATAAAAAAGTTGTTTTTTTAATTTTTAATTTTCTTTAATGTAAAAATTTTTTAGTAAAAGTTTTTTTTTCTCTTTATATATATATAAAAAGTTAAATTTAATTTCAATATCTCTATTGTTTATATTTCCAAGTCCGTTATTAGCAAGTTGACATTCGTCATTTTTCCACAAACCAAAAATGGTGTGAATGTTTATCTTTACTCTTTTGAGTTTTTTTTCATAGGTGAATGCGCTCTCACCACCCGATTTCTTCACGAGTTCAGGTGAGATTATTGGATATATGTAATCTCCATAGGACAACAATAAATCACCCCTGTCGAATTCTCTGTCTTCGGCGACGATGATATTATTCAGCAGTTTGCTTTGGTACTCGTAAAACAAATCGAGCGCGGCTTCATCCTCTTTCAAACACATTCGATATTTGTGGTAGTAGCACTCTATGTCCACCATCTCGACCTCATTCAATTCGATGGGATCGTGTGGTTGTAATGTATAGATATTAAAACTGGATTTCTCATACTTTTCGTCTCATTTCAATTTCAATTCGCATCTTTTAAGTGTTGTTGTCATGATCGATTATTTGGTTTTTATGAATTCTTGCAAATAATGTATATTTTAAATTTTGTATTAAAAAAATTGAATTTAAAATTTAACTCTTTTTTTTTTTTTCTATTATATATATAAAAAGAGTAAAAAAGCAAAACTTTTTTTAACAAATTATTTAATACAAAATTCAAAAAAAAAAAAAAAATTCTTACAAATGAAGCAAACAGATAAAACAATGGTAAATTAAAATGAGAAAACCATACCTCAGTTAAACGAGATTTGTAAACTATTACAAATTTCAGATTTCAGAAATCATAGAACAAAATCAAAAAAAATTGAAGTCATACAAGAATATTTGCGAAACGCTAGAAAGGCAAACGAAATTTCGATAGCAACGACGTCAAAAGATGCATCGGTTGTGAAAAATAAGAAGACGACTAAACGAAAAGCCGTTGAAGAACATCAAGTTTCCAAAGAAAAGAAAAGAAAAACTAAAACAAAAACGAGTGATGCAGTTCAGATTCAAGACAAACGAGATATATCAAGTGAAATTCAATGAGCAATCGACGAAGAGAAAGGAGAAGAATATGTAACACGACTCATTGCGGAACTATTCCAATCGAAACCCATAGAACGGGAGAGTGCAATCAAAGACATTTTTAAAACTTTCGACGTGATTCCCTCGTTGAAGAAAGTCGATCCGAAATTGTTCATGGAACGGGTGAAGAAAGAAGTATTGGATTTGTTTCGCGAATAAATGAACGTGGGTTTAAAAATTAAGATGATACTCCATTGCATAATGAATAAAATCGCCGTGAAGTCTGGTGAGAGCATCGTGAAAAATGCATATTTCAGATCTAACATCGAACCCGTATTTCGAGGTTCGGATCTATCGGACGTTTTCGAAAAGATGAAAGACAAGATGTTGACGTCTCTCGCGAATTATCAACATGAAGGTAGTAATTGGACATTCGGTGAGGTGTTGAAACTCGAAATTCACATGACTAAAAACGAACCGTTGAAAGGATCTTCCTACTTGGAATTACCGTATTTCTTGACTGAGAAACACGCCGTGGTCAACGTGAGAAATAAAGATGATCAGTGTTTTAAATGGGCAGTCACCTCCGCTTTATACCCTGTCAAAATAAACTCTGATAGAGTTTCTCGTAACGAGGAAACTTCTAAAAATCTCGATTGGACCAGAGTGACTTTTCCAACAGAGTTAAAACATATCGAACGTTTCGAGGTTCAAAATCCCACTGTAGCGGTGAACGTCTTGGGATATGATGAGGAAAAACGAACGATCTATCCTCTTAGACAG
The DNA here is from genome assembly GCA_031216915.1 of Pictodentalium vernedei. Taxonomy (NCBI): domain Eukaryota; kingdom Metazoa; phylum Mollusca; class Scaphopoda; order Dentaliida; family Dentaliidae; genus Pictodentalium; species Pictodentalium vernedei. Next base: position 557,018,959 of record CM062297.1, read on the forward strand.
ACTTCATATCTCGGAAGAGAAAAGATGATTATTTTATTATTGATTTTGAATGGTGACAATCGTCATTATTGTTGGGTTAAACATCCGAGCCGATTACTGTCGAGACAAAATAATAAACATAAACATAAGATATGTTTATGTTGCAACTGCATGAAAGTGTTTCACATCGAAGACTCGTTGGCGAAACATCAGGAATATTGCTATGAAAATCAAGGTGTCGCCGTCAAAATGCCCAAACCCAACACCATCGTGAAGTTTGAAAATCACAATAGAAGGTTAAAAGTACCATTCGTCGTGTACGCCGATTTCAAATGTTTCACCGCGAAAATGAGTTCCTGTCAACCCAACGCTCTTCAAAGTTACGTCGAAAGATATCAAAAACACATACCTTCGGGCTATTGCATTTACGTGAAATGCGCTTTCGACTCGCAACACGACATGGGTCCCTTCACCTACATGAAACAGTGCGAAGACGACGACATGGCTCAAAGGTTCATGGAAGAGTTAGAATCGAAACTTCAAATGTTATATGACAAATTCCAAACTCCGGCGAAAATGATCATCACGCGAGAGCAGCAGGACGAAAATAACAGAGCCACCGAATGTCACATATGCAGACAATCATTCGACGAGAATTCGGAGGAAAATAAGAAGGTCAGAGACCACGATCATTACACGGGTCTGTATCGCGGTCCGGCTCACAGCAAGTGTAATTTAAAATATCGAGACGCCACTTTCTATCCGGTAATGTTTCACAATTTCTCGAGTTACAACAGTCATCTGTTCGTGAAAAATCTCAGCACCTCACACGAAGAATTAAATTGCATCGCGAACAGCGAAGAAAGATACATTTCCTTCACGAAATGGAAGCTCATGGAGAAGAAAAGAGTAATCGACGGAAATACGTTGAAAGAAAAAACGAAATCCATTCGTAGAGGCGTACGTTTCATCGACAGTTTTAAATTCATGTTGACCGCTCTGGAAAAATTAGTCGATAACATGAGCAAGGATAAATTTAAAATCACGAGCGAACATTTCGGAAAACGAGTAGACATCATGTTGAGGAAAGGAGTCTATCCTTACGATTACATGAACGATCTAAAGAGATTCGAAGACACCGCACTACCTTCGAAAGATGATTTTTATTCGAAATTATATGAATCCGACATTTCCGACGAGAATTACGAACACGCCAAAAACGTGTGGAAATCATTCAGTATGAAAACCATGAGAGATTATCATGATCTCTATCTGAAGACCGACGTTCTGCTCTTGGCAGACATGTTCGAAAATTTTCGAGACGTCTGTCGTCGAAATTACGATCTGGATGCCGCTTGGTATTTCACCGCACCCGGTCTGGCATGGGACGCTCTGTTGAAGACCACCGAAGTCCAATTGGAATTATTATCCGACGTGGACATGTTGCTCATGTTCGAAAGGGCTGCGAGAGGTGGCATCTCGATGATCTCCGACAGATATTCTGAGGCTAACAATCCCTACATGAAAGAAGGTTTCGATTCGAAACGGTTGACTAAATACATACAGTATTGGGACGCCAATAATCTGTACGGTTGGGCTATGAGTCATCCTTTACTGATTGGAAATTTCGAATGGGTAACGGAACCGGAAGAGATGCAAAAATGGAGAGACTATCCTTGCATTTTAGAAGTTGATTTGAACTATCCGGAAGAATTACACGGTCCACACAACGATTATCCACTGGCTTCCGAACGAATGGAACCAAACAAAGGAGATGAGGAAAAACTCATTCCCAATTTATTTAACAAACATAACTACGTTGTCTACAGTGAGAATTTGAAACAGTACGTCGATTACGGGATGAAATTAGTCGACATACATCGCATCATTCGATTCGACGAAGAGCCTTGGATGAAAAAATACATCGATCTCAACACGAATCTCAGAACTCGAGCTGAGAACGATTTCGAAAAAGATTTCTTCAAACTCATGAACAACTGCGTGTACGGCAAATCGATGGAAAACATCAGGAAGAGAACCGACGTTCGACTCGTCACGTCTGAGAAAAGAGCTAAAAAATTAGTGGCGAAACCCAATTACAAACACCGAACCATATTCGACGAAAATCTAGTGGCCGTTCACATGCAAAAGATGCATCTGAAGTTCGACAAACCGTATTATCTCGGACCGATCATCTTAGATATCAGCAAGCGATTGATGTACGAGGTTCACTACGATTACATCAAACGAAAATTTGGTGACAAAGCCAAACTACTGTTCACCGACACGGACAGTTTAGTTTATGAGATAGAGACGAAAGACGTCTACCGAGATATATCTCCGGACGTGGCCAATTGGTTCGACACGAGCAATTATCCCGTCGATCACCCATCCAACATTCAATCGAAAGACAACAAGAAGGTGTTGGGTAAATTTAAGGATGAAAGCGGCGGTAAACAGATCGTCGAATTCGTGGGTTTGAGGCCCAAACTCTATGCTTATCGTCTAGAAGATGATGAAGAGATCAAGAAGTGTAAAGGAGTTAAAGCATGTGTGGTGAAGAAAAACATCTCTTTCCAAGAGTATAAAGATTGTCTGTTAGGAAGTGGTCCGGTGTATAAGACTATGAAATTGATTCAAAGCGAAAATCACGACTTGTATACCGAAATAGTCAACAAGATTTTGCTGACGGCCAACGACGACAAGAGATTCATGTTAGACGATAAAATAAGCACTTTGGCACTCGGACATTGGACTTTGGATCTAATTTTAGACGATATGAATGGAGATGATTGGATTCTAGATGCGATTGTGGATGATAAGATTCCAGATACGATTGTGGATGATAGGATTCCAGAAAATCAAGAAGAATTTGATGAACACAAAATTATGGAAATCGATAGTGACATCGAGAAAGTTAGTTTAAAAAGAAAAAGAAAAAAATAGAAAAAAAAAAAATAACGTCATTTTTAGTAAATTATAATAAAATAAATAAAAACAATATATACTTATTTATGAATAAGAAAATAAAGATATCTGTAGAAGGTGTCGTCTTACCCAACGAACCCCTATCCAACATCGATCTGTTGAATGTGGCAAAAGATTTGAAAATCGAAGATTTTCTAGGAGTGTTTTCCAGAGATGCCTTGCCGAAGAGAAGACCTCGACAATCGGAATGTGGAATTTTAAATCTAGATGATTCATCGGGTGAAGGCACTCACTGGGTGGCGTGGATGAAGAACGGGAAGAAGAAAAATTATTATTTCGACAGCTACGGAATCTCGCCGTCAAAAGAAATAAAGAACTATTTCAACAAATCGATGGTTCGTTACAACACGGAACAAGTGCAATCACCAGATCAAGTGTTTTGTGGTCACCTGTGTCTCTATGTTCTCAAGAGATGGTCTGAAGTAGATCGATTTCAAGACATTCTCAATGATTTACATTAGAGAGAGATTTTTTTTTATAGTATATATAAAGATAAAAAATTATTTAAAAAAAATTTTAATCGAATAAAAACGAAAAATAAAATAACATAGTTCATTTTTTAATAAACTGCGTTTTGAATATATTTTTTCTAAAAACAAAAAAATCCTTACAACAACATGCCAGTCGATAAATTTGGTAGAAGTGACGACGAAAAAGTCAACCCGAGAAAGAAGAGGAAGATGTTCGAAGTCGACGATGGTTACGACGTTGCCAATTTGGACGAACGTTATGTTCGGAGATACGAACCTTGAGAAGAAGCTTTGAACATGAATGATAAGAAGCTCTACAATCTTCCCAAGCCGATAGATCTCGCAGATGCTGCGACTAAAAAATATGTCGACAGGGGGAACGCCGACTTCGAACGAATCCTGCTGGATAATTACGTGGATAAAACCATGACCGACGATCTCGATCTGAAATCCAAACGTTTGGTGAATGTCGTGAATCCCGTAGATCCCACCGATGCCGCGACCAAGAAATATGCGGACGACTCTCACGCGAGATTCAGCAAACACCTGAGAAATAGATACGTTCTGAAAACGATGCACTCGGAATTGAACGCCAATTCTAACAAGATAACGAACGTGGCCACTCCCACGAATCCCAAGGACATGGCGACCAAACACTACGTAGATCTGGAACAGAGAAAGTCTGACAGACGAGAAATGAAATCGGATCTGAATGTGGAATTCCACAAGATATTGAATCTGTCGAAGATCGACGACACGGATGCGGACTCAACCGTGGTCAACAAGGGCTACGTAGATTCTGCCGTGATACAATCGCAAGAATACCTAGAATCGCAAGTGGACGTTCTCTTCCTGAACTAAGAATCTGGCGGAACCATGGAGGGTGGCATCAACATGAATGGTCACAATTTATTCGGTCTCGATCACGATCCTGAATTCAATTCCAGCACGGTAAGCAGGAAGTACGTGGACGACAACTCGGTCGGGAAAAAGGGTGACATCATGGAAGGTAAACTAGACATGGGTGGACACGCGCTCACAAATCTACTGGATCCCGTGAACATGACAGATGCCTGCACCCTGATTTCAGTGGTGGAGAAAGTCAAATATGCTAGACAATTGATCACCGTGTGGGCCAAAGAGGCCGGCACCTTAGATGAAGGAAAAGCTGAGTGGTCTTTCGGAAATGGAGGTAGCGGATCGAAACATGGTCAGGTGGGATATCCCATGCCGTTGGGAGGTGAAATCCTTCAAATGAGTCTGGCTTCCTCGGATTTGAATAACAGAGCGGACGTCAATCTCATGGTGAATGGTGTGGAGAGCGATAAGAGATACAGCGTCGAAAAGACTGAGAATCAACACGCGAATGTTAGCACGTTCGGCACGCCTCTCAAAGTGAACGCCGGTGTCAGGATTAATTTCATCACGAAAACCAATAATCCCGAAGCCACCACTTCCGTGGTGAGTCTACTGATCGAACTAGATTCTTTGAACAAACAGTGAACGTGGAAAATAATGAATTAAAAAAAAAAAAAATAATGTGTGATTATTAAAAACAAAAAAAAAGTAATGAGATTTAGAAAGATGTTCAATCTCTCTAGATCACTTTACTTTATTTATTTTTTTTGTTTGTTTTGTTTTTAATGATCACACATTATTTTTTATTTTTTTTTTTTCACACTCGTCTCTCATCGAATGATCGACATCTTATTTCCGTCCGATTCGAATTGTAATTCTCTGTCCGACAGGACCAGGGCGAAGGCTTCGGTTTTTCTCGGCATGTTCCTATCGAATTGCATCTTGATCTGAATGTCTAACACGCTACTCTTGAGTCGTTCACTCTGTTTACTGATGTCGAATACGAACATGGGATACATCGACTTGTATTCGCCGGGAGATATGTTAGGATTGCTCATCAATTCGGCTAGACCGTGATACTTCTTTCTAAAATCAGCTGCGTCGCCATACAGTCTGCAGAAATCGTTCTTGTCGAACGACGCATTGTAATCGATTGCTGGATATCTCGTGGCGTTCAGAAACACTTGCATGTTTCTCAAACTGCAGTGATCGAACAGCGACGCATTCTTTTCCTGAGACCCGTCCCTATCGGTCTGAAATGCAACCACGATGAAACGCGGTCTCTCGGAAGCCGATTTCACCGTCAATCTCCAATCAAAGTGATTCGTGGAGGGAGGAATGCTAGCCATGTCGCACTGTCTCATTCTAAATCCCACGGGTAATTTACTCTTGGATTCTATGATCTTGTAGAGACGCGCTTTCTCCACGATTGAAGGCTCCACGTGCGGAACGAACCACGATATCTTGTGTAGAGTTATCTTACCCGCACCGGTCGCACTGAGTCTCACTATTGCATCATCGTTTCCTTTTCGAATCAACGTTAGAATGTGTTTGAATCCGTACATGATCTTGTTGTAATTGTCTGCAAATCCGAAGATGTGTTTCAAAGGTATCCTGAACGAAAACGTTCCTTTAGGTCTGGACGTCTTGACGACGTAGTCGAATATCTCGGCGGCGCCTGCGCTAGCAGGGCCTACGGTGTCTTTCACCCACAACTGATTAAGTCCTCTGGATTTCGAAAAATCATCAGGATACGTCAAGAGTCCGAACATCGTGGTGGCCTGACCGGGATGAAAAACAGATTCTATCTCTTGTCCGGATAGCATGTATTTTATGTTACTGAATAGATGCATGATGCCATTATTGGCAAGAGTAACCGTGTCGTCATCGGCGTAGTCGCTCCCATCTTCCTTGGTGAGACGTCCCTGCACCACTATGTAACTCTCGCTAGGATGTACAAATAGATCTTGAGTTTCGACGTTGATTCTTATCTCTCCCGCATTGTTCAAACTCGTCCCGGTTACCGGTTCGTATTCGTGAACCTCATATTCTTGAATACTTTCATCTTTCACTATGCTTTGTGATATATCTAGTATATTTGTCATTTTAAAGGATTTTTAGTTTTTTTTTGTTTATTAATTCACTTGCTTTCTTTATCTAAAAAAATAGTTTTTAAATATTTTTTATTATTATTTTTTTTCTCTCTTATATATATATGTGTGTAAACAAGAAAATGTCAAAGAGAGTAAATAAAAAAAAACTTTTTGTGTTCTTCATCAAAACTTCGTCTTCTGTAATTGTTGTTCATAAAACTTTCCGATGATCTCTTCTCCATCCAAAGCTTCGACTTCGTAAGTCACCGGATCGGTGTGAAATATTTTGATGATCACGAAAATTTCCGAGGTCCATCGAGGAGTATAACCCTTTTTGAAGTGCTTCTTATAAGCGTAGATTCTCACTCGATCGCCGACCGCAAATTTCGGCGTTCTAGACTTCTTCCTGATCTTAGATCTCTCGGGATATAGATTCGCTTAGACCCGTTTTTCGTTTCGAGGATCGCTAGCTTCCGCGGGAGTCATCTTGATCGATCTGTGTCGGGTGTTGTTGTAATCTTTGACCAGACCGTTCAGAGCATATATGTATTTCTTGGTCAAATTCACCGTGAAGTATCTGTACATCTTCTCCTTCATCGTTCGATTCCAACGTTCCACCACGCTGGCTTTCTCTTTGTTTTCGATCGAGTAGAGGTCTACCAATCGACGAACGTGCTTGTTGTAGAATTCCTTTCCCTTGTCCACCCACAATTTACTCGGTTTTCGAGAAGACGAGTCGAACACGCTCTTCAGAGCCTCGGCGACGCAAGGTCCCGATTTATCCTTCAAAGCTCTGACCCAACTGTATTTGGAAAACACGTCGATGACCGTCAATAGATATTTGACGCCATCGTTCCACCTCGAAAACGATCTCATGTTGACCAAGTCGGCAGACCAAATGTCATCCAGCCCTTCACGAACACCCTTCTCTTTCGAAATTTACGCACTATGGGTTGTGTAACTCCTCGGCCAATTCGCTCGTCAATAATCGTTTCTTCTTCTTTTCAGATGCGCTTTTTTTTTTTTAACGCCCCATCTGAATCGACGTTTAGCACCAATCAGATTGCCGACCAGCAAACGTTCCATCTTCTCTCTCCTGGTCGGATTCGATATGCCTCTCAATCTCCCCAACATGTTTTTGTCGCAGACGTCGTTGCGAGTCTTGGTGTCGGGATGTCCGGCGTAGCACAGATCATGATCGTACGTGGCCGCATCCACCCTATTCACGGGTTTGCTCCAAGATTTGGGAGTCAGATCGGCGTTGAGTCTCTTGTTCAATTTTGTTCTGGGTCCCGTGAAACTGTGACTGGGCAGATGCATTTCGAAAGGTAGATTGTTGATCATTTTATTCATGATGCTTTTACCTTTGCTCGCGTTCTTTTGTTTGACGAATCGAGTCTTGATAGAACCACACACGTCGCAAATTCTGCGAAGCATCCGTCTGTTATTTTTAGTTCGCACTTCTCTAGAATTGCTCGTCTCGGTAACTCTCTTACACTTTACGCAATACATTTTTTAAGAGTTTCGTTTTTTTATTTTATATATAAATTTAATATTTTTTTTTTTTAAAATTCTGTTCTTATTATATATATATATATATTTTTTTTTTTCAATCGCTGCTCTTGAGTTCTATCATCTTACTGAATTCCTCCCTGGCCTCTTTCCTCCCCTATTTCACGAGAGAATCCTTCATCTCTTCCTTGATGATCTGACGAGTCTTGATTCACACGGCTTCTTTCAAGGCATCGTATTTCGTTTTCTCACTCAATATCGCGAAGTATTCTCCGTCCGATATCCTACCGTCTTTCAACGCCATAGAGATCATTTCGGATATCGTGTCGATCTTGGAGTCAGCCAAGACGAGAATCTTGTCGTGTTTCCTCGCCTTCAGATATAATTTCCTACTCAAAAAGTTTTCTTGATGCATCCCTTGTCTTCTAAAGTCAAACTTCTACGCGCCAATTTCAGTTCTTCCGAATCTGTGGGCCTGTCTCGATTCTTACAGAAGACTAATCTCTTCCAAAACGTGATCACATCGTTGAATTTAACGCGTTCGAACGCCGGTTCGAAATACATGACAACCATATCTTCCCTTTCCATCGTGAGACACGAATGATTCTCGTGATCGAAGTCTAGATGATCCCGACATCCGATGCATCGTTCTAACAAGATGGGATGTAGTTGTTCGTTCACGCAGATTGCGTATGCTCTCATCAGCATGTTTAAAAGAAACCTCGCTCTAATAGTCTGAGAATCGCTCATGATTTACGTATTTTTTTTTTTTATTATCTATTCGATTTGATATATTTAATTTTCTAAATAACTATTATTTATATATATTTTTTTCTCCCCTATATATATATCAATCAAAAACGTGACAGCGGGCTCGCGAATTTCCAACACACCGACGACAACAACACTCTTCGTTCAGATCGAGTTTTTTACGAGAATCGAGCGATCCGATCGCTCGATCAGCTGAGTTTTTTAGAATTTCTCATAGTGGAGGAATTCCCCTAATAATGTCATAAATGGGAGAAAAAAACCCCACCGTCTCAAAACAATTGCGGGTTCTGGATCATCTGTCTCAACACAATTGCGGGTTCTGGATCGCTGATCTAGAGTCCCCAAAACTGTTTTTTGATGATGACCCAGAATTTTTTGCTTTTGCTCGCGTTCGCCAACGATGGATCGATGGTCTGATCTGCGATGGGAACGTCGACGAAAAATTACGTATAAGATACAAGCGAAGATGTACGATTTCACCCTTTTTTTAAAAACGCGCGTTCACCACGCGTTCACCACGAATATTTGAACATTAAAAGCACGATCTAGGAGTCACAACTGTACATGGGGGGGGGGGGGGGGATTCAAGATCATGTACAGTTTTGTGAACAAGCGTGTGTATTTAACACTGAATTCCACGTTGGTGAACGCATAGTGTGCATATGTTGTACACGTACATGTACAAGTGATAGTATATCGGCAATTATTACCTACTGGCGGTGATTCAGTCGACTGTCTTGAAGGCGTTAGAGAGCAAGTATTCAAACAAACCATGGCCGACAATTTTCGTCACTGGAAGAGATTTACACGAGAGTTAGCTCCCCTTAATTTTCTAAAACTGTCATTAAATTCAACACTTGGGTTATGGAAATTTTATATAAAAATTGAAATTTCGAAATGTTAGTGAAGTTGTTTCATCGGTGTGCGCTTAATTTCACGAACTCCACATAAAATAATTTTAAAGCCTAGAATCCACACACGGTACTCAATGGCTGTACAATAATTACAACAATTGCATACATATACACATATACACCTACATTCTCTCACAGATACATTGATGCATGGATCACTATTATCATTTATTGGTGCCCAACGCCACATCAGCAACCAAGGCTATTCCAAAGCGACAGAACCTAAGAAAATGGGTATTGAATTAAAGCAAAATAAAACAAACTACAACTTTAGCAAAACAAGTACGTGAGTGTGACTTGACGAGTAACGAGGCAATCCTCACTGACTCGGTCACACTCACGCACCTGGTAATGTCAGTTTATAACCAAATTTAAAAGACTACTGAAGGAAATGCCGTACGAAAAAGGTAGGTTTTAGTACCAGACTTAAATGATTCAAGTGATTTACTATTTTTTTATGTCGATTGGAAGAGAATTCCAAAGCCTTGGTCCAGCAACCGCAAAGGCCCTATCACCAGCACTAGTAAATTTAGATGCGGGCTGAACTAGATTGAGTTGACCTGATGACCTAAGAGACCTCGGTTGTTTGTGGATGGTAAGCAGATCGGACAGGTAGGATGGTGCAGACCCCGAAATACACTTATTTATTTATTTATTGGTGTTTAAGGTCACATATTTCGGCACAATGGCTAACCATGACCGTGACAGTTTTACGGGTGGAGGAAGCCGGAACACCCGGAGAGAACCACCGAGCAACGGCGAGCAACTGTCAGCTCCCCAACACACCAACTCCACACAAGCAAGGTTAGCATTGGTTGAAGACAGGTGCACCATCGACGTGCAGTATGCCTTAGTACACAGCGTCACCGTGCCCCCACATGGGCAATGGGGGTGAAGTGTCTTGCCCAAGGACACAACGCGGTTGCCACAGGTGGGATTCAAACCGAGGATCTCTCGGCTTGCAGCCTGCACCTCTACCAACTGAGCCACCGCGCCCCCCGAAATACACTTAAACACCAAAAGGACAATTTTAAATTGAATTCTTTGCTTAACGGGTAGCCAGTGCATCTCAGAGAGTACTGGTGTTATGGCAGTACCTTTGAGTTCTGGTGCAGCACAATTTTGGATGTGTTGTAGCTTTACAAGAATATATGTTTTAGAGCCAATCAGAAGAGAGTTGCAGTAGTCGAGGCGAATGGTAACAAAGGCGTGGACAAGCCGTTGTGACGTCTGTGTGTCAATAAATGGTCGAATTTAGGTAATATTTATAAGATGATAAAATGCACTGCGAGAGACATGTTTGATCTGTTCATCAGCGGCCAAATTTTCATCCATGAAATAAGCTAAGTTTCGAACACAACTACTGGGTTTTATCGTATAAACTTCAATACTGAGGGACAGTTTGGATATTTTTGAAAGTCGATGAGGTAGACCTATATATATTACTTCTGCCTTGTCATCGTTCAATTTAAGAAAGTTTTTAGTCATCCATGCCTTGATGTCTGAAATACAAATTTCAATCTTACTGCACGCTTCAAGCTCAAAGGCTTGAGTAAAACTAATATAGAGCTGTGTGTCATCTGCATAAAAATGAAAATCAAGGCCATGGCTTCGGATAATGTCACCGAGAGGTAAGATACCCGGTATAGACAGTGTACAGTAGGGGACCAAACACCGATCCTTGAGGTACGCCAAAACGTAATGTGACCTTGTTTGACGACTCACTGCCAATAAGAACACTCTGTGTGCGACCATTAAGTAGAGTAGTATAAAAATACGGAAGCTGGCTTTTCACAATATTTTTCCCAATCCCTTTGTGCGGTTGACTATTATTCCCATTTAAACCCATTTAAAGGCAAGAAAACAGCGTTTTCACCATCTTTTGATGTTCTTAACCCTTTGAAACTGAGAGCCCTTTTTCCTGCCAGGAACATGATACGTCATTAAATAGGATGGCTGTTCAGTAAATGTGTGGGGTGAACCAATCAGTATTTTCAACGTGCAGACCCGAGGCTGCACGTTGAAAATATTGATTGGTCTACCCCTAATAATGATTATGGACTCTTCTAATTGCTATCATTGAACTGGCATGGACGATACCACCAGAGGTCAAGGGGTTAACTTGTTTCTGTTAATTATATCAACAGTGTTCACATCGTGACTTGCCCAACCTCTGTCATTAATTTAATAGCTTACGAGATGGGATATGCTTATTTTTTTCCTGAAAAAAAAACACTTGAAGGGAGCGCAGTGGCTCAGTAGTTACAGCACTGGACTTTAAACAGAAAGGTCCGCGGCTCGATCCTCGCCAGAGCTAACTGCGTTCTGTCCTTGGGCAAGGCACTTAATCCTAATTGCTCAACACAGGGGCGCGGTGGCGCTGTGTACTAAGGCGTGCTGAACGTCGATAATGCACTTGTCTTCAACCAATGTTAACCCTGCTTGTGTGAAGTTTGTACATTGGGGAGTCTGACAGTTGCTAGCCGTTGCTGAGTGGTTCTCTCCGGGTACTCCATCTTCCGCCACCCGCAAAACTGTCCACCGCGAGGTGACCCTGGCTTTTCAAAGTGTCGTTAAACCCATTAAATAAACAAGAGGCCCCAAGGGGCCTGAGGGCGCTCACCTGACATGGTAGCCTAAATATCAACCCAGAGAATTGATTTCAACTGGTACCATCTGCTCCTTCTAAGAAACGCTTATACCAAATATCCAAAGATTCTGATCAGTGGATCTAAAAAAAAAAGATTTTTAAAGAATATTCCTCATATTGAACTAAGTTATAATTCAGGCTCCCTCAGGGAGCCCATAAATGAACTCAGGGACTTGGCTTTAACAACTTGAATCTCACCCCCCCCCCCCCCCCCCCCCCCCCCCCCAAGGATGCTGCCCACCAAATATCAAAACATTCCGACTGCTGGATCTGAAGAAGAAGATTTTTAAAGAAAATTCCTCATTTTGAACTAAGTTACAATTCGAGCTCCCACAGTGAGTCCAAATATGGACCTAGGAACATGGCTTGAACAAACTTGAATCTCACCCCCTAAGGATGCTGCATACCAAATATCAAAACATTCCGACTGCTGGATCTGAAGAAGATTTTTAAAGAAAAATCCTCATTTTGAACCAAGTTATAATTCGGGCTACCACAGTGACCCCACATATAAACCCAGAGACTTGGCTTGAACAAACTTGAATCTCACCCCCCTAAGCATGGTGCATACCCAATATCAAAAGATTCTGCCCGCTGGATCTTAAGAAGAAGATTTTCAAAGAAATTTGCCTGAAATGCACTAAGTTCAAATTTGGGCTCCTATACTGAGCCCAAATATAAACCCAGGGGGCCGATTTGAACAAACTTGAATCAGATTCCACCCCACAATGTTGCATACCAAATATCAAAAGATTCTGCCTGCTGAATCTGGAGAAGAAGATTTTTTAAGAAATTTGCCTGAAATGCACTAGGTTCGAATTCAGGCTTCTATAGTGAGCCCAAATATGAATCCAGGGGGCCGATTTGAACAAACTTGAATCAGATCCACCCCACAATGATGCATACCAAATATGAAAAGATTTTGCCTGCTGGATCTGGAGAAGAAGATTTTTGAAAAAATTTGTCTGAAATGCACTAAGTTCGAATTCGAGCTTCTATAGTGAACCCGAATATGAATCTAGGGAGCCGATTTGAACAAACTTGAATCAGATCCACCCCACAATGTTGCTTACCAAATATGAAAAGATTCTGCCTGCTGGATCTGGAGAAGAAGATTTTTAAAGAAATTTGCCTGAAATGCACTAAGTTCGAATTCGAGCTTCTATAGTGAGCCTAAATATGAATCTAGGGAGCCGATTTGAACAAATTTGAATCAGATCCACCCCACAATGTTGCATACCAAATATGAAAAGATTATGCCTACTGGATCTGGAGAAGAAGATTTTTTACGAAATTTGCCTGAAATGCACTAAGTTCGAATTCGGGCTTCTATAGTGAGCCCAAATATGAAACCAGGGGGCCGATTTGAACAAACCTGAATCAGATCCACCCCACAATGTTGCATACCAAATATGAAAAGATTCTGCCTGCTGGATCTGGATAAGAAGATTTTTGAAGAAATTTGCCTGAAATGCACTAAGTTCGAATTCGAGCTTTTATAGTGAGCCCAAATATGAATCTAGGGAGCCGATTTGAACAAACTTGAATCAGATCCACCCCACAATGTTGCATACCAAATATAGGAGTAAAATATGGCGGATTGAAGTGGAGTGAATTTGTTGGTGGGAGAATAACCTTAATACATTTGTTTGTGTGTATCGTCAAACGCCTTACGTTCGTCAAAAAAAGAAATTAACTTCGTAACAGAGTAGTACATGCGAGTTGCAGCCATTTAAGAGGAGGTTTGAACGAGATTGTTGAACAATCAAAAGTTTGTGCAATTCGTATTCCCCTATTTCGTGTATTTGTGTAACTTGTGTGTAACTTCGAACAACATGACAGACCAGGTAAAACGTACTGCCCCTATGAGTTCAACGTCTGATGTTGATGACAGTATGTTACAAACGCAAAATAAAGATGATTCTAACCAAAAGACTTCTGCAGTTCAGAAAAAAATAAAAACCGGAGCCTCCGGTTAACAATTGATTCATTTCTCCACTGATAGATCAAAATTAAAAACTAAAGACACTAAAGACACTAAAGAAACTAAAGGAACCCAATTAGACAAAATCTTATTAGAAATAAATAACATGAACTTAAAACTGGAATCGTTGGTCACCAAAGAACATCTGGATCAGCAGTTGAGACCCCTTGTCAAAACCGAAGATCTTGATAGAATTCTCGAAAAAATGAGAAAAGAATATGAAACAAAAGTGGAAACTGTTAAAGAAGAATTTGAAGGTATAATATTTGATGTTGAGAAAAGAATGGACAGTTTTGATGATAAGTTTCAGAAACTAGAGGAGGAGTCAGTTTTGAAAGATGAAAGAATAGATCAACTTGAAGGAGAAAATAGAAATTTAAAAGAGGATCTGAATAAACTTGAACAGCAAAGTAGGAAGGACAGTGTGAGAATATATGGGGTTGAAACCGATAAGCTTGGTGAAACAGCTGATGAATGCGAAACAAAAGTTGTTAATATTCTTCAAAACAAACTAAATCTGAAAGACGTAACTAAATCTGACATCAGCATTGCTCATAGATTAGGTGGATATGTGCATGGGCGATCAACTCCAAGACCTATCATTTGTCAGTTTGTGACAAGAAGAATTAAAAATCTGGTAATTCAGAAGAGAAGATTGTTAAAAGGGCAAAAGATAATTATAAGGGAAGACCTTACCGATATAAATAGCAGACTGATAAAGAAAGCAAAGGAATGTGATAGTGTACAAGACTCTTGGAGTAGTAATGGAAAAATAATTATCAAATACAAAGATAGCCAAAGCAAAAAGCAAATCAGGTCCCTTACAGATATTTAGAAACAAATTACAGCTATTTCTAATGAAAATAAACCCTATAATAGATGATGATAATGCTCCTCCTCTATTCCACAACATCCAGTCTGTCAATGATCACCCCCCCCCCCCAGCCCATATACACACATACTTCACTTTGAGTAATGGGCCTCTGAAGTGTGATGCTTACTCTCCCATCCCACTGGAAATATTTAAAACATCTACGTAGCATCATTATTGCCTTTTTTTTATTATAGTGAATGTTCAAGAAATATTGAAGAAATCACTATCTCAAATGATTTAGAATATTCCTATTTTGGATGCAGTAAATGTTCAACAAATGTTCAAGTGTAAACTTTTCCTAGACTCACTGTTGTATACTGTGTACACAGCAGAGGGTCTAGAAAATGTTTTTTTTTATCACATCAGCCCCACCCACAGGGAGAGAAACCTCATGGGATGTAAACCCTTCCAAGTGGCATTTATGTTTCCCTTGTTTATAGCAAAAGGTTTATGAAATGTCTCTGCCACCTCAACACCATCATCAGTGAAAGAGATGCCAAGTGATGTAAACTTTCCTTGAAGTGTAATGCTTACTTCCCCATCCCCCTGGAAATATCAGAACATCCACCAAGTATCATTATTGTCTATTTTGGATGCAGTAAATATTCAGGAAATGCCCAAGAAATCACCTCCAGACTGTCAATGCTCATTATTTAAGAAATGTTCAAGAAATCACTATCTCAAGTGATTTAAACATTTACTGTACCAACTGCTCTCCACTGTGTATACAGTAGAAAATCTAAGAAATGTTTTGTATCACCCCAGCCCACCCACCCCCCACCCCCTCCACAGGTAGCGAAATCTCATCGAATGTGCTTTACTGTCTATCTTGTGTACAGCAATAAATGTTCAAGAAATGTCTAGCATCAATGTCACATATGATGTAAACTTTTCCCAGTGTCATCACTGTCTATTTGTAGGCAACAGAAATCTTATGAAGTGTTTTTGTAACACCCCAGCCCCACCCCAGGGAGAGAAAGCTCCTGTAAGCTGAACCTATTCTAGTGTCGCTACTGTCCACATTGTATACAACAAAAGTTCTCTAAAATGTATGCACCACTAAATTGTATGCAACATAGGTTGCAGGAAGTGTTCTTTACCACCCCAGCCCACCCTCTCCTTCAGGGAGAGACATATCATGTACTGTAAACTTTTGCTGGTGAGAACACTGTCTACTTTGTACTCAGCAAGAAGTATATCAAATGTATGAACCACTTCAGCCCCATCGTCTGTGAATGAAAACTCATGTGATCTAAAATTTTCTAAATGTAATCTCTGACTATCCTGTATATGGCAAACGTCTATGGAATGTCTCGAACTAACACCCCCCCCCCCCCCCCCCCACCCCTTCAGTGTAAGTAATGTTATGTGATTAAACCGTATTCTTCAGTGGAAGAAATGTTATGTGGTGTAAATGTTTTATGGAATTATGGCACAGTGAAAGAAACTCCATGTGATGTAAACTTTTCCTAGTTTCACAACTGTCTACTTTGTATATACATGTACCAGAGGTTTTACGAATTGTTTGCAGTACCTAAGTCTCACCTCTTTGAAAGAGATCTCATGTGATGTAAACTTTAACTAGGGTCAATACTGTCTACTCTGTATGCAGTAAAAGAGTTATGAAATATTTATACCACCCCAGACCCATCCCCATTGAGTGAAATCTCATGTAGTGTAAAGTTTACTTTTTCTGGTGCCACTACTGTCCACTTTAAAAACATCAAATGTTTTATGTAACGCTTGTACTCCCTCAGACAACATTCCCAGTGATTAAAATTTCATGTGATGTTAAAGTTTCCTAGAGTCATTGCTGTCGCTTTTGGAAACAGTAAAACTGTTATGAAATGTTTGTAGCACCTCAGCTCTATCATCAATGAGAGAAATCTCATGTGATGCAAACTTTTAAATTTTGTATGCAATAAATGTTCAAGAAATGTCTAGCACCACTGTCAACTATGATGAAAACTTTTCCCAGTGCCACTATTGTCTATTTGTAGGCAACAGAAATTTTATGAAGTGTTTTTGTACCACCCCAACCCCACCCCCAGGGAGAGAAATCTCATGTAAGGTAAACTTTTTGTAGTGTCACCACTGTCTACATTGTATACAGCAAAAGTTCTTTAAAATGTATGGACTACCAACTTGTATGCAACGTAAGTTTCAGGAAGTGCCATTATTGTCTATTTGTAGGCAACAGAAATTTTATGAAGTGTTTTTGTACCACCCCAACCCCACCCCCAGGGAGAGAAATCTCATGTAAGGTAAACTTTTTCTAGTGTCGCCACTGTCTACATTGTATACAGCAAAAGTACTTTAAAATGTATGGACCACCAACTTGTATGCAACGTAAGTTTCAGGAAGTGTTCTTTACCACCCCAGCCCACCCCTCCTCCAGGGAGAGACATATCATGTAATGTAAACTTTTACTGGTGCCAACACTGTCAACTTTGTATACAGCATGAAGTCTATCAAATGTATGAACCACTTCAGCCCCATCCTCTGTGAATGAAAACTCATATGATCTAAAATTTACTAAATGTAATCTCTGACTATCTTGTATATGGCAAACGTCTATGGAATGTTTCGAACTAACAACCCCCCCCCCCCCCCCCCGCCCTCTTCAGTGTAAGTAATGTTATGTGATTTAAACCGTATTCCGTGGAAGAAATGTTATGTGGTGTAAACGTTTCATGAAATTATGACACAGTGAAAGAAATTTCATGTGATGTAAACTTTTCCAAGTTTCACAACTGTCTACTTTGTTTATACATGTACTAGGGGTTTTATGAAATGTTTGTAGTACCTAAGTCTCACGCCTCTGAAAGAAATCTCGTGTGATTTGAAGTCTAACTACTGTCTACTCTGTATGCAGCAAAAGTCTTCTGAAATATTTGTACCACCCCAACCCCATCCCCATTGAATGTATTCTCATGTGGTGCAATTCACCACTGACTAGCATTTATATGATGCTCTGTAACACCCTTGCTCCATCCTCAGTGAAAGAAATGTCCTTGTACCACCCCAAATTTTACTAAGAATAACTATTAACTATTTTGTTTAAGCAAACCTTTCGAGGTTTTTTTTTTTTTTTTTTTTTTTTTTTTAAATACTTTGTACAACCCTAAACTTTACCAAGATTTTATACCACCACAACCTCACCAAGGGTTTCCAATGACTATTTCGTAGCACCCCTGACCTACCCTCAGTGACATGAATCTCATGTGATGTTAATGTTTCCTGGTGTAACTAGGGCCTATTTTGTATACAACAAAATTTTATGTAATATATTGTACCACCCCCAGACCCCCCCCCCCCTCCCTCCACCTTCTTCAGGGAAACGAATCTCATGTGATGTAAACTATTTTGATGACTACTTTGTACACAACAAAGGTTTTTGTAAATTCCTTTATACCACCACAACCTCACCAAGGGTTCCTAATGACTATTTTGTACCACCTCTGACCCACCCTCAGTGAAATAAATCTCATGTGATGTTAATGTTTCCTGGTGTCACTACTGCCTACTATGCAAAAACAACATTTTATGAAATATATTGTACCACCCTAGACCCCCCTCCCCCTCCACCTCCTTTAATTTAAACTTTCCAAATGTTATAACTGCCTACTTGTATACAGCAAACATTCTATGAACAGTTTTGTACCTCTCATACCCCACCCCCTCGGGAAACTGAACCTAATAAGATGTAAGCTTTCATAATATTACTACCGTCTACTTTGTATACACCAAAAAATTTATGAAATATTTTGTACGACCGCAGCCCCCCCCCCCTCCACCCCCCCCCCCCCTGCGGGAAATGAATCCCATGTGATGTAAATTTTCAAAACGTTACTGCTGTCTACTTTGTATACAGCAAATATTGTATGAAATATTCTGTACCACCCCAACCCTCCTCAGGGAAATGAATCCCATGTCATGTTCAACCTTGCCTAATGTCACTACTGTCGACTGTGTATACAGAAAACATTTTATAAAATATTTTGTACCACCCGACCCCAGCCACCCCCCCCCCCCCCCCCCCCCCTTCTTGGAAATGAATTTCACGTGATGTAAAATCTCCCGCTGTTATTACCACTAACTTTGTACATGACAAATATTTTATGAAATAATTTATTTGACCCCCCCCCCCCCCACACCCAGGACCAGTGAATGAAAACTTTTGTGTGTAAATGTTACCTAGTTCAGCACTGACTAGCTGTGTAGAGCAAACGTTTGTGGAACTATTTTGTGGAAACAAACGTGTCAAGTTTTAAGAAATGCTTTGTGTCACTCCAAACATTAATAAAGGTCACTACTGACTATCTTGTACAAAACAACCCTAAACTTTGCCAAGGTCAGTACCGTAAACTGGGGTGTGTAGGGGCAGGGGTGTGAATGGGGACGGAGGACTGAGGGGTTGTTTCGGGTTTTGTGGGCATGCCCAGATTATTTTTTTAAGAATCTTTATATATTATTTCCCGATGGGTCTATAAGTGAAGAAAAAAATATCTAGGCGTGTTTGCAGGGCTTGAGGTAGCTTTTCGGTTTTCTGTCCCTTTTCATGCCCCTGTCCCTGTGCACCCCAGTTTACGGTAATGATTTTTTTTTTATACAGAACAAAAGTTTTATAATTTGTTCTTGTTCCACCCCAACTGACTTTGTTTGTTTTGTAAATAGTTTGTACCATCTCAGGCCCTTCCTCTGTCTCAGTGAAATAAACGTCATGTGATGTAAACTCTTCCTAGTATCACTTCTGTCCTACTGTTACTACTGTTTAATTTGCTTACAGCAAAAACTTTATGAAATATTTTGTACTACCCCAGCACCCCCCCCCCCCCCTACCCTTTTCAGGGAATTGAATGCCATGTGATGTGAGCTAATGTGACTACTGTGTATTTTGTATATAGCAAAAAAATTTGTAATATTGTGTACAACCTCAGCCCCCCCCCCCCCCCCCTTTTCAGGGAATTGAATGCCATGTGATGTGAGCTTTGCTAATGTGACTACTGTGTATTTTGTATATAGTAAAAAAAAAATTTGTAATATTGTGTACAACCTCAGTCCCCCACCCCCGTCCCATGGAAATGATTCCCATGTGATGTTAACTTTTACTAATGTCACTGCTGTCTAACTTGTACACGAAAAGTGAAATATTCTGCACCAGCCCCCTCCCCTTTCAGTGAAAAGAATCCTATGTGATGTAAACTTTCCTAATGCTATTGCTGACTACATTGTATACAGTAAAAACTCTATGAAATATTCTGCATTATCCTAGCCCCCCCCCCCCCCCCCCCCACACACACACACGGAATTTGAAGCTCATGTGATGTAATCCTTTCATAACGTCACTTGTCAGCTTCATATTCAGCACAACATTTAGGTAATATTTTGTAGCACACAAGCCCTACCTGAATCTCATGTGATGTAAAGTTTTCTAATGTAATTGCTGTCTACTTTGAATTTAGAAATGAAATATTACTGCACCACTCCAACCCCCCCCCCCCCCCCCCCCCGCCTTTCCCTCGTTCGGGGTAATGAATCTCATGTGATGTAAACTTTCCTAATGTGACTACTATCTGCGTTAAAACAAAAGTTTTATAATTTGTTCTTGTTCCACCCCTACTTGTAATGTAAACTTTCCTAATGTGACTACTGTCTGCGTTAAAACAAAAGTTTTATAATTTGTTCTTGTTTCACCCCTACTGACTTTTTTGTTTTGTAAATAGTTTGTACCGTCTCAGGCCCTTCCTCAGTCTCAGTGAAATGATTCCCATGTGATGTTAACTTTTACTAATGTCACTGCTGTCTAACGTGTACACGAAAAGTGAAATATTCTGCACCAGCCCCCTCCCCTTTCAAAGAAAAGAATCCTATGTGATGTAAACTTTCCTAATGTTATTGCTGACTACATTGTATACAGTAAAAACTCTATGAAATATTTTGCATTATTCTAGCCCCCCCCCCCCCCCCACACACACACGGAATTTGAAGCTCATGTGATGTAATCCTTTCCTAACGTCACTTGTCAGCCTCATATTCAGCACAACATTTAGGAAATATTTTGTTTTGTAGCACACAAGCCCTACCTGAATCTCATGTGATGTAAAGTTTTCTAATGTAATTGCTGTCTACTTTGAATTTAGAAATGAAATATTACTGCACCACTCCAACCCCCCCCCCCCCCTCCCTTGTTCGGGCTAATGCTTCTCATGTGATGTAAACTTTCCTAATGTGGCTACTGTCTGTGTTTTGTATAGGGCAAAGACTTTATGAAAAGTTTTGTATGACCCCAACCTATGCCAAGAGTCTCTACTGACTACTTTGTAAAAAGGAAACGTTTTATGAAATATTTTGTACTACCCCCAACACTACCAAATGTAAACCTTTCCAAGTGTCACTACTGCTTTCATGTTTTGTCGGTTCGTTTCTGTATACAGCAAAAGTCTCAAGAAATGTTTTGTACCACCCCGCCCCCCTTCTCAGCGAAAGAAATATCATGTGATGTAAACTTTGTTAAATCTCAGGACTGACTATTTTGTGTAAAGCAAAAGTTTGTGGAATATCTTGAACCACACTTGCCCCATCTTCAATGCAATAAATATTTTCCCTACCCATGTAAGTTGGTCATCTAAAACAGCTCCGTGAATTAAGTTCTCAAAAACAAGCAAAACACATCCTTTGAATTAAATTCATCGCCTCACTTTCTGGAGACCTCTGGAATAACTTTAGTTTCATTTCTTACGCATGAGTGGCATAAAATGTCACATCGCAATTTTTGGAGGAAAACACCACATAGTTTTATAACAAAAAGGTTAACAAAAGAATAAGGCCAGTTCATGAACAACATGGAAATGTTCACGACCTCTTTTAGTTGTCAACACGGGGACCTCGTTCTTCCAGTAGTTACGGTAAATTCAATAGTTAACTGAATGGCACACATTCTTTCAAATCAAAAAGAAAAAAACAGGGGATACACTATGATTGTCTTGTTTCATTCAGCGGCCCACTAATTCTCTAACCATTTTGTCTGTTCGTCCGTCATACATATAAAGTGAGTTAGTTGTCCTCACCAAATGTCCGTTTGTGCCCAGCATTGGTTCTTAAATTTATGAGAGTTGTCCCTTTAGCTTACCAATACATTGAACAGGATCGACGGTATATAGAGCGAGATATACAAAATGAATGCTGTGGTACAATGGACGCGGTGCGAGCATTGCAGCAGGTCTGAGAGGAGCAATATTTTGCCTTCGCAATTTGGATACAGCTTGTTGACCGTGGATTGTTGTTTGTGGTTCCGAGCATCAATGGAGCGGGAGGGAGAGGTGGACGCACTGGGTGGGTGTGTAAAATGGGGAGTAATTGTCTGTCTGGTAGTCCGACGTGTCCACACACTTCCTCCGCTGTGTTCTTTTTCTAGCTCAGAGACAAAAGAGAGCCATTGCTGATGTTACTTCCGTCCCGTTGTTCGCATCGCGTCCGATGTGCATGAGCCTTAAGCAACCGTGATGCTAGCAGATAGTTTGATCCAGTCACACCGACCACCCCCTCCCCCCCCCCCCCCCCCCCCCGCGCATCTCGTTGTGACTTAGTGAGAGGGTTTTTGTATCTCAATTGTTGTTTTTTTTGTTTGTTTTTTTTTTTTGGGGGGGGGGGGGGGGTGTTGATTTGTTGATTTGTTGATTTTTTTATTTATTTATCAGCGGAAGACCAAGTGAATAATCCCACCAACAAAATCCTGCACAATACTCCCAACTTCATTAATCTAATTGCTTGTTTTGTATTTATGTTCTTTTTTACAATATTTAATTTGAATTCGCATGAAAGCATTGTGACTAGTTATGTTTCCGTATGTAGATTCCCACAATTCATTTATTATGTGTTGAGACTTACTGGAGAATGGTACAATTTAAATGAAAATAACCCAAATGGATACCACAACAGATGAGATAAATCTTGGTGAACTCAAGACAAATAGAAAATATGACTTTACAAGCAGAACAGATGGACATGACTGTGGCACTCTTACGAATCCATATTCGATCATGAATCATTCATGCAATTACTACTTGCCGACGGAAGTCTCACAAAAGTTATCCGATTCGCGAAAGGGCATATCTCTGCTAGGTCTTAATTGTCGAAGCTTAAATTCGAACTGGGATAGTTTCACAGGGTATAAACGCTAAAGTGAATCTAGCCGCCAGTAACGAGCCGCCACTAACGCTAGCCCACAGTAACAAATTTCCGGTTATTGTATGCGCGCGTCATTCATATTTTATCGATAATTTGTATCGCACACGATAAAGCGAACTGGTGAGGCACCTGTCATCGTTATGGGATAAATTTATTGTTGAACTGAAAGTAAAGCATGGTCGATTTTAAGCCTGCAGAATTATTATAAAACTGCTCTATTAAAATATAAGCAAATAAACAAAACACATTGTTCATATTTGCTCAAGCGGAAACACGACAGTTCATTTACCAAGCATTTCTGGAAATTGTCAGTGACGAATAAATCATTAACAGTATTGCTTGCCCAAGATAACCCGCCAATTAAGGGAATATTTGATGGTTTCAATGAGGTATAAATTTTGTTTGCTCCATGTGTGATTAATATGTTTAATCTGTTGCTCTCTTATAATATGTGTGGTATGGTTAACCCATTGCTTATTTTAATTGTTTGTGCGTTTTGTGTATGCCATACCATTGGATTCTTAGTCGTGTAATAAACTTTATCTTATCTTATCTGTATATCCATGTATTTTACATGATATTCTATCGCTTGTCGGGTATTCTTAACGCTCACAGATTCACCATCTCTGCAACGTAAATATCTTGCTTATTGACGAGCGATACGGCCACACAAAATAAATTAATTGATTCTCGGGCATTTTTTTTTCAAATCAGTGAGGGAAGGAGGGTTTTATTTTGAGATTTTTATTATTCTTTTGCAAAAAGTGAGCAAACACGGAGAGCATTTCGGCTGTCTTTTTACACACAGAAATATAGAAAGTGAAAATTTATACAAATAAATTCATTTTTAATTTGAAAAATAAAACATTTCTCTAAAAACAAACTGTAGGTACTGCAATTCAAAGGCTTCATATATCTTCGATGCTCTTCATATTATCTTTGAACTGAAAGTATTTAATCTACGGGGATTTGCCTCGTTACAATTTATGTAAACATCTTGGAGATGCAACTGAATAAATCTCCATCAATCAAAATATGTAAAAGTTTTGGATCTCCTTTAGTTTGTATTAATATTAGAAGACACTGAAAGGCAATAAAAATGTCTAATGAGGGTGTTCAAATTCAATGAGGGATTCCCTGTGAATCAAAACACTTGTTTTAGCCTAACAGATGATATTTTGTTTCCTGCCCTACCAAAGTTTCATCACATTTGCATTTTGCACAACGAGGGATTTTAAAAAATGTGAATAGTTATAAGATGATCGATTAGCCGGCGTAAACATTTCACATTTTTAATCTAAATCCGCGAAAACAAGGGGAAAAAACAATCACTGCAGTACAGTGGAGCCCACTTAATTGGTTAACTTTTAAATGGATAACACTGTTAATTTTATGCAACTTACATTATAAACACCAAACCTTTTAAAAACACCTTCAGTACAAATTTGACCAAGTCATTGCCTATAGATTATAAACTTACGTTAATTGACTAAAAAATCTAGTAAACCGTCAAAGGTCAAAGAAGTACTCTGACATGCACTGAATAACCCCCCCCCCACCCCCCCCCCACCCCCATTTTTTCCCTCGGTACATATAAATACAGGCATTCAATCAATCACGAAAATTGACAATTCTTCCACCCCCACCCAATACTACTACCATCTAGCAGCCCTATGAAAAATAGTACCAAACCGAAACGGATACAAATTTTACCATTGATGTTTGTATGCATGAAATAAGTCAAATAGAATTGGAAAATATCCCATTTGTTCCCAGCCGCACCACCATTCTGAAGCATGAGACCTAAATTCTGAAAATGTTTTCATTGCATGCCAGTAGTTATGTTGGGGTTGGATGAACCTATTCTGCCGGAGGGGGCCGAGGGGGTCGATGACGTCATCATAATTAAAATGTTACGTAAGGTAATTAATATTAATTAATGATTTTTTTTTTAATCACTTTAATAATTAATGTAATTAATGACTGTTGCATAATTAATGTAATTAATGTAATTAATGAGTGTAATTAGGGTTGATTATAATAATTAGTATTTAATAAATGAATTAATATTGACGTACTGGACATATGCGCATGCTATCGGTTGACTGACCCGCAAAATTGAACACTGCGTGTCTGGGTGTCATTAAATCGATTTTTTTTCTTTTCAAACGCCAACTACTGACAGATGTTGAAGCAATTAAATCTACTGTCACACTTTAACGACCGGTCATAAATATCGTTAGACTGGACATGCTATCATGCATTTAAAAATCAATGATGATATCACGTGACAAGATGTGTCTTGCTTTTACCTGAAGACTGTGAACGACTCCATTGTAGCTATTTTTATAGGTATAATTTGATTTAATAACTTGGCGTGATTTTTACATATTAATAATGCAAGTTTATTCTTCTCGTTGTTTATGGCTGTCGAAAAACTCTCATAGACCAAGATATTCTGATTTTACGCCTCACGCGATAAAGTAATTTTTTAACGGTCCGATTTCTACGTTTTGACGGGTTCTCAAAAAAAATCACAAGAGAAATCGCCATGAGAGTACTGTACACGGGGGAGAGGCTATACATGGCTGTACTTTATGCCCCAATACTTTGATGAATTAACGGATCATCTGAAAACCCACCAAGAAGGTGCTTTGAACTGTCAATTTTCTGTTTCAATAGCAAATTCAACAAAAGAGAGAGGCAGTGTACATCGAACAGACGTCGATGTCAAGATGTTCCAGTGGACGTTTTGTCTGAAATCCTATACTAGGAAAGATACATTAGAAAAAACATGGAGAAATGTCAAAACTCGACATTTAACTGCGCGATTTGCGAGTTTCAGCTGATTCAACTTAACCGTCATCGCGCCACAAGTAGCAGAGATGCACAACTCGATTGGCCGGTGGAGACGTTCCTCATCAAATAAGGGGGGTCAAACGAGGTTATGAGGAGGGGTGAATGAGACAAGTGTGCGGTCATATGTTTAAAATTTTAATAACCTTAATTGCTATGACGTAACCCCCTTAATAAATAGCGTATATTCATTCAATATATTAATAATTTTCGTTAAATAATTCATTTTTTATTCCACACCCCTGTATCCCCTCACAGAACCTAAAACTTTCATGAACTCCCCTCCTCCAGGTCATCCAATACTAAAAAACTTTTGGAAACCGCTCTCCCCCGTCCCCACCATAATCTTAAAAAGAGTTGCTTTGTCACAAACACACACTTTTTTAACCAATCAGACACCTCCATTATTCCACACCCTCACCGTCACACCCCTGTATCCCCTCACAGTACCCAAAACTTTCATGAACTCCCCTCCTCCAGGTCATCCAATACTAAAAAAAAACTTTTGGAAACCGCTCTCCCCCGCCCCCACCATAATCTTAAAAAGAGTTGCTTTGTCACAAACACACACTTTTTTAACCAATCAGACACCTCCATTATCCCACACCCTCACCGTCACACCCCTGTATCCCCTCACAGTACCCAAAACTTTCATGAACTCCCCTCCTCCAGGTCATCCAATACTAAAAAAACTTTTGGAAACCACTCTTCCCCGCCCCCACCATAATCTTAAAAAGAGTTGCTTTGTCACAAACACACACTTTTTTAACCAATCAGACACCTCCATTATCCCACACCCTCACCGTCACACCCCTGTATCCCCTCACAGTACCTAAAACTTTCATGAACTCCCCTTCTCCAGGTCATCCAATACTAAAAAAAAAAAAAAAAAAAAAAAACTTTTGGAAACCTCTCTCCCCCCTCCCCCAGCCCTCACAATAGCTAAATTATCTCGAACCCCAGTTCAGTTCTCTAAATGTAATGGACATGTCAGGCCCCCGAATATGCCTTCCCCACAATTTTGAGCGATCAAATTACCCCGATTAGTCTCCTCTCATAACTTACCACTCTCTTAACCCGTATTTACTATGAGATTGCCCCCCTAATAAATAGCGTATGTTCATTTGATATAATATATTAATAATTTTCGTTAAATAATTCATTCCACAAGACACTTGTCGAAAAAACAAAATGTTGGATTAGTTTGACAGAAATACGCGTATCGATTTATTCAGAAATGTCTGTCGGTTGTGTCCTTGGGCAAGACACTTCATCCCCATTGACCCTGTGGGGGCATGGTGACGCTGTGCACTAAGGCGTACTGCACGTCGATGGAGCACCTGTCTTCAACCAATGCAGACCCTGTGTAGAATCTTGACAGTTGCTTGCCGTTGCTCGGGGGCTCTCTCCGGCTTTCCCCACCCTTAAAACTGTCGTGGTCATGATTAGTTATTGTGCAGACCTTAAACACCAATAAATAAATATAAATAAATAGTCGGTTATCAAAACAGCCCTTAAGTGTTTAACAGTTAATTGTGGACCAGTGCGTTTAAAAATGAAAAAAATTGGGTGATAGCACTACGGACTGTGTTTAATCATAGAAAAATCACACCCGCGCTATTACTAACCCGTATGATTTATTTTTGAATGTTCACTGAAGAGTAGCCCACCCATCTAAGTAAAAGCATGAAAGAGCTAATATTATCTAATTACCTATGTGGGGGTGGGGTGGTCGGTAACGTTGTGAACTAGGGCGTACTACATTCCGCCAATGATAACCCTGTGTAGAACTTTGACAGTTGTTCGCCTCTGCGCGATGGTTCTTTCCGGATTGCTCCAACTGTCGTTAAATAAATGAAAAAAAAAAACTACAATTCTATAATAACAGGCCAAGACCCCTTCGTTTTGTCAGGGGAAAAATCAACAGTACTTTCACCCCCCTCATTTTAATAGTTGAAAAGCGCTGTTACTCGAACAAAAAAAAAAATGGTAAAAGGATATGCGATTCTGTATTAGCCACCCAAATTTGCGAGACTTGGGAAAATATAACCCACCTAGAGCTGCACCAAAGCTACGTACACTATTCGAACTCCAGCATTGTGTCCTTGGGCAAGTTAATTTACCCCGATTATCCACATGGGAGCGCGATGACGGCGTGTAATAAGGTGTACTGCACGTCGGTGATACGCATATTTTAGAACAATCTAACCCTGCTTGTGCGGATTTCCGACGTTGGTGAGATGACAGTTACTCGTCGTTGCTCTGTGGTTCTCTTTGGATATTCCGGAGGCTACCCGTAAAATTGTCACGTTTAATTATAACTTGAACTTGATGTCCGGGTGTAATGAAATAGCGTATTTTCTGCAGACATTCTAAATAAACGCAGCTGGTTTACAGACCTGTATATATTTTTTTTTCAATTGAGTAAAAATATAGGATAGTTACTGATGTAACACGCCGATTAGTATGTTTAATGAATCTAACTACGCCAGTCCGACCGACCCTTTGCCCACCATGATCACAACAAACGTTTCAATTCTCTCTCTCTCTCTCTCTCTCTCTCTCTCTCTCTCACCGATACAGTACGGGTGGAAACTAATTGCGTTCAAGCTGTTGTTTTTTTTCTAGGTTTTACCACCTCCCTTACAGCGCAAATCAAAATGAAATCTGATTCATTGAACCATACTACAGTGCATGTCAAAATTAATTTTTGAACGCCATTTTTTCTATGTGCCGCTATCAGCAGCTATGACCATAGCGTAACTTTGTGCTAAAATGCTTATTTTTGTACAAAACTCAAGACCTTTCTCTGACAAATGCCTATATAAAAACAAGATAATACGTGAGAATGCGTTGTGTACCTGCATTTTGTTGATAAAATATGGCATGACCACATTCCCGGATATTATTAATGTACCCGCTTAATAACAGCCGAATATTTATCGGATCACAGTTTTTTTGATTTGAATAATTGCCGATTTTTTTATTAAATCACATTCAGTAATTTATGTAGATTTCCTGAACTGGGCGAATGTCAAGAAAGGCAATCTGTAGTTTAGGAGACACCACAAATAAAAACAAAATAAAAAATCTGAGATATATTGCATTTTTTAATTATCCATATTAACCAGAGGTCAAAACTAGTCAAATTAATTAGTATTAAATTACAAATGGTTATGAAATTTGCAGTAAAATGAACACTGGTATATGCTGCTGGCCGCATTTTTAGTTGTCTGTAATGGCTGTTGTTCAGAATGTCACCCTATTGGTGTGAGTTTTCGCTTTTTCGTCCAGTTTCATGAGAGCTTCCATGAAGTCCGTTCCACATTCGCAATCTTTCCCAGGGGCCATTCTTCAAAGGCTGGTCCATCGCAGCTTTACAGAGATATTGTTTTCTGGACGACAATGTTCAAGGCGTTCTGGGTTTCCGATGAGACCCCTTGGGATATTTCGATCTTTAAGGATGTTTGCCAAAATTTTCCACCCTGTCGTTTGAAAATCTTTTCTTTTTCGCAGCAGATCATTTATTAGATCACACATATTGGAGCCCGAAATTGTAATGCCGTTATACACGAGTCGATCTTTCTCATCCCAGGATAAATTGGGTATATTCTTTATTATCTGGAGTAACAAAAGCGCCTTCTGCTGCATGGAATTAGGTATAACGGCTAACCAGTCCGGATGATTTTCCACTGAAAAACTTGTCGTTAAGGAGTGTGGTTTGGTGTTTTCTTTGCGTAAATTTGATTGGCGCTGAAAGATTGTTTGGTTCAGCAGCCCTTTCTCTTCAGAACCCGATGTTGAAGATTCAGGAATTGGTCTCATACCCTGGTCTATGGGCGGGACAGCTACAGCATTCAGGGGTGCGCGTATTTCCCGCAACTGTTCACTCCCCCATGGTTCAATACACTGAATTCTGCTTGAGGGTAGGTTGATTGAGTCATCTATAGGTTTTGCCCTCAGTGATTCCCCCATCACTAGCGATTTTACTGGCTCTAGCTTATTTGCAAGCCCCAAAATATTTCCACTTGTTAATGCATTGTTCCAACTAAAGGCTGATTTCATATGCACTGGAGGATAGGGTGGCTGGTTACAGACAGATCTGGTTGTTAACTTGGCTGTATTTGGGTTCGCTCCCCCTATAGTGTGTTTAAAATTTACATTTTTGTGTAATTGTCGTCTGTGTCGATAATAATGAGTTTTATGAGAGTAAGATTTTTGACACAATTCACAGACGTAGCGCGCGTTCATCCTTTTCAGAAGCGAGTTAATAGAGTGGCAATACAGTTCCAACACTCTTCCATTTATATGTATGAATAGGATGGGTCCCACCCCAACCTGTCAATCGCTGATTGGCTAATTATATATCAAGATAAGGTGGGTTCTACCCCAACCTGTTGATCATTGGTTACTTCAAATTCTCACACAGTGCATTGTGGGAAATTCCAGTGGTAGAGCTCTGAGGTAAAATAAGTTACAAATTGATATAGTTTACTTCAAAAAAAAAGAAACATCAAAGTCACATTCATGACAAGCCGAGGTAGCACATCTGAACCACCAACTCTACACTGTTTAATCAGATAATCCATTTAATCAGATAATTACATGTGCATATCGGTTTTTCATCAGTTTCCATCGGTTTTTCATTGGTTTTTATCGGTTTTTCATTGGTTTTTATCAGTTTTTATTGGTTTTTATCGGTTTTACAATTCGATAAAACGGTTTTTTAGTGATTTAAATCACGTAAAATGATCACTAATTACCACTAATTGGTCACTAATGGTCACTAATTGCCACTAATTAGTGACCAATTGGTCACTAATTACCACTAATTGGTCACTGATGGTCAATAATTACCACTAATTGGTCACTAATGGTCACTAATTGCCACTAATTGGTCACTAATGGTCACTAATTGCCACTAATTGGTGACCAATTGGTCACTAATGGTCACTAATTGCCACTAATTGGTCACTAATGGTCACTAATTGCCACTAATTGGTCACTAATGGTCACTAATTGCCACTAATTGGTGACCAATTGGTCACTAATGGTCACTAATTGCCACTAATTGGTCACTAATGGTCACTAATTGGTCATGGTCACCAATTAGTGGCAATTAGTGACCATTAGTGACCAATTAGTGGCAATTAGTGACCATTAGTGACCAATTGGTCACCAATTAGTGGCAATTAGTGACCATTAGTGACCAATTAGTGGCAATTAGTGACCATTAGTGACCAATTAGTGGCAATTAGTGACCATTAGTGACCAATTGGTCACCAATTAGTGGCAATTAGTGACCATTAGTGACCAATTAGTGGCAATTAGTGACCATTAGTGACCAATTAGTGGTAATTATTGACCATCAGTGACCAATTAGTGGTAATTAGTGACCAATTGGTCACTAATTAGTGGCAATTAGTGACCATTAGTGACCAATTAGTGGTAATTAGTGATCATTTTACGTGATTTAAATCACTAAAAACCGTTTTATCGAATTGTAAAACCGATAAAAACCAATAAAAACTGATAAAAACCAATGAAAAACCGATAAAAACCAATGAAAAACCGATGGAAACTGATGAAAAACCGATATGCACATGTAATTATCTGATTAAATGGATTATCTGATTAAACAGTGTAGAGTTGGTGGTTCAGATGTGCTACCTCAGCTTGTCATGAATGTGACTTTGATGTTTCTTTTTTTTTTGAAGTAAACTATATCAATTTGTAACTTATTTTACCTCAGAGCTCTACCACTGGAATTTCCCACAATGCACTGTGTGAGAATTTGAAGTAACCAATGATCAACAGGTTGGGGTAGAACCCACCTTATCTTGATATATAATTAGCCAATCAGCGATTGACAGGTTGGGGTGGGACCCATCCTATTCATACATATAAATGGAAGAGTGTTGGAACTGTATTGCCACTCTATTAACTCGCTTCTGAAAAGGATGAACGCGCGCTACGTCTGTGAATTGTGTCAAAAATCTTACTCTCATAAAACTCATTATTATCGACACAGACGACAATTACACAAAAATGTAAATTTTAAACACACTATAGGGGGAGCGAACCCAAATACAGCCAAGTTAACAACCAGATCTGTCTGTAACCAGCCACCCTATCCTCCAGTGCATATGAAATCAGCCTTTAGTTGGAACAATGCATTAACAAGTGGAAATATTTTGGGGCTTGCAAATAAGCTAGAGCCAGTAAAATCGCTAGTGATGGGGGAATCACTGAGGGCAAAACCTATAGATGACTCAATCAACCTACCCTCAAGCAGAATTCAGTGTATTGAACCATGGGGGAGTGAACAGTTGCGGGAAATACGCGCACCCCTGAATGCTGTAGCTGTCCCGCCCATAGACCAGGGTATGAGACCAATTCCTGAATCTTCAACATCGGGTTCTGAAGAGAAAGGGCTGCTGAACCAAACAATCTTTCAGCGCCAATCAAATTTACGCAAAGAAAACACCAAACCACACTCCTTAACGACAAGTTTTTCAGTGGAAAATCATCCGGACTGGTTAGCCGTTATACCAAATTCCATGCAGCAGAAGGCGCTTTTGTTACTCCAGATAATAAAGAATATACCCAATTTATCCTGGGATGAGAAAGATCGACTCGTGTATAACGGCATTACAATTTCGGGCTCCAATATGTGTGATCTAATAAATGATCTGCTGCGAAAAAGAAAAGATTTTCAACCGACAGGGTGGAAAATTTTGGCAAACATCCTTAAAGATCGAAATATCCCAAGGGGTCTCATCGGAAACCCAGAACGCCTTGAACATTGTCGTCCAGAAAACAATATCTCTGTAAAGCTGCGATGGACCAGCCTTTGAAGAATGGCCCCTGGGAAAGATTGCGAATGTGGAACGGACTTCGTGGAAGCTCTCATGAAACTGGACGAAAAAGCGAAAACTCACACCAATAGGGTGACATTCTGAACAACAGCCATTACAGACAACTAAAAATGCGGCCAGCAGCATATACCAGTGTTCATTTTACTGCAAATTTCATAACCATTTGTAATTTAATACTAATTAATTTGACTAGTTTTGACCTCTGGTTAATATGGATAATTAAAAAAATGCAATATATCTCAGATTTTTTATTTTGTTTTTATTTGTGGTGTCTCCCAAACTACAGATTGCCTTTCTTGACATTCGCCCAGTTCAGGAAATCTACATAAATTACTGAATGTGATTTAATAAAAAAATCGGCAATTATTCAAATCAAAAAAACTGTGATCCGATAAATATTCGGCTGTTATTAAGCGGGTACATTAATAATATCCGGGAATGTGGTCATGCCATATTTTATCAACAAAATGCAGGTACACAACGCATTCTCACGTATTATCTTGTTTTTATATAGGCATTTGTCAGAGAAAGGTCTTGAGTTTTGTACAAAAATAAGCATTTTACCACAAAGTTACGCTATGGTCATAGCTGCTGATAGTGGCACATAGAAAAAATGGCGTTCAAAAATTAATTTTGACATGCACTGTAGTATGGTTCAATGAATCAGATTTCATTTCGATTTGCGCTGTAAGGGAGGTGGTAAAACTAGAAAAAAAACAACAGCTTGAACGCAATTAGTTTCCACCCGTACTGTATCGGTGAGAGAGAGAGAGAGAGAGAGAGAGAGAGAGAGAGAATTGAAACGTTTGTTGTGATCATGGTGGGCAAAGGGTCGGTCGGACTGGCGTAGTTAGATTCATTAAACATACTAATCAGCGTGTTACATCAGTAACTATCCTATATTTTTACTCAATTGAAAAAAAAAATATATACAGGTCTGTAAACCAGCTGCGTTTATTTAGAATGTCTGCAGAAAATACGCTATTTCATTACACCCAGACATCAAGTTCAAGTTATAATTAAACGTGACAATTTTACGGGTAGCCTCCGGAATATCCAAAGAGAACCACAGAGCAATGACGAGTAACTGTCATCTCACCAACGTCGGAAATCCGCACAAGCAGGGTTAGATTGTTCTAAAATATGCGTATCACCGACGTGCAGTGCACCTTATTACACGCCGTCATCGTGCTCCCATGTGGATAATCGGGGTAAATTAACTTGCCCAAGGACACAATGCGGGAGTTCGAATAGTGTACGTAGCTTTGGTGCAGCTCTAGGTGGGTTATATTTTCCCAAGTCTCGCAAATTTGGGTGGCTAATACAGAATCGCATATCCTTTTACCATTTTTTTTTTTTGTTCGAGTAACAGCGCTTTTCAACTATTAAAATGAGGGGGGTGAAAGTACTGTTGATTTTTCCCCTGACAAAACGAAGGGGTCTTGGCCTGTTATTATAGAATTGTAGTTTTTTTTCATTTATTTAACGACAGTTGGAGCAATCCGGAAAGAACCATCGCGCAGAGGCGAACAACTGTCAAAGTTCTACACAGGGTTATCATTGGCGGAATGTAGTACGCCCTAGTTCACAACGTTACCGACCACCCCACCCCCACATAGGTAATTAGATAATATTAGCTCTTTCATGCTTTTACTTAGATGGGTGGGCTACTCTTCAGTGAACGTTCAAAAATAAATCATACGGGTTAGTAATAGCGCGGGTGTGATTTTTCTATGATTAAACACAGTCCGTAGTGCTATCACCCAATTTTTTTCATTTTTAAACGCACTGGTCCACAATTAACTGTTAAACACTTAAGGGCTGTTTTGATAACCGACTATTTATTTATATTTATTTATTGGTGTTTAAGGTCTGCACAATAACTAATCATGACCACGACAGTTTTACGGGTGGGGAAAGCTGGAGAGAGCCCCCGAGCAACGGCAAGCAACTGTCAAGATTCTACACAGGGTCTGCATTGGTTGAAGACAGGTGCTCCATCGACGTGCAGTACGCCTTAGTGCACAGCGTCACCATGCCCCCACAGGGTCAATGGGGATGAAGTGTCTTGCCCAAGGACACAACCGACAGACATTTCTGAATAAATCGATACGCGTATTTCTGTCAAACTAATCCAACATTTTGTTTTTTCAACAAGTGTCTTGTGGAATGAATTATTTAACGAAAATTATTAATATATTATATCAAATGAACATACGCTATTTATTAGGGGGGCAATCTCATAGTAAATACGGGTTAAGAGAGTGGTAAGTTATGAGAGGAGACTAATCGGGGTAATTTGATCGCTCAAAATTGTGGGGAAGGCGTATTCGGGGGCCTGACATGTCCATTACATTTAGAGAACTGAACTGGGGTTCGAGATAATTTAGCTATTGTGAGGGCTGGGGGAGGGGGGAGAGAGGTTTCCAAAAGTTTTTTTTTTTTTTTTTTTTTTAGTATTGGATGACCTGGAGAAGGGGAGTTCATGAAAGTTTTAGGTACTGTGAGGGGATACAGGGGTGTGACGGTGAGGGTGTGGGATAATGGAGGTGTCTGATTGGTTAAAAAAGTGTGTGTTTGTGACAAAGCAACTCTTTTTAAGATTATGGTGGGGGCGGGGAAGAGCGGTTTCCAAAAGTTTTTTTAGTATTGGATGACCTGGAGGAGGAGAGTTCATGAAAGTTTTGGGTACTGTGAGGGGATACAGGGGTGTGACGGTGAGGGTGTGGGATAATGGAGGTGTCTGATTGGTTAAAAAAGTGTGTGTTTGTGACAAAGCAACTCTTTTTAAGATTATGGTGGGGGCGGGGGAGAGCGGTTTCCAAAAGTTTTTTTTTTAGTATTGGATGACCTGGAGGAGGGGAGTTCATGAAAGTTTTGGGTACTGTGAGGGGATACAGGGGTGTGACGGTGAGGGTGTGGAATAATGGAGGTGTCTGATTGGTTAAAAAAGTGTGTGTTTGTGACAAAGCAACTCTTTTTAAGATTATGGTGGGGACGGGGGAGAGCGGTTTCCAAAAGTTTTTTAGTATTGGATGACCTGGAGGAGGGGAGTTCATGAAAGTTTTAGGTTCTGTGAGGGGATACAGGGGTGTGGAATAAAAAATGAATTATTTAACGAACATTATTAATATATTAAATGAATATACGCTATTTATTAAGGGGGTTACGTCATAGCAATTAAGGTTATTAAAATTTTAAACATATGACCGCACACTTGTCTCATTCACCCCTCCTCATAACCTCGTTTGACCCCCCTTATTTGATGAGGAACGTCTCCACCGGCCAATCGAGTTGTGCATCTCTGCTACTTGTGGCGCGATGACGGTTAAGTTGAATCAGCTGAAACTCGCAAATCGCGCAGTTAAATGTCGAGTTTTGACATTTCTCCATGTTTTTTCTAATGTATCTTTCCTAGTATAGGATTTCAGACAAAACGTCCACTGGAACATCTTGACATCGACGTCTGTTTGATGTACACTGCCTCTCTCTTTTGTTGAATTTGCTATTGAAACAGAAAATTGACAGTTCAAAGCACCTTCTTGGTGGGTTTTCAGATGATCCGTTAATTCATCAAAGTATTGGGGCATAAAGTACAGCCATGTATAGCCTCTAACCCGTGTACAGTAGTCTCATGGCGATTTCTCTTGTGATTTTTTTTGAGAACCCGTCAAAACGTAGAAATCGGACCGTTAAAAAATTACTTTATCGCGTGAGGCGTAAAATCAGAATATCTTGGTCTATGAGAGTTTTTCGACAGCCATAAAAAACGAGAAGAATAAACTTGCATTATTAATATGTAAGAATCACGCCAAGTTATTAAATCAAATTATACCTATAAAAATAGCTACAATGGAGTCGTTCACAGTCTTCAGGTAAAAGCAAGACACATCTTGTCACGTGATATCATCATTGATTTTTAAATGCATGATAGCATGTCCAGTCTAACGATATTTATGACCGGTCGTTAAAGTGTGACAATAGATTTAATTGCTTCAACATCTGTCAGTAGGTGGCGTTTGAAAAGAAAAAAATCGATTTAATGACACCCAGACACGCAGTGTTCAATTTTGCGGGTCAGTCAACCGATAGCATGCGCATATGTCCAGTACGTCAATATTAATTCATTTATTAATATACTAATTATTATAATCAACCCTAATTACACTCATTAATTACATTAATTACATTAATTATGCAACAGTCATTAATTACATTAATTATTAAAGTGATTAAAAAAAAATCATTAATTAATATTAATTACCTTACGTAACATTTTAATTATGATGACGTCATCGACCCCCTCGGCCCCCTCCGGCAGAATAGGGTCATCCAACCCCAACATAACTACTCATGCCTACTATTTCTGCCCCTTTCATCAACCAAAGAAACAAGAGTACCAAAAGGAAAATACAACACCCCAAATCCGTAATGTATGCAGACATGTAATATGTCACAGAGAAACAGAAAATATCCCGTTTGTGTTCAGCCGCCACACCCTTCCGTGGCCAAAGTCGCGAAAATCCAATTGTTTTCACCGGTAGCCTGCTATTCGGTCTTCCCTCAGCGCTATCTGAAAGCGAGTACCAGAAGACAACTCTTGTTACCCCATACCTTAATACAAATACATCTGGAATTTGTGGCAGAAAATCAAAAATTATCCCATTTGATCTCAGCCGCCACACCCTTCGAGTTCACAAATCACGAAAACTGACAATTTTTCCAACTCACCACCCTTTACTACACCATCTTGCATCCATATGAAAAAGAGTACAAAACCGAAACGGGTACAAATATAACCACTGATGTTTGTATGCACAAAGTAAGTCATATAGAAATGGAGAATGTCCCATTTGTTCCAAGCCGCACCACCCTTCTGAAGCAGGAGTCCTAAATTCTGAAAATGTTTCCATTGCATGCCAACTATTTCTGCCCCTCTCATCAACCATAGGAACAAGAGTACCAAAAGGAAAATACTACACCGCAACTCCGTAATATATGCAGACATGTAATATGTCACACAGAAACAGAAAATATCCCGTTTGTGTTCAGCCGCCGCACCCTTCCGTGGCCAAAGAGGTGAAAATCCAAGTGTTTTCATTGGAAGCCTGCTATTCAGTCCTCCGTCAGAGCAATCTGAAGGAGAGAACCAGAAGACAATTCCTGCGACCCTAATCCTTCATACATATAGATATGGAATTTGTAGCAGAGAACCAAAGAATATCCCATTTCATCTCAGCCGCCTCACCCTTCGAGTACAGAAATCACGAAAATTCACAATTTTTCTAACCTCCCACCCTTTACTACCCCATCAAGCAGCTATATGAAAAAGAGTACCAAACCGAAACTGACACAAATATAACCACTGATTTTCGTATGTATGCATAAAGTAAGTGATACAGAATTGGAAAATATCCCATTTGTTCCCAGCCGCACCACCCTTCTGAAACAAGAGTCCGAAATTCTGAAAATGTTTTCATTGCATGCCTACTCATTCTGCCACTCTCATCTACCATAGTAACAAGAGTACCAAAAGGAAATTACTAAACCCCAAATCCGTACTGTATGCAGACATGTAATATGCCACACAGAAACAGAAAATATCCCGTTTGTGGTTAGCCGCCACACCCTTCCGTGGCCAAAGTCGCGAGAATCCAATTATTTCAATGGAAACCTTTTATTTCAGCCCTCCCTCAGCGCTATCTGAAAAAGAGTACCAGAAGAAAACCCTTGCGACCCTAAACCTTCATACATATAGATATGGAATTTGTAGCAGGGAATAAAAAAATATCCCATTTGATCTCAGTCGCCACTTCCTTCGATGGCAGAAATCACGAAAATCGACAATTTTTCTAACCATTCCCTTTATTACGCCCCCTCCCCCCCCCCCCCCCCCTCTAACTGCCACGTGAAAAAGAGTACCCAACCAAAACGGGTACAAGTAAAACCACTGATGTTTGTATGTATGAAATAAGTCACATAGAATCGTGAAATATCCCATTTGTTCCTAGCCGCAACACATCTTTCTGAAGCAGGCGTCCTAAAATTTGAAAATGTTTCCATTGCATGACTACTATTTCTGCCTCTCCCACCTACCATAGCAACACGAGTACCAAAATGGAATTACTACACCCCAAATCCGTAAGGTATTCAGACATGCAATATGTCACAGAGAAACAATGATATCTTCCACATGCATATCCAAAGAACGCAGGCTTTTGGTGGGGATGGGTATGGCTCTCCCATTGGTGGGGGTTCGGTGGCAATGGGTGCGAGGGCCATACCGACCCACCTCAAGACTGCGGTATCTCCCTCGCATTGGTGGGGTTCTGGGGTGGCTTCCCCCAAAAATTTGTAAACATCAATGCCCTGAGACTGAATCTGGGTTCCTCTGGCGCTTTAATTTTTCAGTGTCCCGAGGGGGTGTGGTGAGGGGGAGCAACTGTCGAGAATATCAGCACGCTCTGTAAGTTTAGAAAGAAACGAACGATTTCGTGATTTCTGCACTCGAAGGGTGCGGCGGCTGAGATCAAAGGGGACATTTTTTTGATTCACTGATACAAATTCCATATCTATATGTATGTAGGTTTAGGGTTGCAAGAGTTGTCTTCTGGTACTCTCTTTCAGATTGCGCTGACGGAGGGCTGAATGGCAGGCTTCCGGTCAAAAAAAATGGGATTTTCGCGACTTTTGCCACGGAAGGGTGTGGCGGCTGAACACAAGCGGGATATTTTCTGTTTCTGGGTGACATATTACATGTCTGCATACAGTACGGATTTGGGGTGTAGTATTTTCCTTTTGGTACTCTTGTTCCTATGGTAGATGAGAGTGGCAGAAATAGAAGACATGCAATGGAAACATTTTAAGAATTTAGGACTCCTGCTTCAGAAGGGTGGTGCGGCTGGGAACAAATGGGATACTTTCCAATTCTATATGACTTACTTTATGCATACAAACGTCAGTGGTTATACTTGTACCAGTTTCGGTTTGGTACTCTTTTTCATATGCCTGCTAGATGGGTAGTAAATGGTGGGAGGTTGGAAACATTGTGAATTTTCGAGATTTCTCTATTCGAAGGGAGAGGCGGCTGAGATCAAATGGGATATTTTTTGATTTTCTGCTACAAATTCCATATCTATATGTATTATGGTTTAGGGTCGCAAGAGTTGTCTTCTGGTAGTCTCTTTCAAATAGAGCTGAGGGAGGGCTGAATAGCAGGCTTCCGGTAAAAACACTTGGATTTTCGCAACATTGGCGAAGGAAGGGTGTGGCGGCTGAACACAAACGGGATATTTTCTGTTTCTATGGGACATATTACATGACGGCATACAGTACGGATTTGGGGTGTAGTATTTTCCTTTTAGTACTCTTGTTCCTATGGTAGATGAGA
Organism: Pictodentalium vernedei; assembly: GCA_031216915.1. NCBI lineage: Eukaryota > Metazoa > Mollusca > Scaphopoda > Dentaliida > Dentaliidae > Pictodentalium > Pictodentalium vernedei. The sequence goes on from CM062297.1 coordinate 557,059,366, forward strand.
GGGGCAGAGATAGTAGGCATGCAATGGAAACATTTTCATAATTTAGGACTCCTGCTTCAGAAGGGTGGTGCGGCTGGGAACAAATGGGATATTTTCCAATTCTATATGACTTACTTTATGCATACAAACATCAGTGGTAATATTTGTACCAGTTTCGGTTTGGTACTCTTTTTCATATGGCTGCTAGATGGGGTAGTAAATGGTGAGAGGTTGAAAAAATTGTGAATTTTCGTGATTTCTGTACTCGAAGGGTGAGGGGCTGAGATCAAATAGGATATTTTTTGATTCTCTGCTACAAATTCCACATCTATATGTATCATGGTTTAGAGTCGCAAGAGTTGTCTTTTGGTACGCTCTTTCAGATAGCGCTGAGGGAGGGCTGAATAGCAGGCTTCCGGTGAAAACAGTTGGATTTTAGCGACTTTGGCCACAAAAGGGTGTGGCGGCTGAACACAAAGCCGATATTTTCTGTTTCTGTGTGATATATTACATGTCTGCATACATTACGGATTTTGGGTGTAGTATTTTCCTTTTGGTGCTCTTGTTCCTATGGTAGACGAGAGGGGCAGAAATAGTAGGCATGCAATGGAAACATTTTCAGAATTTAGGGCCCCTGCTTCAGAAGGGTGGTGCGGCTGGGAACAAATGGGATATTTTCTAATTCCACATGACTTACTTTATGCATACAGACAGCAGTGGTTATATCTGTACCCGTTTCGGTTTGGTACTCTTTTTCATATGGCTGTTAGATGTGGTAGTAAAGGGAGGGAGGGTGGAAAAGTTGTGAATGTTCGTGATTCCTGTACTCGAAGGGTGTGGCTGCTGTGATCAAATGGGATATTTTTTGATTCTGTGCTACAAATTCCGTATCTATATGTATGAAGGTTTAGGGTCGCCAGAGTTGGATTCTGGTACTCTCTATCAGATATCCCTGAGGGAGGGCTGAATAGCATACTTCCGGTGAAAACAATTGGATTTTCGCGACTTTGACCAAGGAATGGTGTGGCGGCTGAACACAAACGGGGTATTTTCTTTTTCTGTGTGACATATTACATGTCTGCATACATTATGGACTTGGAGTGTAGTATTTTCCTTTTGGTACTCTTGTTCCTATGGTGGATGAAAGGGGCAGAAATAGTTGGCATTCAATGGAAACATTTTCAGAATTTTGGACTCCTGCTTCAGAAGAGTGGAGCGGCTGGGAACAAATGGGGTATTTTCCAATTCCATATGACTTACTTCATGCATACAGACAGCAGTGGTTATATTTGTACCCGTTTCGGTTTGGTACTCTTTTTCATATGGCCGCTACATGGGGTAGTAAAGGGTGGGAGGTTGGAAAAATTGTGAATGTTTGTGATTTCTGTACTCGAAGGGTGTGGCGGATGAAATCAAATGGGATATTTTTTGATTCTGTGCTACAAATTCCATATCTATATGTATGAAGGTTTAGGGTCGCCGGAGTTGGATTCTGGTACTCTCTATCAGATAGCCCTGAGGGAGGGCTGAATAGCATACTTCCGGTGAAAACAATTGGATTTTCTCGACTACGACCAAGGAAGGGTGTGGCGGCTGAACACAAACGGGATATTTTCTTTTTCTGTGTGACATATTACATGTCTGCATACATTATGGACTTGGGGTGTAGTATTTTCCTTTTGGTACTCTTGTTCCTATGGTGGATGAAAGGGGCAGAAATAGTTGGCATTCAATGGAAACATTTTCAGAATTTTGGACTCCTGCTTCAGTAGAGTGGTGCGGCTGGGAACAAATGGGGTATTTTCCAATTCCATATGACTTACTTCATGCATACAGACAGCAGTGGTTATATTTGTACCCGTTTCGGTTTGGTACTCTTTTTCATATGGCTGCTAGATGGGGTAGAAAAGGGTGAGAGGTTGGAAAAATTGTGAATGTTCGTGATTTCTGTACTCAAAGGGTGTGGCGGCTGAGATCAAATGGGATATTTTTTGATTCTGTGCTACAAATTCCATATCTATATGTATGAAGGTTTAGGGTCGCCGGCGTTGTCTTCTGGTACTCTCTTTCGGGTAGCGCTGAGGGAGGGCTGAATAGCAGGCTTCCAGTGAAAACAGTTGGATTTTAGCGACTTTGGCCACGGAAGGGTGTGGCGGCTGAACACAAACGGATATTTTCTGTTTCTGTGTGACATATTACATGTCTGCATACATTATGTACTTGGGGTGTAGTATTTTCCTTTTGGTACTCTTGTTCCTATGGTAGATGAGAGGGGCAGAAATAGTTGGCATGCAATGGAAACATTTTCAGAATTTAGGGCCCCTGCTTCAGAACGGTGGTGCGGCTGGGAACAAATGGGATATTTTCCAATTCTATATGACTTACTTTATGCATATAAACATCAATGGTTATATTTGTACCCGTTTCGGTTTGGTACTCTTTTTCATATGGCTGCTAGATGGGGTAGTGAAGGGTGGGAGGTTGGAAAAATTGTGAATGTTCGTGATTCCTGTACTCGAAGGGTGTGGCGGCTGAGATCAAATGGGATATTTTTTGATTCTGTGCTACAAATTCCATATCTATATGTATGAAGGTTTAGGGTCGCTGGAGTTGTCTTCTGGTACTCTCTTTCAGGTAGCGCTGAGGGAGGGCTGAATAGCAGGCTTCCAGTGAAAACAGTTGGATTTTAGCGACTTTGACCACAGAAGGGTGTGGCGGCTGAACACAAATGGGATATTTTCTGTTTCTGTGTGACATATAACATGTCTGCATACATTACGGATTTTGGGTGTAGTATTTTCCTTTTGGTATTCTTGTTCCTATGGTTGATGAGAGGGGCAGAAATAGTTGGCATGCAATGGAAACATTTTCAGAATTTAGGACTCCTGATTCAGAAGGGTGGTGCGGCTGGGAACAAATAGGATATTTTCCAATTCTATATGACTTACTTTATGCATATAAACATCAGTGGTTATATTTGTACCCGTTTCGGTTTGGTACTCTTTTTCATATGGCTGCTAGATGGAGTAGTGAAGGGTGGGAGGTTGGAAAAATTGTGAATTTTCGTGATTTCTGTACTCGAAGGGCCTGGCGGCTGAGATCAAATGGGATATTTTTTGATTCTCGGCTACAAATTCCATATCTATATGTATGACGGTTTAGGGTCGCCGGAGTTGGATTCTGGTAGTCTCTATCAGATAGCCATGAGGGAGGGCTGAATAGCAGACTTCCGGTGAAAACAATTGGATTTTCGCGACTTTGACCAAAGAAGGGTGTTGCGCCTGAACACAAACGGGATATTTTCTGTTTCTGTGTGACATATTACATGTCTGCATACATTATGGACTTGGGGTGTAGTATTTTCCTTTTGGTACTCTTGTATCTATGGTGGATGAAAGGGGCAGAAATTGTTGGCATGCAATGGAAACATTTTCAGAATTTTGGACTCCTGCTTCAGAAGAGTGGTGCGGCTGGGAACAAATGGGGTATTTTCTAATTCCATATGACTTACTTCACGCATACAGGTGGCAGTGGTTATATTTGTACCCGTTTCGGTTTGGTACTCTTTTTCATATGGCCGCTAGATGGGGTAGTAAAGGGTGGGAGGTTGGAAAAATTGTGAATGTTCGTGATTTCGGTACTCGAAGGGTGTGACGGATGAAATCAAATGGGATATTTTTTAATTCTGTGCTACAAATTCCATATCTATGTGTATGAAGGTTTAGGGTCGCCGGAGTTGTATTCTGGTACTCCTCTTTCATGTAGCGCTGAGGGAGGGCTGAATAGCAGGCTTCCGGTGAAAACAGTTGGATTTTAGCGACTTTGGCCACGGAAGGGTGTGGCTGCTGAACACAAAACGGGATATTTTCTGTTTCTGTGTGACATATTACATGTCTGCATACATTACGGATTTTGGGTGTAGTATTTTCCTTTTGGTACTCTTGTTCCTATGGTAGATGAGAGGAGCAGAAATAGTAGGCATGAAATGGAAACATTTTCAGAATTTAGGACTCCTGCTTAAGGGGAAGTTGGAAAAATTGTGAATGTTCGTGATTTCTGTACTCGAAGGGTGTGGCGGCTGAAATCAAATGGGATATTTTTGATTGTCTGCTGCATCTTTCATATCTATATGTGTGAACATTCAGGGTCGCAAGAATTTTCTTCTGGTACTCTCTTTCAGATAGCGATGAGGGAGGCTGAATAGCAGGCTTCCGGTGACAACAACTGGATTTTCGTGACTTTAACCACGGAAGGGTGTGTCGGCTGAACACAAACGGGATATTTTCTGTTTCTGAGTGACATGTTTTGTCTGCATACATTACTGATTTGGGGTGTGGGAATTTCCTTTTTGTACTCTTGTTCCTATGGTAGGTGGGAAGAGCAGAAATAGCAGACATGCAATGGAAACATTTTCAAATTTCAGGTCTCCTGTTTCTGATGGGTGATGCGACTGGAAACAAATGGGGTATTTTTCAATTCTATGTGACTTATTTCATGCATACAAACATCAGTGGTTATATTTGAACCCGTTTCGGTTTGGTACTCCTTTTTATATGGCTCCTAGATGGGGGCAGCAGAGGGTGGGGTTGGTAGGATTGACATTTTTCGTGATTTCTGTCCTCGAAGTGTGTGGCCGCTGATATGAAATGGAATAATTTTTTATTGTCTCCTACAAATTCCATATCTTTTTGTATGAAGGTTTAGGGGCGCAAGAGTTTTCTTCTGGTACTCTCTTTCAGATAGCGCTGAGGGAGGGCTGCAAACTTTAGGTCTCTTGCTTCAGAAGGGTGGTGCGACTGGGAACAAATGGGATATTTTCCAATTCTGTTTGACTTATTTCATGCATATAAACATCAGTTGTTATATTTGTACCCGGTTCTGTTTGGTACTTTTTTCATAATGCTGCTAGATGGAGGTAGTGAAAACAATTGGATTTTCCACCAAAAGTCGGGATATTAAGGGCCGTTGTGGTGCATGCTATACTACTCGCAAGCTAAAACTGGATTAGGGACATGAAAAAAGTAATTTATCTCTTTGACCGAGCCGCTGAAGAAAATGGGATCAGACAACTGCGAGTCACTATGAACAAAAAATGCCCCCACCCGTACACACTCAAGTAAAAGAGTAAGCTAGAGTCCCAGAATATAGATACGTGGTTGAGCACCCGAGGGTCCTAGCGTCTTCGTTTTAGTGCTCACTTCTTATACTTTCCTGGAGCAGAGAGATGCATGAGCTTTCCAGAACCGAAATGTATTTGAACATGATTTAACCAATTCTCCTTGGAACATTGCGCAAGGTAGAGACAAATGCTGCAATAGTTTTGTTTTGAGGCTGTCGTGTCTGTCTTTGAAAACTATATACAAATATTGAAGATTGGTTTCTGGGGGTGCATAGTCTGAAAGTAAATGATATCTAATTCCTTGTAATACAGCCCATGCCAATATATATTTAAATCGAAAGTTATCGGTGGGATTATTCTCATTCATTAGTCCTTTAGTTTACCAGTGTACCGTGCAGCCTTACCCTTTACCAAACGTAACGGCCAAAACCGAACAGCGCTCTTAACAAAAATCACCATTCAGTTTTCAGTATTTGTTTTCATTTGTTTCTCGTCTACAAAGCATAGCTTATGACTCAACAAGCTTGTTCCAATAAGGGATCATAAGCTTTGTTTTTGACGCAAAAAAGTAAAAAAGTAAAAAATTAAAAAATAGTTACCGAAGAATTTTGTTTGTGAAGTGTCGTCTTCCTTCCGTGTTAGATAAAGGGTTAAAAATTGCCGACTTGTGGTGATATGACCTTCCTGAAATCGAACACATTTCTTGCGTCTGAGCGTGATGAAAAACTCGATTCGATACTCACAACGTGGCTAATATACCTCACGGGAGAAAGGGTTAACAATATGTAAGCCAGATGAGTGGACCGTTCAAGAGTTAAGTCAAATGTTACACACTCTGATAAATTTCACTGAGACAAAGATTTGATTTCGACGTATGCGACTTAAAAATTCCAGCACTGTTTTCGTGTGATTGTTTTTATAAATCTATTTTTAGAACAGACGCGCGCATTCCTGCAGTGAAAGCAAATTAGTGTGGGATAAAATTACTGCAGGCTCGCTAGTGGCGGCTGCCTTCACTTTGGTGGTATAAACCGCATAAACCTTTAGCCGGAAGTGGAGATAAGCGAGGCGAGAGATTTCTATTTTTATCTCAAAGTTTCAGTCGCAGCGTATCAAAGATCACCGAAAACAAGATTTTTTTAATAAAAGGAATGACCGAAGAATGCAAAATCAGTAAGTATGTTATATAAAACAATATTTAACAATGAAACGACACAACTTAATGGAAAAGTCGACTCTTGTAGTATAAAAAACACCTGCTGATCATCTCAGAAAATGAATTTCTCGGGCAAATTTCTCCTTCAAATATCGTTTTTCACATGTTCGCACAAATGTAACATGTTAACATTATAGATCGACAGATTCGGCGTTCAATTCCACACCAGAAACTATCAACCATAACAACGAAGGAGGTTCTGCGCTACTGAAACTGTTCAAAATATTATGTCACCTTATCGATTTTTTTATACGCCCAGTTGGTAAAATCGTTGATCGGGAGTTGGTGATAATTATACGTCCAGTTGAGATTATTCGATTTCCCATATGATCGTTCCAATGGCCATATTTGTGCATGTACGAAGGTCTAATCAGTTAACAAACCATATGAACAGACTCGAATACACAACGTTGACGTTACACCTTTCAACTGAAACACTACTGACTGAACCACCGAACCTGCAACCACGGGGGAGGGGGCGAGAGGATCGCTCCTCCCCCACCCCCCCGAAGAACTTTCGTCCCCCACCCAAAAGATTTCAGACCATGTTTTTCAATCGGCATTCATTTTTTTAATTTACCTATGCATTAGGGTAAAATAGTTCAGTTACAACTGTAATACTTCATTTTGCCTTGGCTCTAATTCCTTCACACCTGTCATTAACATATTCATAATCACTTGTCTATGAAGGAGATCCCATTGTTATTTGTGAGCTGTTTTTTTCATCACACATACATTCACACAGCTTTGTCGGGGAATTATTTTTTCCAATTGGGGGTATTTGGGGTTTGTTTCATTCTTTTTAATGACCTTTTTAAAAAACTTTTGTTTACCGTTTTTGACCGTGGTCGTTTTTACTTCATAACGATCATTTAGTGTCTATGTTTTGCGGTTTTGCCTGGCTGTTTTTAATTATTTTTTTCTATTTATTTTATTTTATGTTGTTGAAGTGTGTGTTTGTGGGGTGGGGGGGGGGGGGAGGGCGACAGTCGAAGGGGAAGAAAATGTTTTCACTTCAGATAACGGCGTGTTATAACAATACGCGAATCCTCTGTTACTTGAAACCAGTTTGCCTGACAGCATGCTGAGCTAGCAGTTTATTTGACAATAATCCCTAACCCGACCCCCACCTCACCCTCTCGCGCTCTCTCATTTTCACTCTCATTTTGGCAACAGTCTTTTGTGTCCAATAACTGTCAAACAAACATCAAATGGGCTATTTTTTAGTATTCTCTTCGAAGCAACTGAATCAATAAGTATCTGGCTTTTAACGATTCCATTTTTAGAGAAATTAGCGAAACACTATGGCATCCTCCATGAAGTATACCATACCTATACTTTTGTAAATATTCAATGTTGTTCTTTGAGAACTTATTTTATCTGAAATAAATACTGTTTAAACTAAACTAAAGTATTTTTAGATAAGGCGTGACGTCACATGGGATTCCCTCGATATCTCGCCAATGTCGTGTTTAAACCAAACAGATCCAGGGTCGAAAACAAGCTTTATACTCACCAAGCGAACCCTTCCGTGTGACAAAGGCAAAAAGATGAAATAAATAGAATAATTCGCGCCTTATATAAGTATTTTATAAATTTTCATCTTATTTTCACTTAATTTACATACGACTTCACGGAAACAGTTTCGAAACAAGACTTCGGTTACCAGTTTTCTTTTTGAAACTTGAAACAACATTCTACATGATGTAGGATAAGTACAGTTAGGTCAACAGTAGCTGAAATTAATGTACGTTGTTGTCAGTAGCAGTTCAGAGCAGGGTCAAATTGTCAAAAATACAAAGCGATCATTTCTTTCAAATTAATCGATCACATTTATTGTCCGACAATAGCCTTCAATACTATTCACATTCTCATTTCCATTTCACTCCTGCTGAAGAACAAAACACCTCTCGGATCCAAATGCTCCCAGGGACGTTTCTGGGTAGTTCAGACTCGGTGTGTGTCAGTGTCACAGTGAGATCCTCAAATTCCCAAACTTTCATTTCAATTGATACCATAAAAAAGTTTCCGACATTTGATGATCGGTTTTGAGAAGTAATTTTCTTTATAGATTTATGTACAAATCACATTATATTCGCTTGATATTTGGCCTTTTCTCCATACTTATGAGTAGACTTAGAAATTGGCCTAACAAAAGACTTCTTGTGGTACATGATACTGCTATATTGTGCGGGACCGTCGAGAGGGAGGGGGGGGGGAAGTAACCCCTGGGCCCGGCGTTATTGGGGGCCCGCCGATTCCCGTAATTTCCCGAAGGCGGGATACTCGTGCGTGCGGCCCCTTCACTGCTCGTCACATTTAGACGAGCAGTGAAGGACTCTCACGTAAGAGAATCCTGCCTTAACCCTTTACCCAACGTAACGGCCAAAACCGGCCAGCGCTATTCTCAAAAATCGCCAATTAATTTTCATTATTTTTTCATTTTTTGTCTCAAAAACATAGGTTATGACTCCTCGTTGGAACGAGCTCGTCGAGCTCGTTCCAACAAGGGGTCATAACCTATGTTTTTGAGACAAAAAATGAAAAAAAATAGTTATTCAAGAATTTTTTTTGCAAGTGTCGTCTGCTTTTCAGGTTAGGTAAAGGGTTAAGGCAATTAGAGAAAATCGGCGGGCCCCGGTGTTCCAAATTGACACTATTTGTGTGCATTTACGAAAGCGCAATCTCGATGTATTGCTAGCTTACGCAATTACAAACTTGGAACATTATCAACATTTTAGTTCTGCGCGAAAAAGAACTAGTAGGTCATACTATAAAGAATAAATGTATTTTAACCAAGAATCACTAGTTCTATATTTGCTTAGAGCTAAATGTTTCCAACTTTTGAAATTTGAATCATACAATTTCCAACTTTCAAAAATCAGGGTCCTCATTGTGGGTGGGGGGGGGTAAGCCCCCCCCCCCCCCGTCGGAACGTCCCTAAGTGCTCTTCGCCTTTGCTGGCGAAGAGTAATCTCTTGCGCATCCCATTTGCTTTCATCTAGGTGAAAGGTAGTGGGATGCACAGGAGACTAGGCGAAGAGGTCATCCCGCACTTTAATAGCACAGCAAAACGGAACGCACACCTGGCACGCGTCACTAGCCAAATCGGCTTCAGAGTGACAAGAACCGATCTTGCCGGTTTCTGAGAATTTCACCCAAACAGGCCGCCAACAAAGTTATCCAAAACTGCTCTCCAGTTTCCCTCTTAACCCTTTTGGAAAAAATAATTTTGTACGCCATGTGTCCTGGTCAAATCTTGATAGACCCAAACCGGCCTCTCGACTCAGCAATTTCATTCAAACCCAGACCGACCATTACATTATTCTATAAAATACACCTGCAACTAATATATTTTACTGATATATTTTTCCAGTTTGTCATGCCTGTAAACTGAAATTATTTACTCTCATTCAAGAACGTAACCAGGGGGGGGTGGGGGAGGGGGCGGGCACATCCCCCCCACCCCAAGTTGAAATGTGGGTGACAAGTTGAAAAGAGTGGTGGATAAGTTCGCTGGTCTCTCGTGCCAGAAGTCGCGGGATCGCGGATCCCCGGCTGAGAAAAGATATGGAGGTATCTGAACCCTCTCTGGCAGCATCAGTTGCGGGGTTGATGATGTCACGGCGTGTCGTCCTATTGGGTGGGGAAGTAAAATGGCTGCCCTCTGTACGGAGAGAGACAGACTCCACACAGGCTAAAGATCCAGTCGTGGAACACAACAAATTGGAATTCTCTGCTCCTTTCGTTATCAGACTCGCTTCTAAATTTATTCGTTTGGTTATTTTCTTCGTTTGCGTTTTGTTTTACACTGACCTCTAACATGCAATTTTAAAACTGTAGTTTACATGTATACCATATTTTTTCTTTGTTTATAGTAATACGATAACACACTGGAAAGGCGTTCATTTGAATCAGTTCCACATATTTATTTTTAAAATAGAGTATAGTTGATTATTCAGGAGCGAAGGAAGGTAAAAATATTGGGGGTTAGGTGGTGGTGGTGCTATCAGAGCTAATCCCAAGGGGGCCACCATGTATTCACCGTGTGCTGTGCAGCAGCATCCGAGCCGCACAGTGGTTAGGTGGTGTGTGTGTGTGTGTGTGGGGGGGGGGGGGGGTAGGGGGAGGAGGTAGAACAAGAGGCGATATCGCCGTATCCCATTCTCGGTGGTGAGGGTCTGCGGGCTTTCTCTGGAATGTTTTGAAAAATGAGGGCCAAAACTCACATGCTCAGTGATTCTGAGGCTGCTGTGACTGACTCCTCAGATGTGGACTGTTGAACGCTGCAAATTCGAATTCTCTGCTCCTTTCATTATTAGATTCGCTTCTAAATTCATTCGATTGGTTTACCCATTCGTTTGTGTGTGTTTTTTTTTTCTTTCTTTGGGAGCATGTATTCCCTCTAGATCATACTGGCATGCCCAACACTCTGTAAAAGTGCGCGCGTGTGTGTCTGGGTGGGAGTGAGGAGGGGGTGGGGGGGGGGGGGTAATGCAGAAACCTTAGATACATTGCCCCTCCCCCTCCCCCCACACACTTTCAAATTGCTTCCCGGCGCCTGCAAAAGCTCGGGGTTTTCAAATTATATACAGTAGGTTTAATATATATTCCCATATATTTAGTATCCCGTTTGTATCTCATTCATAGTTTTGGGTTTGTTTTTTTTTTTTAAATATCTCGAAGCAAATTCTCAGTTCAATACTGAGTCTTATATTCGTCGTTCTGTCATTTATACTCCACGCCGGCATTTACCGGCTCTGTAAGTGTGAAATTTTACCAATATTTCTCCATTAAAAACCTCAAAATATCCACTCAGGTGCAAGGAAACGAGGGTTTGGGGACCCTGAAATTCACAATTTTCCTACCCTGGGCCCAACTATGGTCAGCCATTAGTAGCGAAGGCCCTGCTTCACCCGATAAAAGATCAATAGCCACCCTCTTTGCGAATTTGTGGGTCTGCTATTTAGCTACATGCCTGCCCCTTCCAGAGCGTATTTAGTTGCAAAAATGGTGGGGGTGGGCGGGAGTGTAACGTCTGCTTTTACGAGTGAAATTATGTGCGGGTTGCCCCCCCCCCCCCCCCCCCCTACACGGCTCTTCGCTGCCTTTCCCACTCCCACTCCGAAGATCGGTACTGGTTGCAGGCCTGTGGACCACGGCTTTATAGATTCATCTTTTACGAGAACCGCGACAAATCAGTGGCTGGCCAAAGAATTATTATTATTACTATATATAAAAGAGTGTGTCTGTCTGTTTGTCTGTTTATGTATGCAAGCAACCGCTGCATGAATTCAGATGAAATTCGTCATCAGTGTTCCTTGGATCACTGGGAAGGTTATTCGTGGGCTCGGAAATGCGCCGTTCTTAATGTTGTTTTTTTTTCCATTTTTTTATTAATTTTTTTCGGTTTTTTGTTTTTTTTTGTTTTTGTTTTTCTATAGTAATAAATGAGGATCGAATGACCGGAGTGTCCCGCCTTCTATGTGGGCTGGGTCGAAAAATGCGCCGTCCCAATGTTTTTTTTTTTCTGTATTTATTGTTTTATACCATCCCGTCTGCATGATTAACACTTTTCATGTGAAGTGTGTGTGTGAGGGGGGGGGGGGGGGGGAGGGGGGGGGGGCTGAAGCTGGGTAACAAAGTTAATCTGGAACTGAGCCACATCATTTTTGTTGAACGAGAAATAGAATTGAATTAGGCCTCATTAGTTATACTTATAATTATACTTACTTACTACACATTAGCGGGAACACAACTAAAAATTGGGTAAGTTAGCTATAGTTGCAGAAAGGTGCCCTTAAACTACAGTAAATAAGTTCAGCATGAATGTTTCTTTGGAGTCTTCTAGATATTTGGTCTGCCTGTTGCAGTCCATTGGAATTTAGGGACCCACAAAAGTTAAGAACTCAACAAATTGTTATCATGTAAAGAAGCATAGCAAAAGAGGCTATTTAAATATAGCCGTGAGTTTATGTTATACCTTTTGTAGTTCACTGAAATTTACAGACCCTATGATTTGAGAACTTAACAAATTGGTGCTTGAGCCTAAAAATTCATAAAATTATAATTACGTGCTATCTATACTGCCATATGCGTACGGGAATTTTTATTTTCTGGGTGGGGTGGGGGAGGATGTGGAGCTGAGGTCCACTTCATCCGAAAGAATCCTGAGTGCCCGAAAAAATCCTGACTGCCCCCCCCCCCCCCCCAAAAAAAAATTATTTCACCCCTAAAACGTGTTTTGGAACAAATTGTGTCTGAAAGAGTCAACTTACAGTAAATAATGCGGTCCAACTTGATCTGACATTGTTACGCTATGCCATAAAACCAGTCTCATCTTCATATAGTTCACCGCCTATCATTAGATTCTGTAATGCAGTAAAATGGGCTATTTCTCTGCGTTGAAAAAGGTAACCTGTGGTTCGCTTTTTCAACGCAATGCAATGTTGCATTCAACCCGGCTTGTGCGCGTATAGGCCTATCTTGCTTTCGGAACTTACAGGCTCCAAATTTACCAGATTCTCACATCGAAAGGGTCACCTGACAAGCATAAAAAATGTATACGACTCATCAACTGAAGATACGAGCGTATACAACTGGGCGTATAAAAAAATCGAAAAGGTGACATTATAGTTTGAACAGTTTTAGTAGCACCGAACCTCCTTCGTTGTTATGGTTGATAGTTTCTGGTGTGGAATTGAACGCCGAATCTGTCGATCTATGATTTTAACATGTTACATTTGTGCGAACATGTGAAAAACGATATTTGAAGGAGAAATTTGCCCGAGAAATTCATTTTCTGAGATGATCAGCAGGTGTTTTTTCATAGTACAAGAGTCGATTTTTCCATTAAGTTGTGTCGTTTCATTGTTAAATATTGTTTTATATAACATACTTACTGATTTTGCATTCTTCGGTCATTCCTTTTATTAAAAAAATCTTGTTTTCGGTGATCTTGGATGCGCTGCGACTGAAACTTTGAGATAAAAATAGAAATCTCTCGCCTCGATTATCTCCACTTCCGGCTAAAGGTTTATACGGTTTATACCCTATGAGTTTTAAAAATTTATTATGTGATACGCAAGATAATGAAAATGCGTTTGATATTATTGCCATTTCCGAAATTTTCACAATTAAAGAAACGTACGCACTTCCTGGCTACCACCCATTTGAATATAAAACACGGCCCGATAATGATGATGGTAGGGGGGAGTAGGTTTATTCATTAAAGACACCTTGGAGTATCAATCCAAACCCGAATTATCTATCTTTATTCCGCACGTAATTGAAACACTCTTCATAGAGATTAATCCTAATAAAAAAAGCTCGTACGTTGTTGGAGTTATATACCGACCTAATACAGCTCCCAGAGCCGATATCAGCGAATTCATAGAACAGATTGAAGCCATAATGACAAACTTGAATAAATCCCATACCAAGGCCTTCTTAATAGGTGACTTCAATATTGATTTACTCAATTCGGAAACGCACCCAAAAACTGCTGAGTTTACTGATAAGATGTTCGAACGTGGTTACCTCCCAGTGATTACTAAACCTACCAGGGTCACTGAGCACTCAGCAACCCTAATTGATCACATTCACACAAATTCAAAAGTAAATTTCAATTGTGGCATTATAATTACAGACGTATCTGATCACTTTGCGACATTCTATGTAGAACAATCTCAAAAAGATCAATATAGATTCATCAATACCAGGAGACCCGTTCGGATTTTTAGTGACAGAAATATTACAGAGTTTAAGGAAACTTTGAATAATCTTTCGTTTGACAGCAGTGTATGGTTGTCTCTCTGCGGATCAAGCGTACGAAAAATTCTTGGATGAGTGTTTACAAGCATTTGAACAGACCTTCCCGCTCATATTCCCTACACGAAAAACAAAATATATCAAAAGAGATCCCTGGATGACAAGTGGCTTACTTAAGTCATCAATGACTAAAAACTCACTCTTAGCTAAAAAACTAACGCATCCAACTATCTCCAACATAGATAAATATAAAGCTTATTGTAAAATATTCAACCAACTAAAGAGGAAAAGCAAAAATATTTACTACAGAACAATACTTGCAGAAAATAAAAATAACATGAAGCACACGTGGGCTATTCTGAAGGATACACTAAAATTGCCGAGAACTTCGCAAAATCTACCCGAGAGGATGATATATAAAAATAATACACTATCCACTCCAGGTCAGATTGCAGAATCCTTTAACAATTACTTCTCAGAAGTAGGTTCAAACACTGCTAACGGGGTAAAACCAGTTGAAGGCATAGATCCACTTGATTACATGGACCAAAAGAATCATAAAAGTTTTTTCTTAATAGAAACATCTCCAGCTGAAATATTATCCATTTGCTCAAAACTGTCTAACAAAAACTGCGCTGACTTTTCTAATATATCCATGAAATTAATGAAAAAAACTATTGATGAAACAGCACATGTACTGTCATATATCATAAATTTAAGCTTTAAACAAGGTATTGTACCCACTAAAATGAAAATATCCGGAGTTGTACCCATATACAAAAGTGGAGCCCAAGAAAACATTGAAAACTATAGGCCAATAAGTCTTCTACCAGTATTCTCAAAAATTATGGAAAAACTTATGTATAAACGACTGTCATCATTTCTAACTAGGTTCGACATCCTTCATAAAAATCAATTTGGCTTTAGAGAAAACCACTCTACAACACACCCTTTACTACATTTATTAGACCACATTGCTGAAAATAATGATAGAAAGACAAGAGATTCTAATGTAGGCATATTTATTGACCTATCAAAAGCGTTCGACACTATAACTCACGACACATTACTTCACAAACTTGATCACTATGGTATTAGGGGAATAACCAAAGAATGGTTTAAAAGTTACTTAACAGGAAGGCAAGAATATATCGAAATCGAGGGAAGGAAATCCGACTTGTGTAATATCAATTGTGGTGTTCCTCAGGGGTCCATTTTAGGACCTATACTCTTTCTCATTTACGTGAATGATATGCCAAATGCTACGGCTTTAAACTTACTCTCATTTGCAGATGACACAACACTTCACACATCCGGTCATAGGATGAAGGAAGTTGAGGAAAAGGTGAACTCTGAGCTGACAAAAATTTATCACTGGTGCTGTTGCAACAAACTGGCAATAAATATCACAAAAAGTAAATATATGTTATTTCACCCCAAAAACAATGACCTCAAATGGAATAATCTCAAAGTTTTATTAGATGACAAACCCCTAACGCGCGTAGGCAACGGTATGTCAGAAAAATCTCTAAAGTTTCTAGGTATCGTTATAGATGAAAATCTTACGTTCAAATATCACACATCAATGATATGTCGAAAATTGTCAAACACAATATATATGATCAATAAGGTGAAGAGAATACTACCAAAAAATTGTTTAAGAACGCTATATTTCTCACTTTTCCACGGTCATCTATCCTATGGGCTGCTAGTTTGGGGACATGCCGACCATGGAAATGCTATTTTCAAAAAACAGAAACAATTCATGAGAATTATATCAAACAAAAGCTACAGGAGTCACACAGAACCCATCTTTCAAAATGAGAAGATACTGAAACTTCAGGATCAGTATAGACTGCAAGCGGCATCGTTCATATTTGACTGGAAGAGCAGAAACCTACCCGAATCGTTTAAAACATTCTTTGACGACTCAGCCGCAATGAATACCCGACAAGCTGGGAACCTGAACACATCTACTCCAAGAACGGAGTTTTCCTCTGTCCTTCCAAAACATTCTTTCCCAGCCATCTGGAATTCATTGGATCAGACAATCAGAAATGTCAAATTTAAAAGCTGCTTTAAAAAGGAATTAATAAAAAGTTACTTATCAAATTATTCTAATGTTGTAAAATGTAAGAACCAATTCTGTCCAGACTGTAGACAGGTTGCTAAACCCCGTACAATATGAGAGTCACTCTCGTCATTCTGCATTCTCCTCAACGCACTTGTAGTTGTTAATAATACAACTAGCTCCCTCTGATTAAATCTTGCAATATATAGGAATAGAAGTCTTGTAGTTCACCACCCGCTTAGGCTGGGAAACAGTCAATGAAACAAACCGACCAATCAACATTACATTTTGAGCCCCATTCCCCTTTCTAATACTCGATAACCAGACAACATATCCCAGTCAGAACTAACAATAGCAGTACTTTTCTACCAGTAGTCTCAACCACTGAAATAAATGATATTTATACATGTGGGTATTTAACTATTTACACACTTATATACTTATAACCCAAGCAGATTTTGCAACACCATGCTTTTCATGTGACACCTGTGTAGCCATTTCATGTCGCCTTTCAGTCTCAAATCTGAAAATAATTTACGTTAGGTGCGGCAGGAAGACGGACAATCTTGTCCATGCTGCCCCTGTACAATATATTTAATGCATTTGTTATTATTGTATTTAACTTGTATGTAAGAAAATTGTACAAATAAAAAATCTAAAAATCTAATCTAAAGATTATGCCTGCTGGATCTGGAGAAGAAGATTTTTGAAGAAATTTGTCTGAAATGCACTAAGTTCGAATTCGAGCTTCTATAGTGAGCCCAAATATGAATTTAGGGAGCCGATTTGAACAAATTTGAATCAGATGCACCCCACAATGTTGCATACCAAATATGAAAAGATTCTGCCTGCTGGATCTGGAGAAGAAGATTTTTGAAGAAATTTGCCTGAAATGCACTAAATTCGAATTCGGGCTTCTATAGGTAGCCCATATATGAACTCAGGGACTTGGCTTTAACAAACTTGAATCTCGCCCCCCTATGGATGCTGCCCACCAAATATCAAAACATTCCGACTGCTGGATCTGAAGAAGAAGATTTTTAAAGAAAATAAATTCCTCATTTTGAACTAAGTTACAATTCGAGCTCCCACAGTGAGTCCAAATATGGACCTAGGGACATGGCTTGAACAAACTTGAATCACACCCCCTAAGGATGCTGCATACCAAATATCAAAACATTCCGACTGCTGGATCTGAAGAAGATTTTTAAAGAAAATTCCTCATTTTGAACCAAGTTATAATTCGGACTACCACAGTGAGCCCACATATGCACCCAGGGACTTGGCTTGAGCAAACTTGGATCTCACCCCCTAAGCATGGTGCATACCCAATATCAAAAGATTCTGCCTGCTGGATCTTAAGAAGAAGATTTTCAAAGAAATTTGCCTGAAATGCACTAAGTTCAAATTTGGGCTCCTATACTAAGCCCAAATATAAACCCAGGGGGCCGATTTGAACAAACTTGAATCAGATCCACCCACAATGTTGCATACCAAATATCAGAAGATTCTGCCAGCTGAATCTGGAGAAGAAGATTTTTTAAGAAATTTGCCTGAAATGCACTAAGTTCGAATTTGGGCTTCTATAGTGAGCCCAAATATGAATCCAGGGGGCCGATTTGAACAAACTTGAATCAGACCCACCCCACAATGTTGCTTGCCAAATATGAAAAGATTCTGCCTGCTGGATCTGGAGAAGAAGATTTTTGAAGAAATTTGCCTGAAATGCACTAAGTTCGAATTCGAGCTTCTATAGTGAGCCCAAATATGAATCTAGGGAGCCGATTTGAACAAACTTGAATCAGATCCACCCCACAATGTTGCATACCAAATATGAAAAGATTCTGCCAGCTGGATCTGGAGAAGAAGATTTTTGAAGAAATTTGCCTAAAATGCACTAAGTTCGAATTCGAGCTTCTATAGTGAGCCCAAATATGAATCTAGGGAGCCAATTTGAACAAACTTCAATCAGATCCACCCCACAATGTTGCATACCAAATATGAAAAGATTCTGCCTGCTGGATCTGGAGAAGAAGATTTTTGAATAAATTTGCCTGAAATGCACTAAGTTCGAATTCGTGCTTCTACAGTGAGCCCAAACATGAATCTAGGGAGCCGATTTGAACAAATTTGAATCAGATCCACCCCACAATGTTGCATTCCAAATATCAAAAGATTCTGCCTGCTGGATACGGAGAAGAAGATTTTTGAAGAAATTTGCCTGAAATGCACTAAGTTCGAATTCGAGCTTCTATAGTGAGCCCAAATATGAATCTAGGAAGCCGATTTGAACAAACTTGAATCAGATCCACCCCACAAGGTTGCATACCAAATATCAAATGATTCTGCCTGCTGGATCTGGAGAAGAAGATTTTTTAAGAAATTTGCCTGAAATGCACTAAGTTCGAATTCGGGTTTCTATAGTGAGCCCAAATATGAATCCAGGGGGGGGGGGGGGGCGATTTGAACAAACTTGAATCAGATCCACCCCACAATGTTGCATACCAAATATCAAAAGATTCTGCCTGCTGGATCTGTAGAAGAAGATTTTTGAAGAAATTTGCCTGAAATGCACTAAGTTCGAAATCGGGCTCCTATACTGAGCCCAAATATGAACCCAGGGGGCCGATTTGAACAAACTTGAATCAGATCTACCCTATAATGTTGCATATCAAATATCAAAAGATTCTGCCTGCTGGATCTGGAGAAGAAGATTTTTTAATGTTTTTCCCATTGCCTACAGTGTTAAAAAGTGCTAACTCGGCACTTTTTCAAAGTCCTGAAAAAAGTACCTTGTGATCAAAGCGATAGGGATTTTTTTAACTATTCTATTCTACTGGATAAAAGTAAGCTTTACACAAAATAAGAATTCTCTGTGCTGTGTAGTTTTGGAGATATATGGCAGTTTTAAGATTTTTCCTATTTTTAGCTCCCGAGGTTCCCACGGGGCAATGCGAAAATTTTTTTTTTGCATCAATCAACTACTTATGACCCATTATCATCTCATATCAAATTTGGTTCAAATTGACTTCACGGTTCAGAAAATAGAAATTTTAGGCGTGGGCAAAATTTTTGCCCCTCCCATAGCGAAGGCAAATAATGCCCGACAAACTTCTCTTGAACAAACTTGATTCTAAACCTCGAAAGGACTATGTATACCACATATCAAGTCTCTGCTACTGGTGGTTCATTAGAAGAAGATTTTCAAAAAATTTGGCCATTTTTTCCCCACACCTCTGCTCAATATGAGCCGAAACCTAATTTGGATAAAAATCAAAATGCCCCTATATAACCACTACTTACATGAAATTTAATTAAAATGTGGCCAGGGGTTTAGGAGAAAGAGGCTCAAACACCACCTTCACGCAGGAAGACGGACGACGGACGACAGACGACGGACGACAGACGACGGACGACGGACGGCGGACAAAGAGTGATAAGAAAAGCTCACCCTGACTTTCAGTCAGGTGAGCTAATAAAAACACATTCACTAAACAAAGAGCCAAAGTGGACGTTTTGGGTTTTTTTGGTTTTTTATTTTTTTTTTATTTCAAATACAACACAAAACATAGCAATACAAAGTGGGCAGTTGCCCAGCATCTAATTAGCTTGCCATAAAAAGCCAAGTTTTCTATTGTAACTTTTAATAAACAAAAAACAACAGACAGCTCTAAGAGCTTACTGTTGTTTTCTTTCATTAAAACTAACAAAAGGAAATTTGGCTTTATTTTCTATCGATGCCATTTAGGTGTTTGCTCAATAATTACATGCTTCTTCCTCATTAGTCTAATAATTTCAGGGGAGATAACTATCGAAAGTCGATATTCAGGACGAGATAAATCAGGTATGGGCAGTCCGCACAGTACATATTAGGCAGACTTTACTCTACAGTTTTCTTACTAACCAAAAATCCGTTATCATTTATATTTTTTAAATGTGTGGAAATAATTAACAGTTTGGATACGTGGAAATTAGAGAAAAGGCAGGGTTTTCATGTAATTTAGGACAATATTAGTGAAAAATTGGTACAGTAATCAGAAGTTTGCCGACTGCCATTCTGCAGGTTTTTTTTTTTTGATATACAGAAACTCTATGACAAATGTGGTATAAAATGAAAAATTTTGTTTTTAAAAAACAAAGCGTTATTTCGGCTGTATGAACAAAAATTTACCAAAAGCTCCAATGGCTTGGCAGGCTGTTTGAAAACTTCTAAAACAACATACCACCTGCAGTATTCACCTTAGTGGACGCTTTCTGCCCAACGAAATCATCCTTTCCTGGGGTGAGCTTAGACAACGAATCACAAATTAAGACTCCCCGCCTCTACCACTCCTGACCTCCTTTCTAATTTCTGGCGGGGGGGGGGGGGGGTGACTGACTCGCGATGTTGTACAGCGAATCGGGTCAGCTGCCCCACCAAGGATTTTGTCCGTAATTCAGAGTTCTGTTTTTTGTAACTCGCACGTTGGCCCACTCGCACGGAGGCCCACTCGAATTTCATTTTTTGCCTCCGAAATATATCTTATGGCCTCTCACTGGACCGATTGCGATGAACTAGTGTCGACGAGGGGTTTTAGTGTTAACGAGGAGGGGGTCAGAGTCATTAGCTATGTTTTGGAGACAAAATATAAAAATATTAAAGTTTGAATGCCGATTTCTGACAATAGGGCTGACAGTAGCTGGCAGTATATGGCCGTTACACTGGGTAAAGGGCGAAAGATCCATTTAACCCTTTACCTAACAAGAAAAGCAGACGACACATGCAAATAAAACACTTGAATAACTAATTTTTTTCATTTTTTATCACAAAAACATAGCTTATGACCCCTCAAGTTTGTTCAAGGGGTCATAAGCTATGTTTTTGTGATAAAAAAATGAAAAATATAATGAAAATTGGAATTTTTTGTGAACTGCGCTGACCGTTTTTTGTCGTTACGTTAAGTAAAGGGTTAAAAATGTTAACCCTCTGCACACTGACGTCAACATATCGAAATTCTTTGCAGTAAATTTTTCCCATAATGCAGCCTGATGCAGCTAGGAATTTAATCAAGACAGTGAGTCTTGTTTTGGTTAATTTTCTGGTGGCATTATGGGGAACTTTTGCGGGTCGAAATTTATATACTTGGGCATCAATGTGCAGGGGGTTAAAAAGGACATTGGACTTCCCTTTCTCATATGGGTAGAGGCCAAATCCTTGGGTTTAACGGCACTTTCGACAGCCACCGCCACCTCGTATCGGATAACTTTATGGCGAGCAACTGTCAGACTCTCCAACATTTTAACTCCGCACAAGCATGCAGGGTTAGCACTGGTTGGAGGTAAGTGCACCACCAACGAGCTGTACACCTTAGTACACAGCGCCACCCGGCCCCCACGTGGGCAATCGAGATTAAGTACCTCGCCTAATGACACAACACGGTTACCGTTGGTCCTGATCGAACTGCGGACCTTTCGGTTTGAAGTACAATGCTCTAACCACTTAGGCACCGCGCTCCCTGTTCGAGTCCTTAACCCTTTACCTTACTTGAAAAGCAGACGACACTTGCAAACAAAATTATTGAATTACTGATTTTTTCCATTTTTTTGCATCAAAAACATAGCTTATGATCCCCTCATCGGATCGAGCTCAACGAACTCGTTCCAATGAAGGGTCATAAGCTATGTTTTTGAGGCAAAAAATGAAAAAAATATTGAAAATTGAATGACAATTTTTGTGAATAGCGCTGGCCGGTTTTGGCCATTACGTTGGGTAAAGGGTTAAAATATTGACATAAACTAAGCATAGTTTGTGCCTGTCAGATATTCAACGATCTTGACCCCAACCCACCCATCATCAGTGTGCAAAATTTGACGAGAATGCTCGTTTCGTTCGCATGGTGGTTATGCGCATTTAAATCTACGCAAACGGATGACTGGTTAGCAAAAAGTTGCATCTTGAATGGTAAAGTGTGAGTAACTTAACTGGAAGAGTGACAAGTTTTTTCACAGCTTCACACATTTTTGTCTTGTTACAATTTATGAGAGAGAGTGCCTATAGGCACTCTCCCATAAATTGTAACAATGCAAATCGATGAAAATGGAGTAATTTTACTTCCAAGATAATAAGAAGGATATCCATAGAATATGAAGCGTTTAATTTTAACTTGCAATTCTGAATAAAGCCCAAATATGGCCTTCTTGCACTCTACCAGCCTTTCTTGTGTCTTGATAGATTTTTAGACTTTTGCCTTGAGAGACTATATGTATTTCAATTCCACGCAATATATGAATACTTGTTAATGATAAAAAAGCAGTTTCCCAAGAATTTTTACATAGCGGAGCGCTCGGTTAGCCATCTCCAAAACCACGTAAACGTTCAGTCGGTCAGAGTCATTTTTGAAATTTTGCACCCTGCATCATCCGCAGTCAGATATAGCTTACTGCATTTCCGACAGTTCATGCAAATATCGATGATCAGAGGCCAATATAATCAACTTTACAATTGTATGTTCCCGAATTGTATTTTCTACAAATGAATATAAATGACGGAAATGAATCATTAACATTTTCAAAGATATGGCAATTTGCCAAATGGTCCATTTAAATTAGTTATTTCCATAAATAGAAAATACTATTCTGAAAATACAACTGTAAAGGTTTTATAGTATTGGCTCCAGATGTTTATTGAGAATAGGAGAATTTACACCAGTTGTTCTAAATGCAGCAGATGTTTGTGTGCTTGTTTGTTCATTGGGGTTTAAAGACATTTTCAACATCCAGGGTCACGTCGTGGCGAACAGCTTTACGAATGGTGGAAACCGAAGTACTTGGGGAGTAAAACCGACAAGCTGCGAGTAAGTATCCTACTCTCCAACTTACTAACTCTGCACAAGCAGATTTAGAATAAAGGTTGGAGGCAAGTGCACCATCGACGTGCAACACGCCTCGGTACATAACTTGGCGGTGCCCCCACATGCGTGGTCATTCGGGAGTAGGTGCCTCGCTCAAGGGCATCGCGCAGTTACCGTTAGTTGGGATCTAACCGTCCGATCCTGACCAACGGTAACTGCGTTGTGTCCTTGGGAAAGAAGGTGAAGCCCAATGCTGTATCCAATGAACAACAGCGCTCCCAACAAATTGATCAAATATCTTATTTCCATTGTATTTGTCTTATTTCTACATCGGTTTTAAAGGGTTGAATTAAACAGTGTCAACACAATATATAATAACGTTTTTGACAGGTGCGCAAAGAAATTTCTGTACCCATTTATATAAATCAAGGATTCGCTCTGGTTTTCTTTATCTGTTTTGTTTACTCAATGTTTTACAGCTGTGCAAGTGGTCTGGTGTTATTTAATTATGTCTTTGTGGGGGAGACAAGGGGTCGACTGAGTGGAAAACACTCATCTTTAAATCCTAGCCTGTTCCTTCGTTTGTAATGTGTAACATAACCTTTTAAATAACAAAAACATATTTGCAAATCTCCTTCTGCACTCAGTTACAAAAGCATAGCCATCAGAACTGGTAAATACTGTGATGAGATGAAAACAGTTTCGTCGCGAAAATGGCCGATTGGGGGTGGAAACAGGATAGTAGATGCTTTTCACTGATAGAGGGTGAGAGACAGTCCAAATATTCGACAGATGTCAGACTTGGGCAACCAAATGTATACACTTCGGGCATCCAAAACATGTTAGTTATCGAAAAGGCGGTCCAAAAACACATGTCTTAGCGGTCGCCAACCTCGCCCGTGTATCTGCGCCCCACCACTGGTTGTCAACCTAATCACAGGTACTCGGCACAAGCTGAGAAATGAAAAAAATGACTTCTGATATCATTTTTGGATCGATGTGTCGTGCCCCCATAATGGAATATAAATGTTGTTAATATTTATATTCTATTTTGGGGGCACGACCACAGGCACCTGACGTATTATCAGATTTTATCAATTTTAATAAAATATATATTATATTATCAATACTAAAACACCTTTTTTAAGTATTGGTAATATAATATATACTTTATTAAAATTGATCAGATCTGAGCTGTCAGGTATAATTTTTTTCGATTTCTCAGCTAGTGCAGAGTCCCTGTGAACTTAGTTTGTACCGACTGTGATGCCCCAAGTCCGGACTGATACAATTTTACGAACTGACATGCCTTCGTCGAATGATAGTTTATCAGCTAGTCTTGATTACAGCTTAAAAAAGCTACGGAATTTTGTGAGAATAAATATCGGTACGTGTCGAGCTGCGTGGGCCTTCCAGCTTCTTTAATTGAAACGACCTTGGGAGCGCGGTGGCTCAGTAGGTAGAGGTGCAGGCTGCAAGCCGAGAGGTCCTCGGTTCGAATCCCACCTGCGGCAACGGCGTTGTGTCCTTGGGCAAGACATTGACCGCGTGGGGGCACGATGACGCCGTGTACTATGGTACGCATGTCTTCAACCAATCTAACCCTGCCTGTGCTGCAGTGCGGAGTTCCGATGTTGGGGAGCTGGCAGCTGTTCGTCGTTGCTCGGTGTTTCTCTCCGGGTACTCCGGCTTCCTCCACCCGTAAAACTGTCACGGTCATGATTAGCCATTGTCGATAAATATATGCCCTTAAACATAAATAAATAAATAATTGAAACGACCGTACCCCAAGTTAATCATGCTGAACTTCAGCAGCGCGAATCGGTCATCACAGACCTCCACTGGTATTACTGAGTTTGTGTGTGAAATAAGTATCAAATCTAGTCTCGTGGGAAAGTAAATGGTTGCTAGCTATGGAGTTCCCGAGACGACACGCCAATCGCCAATCGTCCAGCTGAGTCAAGGACACACCCACATTACTCGTGCGCAGGAAAATGGCGCTCTCCAAAATCGACCCAGAAGAATTTTTCTCGGAACTGAGAAAAATAGGTTTAAAACACGACGTTGTACAAAACTTAAAAGTTACACGTACCTCGCACTTTAATACTTCATGAAATTAAATATATTTCGGGTATATAACGAGTGACGAATAGGGCTTGGTGATTGGCAAATAGCGATTGACGAATGACGATTGGCAATAGCGACTGGCGAATGGCAAATAGCGATTGACGAATAACGATTGGCGATAGACTGGATATTTGGTAGACTGAATACTTCCACAAGCGATAATACGGACCTAATAATAGCAATAAAGTCGCTCATATAGTAAATATGGACATCTAATAGGCTTCTTACATAGTTTGCAACATCGTCTTCAAATATCGTCGCCTGAGTGCAAGAATGTTCTTTGTCCCATAGGGGACATATATACAGAACCACACTTATGTTTGAATGGGTTAACGATTACTGGACGAGAGCGAGTGGCGCAGGGATACCACGAGAGCCAGTTGGTACTGGTTAACATGAAGCGGAAAAACAGACGACGACGACACGTCGACAGCGCCTGGAGATGTTTGACAGCTGGTATATGCAGAACTTTACTAATTAACTATCTCCAATTCCACCCTTACTAGATGACCACCCCCCCCCCCCCCCCGCCCCACACTAGCTGAATAAAGAAAATAAATTCGAAAGAATAAAAAGCCTGTTTTTTTCCATTTGCAGAACCAATGTTTTTTACGTGCTAGTGGGTGTTGGGGCAACAGGTTTATTTTATTTTATTTTATTTTTTTTTGTGGGGGCAGGGTGGAAGGGCTTTTTTAGGGGGATATAGTATTGCTAAAATATGACTTTCTGGAGTTTGTACTGAGGAAATTAAAAAATGTTACCAGTTACCCGCTACAGAAATTCTGAAAAATCTCGAGTAGGGTGGGAATGAGACCATGAAGAGGGGAGGGGTGGTAAATACGTGTGGTCTGATGAATGCAATATATTGTCAATTTTATGAGATGGCTTCCCTGAAATTGAAAAATAATTATTAGAATATTTAAAACATAGACAATATGACAATATTTTCCAGACATAGACTGATGTGTATTTTTAAATGACTAATTTAGGATTTTTGCTAGTATTTCTGTTTTATACAAGAATATTTCTCAGTTTGCTTTAATTCTCAGCAACAAAACTTAAATCGAATGCCACCTATGTGACTGAGTTACATGGGTGTATGAGAGGGGGAGGGGGTTGAGGCACTCTCACCCCCTTCACCAATAAGCAGTTAATTTTGCAGTTTTCATTGAAAAGGACTGGTATTTTCAGAACAGAGTGTTCAGAGGGAGGGGGTATTTTTATAATTTTGTCAAATATCAGGGCAGTGGGAAGAGCATTTTCATAGGCAAATTCGAGGCAAGGGCCTGCATTTTGATTTTGAAACAAAAGTTCTGGGCAGTTTGATTGGTCAGCCCCCATCCCCAAGAAAATGTTCTCCAAAAGCCCAGATCATTTTAGCCACATTCTATCAGTCCTCTTTAAAACTACTTACTAAAGGCAAATTCATACCAAATTCCAAATTTAAGACTGACAAGATATTGGAGCAGACACATAAAAAATTATTTTGTTTTGAACCAGATACCAAGAAAAAAATATTGACAGAACCGTTCAGATAACAAACTGGTGAAGTATACTAGTACAAAATAATGTAAACATTAATCAATCTTTGAAAATATTATCAACCAAAATAAGTTGGAGCTTAGTGGTGAGAACACCCCCCCCCCCCCCCCCTTTATTTCTCTTTCAGCCTCTGATTAAGCATGTGTTGGATACTCATTTTGTGAGCTTTCAAGAAAATGCTGTCAGGTTATAGATGGGCGGGTGGGGGGTTGTAGAAAAGGTGTACAAACTAAATTACTTGTGCTGTGGAGACAAGACATGACATTTTTTGCAGTTAATTATCATGCAATATATTTCTCCCTTTGTATATATGTGTAGTATAATGTGGACAACCTAAAGCTTTTATTTGTAAGTGCAGCCCATTTCAAACAAAGGTTATCAAGACTTGAGGTAAAATAAAAAGAAGGCTAAATTTCAAGTCAGAAACTTTATAATGTTGAAAAATAAAGACTATTAAAGTGCAAACTTACCAAGACTGCAGAGTTCACTCGGAGTCGGAGTCAGAATGGAATCTCAAACTGCCTCACTGCCCTCAGCCTCAGGCTCAGTTACTCCAAACGATCGAATGACTGCCCCGGAAGGTTAATTATTGCACAAAATGTCTTTTCTCGTCCAGTGTGTACGTTTGTTACAGTGCAGAACAGAAATGACCGATGTACAGTCCACATGCGATAGCCTTGTGGCAGTAGTGCATGTATCGTCAAGCCGAGTTCAAACTTGCATTTTTAGTTTCAGTTTAAAAAGCACGAAATTTAAACAGAGCGGCCAGTTCGCACCGTATTCAAATTAAAATCCTTGTACATTTTCCATCCTCCAGATATAATGATGCCTGCACACCATTTTTGAAAACACATTTGAGATCTCATAATTTGTGACGTCTGATATGCTGAACGCAATCTTTTGAGTTTTGAGTGTTCGGATCGACATTTTTTTGCGAATAAAATGAATCAACAGCGATTCTACAGATTGCAAGGTCAAAGACTTAAGACTGGTTCTCTGACAAAATTGCCCGTTTCTCTCTAAAATTCTTTCAACCGTTCAAATTGTCGACTATTTAAATAAATTAGCGATTAATTACAGTGAATTCTTTTTCATGGTTGGGTGTGTAATAAATACAGAACCACACTTATGTTTGAATGGGTTAACGATTTCTGGACGAGAGCGAGTGGCGCAGGGATACCACGAGAGCCAGTACGATTACTGGACTCGAGCGTGTGGCGCTGGGATAACCACTCGAGCCTACTGGCTCTCGTGGTATCCCTGCGCCACTCGCTCTCGTCCAGTACTCGTTAACCCATTCAAACATAAGTGTGGTTCTGAATATATACTGTCTACAGTCTTTAGGCGGTATAGTGTGTAAGAAAACATGTAAGGCGTCATTAACCGTTTATCTTTTATAGCCCTCCCCAGCAACAACTTCCATGGAACTTCCTTAATACTCTTACTACATGTTGAAACGTTTTCAATAAAACCACACAAATGGGGGTGTGATGGGATGAGTGTGACTAGCGAGTTCGAATGGCAGGAGTTTTTATGTTTTAAAAGACAAATTAGGGAAAGAGAATTTTATATTTAACATTGATAAAACAGCCGAACCACAACTCGAGCAGCCTATTTGAGAGTTAAAATAGGCCCTGAACAATCTTCCAGAACAACATTTTAAAAAGTTCATTGCAAATGATACATTTCATAAGATTTTGTTTTCACCATCTGGAAACCAGTTGGGCATAGGCCTATGTGATTTTGTATTTATTTATTGGTGTTTAACGTCAATGTCTGCATTTATGGCTATAGCAATGTCGCGGTAAAGGGCATGATAAAATTTGCACGCCTGTTTCCAGGGTATTGCCGGTTGCCGTGGCGAATTTCGAGGGTTGAATTGACCACAGCAAAGGTATGGAGTCAGGTTTGTCAATCGTGTATATTCATGCTGCCCACTTTAGACGACTGCCACTCGATGCGTTGGTTTCCGGGTCCTATTTTAGCAGTACAGTAGAAGCTGTTTTCCGCAGTCAGTGGCTGTCAACGGGGGGGGGGGGGGGGGGGGGGATTTTCCCCCTAATCGTAGGATTTGTCACCCCCACCCATCACGCACGCACGCACGCACGCACGCACGCACGCACGCACGCACGCACGCACGCACGCACGCACGCACGCACGCACGCACACACGCACACACGCACACACGCACACACGCACACACGCACCACTGACTCCCTTTTCTTTATTCTCATACACACCCAGCTGATGAAAACATGCAGTAAAGATTTACAAGCTTGAATGCAGAGCCAAGTACGTTTATGAACCTCGTCTTCAAAATGTGGGTCGCGTTTCTTCATTTTCGACTTCCAAAGGCTGGAGATTATCTTAAAAGTCACCAAAAGACTTCATTTGAAAGGACACTTCATTTTTTTTATCTGGAAGGTGTAATCCGCCTTTCCTCTCGGAGGGATGGGAGCTAAACGGACTTCTCCCCAAATAAAAAAAATTGAATCCTCCCTCCCCGAAAAAAATCTCCCAAAAATATAGTATTTCTTAAAATGTAGGCCTAATGATAAGATACTTTATGGACTTACCCCAATTCATGGGGACCAAGTCCCCAACTTTCCACCCGACTTGAAAGATTTTTTTAGCGCCGCCACTGACCACAGTATATGGCATATGTGGGTATTTGCTGTTGAACATTCCTGACTAAAACGGATTATCTATGGAGTACGTTCGAGTAACTATGGGTGTATGGGGTAGTTCTATCTAGGGTGGGATAATTGTCGCACCCTAAGCGAAACGGGTACATGCCCAGGAGCAACTTACGATCTTATGATATGATGACGAGACATTAAAGCCGCTGTGATTTCATTTGAGTTATACCCTTTATGGAAATATTAAGTTATTATAGGTTTTGTGTGACCTTTTATGGTATATTGTTATTCAATGCCGTCAGTTTGGTGATCGGCGAATAGCGCCCACAAAATTACGCAGCATCGTCATAATAGTAGAGTCCGAACCCTGCACTCCCGTGACACATTTTAGGGGGCAAAGGTTTGAATGCATATTCTTGTAGATGAACCATTTTAGAAAAGATTTAAAATGCCTATACCTCCAATTTCGACCGGGAAAAATTTTTATAGATCAAATTCAAAATGGCCGCCATTTTCCATTTTCAATTTTCAGCAAATGTTCAAAATTCACCGAAATGGGTCATGTTTGGTATCATTCTGTTCGCAATGGAATAAGAAAATATGATCCGAATGAATTTGAATGATATCTAACCTTGGAACCATTTAAAAGCCAGGAAATCGATTTTTCCCTTATATTTTCATATTTTCCTGAAACATATGCAGTGAAGTTTTGCCCTTCTCAAGTTTCAATACCACTGATAGCAAATGAACATAAAAGGTATCAGAATTCCTTCCTCATAATAGTTTCTGTCACTGATCAAATCTTTAAAAACATTTTTCCGAACATGCACAGTTTTAGTATGCTGAAATTAAGAATTCAACATGAGCAGCTACTCGCTGGCGAAGTCTATGTCCGAATCTGAAACCTCCTCATCAGATTCCTCTGAATCACTGCATGAGATATCCACTAACAATGTTTTTTTCACGTGAATAAGTTGTTCATAATTTGAAGGGAGTGATGGCTGAGAGTACCTTAAAGGTACAAGACCGTTTCCAACCTGTATCCACCCATTGTCAACAGCATGCTCTTTGATCTCATATCTGAAATAGTTTTTTTGAACATGCACCTGATAGTTTGCTCTGGTAATTTTAAATTTGAGTGAGTCATAATCAGGTGGGATGCGTGAAGTTGATTTCCGCTTCATACTAGCCCATTTCGTTGCACGAGCATCACCAAGCGATTCACTCTTTTCATCATTTTGCACATAACGAATAGTGAACATGGTGAGGTTTGAGATATCAGACTCGGAAACAGGTACAGCATTCCCTAACAAACTCAATATTTTTCTTGCACCCTCCTTTTTCTTCACTTTATCAAATAGAGACTTTTTCCCATGCCCGAAAAAACCTGCTGTTGAATCGCCTCCAGAGAATATGTGGAACTCAATGAGTACGTCCGCCATACAAGGCTGTGCGCTACAAAAGCACTCAGAACTACAACATCTGTGTCCTCTGCATCAATCACTACTATATCTTCCACATCACCTGTTCTAATTTGATTATAGATAAAGAATATGATTGTGTCAGCTTCAAGATGCTAACATTCGAATTCATGCTTCTCTGTGACCTCCTGATTGCTAAGGTCCCAACATTTGTCCTGCACAGAATAGTACACTTTCACTGATGCATCTTGTAATACTAGTTGGTGAAATGTATTCTTGAGGTACTTCTGTAAGCGCACTTTGTTCTTTGAATTTTTGAAAATGTCACTGAGTTCTTTTGGAGAAGGAATTCCATTAGATGTCTTGAAAAACACATTTTTGGTGATTGACGCATACCTCTTGGCATATTAACTATCTTTTATTTATTGTAGATTCAATGTCATATGGATCATTGACCATTATAATAGTGTGTGCTTTGGGATGTCGAGCTCGAATTAGCGAATAGATTTTCCTGGCATAATCACCCCATGTGAATTGTTGACCGTCATAGGACTCCCTATCCTCGGAGGTTGGACTTGCAAGTCTCCATATAAAGTCCATGTCAATGATGGCAATGTAACCAGTGGTCACTGATTGCTTGACTAAATTCAAACAGTCAAATAATTTGGATTTCTGAATTTTTCGCATTGCTCCGTCAACACTGAAGATAGAAAGACATTCATCAGTGATCCGGTGCTCCATTACAGCAATCAACTTGAACTGATCTCTGTTTTTCTCAGCTAGAGAAACAACAGCGCTCATCGCTTTGTTTTCCATCGCATCTGACTTATCAGATCGTAGTGTCTTTTGACGCAGTCATTCACAGAAATGAACGTCATAACTTTTGTAAACCGCCTGCCGAGAAAGAGACACTACGATCTGATAAGTCAGATGCGATGGAAAACAAAGCGATGAGCGCTGTTGTTTCTCTAGCTGAGAAAAACAGAGATCAGTTCAAGTTGACTACTGTAATGGAGCACCGGATCACTGACGAATGTCTTTCTATTTTCAGTGTTGACGGAACAATGCGAAAAATTCAGAAATCCAAATTATTTGACTGTTTGAATTTAGTCGAGCAATCAGTGACCACTGGTTACACTGCTATCATTGACATGGGATTTATATGGAGACTTGCAAGTCCAACCTCAGAGGATAGGGAGTCCTGTAACGGTCAGCAATTCACATGGGGTGATTATGCCAGGAAGATCTATTCGCTAATTCGAGCTCGACATCCCAAAGCACACACTATTATAATGGTCAATGATTCATATGACATTGAATCTACAATAAATAAAAGACAGTGAACATGCCAAGAGGTATGCGTCAATCACTAAAAATGTGTTTTTCAAGACATCTAATGGAATTCCTTCTCCAAAAGAATTCAGTGACATTTTCAAAAATTCAAAGAACAAAGTGCGCTTACAGGAGTTCCTCAAGAATACATTTCACCAACTAGTATTACAAGATGCATCAGTGAAAGTGTACTATTCTGTGCGGGAGAAATGTTGGGACCTTAGCAATCAGGAGGTCACAGAGAAGCATGAATTCGAATGTTTGCATCTTGAAGCTGACACAATCATATTCTTTATCTACAATCAAATTAGAACAGGTGATGTGGAAGATATAGTAGTGATTGATGCAGAGGACACAGATGTTATAGTTCTGAGTGCTTTTGTAGCGCACAGCCTTGAAGGCAGTCTATATCTGAAGCGAAAGTCAAAACTCTATATATGATTGCGCAAAACTCTGTGATCGTGGTATGGCGGACGTACTTATTGAGTTCCACATATTCTCTGGAGGCGATTCAACAGCAGGTTTTTTCGGGCATGGGAAAAATGTCCCTATTTGATAAAGTGAAGAAAAAAGGAGGGTGCAAGAAAAATATTGAGTTTGTTAGGGAATGCTGTACCTGTTTCCGAGTCTACTATCTCAAACCTCACCATGTTCACTATTCGTTATGTGTATAATGATGAAAAGAGTGAATCGCTTGGCGAAGCTCGTGCAACGAAATGGACTAGTATGAAGCGGAAATCAACTTCACGCATCCCACCTGATTATGACTCACTCAAATTTAAAATCACCAGAGCAAACTATCAGGTGTATGTTCAAAAAAACTATTTCAGATATGAGATCAAAGAGCATGCTGTTGACAATGGGTGGATACAGGTTGGAAACGGTCTTGTACCTTTAAGGTACTCTCAGCCACCACCCCCTTCAAATTATGAACAACTTATTCACGTGAAAAAAACATTGTTAGTGGATATCTCATGCAGTGATTCAGAGGAATCTGATGAGGAGGTTTCAGATTCGGACATAGACTTCGCCAGCGAGTAGCTGCCCATGTTGAATTCTTAATTTCAGCATACTAAAACTGTGAAATGTTCGGAAAAATGTTTTTAAAGATTTGATCAGTGACAGAAACTATTATGAGGAAGGAATTCTGATACATTTTATGTTCATTTGCTATCAGTGGTATTGAAACTTGAGAAGGGCAAAACTTCACTGCATATGTTTCGGGAAAATATGAAAATATAAGGGAAAAATCGATTTCCTGGCTTTTAAATGGTTCCAAGGTTAGATGTCATTCAAATTCATTCAGATCATATTTTCTTATTCCATTGCGAACAGAATAATACCAAACATGACCCATTTCGGTGAATTTTGAACATTTGCTGAAAATGGAAAATAGCGGCCATTTTGAATTTGACCTATAAAATTTTTTCCCGGTCGAAATTGAAGGTAGGCATTTTAAATCTTTTCTAAAATGGTTCATGTACAAGAAAATGCATTCAAACCTTTGCCTCCTAAAATGTGTCACGGGAGTGCAGGGTTCGGACTCTACTATAACGTTTCTCCAACAATAACAGATCAATCCCCCCCCCTCCCCACCCCCTTGTTCATATGTTCAATCCCACAGAGTGTCTTGACCTCTCAATATCATATTCTCTATCGCGCCTATTAACGTAGCAAAACCGGATAGTGGTGCTCCCCTTCTGAAGGTTACTTTGCGGCTTTGGGCGACCCCTACCTTCGATTGTTACTAGGTATTATGCCTAAGATAAGACAAGATAAGATAAGATTTATTAAGCAAATACACTAGAACAAAGGCAGATTGCTTTGTATACACAAAATGAAAATAAAACAATACTAATTCCAAACTAGACTTTATGATTCTGGAGAATCATGGCTTTTCCTGATGAGATTCCATGATTCTTCATGACCCCACAGTGTCTTATGAATTGTTTTTAACTGTCTCACTGAAGTTCCTTCATTGATGTCATGAAAAAGGTGAGTATAGTAGTCTCAAATGACTCAGTTTGATAAAAATAAATTGTTTAGGTAAAAACCATCATTAACGGTGGAGAGGGTTAATAGCAATATCGTCGTCCAACGAGACAATGACCGACAAAAGGAGTTATGTTCGTTTGACACATACCCACTGAGTGCAGTGTCTATTTGAAAATGGTCCATTTTATCTCAAATATATCCAAAATATTGATGTCTGGCAGTTTGTAGAGGGTTAACAAGTGCTAACAGAAATATTTATTCATGCAACTTGTAATGTCACAAGAAGAACTGCGAATGGCCATTTTTTCATTAAAAACTACAAGATGTTTTTTCAGAGAAATCCAGGGAGAACATGAATTTTAAGCTTTTCATGTAGGTATCATTGTTTATGTAGGCCAAAACGGGTTAAGTTTTGTTTTTTGAATACTCTTATTACTTCCAAAAATAATTCTCAGTGACTTCTACTTCCTCTTATTTTGATCACTCCCTTCAACTTCGGGTGCTGTGGGTACGCAAACACAGCCCATTTTATCAACATTTTGATGTTTGAGAACCTGCATAGGGTTAACAAATGCGTACAGAAATATTTTGTATATGCAACTTGTAATGTCACACAAAGATCTGAGAATGGCCATTTTTTCTTGAAAATCTACGAGATGTTTTTAGAGAAATCCTCGCATAACATGAATTTTTAACCTTTTGAGGGGTATCGCTCTGTAACCAGCCCTAAACGAGTTAATGCTTGGTTTTGTGAATACCTTCATTACTTACAAAAATGATCATCGGTGACTTCCACTTCCAATGAAGGAGGTTATGCTTATCTCGCAGGTACACATTTGGTGTTATGGTTGCCCAAGAACAGCGCATTTTCTCCAAATGTCTATGCTTGGCAGCCTCTGGAGGGTTAACAAATGCGTTCCGAAATATTTTGTCCATGCAACTTGTAATGTCACTACAATACCTGCGAATGGTCAATTTTGCTTGAAAATTTTTTTTTTGAGAAATCAACAGAAAACTGGAATTTTAAGCTTTATGGGGTGTATCTCCTTAACTAGTCAAAAATGGACTAAGACCTCGAGTTTTGAATACACTTACTACTTACAAAAATATTTCCCAGTCAGTTTTGCATCCGGTAAAAGAAGTTATGTTTCTCTGTTGCATTACAATTTGATGTTGTGGATGTCCAAAAACAGACTATTTTTTCAAAATTTTGACATTTAGCAGTCCATGGGGTGTTAACAAATGCTTACCGGAATAATTTATCCAATCAACTGGTAATGTGACTCCAAGACCTATCAATGGCCATTTTTTCTTGAAAAACCTACCAGATGTTTGTAAAGAAATCAAGGGAAAACATAAATTTTTAAGCCTTTGATGGGTATCACTATTAACAACCACAAAAGGGGTTAACGCTTGGTTTTTTTAATACCCTTATTACTTACAAAAATGGTCCTCGGTGAATTCCACTTCCAACAAAGGAGATTGTGTTTATTTCTCAGGGAAACGTCGGGTGCTGTGCGTGTCTGAAAACAACCCATTTCAACAAAAATTACGATGCTTGGCAGCCTGCAGAGGGTTAATAAACGCTCGCCGGAATATTTTGTCCATGCAACTTGTAATGTCACACTAAGACCTGCGAGTAGTCAATTTTTCTTGAAAACCTACAGGATGTTTTTAGAGAAATACCCAGAAAATGGGAATTTTAAGATTTTAAGGGGTTTTCTCTCTTTAGGCCTGTCCAAAATGGGTTAAGACTTCGACTTTTGAATACACTTACTACATACAAAAATGTTTCTGTTTTGATTGTGCGCTCGATAAATGAATGAACTTTTCTCTGTGGCATACCCATTGGGTGCTGTTGGCATCCAAAAACAGCCCATTTTATCACAATTTTGACTTTTAGCAGCCCGTGGAGAGTTAACAAATGTTCACCGCAGTCTTTTGTCCATGCAACTTCTATTGTCACATCAAGGCCTGGGAGTGGACAATTTTTTCTTGAAAATCTACAAGACTCGTTTAGAGAAATCCACGGAAAACATGAACTTTTGAGCTTATGGGGGTATTGCTGTTTAACCAGCCCAAAACGGGTTAACGCTTGGTTTTTTGAACACCCTTATTACTGACAAAAATGATCCCCGGTGAATTCCACTTCCAATGAAGGAAGATATGTTTATCTCTCGTGTACCGTTTGGGTGCTGTGGGGGCCCGAAACCGGCCCATTTCATCAAAATTTCGATGTTTGGCAGCCTGTAGAGGGTTACCATATGCATCACCTGATATGTCGTGTGGATCAAAGGTCGTGTCATAGGACAGGTCTAGCAATGATGAATGTTTAAAAAAAATCTACAAGACGTGTTTCGAGAAAGTGCCGAAAAACCCCAATTTTGACAGTTTTTTGCTAATTCGGACGAAATAAGGGTTAAATAAAAAATTCCGCTTCGGTACATTTTTAGATTTTGTGCCCCTCTATGCGTGTGCACAATTTTGTGAAAATCGGTCCACAAAATGTGTGGAACCCCCCACCCCCCCACCCCCCCCCCCCAAAAAAAAAAAGAAAAAAAAAAGAAAAAAAAAGACTTTATGATTCTGGAGAATCATGGCTTTTCCCGATGAGATTCCATGATTTGCCATGACTCCACAGTGTATGATGAATTGCATTTTGACTGTCTCACTGAAGTTCCTTCATTGATGTCATTGAAAAAAGGTGAATATAGAAGTCTCAAATGACTCCGTTTGATAAAATAATTGTTTAGGTAAAAACCATCATTAAACGGTGGAGAGGGTTAATATCAATACGTCGTCCAACAAGTTAATGACCGACAAAAGGAGTTATGTTTGTTTGACACATACCCACTGAGTGCTGTATTTATTTGAAAATGGTCGGTTTTATCTCAAATGTATCCAAAATATTGATGTCTGGCAGCTCGTTAAGGGTTAACAAGTGCTAACAGGAATATTTATTCATGCAACTTGTAATTTCACACCAAAAACTGTGAATGGCCATTTTTACTTAAAAATCTACGAGATGTTTTCAGAGAAATCCAGGGAGAACATGAATTTTAAGCTGTTGATGGGTATAATTGTTTATCCAGTTATCCGGGTTAAGGGTTGTTTTTCTAATACGGTTATTACTTATAAAAATAATTCTCAGTGAATACTACTTCACTTATGTTGATTTCTCTTCTTAACGTTGGGTGCTGCGGGTATGCAAACACAGCCCACTTTTTCAACATTTTGATGTTTGAGAACCAGCATAGGGTTAACAAATGCGTACTGGAATATTTTGTACATGCAACTTGTAATTCACACTAAGATCTGAGAATGGCCATTTTTTCTTGAAAATCTATGTTATTTTTTTAGAGAAATCCTCGGATAACATGAATTTTTAACCTTTTGAGGGTATCACCCTGTAACCAGCTCTAAACGGGTTAATGCTTGGTTTTATGAATACCTTCATTACTTACAAAAATGATCCTCGGTGAATCCCACTTCCAATGAAGATGGTTATGTTCATCTCGCAGGTACACATTGGGTGTAATGGGTGGCAAAGTACAGCCCATTTTCTCAAAATTTGTTGCCTCTGGAGGGTTAACAAATGCTTACCGGAATCTTTTGTTCATGCAACTTGTAATGTCACTCCAAGACCTGCAAATGGTCAATTTCTCTTGAATACTTACTAGATTTTCTGGCGAAATCCACAGAAAATGGGAATTTTAAGCTTTTAAGGGTACATCTCCTTAACCAGGCGAAAATGGGTTAAGACCTCAATTTTTGAATACCCTTACTACTTACTAACAATTTTCCCTATCAGTTTTGCGTCCGGTAAAAGAAGTTATGTTTCTCGGCAGCATTCCCATTTGATGTTGTTGGTGTCCAAAACAGACTGTTTTTTCGAAATTTTGACATTTAGCAGCCCATGGAGGGTTAACAAATGTTTATCTGAATATTGTATCCATGCAACTGGTAATGTGACTCTAAGACCTATCAACGGCCATTTTCTCTTGAAACTCTATGAGACATTTGTAAAGAAATTCAGGGAAAACATGATTTTTTAAGTTTTTGATGGGTATTGCTATTAACCATCCCAAAAGGGGTTAATGCTTAGTTTTTTGAATACCCTTATTACTAACAAATTGGGTCCTTGGTGAATTCCTCTTCCAACAAAGTAGATTATGTTTATCTCTCGGGTATGCATTGGGTGCTGTGCGCATCTGAAAACAGCCTATTTCAACAAAATTACGATGCTTAGCAGCCTGTAGAGGGTTAATAAATGCTCACCGGAATATTTTGTCTGTGCAACTTGTAATGTCACACAAAGACCTGCGAATAGTCAATTTTTCCTGAAAACCTACAAGTTGCTTTTAGAGAAATCAACAGAACATGGGAATTTTAAGCTTTTAAGGGGTATCTCTCTTTAACCAGTCCAGAATGGGTTAAGACTTCAACTTTTGAATACCCTTACCACTATCAAAAATGTTTCCCCATCAATTTTGCGTCCGATAAAAGAAGGAACCTTTCTCGGTGGTACACCAAGTGGGTGCTGTTGGCGTCCAAAAACAGCCCATTTTATCAGAATTTTGACATTTAGTAGCCCATGGAGGGTTAACAAATGCTCATCGCAGTATTTTGTCCATGCAAATTCTATTGTCGGACCAAGGCCTGGGAGTGACAAATTTTTCTTGAAAATCTACAAGACTCGTTTACATAAATCCACGGAAAATACGAATTTTTGAGCTTTATGGGGGTATTGCTGTTTAACCAGCCCAAAACGGGTTAACGCTTGGTTTTTTGAACACCCTTATTACGGACAAAAATGATCTCCGGTGAATTCCACTTCCAATGAAGGAAGATATGTTTATCTCTCGTGTATCGTTTGGGTGCTGTGGGGGCCTGAAACCGGCCCATTTCATCAAAATTTCGATGTTTGGCAGCCTGTGGAGGGTTACCAAATGCATCGCCTGATATGTCGTGTGTATCAAAGGGCGTGTCACAGACAGGTCTAGCAATGACGAATGTATAAAAAAAATCTACAAGACGTGTTTCGAGAAAGTGCCGATAAACCCCAATTTTGGCAGTTTTTTGCCAATTCTGACGAAATAAGGGTTAAATCGAAAATTCCGCTTCGGTACATTTTTAGATTTTGTGCCCCTCTATGCGTGTGCAAAATTTCGTGAAATCGGTTCGAAAATGGCTTCTGAATCGTACAGACAAAATGTGTGGACCCCCCCCCCCCCCCCCAAAAAAAAAAAAAAAAAATACTAGACTTTATGATTCTGGAGAATCATGGCTTTTCCCGATGAGATTCCATGATTTGTCATGACCCCCACAGTGTTGTCTGATGAATTGTTTTTAACTGTCTCACTGAAGTTCCTTCATTGATGTTATGAGAAAGGTGAATATAG
The DNA here is from genome assembly GCA_031216915.1 of Pictodentalium vernedei. NCBI lineage: Eukaryota > Metazoa > Mollusca > Scaphopoda > Dentaliida > Dentaliidae > Pictodentalium > Pictodentalium vernedei. The sequence continues at coordinate 557,098,809 of CM062297.1, forward strand.
TAGTCTCAGATGACTCAGTTTGATAAACAAATTGTTTTGGTAAAAAACAGCATTAACAGTGGAGTTGGTTAATGTCAATATCGTCGTACAACAAGTCAATGACCGACAAAAGGAGTTATGTTTGTTTGACACATACCCACTGAGTGCTGTGTCTGTTTGAAAATGGTCCATTTTATTCCAAATGTATCCAAAATATTGATGTCTGGCAGATTGTAGAGGGTTAACAAGTGTTAACAGGAATATTTTTTATTCATGCAACTTGTAATGTCACACCAAGAACTGCGAATGGCCATTTTTTCTTTAAAATCTACAAGATGTTTTCAGAGAAATCCAGGGAGAACATGAATTTAAGCTTTTCACGGGTATCATTGTTTATCCAGCCCGAAACGGGTGAAGTGCTGTTTTTTGAATACTCTTAGTACTTCCAAAAATAATTCTCATTGAATTCTACTTCCACTTATTTTGATCTCTCCTCTCAACTTCGGGTGTTGTGGGTACGCAAACACAGCCCATTTTTCAACATTTTGATGTTTGAGAACCTGTATAGGGTTAACAAATGCTTACAGGAATATTTTGTACATGCAACTTGTAATGTCGCACTAAGATCTGAGAATGGCCATTTTTTCTTGAAAATCTATGTGATGTTTTTAGAGAAATCCTCGGATAACATGAATTTTGAACATTTTGAGGGGGGGTCGCTCAGTAACCAGCCCTAAACGGGTTAATGCTTGGTTTTGTGAATACCTTCATTACTTACAAAAATGATCCCCTGTCAATTCCACTTCCAGTGAAGGGGGTTATGTTTATCTCGCAGGTACACATTGGGTGTTATGGGTGCCCAAGAACAGCCTATTTTTTTCAAAATGTCTATGCTTGGCAGCATCTGGCGGGTTAACAAATGCTTACCGAAATATTTTGTCCATGCAACTTGTTATGTCACTCCAAGACCCGTGAATGGTCAATTTTTCTTGAAAATTTTGTTTGAGAAATCAACAGAAAACTGGAATTTTAAGCTTTTAAGGGGTATATCTCCTTAACTAGTCAAAAATGGGTTGAGACCTCGATTTTTGAATACACTTACTACTTACAAAAATGTTTCCCTGTCAGTTTTGCGTCCGGTAAAAGAAGTTATGTTTCTCTGTTGCATTCCCATTTGATGTTGTTGGTGTCCAAAAACAGACTATTTTTTACAAAACTGTGACATTTAGCAGCCCATGGAGGGTTAACAAATGCTTACAGGAATAATTTATACAATCAGCTGATATTGTGACACCAAGGCCTATTAATGGCCATTTTCTCTTGAAAACCCTACCAGATGTTTGTAAAGATATCCAGGGAAAACATAAAGTTTTAAGCTTTTGATGGGTATCACTATTAACAACCACAAAAGGGGTTAACGCTTGGTTTTTTGAATACCCTTATTACTTACAGAAATGGTCCTCCGTGAATTCCACTTCCAACAAAGGAGATTACGTTTTTTCTCAGGTACATGCTGGGTGCTGTGCGTGTCCGAAAACAGCCCATTTCAACAAAATTACGATGTTTGGCAGTCTGTAGAGGGTTTTTAATAAACGCTCACCGGAATATTTAGGCTTTTCCCTCTGGAAAAGACTATTGTTCTTCTACGGATTATCATTAGGCTTTTCCCTCTGGAAAAGACTATTGTTTTTCTACGGATTATTATTTTCTTTTTTTTTTTTTTTTTTTAGGCTTTTCCCTCTGGAAAAGACTATTGTTTTTCTACGGATTATTAGGCTTTTCCCTCTGGAAAAGACTATTGTTTTTCTACGGATTATTATTTTTATTTTTTTTTTTTTAGGCTTTTCCCTCTGGAAAAGACTATTGTTTTTCTACGGATTATTATTTTTTTTTGGGGGGGGGGGGGGGTTGGGTTTTTTTTTTTTTTTTTTTTTTTTTTTTTCCACACATTTTGTCCGTACGATTCAGAAGCCATTTTCGAACCGATTTTCACGAAATTTTGCACACGCATAGAGGGGAACAAAATTTCAAAATGTACCCAAGCGGAATTTTCGATTTAACCCTTATTTCCTCAGAATAGGCAAAAAACTGCCAAAATTGGGGTTTAACGGCACTTTCTCGAAACACGTCTTGTAGATTTTTTTTATACATTCATCATTGCTAGACCTGTCTATGACACGCCCTTTGATACACACGACATATCAGGCGATGCATATGGTAACCCTCCACAGGCTGCCAAACATCGAAATTTTGATGAAATGGGCCGGTTTCAGGCCCCCAGAGAACCCAAACGATACACGAGAGATAAACATAACTTCCTTTATTTGAAGTGGAATTCACCGGAGATCATTTTTGTAAGTGATAATGGTGTTCAAAAAACCAAGCATTAACCCGTTTTGGGCTGGTTAAACAGCAATACCCCCAAAAAGCTAAAAAATAAAGGTTTTCCGTGGATTTCTCTAAACGAGTCTTGTAGATTTTCATGAAAAAATTGTCACTCCCAGGCCTTGATTTGACAATAGAAGATGCATGGACAAAATACTGCGGTGAGCATTTGTTAACCCTCCACGGACTGCTAAAAGTCAAAATTGTGATAAAATGGTCTGTTTTTGGACGCCAACAGCACCCAAACGGTATACCACAGAGAAAGTGGCCTTCATTTATCGGACGCAAAATTGATCGGAAAATATTTTTGAAAGTAGTAAGGGTATTCAAGATTCGACGTCTTAACCCATTTTGGGCTGGTTAAAGAGAGATACCCATTAAAATCTTAAAATACCCATTTTCTGTGGATTTCTCTAAAAACATCTTGTAGGTTTTCAAGAAAAAATCGGCTATTAGCAGGTCTTGGTGCAACATTACAAGTTGCATGGACAAAATATTCCGTTCAGCATTAGTTAACCCTCCCAGGGCTCCCCAACGTCAAAATTGTGATAAAATGGGCTGTTTTTGGACACCAGCAGCACCCAATGGGTACACCACAAAGAAAAGCGCCTCCTTTTATCGAGTGTACAATTTATACAGAAACATTTTTGTAAGTAGTAAGGGTATTCAAAAGTCGAAGTCTTAACCCATTTTGGGTAGGCTAAGAGAGATATCCCTTAAAAGCTTTAAATTCCCATTTTCTGTGAATTTCCCTAACAGTAACTTGTAGGGGTTCAAGAAAAATTGACTATTCGTAGGTCTTTATGTGACATTACAAGTTGCAGGGACAAAATACTCCGGTGAGCGTTTATTAACCATCTACAAGCTGCCAAGCCTCGTAATTTTGTTGACATGGGCTGTTTTCGGACACGCACAACACCCAACGTATACACGAGAGATAAACATAATCACCTTTGTTGGAAGTGGAATTTACAGAGGACCATTTTTGTAAGTAATAAGGGTATTCAAAAAACCAAGCGTTAACCCCTGTTGGGGAGGTTAACAGGGATACCCATCGAAAGCTTAAAAATCGTTTTCCCTGGATTTCTTTACAAACATCTTGTAGGGTTTCAAGAGAAAATGGCCGTTGATAGGTCTTGGTATCACATTACCAGTTGCATACATTATTCTGGTAGGTATTTGTTAACCCTCCATGGGCTGCTAAATGTAAAAATTTTTGAAGAAATAGTCTGTTTTTGGACACTGACAACATCAAATGGAAATGCCACAGAGAAACGTAACTTCTTTTACTGGACGCAAACCTGATAGAGACACATTTTTGTAAGTAGTAAGGATATTCAGAAATCGAGGTCTTAACCAGTTGTCGACTAGTTAAGGAGATATACCCCTCAAAAGCTTAAAATTCCAGTTTTCTGTGGATTTCTCAAAAAAATCTAGCGCGTTTTCAAGAAAAATTGAGCATTTGCAGGTCTTTGAGTGACATTACAAGTTGCATGGACAAAATATTCCGGTAAGCAATTATTAACCCCCCAGAGCCTGCAAAGTATAGACATTTTGAGAAAATGGGCTGTTTTGGGGCACCCATAACACCCAATGTGTACCTGCGTGATAAACATATCCTTCCTCATTGGAAGTGAAATTCACTGAGGATCATTTTTGTAAGTAATGAAGGTATTCATAAAACCAAGCATTAATCCGTTTAGGGCTGGTTACAGAGCGATACCCCTCAAAAGGTTAAAAATTCGTATTTTCCGAGGATTTCTCTAAAAGCCTCTCGTAGGTTTTCAAGACAAATATTGGCCATTCTCATTTGAGACTACTATAATCACCTTGTATGAACTCAAAAGTAAGTGTATAGTTATTTATTATCAAGAATAACTGCCCATAAGTTCCACTCTCACTGTGTCCCGCTTCATCGGTCAATTCCACGGTGTCCAACGCCAGCGGTCGATTTATCCAAACAAAATTACCAAGGTTACCACATCCTCCCTGCCTCTTTCTCCAACCAAACACACATTGAAAGGTACGCCTCCCCTCGTATTCCACACTGCCCTGCATGATATCATTTATTATTTATTTATTGGTGGTTAAGGGCATATACTTATGCACAATGGCTAATCATGACCGTGACAGTTTTACGGGTGGAGGAAGCCACAGTACCTGGAGAGAACCACCGAGCAACGACGAGCAGCTGCCAGCTTCCCAACATCGTAACTCCAAACTGCAGCACAGGCAGGGTTAGATTGGTTGAAGACATGCGTACCGTCGACGTGCAGTACGCCTTAGTACATGGCGGCATCATGCCCCCATATCGACAATCAGAGTTAAGTGCCTTGCCCAAGGACACAGCATGGGAGTCCGAATTGATCGCTCAGACGGCCACCCATCCAATGATAAACCAGGCTCAACGTTGCTTTACTTCGGTGATTTGACGAGAACCGGCTACCACAATGCCACTGCGCCCCGCCACTGCATGATAAGAAAACAGTAAATAACGTTAGCTGCAATGGGATCAGTTACTTATAATATCAAATAGTGTTGACACTATAGCATTTCCCCGACAGTGGGTCCAGGTATATACTAGTCTGTAAAACGGCTATACACTGCCCCTCCTCCGCCCCTCCTCCGCCCCAGAGTGGCGACGTGGCAGTATATATCCATCTTACTGATGCTATGTTGTACCTAAGGAACCTTACAATAAAAGGTGGGGGTCCCCAACATGGGAAGGAGGCAGGTATATTTACTACTCTGTAAGGCGGTTATCAAATGCAGTGGTGCATGGCGCCAAGATTTCCCCGGCAGTGGGGCTAGATATATACTAGTTTGTAAGACGGCTATACTCCCCTTCTCCGTCCCAGGGTATATTTTATCTACACATATGTACAAACAACACTTCCTATTTATGAATGTAATAACTTCATGTTTGTCGTTGTATGTATGGATATCTTCATTGTAATAAATAAAACTAATCCTACGGGGAAAAACCAATTGGAGAGAAATTTACTTCTGCTATTACAGACATGTGATAGGTGAGCTCTACAAGGTGTGAAAAAATGACATAATAATGCATAACAACTGTGGTCTAATAGGAGATAATTGATACAGGACCAGACATCCATATTTTTGATACATTTGAGATAAAATGGACCATTTTCAAACAGACACAGCACTCAGTGGGTATGTGTCAAACAAACATAACTCCTTTTGTCGGACATTGACTCGTAGGACGACAATATTGATATTAACCCCTCCACCGTTAATGATGGTTTTTACGTAAACAATGTTTTATCAAACTGAGTCATTTGAGACTACTATATTCACCTTTCTCTTAAAATCAATGGAGGAACTTCAGTGAGACAGTTAAAAACAATTCATCAGACACTGTGGCGTCATGAAGAATCATGGAATCTCATCGGGAAAAGCCATGATTCTCCAGAATCATAAAGTCTAGTTAAGCTTTTCCCTCTGGAAAAGACTATTGTTTTTCTACGGATTATTATTTTTTTTTTTTTTTTTGGGGGGGTTTTTTGGGTTTTTTTTTTTTTTTTTTTTTTCCACACATTTTGTCCGTACGATTCAGAAGCCATTTTCGAACCGATTTTCACGAAATTTTGCACACGCATAGAGGGGCTAAAAATCTAAAAATGTACCGAAGCAGAATTTTCGATTTAACCCTTATTTCGTCGGAATTGGCAAAAAACTGTCAAAATTGGTGTTTATCGGCACTTTCTCGAAACACGTCTTGTAGATTTTTGTTAAACCTTCATCATTGATAGACCTGCCTGTGCCACGACCTTTGATACACATGACATATCTGGCGATGCATATGGTAACCCTCCACAGGCTGCCAAACATCGAAATTTTGATGAAATGGGCCGGTTTCAGGCCCCCAGAACACCCAAACGATACACGAGAGATAAACATAACTTCCTTTATTGGAAGTGGAATTCACCGGAGATCATTTTTGTAAGTAATAAGGGTGTTCAAAAAAGCAAGCGTTAACCCGTTTGGGGCTGGTTAAACAGCAATACCCCCATAAAGCTAAAAAATTCAGGTTTTCCGTGGATTTCTCTAAATGACTCTTGTAGATTTTCAAGAAAAAATTGTCACTCCCCAGGCCTTGATGTGACAATAGATGCTGCGTGGACAAAATACTGCGGTGAGCATTTGTTAACCCTCCACGGGCTGCTAAAAGTCAAAATTGTGATAAAATGGGCTGTTTTTGGACGCCAACAGCACCCAACGGGTACACCACAAAGAACAGTGCTTTCTTTTATCGAGCGCACAATCTATATGGAAACATTTTTGTAAGTAGTAAGGGTATTCAAAAGTCGAAGTCTTAACCCATTTTGGCAAAGCTAAAGAGAGAGACCCCTTAAAATCTTAAAATTCCCATTTTCTGTGGATTTAGCTAAAAATATCCTGTAGGTTTTCAAGAAAAAAATGACTACTCGCAGGTCTTAGTGTGACATTACAAGCTGCATGGACAAAATATTCCGGTGAGCGTTTATTAACCCTCTGCAGGCTATTAAACATCGTAATTTTGTTGAAATGGGCTGTTTTCGGACACCCACAGCTCCCGACGTGTACCTGAGAAATAAACTTAATCTCCTTTGTCGGAAGTGGAATTCACCAAGGACCATTTTTGTAAGTAATAAGGGTATTCAAAAAACCAAGCGTTAACCCCTTTTGTTGTTGTTAATAGTGATACCCATCAAAGGCTTAAAAATTTATGTTTTCCCTGGATTTCTTTACAAACATCTGGTAGGGTTTTCAACAAAAAATGGCCATTGATAGGTCTTGGTGTCACATTACCACTTGAATGGATAAAGTATTCTGGTAAGCATTGGTTAACCCTTTATGAACTGCTAAAAGTCAAAATTCTGAAAAAATAGTCCATTTTTGGACACCAACAACATCAAATGAGAAGGCAACAGAGAAAAATAACTTCTTTTACCGGACGCAAAGCTGCCAAGGAAACATTTTTGTTAGTAGTAAGTGTATTCAAAAATCAAGGTCTTAACCCATTTTTGGCTAGTTAAGGAGATATACCCCTAAAAGCTTAAAATTCCAGTTTTCTGTAGATTTCTCAAAAAGATTTTCAACAAAAAGTTTGCATTCGCAGGTCTTGGAGTGACATTACAAGTTGCATGGACAAAATATTTCGGTAAGCATTTGCTAACCCTCCAGAGGCTGCCAAGCATAGACATTTTCAGAAAATGGGCTGTCAATTCCATGGTGTCCAACGCCATCAGTAGATTTATCCCAACAATATTACCGATCTTACCACCCCCCACACCTTCCCCTCTCTCTTTCTCCAACCAAACACACATTGAAAGGTACGTCTCACTTCATATTCCACACTACAGTGCATGATAATATTTGCACAACGGCCAATCATGACCGTGACAGTTCTATGGATGGAGGAAGCCGGAGTACCCGGAGAGAACCACCAGTCAACGACGAGCAGCTGCCAGCTCCCCAACATCGTAACTCCGCACTGCAGCACAGGCAGGGTTATATTGGTTGAAGACATGCGTACCATCGACGTGCAGTACGCCTTTGTACACGGCGGCATCGTGCTCCCATTTGGATAATTGGCGTTAAGTAGCCCGGGTTGCCGACATGGGGGCACGATGACGCCGTGTACTAAGGCATACTGAACGTCGATGGTACATATGTCTTCAACCTCTGTAACTCTGCTTGAGCGGAGCTTGAACAGAGTTAGAATGCTGAGGAGCTGACATTTGCTCGTCGATGCTTGGTGGTTCTCTCCGGGTACTCCGGCTTCCTCCACCAAAAAAACTGTCACGGTCACGATTAGCCATTGTGCATAAGTATGTGACCTTAAACACCAATAAATAAATAAATAAATAAATAAATAAATAAATAAATAAATAAATAAATAAATAAATAAGGGTATTCAAAAAATCAAGCCTTAACCCTGTTTATAGGATTAAAGACAGACAGCCCATGCCGTGTACGCTGCCTACATTACTTGTAAAATCGACACCCCCACTAAATCTTCTTCGAGGTGCGGTGTCGGATCGACCACCTGACGGTTCTGACCTCATTAGATAACACTTCTTCGTTGTATTTAGCAGCATGGATTTCCCTAAGAAGCAAAGACAAAAATACGTCTGCGGAAAATAATGGCAAATATTTTATTTAATCTGTATTTTGTCCGTATAGAAAATGTCTCGCCCACATATACCTAAACATGATTCAATGATATAATTGGACATATTTCTCTCGTAAAACCTGAAAAAAGACTTGATTTATTGCATTTTAGAATTGCGCGTGTATATTCTTAGAAGATTCTCTGTATGTTATTAATATACGGCGTCAGTCTTTGATCTCGTTTGGGACGATCGGTGATTAGCACCTTTTCGACAAGAGCCATCGAAGTTGAAAATAAAAAAAAATAATCAAATTTCACTAAAACCTTTTGCAGAATCGTGTTTTTCAGAAAACTCTTTCGCGATTGTGTGTGTCATTTTCAAAATTCCGATCAGTAATCACGAAATTATAAATATGTTCTTGTCAATAACAAAATTGAAAGCGTGTCCGTCAAACTTGCATGACGTCAGCACTCGACTCGGGTGAAATACTGCGGAGAGTAAGAAACGCTGATATCGCAGTAGGCTTTAAACTGTCCATGGAATGGTCCTAAAATCAGGTTTATATTTGCAGCTTTACTACAAATAGGTTTCCCGTTGTTTCTTGTTGAAATGTTGTTTCCGTCAAGGCCAAGTACCATAGAAAATTTGGAACCTGTGCAATAGGATTGGACACCTGCCCCATGAACAACTGCCTGCTATTAAAATTAATTAGCGGGGGCATCCCCCCCCCCCCTTTTACCTAGGACACCTGTCCCCTGCTGTTTCTTTTACCTAGGACACGTGCCCCCCCCCTGCTGTTTTTACACCAAGTACACCTGCCCCTCCCCATTGACCTTTCTATCTTTAGAAGCACCCGGGCCGACGGGGAGAGGGCGTGGTTGTGAGCATGGCTAGATTTCGCTGTAAATTGGGGTTGAAGGAAGGTACCCTCAAATCTCGGTAGAAAGTGGCGAAAATGACAAAAGACTACTTCAACGTATGGTAACGCTATAAACTACAGGCGATCTGGGCGATGTACAGACAAAAGATCATACCTTGGAGCCGGTTAGGCAATTTGGCACAAAAAAACTCCGGCTTTATACTTAATCGCTGCTCTACAGTAGTCTACAATAGTGCCCAATTCCTTTCCAAACTGATAGAGTCGGAACGAATAGTACTCTCACTTTCCACGCGATGCATGGTGTTCTCCACGCGGTATCGACACTTGCAACAGATGCCAAAATATCGGCCAGGGTGCGTAGAACAAGTTCTGAAAATCAGAAGTCGCCGCCTTCAGCAGTCTGGACACGGTTCGTGTTTGTGTGAAGTGCAATTTGAAAGTCTAACTGGCAAATTTTCGTTAATCGTTTCCCGCCAAAAAACATACTCACCGTCGATTTCTTTTCACTTCAACTTCTGCGGATTATCTAAGGTTTAAAGATAGTGTCAGGATACAACCCCCCCCCCCCCCCCCGCCGCTGCAGCCCCCCCCCCCCCCCCCCTCCCCCGCACTTCCCCACCTTGGCGGCGTTCTGGGTCGAAAGTCTCCAAAACGGCAAGAGGCTACATTAAAGTATGGCAACGGTATAAACTACAAGTAGTAAGGACGATATTGAGACAAACAATCATACCTTGGAGTCGGTAAGGCAATGAGGCACCGAAACCTGGGACGTTATGCTCAATCGCAGCTCTACAGTCGCCTACAACACTGCCCATGTCCATTCTAAACTGACAGAGTCGGGACGAATAGTACTCTCACATTCCAAGCGATGCGTGGTGTTTTCCAGGCGGTTTTTTCCAGGCGGTTTTTTTTTTCAAAAAACCAAGCATTAACCCCTTTTGGGATGGTTAATAGCAATACCCATCAAAAACATAAAAAATCATGTTTTCCCTGAATTTCTTTACAAACGTCTCGTAGGGTTTCAAGAGAAAATGGTCGTTGATAGGTCTTAGAGTCACATTACCAGTTGCATGGATAAAATATTCAGATAAGCATTTGTTAACCCTCCATGGGCTGCTAAATGTCAAAATTTCAAAAAAATAGTCTGTTTTTGGACACAAACAACATCAAATGGGAATGCCACAGAGAAACGTAACTTATTTTACCGGACGCAAAACTGATAGGGAAACATTTTTGTAAGTAGTAAGTGTATTCAAAAATCAAGGTCTTAACCCATTTTTGACTGGAAGAGGAGATATACCCCTTAAAAGCTTAAAATTCCAGTTTCTGTGGATTTTTCCCAAAAATATTTTCAAGAACAGTTGACCATTCACAGGTCTTGGAGTAACATTACAAGTTGCATGGACAAAATATTTAAGTAAGCATTTGTTAACCCTCCAGAGGCTGCCAAGCAAAGACATTTTGAGAAAATGGACTGATCTCGGGCAACCATAACACCAAATGTGTACCTGCGAGATAAACATAACCTACTTTATTGAAGTGGAATTCACCGACGATCATTTTTGTAAGTAATGAAGGTATTCACAAAACCAAGCATTAACCCATTTAGGACTGGTTACAGAGCGATACCCCTCAAAATGTTAAAAATTCTGGTTATCCGAGGATTTCTCTAAAGCATCTCGTAGATTTTCAAGAAAAATGGCCATTCTCAGATCTTAGTGTGACATTAAAAGTTGCATGTACAAAATATTCCTGTAAGAATTTGTTAACCCTATGCAGGTTCTCAAACATCAAAATGTTGATAAAATGGGCTGTGTTTGCGTACCCACAGCACCAGAAGTTGAGACGAGAGATCAAAATAAGTGGAAGTAGAATTCACTGAGAATTATTTTTGGAAGTAATAAGAGTATTCAAAAAACAACACTTAACCCCTTTTGGCTGGTTAAACAAGGATACCCATCAAAAGCTTAAAATTCATGTTCTCCCTGGATTTCTCTGAAAACATCTTGTAGATTTTAAAGAAAAAATGGCCATTTGCAGTTCTTGGTGTGACATTACAAGTTGTATGAATAAATATTCCTGTTTGTACTTGTTAACACTCAAAAAGCTGCCAGACATCAATATTTTGGATACATTTGAGATAAAATGGACCATTTTCAAATAGACACAACATTCACTGGGTAAGTGTCAAACAAACATAACTCCTTTTGTCGGTCATTAACTTGTTGAACGACGATATTGATATTAACCCATTACACCGTTAATGATGGGTTTACCTAAACATTTTTTTTATCAAACTGAGTCATTTGGGACTACTATACTCACCTTTCTCATAACATCAATGAAGGAATTTCAGTGAGACAGTTAAAAACAATTCATCAGACAGAGTGGGGATCATGAAAAATCATGGAATCTAATCGGGAAAAGCCATGATTCTCCAGAATCATAAAGTCTAGGTTTTTTGGGGGGTTTTTTGGGGTTTTTTTTTTTTTTTTTCCCACACATTTTGTCCGTACGATTCAGAAGCCATTTTCGAACCGATTTTCACGAAATTTTGCACACGCATAGACGGGCACAAAATCTAAAAATGTACCGAAGCGGAATTTTCGATTTAACCCTTATTTCGTCAGAATTGGCAAAAAACTGCCAAAATTGGGGTTTATCGGCACTTTCTCGAAACATGTCTTTAGGATTTTTTTTTATACATTCGTCATTGCTAGACCTGTCTGTGACACACCCTTTGGTATACACGACATATCAGGCGATGCATATGGTAACCCTCCACGGGCTGCCAAACATTGAAATTTTGATGAAATAGGCCGGTTTCAGGCCCCCACTGCACCCAAACAATACACGAGAGATAAACATAACTTCCTTTATTGGGAGTGGAATTCACCGAGTAATAAGGGTGTTCAGAAAACCAAGCGTTAACCCATTTTGAGCTGGTTAAACAGCAATACCCCCATAATGCTCAAAAGTTCGTGTTTTCCGTGGATTTCTCTAAACAAGTATTGTAGATTTTCAAGAAAAATTGGTCACTCTCAGGTCTTGGTGTGACATTACAAGTTGCATGGATAAAATATTCCGGTCAGCATTAGTTAACCCTCCCCAAGCTGTTAAACGTAAAAATTATTATAAAATGGGCTGTTTTTAGACGCCAGCAGCACGCAAACGGTATACCAGAGAGAAAGGGGCCTTCATTTATCGGACGCAAAATTGATCGGAAAATATTTTTGAAAGTGGTAAGGGTACTCAAAATTTGACGTCTTAACCCATTTAGGGCTGGTTAAATAGAGATACCCATTAAAATCTTAAAATACCCGTTTTCTGTGGATTTCTCTATCAACATTTTGTAGGTTTTCAAGACAAAATCGGCTATTTGCAGGTCTTGGTGTGACATTACAAGTCGCATGAACAAAATATTCCGGTCAGCATTAGTTAACCCTCCCCGGGCTGTTGAATGTCAAAATTGTGATAAAATGGGCTGTCTTTGGTCACCAACAGCACCCAAAGGGTACACCACAAAGAAAAGTGCCTCCTTTTATCGAGCGCACAATTTATACGGAAACATTTCTGTAAGCAGTAAGGGTATTCAAAAGTCGACGTCTTAACCCATTTTGGGCAGGCTAAAGCGAGATATCCCTTGAAAGCTTCAAATTCCCATTTTCTGTGAATTTCCCTAACGGTAACTTGTAGGGTTTCAAGACAAATTGACTATTCGTAGGTCTTTATGTGACATTACAAATTGCATGGACAAAATACTCCGGTGAGCGTTTATTAACCATCTACAAGCTACCAAGCATCGTAATTTTGTTAACATGGGGCTGTTTTAAGACACGCACAGCACCCAATGTATACATGAGAGATAAACATAATCTCCTTTGTTGGAAGTGGAATTCACAGAGGACCATTTTTTGTAAGTAATAAGGGTATTAAAAAAACAAAGCGTTAACCCCTGTTGGGCAGGTTAACACCGATACCCATCGATAGCTTAAAAAATCGTTTTCCCTGGATTTCTTTACAAACATTTTGTGGGGTTTCCAAGAGAAAATGGCCGTTGATAGGTCTTGGTGTCATATGTCCAGTTGCATGGATAAATTATTCTGGTAGGCATTTGTTAACCCTCCATGGGCTGCTAAATGTAAAAAAAATTGAAGAAATAGTCTGTTTTTGGACACCAACAAATGGAAATGCCACAGAGAAACGTAACTTCTTTTACCGGACGCAAAACTAATAGGGAAACATTGATGTTGATATTAACCCATTCTACCATTAATGATGGGTTTTACCTAAACATTTTTTTTATCAAACCCAAACCGAGTCATTTGAGACTACTATACTCACCTTTCTCATAACATCAATGAGGGAACTTCAGTGAGAGAGTTAAAAACAATTCATCAGACACTGTGGAGTCATGAAAAATCATGGAATCTAATCGGGAAAAGCCATGATTCTCCAGAATCATAAAGCCTAGTTTGAGATTACTATCTTCACCTTTTTCATAACATCAATGAAGGGACTTCAGTGAGACAGTTAAAAACAACAAGACACTGTGGGGTCATGAAAAATCATGGAATCTCATCGGGAAAAGCCATGATTCTCCAGAATCATAAAGTCTAGTTATTATTTTTTTTTTTTTGTTTTTTAGGCTTTTCCCTCTGGAAAAGACTATTGTTTTTCTACAGATTATTATTTTTTTTTTTTTTTTTTTGGGGTTTTTTTTTTTTTTTTTTTTTTTTCCACACATTTTTGTCCGTACGATTCAGAAGCCATTTTCGAACCGATTTTCACACAATTTGGCACACGCATAGAGTGGCAAAAAGTCTAAAAATTTACCGAAGCGGAATTTTCGATTTAACCCTTATTTCGCCAGAATTGGCAAAAAACTGCCAAAATTGGGGTTTATCGGCACTTTCTCTAAACACGTCTTTAGGATTTTTTTTAAACATCCATCATTACTAGACCTACCTATGACACAACCTTTGATACACACGACATATTTGGCGATGCATATGGTAACCCTCCACAGGCTGCCAAACATCGAAATTTTTATGAAATGGGCCGGTTTCAGACCCCCACAACACCCAAACGATACCCGAGTGGTAAACATAACTTCCTTTATTGGAAGTGGAATTCACCGAAGATCATTTTTGTAAGTAATAAGGGTGTTCAGAAAACCAAGTGTTAACCCGTTTTGGGCTGGTTAAACAGCAATACCCCAAAAAAGCTCAAAACTTCATGTTTTCTGTGGATTTCTCTAAACGAGTCTTGTAGATTTTCAAGAAAAATTGGTCACTCTCAGGTCTTGGTGTGACATTACAAGTTGCATGGATAAAATATTCCGGTCAGCATTAGTTAACCCTCCCCGAGCTGCTAAACGTAAAAATTGTGATAAAATGGGCTGTTTTTAGACACCAAGAGCACCCAAACGATATACCACAGAGAAAGGGGCCTTCATTTATCGGACGCAAAATTGATCGGAAAATATTTTTGAAAGTGGTAAGGGTATTCAAAATTTGACGTCTTAACCCATTTGGGGCTGGTTAAAGAGAGATACCCATTAAAATCTTAAAATCCCCCCGTTTTCTGTGGATTTCTCTAACAACATCTTGTAGGTTTTCAAGAAAAATCGGCTATTTGCAGGTCTTGGTGTGACATTACAAGTCGCATGAACAAAATATTCCGGTCAGCATTAGTTAACCCTCCCCGGGCTGCTGAAGGTCAAAATTGCGATAAAATGGGCTGTTTTTGCACACCAACAGCACCCAAAGGGTACACCACAAAGAAAAGTTCCTTCTTTTATCGCGCGTACAATTTATATGGAAACATTTTTGTAAGTAGTAAGGGTATTCAAAAGTCGACGTCTTAACCCATTTTGGGCAGGCTAAAGAGAGATATCCCTTGAAAGCTTTAAATTCCCATTTTCTGTGAATTTCCCTAACGGTAACTTGTAGGGTTTCAAGACAAATTGACTATTCGTAGGTGTTTATGTGACATTAACCATCTACAAGCTGCCAAGCATCGTAATGTTGTTAACATGGGACTGTTTTCAGACACGCACAGCACCTAATGTATACATGAGAGATAAACATAATCTCCTTTGTTTGAAGTGGAATTCACAGAGGACCATTTTTGTAAGTAATAAAGGTATTCAAAAAGCCAAGCGTTAACCCCTGTTGGGGAGGTTAACAGGGATACCCATCAAAAGCTTAAAAATCGTTTTCCCCTGGATTTCTTTACAAACATTTTGTGGGGTTTTCAAGAGAAAATGGCCGTTGATAGGTCTTGGTGTCATATGACCAGTTGCATGGATCAATTATTCTGGTAGGCATTTGTTAACCCTTCATGGGCTTTTACCGGACGCAAAACTGATAGTGAAACATTGATATTGATATTAACCCATTCTACCATTAATGATGGGTTTTACCTAAACATTTTTTTATCAAAACCAAACCGAATCATTTGAGACTACTATACTCACCTTTCTCATAACATCAATGAAGGAACTTTTGTGAGACAGTTAAAAACAATTCATCAGACACTGTGGGGGTCAAGAAAAATCATGGAATCTAATTGGTGTTTAAGGTTTGTAAGTAGTAAGGGTATTTAAAAGAATGAAACTTAACCCATTTTGAACTGGATAAGGAGAGATGCCCCTTAAACGCTTAAAATTTACATTTTCGTGGATTTCGCTAACTGCTTGTTTGGGGATTTTCAAGAACAATTTGACATTGGCAGGTCTTACAAATTGCATAGATAGAATATTCCGCTAGTCGTTTGTTAATCCCTCTAGCGGCTGCTAAACGTCAAAATTTTAATAAAATCGGCTGTTTTCGGGCAGCAAAATGGGTATGCAATAGATAAACATGACCTCTTTTATCAGATTTAGAATTCCTGGGGGATAATGTATGATAGTATTGAGGGTATTCAAGGGAGCGCGGTGGCTCAGTGGTAGACTGTTGTACTTCTATGCCAGAGGTCCCGAGTTCGATCCCCGTCCGGGACGACTCACGTTGTGTCCTTGGGCAAGGCACTTTGGTCCGGTTGCCGACATAGGGGCACGATGTCCCCGTGTACTAAGGCATACTGCACGTCGATGGTGCACATGTCTTCAACCTCTGTAACCCTGCCTGAGCGGAGCCTGAACAGAGTGAGAATGTTGAGGAGCTGACAGTTGCTCGTCGATGCTTGGTGGTTCTCTCCGGGTACTCCGGCTTCCTCCACCTCTAAAACTGTCACGGTCACGATTAGCCATTGTGCAGAAGTATGTGACCTTAAACACCAATAAATAAATAAATAAATAAATAAATAAATAAATAAATAAATAAATAAGGGTATTCAAAAAACCAAGCCTTAACCCTGTTTTGTCGGATTAAAGACAGACAGCCCATGCCGTGTACGCTGCCTACATTACTTGTAAAATCGACACCCCCCACTACATCTTCTGCGAGGTGCGGTTTCGGACCCGACCACCTGACGGTTCTGACCACATCAAATAACACACCTTCGTTGTATTTAGCAGCAAGAAATTTCCCCAAGAAGCAAAGACAAAAATACGTCTGCGGAAAATAATGGCAAATATTTTATTTAGCCTGTATTTTGTCCGTATAGAAAATTTCTCACCCACATATACCTAAAAATGATTCAATGATACAATTGGACATATTTCTGCTCATAAAACGTGAAAAAAACACTTGATTTATTGCATTTTAGGATTGCGCATGTATATTCTTAGAAGATTCTCTGTCTGTTATTAAACTACGGCGTGTCTTTGATCTCGTTTGGGATGATCAGTGATTAGCACCTTTTCGACAAGAGCCATCGAAATAGAAAATAAAAAAAATAATCAAATTTCATTAAAACCTTTTACAGAATCGTGTTTTTCAGAAAATGGTTTCGCGATTGCGTGTGTCGTTTTCAAAATTCGGATCAGTAAGCACGAAATTATAAATATGTTGTTGTCAATAACATAATTGAAAGCATGTCCGTCAAACTTGCATGACGTCAGAACTCGACTCGGGTAAAATACTGCGGTGTGGTGAAAGGACTAGAGTAAGAAACGCTGATATCGCAGTAGGCTTTAAAATGTCCATGGAATGGTCCTAAAATCAAGTTTGTATTTGCAGCTTTATTGCAAATAAGTTTCCCGTTGTTTCTTGTTGAAATGTTATTTCCATCAAGGCCAAGTACCAGTGGGATAGGACACCTGCCCCATGAACAACTGCCTGCTATTAAAATTAATTAGCGGGGACATCCCCCCCCCCCCCCCCCCATGCTGTTTATTTTACCTAGAACACCTGCACCCTGCTGTTTTTTTTACCTAGGACACATGCCCCCCCCCCCCCCCCCGCCCTACTGTTAGATTAGATTAAACATATTTTATTTGCCATTTGACAATGCAAATCAGGATTGGAGGACAAGTGCTTACCACTTAGAAACCCTTCCGTTCCTGTACGGTGACTAATAATTTACAATATGGCAGAACGTATTCCATAAATAACAGAATCTAGCAAAATCAAAATATTATAAACATTATAGACAAACACAAATTAAACTGAGAGAGAGAGAGAGAGAGAGAGAGAGAGAGAGAGAGAGAGAGGGAGATCAAAAAAATAAATAGAATATAAAGAAAAACATGAAATACAACATTAGATCCAGTGATGATGCCCGCCACCCACCCATTTGCATTCTGTAGGCTTTCGAAATTCGGATTCACAGTTCAATTCCAAGAATATTTTCTGTTATAAGGTTGCTGTAAAGTTTAACGCAGTCCCTGTCTCGGATGCATAAAGGTAGGTGCCGTCGAAAAAAAACTCTCATTTTTTTCAGAATTTCGCTGGTTTAAGTGACAATTTACTCCATTCCTAATTCATTGAGCGCTGAATGTTTTCTATGCCTGCATGCAGCAAGCGTAGCACGACAACTTCTGTTTTATACGTTATTATTAAAAATGTAACCCTTACAGATTTAGGAGTTCCCATGTGGGTACAGTCGGAATAATTGTTTTTTTCGCAAAATCAGTCCCTGAATATATTGGTAACCGTGCAGTGGCCTTTCGGTGGTGAAACACGAGGCCGCAAATAGTTAAGGTTGAAAAGTTCATCAAATAGACAGATATAATGCCAAACTCAGCCGGTGACAGGTAAATAATGAATAGGAAAGTCGTTGAATTGAGAAGAAAGTAGGGACGAATCGTCCCCTCGGTTTCCACCTGATCCACGGTGTTTCCACGCGGTCTTGGCACTTGACAAAGATACTAAACTGTCGGGCAGGGACAGGAGAAAACATTCTGAGAATCTGAAGTTGCTGCCTTGTATGGTCGGGACATAATTGGCGTGTATCCGACATTGTATCTGTTCAGTTTGAATGTCAAATTAGCCAGACGACGGCTTTTTCGCCACCGGGTCGAGTTGTCAGTTTCTGCCGGTACGCTCTGAAATAAGCAGTTTAACTACAAACTTTCAGTCCCATGTGAACGTGTGAATATTGAAAGCTGAACAGTTCGTCAAATAGACAGAAATAATGCCAAACTCGACGGGTGACAGGTGAATAGTGAATGGAAACGTCGTTGCATTGGGAATAGAGGAGGGACGAATCGCCCCTTCGGTTTCCACGCGATCCACATTGTTCCCACGCGGTCACGCCACTCGACAAAGATACTAACCTGTCGGGCAGGAAGAGTAGAACAACTTCTGAAAATTTCGTGTAGCTGCCTCCAGTGGTCTGGACGTAGTGGGCGTATGAGCGACACTGCTGTCTGTTCAATTTTAATGTCAAATTAGCCAGATTACCGCCTATTCGCCATTAACCCATGCGCGATTACTGTCCACTTTTCATTTCTGACAAATATCCAACTGTTACCAGCTTGGCGAGGTCCATTTGGCGCCAGTGTACACAATGCATCTTTCAGTCCCCAGCGTCTCTCCACCAGAAACTGAGAATCCACGATTTCAAGCGGAACTACCCCAGAGGGGGGGGGGGGGGGGAGCAGTGCCACAACCCCAGACATATACCCAGCGTCAGGTCGCACCGGCTAGAACGGGACCAAATTCAAACAATTACCTCAACTCATTAAAACGCTATATCTCGGCCAATTCTTGGCCGATTTCCATCATTTTTTCACTCATTCTTCACAAATAGTTACCGCATCTTTTCACACAGAGAGCGCCACCAATTTCCCATTCTATCATGTTGAATGTCAGGAGAGGGTATGTGCACGTTCGGGGTGTGGGTTGAGAGAGAGGGGCGGCTGCCTCGAGGCCCATGCTTGGTTTCGGGACTTTCTAATAATATGACCGAGTTCGGGAGAGCTTCAGGTACAAACGCTGAATGTTTGGGATGGCTGCTGCGAAAACGTTCGCCACAATCTATGGTGTCACACATGCACATGTTGTTATTATTAAGTACACGCAATCTGTTCAACGGGTTTGCTATTTAGCCCTAACTTGGACATTAAGCATACAGCATTCACGCCAATGTGAAAGAGTATTGCCGAAAGAATTGTTAGACACTGTAGGGAGTTTTCTATCGACTATGCACTTAATATAGCCTAAAAAACTACCAGCTCTATATGCAATCTTATTTCGTCGCTGCCTAAAAAGACAAGCGGAATAGGTGAATCTCTCGAAATCGAAAAATCTAGTTAGGCTTTTCCCTCTGGAAAAGGCTATCGTTTTTCTTCGGATTATTAGGCTTTTCCCTTCTGGAAAAGACTATTGTTTTTCTACGGATTATTATTTTTTTTTTTTTTAGGCTTTTCCCTCTGGAAAAGACTATTGTTTTTCTACGGATTAATATTTTTTTTTTTTTTTTTTTTTTTGGGGGGGGGGGGGGGGGGGGGGTTTTTTGGGTTTTTTTTTTTTTTTTTTTTTTTTTTCCACACATTTTGTCCGTACGATTCAGAAGCCATTTTCGAACCGATCTTCACGAAATTTTGGACACGCATAGAGGGGCACAAAATCTAAAAATTTACCCAAGCGGAATTTTCGATTTAACCCTTATTTTCTCAGAATTGGCAAAAAACTGCCAAAATTGGGGTTTATCGGCACTTTCTCGAAACACGTCTTGTAGATTTTTTTTATACATTCGTCATTGCTAGACCTGTCTGTGACACGCCCTTTGATACACACGACATATCAGGCGATGCATATGGTAACCCTCCACAGGCTGCCAAACATCGAAATTTTGATGAAATAGGCCAGTTTCAGGCCCCCACCGCACCCAAACAATACACGAGAGATAAATATAACTTTCTTTGCTGGGAGTGGAATTCACCGAGGATCATTTTTGTCAGTAATAAGGGTGTTCAAAAAACCAAGCGTTAACCCGTTTTGGGCTGGTTAAACAGCAATACCCCCATAAAGCTCAAAAATTTGTATTTTCCATGGATTTCTCTAAACGAGTCTTGTAGATTTTCAAGAAAAATCTGTCACTCCCAGGCCTTGGTGTGACAATAGAAGCTGCATGGACAAAATACTGCGGTGAGCATTTGTTAACCCTCCACGGGCTGCTAAAAGTCAAAATTGTGATAAAATGGGCTGTTTTTGGACGCCAACAGCACCCAATGGGTACGCCTCAAAGAAACGTGCTTTCTTTTATCGAGCGCACAATCTATACGCAAACATTTTTGTAAGTAGTAAGGGTATTCAAAAGTCGAAGTCTTAACCCATTTTGGACAGGCTAAAGAGAGAGACCCCTTAAAATCTTAAAATTCCCATTTTCTGTGGATTTCTCTAAAAACATCCTGTAGGTTTTCAAGAAAAATTGACTACTCGCAGGTCTTTGTGTGATATTTCAAGTTGCATGGACAAAATATTCCGGTGAGCGTTTATTAACCCTCTAGAGGCTGCCAAGCATCGTAATTTTGTTGAAATGGGATGTTTTCAGGCACGCACATTACCCAACGTGTACCTGAGAAATAAACATAATCTCCTTTGTTGGAAGTGGAAATCACCAAAGACCTTTTTTGTAAGTAATAAGGGTATTCAAAAAATCAATCGTTAACCCATTTTGTGGTTGTTAATAGTGATACCCATCAAAGGCTTAAAAATTTATGTTTTCCCTGGATTTCTTTACAAACATCTGGTAGGGTTTTCAAGAGAAAATGGCCATTGATAGGTCATGGTGTCACATTACCAATTGATTGGATAAATTATTCCGGTAAGCATTTGTTAACCCTCCATGGGCTGCTAAATGTCAAAATTTTGAAAAAATAGTCTGTTTTTGAACAACAACAACATCAAATGGGAATACAACAGAGAAACGTAACTTCTTTTACCGGGCGCAAAACTGACAGTGAAACATTTTTGTAAGTAGTAAATGTATTCAAAAATCGAGGTCTTAACCCATTTTTAACTGGTTAAGGAGATATACCCCTTAAAAGCTTAAAATTCCAGTTTTCTGTTGATTTCTCAAAAAAAAAATTCAAGAGCAATTAACCATTCGCAGGTCTTCGAGTGACATTACAAGTTGCATGAACAAAATGTTCCGGTAACCATTTGTTAACCCCCCAGAGGCTGCCAAGCATTGACATTTGGAGAAAATGGGCTGTTCTTGGGCAACCATAACACCAAATGTGTACCTACGAGA
The DNA here is from genome assembly GCA_031216915.1 of Pictodentalium vernedei. NCBI lineage: Eukaryota > Metazoa > Mollusca > Scaphopoda > Dentaliida > Dentaliidae > Pictodentalium > Pictodentalium vernedei. The sequence continues at coordinate 557,120,763 of CM062297.1, forward strand.
TAAACATAACCTCCTTCATTGGAAGTGGAATTCACCGTCGATCATTTTTGTAAGTAATGAAGATATTCACAAAACCAAGCATTAACCCTTTAGAGCTGGTTAAAGAGAGACACCCCTCAAAAGGTTAAAAATCCATGTTATCTGAGGATTTCTTTAAAAACATCCCGTAGATTTTCAGGAAAAAATGGCCATTCTCATATCTTAGTGTAACATTACAAGTTGCATGTACAGAATATTCCTGTAAACATTTGTTAACCCTATGCAGGTTCTCAAACATCAAAATGTTGATAAAATAGGCTGTGTTTGCGTACCCACAGCACCTGAAGTTGGGAGGAGAGATCAAAATAAGTGGAAGTAGAATTCACTGAGAATTATTTTTGGAAGTAATAAGAGTATTCCAAAAACAACACTTATCCCGTTTTGGGCTGGAAAAACAATGATACCCATCAAAAGCTTAAAATTCCTGTTCTCCCTGGATTTCTCTGAAAACATCTTGTAGATTTTAAAGAAAAAATAGCCATTCACAGTTCTTGGTGTGACATTACAAGTTGCATGAATAAATATTCCTGTTGGCACTTGTTAACCCTATACAAGCTGCCAGACATCAATATTTTGGATACATTTGAGATAAAATGGACCATTTTTAAATTGACACAGCACTCAGTGAGTATGTGTCAAACAAACATAACTCCTTTTGTCGGTCATTGACTTGTTGGACGACGATATTGACCTTAACTCACTCCACCGTTAATGATGGTTTTTACCTAAACAATTTTTTATCAAACTGTGTCATTTGAGACTACTATCTTCACTTTTCTCATAACATCAATGAAGGAACTTCAGTTAGGCAGTTAAAAACAATTCATCAGACACTGTGGGGTCATGAAAAATCATGGAATCTCATCGGGAAAAGCCATGATTCTCCAGAATCATAAAGTCTAGTTAGGCTTTTCCCTCTGGAAAAGACTATTGTTTTTGTACGGATTATTATTTTTTTTTTTTTTTTTTTTTGGGGTTTTTTTTTTTTTTTTTTTTTTCCACACATTTTTGTCCGTACGATTCAGAAGCCATTTTCGAACCGATTTTCACACAATTTGGCACACGCGTAGAGGGGCAAAAAATCTAAAAATGTACCGAAGCGGAATTTTCGATTTAACCCTTATTTCGCCAGAATTGGCAAAAAACTGCCAAAATTGGGGTTTATCGGCACTTTCTCGAAACACGTCTTTAGGATTTTTTTTAAACATTCATCATTTCTAGACCTGCCCATGTCACGACCTTTGATACACACGACATATTAGGCGATGCATATGGTAACCCTCCACAGGCTGCCAAACATCGAAATTTTGATGAAATGGGCCGGTTTCAGGCCCCCAGAGCACCCAAACGATACAAGATAGATAAACATAACTTCCTTTATTTGAAGTGGAATTCACCGGAGATCATTTTTGTAAGTAATAATGGTGTTCAGAAAACCAAGCATTAACCCGTTTTGGGCTGGTTAAACAGCAATACCCCCAAAAAGCTAAAAAATTCAGGTTTTCCGTGGATTTCTCTAAACGAGTCTTGTAGATTTTCATGAAAAAATTGTCACTCCCAGGCCTTGATGTGACAATAGAAGTTGCATGGACAAAATACTTCGGTGAGCATTTGTTAACCCTCCACGGGCTACTAAAACTCAAAATTGTGATAAACTGGGCTGTTTTTGGACGCCAACGGCACCCAATGGGTACGCCACAAAGAAAAGTGATTTCTTTCATCGAGCGCACAATCTATAGGGAAACATTTTTGTAAGTAGTAAGGGTATTCAAAAAACGAAGTCTTAACCCATTTGGGGCAGGCTAAAGAGAGAGACCCCTTAAAATCTAAAAATTTCCATTTTCTGTGGATTTCTCTAAATACATTCCATAGGTTTTCAAGAAAAATTGACTACTTGCAGGTCTTTGTGTGACATTACAAGTGGCATGGACAAAATATTCCGTTGAGCGTTTATTAACCCTCTACAGAATGCCAAGCATCATAATTTTGTTGAAATGGGCTGTTTTCGGACACACACACCACGCAATGTATGTCCGAGAGTTACACATAATCTCCTTTGTTGGAAGTGGAATTCACTGAGGACCATTTCTGTAAGTAATAAGGGTATTCAAAAACCCAAGCATTAAACCCTTTTGGGGTTGTTATTAGCGATACCCATCAAAAGCCAAAAAAAAATTATGTTTTGCGTGGATTTCGTTACAAACATCTTGTAAGTTTTCAACAGAAAATGGCCATTGATAGGTCTTGGAGTCACATTACCGGTTGCATGGATAAAATATTCCAGTAAGCATTTGTTAACCCTCCATGGGCTGCTAAATGTCAACATTTTGAAAAAATAGTCTGTTTTTGGACACCAACAACAACAAATGGGAATGCCACAGAGATACATAACTTCTTTTACCGGATGCAAAACTGACAGAGAAAAATTTAGTAAGTAGTAAGGGTATTCAAAAAATCGAGGTCTTAACCCATTTTCGCCTGGTTAAGATGTACCCCTTAAAAGCTTAAAATTCCAGTTTTCTGTGGATTTCTCCAAAAAATCTAGTAAGTATTCAAGAAAAATTGACCATTTGCAGGTCTTGGAGTGACATTACAAGTTACATAGACAAAATATTCCGGTAAGCGTTTGTTAACTCTCCAGAGGCTGCAAAGCATAGAAATTTTGAGAAAATGGACTGTTCTTGGGCACCCATTGCACGCAATGTGTACCTGCGAGATAACCATAACCTCCTTCTTTGGAAGTGGAATTCATCAGACCAAGCATTAACCCATTTAGTGCTGGTCTTAACCCGTTTTGGGCTGGTTAAACAGCGGTACCCATCAAAGACTTAAAATTTCATGTTTTCCCTGGATTTCTTTAAAAACATCTTGTAGATTTCAAGAAAAAATGGCCATTCACGGGTCTTCATGTGACATTACAAGTTACATGGACAAAATATTCCGTTGAGCATTCGTTAACTCTCCACGAGCTGCTAAACATCAAAATGTTGATAAAATGGATTGTTTTCAGACACCAAGAGCACCCAATGGATATGTAACAGAGAAATATAACTTCTTTTACTCGCGTAGAATTCACAGAGGATCAGTTTTGTAAGTAGTAAGGGTATTTAAAAGAATGAAACTTAACCTATTTTAGACTGGATAAGGAGAGATACCCCTTAAAAGCTTAAAATTTACATTTTCTGTGGATTTCGCTAACTGCTTGTTGGCGATTTTCAAGAACAATTGGACATTGGCAGGTCTTACAAAGTGCATAGATAGAATATTCCGCTAGTCGTTTGTTAATCCCGCTACAGGCTGCTAAACGTCAAAATTTTGATAAAATCGGCTGTTTTCGGGCAGCAAATGGGTATGTAATAGGTAAACATAACCTCTTTTATCAGACTCAGAATTCATGAGGGATAATGTATGATAGTGTTAAGGGTATTCAAGGGAGCGTGGTGGCTCAGTGGTAGACTGTTGTACTTCTATGCTAGAGGTCCCGAGTCCGATCCCCGTCCGGGACGACTCACGTTGTGTCCTTGGGCAAGGCACTTTAGCCCGGTTGCCGACATGGGGGCACGATGACGCCGTGTACTAAGGCATACTGCACGTCGATGGAACATATGTCTTCACCCTCTGTAACCCTGCTTGAGCGGAGCTTGAACAGAGTTAGAATGTCGAGGAGCTGACAGTTGCTCGTCGTTGCTTGGTGGTTCTCTCCGTGTACTCCGGCTTCCTCCACCTATAAAACTGTCACGGTCACGATTAGCCATTGTGCATAAGTATGTGACCTTAAACACCAATAAATAAATAAATAAATAAATAAATAAATAAATAAGGGTATTCAAAAAATCAAGCCTTAACCCTGTTTATAGGATTAAAGACAGACAGCCCATGCCGTGTACGCTGCCTACATTACTTGTAAAATCGACACCCCCACTAAATCTACTTCGAGGTGCGGTGTCGGACCCGACCACCTGACGGTTCTGACCTCATTAGATAACACTCCTTCGTTGTATTTAGCAGCATGGATTTCCCCAAGAAGCAAAGACAAAAATACGTCTGCGGAAAATAATGGCAAATATTTTATTTAGTCTGTATTTTGTCCGTATAGAAAATGTCTCGCCCACATATACCTAAACATGATTCAATGATACAATTGGACATATTTCTCTCGTAAAACCTGAAAAAGACTTGATTTATTTCATTTTAGGATTGCGCGTGTATATTCTTAGAAGATTCTCTGTGTGTTATTAATATACAGCGTCAGTCTTTGATCTCGTTTGGGACGATCAGTGATTAACACCTTTTCGACAAGAGCCATCGAAATTGAAAATAAAAAAAATAATCAAATTTCACTAAAACCTTTTGCAGAATCGTGTTTTTCAGAAAACTCTTTCGCGATTGCATGTGTCGTTTTCAAAATTCCGATCAGTAATCACGAAATTATAAATATGTTGTTTTCAATAACAAAATTGAAAGCATGTCCGTCAAACTTGCATGACGTCAGAACTCGACTCGGGTGAAATACTGCAGTGATGCAGTGAAAGTTCGAGAGTAATAAACGCTGATATCGCAGTAGGCTTTAAACTGTCCATGGAATGGTCCTAAAATCATGTTTATATTTGCAGCTTTACTGCAAATAGGTTTCCCGTTGTTTCTTGTTGAAGTGTTGTTTCCGTCAAGGCCAAGTACTATAGAAAATTTGGAACACCGAGCAGTGGGCCTGCCCCATGAACACCTGCCTGTTATTAAAATTAATTAGCGGGGACATCTGCGCCCCCCCCCCCCCTTCCTGCTGTTTTTTTTACCTAGGACACCTGCCCCCTATTGTTTCTTTTTACCTAGGCCACGTGCCCCCCCCCCCCCTGCTGTTTTTCACCAACTACGCCTGCCCCCGTTTGTTTGCTAACGGGCCCCTCCCCATTGACCTTTCTATCTTTAGAAGCACCCGGGCCGACGGGGAGAGGGCGTGGTTGTGAGCATGGCTAGATTTCGCTGAAGGAAGGTACCCTCAAATCTGGGTCGAAAGTGGCGAAAATGACAAAAGGCTACTTCAACGTATGGTAACGGTATAAACTTCAGACGATCTGGGCGATGTACAGACGAAAGATCATACCTTGGAGCCGGTTAGGTAATTTGGCACAAAAAAAAACGCCGATTTTATGCTCAATCGCTACTCTACAGTAGTCTACAATAGTGCCCAATTCCATTCCAAACTGATAGAGTCGGGACGAATAGTACTCTCACTTTCCACGCGATGCGTGGTGTTCTCCACGCGGTCTCGACACTTGCAACAGATGCCAAAATGTCGGCCAGGGTGCGTAGAACAAGTTCTGAAAATTAGAAGTCGCTGCCTTCGGCGGTCTGGACACGGTTCGTGTTTGTGAGAAGTGCAATTTTAATGGCAAATTGGCAAATTTTCGTTAATCGTTTCCTACCAAAACACCTACTCACCGCCGATTTCTTTTCACTGCAACTTCTTCCGATTATCTATGGTTTAAAGATAGTGTCAGGATACACCCCCCCCCCCTCCCCCGCACCGAAACCTGGGACTTTAAGCTCAATCGCAGCTCCACAGTCGTCTACAACACTGCCCATTTCCATTCTGAACTGATAGAGTCGGGACGAATAGTACTCTATCCTTCCAAGCGATGCGTGGTGTTTTCCAGGCGGCTCGGACGCTCCAAACAGATCCCAAAATGTCGGCCAGGGTTCGTAGAACAAGTTCTGAAAATTTCAAGTCGCTGCCTCCAGTGGTCTGGACACGGTTCGTGTATGTCAGAAGTGCTATTTTAATGTCCAATATGCAAATCTTCGTCAATCTTTTCCTGCCTGCCAGAAACCCAATCACCGCCAATTTCTTTTCACTTTAAACTTCTGACGATTCTCTTAGGTTTAAAGGTTGTGTTGGGATCCCTGGGTGGCGGTCTTAAAGAAGCAACTTCCATTTACAGAGAGAGAGGGGTGGGGAGGGGGCTCTAAAGGAGTCTGCGCCCATTCACGACGTCTTTTTTTCGAACTGGCTTGAAAAGGAAGGACCAAATTCAGACAGTTACCTCCTCTCTTCAAAACGCTATATCCCAACCAATTCTAGGCAGATTTCCATGAAATTTTCACTCGTTGTTCATGGATAGTTGCGGCATCACTTTCCATGAAGAGCGATACGAATTTCGCATTTCGTCACTTCGAATTCGAAAAGAGCGCATGCGCATGGATTTCTCTGAAAACATCTTATAGATTTTAAGTAAAAATGGCCATTCGCACTTTTTGGTTTGAAATTGCAAGTTGCATGAATAAATATGCCTGTTAGCACATGTTAACCCTCTACAATTGGCCAGACATCAATATTTTGGATACATTTGAGATAAAATTGACCATTTTCAAATAGACAGAGCACTCAAAGGGTATGTGTCAAACAAACATAACTCCTTTTGTCGGTCATTAACTTGTGGGACGACGATATTGATATTAACCCACTCTACCATTAATGATGGTTTTTACCTAAACAATTTTTTTTATAAAACTGAGTCATTTGAGACTACTATAACCACCTTTCTCATAACATCAATGAAAGAACTTCAGTGAGACAGTTAAAAACAATTCATCAGACACTGTAGGGGCATGAAAAATCAAGGAATCTCATCGGGAAAAGCCATGATTCTCCAGAATCATAAAGTCTAGTTTTTTTTGGTTTTTTTTCCACACATTTTTGTCCGTACGATTCAGAAGCCATTTTCGAACCGATTTTCACACAATTTGGCACATGCATAGAGTGGCAAAAAATCTAAAAATGTACCGAAGCGGAATTTTCGATTTAACCCTTATTTCGCCAGAATTGGCAAAAAACTGCCAAAATTGGGGTTTATCGGCACTTTCTCTAAACACGTCTTTAGGATTTTTTTTAAATATTCATAATTACTAGACCTGCCTGTGACACAACCTTTGATACACACGACATATTAGGCGATGCATATGGTAACCCTCCACAGGCTGCCAAACATCGAAATTTTGATGAAATGGGCCGGGTTCAGACTCCCACAGCACCCAAACGATACCCGAGAGGTAAACATAACTTCCTTTATTTGAAGTGGAATTCACCGAGGATCATTTTTGTAAGTAATAAGGGTGTTCAGAAAACCAAGTGTTAACCCGTTTTGGGCTGGTTAAACAGCAATACCCCCAAAAAGCTCAAAACTTCATGTTTTCCGTGGATTTCTCTAAACGAGTCTTGTAGATTTTCAAGAAAAATTGGTCACTCTCAGGTCTTGGTTTGACATTACAAGTTGCATGGATAAAATATTCCGGTCAGCATTAGTTAACCCTCCCCGAGCTGCTAAACGTGAAAATTGTGATAAAATGGGCTGTTTTTAGACACCAACAGCACCCAAACGATATACCACAGAGAAAGGGGCCTTCATTTATCGGACGCAAAATTGATCGGAAAATATTTTTGAAAGTGGTAAGGGTATTCAAAATTTGACGTCTTAACCCATTTTGGGCTGGTTAAAGAGAGATACCTATTAAAATCTTAAAATATCCGTTTTCTGTGGATTTCTCTAACACCATCTTGTAGGTTTTCAAGAAAAATCGGCTATTTGCAGGTCTTGGTGTGACATTACAAGTCGCATGAACAAAATATTCCGGTCAGCATTAGTTAACCCTTCCCGGGCTGCTGAAGGTCAAAACTGCGATAAAATGGGCTGTTTTTGCACACCAACAGCACCCAAAGGGTACGGCCCAAAGAAAAGTGCCTTCTTTTATCGTGCGTACAATTTATACGGAAACATTTTTGTAAGTAGTAAGGGTATTCAAAAGTCGACGTCTTAACCCATTTTGAGCGTGCTAAAGCGAGATATCCCTTGAAAGCTTTAAATTCCCATTTTCTGTGAATTTCCCTAATGGTAACTTGTAGGGTTTTAAGACAAATTGACTATTCGTAGGTCTTTATGTGACATTACAAGTTGCATGGACAAAATACTCCGGTGAGCGTTTTTTAACCATCTACAAGCTGCCAAGCATCGTAATGTTGTTAACATGGGACTGTTTTCAGACACGCACAGCATCTAATGTATACATGAGAGATAAACATAAACTCCTTTGTTTGAAGTGGAATTCACAGAGGACCATTTTTGTAAGTAATAAAGGTATTCAAAAAGCCAAGCGTTAACCCCTGTTGGGGAGGTTAACGGGGATACCCATCAAAAGCTTAAAAAATCGTTTTCCCTGGATTTCTACAAACATTTTGTGGGGGTTTCAAGAGAAAATGGCCGTTGATAGGTCTTGGTATCACATTACCAGTTGCATGGATAAATTATTCTGGTAGGTATTTGTTAACCCTCCATGGGCTGCTAAATGTCAAAAATTTTGAATAAATAGTCTGTTTTTGGACACTAACAACATCAAATGGAAATGCCACAGAGAAAAGTAACTTCTTTTACTGGACGCAAAACTGATAGAGAAACATTTTTGTAAGTAGTAAGGATATTCCAAAATCAGGGTCTTAACCCATTGTCGACTGGTTAAGGATATATACCCCTCAAAAGCTTAAAATTCCCGTTTTCTGTGGATTTCTCCAAAAAATCTAGCACGTTTTCAAGAAAAATTGAGCATTTGCAGGTCTTTGAGTGACATTACTAGTTGCATGGACAAAATATTCCGGTAAGCAAATATTAACCCTCCAGAGCCTGCAAAGTATAGACATTTTGAGAAAATGGGCTGTTTTGGGGCACCCATAACACCCAATGTGTACCTGCGTGATAAACATAACCTTCCTCATTGGACGTGAAATTCACTGAGGATCATTTTTATTAGTAATGAAGGTATTCACAAAACCAAGCATTAATCCGTTTAGGGCTAGTTGCAGAGGGATACCCCTCAAAAGGTTAAAAATTCATATTTTCCGAGGATTTCTCTAAAAGCCTCTCGTAGGTTTTCAAGACAAATATTGGCCATTCTGATTTGAGACTACTATACTCACCTTGTATGAACTCAAAAGTAAGTGTATATTTATTTATTATCAAGAATAACCACCCATAAGTTCCACTCTCACTGTGTCCCGCTTCATCGGTCAATTCCACGGTGTCACGCCAGCGGTCGATTTATCCAAGCAAAATTACCAAGGTTACTACCTCCTCCCTGCCTCTTTATCCAACCAAACACACATTGAAAGGTACGCCTCACCTCGTATTCCACACTGCCCTGCATGATATCATTTATTATTTATTTATTGGTGTTTAAGGGCATATACTTATGCACAATGGTTAATCATGACCGTGACAGTTCTACGGGTTGAGGAAGCCACAGTACCTGGAGAGATTCACCGAGCAACGTCGAGCAGCTGCCAGCCTCGCAACATCGTAACTCCGAACTGCAGCACAGGCAGGGTTAGATTGGTTGAAGACATGCGTACCGTCGACGTGCAGTACGCCTTAGTACATGGCGGCATCGTGCCCCCATATGGACAATCAGAGTTAAGTGCCTTGCCCAAGGACACAGCATGGGAGTCCGAATTGATCGTCCAGACGGCCACCCATCCAATGATTAACCAGGCTCAACATTGCTTTACTTCGGTGATGTGACGAGAATCGGCTACCACAATGCCACCCGCGCTCCGCCACTGCATGATAAGAAAGCAGTAAATAACGTTAGCTACAATGGGATCAGTTACTTATAATATCAAATAGTGTTGACACTATAGCATTTCCCCGACAGTGGGTGCAGGTATATACAGGTCTGTAAAACGGCTATACACTGCCCCGCCTCCGCCACACGGTGGCGACGTGACAGTATATATCCATCTTACTAACGCTATGTTGTGCCTAAGGAACCCTACAATAAAAGGTGGGGGTCCTCAACATGGGAAGGGGGGCAGGTATATTTACTACTAAGTAAGGCGGTTATCAAATGCAGTGGTGCATGGCGCCAACATTTCCCCGGCAGTGGGGCTAGATATATACTAGTTTGTAAGACGGCTATACTCCCCTTCTCCGTCCCAGTGTATATTTTATCTACACATATGTACAAACAACACTTCCTATTTACGTTTGGCGTTGCATGTGTGGATATCTTCATTGTAATAAATAAAACTTATCCTTCGGGGAAAAACAATTGGAGAGAAATTTACTTCTGCTATTAACAGACAGGTGATAGGTGAGCTCTACAAGGTGTGAAAAAATGACATAATCATGCATAACAACTGTGGTCTAATAGGAGATAATTGATACAGGGACTATACATGACATGCTTAAGAATTTAAAGTTCACATTTTCTGTGCATATCTTCAAGTGGTTCTTACAGATTTTCAAGAACAAATAAACCCTGGAGAAGAATTATTCTCGCAAGCCTTCATTAACCCTCCACAATCCGTCAAATATCGACATTTCAGATAAAGTTGAGATACAATGGGCTAATTGCATTAGACGCTTATTCTCAGACGCTGATATTAATATTAACCCTCTCCACAAACATTGATGATTTAAACCAAAAAATTCTTTTATCACACTGGGTCATTTGAGACTATTATACCCACTTTTCTCAAGACATCAATAAAAATACTTTAATGATACAATTACAAACAATTCTTCAGACACTGCAGGATCATAAAAATCATGGAATCTTGTCGGGAAAAGCCATGATTCTCCAGAATCATAAAGTCTAGTTTTTTGGGTTTTTTTTTTTTTTTTTCCACACATTTTGTCTGTACGATTCAGAAGCCATTTTCGGACCGATTTTTACGAAATTTTGCACACGCATAGAGGGGCACAAAATCTAAAAATGTACCGAAGAGGAATTTTCGATTTAACCCTTATTTCCTCAGAATTGACAAAAAACTGCCAAAATTGGGGTTTATCGGCACTTTCTCGAAACACGTCTTGTAGATTTTGTTTAAACATTCATCATTTCTAGACCTGCCTGTGACACGACCTTTGATACATACGAGATATTCGGCGATGCATATGGTAACCCTCCACAGGCTGCCAAACATCGAAATTTTGATGAAATGGGTCGGTTTCAGGCCCCCACTGCACCCAAACAATACATGAGAGATAAACATAACTTCCTTTATTGGAAGTGGAATTCACCGAGGATCATTTTTGTCAGTAATAAGGGTGTTCATAAAACCAAGCATTAACCCGTTTTGGACTGGTTAAACAGCAATACCCCCATAAAGCTAAAAAATTCATGTTTTCCGTGGATTTCTCTAAACGAGTCTTGTAGATTTTCAAGAAAAATTTGTTACTCCCAGATCTTGGTGTGGACAATAGAAGTTGCATGGACAAAATACTAAGGGGAGCATTTGTTAACCCTCCATGGACTGCTGTAAGTCAAAATTGTGATAAAATGGGCTGTTTTTGGACGCCAACGGCACCCAATGGGTACGCCACAAAGAAAAGTGCGTTCTTTTATCGAGCCCACACTCTATACGGAAACATTTTTATAGTAGTAAGGATATTCAAAAGTTGAAGTCTTAACCCTTTTTGGGCAGGATAAAGAGAGAGACCCTTTAAAATCTCAAAATTCGAATTTTCTGTGGATTTCTCTAAAAACATCTTGTAGGTTTTCAAGAAAAATTGACTACTCGCAGGTCTTTGTGTGACATTACAAGTGGCATGGACAAAATATTCCGGTGAGCGTTTATTAACCCTCCACAGGCTGCCAAGCTTTGTAATTTTGTTGAAATGGGCTATTTTCGGACGCACACAGCACCCAATGTATACCTGAGAAATAAACATAATCTCCTTCGTTGGAAGTGGAATTCACCGAGGACCATTTTTGTAAGTAATAAGGGTATTTTGTAAGTAATAAGGGTATTCAAAAAACCAAGTGTTAACTCGTTTTGGGTGGTTTAAGAGTGATTCCCCCAAAAGCTTAAACAATCATGCTTTACGTGGATTTCTCTAAAAATGTCAAGTAGATTTTCAAGAAAAAACTGGTCCGTCGCAGATCGTGGTGTAACATTATAAACTGCAAGGACAGAATATTCTGATAAGCATTTGTTAACCCACCACAGACTCTCAAATATCAACACTTTGATAAAATAGGCTGTTTTCAGCCCCTCACAGCCCCTGTAGCTGGGAAATAAACATAACTTCCTCTTTTGGAAGTGGAAATCACCGAGGATAATTTTTGTAAGTAATAAGGGTATTAAATAAACCAAGCCTTAGCCCGTTTTGGGCTGGTTAAACAGCGATACCCATCAAAGGCTTAAAAATTCAAGTTTTCCCTGGATTTCTTTAAAAACATCTTGTAAATTTCAAGAAAAAAATGGTCATTCATAGGTCTTAGTGTGCCATTACATGTTGCATGGACAAAATATTCCGGTCAGGATTTGTTAGCTCTACACCAGCATCTGAACATCAAAAGTTTGATAAAATGGGCTGCTTTGAAAATAATGCCAATTGTTTTATTTAGTGTGTATTTTGTCCGTATACAAAATTTCTCACCCACATATACCTAAAAATGATTCAATGATACGATTGGACATGTTTCTCTCATATAAAACATGCATAAAACGTGAAAAAAAGACTTGATTTATTGCATTTTAGGATTGCACATGCATATTTTTAGAAGATTCTCTGTCTGTTTTTAATCTTCGGCGTCAGTCTTTGATCTTGTTTGGAACGATCAGTAATTAACACCTTTTCGACAAGAGCCATCGAAATTTAAAATAAAAAAAAATGAAATTTCACTAAAACTTTTTGCAGAGATCGAGTTTTTTCAGAAAACTCTGTCGCGAACAACGTCAAAATTTTAATAAAATCGGCTGTTTTCGGGCAGCAAAAGAGGGGGTATGCAATAGATATCTTGTATCAGACTTAGAATTCCTGAGGGATAATGTATGATAGTATTAAGGGTATTCAAGGGAACGCGGTGGCTCAGTGGTAGACTGTTGTACTTCTATGCTAGAGGTCCCGAGTTCGATCCCCGTCCGGGACGACTCACGTTGTGTCCTTGGGCAAGGCACTTTGGCCCCGGTTGCCGACATGGGGGCACGATGTCCCCGTGTACTAAGGCATACTGCACGTCGATGGTACACATGTCTTCAACCTCTGTAACCCTGCCTGAGCGGTAGCCTGAACAGAGTGAGAATGTTGAGGAGCTGACAGTTGCTCGTCGATGCTTGGTGGTTCTCTCCGGGTTACTCCGGCTTCCTCCACCTCTAAAACTGTCACGGTCACGATTAGCCATTGTGCAGAAGTATGTGACCTTAAACACCAATAAATAAATAAATAAATAAATAAATAAATAAATAAATAAATAAGGGTATTCAAAAAACCGAGCCTTAAGCCTTAACCCTGTTTTGTCGGATTAAAGACAGACAGCCCATGCCGTGTACGCTGCCTACATTACTTGTAAAATCGACACCCCCACTAAATCTCCTGCGAGGTGCGGTTTCGGACCCGACCACCTGACGGTTCTGACCAATCAAATAACACACCTTCGTTGTATTTAGCAGCAAGAAATTTCCCCAAGAAGTTTTGTCCGTATAGAAAATTTCTCACCCACATATACCTAAAAATGATTCAATGATACAATTGGACATATTTCTCTCATAAAACGTGAAAAAAACTCTTGATTTATTGCATTTTAGGATTGCGCATGTATATTCTTAGAAGATTCTCTGTCTGTTATTAAACTACGGCGTGTCTTTGATCTCGTTTGGGACGATCAGTGATTAGCACCTTTTCAACAAGAGCCATGGAAATTGAAAATAAAAAAAATAATCAAATTTCACTAAAACCTTTTACAGAATCGTGTTTTTCAGAAAACGCTTTCGCGATTGCGTGTGTCGTTTTCAAAATTCGGATCAGTAAGCACGAAATTATAAATATGTTGTTGTCAATAACAAAATTGAAAGCATGTCCGTCAAACTTGCATGACGTCAGAACTCGACTCGGGTAAAATACTGCGGTGTGGTGAAAGGACTGAGAGTAAGAAACGCTGATATCGCAGTAGGCTTTAAAATGTCCATGGAATGGTCCTAAAATCAACTTTATATTTGCAGCTTTATTGCAAATAGGTTTCCCGTTGTTTCTTGTTGAAATGTTATTTCCGTCAAGGCCAGGTACCATAGAAAATTTGGAATACTGGGCAGTGGGATAGGGCACCTGCCCCTATGAACAACTGCCTGCTATTAAAAATAATTAGCGGGGACTCTCCCCCCCCCCCCCCTGCTGTTTATTTTACCTAGGACACCTGCCCTCTGCTGTTTTTTACTAGGACACATGCCCCCCCCCCCCCCCCCCCCCCCATACTGTTAGATTAGATTAAACATATTTTATTTGCCACTTGACAATGCAAATCAGGATTGGAGGACAAGTGCTTACCACTTAGAAGCCCCTCCGTTCCTGTACGGTGACTAATAATTTACAATATGGCAGAACGTATTCCATAAATAACAGAATCTAGCAAAATCTAAATATTATAAACATTATAGACAAAACACAAATTAAACTGAGAGAAAGAGAGAGAGAGAGAGAGAGAGAGAGAGGAGAGAGAGAGAGGAGAGAGAGAGAGAGAGAGAGAGAGAGATATCAAAAAAATAAATAAAATATAAAGAAATCATGAAATACAACATTAGATCCAGTGATGATGCCCGCCACCCACCCAATTGCATTCTATAGTATATTGGCCGTAATGGGAGTCTAAATTAACATCTTGATTACAGCCACTGAGCATAGGTTTTCACTTCTGGGGATGTTCACACAACTGTTTTTTCATCAAGTACACCTGTCCTGCCCCCGTTTGTTTGCTAACGGGCCCCTACCCATGACCTTTCTATTTTTAGAAGCACCCGGGCCGACGGGGAGAGGGGGCGTTGTTGGGAGCATGGCTAGATTTTGCTATAAAATGGGGGTTGAAGGAAGGTACCCTCAAATCTGGGGCGAAAGTGGCAAAAATGACAAAAGGCTACCTCAACGTATGGTAACGGTATAAACTACAGTCGATCTGGGCGATGTACAGACGAAAAATCATACTTGGATCCGGTTAGGCAATTTGGCACAAAAAACTCCGACTTCATGCTCAATCGCTGCTCTACGGTAGTCTACAACAGTCCTCAAGTCCATTCCAAACTGACAGAGTCGGGACGAATAGTACTCTCACTTTCCACGCGATGTGTGGTGTTCTTCACGCGGCCTCGACACTCGCAACATATGCCAAAATGTCGGCCAGGGTGCGTAGAACAAGTTCTGAAAATTAGATGTCGCTGCCTTCAGCGGTCTAGACACGCTTCATGTTTGTGAGAAGTGCAATTTTAATGTCTAATTGGCAAATTTTCGTTAATCGTTACCCGCCAAAAAACCTATTCACCGCCGATTTCTTTTCACTTCAACTTCTGACGATTATCTTAGGTTTAAAGATAGTGTCATGATACCCCTCCCCCGCCGCTCTTTTGGAGCTGGTTAGGCAATGCGGCACCGAAACCTGGGACGTTATGCTCAATCGCAGCTCTACAGTCGTCTACAACACTGCCCGTGTCCATTCTAAACTGATAGAGTCGGGACGAATAGTACTCTCACATTCCAAGCGATGCGTGGTGTTTTCCATGCGGTCCGGACACTCCAAACAGATCCCAAAATGTCGGCCAGGGTTCGTAGAACAAGTTCTGAAAATTTCAAGTCGCTGCCTCCAGCGGTCGGAACACCGTTCGTGTATGTCTGAAGTGCTATTTTAATGTCCAATATGCAAATCTTCGTCAATCTTTTCCTGCCTGCCAGAAACCCAATCACCGCCAATTTCTCTTGACTTTAAACTTCTGAGATTCTCGTAGGTTTAAAGGTTGTATTGGGATCCCTGGTGGCTGTCTTAAAGAAGCAACTTCCATTTACAGTCAACGCTCCACCAGTCACACACAATTGTAACATTTAAGTGAACTTACTCCAGCGAGGAGGCACTGAAGGATTCTGCGCCCATTCCCGAAGTCTTTTTTCGAACTGGCTTGAAAAGGAAGGATCAAATTCAAACAATTACCTCCTCTCTCCAAAACGCCATATCTCAGCCAATTCTAGGCAGATTTCCATGAAATTTTCACTCCTTGTTCATGAATAGTTGTGGCATCACTTTCCATGAAGAGCGACATGAATTTCGCATTTCGTCACGTCGAATTGGAAAAGAGCGTATGCGCAGGGATTTCTCTGAAAACATCTTGGAAGATTTTAAAGAAAAAATGGCCATTTGCAGTTCTTAGTGTGACATTACAAGTTGCATGGAAAAATATTCCTGTTAGTACTTGTTAACCCTCTACAAGCTGCCGGACATCAATATTTTGGATACATTTGAGATAAAATGGACCATTTTCAAATAGACACAGCACTCAGTGGGTATGTGTGAAACAAACATAACTCCTTTTGTGGGTCATTAACTTGTCGGACGACGATATTGATATTAACCCACTCCACCGTTAATGATGGTTTTTACCTAAACAATTTTTTTATCAAGAGTCATTTGAGACGAACGAAATGGTTTGACGCGCCGAAGGCGCGCAGGGACGATTTGGAGGACAAGCCCCTTTCAACCCTCGTTAGCTGTTTGTTGTTGTTGTAGGATGTCAAGGCGCGGTGGAGGAGGAAAAGGAAGAAGGGAGGTGGCTTAACCCCGTCTAGGCTTCTTCCGGCTCTTGTTCTTTGGAGGTGGTTGAGATTGTGATGTGAAAGTCGACGATGTTGAGTTTAGTGTTGAGTTTGGTGAATGGATTGCGTCTAATTCCTTTTTGAGATCTGCTTTGGATTGTTCCCTGAACTCGTGGGTTTCGGAGGCGATTCGGTTTCCCATCTCAACTGCCCGTCTTCCCATCTCTATTATTCTCCTTAATTCTTCGGCGGTGACTGCAGACTTAGGTGGCTGTGTTGCTGAGATTGACACACCCGGGCTGTCCGGTAGAGAAGGAAGTGGAGAGTGAGGGGTGGGAGGTGGTGAAAAGGCAACCTCCGGTTCCTCCTCAGTCTCCACCAGACGTTCCTCATCCAACAGTACCGGCTCAGGAGCTGGCAGTTGGTTGGGTGTACTAGTGGGACTAGGAGGGGAACTGGCAGCTGCCTCCAGGACCTCCATCCTCTCTATCACCTCTTTCTTCCTATTCCGGAAGGCCTCCAGGCGCCTGGAATCCCGGCGCTTGGTGGACGGACTCTTCTTCTTCTTGCTCTTCTTCTTTACAGGGCCAGGTCCAGGCTTCTTCGGGTGAGGACCTGTGTGAGAGGGGTTCCTCTCACAAAAGGTGCTACTTCTCCCCGAAGAAGGTGTGGCGGTGTTGTGCTCTTCAATGACGAACTCCAAGTTCAGATGGACTCTCTTGCCTGTCTCCCGGACAGTCCAGGTGACAGGGCAAGAGATGCCCAGAGCTGCTATTGTTCTCTTCAGTCGCGCTGGTAGTTCCAGTGTTTCCATAATTATGGTGTTAATTAGGATCGAGCCAAGTCATTTGAGACTAGTATACTCACCTTTCTCATAACATCAATGAAGGAACTTCAGGGAGACAGTTAAAAACAATTCATCAGACACTGTGGGGTCATGAAGAATCATGGAATCTCATCGGGAAAAGCCATGATTCTCCAGAATCATAAAGTCTAGTTTTTTTGTTTTTTTTAGGCTTTTCCCTCTGGAAAAGACTATTGTTTTTCTACGGATTATTATTATTTTTTTTTTTTTGGGGGGGGGGGGGGGGGGGTTTGGGGTTTGGGGTTTTTTTTGTGTTTTTTTTTTCCACACATTTTGTCCGTACGATTCAGAAGCCATTTTCGAACCGATTTTCACGAAATTTTGCACACGCATAGAGGGGCACAAAACCTAAAAATGTACCAAAGCGGAATTTTCGATTTAACCCTTGTTTCGTCAGAATTAGCAAAAAACTGCCAAAATTGGGGTTTATCGGCACTTTCTCGAAACATGTCTTGTAGATTTTTTTAAAACATTCGTCATTGCTAAACCTGTCTGTGACACACCCTTTGGTACACACTACATATCAGGCGATGCATATGGTAACCCTCCACAGGCTGCCAAACATCGAAATTTTGATGAAATAGGCCGGTTTCAGGCCCCCACTGCACCCAAACAATACACGAGAGATAAACATAACGTCCTTTATTGGGAGTGGAATTCACCGAGGATCATTTTTGTAAGTAATAAGGGTGTTCAGAAAACCAAGCGTTAACCCATTTTGAGATGGTTAAACAGCAATACCCCCATAATGCTCAAAAGTTCGTGTTTTCCGTGGATTTCTCTAAACGAGTCTTGTAGATTTTCAAGAAAAATTGGTCACTCTCAGGTCTTGGTGTGACATTACAAGTTGCATAGATAAAATATTCTGGTCAGCATAAGTTAACCCTCACCGATCTGCTAAACGTAAAAATTGTGATAAAATGGGCTGTTTTTAGTCACCAACAGCACCCAAACGGTATGCCAGAGAGAAAGGGTCCTTCATTTATCGGACGCAAAATTGATCGGAAAATATTTTTGAAAGTGGTAAGGGTATTCAAAATTTGACGTCTTAACCCATTTTGGGCTGGTTAAATAGAGATACCCATTACAATCTTAAAATACCCGTTTTCTGTGGATTTCTCTATCAACATTTTGTAGGTTTTCAAGAAAAAATCGGCTATTTGCAGGTCTTGGTGTGACATTACAAGTTGCATGAACAAAATATTCCGGTCAGCATTAGTTAACCCTCCCCGGTCTGTTGAAGGTCAAAATTGTGATAAAATGGGCTGTTTTTGGACACCAACAGCACCCAAAGGGTACACCACAAAGAAAAGTGCCTCCTTTTATCGAGTGCACAATTTATACGGAAACATTTTTGTAAGCAGTAAGGGTATTCAAAAGTCGACGTCTTAACCCATTTTGGGCAGGCTAAAGCGAGATATCCCTTGAAAGCTTTAAATTCCCATTTTCTGTGAATTTCCCTAACGATAACTTGTAAGGTTTCAAGACAAATTGACTATTCGTAGGTCTTTATGTGACATTACAAGTTGCATGGACAAAATACTCCGATGAGCGTTTATTAAACATCTACAAGCTTCCAAGCATCGTAATTTTGTTAACACAGCACCCAATGTATACATGAGAGATAAACATAATCTCCTTCGTTGGAAGTAGAATTCACAGAGGACCATTTTTGTAAGTAATAAGGGTATTAAAAAAACCAAGCGTTAACCCCTGTTGGGGAGGTTAACACGGATACCCATCGATACCTTAAAAAATCGTTTTCCCTGGATTTCTTTACAAACATTTTGTGGGGTTTCCAAGAGAAAATGGCCGTTGATAGGTCTTGGTGTCATATGACCAGTTGCATGGATAAATTATTCTGGTAGGCATTTGTTAACCCTCCGTGGGCTGCTAAATGTAAAAAAATTGAAGAAATAGTCTGTTTTTTGGACACCAACAAATGGAAATGCCACAGAGAAACTTCTTTTACCGGACGCAAAACTAATAGGGAAACATTGATCTTGATATTAACCCATTCTACCATTAATGATGGGTTTTACCTAAACATTTTTTTATCAAACCCAAATCGAGTCATTTGAGACTAGTATACTCACCTTTCTCATAACATCAATGAGGGAACTTCAGTGAGACAGTTAAAAACAATTCATCAGACACTGTGGGGTCATGAAAAATCATGGAATCTAATCGGGAAAAGCCATGATTCTCCAGAATCATAAAGTCTAGTTTTTTTTTTGTTTTTTTTTTCCACACATTTTGTCCGTACGATTCAGAAGCCATTTTCGAACCGATTTTCACAAAGTTTTGCACACACATAGAGGAGTACAAAATCTAAAAATGTACCGAAGCGGATTTTTCGATTTAACCCTTGATTCGTCAGAATTGGCAAAAAACTGTCAAAATTGGGGTTTATCGGCACTTTCTCGAAACACGTCTTGTAGATTTTTTTTAAACATTCATCATTGCTAGACCTGCCTATGATACAGCCTTTGATACACACGACATATCAGGCGATGCATATGGTAACCCTCCACAGGCTGCCAAACATCGACATTTTGATGAAATGGGCTGTATTCGGGCCCCCACAGCACCCAAACGAAACACGATACATACACATAACTGCTTTTATTGGAAGTAGAATTCACCGAGGATCATTTTTGTGAGTAATAAGGGTGTTCAGAAAACCAAGCGTTAACCCATTTTGGGCTGGTTAAACAGCAATACCCCCAAAAAGCTCAAAACTTCATGTTTTCCGTGGATTTCTCTAGACGAGTCTTGTAGATTTTCAGGAAATATTTGTCACTGCCAGGTCTTGGTGTGACATTACAAGTTGCATGGACAAAATATTCCGGTCAGCATTAGTTAACCCTCCCCGACCTGCTAAACGTAAAAAATGTGATAAAATGGGTTGTTTTGGACACCAACAGCACCCAAACGGTATACCACAGAGAAAGTGGCCTTCATTTATTGGACGCAAAATTGATCGGAAAATATTTTTGAAAGTGGTAAGGGTATTCAAAATTCGACGTCTTAACCCATTTTCGGCTGGTTAAAGAGAGATACCCATTAAAATACCCTCTTTCTGTGGATTTCTCTAAAAACATCTCGTAGGTTTTCAAGAAAAAATCGGCTATTTGCAGGACTTGGTGTGACATTACAAGTTGCATGGACAAAATATTCCGGTCAGCATTAGTTAACCCTCCCAGGACTCCTCAACATCAAAATTGTGATAAAATTGGCAGTTTGTGGACACCAACAGCACCCAATGGGTACACCACAAAGAAAAGCGCCTCCTTTTATCGAGTGTACAATTTATACAGAAACATTTTTGTAAGTAGTAAGGGTATTCAAAAGTCGAAGTCTTAACCCATTTTGGGTAGGCTAAGAGAGATATCCCTCAAAAGCTTTAAATTCCCATTTTCTGTGAATTTTCCTAACAGTAACTTGTAGGGTTTCAAGAAAAATTAACTATTCGTAGGTCTTTATGTGACATTACAAGTTGCAGGGACAAAATACTCCGGTGAGCGTTTATTAACCATCTACAAGCTGCCAAGTATCGTAATTTTGTTGACTTGGGCTGTTTTCGGACACGTACAGCACCCAATGTATACACGAGAGATAAACATAATCACCTTTGTTGGAAGTGGAATTCACAGAGGACCATTTTTGTAAGTAATAAGGGTATTCAAAAAACCAAGCGTTAAGCCTTGTTGGGGAGGTTAACAGGGATACCCATCGAAAGCTTTAAAATCGTTTTCCCTGGATTTCTTTACAAACATCTTGTAGGGTTTTCAAGAGAAAATGGCCGTTGATAGGTCTTGGTATCACATTACCAGTTGCATACATAAATTATTCTGGTAGGTATTTGTTAACCCTCCATGGGCTGCTAAATGTTAAAAATTTTGAAGAAATAGTCTGTTTTTGGACACTAACAACATCAAATGGAAATGCCACAGAGAAACGTAACTTCTTTTACTGGACGCAAACCTGATAGAGAAACATTTTTGTAAGTAGTAAGGATATTCAAAAATCGAGGTCTTAACCCATTGTCGACTGGTTAAGGAGATATACCCCTCAAAAGCTTAAAATTCCCGTTTTCTGTGGATTTCTCCAAAAAATATAGCACGTTTTGAAGAAAAATTGACCATTTGCAGGTCTTTGAGTGACATTACAAGTTGCATGGACAAAATATTCCAGTAAACAATTATTAACCCTCCAGAGCCTGGAAAGTATAGACATTTTGTAAAAATGGGCTGGTTTGGGGCACCCATAACACCCAATGTGTTCCTGCGTGATAAACATAACCTTTCTCATTGGAAGTGAAATTCACTGAGGATCATTTTTGTAAGTAATGAAGGTAATCACAAAACCAAGCATTAATCCGTTTTGGGCTGGTTACAGAGCGATACCCCTCAAAAGGTTAAAAATTCATATTTTCCGAGGATTTCTCTAAAAGCCTCTCGTAGGTTTTCAAGACAAATATTGTCCATTCTCATTTGAGACTACTATACTCACCTTGTATGAACTAAAAAGTAAGTGTTTATTTATTTATTTATCAAGAATAACCACCCATAAGTTCCACTCTCACCGTGTCCCGCTTCATCGGTCGCCAGCGGTCGATTTATCCAAACAAAATTACCAAGGTTACCACCTTATCATTATCTCCTATTGGACCACAGTTGTTATGCATTATTATGTCATTTTTTCACACCTTGTAGAGCTCACCTATCACATGTCTGTTAATAGCAGAAGTAAATTTCTCTCCAATTGGTTTTTCCCCGTAGGATTAGTTTTATTTATTACAATGAAGATATCCATACATACAACGACAAACATAAAGTTATTACATTCATAAATAGGAAGTGTTGTTTGTACATATGTGTAGATAAAATATACCCTGGGACGGAGAAGGGGAGTATAGCCGTCTTACAATCTAGTATATATCTAGCCCCACTGCCGGGGAAATCTTGGCGCCATGCACCACAGCATTTGATAACCGCCTTACAGAGTAGTAAATATACCTGCCCCCCTTCCCATGTTGGGGACCCCCACCTTTTATTGTAAGGTTCCTTAGGCACAACATAGCGTCAGTAAGATGGATATATACTGCCACGTCGCCACCCTGGGGCGGAGGAGGGGCAGTGTATAGCCGTTTTACAGACTAGTATATACCTGGACCCACTGTCGGGGAAATGCTATAGTGTCAACACTATTTGATATTATTATAAGTAACTGATCCCATTGCAGCTAACGTTATTTACTGCTTTCTTATCATGCAGTGGCGGGACGCGGTGGCATTGTGGTAGCCGGTTCTCGTCAGATCACCGAAGTAAAGCAACGTTGAGCCTGGTTTATCATTGGATGGGTGGCCGTCTGAGCGATCAATTCGGACTCCCATGCTGTGTCCTTGGGCAAGGCACTTAACTCTGATTGTCCATATGGGGGCATGATGCCGCCATGTACTAAGGCGTACTGCACGTCGACGGTACGCATGTCTTCAACCAATCTAACCCTGCCTGTGCTGCAGTTCGGAGTTACGATGTTGGGAAGCTGGCAGCTGCTCGTCGTTGCTCGGTGGTTCTCTCCAGGTACTGTGGCTTCCTCCACCCGTAAAACTGTCACGGTCATGATTAGCCATTGTGCATAAGTATATGCCCTTAAACACCAATAAAAAAATAATAAATGATATCATGCAGGGCAGTGTGGAATACGAGGGGAGGCGTACCTTTCAATGCGTGTTTGGTTGGAGAAAGAGGCAGGGAGGATGTGGTAACCTTGGTACTTTTGTTTGGATAAATCGACCGCTGGCGTGGGACGCCGTGGAATTGACCGATGAAGCGGGACACAGTGAGAGTGGAACTTATGGGCAGTTATTCTTGGTAATAAATAACTATACACTTACTTTTGAGTTCATACAAGGTGAGTATAGTAGTCTCAAATGAGAATGGCCAATATTTGTCTTGAAAACCTACGAGAGGCTTTCAGAGAAATCCTCGGAAAATACCAATTTTTAACCTTTTGAGGGGTATCGCTCTGTAACCAGCCCTAAACGGATTAATGCTTGGTTTTATGAATACCTTCATTACTTACAAAAATGATCCTCAGTGAATTTCACTTCCAATGAGGAAGGTTATGTTTATCACGCAGGTACACATTGGGTGTTATGGGTGCCCCAAAACAGCCCATTTTCTCAAAATGTCTATACTTTGCAGGCTCTGGGGGGTTAATAATTGCTTACCGGAATATTTTGTCCATGCAACTTGTAATGTCACTCAAAGACCTGCAAATGATCAATTTTTCTTGAAAACGTGCTAGATTTTTTTGAGAAATCCACAGAAAACGGGAATTTTAAGCTTTTGAGGGGTATATCTCCTTAACTAGTCGACAATGGGTTAAGACCTCGATTTTTGAATATCCTTACTACTTACAAAAATGTTTCTCTATCAGGTTTGCGTCCAGTAAAAGAAGTTACGTTTCTCTGTGGCATTTCCATTTGATGTTGTCAGTGTCCAAAAACAGACTATTTCTTCAAAATTTTTGACATTTAGCAGCCCATGGAGGGTTAACAAATACCCACCAGAATAATGTATGCAACTGGTAATGTGATACCAAGACCTATCAACGGCCATTTTCTCTTGAAACCCTACAAGATGTTTGTAAAGAAATCCAGGGAAAACGATTTTTAAGCTTTCGATGGGTATCCCTGTTAACCTCCCCAACAGGGGTTAACGCTTGGTTTTTTGAATACCCTTATTACTTACAAAAATGGTCCTCTGTGAATTCCACTTCCAACAAAGGTGATTATGTTTATCTCTCGTGTATACTTTGGGTGCTGTGCGTGTCCGAAAACAGCCCATGTCAACAAAATTACGATGCTTGGCAGCTTGTAGATGGTTAATAAACGCTCACCGGAGTATTTTGTCCCTGCAACTTGTAATGTCACATAAAGACCTACGAATAGTCAATTTTTCTTGAACCCCTACAAGTTACTGTTAGGGAAGTTCACAGAAAATGGGAATTTAAAGATTTTAAGGGATATCTCTCTTAGCCTACCCAAAATGGGTTAAGACTTCGACTTTTGAATACCCTTACTACCTACAAAAATGTTCCTGTATAAATTGTACACTCGATAAAAGGAGGCGCTTTTCTTTGTGGTGTACCCATTTGGTGTTGTTGGTGTCCAAAAAACAGCCCATTTTATCACAGTTTTGACGTTGGGGAGCCCTGGGAGGGTTAACTAATGCTGAACGGAATATTTTGTCCATGCAACTTGTAATGTTGCACCAAGACCTCCGAATAGCCGATTTTTTCTTGAAAACCTACAAGATGTTTTTAGAGAAATCCACAGAAAATGGGTATTTTAAGATTTTAATGGGTATCTCTCTTCAACCAGCCCAAAATGGGTTAAGGCGTCGAATCTTGAATACCCTTACCACTTTCAAAAATATTTTCCGATCAATTTTGCGTCCGATAAATGAAGGCCACTTTCTCTGTGGTATACCGTTTGGGTGCTGTTGGCGTCCAAAAACAGGCCATTTTATCACAATTTTGACTTTTAGCAGCCCGTGGAGGGTTAACAAATGCTCACCGCAGTATTTTGTCCATGCAACTTCTATTGTCACATCAAGGCCTGAGAGTGACAATTTTTTCTTGAAAATCTGCAAGACTCGTTTAGAGAAATCCACGGAAAACCTGAATTTTTTAGCTTTATGGGGGTATTGCTGTTTAACCAGTCCAAAACGGGTTAATGCTTGGTTTTTTGAACACCCTTATTACTTACAAAAATGATCCTCGGTGAATTCCACTTCCAATAAATGAAGTTATGTTTATCTCTCGTGTATCGTTTGGGTTCTCTGGGGGCCTAAAACCGGCCCATTTCATCAAAATTTCGATGTTTGGCAGCCTGTGGAGGGTTACCATATGCATCGCCAGATATATCATGTGTATCAAAGGTCGTGGCACAGGCAGGTCTATCAATGATGAAGGTTTAAAAAAAATCTACAAGACGTGTTTCGAGAAAGTGCCGATAAACCTCAATTTTGACAGTTTTTTGCCAATTCTGACGAAATAAGGGTTAAATCGAAAATTCCGCTTCGGTACATTTTTAGACTTTGTGCCCCTCTATGCGTGTGCAAAATTTTGTGAAAATCGGTCCGAAAATGGCTTCGGAATCGTGCGGACAAAATGTGTGGAAAAAAAAACCCCCAAAAAACCCCAAAAACTAGACTTTTCCCGATGAGATTCCATGATTTGTCATGACCCCACAGTGTATGATGAATTGCTTTTGACTGTCTCACTGAAGTTCCTTCATTAATGTCATAAAAAAGGTGAGTACAGAAGTCTCAAATGACTCAGTTTGATAAAAAAATTGGTTAGGTAAAAACCATCATTAACGGTGGAGAGGATTAATATCAATATCGTCGTCCAACAAGTTAATGACCGACAAAAGGAGTTATGTTTGTTTGACACATACCCACTGAGTGCTGTGTCTGTTTGAAAATGGTCCATTTTATCTCAAATGTATCAAAAATATTGATGTCTGGTCCTGCATCAATTATCTCCTATTAGACCACAGTTGTTATGCATTATTATGTCATTTTTTCACACCTTGTAGAGCTCACCTATCACATGTCTATTAATAGCAGAAGTAAATTTCTCTCCAATTGGTTTTTCCTCGTAGGGTTAGTTTTATTTATTACATTGAAGATATCCATACATACAACGACAAACATGAAGTTATTACATTCATAAATAGGAAGTGTTGTTTGTACATATATGTAGATAAAATATACCCTGGGACGGAGAAGGGGAGAATAGCCGTCTTACAAACTAGTATATATCTAGCCCCACTGCCGGGGAAATCTTGGCGCCATGCACCACAGCATTTGATAACCGCCTTACAGAGTAGTAAATATACCTGCCCCCCTTCCCATGTTGGGGACCCCCACCTTTTATTGTAAGGTTCCTTAGGCACAACATAGCGTCAGTAAGATGGATATATACTGCCACGTCGCCATCCTGGGGCGGAGGAGGGGCAGTGCATAGCCGTTTTACAGACTAGTATATACCTGGACCCACTGTCGGGGAAATGCTATAGTGTCAACACTATTTGATATTATAAGTAACTGATCCCATTGCAGCTAACGTTATTTACTGCTTTCTTATCATGCAGTGGCGGGACGCGGTGGCATTGTGGTAGCCGGTTCTCGTCAGATCACCGAAGTAAAGCAACGTTGAGCCTGATTTATCATTGGATGGGTGGCCGTCTGCGCGATCAATTCGGTCTCCCATGCTGTGTCCTTGGGCAAGGCACTTAACTCTGATTATCCATATGGGGGCACGATGCCGCCATGTACTAAGGCGTACTGCACGTCGACGGTACGCATGTCTTCAACCAATCTAACCCTGCCTGCGCTGCAGTTCGGAGTTACGATGTTGGGAAGCTGGCAGTTGCTCGTCGTTGCTCGGTGGTTCTCTCCAGGTACTGTGGCTTCCTCCACCCGTAGAACTGTCACGGTCATAATTAGCCATTGTGCATATGTATATGCCCTTAAACACCAATAAATAAATAATAAATTATATCATGCAGGGCAGTGTGGAATACGAGGTGAGGCGTACCTTTCAATGTGTGTTTGGTTGGAGAAAGAGGCAGGGAGGAGGTGGTAACCTTGGTAATTTTGTTTTGATAAATCGACCGTTTGCGTGGGACACCGTGGAATTGACCAATGAAGCGGAACAGTGAGAGTGGAACTTATGGGCGGTTATTCTTGATAATAAATAAATATACACTTACTTTTGAGTTCATACAAGGTGAGTATAGTAGTCTCAAATGAGAATGGCCAATATTTGTCTTGAAAACCTACGAGAGGCTTTTAGAGAAATCCTCGGAAAATATGAATTTTTAACCTTTTGAGGGGTATCGCTCTGTAACCAGCCCTAAACGGATTAATGCTTGGTTTTATGAATACCTTCATTACTTACAAAAATGATCCTCAGTGAATTTCACTTCCAATGAGGAAGGTTATGTTTATCACGCAGGTACACGTTGGGTGTTATGGGTGCCCAAAAACAGCCCATTTTCTCAAAACGTCTATACTTTGCAGGCACTGGAGGGTTAATAATTGCTTACCGGAATATTTTATCCATGCAACTTGTAATGTCACTCAAAGACCTGCAAATGGTCAATTTTTCTTGAAAACGTGCTAGATTTTTTTGAGAAATCCACAGAATACGGGAATTGTAAGCTTTTGAGGGGTATATCTCCTTAACCAGTCGACAATGGGTTAAGACCTCGATTTTTGAATATCCTTACTACTTACAAAAATGTTTCTCTATCAGTTTTGCGTCCAGTAAAAGAAGTTACGTTTCTCTGTGGCATTTCCATTTGATGTTGTTAGTGTCGAAAAACAGACTATTTCTTCTAAAGTTTTGACATTTAGCAGCCCATGGAGGGTTAACAAATACCTACCAGAATAATTTATCCATGCAATTGGTAATGTGATACCGAGACCTATCAACGGCCATTTTCTCTTGAAAACCCTACAAGTTGTTTGTAAAGAAATCCAGGGAAAACGATTTTTAAGCTTTCGATGGGTATCCCCGTTAACCTCCCCAACAGGGGTTAACGCTTGGTTTTTAGCTTAACTTGACATAGTCAAGATAAGCTATTGCCATCACGCGTGCGGAAGTCTTTTAGTCTGTGAGTCTGTTAGTCTGTGAGCCTGTGATGTCTGTTCACATTTTCCTTTAGCATGGGCTGCACCCCGCAGTTCTTGTCTGATCGTCACGAAATTTCATATGCAGGTTTGGGGTCATGTCTAGATGAGAATGTCCCCTTGTGGTCACGATCGGGCAACCGGTATGGCTGCCCGCGCCCAAAACCCGAAACCATTAGCACTGTCTACAGGTTGTATTTACGAAGGGATTTCATTGTAACTTGGTAGGATGCCTCTGTATAATGCCAAGATGAGAACGTCCCCTTTTGAGCATGATCTATCAACCGTGATGGCTGCCCAAGCCCGAAACCCAAAAACTTTTAGCCCAGTCTGCAGGTCATGTTTAATGTGGAGGAATTTCATTGTAACTTGATAGGATGACTCCTTATGATGTCTAGATGAGAATTTCCCCATTTGGGCATGATCTGCCAACCGTGGACGACTGCCCGAGCCCAAAACCCGAAAACCTTTAGCACAGTTTACAGGTCATATTTATTTCGGAATTTCATTGTAACTTGGTGGGTTGACTTCATACAATGCCTAGATTAGAAAGTCCCCTTTTGGACGTGATAGGGCAACTGTGACGTCTACAGGGACCCGAAGCCCAAAAACCTTTAGCACAGTCTAGAGGTCATATTTATGAAGGGATTTCATTGTAACTTGGTAGGATGACTCCAAATAATGTCTAGATGAGAACGTCCCATTTTGATGGCGATCATGCAGCCTTGGTGGGTGCCCGAGCCCAAAAACCTTTAGCATAGGCAAAATGTCATATTTATGGAAGGATTTCATTGTAACCTGTTAGGTTGACTCCATATAATGCCAAGATGATGACGTCCCCTTTTGTTCGTGATTGGTCAGTTGTGATGGCTACAGGTGCCCGAAGCCCGAAAATCTTGAGCACATTCTACAGGTCATATTTATGAAGGGATTTCATTGTAACTTCTTAGGATCACTCCAGATGATGACCAGATGAGATTGTCCCCTGTGGTTGCGATCATTCAGCCATGATGGCTGCCCGAGCTCGAAGCCCGAAAACATTTAGCACAGTCTACAGGTCATATTTATGAAGGGATTTCATTGTAACTTGGTAGGTTAACTTCATATAATGTCTAGATGAGAACGTCCCCTTTTGGGCATGATTGGGCAACTGTGACGGCTAAAGGTGCCCGAAGCTCGAACACCTTTAGCACAGTCTATATGGTCATATTTATGAGGGGATTTCATTGTAACTTGGTAGGATGACTCCAAATAATGTCTAGATGAGAACGTCCCATTTTGATCGCAATCATTCAGCCTTGATGGGTGCCCGAGCCCAAAAACCTTTAGCATAGGTAAAAGGTCATATTTATGGAAGGATTTCATTGTAGCCTATTATCTTGACTCCATATAATGCCTAGATGATGACACCCCCTTTTGGTCGCCAATGGTCAGCTGTGATGGCTACAAGTGCCCGAAGCCCGAAAACCGTGAGAACAGTCTACAGGTCACATTTATGAAGGGATTTCATTGTAACTTCGTAGGATCACTCCAGATGATGCTCAGATGAGAATGTCCCCTTTGGTTGCGATCATTCAACCATGATGGCTGCCCGAGCCCGAAGCCCGAAAACCTTAAGCACAGTCTACAGGTCATATTTATGAAGGGATTTCATTGTAACTTGGTAGGTTGACTTCATATAATGTCTAGACGAGAACGTCCCCTTTTGGACACGATTGGGCAGCTTTGACGGCTAAAGGTGTCCGAAGCCCGAAAACCTTTAGCATAGTCTACAGGTCATATTTATGAAGGGATTCCATTGTAACTTGGTAGGATGACTCCAAATAATATCTAGATGAGAACGTCCCATTTTGGTCGTGATCGTTCAGCCTTGATGGTTGCCCGAGCCCAAAAACCTTTAGCATAGGCAAAAGGTTATATTTATAGAAGAATTTCATTGTAACCTGTTAGGTTGACTCCATGTAATGCCTAGATGATGACATCCCCTTTTGGTCTTGATTGGTCAACTGTGATGGCTACAGGTGCTCGAAGCCCGAAAACCTCGAGCACAGTCTACAGGTCATATTTATGAAGGGATGTCATTGTAACTTCGCAGGATCACTCCAGATGCTGCGCAGATGAGATTGTCCCCTTTGGTTGCGATCATTCAACCATGATGGCTGCCCGAGCCGGAAGCCTGAAAACCTTTAGCACAGTCTACAGGTCATATTTATGAAGGGATTTCATTGTAACTTGGTAGGTTGACTTCATATAATGTCTAGATGAGAACGTCCCCTTTCGGACACGATTGGGCAACTGTGACAGCTTCAGGGGCCCAAAGCCTGAAAACCTTTAGAACAGTCTACAGGTCATAATTATGAAGGGATTTCATTGTAGCTTGGTAGAATGACTCCAAATAGTGTCCAGATGAGAACGTCCCCTTTTGGTCACGATCGTTCAGCCTTGATAGCTGCCCGAGCCCAAAAAAGGTTTATCATGTATGTAGGTTGTATTTATGGAAGGATTTCATTGTAACTTGTTAGGTTGACTCCATATAATGTCTAGATGATGACATCCCCTTTTGGTCGTGGTTGGTCAACTGTGATGGTTACAGGTGCCTGAAGCCCGAAAATCTTGAGCACAGTCTACAGGTCATATTTATGAAGGGATTTCATCGTAACCTCATAGGATCACTCCAGATGATGTCCAGATGAGAATGTTCCCTTTTGGTTGCGATCCTTCAACCATGATGGCTGCCCAAGCCTAAAGCCCGAAAACCTTTAGCACAGTCTTCAGATCATATTTATGAAGGGATTTTCATTGTAACTTGGTGGGTTGACTTCATGTAATGTCTAGATGAGAACAGCCCCTTTTGGACACCATTAGGCAACTGTGCTGGCTACAGGGGCCCAAAGCCCGTAAATCTTTAGCACAGTCCACAGGTGATATTATGAAGGGATTTCATTGTACCTTGATAGGATGACTCTAAATAATGTCTAGATGAAGACGTCCCCTTTTGGTCTCGATCATTCAGCCTTGATGGCTGCCCGAACCCAAAACCTTTAGCATAGTCTATTGGTCATATTTATGGAAGGACTTCATTGTAACCGGTAAGTTTGACTCCATATAATGCCTAGATGATGACATCCCCTTTTGGTCGTGATTGGTCATCTGTGACGGCTTCAGGGACCCGAAGCCCAAAAACCTTGAGTACAGTCTACAGGTCATATTTATGAAGGAATTTCATTGTAACTTCGTAGGATCACTCCAGATGATGCCCAGATGAGAATGTCCCCTTTGGACACAATTGGGAAACTGACGGCTACAGGGGCCCAAAGCCCGAAAACCTTTAGCACAGTCTACAGGCCATATTTATGAAGGGATTTTAATGTAACTTGATAGGATGACTCGTTTTGGAATAATTTCACTGTAACTTGGTAACTTTTGTTACCATGATGGCTGCCAGAGCCCAAAGCCCAAAAACCTTTAGCACAGTCTACAGGTCATATTTGTTAAGGGATTTCATTGTAACTTGGTAGGATGACTTCATATAATGTCTAGATGAGAACGTCCCCTTTGGACGCAATTGGGAAACTGACGGCTACAGGGGCCCAAAGCCCGAAAACCTTTAGCACAGTCTACAGGCCATATTTATGAAGGGATTTTAATGTAACTTGATAGGATGACTCGTTTTGGAATAATTTCACTGTAACTTGGTAACGTTTGTTGATATACGTTAACTGTGAGGACCACATACATTAACTGTGAGGTCATATTAACCCACCCCTCAGCTCTTTAGTACAGTGTACACCTCATATTATTTTTATCATAAACATAGCATACAGGGAACAGAAATGAACATATTCCCAATTATCACAATTCTTGTCTTATTTCATAATCCTTTCATAAACATTGAACATTATCCTTTTCATCAAACACAACACACAAGTTAAGCTGCAGTGTCATTGACACTTTCATTTGAATACTCTTATTACTTACAAAAATGGTCCTCTGTGAATTCCACTTCCAACAAAGGTGATTATGGTTATCTCTCGTGTGAACATTGGGTGCTGTGCATGTCCGAAAACAGCCCATTTCAACAAAATTACGATGCTTGGCAGCTTATAGATGGTTAATAAACGGAGTATTTTGTCCCTGCAACTTGCAATGTCACATAAAGACCTACGAAAAAAATAGACCTACGAATAGTCAATTTTTCTTGAAACCCTACAAGTTACTGTTAGGGAAATTCACAGAAAATGGGATTTTAAAGCTTTTAAGGGATATCTCTCTTAACGTACCCAAAATGGGTTAAGACTTCGACTTTTGAATACCCTTACTACTTACAAAAATGTTTCTGTATAAATTGTACACTCGATAAAGGGAGGCGCTTTTCTTTGTGGTGTACCCATTGGGTGCTGTTGGTGTCCAAAAACAGCCCATTTTATCACAATTTTGACGTTGAGGAGTCCTGGGAGGGTTAACTAATGCTGAACGGAATTTTTGTCCATGCAACTTGTAATGTCACACCAAGACCTGCGAATAGCCGATTTCTTCTTGAAAACCTACAAGATGTTTTTAGAGAAATCCACAGAAAACGGGTATTTTAAGATTTTAATGGGTATTTCTCTTTAACCAGCCCAAAATGGGTTAAGACGTCGAATTTTGAATACCCTTACCACTTTCAAAAATATTTTCCGATCAATTTTGCGTCCGATAAATGAAGGCCACTTTCTCTGTGGTATACCGTTTGGGTGCTGTTGGTGTCCAAAAACAGCCCATTTTATCACAATTTTTACGTTTAGCAGCTTCGGGAAGGTTAACTAATGCTGACCGGAATATTTTGTCCATGCAACTTGTAATGTCACACCAAGACCTGGGAGTGACAAATATTTCCTGAAAATCTACAAGACTCGTCTAGAGAAATCAACGGAAAACATGAAGTTTTGAGCTTTATGGGGTTATTGCTGTTTAACCAGCCCAAAACGGGTTGAGGCTTGGTTTTCTGAACAACACCCTTACTACTTACAAAAATGATCCTCGGTGAATTCCACTTCCAATAAAAAAGTTATGTGTATCTATCTTGTATCGTTTGGGTGCTGTGGGGGCCCGAAAACAGTCCATTTCATCAACATTTCGATGTTTGGCAGCCTGTGGAGGGTTACCATATGCATCGCCTAATATGTCATGTGTATCAATGGTTGTGTCACAGGCAGTTCTAGCAATGATGAATGTTTAAAAAAAATCTACAAGACGTGTTTCGAGAACGTGCCGATAAACCCCAATTTTGGCAGTTTTTGCCAATTCTGACGAAATAAGGGTTAAATCGAAAAATCCGCTTCAGTACATTTTTAGATTTTGTGCCCCTCTATGAGTGTGCAAAATTTTGTGAAAATTGGTTAGAAAATGGCTTCTGAATCGTACAGACAAAATGTGTGGAAAAAAAAACAAAAAAATACCCCCCAAAAAAACCCCAAAATAATAATCCGTAGAAAAACAATAGTCCTTTCCAGAGGGAAAAGCCTAATTAATCTGTAGAAAAACAATAGTCTTTTCCAGATGGAAAAGCCTAACTAGACTTTATGATTCTGGAGAATCATGGTGTTTCCTGATGAGATTCCATGATTCTTCATGACCCCACAATGTCTGATGAATTGTCTTTAACTGTCTCACTGAAGTTCCTTCATTGATGTTATGAGAAAGGTGAGTATAGTAGTCTCAAATGACTTAGTTTGATAAAAAAAATTGTTTAGGTAAAAACTATCATTAACGGTGGAGAGGGTTAATATCAATATCGTCGTCCAACGAGTCAATGACCGACAAAAGGAGTTATGTTTGTTTGACACATACCCACTGAGTGCTGTGTCTATTTGAAAATGGTCCATTTTATCTCAAATGTATCCAAAATATTGATGTCTGGCACATTGTAGAGGGTTAACAAGTGCTAACAGGAATATTTATTCATACAACTTGTTATGTTGCACCAAGAAATGCGATTGGCCATTTTTTCTTCAAAAACTACAAGATGTTTTCAGAGAAATCCAGGGAGAACATGAATTTTAAGCTTTTCTTAGGTATCATTGTTTGTCCGGGCCCAGAACGGGTTAAGTGTTGTTTTTGAATACTCTTATTACTTCCACAAATAATTCTCAGTGATTTCTACTTCCTCTTATTTTGATCTCTCCTCTCAACTTCGGGTGCTGTGGGTACACAAACACAGCCCATTTTATCAACATTTTGATGTTTGAGAACCTGCATAGGGTGAACAAATGCTTACAGAAATATTTTGTATATGCAACTTGTAATGTCACACAAAGATCTGAGAATGGCCATTTTTTCTTTAAAATCTACGGGATGTTTTTAAAGAAATCTTCAGATAACACAAATTTTTAACCTTTTGAGGGGTATCTCTCTGTAACCAACTCTAAAGGGTTAATGCTTGGTTTTGTGAATACCTTCATTACATACAAAAATGATCGACGGTGAATTCTACTTCCAAAGAAGGAGGTTATGTTTATCTCATAGGTACACATTTGGTGTTATGGTTGCCCAAGAACAGCCCATTTTCTCCAAATGTCTATGCTTGGCAGCCTCTGGAGGGTTAACAAATGCTTACCGAAACATTTTGTTCATGCAACTTGTAATGTCACTCGAAGACCTGCGAATGGTCAATTTTTCTTGAAAAATTCTTTGGGAGAAATCAACAGAAAACTGGAATTTGAAGCTTTTAAGGGGTGTATCTCCTTAACCAGTCAAAAATGGGTTAAGACCTCGATTTTTGAATACATTTACTACTTGCAAAAATGTTTCCCTGTCAGTTTTGTGTCCGGTAAAAGAAGTTACATTTCTCTGTTGCATTCCCATTTGATGTTGTTGGTGTCCAAAAACAGACTATTTTTCAAATTTTTTACATTTAGCAGCCCATGGAGGGTTAACAAATGCTTACCGGAATAATTTTTCCAATCAGCTGGTAATGTGACACCAAGACCTATCAATGGCCATTTTATCTTGAAAACCCTCCAGATGTTTGTAAAGAAATCCAGAGAAAACATAAATTTTTAAGATTTTGTTGGGTATCACTATTAACAACAACAAAAGGGTTAACGCTTAGCTTTTTGAATACCCTTATTACTTACAAAAATGGTCCTCGGTGAATTCCACTTCCAACGAAGGAGATTATGTTTGTTTCTCAGGTACACGTTGGGTGCTGTGCTTGTCCAAAAACAGCCCATTTCAACAAAATTACGATGCTTGGCAGCCTGTAGAGGGTTAATAAATGCTCACTGGAATATTTTGTCCATGCAACTTGTAGTGTCATACAAAGCCCTGCGAATAGTCAATTTTTCTTGAAAACCTATGGGATGTTTTTTGAGAAATCCAGAGAAAATGGGAATTTCAAGTTTTTAAGGGGTATCTCTCTTTAGCCTGTCCAAAATGGGCTAAGACTTCGAGTTTTGAATACCCTTACTACTTACAAAAATGTTTTTGTATAGATTGTGCGCTCGATAAAAGAAGGCACTTTTCTTTGTGGCGTACCCATTGGGTGTTGTTGGCGTCCAAAAACAGACTATTTTATCACAATTTTTACGTTTAGCAGCTCGTGGAGGGTTAACAAATGGTCACCGCAGTATTTTGTCCATGCAGCATCTATTGTCACACCAAGGCCTGGGAGTGACAAATTTTTCTTGAAAATCTACAATACTCGTTTAGAGAAATCCACGGAAAACATGAATTTTTGAGCTTTATGGGGGTATTTCTGTTTAACCAGCCCAAAACGGGTTAACGCTTGGTTTTTTTAACACCCTTATTACTCACAAAAGTGATCCTCGTTGAATTCCACTTCCAATAAAGGAAGTTATGCTTATCTCTCGTGTATCCTTTGGGTGCTGTGCGGGCCTGAAACCGGCCCGTTTCATCAAAATTTCGATGTTTGGCAGCCTGTGGAGGGTTACCATATGCATCGCCTGATATGTCGTGTGTATCAAAGGTCATGCCACAGGCCGGTCTAGCAATGACGAATGATTAAAAAAAATCTACAAGACGTGTTTCGAGAACGTGCCGATAAACCCCAATTTTGGCAGTTTTTGCCAATTCTGACGAAATAAGGGTTAAATCGAAAAATCCGCTTCAGTACATTTTTAGATTTTGTGCCCCTCTATGAGTGTGCAAAATTTTGTGAAAATTGGTTAGAAAATGGCTTCTGAATCGTACAGACAAAATGTGTGGAAAAAAAAACAAAAAAATACCCCCCAAAAAAACCCCAAAATAATAATCCGTAGAAAAACAATAGTCCTTTCCAGAGGGAAAAGCCTAATTAATCTGTAGAAAAACAATAGTCTTTTCCAGATGGAAAAGCCTAACTAGACTTTATGATTCTGGAGAATCATGGTGTTTCCTGATGAGATTCCATGATTCTTCATGACCCCACAATGTCTGATGAATTGTCTTTAACTGTCTCACTGAAGTTCCTTCATTGATGTTATGAGAAAGGTGAGTATAGTAGTCTCAAATGACTTAGTTTGATAAAAAAAATTGTTTAGGTAAAAACTATCATTAACGGTGGAGAGGGTTAATATCAATATCGTCGTCCAACGAGTCAATGACCGACAAAAGGAGTTATGTTTGTTTGACACATACCCACTGAGTGCTGTGTCTATTTGAAAATGGTCCATTTTATCTCAAATGTATCCAAAATATTGATGTCTGGCACATTGTAGAGGGTTAACAAGTGCTAACAGGAATATTTATTCATACAACTTGTTATGTTGCACCAAGAAATGCGATTGGCCATTTTTTCTTCAAAAACTACAAGATGTTTTCAGAGAAATCCAGGGAGAACATGAATTTTAAGCTTTTCATAGGTATCATTGTTTGTCCGGGCCCAGAACGGGTTAAGTGTTGTTTTTGAATACTCTTATTACTTCCACAAATAATTCTCAGTGATTTCTACTTCCTCTTATTTTGATCTCTCCTCTCAACTTCGGGTGCTGTGGGTACACAAACACAGCCCATTTTATCAACATTTTGATGTTTGAGAACCTGCATAGGGTGAACAAATGCTTACAGAAATATTTTGTATATGCAACTTGTAATGTCACTCAAAGATCTGAGAATGGCCATTTTTTCTTTAAAATCTACGGGATGTTTTTAAAGAAATCTTCAGATAACACAAATTTTTAACCTTTTGAGGGGTATCTCTCTGTAACCAACTCTAAAGGGTTAATGCTTGGTTTTGTGAATACCTTCATTACATACAAAAATGATCGACGGTGAATTCTACTTCCAAAGAAGGAGGTTATGTTTATCTCATAGGTACACATTTGGTGTTATGGTTGCCCAAGAACAGCCCATTTTCTCCAAATGTCTATGCTTGGCAGCCTCTGGAGGGTTAACAAATGCTTACCGAAACATTTTGTTCATGCAACTTGTAATGTCACTCGAAGACCTGCGAATGGTCAATTTTTCTTGAAAAATTCTTTGGGAGAAATCAACAGAAAACTGGAATTTGAAGCTTTTAAGGGGTGTATCTCCTTAACCAGTCAAAAATGGGTTAAGACCTCGATTTTTGAATACATTTACTACTTGCAAAAATG
Organism: Pictodentalium vernedei; assembly: GCA_031216915.1. Taxonomy (NCBI): domain Eukaryota; kingdom Metazoa; phylum Mollusca; class Scaphopoda; order Dentaliida; family Dentaliidae; genus Pictodentalium; species Pictodentalium vernedei. The sequence continues at coordinate 557,158,510 of CM062297.1, forward strand.
TTTCCCTGTCAGTTTTGTGTCCGGTAAAAGAAGTTACATTTCTCTGTTGCATTCCCATTTGATGTTGTTGGTGTCCAAAAACAGACTATTTTTCAAATTTTTTACATTTAGCAGCCCATGGAGGGTTAACAAATGCTTACCGGAATAATTTTTCCAATCAGCTGGTAATGTGACACCAAGACCTATCAATGGCCATTTTATCTTGAAAACCCTCCAGATGTTTGTAAAGAAATCCAGAGAAAACATAAATTTTTAAGATTTTGTTGGGTATCACTATTAACAACAACAAAAGGGTTAACGCTTAGCTTTTTGAATACCCTTATTACTTACAAAAATGGTCCTCGGTGAATTCCACTTCCAACAAAGGAGATTATGTTTGTTTCTCAGGTACACGTTGGGTGCTGTGCTTGTCCAAAAACAGCCCATTTCAACAAAATTACGATGCTTGGCAGCCTGTAGAGGGTTAATAAATGCTCACTGGAATATTTTGTCCATGCAACTTGTAGTGTCATACAAAGCCCTGCGAATAGTCAATTTTTCTTGAAAACCTATGGGATGTTTTTTGAGAAATCCAGAGAAAATGGGAATTTCAAGTTTTTAAGGGGTATCTCTCTTTAGCCTGTCCAAAATGGGCTAAGACTTCGAGTTTTGAATACCCTTACTACTTACAAAAATGTTTTTGTATAGATTGTGCGCTCGATAAAAGAAGGCACTTTTCTTTGTGGCGTACCCATTGGGTGTTGTTGGCGTCCAAAAACAGACTATTTTATCACAATTTTTACGTTTAGCAGCTCGTGGAGGGTTAACAAATGGTCACCGCAGTATTTTGTCCATGCAGCATCTATTGTCACACCAAGGCCTGGGAGTGACAAATTTTTCTTGAAAATCTACAATACTCGTTTAGAGAAATCCACGGAAAACATGAATTTTTGAGCTTTATGGGGGTATTTCTGTTTAACCAGCCCAAAACGGGTTAACGCTTGGTTTTTTTAACACCCTTATTACTCACAAAAGTGATCCTCGTTGAATTCCACTTCCAATAAAGGAAGTTATGCTTATCTCTCGTGTATCCTTTGGGTGCTGTGCGGGCCTGAAACCGGCCCGTTTCATCAAAATTTCGATGTTTGGCAGCCTGTGGAGGGTTACCATATGCATCGCCTGATATGTCGTGTGTATCAAAGGTCATGCCACAGGCCGGTCTAGCAATGACGAATGATTAAAAAAAATCTACAAGACGTGTTTCGAGAAAGTGCCGATAAACCCCAATTTTGGCGTTTTTTTCCATTTCTGACGAAATAATGGTTAAATCGAAAATTCTGCTTCGGTACATTTTTAGATTTTGTGCCCCTCTATGCGTGTGCAAAATTTTGTGAAAATCGGTTTGAAAATGGCTTCTGAATCGTACGGACAAAATGTGTGGGAACCCCCCCCCCCCCCTCCCCCCCACAAAAAAAAATAGACTTTATGATTCTGGAGAATCATGGCTTTGCAGTTGATTTGAAAAGGCTGTATGATAAAGCATACCCCAATAGAGATATGGCAACAAAGAAGGAATATTTACTCAGGAAATTTTTGGAAGGCTTACTCGATCAAGAAGTAAGATTTCAAGTGAAGTTCTTTAAAGAACCCACCAGCATTGATGATGCTGTTGTTCAAGTTATTAACTTCATAGAAACCAAAAACAGGAACAAGGGAGACTACTGCAATGACAGAAAATATAAAAGACAAACGCGAAAAATTAATTCAGACACAGACAGCTCAACAGAAGACACTTTATGATGAAATTAGTGACACAAAGAAGGGAAAAGGATATAAAGGTGTTCTCAGAAACACTGAAGTCACTGGTAGAAATGGTAAATCAGTTAAAATATCAAATAAAGTACCTGCATCTAAAAATCAATCAAATGAGAACGGTGACAAGAAATTCGAAAAGGTGCTGGCAGTTGTTTCTAATTTAGAAGAAAAAGTTGATAATATCACAAAAGCATCCAGTGATGTCGCCAAATTAAGTCAACCAAAAATTTTTACTGCAGAGCCACCTATTTGTTATTTCTGCAAAATGTGTGGAAAAAAACCCCCAAAAACTAGACTTTATGATTCTGGAGAATCATGGCTTTTCCCGATGAGATTCCATGATTTTTCATGACCCCACAGTGTCTGATGAATTGTTTTTAACTGTCTCACTGAAGTTCCTTCATTGATGTTATGAGAAAGGTGAGTATAGTCGTCTCAAATGACTCAGTTTGATAAAAAAAATTGTTTAGGTAAAAACCATCATTAACCTTGGAGTGGGTTAATGTCAATATCGTCGTCCAACAAATTAATGACCGACAAAAGGAGTTATGTTTGTTTGACACATACCCACGTAGGGCTGTGGCTATTGAAAATGGTCCATTTTATCTCAAATGTATCCAAAATATTGACGTCTGGCAACTTGTGAGGGTTAACAAGTGCTAACAGGAATATTCATTCATGCAACTTGTAATGTCACACCAAGAACTGCGAATGGCCATCTTTTCTTTAAAATCTACAGGATGTTTTCAGAGAAATCCAGGGAGAACATGAATTTTAAGCTTTTGATGGGTATCATTGTTTATCCAGCCCAAAACGGGTTAAGTTTGGTTTTTTTAATACTCTTATTACTTCCAAAAATAATTCTCAGTGAATTCTACTTCCACTTATTTTGATCTCTCCTCTCAACTTCGGGTGCTGTGGGTACGCAAACAGAGCCCATTTTATCAACATTTTGATGTTTGAGAATCTGTACAGGGTTAACAAATGCTTACAGGAATATTTTGTTCATGCTCCTTCACTAGTCAAAAATGGGTTAACTGTCTCACTGAAGTTCCTTCATTGAAGTTATGAGAAAGGTGAGTATGGTAGTCTCAAATGACTCAGTTTGATAAAAAAATTGTTTAGGTAAAAACCATCATTAACGGTGTAGGAGGTTAATATGAATATCGTCGTCCAACGAGTCAATGACCGACAAAAGGAGTTATGTTTGTTTGACACAAACCCACTGAGTGCTGTGTCTATTTGAAAATGGTCCATTTTATCTCAAATGTATCCAAAATGTTGATGTCTGGCAGCTTGTAGAGGGTTAACAAGTGCTAACAGGAATATTTATTCATGCAACTTGTAATATCACACCAAGAACTGCGAATGGCCATTTTTTCTTTAAAATCTACAAGATGTTTTCAGAGAAATCCAGGGAGAACACTAGACTTTATGATTCTGGAGAATCATGGCTTTTCCCGATGAGATTCCATGATTTGTCATGACCCCACAGTGTACGATGAATTGCTTTTGACTGTCTCACTGAAGTTCCTTCATTGATGTCATGAAAAAGGTGAGTACAGAAGATTCAAATGACTTAGTTTGATAAAATAATTGTTTAGGTAAAAACCATCATTAACGGTGGAGAGGGTTAATATCAATATTGTCGTCCAACAAGTTAATGACCGACAAAAGGAGTTATGTTTGTTTGACACATACCCACTGAGTGCTGTATCTATTTGAAAATGGTCTGTTTTATCTCAAATGTATCCAAAATATTGATGTCTGGCAGCTTGTTAAGGGTTAACAAGTGCTAACAGGAATATTTATTCATGCAACTTGTAATTTCACACCAAAAACTGTGAATGGCAATTTTTACTTAAAAATCTACGAGATGTTTTCAGAGAAATCCAGGGAGAACATGAATTTTAAGCTGTTGATGGGTATAATTGTTTATCCAGCCCAAAACGGGTTAAGGGTTGTTTTTTTTAATACGCTTATTACTTATAAAAATAATTCGCAGTGAATTCTACTTCCACTTATGTTGATTTCTCCTCTTAACTTTGGGTGCTGCGGGTATGCAAACACAGCCCACTTTTTCAACATTTTGATGTTTGAGAACCTGCATAGGGTTAACAAATGCTTACTGGAATATTTTGTACATACAACTTGTAATTCACACTAAGATCTGAGAATGGCCAATTTTTCTTGAAAATCTATGTGATGTTTTTAGAGAAATCCTCGGATAACATGCATTTTTAACCTTTTGAGGGGTATCACCCTGTAACCAGCCCTAAACGGGTTAATGCTTGGTTTAATGAATACCTTCATTACTTGCAAAAATGATCCTTGGTGAATCCCACTTCCAATGAAGGTGGTTATGTTCATCTCGCAGGTACACATTGGGTGTAATGGGTGGCCAAGTACAGCCCATTTTCTCAAAATTTGCTGCCTCTGGAGGGTTAGCAAACGCTTACGGGAATTTTTTGTTCATGCAACTTGTAATGTCACTCCAAGACCTGCAAATGGTCACTTTCTCTTGAATACTTACTAGATTTTTTTTGAGAAATCCACAGAAAATGGGAATTTTAAGCTTTTAAGGGGTACATCTCCTTAACCGGGCGAAAATGGGTTAAGACCTCAATTTTTGAACACCCTTACTACTTACTAAAAATTTTCCCTATCAGTTTTGCGTCCGGTAAAAGAAGTTATGTTTCTCTGCAGCATTCCCATTTGATGGTGTTGGTGTCCAAAAACAGACTATTTTTTTCGAAATTTTGACATTTAGCAGTCTATGGAGGGTTAACAAATGCTTATCAGAATATTTTATCCATGCAACTGGTAATGTGACTCTAAGACCTATCAAAGGCCATTTTCTCTTGAAACCCTACGAGACGTTTGTAAAGAAATTCAGGGAAAACATGATTTTTTAAGCTTTTGATGGGTATTGCTATTAACCATCCCAAAAGGGGTTAATGCTTGGTTTTCTGAATACCCTTATTACTAACAAATTTGGTCCTCGGTGAATTCCACTTCCAACAAAGGAGATCATGTGTATTTCTCAGGTACACGTTGGGTGCTGTGTGTGTCTGAAAACAGCCCATTTCAACAAAATTACGATGCTAGGCAGTCTGTAGAGGGTTAATAAACGCTCACCGGAATATTTTGTCCATGCTACTTATAATGTCACACCTGCGAGTAGTCAATTTTTCTTGAGAACCTACAGGATGTATTTAGAGAAATCCACAGAAAATGGGAATTTTAAGATTTTAAGGGGTCTCTCTCTCTTTAGCCTGCCCAAAATGGGTTAAGACTTCGACTTTTGAATATCCTTACTACTTACAAAAATGGTTCCATATAGATTGTTCGCTCGATTAAAGAAGGCACTTTTCTTTGTGGCGTACCCATTGGGTGCTGTTGGCGTCCAAAAACAGCCCATTTTATCACAATTTTGACATTTAGCAGCCCGTGGAGGGTTAACAAATGCTCACCGCAGTATTTTGTCCACGCAACTTCTATTGTCACACCAAGGCCTGGGAGTGACAATTTTTTCTTGAAAATCTACAAGACTCGTTTAGAGAAATCCACGGAAAACACGATTTTTTTAGCTTTATGGGGGTATTGCTGTTTCACCAGCTGAAAATGGGTTGATGCTTGGTTTTCTGAACACCCTTATTACTGACAAAATGATCCTCGGTGAATTCCACTCCCACCAATAAAGGAAGTTATGTTTATCTCTCGTGTATTGTTTGGGTGCAGTGGGGGCCTGAAACCGGCCTATTTCATCAAAATTTCGATGTTTAGCAGCCTGTGGAGGGTTACCATATGCATCGCCTGATATGTCGTGTGTATCAAAGGATGTGTCACAGACGGGTCTAGCAATGACGAATGTATAAAAAAAATCTACAAGACGTGTTTCGAGAAAGTGCCGATAAACCCCAATTTTGGCAGTTTTTTGCCAATTCTGGCGAAATAAGGGTTAAATCCAAAATTCCGCTTCGTTACATTTTTAGATTTTGTGCCCCTCTATCCGTGTGCAAAATTTCGTGAAAAAAATGGCTTCTGAATCGTACGGACAAAATGTGTGAAAAAAAAAAAAAAAATTATAATCCGTAGAAAAACAATAGTCTTTTCCAGAGGGAAAAGCCTAACTAGACTTTATGATTCTGGAGAATCATGGCTTTTCCCGATGAGATTCCATATTTCTTCATGACTCCACAGTGACTGATGAATTGTTTTTGACTGTCTCACTGAAGTTCCTTCATTGATGTTGTGAGAAAGGTGAGTATAGTAGTCTCAAATGACTCAGTTTGATAAAAAAAATTGTTTTGGTAAAAACCATCATTAACGGTGGAGGAGGTTAATATCAATATCGTCGTCCAACGAGTCAATGACCGACAAAAGGAGTTATGTTTGTTTGACACATACCCACTGAGTGCTGTGTCTATTTGAAAATGGTCCATTTTATCTCAAATGTATCCAAAATATTGATGTTTGGCAATTTGTAGAGGGTTAACAAGTGCTAACAGAAATATTTATTCATGCAACTTGTAATGTCACACCAAGAACTGCGAATGGCCATTTTTTCTTTAAAATCTACAAGATGTTTTCAGAAAAATCCAGGGAGAACATGAATTTTAAGCTTTTCATAGGTATCATTGTTCATCCAGCTCAAAACGGGTTAAGTGTTGTTTTTTGAATACTCTTATTACTTCCAAAAATAATTCTCAGTGACTTCTACTTCCCCTTATCTTGATATCTCCCTTCAACTTCGGGTGCTGTGGGTTCGCAAGCACAGCCCATTTTATCAACATTTTGATGTTTGTGAACCTGCATAGGGTTAACAAATGCATACAGAATTATTTTGTATATGCAACTTGTAATGTCACACAAAGATCTGAGAATGGCCATTTTTCTTGAAAATCTACAAGATGTTTTTAGAGAAATCCTCGAATAACATGATTTTTTAACCTTTTGAGGGGTATCGCTCTGTAACCAGCCCTAAACGGGTTAATGCTTTGTTTTGTGAATACCTTTGATACTTTCAAAAATGATCGTCGGTGAATTCCACTTCCAATGAAGGAGGTTCTGTTTATCTCGCAGGTACACATTTGGTGTTATGGTTGCTCAAGAAGAGCCCATTTTCTCCAGATGTCTATGCTTGGCAGCCTCTGGAGGGTTAACAAATGCTTACCGAAATATTTTGTCCATGCAACTTGTAATGTCACTACAATACCTGCGAATGGTCAATTTTGCTTGAATTTTTTTTTTTTTTTTTTTGAGAAATCAACAGAAAACTGGAATTTTATACTTTTAAGGGGTATATCTCCTTAACTAGTCAAAAATGGGTTAAGACCTCGATTTTTGAATACACTTACTACTTACAAAAATGTTTCTCTGTCAGTTCTGCGTCCGGTAAAATAAGTTATGTTTCTCTGTTGCATTTCCATTTGATGTTGTTGGTGTTCAAAAACAGACTATTTTTTCAAAATTTTGACATTTAGCAGCCCATGGAGGGTTAACAAATGCCTACCGGAATAATTTATCCAATCAGCTGGTAATGTGACACTAAGGCCTATCGATGAACCCTACTGGATGTTTGTAAAGAAATCCAGGGAAAACATAAATGTTTATGCTTTTGATGGGTATCACTATTAACAACCACGAAAGGGGTTAACGCTTGGTTTTTTGAATACCCTTATTACTTACAAAAGTGGTCCACGGTGAATTCCACTTCCAACAAAGCAGATTATGTTTATTTCTCAGATACAGGTTGGGTGTTGAGTGTGTCCGAAAAGAGCCCATTTCAACAAAATTATGATGCTTGGCACCCTCTAGAGGGTTCATAAACGCTCACCGGAATATTTTGTCCATGCAACTTGTATTGTCTCACAAGGACCTGCGAGTAGTCAATTTTTCTTGAAAACCTACATGATGTTTTTATAGAAATCCACAGAAAATGGGAATGTTAAAATTTTAAGGGGTCTCTCTCTTTAGCCTGTCCAAAATGGGTTAAGACTTCGACTTTTGAATACCCTTACAACTTACAAAAATGTTTGCGTATAGATTGTTCGCTCGATAAAAGAAGACATTTTTCTTTGTGGCGTACCCATTGGGTGCTGTTGTAGTCCAAAAACAGCCCATTTTTCACAATTTTGACTTTTAGTAGCCCGTGGAGGGTTAACAAATGCTCATCGCAGTATTTTGTCCATGCAACTTCTATTGTCACACCAAGTCCTGGGAGTGACAAATTTTTCTTGAAAATCTACAAGACTCTTTTAGAGAAATCTACTGGAAACATGAATTTTTGAGTTTTATGGGGGTATTGCTGTTTAACCAGCCCAAAACTGGTTAACGCTTGGTTTTTTTTGAACACCCTTATTACCTACAAAAATGATTCTCGGTGAATTACACTTCCAATAAAGGAAGTTATGTTTATCTCTCGTGTATCGTTTGGGTGCTGTGTGTGCCTGAAACTGGCCCATTTCATCAAAATTTCGATGTTTGGCAGCCTGTGGAGGGTTACCGTATGCATCGCCTGATATGTCGTGTGTATCAAAGGTCGTGTCACAGACAGGTCTAATAATGATGAATGTTTAAAAAAAATCTACAAGACGTGTTTCAAGAAAGTGCCTATAAACCCCAGTTTTGGCAGTTTTTTTGCCAATTCTGACGAAATAAGGGTTAAATCGAAAATTCCGCTTGGGTACATTTTTAGATTTTGTGCCCGTCTATGAGTGTGCAAAATTTTGTGAAAATCGGTCCGAAAATGGCTTCTGAATCGTACGGACAAAATGTGTGGAAAAAAAAAATTAACCCCCCACCCCCCCCCCCCCCCCCCCCCCCCAAAAAAAAAAAAATAATCCGTAGAAAAACAATAGTCTTTTCCAGAGGGAAAAGCCTAATAATAATCCGTAGAAAACAATAGTCTTTTCCAGAGGGAAAAGCCTAGTAATCCGTAGAAAAACAATAGTCTTTTCCAGAGGGAAAAGCCTAATGACAAACGTAAATATCAAAGCTTATAGCGATTGTAATATAACATTGTTAATGTCACCTCTTGATGTCAGATTGACAAAACTTGTTTTCGTTGTTTTAAGAATTGCTGGATCATATTACAGATGATACCGAATAGCTGTGGCACGTTGTTTCTCATCAGGAATATGAATCTCTCGGATGTGTCCATCTCAACAAACTCTTGGTATTCACGTTCAAATCTTTAAAATGCACTTTCTCATAGCGAAGTGCCATTCTGTTTCCACTGCACCTGAGCCGCACACTGCGCATAAGCGTTCACTTACGTGGATAGGTGCTTGCATATGCCTCCCCTTTTCTATCATAAGTTTGTGGTTACCTACACGCACACGAGTAAATTTGTTTCTCGTCTCGGGGATGTTGTATAGATCAAATAAGGCTCCAGGTGATGTTTGTTCTTGAACTCTCGATAAGTTCTCAGTTTATTTTTTCCAATTTTCCCGTTGTCATCAAATATAGCATTACAAATTTTTTTTAAATGGGTCACTTCCAGATTTTCTCTTATTGTTATGCATTTCACTGGTTGAAACAGAATTTTCTGTTCAGATTTATTTTCAGGATTATAATTGGCTGCTGATATTTAACCAACATTGAGTCCGGCATAGTGTAATTCTCGGATTCAGTTCTAGCCTCTGATAGTAAGAGAGGGGTTTGGAGATCATATAATTTTGATACAAACTTAGCCAACTGGATTTTGGCATCTATGTACAGTGGGTACTGTGCAAGTTCAGCTCTCACAGCATGGTTCGATGATTTATTGTTCACACCCAGGATTAATTTACAGAACTGAATATGAACGGTTTAACATGGCGATTTAACAATATTAGCATCGTTGATTTCCGTGGCCCATAATTCACTGCCGTATAAGAGGATGGGTTTTATCAGGATGTTGAATAGTTTCAGATAAACCGAAGCAGCCGGAAGGCACTTTCTTTTAAAGTTGTTGTTCAGGCTGAAGAGGACTTGTAAACCTTTCAGTTTGAGATCTTGTTGCGCATTCTGTAGTTTACCGTTGGATGTAAACGAAAGTCCCAGATATGTGTACTGCTGGACGTGCATAAGCTCATTGTTCCCAATATGAAAACCATGGGGCTTCTTGTTCATTCGGGATTGAAAAATCATAACTTTAGTTTTGTCAGCATTTACACCAAGTGCGTTTTTAGTGTAGTAGTTAGGCATTCAAGTTATTCAATGCTCCCTGTAGTCCCCGAGACGAGTTTGAGATGATTGCTAATAAATCGTCGGCAAATAACAAGTGACTTAGATTCGTGATATGTAGGCGGACGGGGTCACATTTTTCATCAAAGATTAAGCCACTGTCGTCGATAAAGATTTTGAAGAGCGCTAGCGAGATCACACAACCTTGTCTGACACCAGCCGTTGACATTAAGGGCGAGCTTACTCCTTGCGAAGTTTTTATTTGATAGTAACTTGAGCTATTGAGGCATTTTAAAGTTTAGAATAAAGGCGCTGTCAATAGTACTATGGTTTTTCTAAACCCGAATTGATTATCAAGGAATTATCTTCAAGATAGGTATTAATCAACTCGTTGATAACTCTGCTGAAAAGCTTACCCAGAGCACCGCTTACGCAACAGCTCTGTAATTATTGGGATCGTTTCGAACACCCTTCTTATATAATGTGGCGAGAACAGATTTACTCCATGAAGGGGGATAATGATGTGATTCAAATACCTGATTAAATAATTTACTTACACGATCAATCATATCCGGGACTATTATTTTGGACAGTTCGTTTGAAATGCTATCACACCAGGTCGATTTATTGTTTTTTAGACTTCTCAGAGAGTTGTATATCCACTTCTGTGTTTATAACGTCGAATGCATTTTCGTGGGTTTGTGGTCGACACAAAAGCGTTTTAAAGAAACCAACAGATCAGTCGGGATCTAGATGATTGATCTCAACATTATTTGTTCGAATGGACTTAATTGTCTGCCAATAGGTTTTTGGATCTGAAGATGATAATTTTTCGAGGTTTTCCCATATGTTTTTGAAGTGCATTTTGGATTTTTTCTCCGTTGCTCTTTTATACATTTTCTTAGAATGAAAACACTTCTGCAACAGAGATCTATCCTGAGGGTTTTGCTGAAGAGTCTTAAGTGAATTTTGCATGGCGTATTTTAAATGTTTGCATTCATCATCAAACCATTTCCTTTTAGGTTTTTTTTCTTTTTAGGGGTACGAGCAAAATTCTCATAGTTGCCAGATTGTTTATGTCTGTTAGTATAACAGTCAAATCAGTTATTGCTTCTTCTGTACCTGATTCGTCATTAGTGTTATGTTTCATTATAAACTGCCAGTTTTTAAACTGTATGTCTTGCCGCAAAATGCCTCTAAAGCTCTCGTTGGGCTATCTTTGGTCCATTTTAGTGTTTACTTAGATTGGGTGTAACTGTATTTTGCACCGTTTTTGGTCTGAAGATTATGGCATAGATTTTTTAAATGAAGCGCCAGGTGGCAGTGGTCAGAGCGCTCAGTTGGCTCTTTAACACAAAAATAATCTACATCGGACAAATATTTATTTCACATTATTATATAATCTACGACACTCGATCCATTATATTGGTAGCTGGTAAAGTTACCCATTGCATCTCCCTTACTCCGCCCATTGACTGTTCTCAGTTTTGCTGCTTGTTATAGGGCCAGAAGTCCAGAAGCTCTCATCGATAACTATTAGTCATTTTGTCTAAGCTAAAACGGTTAGAGAAAGAGTCAACGGTGTAGGAATCGGGAAGTGGGACGTGCAGTGCGGTATCATCTGTAATACAATCAGGCATTTCTCCTGTCCGGGCGATGAAATCACCCCCTAGTAGAATTAGATCGTCACACCCATACTCCCCTAGTTTTTGTTCAATATTTGTGAATATAGAATTTTCGAGTTTGATCGTATTCCAATACGAATAATTGTTAGGGGGTGTATACATAGAAACAAAAACAACCGGGATCTGCATATTGAACATTTTGAAATCGAATTGTACCCATAGCGATAATTCATCGACGCAGAATGATTGCTGAAAGAACGGTTTATATTTGTCAAGATATTTGAATGCAACGCCTCCCTTTTTACCCACATGTGTTGGCCATATGTTCGCCTACAGACGTGAGAAAAACCTAGGTGATATTCGGAAAATTCACTCTAAGACTGTTAAATGTATCCCAATATTTTAACAGTCTTTGCCGTTCCAAATTGTAACGTTACCGCTGTGATAAACTTGTTTTTGATCGTTCCACTATCGATAATGTAAAGTTTCTTGTTGGATGTATAGCGCCGAAGAAGTCGTTGGCCGAAAGCTTTGTACCATATGAGCGTCTTTATTGCTATTATTAACAGTGTGTGTGTGTGGGGGGGGGGGGGGGGGGGGGGGTGGACGCAAAAAATGCCAGGATACAAGGTCCGGGTGGGTGGGTGGGTCCGAGCCTCAAAGTGCAGTTTTTGCCGGTGTCATGCAATGTTTTGCCAAATATCATTTTACAGACAAGTAATTACAACCAAAGTGAATTCAAGTGCTTAGATTCATAACTTAGAACAGAACAGAGCACTGATAATGTGTTGGGGGCTCCTTGTTAGAATTTTTTCCCAATGTTTTACACTTCATTAGGGGATGGGTCCTGTTCTGGCTGTGGCAAAAATTTGCAAAACAAAAAAGTGATTCCCAGCTATTTGGTCATGATTTTCACTCCTTTATATTTCTACTAATGAGGTCTGCCTCTTATTAGTGCTTTGTAGCTCCTATTATTTGATTCTGCTGTAAGCCTCAGGGTGCCTCATGCCATTGGTCTAGTGTGCTTCCATGTATGGAATAAATGGAAAGATTGATAGAATAAAAATCTTGATTGTGGAAAACGGGTATATTTCAAGGTAAATATGATTCTAGTGACACTAACATAAAAAATAAATAAGAGGCAATTCATCTCAGACAAGCCACCCTGACATGGGTCAAAGAACTTCAGTATTAGGTCACTCTCAGACCAGCTGTACAAACTAAACATTTAACCGAAAAGTAATGAAATGAAAAACAACTATTTCTTGTGAACACTTGAAGATATCCAGGTGGGAACAATATATTTTGGGCAGGGCTTCTTGGTGGTGGGATTCGACTGGTGTCTGAACAGCATAGACATGTTGTATATCGGGGTAAGGGTTGTGTTGCTTGGAACATGAATGGGTGTATATCTGCAATTCAGTTGGTGGGGGCGGATTCCAGTGGTTACCTGGGGGTCTGATGCTGCATTTCCGTTGTGGCTTTATATGCAGAGAGATGGGTTTGGGGCCATCAGTGGCTAGGGATGCCTTGGATGCCCAAGAGCAGGGCTGGGATATCGGACAAGTTGGTTTACGGCACCTTTCATGTTTGGGAAAAGTATTTATTTATTTTATTGTTTTTTTTTTGATTTAGGTAATTTGAATACTTCGTTAAACAGATTTTATAAAGTGAGGGTGGGTCCCCAATTGGCTTTGAGGAAAAACTGTGCGGAAGGGGTGGGTGTCCAAGACATGACTGGCAAAAATTCGCATTCCGGGGTTGGTGGGTCCCAAAAATTGAAAATGTAAAAATTTCCACCTTGTATTCGTAATTTTTGGCCTGACCCCCCCCCCCCCCCCCCCCCACACACACACACACACACAAACACACCCAACCCCGTTATTAAGCCTATATTGTCGCTTGTGGAAATATTCAGTCTATTAAATATTCATTCTATCGCCAATCGTCATTCGTCAATCGCTATTTGCCATTCGCCATTCGTCAATCGCTATTTGCCAATCGCCATTCGTCAATCGCTATTTGCCAATCGCCATTCGTCAATCGCTATTTGCCAATCGCCATTCGTCAATCGCTATTTGCCAATCGCCATTCGTCAATCGCTATTTGCCAATCGCCACTCGTCAATCGCTATTCGCCATTTGCTGTTCGCCAATCGCCAATCGTCCGATTTGCGAATGACAACAGGCGGGCGTCTCAGGAACTTCATATAGCTAGCAACAGCGAATAGTCTCCTGCGCATCCCACTAGGTTTTCACCAAGAGGTCTGCTGTCAGCTTCAGCCATTTTAAAATTGCGGCGTCAATAGAGTAGAGGTTACAATGCAGTGTTTTTTTTTCCCATTGACGACAGTGCTGATCTTTTCTCCTCTCTCCATCTCATCAAGCTGATTTGGGCAAAAACAACCATCTATCCATTTCTATTATATCATCTCATGAAAAAATAGGTCGCCATGTAAATTTTGCCACCTCGGCAGACAAACATCTAACGTCATCCACCTCAACGTCGATTTGTTTAAAACAAGACTTTGCCCTGCTATTTAATGGCACACACTAAACCGTGAGTAACTCGAGGCCCAGGGGCCTCCACATGTCTAAATCCGACCGTGATAAAATAAAATAAACAAATTACAACCAGGATAAGAAGACTCTGCTAGGGTATGCACGCATATAATTTTGTGAAAGATGAATTAAGTTCATGGAAAATGTTAATGGCGTGTTAAATGGTTACAAATTGTCTTAGGGTACAGGCCCGCTAAAGTCACCAGTAGGATGTTTTTGCTGGCTTCATGTAGACATATAACATGGTATACCATCGTGTTGTCTAAAATACCCTATGGCTTACTAGGCTATTAGCCAGGTTTATCACAGGATATTAGGATAATACGCGGTGTACAAATATAGTTCTCTTTTATAAGGGGTGTCTGGTGCAAGCTCTGCCATTCACCCAAATTGAGATGACTGGCCAAGCTCCAAGTCCCAGCAGTGATGTTTCTCTAAGCAATGCTCGATGTGTCGTGCATTGCGAAGGGAGACAACACCACTTGGATTTTGGTGACTGGCACCATCTATTATATAAAGAGGCAGCCTGTGATTCCGTCCAGCTAGAAATTCCCGCTTTTATTATCCCCTTTGTGTGCACTGGTGTGCACTGGGCTACTGTTTCGTCCTTGCACGGGAGGGCCCGACCGATGTGAAGTTTCTTTTCCGGTTGGACCCGCTAGTTAGTTATAAGGCTAACCCCAGGAAACTTACTCCGCGCAGTCAGGGTATGAAGCACGAGGTTTTTGTTTTCCCTAGCTGGATCGGATGTAAGCCGGCTGAAAAAGTGAAGGTGGTGGAATAAAACATGCCTGCTTGAAGTCTTTCAGAATGCGGAAACGTATACTAGCGGAAAAAAGAAACGCAGGTTTTTTTTTCTGTGGAAAATATTTCAAATGTGTTATGTATGATTATTTCATTGTTTGTATTTTGATGTTATTTCGTCATCAATGATTACATTTTGATGAGTTCTGTTGTCTTAACACAGACGGCGTTTGCATGGATAACGTCCAAACGTGGGGACCCAACGCCATTTCATGATCAAAATCAATAGCGGGTGTTCCCTCCTTACCACTGACCCCAGCAAGTTGTTTACGGTCCTTTGTGGGATGTTATTCCTCTCCTGAAGAAGGGCCTGTGTGAGCTTCATTCGCTGCTCTAACTCTCCTTACCACTGTCCCCATCAAGTTGTTTATGGTCCTTTGTGGGATGTTATTCCATTCCTGAAGAGCCTGCATGAGCTGAGCGACGTTGTTTGGGTCGTTAACGCGCTTCCCGACCCTCCTGTCCAGCTCGTACAACAAATGCGGGCTCGGGGACAAATCTGGACTGCAGGGTGGCCAATCGAGAACTGGGACATTGTTTTGGTTGAGGAAGTCACGACAAACCCTAGCAACATGCGGCCTCGCATTATCCTGCTGCAACGTAAGGTAACGCGCATGAATGGCGTGAGGCATAAGGACCTGATCCCGATATCTTACGGCTGTAAGATTGCCCTGGATGACCACGAGCGAGAGGTGTTTTCACGACATGAGAAGCCCCCCCCCCCCCCAAACCATAACAGACCCTTCCCCGAAACTGGCATTTTCCTTTACGCACGCGTCAGAATATCGCTCACCTCGACGGCGATAGCAACGTTGTCGTCCATCTGACCTGTAAAGCCAGAACCGAGACTCGTCAGTGAATAACACACGTCTCCAGTGGACGATGTGAAACCGATTTGGTGGTGCATGTGCCGAAAGCCATTGCAATCGACTTTGACGTCGCCTCTGTGTAAGTTGCGGACAAACGTAGGGACGTCGTGGCCTTAAATTGAGCTCCCGCAACCGATTCCTAACTGTTCTTGCCCACACTCAGCGACCATGACTGCCCACAACCTGACCCGCCATCTCCGTCGCCGTCGAAAAACGGTTACGGAGGTATGAGAGACGAATGGCTCTACAATCTAAAAACTCTAGGTACTCTGTGATACCAAATTTGGTACTCAACTTGCCGTGTGGGGTACCAAAATTATGGTACTCCAGGAAACCAAAGCATTGTTGATACTCCAAGAAACCAAACTGTAATTGCACTTTGAGAAAGCAAAACTGTCTGGTACTTCGTTTTGGTTCTCTAGAAAACCAAAAGGTACTTTATTTTGGTCCTCCAAAGAACTCAACTTAAGTAACTATACTATTGTGCTCCAAGAAACCAAAAGTCTAGTACTTAGTTAGCCCCCCCCCCCTCCCCTCCCTTTCATGTACACAACATATATATGGGAGGGGTAGGCTCAAATATTGCTCCATTGAGGAATCGAAAGAACCGGACCGAAGTATGAAAAGCTGCAGAAATACCAGCCTCCCTCACGGGCCAAGATACATTTATTTTATAAATAACACCACAAATCATGTCGCTATGAAAAAAAAATGAAAGAAGAAAAATTGAGTTATGTAGTTATGCAGTTCCTTTTAATAACCTTCAACAGATTTGATATTAAAGACACACACTGCAACTCACATAAATCAAAAACAGTTTGCACCAAGTCACCGAACTCACTCCCTATATAGACTTATTATCTTCCTTTTGGTACCTAAATTGTATGTGGTATCAATTTGATATGGACAGGCACTATTTTTAAACCTCTACTGTCGAGAGACCAATTTAGGGAGTGACAGGAAGACAGCCTCTCAGGCTATGTCGCTTCCTTGCAGTGTAATGAGTGTTTGTATTGTTTAAATGCTTTATATTTATTACGTTTGTATTTACATGCTGCAAAAATAAACTATACTATACTATATGAGCTATTCAGCGGCGTGAATCCCGTTCCTAGTTCCTAGTTCAATGTGAATCCCGTTCCTAGTTCCTAGCTCAGTGTGAACCCCGTTCCTAGTTCCTAGTTCAATGTGAATCCCGTTCCTAGTTCCTAGTTCAGTGTGAATCTCGTTCCTAGTTCCCAGTTCCTGGTTCCTAGTTCAGTGTGAATCCCATTCCTAGTTCCCAGTTCCTAGTTCAGTGTGAATCCCGTTCCTAGTTCCTAGTTCCTGGTTCCTAGTTCAATTTGAATCTCGTTGCTAGTTCTTAGTTCCCAGTTCAATGTGAATCCCATAACGAGTTCCTAGTTCCTAGTTCAATGTCAATCCCGTTACTAGTTCCTAGTTTCTAGTTCAGGCGTATAATAATTACCATCAATATACTTAAGGTCTAGTGGAGTATATAACCAAAAACCCCTTGGTATGCGCCAGTCGACCTAATTCAAACAGAGGTCAGCACGGGAAATTATCTTAGTCTTTAGTAAAATAAGTACTAGTTCCTAGTTCAATATGAATCCCGTTCCTAGTTCATTGTGAATCCCGTTACTAGTTCCTAATTTATAGTTTAGACTTAGAATAATTATCATAAATATACTTTAGGTCTAGTGGGGTATATAACCATAAACCCCTTAGTATACGCCAGTCGACCAGAGGCCGGCATGGGACATTATCTTGGTCTTCAGCAAAATAAGTGAAGTTGTCCTCATTCGAAGAGGACGAGTTTTTGTCCCTATGCCCGGTGGTCGCCCCCGCACGACCAACGCGCTCTCGGGCGAGAATCGAGCAGGACGAGTTTTATAATGCCCGGAAAATTATCTCTAAGCTAGCAGGATCTCTAGCGAAAATCTGTCCCTATAGTACTAGTGCTAGGCAATTATCCCTCGACTAGCGACGATCTCCGGCGACAATCCCCCTAGAGGCTAGCATGAGAATTTATCTGCGTGTTTAGCAACCAGTCATGAATATCAAGGAAAATCTGTCTCTGCTAAAATCACTATTAGATCAGAAAAGCAACCAGTAACTCATTCCTAGTTCAACAGGACGAGTTTTGTCGCTATGTCCAGCGGTAGCCCCCGGACGAGCATCGGGTTCTCCGGCAAGAGTCGAGCAGGGCGAGTTTTATAATGCCCGGCAAATTATCTCTAAGCTATAGGGGGATCTCCAGCGACAATCTGCCCCTATAGGACTAGTGCCAGGCAATTGTCTCTCGACTAGCGTCAATCTCCGGCGACAACCCCATCTAGAGACTAGCCTGAGAATTTATCTGAGTGTTTAGCAACCAGCCATGAGTATCAAGTAAAATCTGTCTCTGGTAAAATCGCTATTAGATCAGAAAACCAATCAGTAACTCATTCCTAGTTCCTAGTTCAACAGGACGAGTTTTGTCGCTATGTCTGGCGGTCGCCCCCGGACGAGCATCGAGTTCTCCGGCGAGAGTCGAGCAGGACGAGTTTTGTAATTCCCGGCAAATTATCCCACACCTAGCGGGGATCTCCAGCGACAATCTGTCCCTACAGAACTAGTGCCAGGCAATTGTCCCCCGACTAGCGACGATCTCCGGCGACAATCCCCCGAGACGCTAGCATGAGAATTTATCTGCGTGTTTAGCAACCGGCCATGAATATCAAGGAAAATCTATCTCTGGTAAAATCGCTATTAGATCAGAAAATCAACCAGTAGCTCATTCCTAGTTCAACAGGACGAGTTTTATCGCTATGTCCGGCGGTCGCCCCCGGACGAGCATCGAGTTCTCCGGCGAGAGTCGAGCAGGACGAGTTTTGTAATATTCCCTAACCTAGCGGGGATCTCCAACGACAATCTGTCCCTAGGACGAGTGCCAGGCAATTATCACTAGGCTAGCGGCGATCTCCAGCGACAATCCCACCAGGGAGCATCTCAGGCGACAATCCGCCCCTGGAAGGATGCCCGTCTGTGGTCCCAAGGCTAGCGTCGATCTCCGGCGACAATCTGCCCGTAGAATGGAGTGCTCGGCAAATTGTCCCTAGGCTTGTGACGATCTCTAGCGACAATCATTCCTAGATTTGATGCCTAGGAGTACCTCCGGCGACGAAGGGGTGTCCTACTGTAGTCCAAAGGATAGCTCCGGCGACAAACTGTCCTAGAAAGAATGCCCGACAATTGCCCTAGGCTATCGACGATCTGCAACGACAATCCACCCGAAGAACCACCAGCGTGCGACCTTATAGACCTGAGTGTTTAGCAACCTGCCATGGGGTACCATGTCAAATTCGTCTCCCGTAAAATCGCTATTACATCACAAAACTAACCAGTAACTCGTTCCTAGTTCCTAGTTCAGTGTGAATCCCGTTACTAGTTCCTAATTCCTAGTTCAGACTTAGAATAATTGCCATCAATACACTTTAGGTCTAGTGGAGTATATAACCAGAAACCCCTTGGTATGCGCCAGTCGACAGTCGACCTAATTCAAACATAGGTCAGCATGGGACATTATCTTAGTCTTTAGCGAAATAAGTCAAGCTGTCCTCATTCGAACAGGACGACTTTTGTCGCTATGCCCGGCGATCGCCCCCGGACGACCTGTGGGTTCTCCGGCGAGAGTCGAGCAGGGCAAGTTTTTTTACTACTCGACAAATTGTCCGTAGGCTATAGCGTGGCTCTCCAGTGACAATCTGTCCCAAGGACGAGTGCCAGGCCTACCTATCCAGCGGGGATACGGCGCTGTAGAAATATTATTATTATTATTATTATTATTATTATTATTATTATTATTATTATTATTATTATTATTATTATAAATCAGACTCTCGTAAAATCGATATTAGATCAGTCAGCTTACCGAGAGAACCATTGCACCGAAGCTGCTCTGTTACTCGCCATAAAATCTCTACGTAGTCACACGGATGAAGGCAAAGTAACGGTATTGTCTCTCTAGACCTGTCAGCAGCATTTGACACAATTGATGAGCAAATACTTCTTGAAAGACTTCAGACTACTTTTGGAATCACAGGGAATGCCCTCATGTGGTTTTCATCATAGCTGAGTGAAAGATATCAAACTGTCTGGTGGATTGCTCTCTTGCCCTCAGAAGCTCCAGCTTGGTGTACCACAAGGCTCTGTTCTTGGCCCTGTACTCTTTACATTGTACACTCAAACCCTCTCGCCAATAATTAGCCAACTTGGCTGTGACCATCAAAAATATGCTGATCACACCCAAATTTCTGAAATCTTCAATGCCTGACAATTTTGACGAATCACCGCAAGCTGTTGAAAATTGCTCCAAATCTCTTAAACAATGGATTATTTGAAATAGACTGAAATTAAATGATGACAAGACAGACGTCACATTGATAGGCACACACTCAAAAGTTACCCCACTCCTTAACTATCACTTGGAAGTTGTTAATTCAATCACCCCTTTAAAGAATGTGTTGGGAACCTCGGGGTTCATAGTGACTCCTGCTTAACAATGAATGAGAAAGTTGGCCACATCTATCGCTCTTCGTATCTCGAGCTAAGTAGAATAAATGCCGATCGCCATCTTTTGACAGAAAAGACAACTACACAACTTGTCTGTCGTTTTGTTTTATCAAAACTTGACTCCTGTAACTCTTTGTTAGCTGGCTTGACATTGAAGCAGCTCAGTCGATTTTTAAAAACTGAAAACCACGCCGCGAAACTAATATTCCGTAAGGCCCATGTAACTCCTTTGCTTAAAAAGTTCCACTGGCTCCCAGTTAAAGCTAGAATCGATTATAAAATCGCCCTTTTAGTATTTAAATACTTCAATGACACACCCCCCCCCCCCCCCCCCCCCAGTCTTCTTATCTACACACATCAATTTATACTCACCAACACGCTCGCTACGCGCAAGTGCTGATAACAGAACTCTAACCTGCATCAAAATGAACCTAAAAATACTGGGGACAACGGGCCTTCTGTTTTCATCTGGAACAGTCTGCAGTTCCATATTCGACAATGTCCATCTTTTCAGGTTTTTAAAAAGTGTCTGAAAACATTCCTATTTATAGACTTATAGACTCATTTGGCACCTAAAAACGAAACCTTCAGTCTGTTAGCTCTTAACTTATGTTCTGAAGAGCCTACCTATTCAGCGGGAACAGAGCGCTGTAGAAGTGCTGCTATTATCATTATTATTATTACTATTATTATAAATCCGTCTCTCGTAAAATCGATATTAGATTACAAAACCAACCAGTAACTCGTTCCTAGTTCCTAGTTCAATGTGAATCCCGTTCCTAGTTCCTAGTTCCTAGTTCAGACCAAGAAGAATAATTACCCATGAATATACTTTAGGTACAGTGGAGTATATAACCAGAAACCCCTTTGTATGCCTCAGTCGACCTGATTCAAATTTTCAGCCAGTGCGGAACATTATCTGAGTCTTTAGCAAGCAGTCAAGTTGTCCTCATTCGAACAGGACGAGTTTTGTCGCTATGCCCGGTGGTCGTCCCCGCACGACCAACGCATTCTCCGGCGAGAATCGAGCAGGACGAGTTTTATAATACCCGGCAAATTATCTCTAAGCTAGCGGGATCTCCAGCGACAATCTGTCCCCAGGACGAGTGCCAGACCTATTCCTGTTCAGCCGGGATAAAGCGCTATATATATAGAAGTGCTATTATTATTATTATTATTATTATAAATCAGTCTCTCGTAAAATCAATATTAGATTACAAAACCAACCAGTAACTCGTTCCAAGTTCCTAGTTCAATGTGAATCCCGTTCCTAGTTCCTAGTTCCTAGTTCAGACCAAGAAGAATAATTACCCATGAATATACTTTAGTACAGTGGAGTATATAACCAGAAACCCCTTTGTATGTCTCAGTCGACCTGATTCAAATTTTCAGCGAGTGCGAAACATTATCTGTGTCTTTAGCAAGTAGTCAAGTTGTCCTCATTCGAACAGGACGAGTTTTGTCGCTATGCCCGGTGGTCGTCCCCGCACGACCAACGCATTCTCCGGCGAGAATCGAGCAGGACGAGTTTTATAATACCCGGCAAATTATCTCTAAGCTAGCGGGATCTCCAGCGACAATCTGTCCCCAGGACGAGTGCCAGGCCTATACCTGTTCGGCCGGGATAAAGCGCTATATATAGGAGTGCTATTATTATTATTATTATTATTATTATTATTATTATTATTATTATTATTATTATTATTATTATTATTATTATTATTATAAACCAGTCTCTCGTAAAATCGATATCAGATTACACAACCAACCAGTAACTCGTTCCTAGTTCCTAGTTCAATGTGAATCCCGTTCCTAGTTCCTAGTTCCTAGTTCAGACCAAGAAGAATAATTACCCATGAATATACTTTAGGTACAGTGGAGTATATAACCAGAAACCCCTTTGTATGTCTCAGTTGACCTGATTCAAATTTTCAGCCAGTGCGGAACATTATCTGAGTCTTTAGCAAGCAGTCAAGTTGTCCTCATTCGAACAGGACGAGTTTTGTCGCTATGCCCGGTGGTCGTCCCCGCACGACCAACGCATTCACCGGCGAGAATCGAGTAGGACGAGTTTTATAATACCCTGCAAATTATCCCTAAGCTAGCGGGATCTCCAGCGACAATCTGTCCCTATAGGACTAGTGCCAGGCAATTGTCCTTCGACTAGCGACGATCTCCGGCGACAATCCCCCAAGCTAGCAGGAGAATTTATCTGCGTGTTTCGCAACCCAGCCATGAGTATCAAGTAAAATCTGTCTCTGATAAATCGCTATTAGATCAGAAAAACAACCAGTAACTCATTCCTAGTTCCTAGTTCAACAGGACGAGTTTTGTCGCCATGTACGGCGGTCGCCCCCGGACGAGCATCGGGTTCTCCGGCGAGGGTCGAGCAGGAAAGGTTGTGTAATTTCCGGCAAATTATCCCTAACCTAGTGGGATCTCCGGCGACAATCTGCCCCTATAGGATTATGCCAGGCAAATTGTCTCTCGACTAGCGACGATCTCCGTCGACAATACCCCGGGCTAGCATGAGAATTTATCTGCGTGTTCAGCAACTCAGCCATGAGTATCAAGTAAAATCTGTCTCTGGTAATATCGCTATCAGATCAGAAAACCAACCAGTAACTCATTCCTGGTTCCTAGTTCAACAGGACGAGTTTTGTCGCTATGTCCGCCGGTAGCCCCCCCCCCCCCCCCCCCCCCCCCGGACGTGCATCGAATTCTCCGGCGAGAGCCGAGTAGGACAAGTAATTCCCGGCAAATTATCCCTAACCTAACCTAGCGGGAATCTTGAGCGACAATCTGTCCCTAGGATGAGTGCCAGGCAATTGTCATTAGACTAGCGGCGATATCCAGCGACAGGAAACATCTTCGGCGACAATCCGCCCCTAGAAGGATGCCCGTCTGTGGTCCTAAGGCTAGCGTCGATCTCCGGCGACAATCTGCCCGTAGAATGGAGTTCCCGGAAAATTGTCCCTAGGCTAGCGACCATCTCAGGTGACAAACCACCCCTAGAACGATCGTCCGGCAATGTGTCCCGGGACTAGCGACGATCTCCAGCGACCATCCGTTCCTATAAAGCGATCGCCTCTAGCGACAGACGTCCCTGGACGGGTCTAATGAACCCCTCTAGCGACAATCGTCCTTAACAATCGTCCCTTGGCCGGTCTAGCGACATCTCTAGCGACAATCGTGCCTAGAACGGGGTCCTAGCGTGTCTAGCGCCCACCTCTAGCGACAATCTTCCCTAGGCGGGTCTAGCGACGATCTCAATACTGAGCGACAATTGTCACTAGAACGACCGTCCGGTTAGGCTAGCGACCATCTCTAGCGACAATCGTCCCTACAAAATCGTCAATACCACCTTCTCTAGCGACCAGGCTCATAACAACGAAAACAATATTGGGGGGGGGGGGGGGAGGGGGGAGTGGTATCATGGCGGATCGAAAGGAGGTGCCAATTATGCTGGTAGTATGATGCGCAGTGCCTTTAAAGCCGCACAGCGGCGAGGTGGTGATGAGCACGAGAGGGGCTACCCGCTCCTGGCGGTGGAGGTCCGGGGGTCTCCCCGGGAAATTTTTGAAAAAATGAGGACCAAAACTCGTTTCATCAGCGATTCTGAGGCTGCTGTGACCGACTCTTCGGGTGACGACTGCTGGACACTTCAAATGATCCTTTATCCGTTTTGACACCTCTTCTTTTGTGTTTTGTTTTGGACTGACGTCAAACATCGCCAAGAGTTTAATCAGGACTGATTTAATAATTTTTGGATACCCCCTTACCCCACCATTATCCCCCCCCCCCCCCCCCCACCCAGTTGTTACGCGACTGCTGGCGACAACGGTCCTTGGCTGGCGAACATCTCTATCGACAATAGTCCCTAACAATCTTCCCTAGGCGGATTTAGCCACTACCTCGAGATAAAATCGTCTCTGACAATCGTTCCTAGGCGGGTCTAGCAACCTTCTCTAACGACACTCAACCCTAGAACAAGCACCCGGCGAGGCTGGCGACAATCGTCCCTAGGCGGGTCTAGCGACCATCTCTAGCGACAATCGTCCATATTGAACGAGCGCCCGGCGAGGCTAGCGACCATCCCTAGCGACAATCGTCCCTAACAATCATCTGTAGGCTGGCCGAGCTACCATCTCTGGCGACGACCCACCCCAACCATTGTCCCTAGGTGGACTAGCGACCATCTCAAGCACCAGTCCTCCCCTGGAACGACTGCCTGGAAGGTGTCCCTAGGCCAGCGGGGTCATCGGGGGGGGGATGGGGAGTGTTGGTGTTGGTGATGGTGGTGGGGCAGTGGTGGTGGGGGCAGTGATGGTTGAGGTGGTGTGACAGTGGTTGGGTGGTGGTGGTGGTGGTGGTGGTGGTGGTGGTGGTGGTGGTAGTGGTGGTAATGGTGAAGTGGGGGTATGTGGTGTTGGTGGTAGGACAATGTCGAGGGGGTGATGGTAGTTGAATGTTGAGGTGGTAGAAGTGGTGGTGATGTGGGAGAAGGAGGAAAGAGGAAGATGGAACAGGGGGAAGAAGGTGGAGGTGGGTGGAGGATGAAGGAGGAGGAGGATGTAGGAGGAGGGAGTAGTCCAGATGAGGAGGGATGAGGAGGAAGAGGGGGAGAGATGGAGGAGATAATACGAAGCGGTGGTGGTGGTGGTGGTTGATGGTGGTCGTGATGGTGGTGGGGGCAGTGGTGGTGGTTGGGGTGGTGGGAGTGGAGTGATAGTGGCGGGGTTGTGGAGGTGGTGGTGATAGTGGTGGTGGTATGTGGTGTTGGTAGTAGTACAATGCCGAAGGGTGGATGCAAGGAGGGTGGAGAATATGGGAGGATGTGGCGCACAGGGAGGAAGAGTAGGGATGGAAGGATGAGGATTCAGTGGCGGTGTTGATGGAGGTGCGGGTGGAGGTCGGAGGACGAGGAAGAGGGGGTGGTGGGTGGAGGAGGAGGAGGAGGAGGCGGAATGAGGAGTAGGAGGGAGGAGGAGGAGGTGGGGGCGGAGGGGAGAGGGGAAAAAGTGGACGAGGAGAGGAAGGAAAAGGGAGGAGTGGATGCAGATGAAGGAAGATGGGTGGAAGGATGAGGTTGCAATTGCGATTGTGGTTGGGGAGGAGTAGGAGGGCGGATGAGGGAGAGGGAGAAGGGTAAAGAAGGCGGGTTGAGTTGGAGGCGGGACGAGGAGGGACGAGGAAGGTGTGTGGATGCGAGAAGGGCAGAGGAGAGGAGAGACGACGGGGGAAGGGGAGGCGGAGGCAGAGGGAGGAAGATGGGAGGTAATGAGTAACTCGAGGGGTACTCGCCGGTAGTGAGTGAATGACAGCAAGTTTTGAGATGACCTGGCAAAGCAGTAACTAACAAGTAACTGGTTCCTAGTTACTAGCTCGATGTGAATCCAGTTACTAGTTCCTAGTCCAATGTGAATCCCGTTACTAATTCCTAGTTCAATGTAAATCCCGTTACAGATTCCCAGTTCCTAGTTCAATGTGAATCCCATTACTAGTTCCTAGTTCAATGTGAATCCCGTTACCGGTTCCTAGTTCAATGTGAATCCCGTTACTAATTCCTAGTTCAATGTGAATCCCGTTACAAGTTCCTAGTTCTGACTTAGAACTCTTTTCCTTAAATATCTTTCGGTAGGTCTGGTGCAATATTGCGAAAGAAGCCTCTGTACTTTTAAGTCGATTGGACTTGGAACATAGGCACGCGTGGGACCCACATATACTCGCTACAGGTGAATAGGTATAGTTTCTAATAATCTACAAACACGTAACAACTGATAGTAGAATACCGGCTGCCTTAATGATTGATTGATTGACAGTTGTATATGGAGTGCAATCACCACTAAATAATGGGAGTTATGCTTTGGATCAACACCAATGGTTTGTCGATGACATGCGCGACTGATTTTCTGTACCGGTCTGCTCGCTTATCCTTTCTGGCTCGTGTAGGATCTCTCTTTCATAACATACTTTTTTGAACAAATAAATACAACGGTCTTTGAATATGCCGTACAGGGTTCTAGCACTTATTCTGAAATCAAATTCTAGGACTTTCCTGGACCTCAGAGGCCCAAATTCCAGAACTTTCAAGGACCAACAGTATGTGAAGAGTGGATTGTCACAAAAATAAAATCACACATGGAGAGGGGTCATAATCCAAAGTGCAACTCTCAAATTACTATATGCACTAAATGAGCAAACAATGTTTAAGCCAATGGACCTCCAGGTATACCCTGCAGGTTCATAGACTGAAACATTGTTTGTGCTTGTAGAGAATTTCTGCACTATTTATTACCATAGGTGTGATCATGGGATTGTTGGAACATGTTGCCGTGTTGAATTTATCAGAATTATCATTTACTTTTTTCATTTACTGTGACTGCAGTGCGAATTCTCCCATATTCGCAATGCTGAAATTCTTACAACGGAACTGACATTGGGCAGAATAAAAGTCCCCCTTAACTTGCTATAACCATGGGGTGTATGCAACGTGCTGCAACCACTGATCTTGGAATTTACATTTTCCAAGCACCTTCTGCAAATGTTCCATTATTTGAAAATTGCAATTCACAACTGCAATCGCAAACGTTTTAACTTATGAAAGGATAACCTTGAAGGTTGGGTCGAATTGTTTCATTCTCATTGGCTAGAACACTAAAATTATGCCCCACAACCAAACAAGAAGCCCCCACGTGCCTTAGGGCACTCACCTGACAATCACCAAAATATCCAGGGATTCTGCTTTGTGGTTATTAACATTTTTTCAACATAAAATTGTTTTCCATACTTACCCAGTGTTTATATGTTGGACCCCCATATTAGATACTCAATAATTTATCTATTTATTTATTTATTGGCGTTTAAGGTCACTTTCAGCATCTAAGGCTACATCATGACTGCAGCATAAGTATAATACCAAGTTTGATCAATCGTTTATGGCTATTACTGCCCACTGTATAGGGTTTTAATGCAGGAATTGGTTACTGGGTCCAATTTCAGCAATAAAGCAGAACATGAACAAACTTCCATCTGCTCCTCCTGAGGGAACCACACAATATGAGTGTACATGTGTACTTGTCAGGTTACATATACTTGCCACCAAAAAATCATGAAAATTGTTCAAAGTCCAACATGTGGAAAATTGCCTATATTTTGATGAATAAAATCCCATAACTCTGGAATGACAAATCGGACAGCGACACAAATCGAAAGGGAGATTCCTTCTTTCAACATATACTTGCAACCAAAAAGTCATGAATATTGCTCTAAGCATTTTCAAGTTATTGTTCGACATGTGAAAAATAACTCTGGAATGACTAATCGAACGGCGATACCAAACGAAAGGGAGCTTCCTTCCATCAACATAAACCACCTACCAAAAAATCGTGAAAATCTCTCCAAGCATTCTCGAGTTATCGGACAACGTGTAAAAAATCAACAATTTTCTAAGTAATAAAGTCCCATAACTCTGGAATGACTAATCGAACGGCGACACTGAACGAAAGGGAGCTTCCCTCCTTCGATATACACCACCTACCCAAAAATCACGAAAATCTCTCAAAGCGTTCTTGAGTTATCGTACGACATGCGACCGGACGAACAGACGGACGGACAGATGGACAGACGGACGCTCCAACATTTCGGGTTTATGGGCTACCAACAAAACATTTGGTATGTCCAAAACCTTATTTTACCCAGAACCCCACCCCCTCCACCCTAGAACTTATATTTAACCCTAACCCCACCCCTCCACCCAAAAACCACACCCTAACCCTACCAACCCTGACCATAAACCCTAAAAGCCCACCCCAGACCCTAACCCCCACCCACCCCCGGGACCTAACCCCAACCTTAAGCCCTACTCTGGGGCTACCCCTAACCCTAACTCCCACCCCACCCCTGACCCAACCCCACCCTAGCCAAACCAATAGGATTAGGAACTATTTTCCGGTTTAGGGGCTACTAAAACTAAAACCCCACCACTGACCCCAACCCTAACCCCCCGGGACCTAACCTTCCACAACCTTAAGCCCTACTCTGGGGCTAACCCTAACCCACCCCACTCCTGACCCTAACACTACCTTAATTTGGAGGTAGCCCTAATAATAATATCCCCTAAACCCCCAATGTTGACCCAGACAGACGGACAGCGGTATACCATAATACGACCCGTTTTTTCAAAACGGGCGTATAAAAACAGATATCAAAAGAATCTGACTGATGAATCAAAAAAAGAAGATTTTTAATGAATATTCCTCATATCGAACGAAGTAAAAACTTCGGACTCCCACAGGGAGCCCAAATATGAATCTAGGGACTTGGCTTGCACAAACTTGAATCTCACCTCCCAAAGGATGTTGTATACAGAATATCAAAAGATTCTGACCCCTGAATCTGAAGAACATTATTTTTAAAGAATATTCCGCATATTGAACGAAGTTATTTATTTATTTATTTATTTATTTATTTATTTATTTATTTATTTATTTATTTATTTATTTATTTATTTGTGTTTAAGGCCACATATGTCTGCACAACGGCTAATCGTGACCATAACATGGAAATAAAGTCAAGGTTAGTCAATCGTTTATACCCATGTTACCCATTTTAGAGGACTGCCACCCCAAACATTGGTGACTGGGTCCTATTTTACCAGTAAAACAGATCTTGTGTACCACAGTAAACAAGCACTGCGTCATTCCCCGGGGTTTCTAAGGGGGATTGAACAAAGTTACAATTCAGACTTCCACAGGGAGCACAAACATAAACCCAGGGTCTTAGCTTTAACAAACTTGGATCTCACCTCCCTAAGGATACTGTATGCCAAATATCAAGATTCTGACTGGTGGATGTGAGGAAGAAAATGTTTGAAGAATATTCCTCCAACTGAACTAAGTTATAATTCGGGCTCCCAAAAGGAGCCCAAATATGAATTCAGAGACTTGGCTTGAACAAACTTGAATCACACCTTCCTTGGGATGCTGTATACCCAATTTCAAAAGATTCTGACTCCTGAATCTGAAGAAGAAGATTTTTAAAGAATATTCCTCATATTAAACTTCCTCATATTAAATTAAGTTATAATTCGGGCTCCCTAAGGATGCTGTGTACCATACATTTAAAAGATTCTGACTCGTGGATCTGAAGAAGAATTTTTTTTTAAATATCCCTCATATTGCACTAAGTTAGAATCCAGGCTCCCACACAGAGCCCAAATATGAACTCAGGGACTTGGTTTGACAGACTTGAATCTCACTCCCCCAAAGGTGCTGCATACCAAATATCAAAAGATTCTGATTGATGGATCTGAAGAAGAAGATTTCAAGAACCATGGCAAAATTCAAGCACTGTCCGGGGCCTTGAAAATTAATTTTAAAATTCAGGACTTTCAAGGAATCAAGGATCCACGGGAACCCCAGTAAGTCACAGAAAGTCCTTGTAACTATCCATTTCTGAAAAATAAAAGGAATCGACTATTCCGGCCTCATTTCCATTTTTTAAAGAAGGAAAGTCACTAGGACTTTCTCCTTCACTTGAGCCATCGGCTTATAGATACCTTCACATGGATTCCACATGGATTGAGAATGTAATGGAATAGAATATAGTCAATGTAAATATATATATTTAATATAAATATACATAAATACTTTTTTCTGGACTTGACAAACAGCCACCTAAAAAAATTATATAGACATCTTTTCTTTCAAAAACAAATTAAAATAGGTTTTCAAATTACAATTTTTTATTGGTCTATTATCATCATAATCATGGATTGTGACCAAACAAAATAAAGACTGACAACAACAATAATAAACATAGAATGTGATAAAAATAAAATGCACAACAACATCTCAGTGGCATTGAGAAATGAAACTTTCCTTGGACGGAAAAAAGTAATGTACATGTTGGTCAAAATTGAGTAATTAAGATCCCGAGTAGACATATTGCAGTGAATAATACTAATAAGCTATGAGTAGAGATTACCCAATTGTGGGAAATCTACATTTAGCTATTTTGTAGGCATAAGGAAGGACCAAAGTTAAGAGTAATTTGAATCGGAGAAGAATTTCTCAGAATTTGTTAATATTAGGGTTTAAATTAATAATCGAAATGTAATTTATAGCAAGGGTATCTGTTTCTGAGAAAAAGTTAATAGGAGTTTGGCATGGAATTACAAAATATTTAAGGAATATCTGGAAATCAAGCCTTTGGTTATTACAGTCAAAATTGGCTAAATAAAAAGTTACTCATATCTGGAACCAAACGAGAAAATGATAATTGGTTACGAGATGAAGTTTCCCATGTTTTCCAGAAGGATATATCACATAATGGCAATATGATCAAGTTTCCAGTTTTAGCAAAAATTACCCAGGTTTGACAACTCTATGTGAAATATCAGGACTAAAATTAATAGTAGTCATAATATTTTCAGGTTACAAGCCACCTTCAAATGTGACCTCCACCTTGAAGTTACATACCCAGCTATGGCACAGGATGCATCCTTCCATTGTCCGTTATAAATGTGTGAAGTTTGATGATTGTAGCCCGAGCAGTTTCTGAGGTATGCTTGAGAAAAATTTGTGACCCTAAACATACGAAGGTCAAGTAAGACCTTCACCTTGAAGATCCGGGGGGAAACTATTATACACGACACACCTTCTGACTATCCTTAACAGTTATAAAACCTTTAGTATTTGTACTTTGATGATTCATTTCTGAGTTATGACTGAGACACAACTATTGTCCTTTTTCAGCTTATAACCTTGAAATGTGACCTTGACATTACGAACCTGACTGTGGTGTGTGGCACATCCACCCATTGTCTTTTATAATTGTGTGAATCTTGATGATTGTAGCCCTATTAGTTTCTGAGTTATGCCTGAGACACAATTTTTAGCCCTGAATATATTAAGGTCAAGTATGACCTTCACCTTGAACATGTGGGAGAAAGTATTATACGCGACACACCTTCTTGCTGTCCTTAACATTTGTGAAAAGTTTAATAATCGTAGTTTGATCTGTTTGGGTTATGGCTGAGACCTGAATATTGACTGATTTTTAGAGTGACCTTGAATGTGACCTTGAAGTTACAAACCTGGCTATGATGTGACACATCCTCCCATTTATTTATTTATTGGTGTTTAAGGTCACATATTTATACACAATGGCTAATCATGACTATAACATGGAGATAAAGTCAAGGTTAGCCAATCATTTATACCCCCATGTTGCCCATTTTAGTGGACTTCCCACCCAAGCAGGGTGACTGAGTTCTATTTTACCAGTAAAGCAGGGCTTGTTTAATGCAGTAAACAAGCACTGCTTCACTTCAAAGGGTTCCTGCTGGGGACATCCTCACATGGTCCTTTATAATTGAGTGAAGTTTGACGACTGTAGCCCCAACAGTTTTTGAGTTATTGGCTCACACACACACACTTCAATCTCTGTTGGGGGGGGGGTAAAAATTTAAAATTTGTACTTCAATTCGTTCCTGAGTTTTGGCTGAGACACAAATATTGACCATTTTCAGTGTGACCTTAAAATATGACCTTCACCTTGAGCTTACGAACCTGGCCGTGATGTGTAACACATCTACCCATTGTCCTTTATAATTGTACGAATTTTGCTGATTGAGACCTGATAGTTTCTGAGTTATGCCTAAGACACAATTTGTGACATATGAAGGTCAAGTATGGCCTTGAAGATGCGGGAGAAACTATTATATGCGACACACATTCCGATTGTCCTTAAAAAATGTAATATTTGTACTTTTGATTTGTTTCTTAGTTACGACGGAGAACGAATATTGACCATTTTAAGTCTGACCTTGAAATGTGACCTTGACCTAAAGAACCTGGTTGTGGTGCATGACACATTCACCCATTGTCCTTTATAATTGAGTGAAGTTTGATGATTGTTGCCCTAATAGTTTCTAAGTTATGTTTGAGACACGTTTTGTGACCCTGAACATATGAAGGTCAAGTGTGATCTTCACTTTGAAGATGTGTTAGAAACTGTTATACTCGACACACCTTCTGACTGTCTTTAACATTTGTGAAACGTTTAATAATTGTAGTTTCATTCGTTTCTGAGTTATGGCTGAGACACGAATATTGACTGATTTTTAGCGTGACCTTGAAATGTCACCTTGACCTTAATATTACAAACCTGGGATTGATGTGTGACACATCCTCCCATCATCCTTTATAATTATGTGAAGTTTGACAACTGTAGCCCCAACAGCATTTGAGTTATTGGCTCCGACGGACGGACGGACGGACGGACGGACGGACGGACGGACGGACGGACGGACGGACGGACGGGCGGGCGGGCGGGCGGGCGGGCGGGCGGGCGGGCGGGCGGGCGGGCTGTCGGGCGGGCGGGCAGGCAGGCAGGCAGGCAGGCGGACCTAAAACATTCACAACTATGTAATGGATGAAGGATGATGAACCTTTGACAGATTAGACCATTATAACATTATCATGTCTTTCATGGATAAAATTCTCCAAACATAAAGGAAAACTTCACATAATTCTCACCTTATTTTTTTTCGAATGCATCTGAATGCATAAAGAAACACTGGTAGACTGCTTGATTATTTTTTGGTTCAGAAATATTGTTGTTCCACTCATTACACCTAATCCACATATCAAGTTAAGTTAAGATTGGTCCTTCAATAGTTTAGTTATAGAGCAGAAACCTGTTTCAAGAACATTTAATACCGAAGGTCAAGGTGACCTTGTCCTGTGTCACATCAGCATCAAAATGAATAGGGTTCTTCCATACATCATCCCATATCAACATATGAAGTTGTGTTAAGATTGGGCCTGTTAAACTTAGTTATTGAGCAGAAATTGAGCAGAAACCTGTTTCAAGTACATTTAATGTTGAAGGTCACAGTGACCTTATCCTTTGGCACATCAACACCAAAATGAATAGGGTTCTACATCATATCATACTTAACCTCTCAAATAAAATGGAAATTAAGACTTCAATCGTTCATTGCATCCCCACCTAAAATATTGGCCCTAAATGGATTAGTGATCAGTTTTGCAGAACTTTAGTTATAGCATGGAAACCAATTTCACGTGTATTTAACATTGGAGGTCACTGAGACCTACTGACCTTGGCCTTTGGCACATCATGGTCAAAATAAGCAGGGTTCTTTCAATCATCATACCTAATCCACATATGCAGTTTGGTAAAGATCTGTCTGGTAGAACTTTAGTTAATTGATGGAATGCAAAAAGTTAATGGCCGGATGACGGACATGGCGATAACATAATGCCCCTCCTCAAGGAGGTTGGCATTAAAAATATATCTAGGCACTTGGAATTGAATTTTGAATAATAACTGGTGTTTGCACTGGGTACTTAGAGGTGAAACAATGAAAATGGGTGGTCCCTGACACGTGTCATCAGTCTGTTATTGTGAAAAAACTCATCTATCTGTTCAAAAATATACAGCACACTTGTGAAATTAATGTCAATTTAAAACTAACATAAGTGTGTACAGATATATACAAAGGAAAGTTGGTTGTACTAAATCGGAGATACTAAATCCGTTTGATAGTAATAGGTATAAACGATTGATCAAACTTGGTATTATACTTATGCTGCAGTCACGATGTAGCCTTAGATGCTGAAAGTGACCTTAAACGCCAATAAATAAATAAATAGATAAATTATTGAGTACCTAATATGGGGGTCCAACATATAAACACTGGGTAAGTATGGAAAACAATTTTATGTTGAAAAAATGCTAATAACCACAAGGCAGAATCCCTGGATATTTTGGTGATTGTCAGGTGAGTGCCCTAAGGCACGTGGGGGCTTCTTGTTTGATTGTGGGGAATAATTTTAGTGTTTTAGCCAATGAGAATGAAACAATTCGATCCAACCTTCAAGGTTATCCTTTCATAAGTTAAAACGTTTGCGAAAGCAGTTGTGAATTGCAATTTTCAAATAATGGAACATTTGCAGAAGGTGCTTGGAAAATGTAAATTCCAAGATCAGTGGTTGCAGCACGTTGCATACACCTCATGGTTATAGCCAGTTAAGGGGGGCTTTTATTCTGCCCAATGTCAGTTCCGTTGTAAGAATTTCAGCATTGCGAATATGGGAGATTTCGTACTGCAGTCACATGAACTTTCATCAAAACACCAAAAAATTAAAAGTGAAAAAAAACCCACAGTGGTCACCATGTCAGGTTTTATGAAAAGAGTAAATGATAATTCTGATAAATTCAACACGGCAACATGTTCCAACAATCCCATGATCACACCTATGGTAATAAACAGTGAAATCTTAGCAGAAATTCTCTGCAAGCACAAACAATGTTTCAGTCTATGAACCTGCAGGGTATACCTGGAGGTCCATTGGCTTAAACATTGTTTGCTCATTTAGTGCATATAGTAATTTGAGAGTAGCACTTTGGATTATAACCCCTCTCCATGTGTGATTTTATTTTTGTGACAATCCACTCTTCACATACTGTTGGTCCTTGAAAGTTCTGGAATTTGGGCCTCTGAGGTCCTAGAATTTGATTTCAGAATAAGCGCTAGAACCCTGCACGGCATATTCAAAGACCATTGTATTCATTTGTTCAAAAAAGTATGTTATGAAAGAGAGATCCCACACGAGCTAGAAAAGATAAGCGAGCAGACCGGTTCAGAAAATCAGTCACGCATGTCATCGACAAACCATTGGTATTGATCCAAAGCATAACTCCCATTATTTAGTGGTGATTGCACTCCATATACAACTGTCAATCAACCAATCATTAAGGCAGCCGGTATTCCGCTATCAGTTGTTACTTGTTTGTAGATTATTAGAAACTATACCTATTCACCTGTAGCGAGTATATGTGTGTCCCACGCGTGCCTATGTTCTAAGTCCAATCGACTTAAAAGCACAGAGGCTTCTGTCGCAATATTGCACCTGACCTACCGAAAGATATTTATGGAAAAAATTTCTAAGTCAGAACTAGGAACTTTAACGGGATTCACATTGAACTAGGAATTAGTAACGGGATTCACATTGAACTAGGAACCGGTAACGGGATTCACATTGAACTAGGAACTAGTAACGGGATTCACATTGAACTAGGAACTAGGAATCTGTAACGGGATTTACATTGAACTACGAACTAGTAACGGGGTTCACATTGGACTAGGAACTAGTAACTGGATTCACATCGAGCTAGTAACTAGGAACCAGTTACTTGTTAGTTACTGCTTTGCCAGGTCATCTCAAAACTTGCTGTCAGTCACTCACTACCGGCGAGTACCCCTCGAGTTACTCATTCCCTCCCATCTTTCTCCCTCTGCCTCCGCCTCCCCTTTCCCCGTCGTCCCTCCTCTCCTCTGCCCTTCTCGCATCCACACTCCTCTCTCGTCCCTCCTCGTCCCGCCTCATCCTCAACCCGCCTTCTTTACCCTTCTCCCTCCCCCTCACCCGCCCTCCTACTCCCTCCCAACCACAATCGCTATTGCAACCTCATCCTTCCACCCCTCTTCTTTCATCTGCATCCACTCCTCCCTTTTCCTTCCTCTCCTCGTCCACTTTTTCCCCTCTCCCCTCCGTCCCACCTCCTCCTCCTCCCTCCTACTCCTCATTCCGCCTCCTCCTCCTCCACCCACCACCCCTCTTCTTCGTCCTCCGACCTCCACCCGTACCTCAATCAACACCGCTACTGCATCCTCATCCTTCCATCCCTACTCTTCCTCCCTGTGCGCCACATCCTCCCATATCCTCCACCCTCCTTGCATCCACCCTTCTTATCCTCCCTGATCCCTCCTCATCTCACCACCTCCCTCCTCGATCCTCCTCCCCCACCACACCACCACTACCACCACAACATTCACCCTTCGGCATTGTACGACTACCAACACCACATACCACCACTATCTCCACCACCTCCACAACCCCGCCACTATCACTCCACTCCCACCACCCTAACCACCACCACTGCCCCCACCACCATCACGGCCACCATCAACCACCACCACCGCCACCACCGCTTCGTCTTATCTCCTCCATCTCTCCCCCCGTCTTCCTCCTCATCCCTC
The DNA here is from genome assembly GCA_031216915.1 of Pictodentalium vernedei. Lineage (NCBI taxonomy): Eukaryota > Metazoa > Mollusca > Scaphopoda > Dentaliida > Dentaliidae > Pictodentalium > Pictodentalium vernedei. Next base: position 557,194,961 of record CM062297.1, read on the forward strand.
CTCATCTGGACTACTCCCGCCTCCTACAGCCTCCTCCTCCTCCATCCTCCACCCACTTCTACCTTCTTCCCCCTGTTCCATCTTCCTCTTTCCTCCTTCTCCCACATCACCACCACTTCTACCACCTCAAAATTCAACTACCATCACCCCCTCGACATTGTCCTACCACCAACACCACATACCCCCATTTCACTATTACCACCACTACCACCACCTAACCACTGTCGCACCACCTCAACCATCACTGCCCCCACCACCACTGCCCCACCACCATCACCAAAACCAACACCCCCCCCCCCCCCCACCCGCGATGACCCCACTGGCCTAGGGACACCCTCCAGGCAGTCGTTCCAGGGAGGATTGGTGCTAGAGATGGTCGCTAGTCCACCTAGGGACAATGGTTGGGGTGGGTCGTCGCCAGAGATGGTAGCTCGGCCAGCCTACAGATGATTGTTAGGGACGACTGTCGCTAGGGATGGTCGCTAGCCTCGCCGGGCGCTCGTTCAATATGGACGATTGTCGGTAGAGATGGTCGCTAGACCCGCCTAGGGACGATTGTCGTCAGCCTCGCCGGGTGCTCGTTCTAGGGTTGAGTGTCGTTAGAGAAGGTTGCTAGACCCGCCTAGTAACGATTGTCAGAGACGATTTTATCTCGAGGTAGTCGCTGGATCCGCCTAGGGAAGATTGTTAGGGACAATTGTCGATAGAGATGTTCACCAGCCAGGGACCGTTGTCGCCAGCAATCGCGTAACAACTGGGGAGGGGGGGGGGGGATAAAGTTTGGGGTAAGGGGGTATCCAAAAAGTATTAAATCATATGGTCCTGATTAAACTCTTGGCAATGTTTGACGTCAGTCCAAAACACAACACAAAAGAAGAGGTGTCAAAACGGATAAAGGATCATTTGAAGTGTCCAGCAGTCGTCACCCGAGGAGTTGGTCACAGCAGCCTCAGAATCGCTGATGAAACGAGTTTTGGTCCTCATTTTTTCAAAATTTTCCCGGGGAGACCCCCGGACCTCCACCGCCAGGAGCGGGTACCCTCCTCTCGTGCTCATCACCACCTCGCCGCTGTGTGGCTTGAATGGCGCTGCGCATCATACTATCAGCATAATTGGCACCTCCTTTCGATCCGCCATGATACCCCCCCCCCCCCCCAATATTTTTTCGTTGTTACGAGCCTAGTCGCTAGTGAAGGTGGTAGAGACGATTTTCGATTTTGTAGGGACGATTGTCGCTAGAGATGGTCGCTAGCCTAACCGGGCGGTCGTTCTAGTGACAATTGTCGCTCACTATTGAGATCGTCGTTAGACCCGCCTAGGGACGATTGTCGCTAGAGGTGGGCGCTAGACACGCCAGGACCCCGTTCTAGGCATGATTGACGCTAGAGATGTCGCTAGATCGGCCAAGGGACGATTGTTAAGGACGATTGTCGCTAGAGGGGTTCACTAGACAAGTCCAGGGGCGTCTGTCGCTAGAGACGATCGCTTTTCTAGGAACGGATGGTCGCTGGAGATCGTCGCTAGTCCCGGGGCACATTGCCGGACGATCGTTCTAGGGGTGCTTTGTCACCTGAGATCGTCGCTAGCCTAGGGGCAATTTTCCGGGAACTCCATTCTACGGGCAGATTGTCGCCGGAGATCGACGCTAGCCTTAGGACCACAGACGGGCATGCTTCTAGGGGCGGATTGTCGCCGAAGATGCTTCCTGTCGCTCGATATCGCCGCTAGCCTAATGACAATTGCCTGGCACTCATCCTAGGGATAGATTGTCGCTCAAGATCCCCTCTAGGTTAGGTTAGGGATAATTTGCCGGGAATTACAAAACTCGGAGAATTCGATGCTCGTTCGAGGGACTACCGGTGGACATAGCGACAAAACCCGTCCTGCTGAACTAGGAACCAGGAATGAGTTACTGGTTAGTTTTCTGATCTAATAGCGATTTTACCAGAGACAGATTTTACTTGATACTCATGGCTGGGTTGCTAAACACGCAGATAAATTCTCATGCTAGCCCGGGGGATTGTCGCCGGAGATCGTCGCTAGTCGAGAGACAATTTCCCTGGCATAATCCTCTAGGGGCAGATTGTCGCCGGAGATCCCGCTAGGTTAGGGATAATTTGCCGGGAATTACAAAACTCGTCCTGCTCGACTCTCGTCGGAGAACCCGATGCTCGTCCGGGGGCGACCGCCGGACATAGCGACAAAACTCGTCCTGTTGAACTCGGAACTAGGAATGAGTTACTGATTGGTTTTCTGATCTAATATCGATTTTACCAGAGACAGATTTTACTTGATGCTCATGGCTGGTTGCTAAACACGCAGATAAATTTATCTCATGCTAGCTTGGGGGATTGTCGCCGGAGATCGTCGCTAGTAGAGGGACAATTGCCTGGCACTGGTCCTATTGGGACAGATTGTCGCTGGAGATCCCGCTAGCTCAGAGATAATTTGCCGGGTATTATAAAACTCGTCCTGTTCGATTCTCGCCGGAGAATACGTTGGTCGTGCGGGGGCGACCACCGGGCATAGCGACAAAACTCGTCCTGTTCGAATGAGGACAACTTGACTGTTTGCTAAAGACTCAGATAATGTTGAAAATTTGAATCAGGTCGACTGAGACATACAAAGGGGTTTCTGGTTATATACTCCACTGTACCTAAAGTATATTCATGGGTAATTATTCTTCTTGGTCTGAACTAGGAACTAGGAACTAGGAACGGGATTCACATTGAACTAGGAACTAGGAACGAGTTACTGGTTGGTTTTGTAATCTAATATCGATTTTACGAGAGACGGATTTATAATAATAATAATAATAATAATAATAATAATAATAATAATAATAATAATAATAATAATAATAATAATAGCAGCACTTCTACTGCGCTCTGTCCCCGCTGAATCGGTAGGCTCAAAGCGCTTCTGAACATAAGATAAGCGCTAACAGACTGAAGGTTTCGTTTTTAGGTGCCAAATGAGTCTATAAGTCTATAAATAGGAATGTTTTCAGACACTTTTTAAAACCCTGAACAAAAGGACATTGTCGAATATGAAACTGCAGACTGTTCCAGATGTTAAGTGCCTGAAAACAGAAGGCCCTTTGTCCCCAGTATTTTTAAGTTCATTTTGATGCAGGTTAGAGTTCTGTTATCAGCACTTGGGCGTAGCGAGCGTGTTGGTGAGTATAAATTGATGTGTGTAGATAGGTAGACTGGGGGGGGGGGGGGGGGGGGGTCATTGAAGTATTTAAATACTAAAAGGGCGATTTTATAATCGATTCTAGCTTTGACTGGGAGCCAGTGCAACTTTTGCAGCAAAGGTGTTACATGGGCCTTACGGAATATTAGTTTCTCGGCGTGGTTTTGAGTTTTTAAAAATCGGCTGAGCTGCTTCAATGTCAAGCCAGCTAACAAAGAGTTACAGTAATCAAGTTTTGATAAAACAAAACGACAGACAAGTTGTGCAGTTGTCTTTTCTGTCAAAAGATGGCGATCGGCATTTATTCTACTTTGCTCGAGATACGAAGAGCGATAGATGTGACCAACTTTCTCATTCATTGTTAAGCAGGAGTCACTATGAACCCCGAGGTTCCCAACACATTCTTTAAAGGGGTGACTGAATTACCAACTGCCAAGTGATAGTTAAGGAGTGGGGTGACTTTTGAGTGTGTGCCTATCAATGTGACGTCTGTCTTGTCATCATTTAATTTCAGTCTATTTCAAATACTCCATTGTTTAAGAGATTTGGAGCAATTTTCAACAGCTTGCGGCGATTCGTCAAAATTGTCAGGCATTCAAGGTTTCAGAAATTTGGGTATCATCAGCATATTTTTGATGGTCACAACCATGTTGGATAATTATTGGCGAGAGGGTTTGAGTGTACAATGTAAAGAGTACAGGGCCAAGAACAGAGCCTTGTGGGACACCAAGTTGGAGTTTCTGAGAGCAAGAGAGCAAGCCACCTGTGCTGAAAGTTTGATATCTTTCAGTGAGATATGATGAAAACTACATGAGGGCATTCCCTGTGATTCCAAAAGTAGTCTGAAGTCTTTCAAGAAGTATTTGCTCATCAATTGTGTCAAATGCTGCTGATAGGTCTAATAGAGACAATACCGTTGCTTTGCCTTCATCCGTTTGACTAAGTAGAGATTTTGTGGTGTGTAAAGAGCAACTTCAGTGCAATGGTTCTCTCGGTAAGCTGACTGATCTAATATCGATTTTACGAGAGATTGATTTATAATAATAATAGCGCTTCTATAGCGCTCTATCCCCCCGCTGAATAGGTAGGCCGGGCACTCGTCGTAGGGAGAGATTGTCATTGGAGATCCACGCTAGCCTACGGACAATTTGCCGGGCATTAAAAAAGTTGTCATGCTCGACTCTCGCCGGAGAACCCGCAGGTCGCCCGGGGCGATCGCCGGGCATAGTGCCAAAACTCGTCATGTTCGAATGGGGACAACTTGACTTATTTTGCTAAAGACTAAGATAATGTCCCATGCTGGCCTCTATTTGAATTAGGTCGACTGGCGCATACCAAGGGGTTTCTGGTTATATACTCCACTAGACCTAAAGTATATTGATGATAATTATTCTAAGTCTGAACTAGGAACTAGGAACTAGGAACGAGTTACTGGTTAGTTTTGTGATGTAATGGCGATTTTACGGGAGACGAATTTGACATGGCACCCAATGGCAGGTTGCTAAACACTCAGGTCTATAAGGTCCCATGCTGGCGGTTCTTCGGGTGGATTGTCGCTGCAGATCGTCGATAGCCTAGGGCAATTGCCGGGCATTCTTTCTAGGACAGTTTGTCGCCGGAGATCGGAGCTATCCTTTGGACTACAGCCGGACACCCCTTCGTCGCCGGAGGTACTCCTAGGCATCAAATCTAGGGATGATTGTCGCTAGAGATCGTCACAAGCCTAGGGACAATTTGCCGAGCACTCCATTCTACGGGCTGATTGTCGCCGGAGATCGACACTAGCCTTCGGACCACAGACGGTCATTCTTCCAGGGGCGGATTGTCGCCGGAGATGCTCCCTGGTGGGATTGTCGCTGGAGATCGCCGCTAGCTTAGTGATAATTGCCTGGCACTCGTCCTAGGGACAGATTGTCGTTGGGGATCCCCGCTAGGTTAGGGAATATTACAAAACTCGTCCTGCTCGACTCTCGCCGGAGAACTCGATGCTCGTCTGGGGGCGACCGCCGGACATAGCGACAAAACTCGTCCTGTTGAACTAGGAATGAGCTACTGGTTGATTTTCTGATCTAATATCGATTTTACCAGAGACAGATTTTCCTTGATATTCGTGGCTGCTTGCTAAACACGCAGATAAATTCCCATGCCAGCGTTTAGGGGGATTGTCGCCGGAGATCGTCGCTAGTCGAGAGACAATTGTCTGGCACTAGTCCTATAGGGACAGATTGTCGCTGGAGATCCCCACTTGGTGTGGGATAATTTGCCGGGAATTAAAAAACTCGTCCTGCTCGACTCTCGCCGGAGAACTCGATGCTCGTCCGGGGGCGACCGCCAGACATAGCGACAAAACTCATCCTGTTGAACTAGGAACTAGGAATGAGTTACTGATTGGTTTTCTGATCTAATAGCGATTTTACCAGAGACAGATATTACTTGATATTCATGGCTGGTTGCTAAACACGCAGATAAATTCTCATGCTAGCCTCTAGGGGGGTTGTCGCCGGAGATTGTCGCTAGTCGAGAGACAATTGCCTGGAACTAGTCCTGTAGGGGCAGATTGTCGCTGGAGATCCCCCTATAGCTTAGATTAGAAATAATTTGCCGGGCATTATAAAACTCGTCCTGCTCGACTCTTGCCGGAGAACCCGATGCTCGTCCGGGAACGACCGCCGGACATAGCGACAAAACTCGTCCTGTTGAACTAGGAACTAGGAATGGGTTACTGGTTGGTTTTCTGATCTAATAGCGATTTTACCAGAGACAGATTTTCCTTGATATTCATGGCTGGTTGCTAAACACGGAGATAAATTCTCATGCTAGCCTCTAGGGGGATTGTCGCCGGAGATCGTCGCTAGTCGAGGGACAATTGCCTGGCACTAGTCTTATAGGGACAGATTTTCACTGGAGATCCCGCAAGCTTAGAGATAATTTTCCTGGCATTATAAAACTCGTCCTGTTCGATTCTCTCCGGAGAACACGTTGGTCGTGCGGGGGCGACCACCGGGCATAGGGACAAAAACTCGTCCTGTTCGAATGAGGACGACTTCACTTATTTTGCTAAAGACCAAGATAATGTCCCATGCCGGACTCTGGCCGACTGACGTATACTAAGGGGTTTATGGTTATATATCCCACTAGACCTAAAGTAAATTTATGATAATTATTATACGCCTGAACTAGAAACTAGGAACTAGTTACGGGATTCACATTGAACTAGGAACTATGAACTCGTTATGGGATTCACACTGAACTGGGAACTAGGAACTAGCAACGAGATTCACATTGAACTAGGAACCAGGAACTAGGAACTAGGAACGGGATTCACACTGAACTAGGAACCAGGAACTGGGAACTAGGAACGGGATTCACACTAAACTAGGAACTAGGAACGGGATTTACATTGAACTAGGAACTTGGAACGGGGTTCACACTGAACTAGGAACTAGGAACGGGATTCACATTGAACTAGGAACTAGGAACTAGGAACGGGATTCACGCCGCTGAGCTATTCAGTGACGTTTTCACGGTTCCAGACTTCGACCCAAACCGCTATTGTTGATACAGACGACGCGCGCGCTTGGTGGCAATGTTGCTCACGTGGTGGATATGCAGGGGGTGTAACTCCTGTTACTTTAAACATTTTTTATTTGCCATTACTATTGAGCAAAAAGGGATAGGAGGACAAGTGCTTTCCACTTAGTAAAAACCTCCGCTCCCATAACATGAATACAGAAAATGTTACAATGCCGAAACAAACAAGTTTTTTGAAATTCATAAATGTAAAATAAACTATTTGAATGGGTTTATATATATATGTGCGTATGTGTATAAATAAATATGAATATGTAGCACTACACAGAAAAAAAGGAAGAAAGAAAGAAAGAAAAGCTGTTGATGTCCCTTTTGCATTCTGTAGCTCTCTCGATTTGAATCAATTAATATTCAAAGCCAAAGGCCCCTTTTCTGATTAGGATGTGTTAAAATAATAATAATAATAATAATAATAATAATAATAATAATAATAATAATAATAATAATAATAATAATAATAATATAATAATAATATAATAATAATAATAATAAAAATCATCATCGTCTTTTCTTCGCCTTCTGTACTACAGCTTAAGGACGTGTCTCATGAGATCCATGCTGATTCACACAAAAGGTAGGGAAAACGCCGCGTCAGCGACTCAGGCCACAAACAGCGCAACCGTGACTATCATCGTGACTGCACAATCTGTGTACTGGCTCAACGTCACTCGATGACGCGTCCATTCCATGACCCCTCCATGCATATTCTATACTGAAGTGGATACCTTGAGTCAGCATTGTTTTACAAATATTACTAGATGGGAAACTCATTGTAACTCCTGTTTATCGATAGTTTGGTATTCTGCAACCATCCATTTAGTATTATACGCGCAAAATACAAGGGAGGCTATCCGTAATCGGTGTTTTGGGTATCTCATTTTCCGGTGGTATCCTGGAATACCAACATGTATTTTTTAGAGTGTATCTTGACGTAGTGACGTAACGCGCGGATGTCCTCTCTTGGGACGGTCAGGTAATCTCCCTGTGGCTCTGAGACGCGCAACTAAACGATGCATAATTAGAGCAATAGCCCTACCCCTATAACTTCGAGCATTCGCGGCATTTTGCTATTCAATCGAGTTGAAATTAAATGTTGTGGATGTGTACTGTTCAAAATTTCGATTTGGTATTGTTTTCAAGCCCATAGCACTTGGGAGTGCCCCGGATGCACGCTTTGTCGAAACATCTGTTGAAAGCATGCAGCGTCGCACGTGGTCATGGTTGACCGAATTTTAACCAACGACTCTTCAGACAGAACACAGGTTGCTATGTGTCAAATTTTAGTACATTTGGTGCACGGATAAAAACATTATATTACCAAAACTGAACTTGCGTTTCTTTTTTTCCTTCAGTATAATATTTATTTGTAGATTGATGCATAATCACATTTTTAAAATATAGTTATCCTACGAATGCTTTAGACTTGTTTTGTCCTGCAGAATGGAAGATGAAGCACAATACTCACGAATGAAATTTAAACGAAAATGGTTGCGAACAAATCTCCCAAAATAAGTCTTCCCGCAATGACAACTTCAGTATGACATAAAGAGACATATCAAATTTGGATCCAGAGAGAAAAGCTGAATGCCAAAGTACACGTGAGTAGGTATATATTGCGGATACAGGCATCAACGTACATGTACGTGTACGTGTACACGTACATTCGTGTACACCTCCATAGGATTTAGTGTTAAAATCATGTACCTGTACACGATTTTAACGTTTTTAGGGTGATGTTAGAATCCGCTTTGCGGATTCAAACATCACTGAATTGTATCCTAGAGCGAAAAACAAAAAAAAAAAAAAACGCCCGTAGCTTTACGTACACGTGCATGTACCGTTTTGTGTTTGAATCCGCAAATGGTTTTCCCCATAGGATTCAGTGTTAAATTGCGAGCAAAAAAACGTTTTGGCGTTTCTAAATCATTGTCTTGCCGATTCTAACAATCCGCGTCCGTACACGATTTTAACACTGAAACCCTATGGAGGCGTACACGGAGATCCACTTGCGGATTTTTTTCCTCCTCCCCCACCACACCACCATTACCACCACAACATTCACCCTTCGGCATTGTACGACTACCAACACCACATACCACCACTATCTCCACCACCTCCACAACCCCGCCACTATCACTCCACTCCCACCACCCTAACCACCACCACTGCCCCCACCACCATCACGGCCACCATCAACCACCACCACCGCTTCGTCTTATCTCCTCCATCTCTCCCCCCGTCTTCCTCCTCATCCCTCCTCATCTGGACTACTCCCTCCTCCTACATCCTCCTCCTCCTTCATCCTCCACCCACTTCCACCTTCTTCCCCCTGTTCCATCTTCCTCTTTCCTCCTTCTCCCACATCACCACCACTTCTACCACCTCAAAATTCAACTACCATCACCCCCTCGACATTGTCCTACCACCAACACCACATACCCCCATTTCACCATTACCACCACTACCACCACCTAACCACTGTCGCACCACCTCAACCATCACTGCCCCCACCACCACTGCCCCACCACCATCACCAAAACCAACACTCCCCCCCCCCCCCGCCACCCGCGATGACCCCGCTGGCCTAGGGACACCCTCCAGGCAGTCGTTCCAGGGAGGATTGGTGCTAGAGATGGTCGCTAGTCCACCTAGGGACAATGGTTGGGGTGGGTCGTCGCCAGAGATGGTAGCTCGGCCAGCCTACAGATGATTGTTAGGGACGACTGTCGCTAGGGATGGTCGCTAGCCTCGCCGGGCGCTCGTTCAATATGGACGATTGTCGGTAGAGATGGTCGCTAGACCCGCCTAGGGACGATTGTCGTCAGCCTCGCCGGGTGCTCGTTCTAGGGTTGAGTGTCGTTAGAGAAGGTTGCTAGACCCGCCCAGTAACGATTGTCAGAGACGATTTTATCTCGAGGTAGTCGCTGGATCCGCCTAGGGAAGATTGTTAGGGACAATTGTCGATAGAGATGTTCACCAGCCAGGGACCGTTGTCGCCAGCAATCGCGTAACAACTGGGGAGGGGGGGGGGATAAAGTTTGGGGTAAGGGGGGTATCCAAAAATTATTAAATCATATGGTCCTGATTAAACTCTTGGCAATGTTTGACGTCAGTCCAAAACAAAACACAAAAGAAGAGGTGTCAAAACGGATAAAGGATCATTTGAAGTGTCCAGCAGTCGTCACCCGAGGAGTTGGTCACAGCAGCCTCAGAATCGCTGATGAAACGAGTTTTGGTCCTCATTTTTTCAAAATTTTCCCGGGGAGACCCCCGGACCTCCACCGCCAGGAGCGGGTACCCTCCTCTCGTGCTCATCACCACCTCGCCGCTGTGTGGCTTGAATGGCGCTGCGCATCATACTATCAGCGTAATTGGCACCTCCTTTCGATCCGCCATGATACCTCCCCCCCCCCCCCCCCAATATTTTTTCGTTGTTACGAGCCTGGTCGCTAGTGAAGGTGGTAGAGACGATTTTCGATTTTGTAGGGACGATTGTCGCTAGAGATGGTCGCTAGCCTAACCGGGCGGTCGTTCTAGTGACAATTGTCGCTCACTATTGAGATCGTCGTTAGACCCGCCTAGGGACGATTGTCGCTAGAGGTGGGCGCTAGACACGCCAGGACCCCATTCTAGGCATGATTGACGCTAGAGATGTCGCTAGATCGGCCAAGGGACGATTGTTAAGGACGATTGTCGCTAGAGGGGGCGTCTGTCGCTAGAGACGATCGCTTTTCTAGGAACGGATGGTCGCTGGAGATCGTCGCTAGTCCCGGGGCACATTGCCGGACGATCGTTCTAGGGGTGGTTTGTCACCTGAGATCGTCGCTAGCCTAGGGGCAATTTTCCGGGAACTCCATTCTACGGGCAGATTGTCGCCGGAGATCGACGCTAGCCTTAGGACCACAGACGGGCATGCTTCTAGGGGCGGATTGTCGCCGAAGATGCTTCCTGTCGCTCGATATCGCCGCTAGCCTAATGACAATTGCCTGGCACTCATCCTAGGGACAGATTGTCGCTGAAGATCCCCGCTAGGTTAGGTTAGGGATAATCTGCCGGGAATTACAAAACTCGGAGAATTCGATGCTCGTTCGAGGGACAACCGGCGGACATAGCGACAAAACCCGTCCTGTTGAACTAGGAACCAGGAATGAGTTACTGGTTAGTTTTCTGATCTAATAGCGATATTACCAGAGACAGATTTTACTTGATACTCATGGCTGGGTTGCTAAACACGCAGATAAATTCTCATGCTAGCCCGGGGGATTGTCGCCGGAGATCGTCGCTAGTCGAGAGACAATTTCCCTGGCATAATCCTCTAGGGGCAGATTGTCGCCGGAGATCCCGCTAGGTTAGGGATAATTTGCCGGGAATTACAAAACTCGTCCTGCTCGACTCTCGTCGGAGAACCCGATGCTCGTCCGGGGGCGACCGCCGGACATAGCGACAAAACTCGTCCTGTTGAACTCGGAACTAGGAATGAGTTACTGATTGGTTTTCTGATCTAATAGCGATTTTACCAGAGACAGATTTTACTTGATGCTCATGGCTGGTTGCTAAACACGCAGATAAATTTATCTCATGCTAGCTTGGGGGATTGTCGCCGGAGATCGTCGCTAGTCGAGGGACAATTGCCTGGCACTAGTCCTATTGGGACAGATTGTCGCTGGAGATCCCGCTAGCTTAGAGATAATTTTCCGGGTATTATAAAACTCGTCCTGTTCGATTCTCGCCGGAGAATGCGTTGGTCGTGCGTGGGCGACCACCGGGCATAGCGACAAAACTCGTCCTGTTCGAATGAGGACAACTTGACTGTTTGCTAAAGACTCAGATAATGTTGAAAATTTGAATCAGGTCGACTGAGACATACAAAGGGGTTTCTGGTTATATACTCCACTGTACCTAAAGTATATTCATGGGTAATTATTCTTCTTGGTCTGAACTAGGAACTAGGAACTAGGAACGGGATTCACATTGAACTAGGAACTAGGAATGAGTTACTGGTTGGTTTTGTAATCTAATATCGATTTTACGAGAGACGGATTTATAATAATAATAATAATAATAATAATAATAATAATAATAATAATAATAATAATAATAATAATAATAGCAGCACTTCTACTGCGCTCTGTCCCCGCTGAATCGGTAGGCTCAAAGCGCTTCAGAACATAAGATAAGCGCTAACAGACTGAAGGTTTCGTTTTTAGGTGCCAAATGTGTCTATAAGTCTATAAATAGGAATGTTTTCAGACACTTTTTAAAACCCTGAACAGATGGACATTGTCGAATATGAAACTGCAGACTGTTCCAGATGTTAAGTGCCTGAAAACAGAAGGCCCGTTGTCCCCAGTATTTTTAAGTTCATTTTGATGCAGGTTAGAGTTCTGTTATCAGCACTTGGGCGTAGCGAGCGTGTTGGTGAGTATAAATTGATGTGTGTAGATAGGTAGACTGGGGGGGGGGGGGGGGGGGGTCATTGAAGTATTTAAATACTAAAAGGGCGATTTTATAATCGATTCTAGCTTTGACTGGGAGCCAGTGCAACTTTTGCAGCAAAGGTGTTACATGGGCCTTATGGAATATTAGTTTCTCGGCGTGGTTTTGAGTTTTTAAAAATCGGCTGAGCTGCTTCAATGTCAAGCCAGCTAACAAAGAGTTACAGTAATCAAGTTTTGATAAAACAAAACGACAGACAAGTTGTGCAGTTGTCTTTTCTGTCAAAAGATGGCGATCGGCATTTATTCTACTTAGCTCGAGATACGAAGAGCGATAGATGTGACCAACTTTCTCATTCATTGTTAAGCAGGAGTCACTATGAACCCCGAGGTTCCCAACACATTCTTTAAAGGGGTGATTGAATTACCAACTGCCAAGTGATAGTTAAGGAGTGGGGTGACTTTTGAGTGTGTGCCAATCAATGTGACGTCTGTCTTGTCATCATTTAATTTCAGTCTATTTCAAATAATCCATTGTTTAAGAGATTTGGAGCAATTTTCAACAGCTTGCGGTGATTCGCCAAAATTGTCAGGCATTCAAGGTTTCAGAAATTTGGGTATCATCAGCATATTTTTGATGGTCACAACCATGTTGGATAATTATTGGCGAGAGGGTTTGAGTGTACAATGTAAAGAGTACAGGGCCAAGAACAGAGCCTTGTGGGACACCAAGTTGGAGTTTCTGAGAGCAAGAGAGCAAGCCACCTGTGCTGAAAGTTTGATATCTTTCAGTGAGATATGATGAAAACCACATGAGGGCATTCCCTGTGATTCCAAAAGTAGTCTGAAGTCTTTCAAGAAGTATTTGCTCATCAATTGTGTAAAATGCTGCTGATAGGTCTAATAGAGACAATACCGTTGCTTTGCCTTCATCCGTTTGACTAAGTAGAGATTTTGTGGTGGGTAAAGAGCAACTTCAGTGCAATGGTTCTCTCGGTAAGCTGACTGATCTAATATCGATTTTACGAGAGATTGATTTATAATAATAATAGCGCTTCTATAGCGCTCTATCCCCCCGCTGAATAGGTAGGCCGGGCACTCGTCGTAAGGAGAGATTGTCATTGGAGATCCACGCTAGCCTACGGACAATTTGCCGGGCATTAAAAAAGTTGTCATGCTCGACTCTCGCCGGAGAACCCGCAGGTCGCCCGGGGGCGATCGCCGGGCATAGTGCCAAAACTCGTCATGTTCGAATGGGGACAACTTGACTTATTTTGCTAAAGACTAAGATAATGTCCCATGCTGGCCTCTATTTGAATTACGTCGACTGGCGCATACCAAGGGATTTCTGGTTGTATACTCCACTAGACCTAAAGTATATTGATGATAATTATTCTAAGTCTGAACAAGGAACTAGGCACTAGTAACGGGATTCACCTTGAACTAGGAACTAGGAACGAGTTACTGGTTAGTTTTGTGATGTAATGGCGATTTTACGGGAGACGAATTTGACATGGCACCCAATGGCAGGTTGCTAAACACTCAGGTCTATAAGGTCCCATGCTGGCGGTTCTTCGGGTGGATTGTCGCTGCAGATCGTCGATAGCCTAGGGCAATTGCCGGGCATTCTTTCTAGGACAGTTTGTCGCCGGAGATCGGAGCTATCCTTTGGTCTACAGCCGGACACCCCTTCGTCGCCGGAGGTACTCCTAGGCATCAAATCTAGGGATGATTGTCGCTAGAGATCGTCACAAGCCTAGGGACAATTTGCCGAGCACTCCATTCTACGGGCTGATTGTCGCCGGAGATCGACACTAGCCTTCGGACCACAGACGGTCATTCTTCCAGGGACGGATTGTCGCCGGAGATGCTCCCTGGTGGGATTGTCACTGGAGATCGCCGCTAGCTTAGTGATAATTGCCTGGCACTCGTCCTAGGGACAGATTGTCGTTGGGGATCCCCGCTCGGTTAGGGAATATTACAAAACTCGTCCTGCTCGACTCTCGCCGGAGAACTCGATGCTCGTCTGGGGGCGACCGCCGGACATAGCGACAAAACTCGTCCTGTTGAACTAGGAATGAGCTACTGGTTGATTTTCTGATCTAATATCGATTTTACCAGAGACAGATTTTCCTTGATATTCGTGGCTGGTTGCTAAACACGCAGATAAATTCCCATGCCAGCGTCTAGGGGGATTGTCGCCGGAGATCGTCGCTAGTCGAGAGACAATTGTCTGGCACTAGTCCTAAAGGGACAGATTGTCGCTGGAGATCCCCACTTGGTGTGGGATAATTTGCCGGGAATTACAAACCTCCTCCTGCTCGACTCTCGCCGGAGAACTCGATGCTCGTCCGGGGGCGACCGCCAGACATAGCGACAAAACTCATCCTGTTGAACTAGGAACTAGGAATGAGTTACTGATTGGTTTTCTGATCTAATAGCGATTTTACCAGAGACAGATTTTACTTGATATTCATGGCTGGTTGCTAAACACGCAGATAAATTCCCATGCTAGCCTCTAGGGGGGGGGGGGGGGGTTGTCGCCGGAGATTGTCGCTAGTCGAGAGACAATTGCCTGGAACTAGTCCTGTAGGGGCAGATTGTCGCTGGAGATCCCCCTATAGCTGAGAAATAATTTGCCGGGCATTATAAAACTCGTCCTGCTCGACTCTTGCCGGAGAACCCGATGCTCGTCCGGGAACGACCGCCGGACATAGCGACAAAACTCGTCCTGTTGAACTAGGAACTATGAATGGGTTACTGGTTGGTTTTCTGATCTAATAGCGATTTTACCAGAGACAGATTTTCCTTGATATTCATGGCTGGTTGCTAAACACGGAGATAAATTCTCATGCTAGCCTCTAGGGGGATTGTCGCCGGAGATCGTCGCTAGTCGAGGGACAATTGCCTGGCACTAGTCCTATAGGGACAGATTTTCACTGGAGATCCCGCAAGCTTAGAGATAATTTTCCCGGCATTATAAAACTCGTCCTGCTCGATTCTCGCCGGAGATCACGTTGGTCGTGCGAGGGCGACCACCGGCCATAGGGACAAAAACTCGTCCTGTTCGAATGAGGACGACTTCACTTATTTTGCTAAAGACCAAGATAATGTCCCATGCCGGACTCTGGTCGACTGACGCATAATAAGGGGTTTATGGTTATATATCCCACTAGACCTAAAGTATATTTATGATAATTATTATACGCCTGAACTAGAAACTAGGAACTAGTTACGGGATTCACATTGAACTAGGAACTATGAACTCGTTATGGGATTCACACTGAACTGGGAACTAGGAACTAGCAACGAGATTCACATTGAACTAGGAACCAGGAACTAGGAACTAGGAACGGGATTCACACTGAACTAGGAACCAGGAACTGGGAACTAGGAACGGGATTCACACTAAACTAGGAACTAGGAACGGGATTTACATTGAACTAGGAACTTGGAACGGGGTTCACACTGAACTAGGAACTAGGAACGGGATTCACATTGAACTAGGAACTAGGAACTAGGAACGGGATTCACGCCGCTGAGCTATTCAGTGACGTTTTCACGGTTCCAGACTTCGACCCAAACCGCTATTGTTGATACAGACGACGCGCGCGCTTGGTGGCAATGTTGCTCACGTGGTGGATATGCAGGGGGTATAACTCCTGTTACTTTAAACATTTTTTATTTGCCATTACTATTGAGCAAAAAGGGATAGGAGGACTAGTGCTTTCCACTTGGTAAAAACCTCCGCTCCCATAACATGAATACAGAAAATGTTACAATGGCGAAACAAACAAGTTTTTTGAAATTCATAAATGTAAAATAAACTATTTGAATGGGTTTATATATATATGTGCGTATGTGTATAAATAAATATGAATATGTAGCACTACACAAAGACAGAAAAAAAGGAAGAAAGAAAGAAAGAAAAGCTGTTGATGTCCCTTTTGCATTCTGTAGCTCTCTCGATTTGAATCAATTAATATTCAAAGCCAAAGGCCGCTTTTCTGATTAGGATGTGTTGAAATAATAATAATAATAATAATAATAATAATAATAACAGTAATAATAATATAATAATAATATAATAATAATAATAATAAAAATCATCATCATCTTTTCTTCGCCTTCTGTACTACAGCTTAAGGACGTGTCTCATTAGATCCATGCTGATTCACACAAAAGGTAGGGAAAACGCCGCGTCAGCGACTCAGGCCACAAACAGCGCAACCGTGACTATCATCGTGACTGCACAATCTGTGTACCGATGCGCTGGCTCAACGTCACCCCGATGACGCGTCCATTCCATGACCGCTCCATGCATATTCTATATTGAAGTGGATACCTTGAGTCAGCATTGTTTTACAAATATTACTAGATGGGAAACTCGTTGTAACTCCTGTTTATCGATAGTTAGGTATTCTGCAACCATCCATTTAGTATTATACGCGCAAAATACAAGGGAGGCTATCCGTAATCGGTGTTTTGGGTATCTCATTTTCCGGTGGTATCCTGGAATACCAACATGTATTTTTTAGAGTGTATCTTGACGTAGTGACGTAACGCGCGGATGTCCTCTCTTGGGACGGTCAGGTAATCTTCCTGTGGCTCTGAGATGCGCAACTAAACGATGCATAATTAGAGCAATAGCCCTACCCCTATAACTTCGGGCATTCGCGGCATTTTGCTATTCAATCGAGTTGAAATTAAATGTTGTGGATGTGTACTGTTCAAAATTTCGATTTGGTATTGTTTTCAAGCCCATAGCACTTGGGAGTGCCCCGGATGCACGCTTTGTCGAAACATCTGTTGAAAGCATGCAGCGTCGCACGTGGTCATTGTTGACCGAATTTTAACCAACGACTCTTCAGACAGAACACAGGTTGCTATGTGTCAAATTTTAGTACATTTGGTGCACGGATAAAAACATTATATTACCAAAACTGAACTTGCGTTTCTTTTTTTCCTTCAGTATAATATTTATTTGTAGATTGATGCATAATCACATTTTTAAAATATAGTTATCCTACGAATGCTTTAGACTTGTTTTGTCCTGCAGAATGAGAAGATGAAGCACAATACTCACGAATGAAATTTAAACGAAAATGGTTGCGAACAAATCTCCCAAAATAAGTCTTCCCGTAATGACAACTTCAGTATGACATAAAGAGACATATCAAATTTGGATCCAGAGAGAAAAGCTGAATACCAAAGTACACGTGAGTAGGTATATATTGCGGATACAGGCATCAACGTACATGTACGTGTACGTGTACACGTACATTCGTGTACACCTCCATAGGATTTAGTGTTAAAATCATGTACCTGTACACGATTTTAACGTTTTTAGGGTGATGTTAGAATCCGCTTTGCGGATTCAAACATCACTGAATTGTATCCTAGAGCGAGAAAAAAACGCCCGTAGCTTTACGTACACGTGCATGTACCGTTTTGTGTTTGAATCCGCAAATGGTTTTCCCCATAGGATTCAGTGTTAAATTGCGAGCAAAAAAACGTTTTGGCGTTTCTAAATCATTGTCTTGCCGATTCTAACAATCCGCGTCCGTACACGATTTTAACACTGACACCCTATGGAGGCGTACACGGAGATCCACTTGCGGATTTTAGGTGTGAAATCGAATCGTGTGCAGACGTGATGTTTGAATCCGCAAACCCACTGTCACGTTTCCTGAAGTAAAACTAACGCATGTTATTGTGAGGTAATCTTAATAAGCACTTAATGGAAATGTTTTGAATGAAGAATGTTGCCAGGATGTTAGAATCCGCAAACCCACTGTCACGTTTTTATTGATATATAGGAGAGAAAAAAATATAAATAAATAGTTATTTAAAAAAAATAAATATATCAAATCAAATAGATAATAAAAAATACGTAAATCATGAGCGATTCTCAGACTATTAGAGTAAGGTTTCTTTTAAAAATGCTGATGAGAGCCTACGCATTCTGCGTGAATGAACAACTAGGTTGTCTCTTGTTAGAACGATGCGTCGGATGTCGGGATCACCTAGACTTCGATCACAAGAATCATTCGTGTCTATGGATGGAAAGGGAAGATATGGTCGTCAAGTATTTCGAACCGGCGTTCGAACGCGTTCAAATCAATGAAGTGATCGCGTTTTGGAAGAGATTACTCTTCTGTAAGGATCAAAGCAAGCCTACAGTTTCGGAAAAACAGAAATTGACGCGTAAAAGTCTGACTTTACGAGATAAGGGATGCATCATGAAATTATTGTTCAATGAGGCATACGTCTAAGTTTTTTCGTTGATATAAAATAAGGGAGAATAGAAAATAAAAATAAATACACATATAAATTTTTTATCTAATATTAGAAAGAAAAAAAACAAAAATGAGAACCAGAAATAAATTGTATCCGACGTTAGTGGACGACGAGGATGAGAAGCCGATCGACGTTTTGCCGACGGCACCGTCGCTAGAAGAAAAAGAAAGAGGAGAGAGGTATCGCATCGATCAAATCAGTAGAATCCAAGAGTATCTAACTCGAGAGAGAGATTCTCGTCATTCTCTCAAGAAGAAGTATTCGCGTTTCGTGAAATTCGTCAACGCGATCGACACGACACTCATCACGATTTCCATGGGTTTACGCGCGGCCGGCATCAGATTGTTGTCGACCGCGGTCGGCATTCTGATCGTGTTGACTGTAGAAGGAGTGGCTCTCGTCGCCGGATTGTTTAGCACGCTCGGAAACTTTTTGAGTAGGAAATTATATCTGAAGGTGAGGAAACATGACAAGATTCGCGTCTTGGCCGACTCCAAGATCGACACGATATCCGAAATGATCTCTATGGCGTTGAAAGACAGTAGGATATCGGATGGTGAATACTTCGCGATATTGAGTGAGAAAACGAAATACGATGCCATGAAAGAAGCCGTGAGAATCAAGACTCGTCAGATCATCAAGGAAGAGATGAAGGATTCTCTCGTGGAAAAGGGGAGGAAAGAGGCCAGGGAGGAATTCAGTAAGATGATAGAACTCAAAAGCAGCGATTGAAAAAAAAATATATATAATAAGAACAGAATTAATTAATTATTAAATTTCTATATAAAATAAAAAACGAATTTAATTTAAATAACTCTTCAAAAAAATGTATTTCGTAAAGTGTAAGAGAGTTACCGAGACGAGTAATTCTCGAGAAGTGCGAACTAAAAACGACAGACAGATGCTTCGTGGAATTTGCGACATGTGTGGTTCTGGCAAGACACGATTCGTCAAAAAAAAGAACGCGAGCAAAGGTAAAGGCATCGTGAATAAAATGGTCAATAATCTACCTTTCGAAATGCATCTGCCCGGTCACAGTTTCACGGGACCCAGAAAGAAATTGAACAAGAGACTCAACGCCGATCTGACTCCCAAATCTTGGAGCAAACCTGTGAATAGGGTGGACGCGGCCGCGGCCGCGTATGATCACGATCTGTGCTACGCTGGACATCCCGACACCAAGACTCACAACGCCGTCTGCGATAAAAACATGTTGGGGAAATTGAGAGGCATATCGAATCCGACCAGGAGAGAGAAGATAGAACGTTCGCTGGTCGGCAATCTGGTCGGTGCGAAACGTCGATTCAGATGGGGCGTTCAAAAAAAAAGCGTATCTGAAAAGAAGAAGAAACGATTATTGATGAGCGAATTGGCTGAGGAGTTACACAAACCCATAGTGCGTAAATTTCGAAAGAGAAAGGTGTTCATGAAGGGTTTGGATGATATTTGGTCTGCCGACTTGGTCGACATGAGATCGTTTTCGAGGTGGAACGAGGGCGTCAAATATCTATTGACAGTCATCGACGTGTTTTCCAAATACGGTTGGATCAGAACTTTGAAGAATAAATCGGGACCTTGCGTCGCCGAGGCTCTGAAGAGCGTGTTCGACTTGTCTTCTCGAAAACCGAGTAAATTGTGGGTGGATAAGGGAAAGGAATTCTACAACGAGCACGTTCATCGATTGGTAGACCTCTACTCGATCGAAAACGAAGAGAAAGCCAGCATGGTGGAACGTTGGAATCGAACGATGAAGGAAAAGATGCACAGATACTTCACGGCGAATTCGATCAAGAAATACATATACGCTCTGAACGGTCTGGTTAAAGATTACAACAACACCCGACACAGATCGCTCAAGATGACTCCCGCGGAAGCTAGCGTTCCTCGAAACGAAAAACAGGTCTATGCGAATCTATATCCTGAGAGATCTAAGATCAGGAAGAAGTCTAGAACGCCGAAATTTGCGGTCGGTGATCGAGTGAGAATTTCCGCTTATAAGAAGCACTTCGAAAAGGGTTATACTCCTCGATGGACCTCGGAAATCTTCGTGATAATCAAAATATTTCACACCGATCCGGTGACTTACGAAATCAAAGCTTTGGATGGAGAAGAGATCATCGGAAAGTTTTACGAACAATAATTACAGAAGACAAAGTTTTGATAAAGAAAACACAATTTTTTTTATTTACTTTCTTTAACATTTTCTTGTTTACACACATATATATAAGAGAGAAAAAAATAATAATAAAAAATAATTAAAAACTATTTTTAAATAAAGAAAGCAAGTTAATTAATAAACAAAAAACAAAAAATCCTTTAAAATGACAAATATACTAGATATAGCACAAAGCATAGTGAAAGATGAAAGTATTCAAGAATATGAGGTTCACGAATATGAACCGGTAACCGGAACGAGTTTGAACAATGCGGGAGAGATAAGAATCAACGTTGAAACTCAAGATCTATTCATACATCCTAGCGAGAGTTACATAGTGGTGCAGGGACGTCTCACCAAGGAAGATGGGAGCGACTACGCCGACGACGACACGGTTACTCTAGCCAATAATGGCATCATGCATCTATTCAGTAATATAAAATACATGCTATCCGGACAAGAGATAGAATCTGTTTTTCATCCCAGTCAGGCCACCACGATATTCGGACTCTTGACGTATCCTGATGATTTTTCGAAATCTAGAGGACTTAATCAGTTGTGGGTGAAAGACACCGTCGGCCCTGCTAGCGCCGGCGCCACCTTGATATTCGACTACGTCGTCAAGACGTCCAGACCTAAAGGAACGTTTTCGTTCAGGATACCTTTGAAACACATCTTCGGATTTGCAGACGATTACAACAAGATCATGTACGGATTCAAACACAATCTGATGTTGATTCGAAAAGGAGATGACGATGCAATAGTGAGACTCACTGCGACCAATGCAGGTAAGATAACTCTACACAAGATATCGTGGTTCGTTCCACACGTGGAGCCTTCGATCGTGGAGAAAGCGCGTCTCTACAAGATCATAGAATCCAAGAGTAAATTACCCGTGGGATTTAGAATGAGACAGTGCGATATGGCTAGCATTCCTCCCTCCACGAATCACTTCGATTGGAGATTGACGGAGAATTCTGCTTCTGAGAGACCGCGTTTCATCGTGGTTGCATTTCAGACCGATAGGGACAGGTCTCAGGAAAAGAATGCGTCGCTGTTCGATCACTGCCATTTGAGAAACATGCAAGTGTTTCTGAACGCCACGAGATATCCAGCAATCGATTACAATGCGCCGTTCGACAAGAACAATTTCTGCAGACTGTACGGCGACGCCGCTGATTTTAGAAAGAAGTATCACAGTCTAGACGAATTGATGAGCAACCCTAACATATCTCCCGGTGAATACAAGTCGAGGTATCCCATGTTCGTATTCGACGTCAGTAAACAGAGTGAACGACTCAAGAGTAGCGTCTTAGACATTCAGATCAAGATGCAATTTGATAGGAACATGCCAAGAAAAACCGAAGCCTTCACCCTAGTCCTGTCGGACAGAGAATTACAATTCGAATCAGACCGAAATAAGATGTTGATCATTCGATGAGAGACGTGTGTGAAAAAAAATAAAACAAAAATAAAAAAAGTAATGATTTATTAAAAAAAAAAAACACAAAACAAATAAACAAAGTAATGTGATCTAGAGAGATTGAACATCTTTCTAAATCTCATTACTTTTTTTTTTGTTTTTAATAAATCACACATTATTTTTTTTTAATTCATTATTTTCCACGTGTTCACTGTTTGTTCAAAGGAACTAGTTCGATCAGTAGACTCACCACGGAAGTGGCGGCTTCAGGATTATTGGTTTTCGTAACGAAATTAATCCTGTCTCCGGCGTTCACTTTGAGAGGCGTGCCGAATGTGCTAACATTCGCGTGTTGATTCTCAGTCTTTTTGACGCTGTATCTCTTATCACTCTCTACTCCATTCACCATGAGATTGACGACCGCTTTGTTATTCAAATCCGAGGAAGCCAGACTCATTCGAAGGATTTCACCTCCCAGTGGCATGGGATATCCCACCTGACTCCATTTCCGAAAGACCACTCAGCTTTTCCTTCATCTAAGGTGCCGGCCTCTTCGGCCCACACAGTGATCAATTGTCTAGCATATTTGACTTTCTCCACCACCGAAATCAGGGTGCAGGCATCCGTCATGTTCACGGATCCGGTAAATTCGTGAGCGCATGTCCACCCATGTCTAGTTTACCTTCCATGATGTCACCCTTTCTCCAGAATGAGTTGTCGTCCACGTACTTTCTGCTGACCATGCTGGAATCGAATTCGGGATCGTGATCGAGACCGAATAAATTGTTCATGTTGATGCCACCCTCCATGGTTCCACCAGATTGTTTGTTCAGGTAGAGATCGTCCACTTGCGATTCTAGGTATTCTTGTGATTGTATCATGGCAGAATCTACGTAGCCCTTGTTGACCATGGTTGAGTCTGCATCCGTGTCGTTGATCTTCGACAGATTCAGTATCTTGTTGAATCCCACATTCAGATTCGATTTCATTTCTCGTCTGTCAGACTTTCTCTGTTCCAGATCTACGTAGTGTTTGGTCACCACGTCCTTGGGATTCGTGGGAGTGGCCACGTTCGTTATCTTGTTAGAATTGGCGTTCAATTCCGAGTGCATCGTTTTCTGAACGTATCTATTTCTCAGGTGTTCGCTGAATCTCGCGTGAGTGTCATCCGCGTATTTCTTGGTCACGGCATTGGTGGGATCTATGGGATTCGCGACATTCACCAAATGTTTGGATTTCAGATCGAGATCGTTGGTCATGGTTTTATCCACGTAAATTATCTAGCAGGATTCATTCGAAATCAGCGTTCCCCCTGTCAACGTAATTTTTAGTCGCAGCATCTGCTAGATCTATCGGCTCGGGAAGATTGTAGAGCTTCTTATCGTTCATGTTCAAAGGTTCTTCTCAAGGTTCGTATCTCCGAACGTAACGTTCATCCAAGTTGGCAACGTCGTAACCATCGTCGACTTTGAACGTCTTCCTCTTCTTTCTTAGGTTGACTTTTTCATCGTCACTTCTACCAAATTTATCGACTGGCATGTTGTTGTCAGATTTTTTTTGTTTTTTAGAAAAAATATATTCAAAACGCAGTTTATTAAAAATTAACTATTTTATTTTTATTTTTCATTTTTATTCGATTAAAATTTTTTTAAAAAAAAATTTATTATCTTTATATATACTATAAAAAAATCTCTCTCTAATGTAAATCATTGAGAATGTCTTGAAATCGATCTCCTTCAGACCATCTCTTGAGAATGTAGAGACACAGGTGACCGCAAAACACTTGATCTGGTGATTGCACTTGTTCCGTGTTGTAACGAACCATCGATTTGTTGAAATAGTTCTTTATTTCTTTTGGCGGCGAGATTCCGTAGCTGTCGAAATAATAATTTTTCTTCTTCCCGTTCTTGATCCACGCCACCCAGTGAGTGCCTTCACCCGATGAATCGTCTAGATTTAAAATTCCGCATTCCGATTGTCGAGGTCTTCTCTTCGGCAAGGCATCTCTGGAAAACACGCCTAGAAAATCTTTGATTTTCAAATCTTTTGCCACATTCAACAGATCGATGTTGGATAGGGGTTCATTAGGTAAGACGACACCTTCTACGGATATCTTTATTTTCGTATTCATAAATGCGTATATATTTTTTTTATTTATTTATTTTATTATAATTCACTAAAATGACGTTATTTTTTTTTTATTATTTTTTTCTTTTTCTTTTTAAACTAACATTCTCAATGTCTTTATCGATTTCCATAATCTTGAATCTGTCTAATTCCTCTTGATTTTCTGGAATCCTGATATTACCATCTTTTAGTAGAACAGATTCGATCATTTGTAGTGATTTAACGAATGAAATTTTTAGATACCGTGTCGTAAATGTATTTCTCTTGATCTTTTGACAATTTTTTGAACAGGAATAACAACTGCAAATATCTATTATATTCAAATACATCTTTTTCACTATCTGCAAAAAAAGACGACGCAAAACAAGATATCAAACGTAGTTTGTCTCTCTTAGTTCGAACGTTTTCGGAATTTAAGAATTGGGGTTCGTTAGGTAAGACGACACCTTCTACGGATATCTTTATTTTCTTATTCATAAATGCGTATATATATATATTTTTTTTATTTATTTTATTATAATTCACTAAAAATGACGTTATTTTTTTTTTCTTTCTTTTTCTTTTTAAACTAACTCTCTCGATGTCTCTATCGATTTCTATAATTTTGAATCCATCTAATTCCTCTTGATTTTCTGGAATCCTATCATCCACAATCATATCTGGAATCTTATTATCCACAATCATATCTAGAATCCAATCATCCACATTCATATCATCTCTAATTAGATCCACAGTCCAATGTCCAAGTGCCAAAGTGCTTATTTTATCGTCTAACATGAATCTCTTATCGTCGTTGGCCGTAAGCGAAATCTTGTTGACTATTTCATAGTCTTATACACCGGACCACTTCCTAACAGACAATCTTTATACTCTTGGAAAGAGATGTTTTTCTTCACCACGCACGCTTTAACTCCTTTGCACTTCTTGATCTCTTCATCATCTTCTAGACGATAAGCATACAGTTTGGGTCTCAAGCCCACAAATTCGACGATTTGTTTATCGCCACTCTCGTCCTTAAATTTACCCAACACCTTCTTGTTGTCATTCAATTGAATGTTGGACAGGTGATCGACGGGATAATTGCTCATGTCAAACCACTCGGCCACGTCCTGAGATATATCTCGGTAGACGTCTTTCGTCTCTATCTCGTAAACTAAACTGTCTGTGTCGGTGAACAGTAGTTTAGTTTAAACAATATTTATTTCAGAAAACATGTTGAAGAACAGATTACATATTAACACAATAGTACATAAACTGACGTGGATTCAGCAGTAAGCTTGTTTAGCTTATACAAGGCTGTCTCCGAAAACAGTAGTTTGGCTTTATCACCAAATTTTCGTTTGACGTAATCGTAGTGAAACTCGTACATCAATCGCTTGCTGATATCTAAGATGATCAGGCCGAGATAATACGGTTTGTAGAACTTCAGGTGCATCTTTTGCATGTGAACAGCCACTAGATTTTTGTTGAATATGGTTCGGTGTTTGTAATTGGGTTTCGCCACTAATTTTTTAGCTCTTTTCTCAGACGTGAAGAGTCGAACAGTGGTTCTCTTCCTGATGTTTTCCATCGATTTACCGTACACGCAGTTGTTCATGAGTTTGAAAAAATCTTTTTCGAAATCGTTCTTAGCTCGAATTCTGAGATTCGTGTTGAGATCGATGTATTTTTTCATCCAAGTCTCTTCATCGAATCGAATGATGCGATGTATGTCAACTAATTTCATCCCGTAATCGACGTACTGTTTCAAATTCTCGCTATAGATGACGTAGTTATGTTTGTTAAATAAATTGGGAATGAGTTTTTCCTCATCTCCTTCGTTTGGTTCCATTCGTTTGGGAGCCAGCGGATAATCATTGTGTGGATCGTGTAATTCTTCCAGAGAGTTCAAATCGACTTCTAAAATGCAAGGATAGTCTCTCCATTTTTGCATCTTCTCCGGTTCCGTCACCCATTCGAAATTTCCAATCGGTAAAGGATGACTCATAGCACAATCGTACAGATTATTAGCATCCCAATACTGTATGTATCGAATCGAAACCTTCTTTCATGTTGGGATTGTTAGCTTCAGAATATCTGTGAGAGATCATCAAGACGCCACCTCTTGCAGCCCTTTCGAACATGAGCAACATGTTCACGTCAGATAATAATTCCAATTGGACTTCGGTGGTCTTCAACAGAGCGTCCCACGCCAGACCGGGTGCGGTGAAATACCAAGCAGGATCCAGATCGTAATTTCGACGACAGACGTCTCGAAAATTTTCGAACACATCTGCCAAGAGCAGAACGTCAGTCTTCAGATAGAGATTGTGATAATCTCTCATGGTTTTCATATCAAATGATTTCCACACGTTTTTGGCGTGTTCGTAATTCTCGTCGGAAATGTTGGATTCGTATAATTTCGAATAGAAATCTTCTTTCGAAGGTAGTGCGGTGTCTTCGAATCTCTTTAGATCATTCATGTAATCATAAGGATAGACTCCTTTCCTCAACATGATGTCTACTCATTCTCCAAAATGTTCGCTCATGATTTTAAATTTATCCTTGCTCATGTTATCAACTAATTTTTCCAGAGCAGTCGACATGAATTTAAAACTGTCGATGAAATGTATGCATCTACGAATGGATTTCGTTTTTTCTTCCAACGTATTTCCGTCAATTACTTTTTTCTTCTCCGTGAGCTTCCATTTCGTGAAGGAAATGTATCTTTCTTTGCTGTTCGCGATGCAATTTAATTCTTCGTGTGAGGTGCCGAGATTTTTCACGAACAGATGACTGTCGTAACCTGTGAGATTGTGAAACATCACCGGATAGAAAGCAGCATCTCGATATTTTAAATTACACTTGCTGTGAGCCGGACCGCGATACAGACCCATGTAATGATCATGGTCTGTGTCCTTCTTATTTTCCTCCGAATTATCGTTGACCGATTGTCTGCATATGTGACATTTGGTGGCTGTTATTTTCATCCTGCTGCTCTTGCATGATGATCATTTTCGCCGGAGTTTTGAATTTGTCGTATAACATTTGAATTTTCGATTCTAACTCTTCCACGAACCTTTGGGCCACGTCGTCGTCTTCATACTGTTTCGTGTAGGTGAAGGGACCCAGGTCGTGTTGCGAGTCGAAAGCGCATTTCACGTAAATGCAATAGCCCAAAGGTGTGTGTTTTTGATATCTTTCGACGTAACTTTGAAGAGCGTTGGGTTGACAGGAACTCATTTTCGTGGTGAAACATTCGAAATCGGCGTACATGACGAATGGTACTTTTAACCTTCTATTGTGATTTTCAAACTTCACGATGGTGTTAGGTTTAGGCATTTCGACGTTGACACCTTGATTTTCATTGCAATATTCCTGATGTTTCACTAACGATTTTTCGCTGTAAAACGCGTTCATGCAGTTGCAACATAAAGATATCTTTCCTTTATGTTTATTACTTTGTCTGGACTGTAATCAGCTCAGATGTTTAACCCAACAATAATGACGATTGTCACCATTCAAAATCAATAATAAAATAATCGTCTTTTCTCTTTCGAGATACAAAGTCTGTCTGAGAGGATAGATCATTTGTTTTTTGTCGTCGTATCCCAAGACGTTTACCGCTACGGTGTGATTTTGAACCTCGAAACGTTCGATGTGTTTTAACTCTGTTGGAAAAGTCACTCCGGTCCAATCGAGATTTTTAGAAGTCACCTCGTAAGAAGAAACTCTTTCGGTGTTCATTTTGACAGGGTATAAAGCGGAGGTGACTGCCCATTTAAAACACTGATCATCTTTATTTTTCACGTTGATCATGGTGTGTTTTTTAGCTAGGAAATACGGTAATTTCACGTAGGAAGACCCTTTCAACAAATCGTTTTTAGTTATGTGAATTTCGAGTTTCAACACCTCATCGAACATCCAATTACTACCTTCATGTTGATAATTCGCGAGAGACGTCAACATCTTGTCTTTCATCTTTTCGAAAACGTCTGATAAATCTGAACCTCGAAATATGGGTTCGACGTTAGATTTGAAATATGCATTTTTCACGATGCTCTCCCCAGACTTCACGTTGATTTTATTCATCACGCAATGGAGTATCATCTTAATTTTTAGTCCCACGTTCATGTATTTGCAAAACAAATCCAATACTTTTTTCTTCACCCGTTCCATGAACAATTTCGGATCAATTTTCTTCAACGAGGGAACCACGTCGAAAGTTTTAAAAATGCCTTTGATCGCACTCTCCCATTCCACAGACTTCGATTGAAATAGTTCCACTGTGAGTTGTGCTAGATATTCTTTTCCTTTCCCTTCGTCTATTGCTCATCGAATTTCGCTCGATATATCTCGTTTGCCTAGAATCTGAAGTGCATCACTCGTTTTCGTTTTAGTTTTTCTTTTCTTTTCTTTTGAAACTTGAAGTTCTTTTTCAACAGCTTTTCGTTTAGTCGTCTTCTTATTTTTCACAATCGAAACGTTTTTAGTTTTTTCGACATCGGCATTTCGATTCCTTTTACTATCTTTTTCTTCTTCTTCTCATTTTTCACAACTGATGCATTTTTTGACGTCGTTGCTATCGGCATTTCGTTTGCCTTTCCATCGTTTCGCAAATGTTTCTGTATGACTTCAATCTTTTTTGATTTAGTTCTATGATTTCTGAAATGTGAAATTTTTAATAGTTTACAAATCTCGTTTAACTGAGGTACAGTTTTCTCATTTAAATTTTTCAATTTTTTGTTGTCTGTTTGCTTCATTTTGTAAGAATATATGTTTTTTCCGAATTTTGTATTTAAATAATTTGTTTAAAAGTTTTGTTTTTACTCTTTATATAAAAAAAAAGATTTTTTTTTAATTCAATTTTTTTCTTTAATGTGTTTTTTATTCAAAACAATTTATGATCGCTTTTATTTCTTGTTTGCAGAACGAACACGTTTTCTCGTCTCTAGAATAACATTCCTTACAATAACACAAATGTGCACACGGTAGAAACAAAACGTTTACGATATTTTCGCAAAGCAGACAAGTGTTCGTGTTGCTCGACTCGTTTTCGACACACGACAATAACTCGTCCGCTTGTGTCATGAATTTAATCAGATGTTCTAAAGTCAAAAATTGAGATAAGGTCTTGTTTGCGTTATTTAATGCATTGTACAATTGTTCCTTAGTGTACCCTAATTGTAACATATCCATCAATAATTTTTGGTTTTTATTTCTATCCGACTCTTCGTCTTCGATTTTAATCAATCCCAACGTTATGATCTTGTTCAAATAATCACATTCACCTTTTTTAATATTATTTATATGTTCTAGTAAGGGTCTGTCGTGAGGTTCCCAATTCATCAAATGTATATTACAACAAAAACATTTAACTTTGTCGCTTTTACCCACATAAATGAAACTCGCAGCAGCTAAATCTTCGGGTTTTTGAGCAAGATGCAAAGGCCAATTTTTAAACGTTTGAAGTCTTGCACATTCTAAACTATAATTTGGAAGTTTGGACTTGATCATTGTTTTTACCTCAAAATTGAGTTTGTAAGAATATTTTTTTTTTTTTTTTTTTTTTCGAATTTTGTATTAATGATAATTTGTTAAAAAGTTTTAAAATTGTTTATAATATGTTTTAATTCCTTCAAAAAGAATTAATCAATTATATGTTCTTAACGTGAAAAAAAAATTGAATTAATACGAAAAAAAAAAAAAAAAAGGATGTTAAAATTTAACTTTATTTATATATAAAGAGAAACTTTTTTAACAAATTATTATTTAAATACAAAAATAAAATATACATTATTTGCAAGAATTCATAAAATCCAAATAATCGATCATGACAACAACACCTAAAAGATGTGAATTGAAACAAGTTAAAAAATATATGCTATCAGATATTTATACCTATACAGTAGAACACGATCCCATCGAATTGAATGAGGTTAATATGATGGACTTAGAGCGCTGCGACAACAGATATATGATGTGTTTGAAATTGGATGAAGCCATGCTCGATTACCAAAGCGATCTGCTGAATAATATCATCACCAAATACACAAAACCTCCATATGAGAACGATTTGACGATGTTCTATGGAAAAAAAATATTTCCAATGATCTCACTCAAACTCGTGGATAAATCGGGTGGTGAGAGCGCGTTCACCGATGTAGAAAAACTCAAAAGAGTAAATATAAAAATTCAAGAGATTTTGGTAAGTAGAAAAATAACGCATGTCACCATGCTAATAATGGACTTGGAAATATAAACAATAGAGAGATTGATTTTTAGCGAAGAAGAAGGAAAAAAAGTAATCATTAGCGTCTAACCATTTTTCCACATGTTTTTTTTTTTTTTTTGCACTCTGTCTCGCGATATTCGTCATTATCGTCTAATTGTTTCTCCACCTTTTTATCCATTTTATATATTATTTTATACTTTCTATGCTTTATATTTTATATAATCATATAATTTTATATTATAATAACATATTCAAAATCGGTATATTCTTAAACGGCGAATTCTCACCGAGCAACAAACCCTTGCCGAGTCGCTCAACGTTCTGTCCACTCTTCAGATAGAGACCATTTCCTCTCAGAGAGTTGCCTCCTCTAATGGGTTCTAGATACAATCCTTTACCGCTGTTGTCTATTTGGACGCGACACACGGCTCCTCCCTTCTTCAAAAACAGTCCGCTGCCAACCATTAATTTCTCAACTGCCGAACTAGCGAGTCCCGTGAGAGCTCCCATGCCGAGAGTCTTTCCGAGAAAGGGTAGTGCCTTTGCGGCGAAGGGTAATGCTTTTGCGGCGATTCCTGCCAATAGCGGTAGGAAACCACCTTTCATTCTCAAATTGTATATCAATTGAGCGGGACTCAATCTCACCGTCAACCCTCTTCCATCGCGAATCACTTTCTCCATCCTTTTGATTTGACTTCTGGTCCAGGCGATCGAATCCTGACTGCCTCTCGTCAGATCTTCGTGAGTGAATTTGAATCTCACTGCCTCGCCTCGAGTTGTTAACGCTCTCTTAAGTTTCTTCCTCTGTCCTGCGGATATGTTCACGTTTTTAATCATGTATTCTGTCATAATTCTTTTTTTAAAAATATATTTACTTCAATTGTTTCTTGTTTAATAATAATTATTTATATTAAAATAATTTTGTAAAATTAATATTGCGTTTATTTTATTTTTGTTATCTATATATATACACAATATTTTTTTTTTTTTTTTTGCTTTTATATTTCTCTTATGTGAAATCATATCGTCACCCTCTCTCCGCGAAGATCTAACAGTTCACCATTTTGATCTGTCAACGTGGTTTTGAGACTATACAACATGTCTAAAATCACTGGTAGATAAACTAAATTTCGAGGTCGCTCCATGATCTTATAACCCGGCGACACGTTTGGAAAGAAGGAATAGATCGTCGGTTGAGTGCTACCATTCACGTAGCTTCCAGCAATCACGTCCACGTTCACCAGAATGCTATTGACTGCGAGAATGTCGAACGTATTTTCAGATGCCGCGTGGCCTTGATAACCTTTCGATCGAATCCCAACATCTTGCCTATAGAATCGTCCGTGTTGAAATCCACTCGAAAATTATCTTCCAAATCCAACATCGTCTGTAAGGTATTAGGATTGGGAGAGAGTCTGATCTTGTTGCTTCCCTTTCCATCCGTCTTCATTTGCGTCTGAATGTAATTGTTCAAATCGTCTATGTCATAACTCCCTTTGGGAATTCGAATCTCCAACCAATCCACTCCGTCGGAATACTTGAACGAGTTATTCTTTTCGGTGACGTTGGGAAAGGAATAATAAGTCTCCAGATTCACCAACGCCATCTCGTATCTTTTCTCTCTATTCAATTTGATGGAAGGTTCGAATTTCGTAGCGAATCGAGTCGAATCACCACTCACCACGATTTGAATGGATTGTTTTGCAGCCGTATTCTCGGCTATCCATTCTAACAATTCTCCATGTTCGAACATTATATTTAATTTTATTTTTTTTTTATTCAAAACTAATTATTTGAAGATTTATTATTTTCTAAATTTTATTTTCACGCTCTATCTTATTATCATCAGAAACATAAAACTTGTCGAATCCGCACCAATATTTTCCGCGATTAAATTCACTTGTCAAATCGATCACGGCGAAATTGTGAAGTCCACCATCCCAAACCCTCTTGCAGAATCTCCTGAATTCCGTCATTTGCGACATGATCGCCGTAGATGTGATTGAGATTCTTGAGATCTTGGCGAAAGAGACATAGAAAATTAGCGTTCTCCCTTATCGTCTGTCTGGGCAATCGAAAATAATTCTGCAGCAGGTAGAAACAGTCCACGTTGCTGTGTCGACCCCTAACGTAATACGATTCGCATCGGTTCTGTCTCTCCAAAAGCAGATCGTCGAAAATCATGTGATTCTTATCTTCCGATTCCAGTTCTCTAGAATCCGGAACGTCGCTAGCGTTCTCATAAAATCGACACTCAACGTTCGAAGATGCATTTCTCTTCATCAGCTCCATCGCCGCACCGTCCAAAATGGTCGAAAGTGGAGCTTCACTCTTGTCGAATTCCTCCCTACTGTCAAAGATTCTGGCTATGACGTCCTCGGGCAATCTACGATCCATGCACTCTCGAAGCAATCTGTATTCGGGTTGAAACAAGCTCTTGCCAAACACGAACAATCTGTCATAATCCAACCAGTCGGGTCGGGACAACTGATTCATCAACAGATTGGTCTTTCCACAATTCGATTTTCCCACTATCAAGCCTCTTATGCTTTTGGGAAAGAACTCGTTATTCGACCTCTTGGTCGCGGCATCGTTCCAAGACATATCTTTAATGTTCATCTTTTGTTTTATTTTTTTGTTTGTTATTTTAGATTCTTTTCAAACACAAATTTTATATGTTTTTCAAACTCACTTGTTTTAATATTATTATTTATTTATATCACACTGTCGTGAGTTCTCTTCAATCCAGATCCACTCGTCATTTTGGCTAAATCTTGTATGGGTACCACAGCATCTTTAAAATCTTTCCAACTTTTCGGCATTCGCTCTAACGCAGCTCGCTTCGCCGGCAGACTGATCAACTTGTCGATCAACGCGTCGGCTGCCCTCTTGCCAGCCACAGAAGCTATCCTACCACTGGCTTCGGAAGCAGCTTTCTTACCAGCATCCAAAGCCGTCTTCTTACCGACCTCAAACGCAGTCGATGCGAGTTTTCTACCCGCATCGCTCGTGAACGCTCGCATTATAGAATCGACGATGCCAGAACCGCCTTGAACGTAAGTTCTGACGTATCCCCTGTTCTTTATCACCAACATATTTTATTTTTATAATATATTTTGTTTTTTCACTGGTAAATCGTTTTGTTGTTTAAATACTTTTATTATTCTAGTGTAAAAATTTACTGTTTTATTTTTGTTTGTTTGTTTGTTTGTTTCTCTCTACTTATTATATACACATCAATCCTTCAATTCGTTTATCAGCCTTTTATAATGGTTTTTATTCAAAACCTTCTGTCTTAACAATTCATTAGATATAGTAACTATCTGATTATCTAATCCTGTGTTACCAGCCCGTCTGCTCGCCATCAACAAACTCAATCTCTGAGACAGAGCGTCAGAATCGCTCGGACGAAAAGTGGTTTTCACCCCTTTGCCAGTCACCGATTCGATGAACTTCTTGTTCATATCCCATATGGGTTTTCCCACTTTCGTCCACTTGTAACCTCTGTTGGCTTTGGGTCTCCTCTCTCTGGCATCGTTATTTCTCTTCATGACGTGGGTCTGAACCAGAATGTCGCCATAATTGTCGAAATCCTGTTCCGTGTAATCGCTAGGCTTCTCGTAAAGGAGCAATCTGCGCAGTCCATCAGTCAATTCGTATTTGTTCAAACCAATGATCAATTCATCATCGCCAATTTCTATTTCTGTGTCACTGACAAAAGTTCTCCCCTCCGAATCCTTATAAAATCCATACAACAGATCTCTCTTACCGCCATCATCATCAGACGATGCAACGCTATCAGTGGTGATAGTCGAAGCTGTATCGGTGTCGCTCTCCATTTGAATTTCCGTGGGAATGTAATCCGGTGTAGATTGAACGGAATGCCGATTTCCAAAACTAACGGGCAACGAACCCATTCTCAAAGAACTCTCTTTTATGGGTCTCAATTCTTCGACTATCTCCTTCCTGCTTCGCTCTTGACCCTCCGTCACGGGTTTAAATATTTTTGTGGCTTCGCGTTTGAGTTCCATCTCACCAAGACGTCTGCTTCTGTCAGCCAACTGAATGCCCTTCTTAGCACGTTCATACTCTTCTAAAATTCGATCTCGGCGTCTAGAATCCACCTGTAAAAACATTTTTCGTTTTTAATTGTTTTATTATTTTCAAAATTAAATGTATAATTATATTTTTATGTTTTTAAGTTAACAAAAATCTTTCCGTCTTTAATATAATAAACTAAAAATATTCACATCTCAACTCAGTGTTGATTGAATTGGAGAAGTTTAAAAATACGTTTAAGCAGTACATGACAAACCGGTTTCTGATTTAATGCATTTTGATAGTAATTTACGTTTTGTCAAAGGAATTCCATTCACATATCAAAAAATCATTCACTCAGGGTCGAATTAAGAGAGAATCACTTTGATGACAGTTAAAACATTTCAACACACAAAAGAAAACTGTTTTTTTCTAATTTTAACGTTAAAGGAACTCATTCATTCATTTCAAATCTCTGTGATAGCTATCGTCAATATATTAAAAGTTTTACCACTCAAAACCTAATTGAGTGGAAAATGCGTTTAAACATTCCATTAAGTGTTTATTAAGATTACTTCACAAGAATTCTGATTCTTTTCTCTAATTGTCTCTAAACTCAATCTCCTTTCGTCACATCGAAACAAGACACAAATGTCTATTTTTTATAGATCATATTTTATAATTGACTCTTTTGAACGGACGCTTAAAATCAATTTCTCTTCTTTACATCAAGACAAAACACGAATGTCTATTTTACAGATCATATTTATAATCAACTCTTTTTAACGGATGTCTAAACTCAATTTCTCTTCGTCACATCGAACCAAGACACGAATGTCTATTTTTTACAGATCATATTTTATAATTGACTCTTTTGAACGGATGCCTTTTCATTCACGCAACTCCTTTTTAAAACTGACGCTCATATTTTATAGTCTACTCTTTTGAACGAAAACCTCATTCAGTCATAACGATAACATGTGTTAGTTTTTACTTCAGGAAAACGAGACATTGGGTTTGCGGATTCTAACATCCTGGCAACATTCTTCATTCAAAACATTTCCATTAAGTGCTTATTAAGATTACCTCACAATAACATGCGTTAGTTTTACTTCAGGAAACGTGACAGTGGGTTTGCGGATTCAAACATCACGTCTGCACACGATTCGATTTCACACCTAAAATCCGCAAGTGGATCTCCGTGTACGCCTCCATAGGGTTTCAGTGTTAAAATCGTGTATGGACGCGGATTGTTAGACTCGGCAAGCCGATGATTTAGAAACGACAAAACGTTTTTTTGCTCGCAATTTAACACTGAATCCTATGGGGAAAACCATTTGTGGATTCAAACACAAAACGGTACATGCACGTGTACGTAAAGCTGCGGGCGGTTTTTTTTTTTGGTTTTTTTTTTGCTCTAGGATACAATTCAGTGATGTTTGAATCTGCAAAGCGGATTCTAACATCACCCTAAAAACGTTAAAATCGTGTACAGGTACACGATTTTAACACTAAATCCTATGGAGGTGTACACGAATGTACGTGTACACATACATGTACATGTACGTTGATGCCTGTATCCGCAATATATACCTACTCACGTGTTGTGCAACAATATCCGGGTATATCAGAGACATTTTGACAATACCCTGTTAGAAGATAGTTTTGAAATGATTGCCCTGTATTTTATCCATCTACTCTGTTTTAACCGCTAATTCGCGACAGAAGTGTGGAAATCTTTTTTATTACGCACCTATCACTTTTCCTCCAGTTTTATATTTACAAACCATACGGAATAGGTTTTCCATAGGGATTTCCGTCTACAGACTATTTTTCCACCCGACGACATGAATGCACCTAAAGAACTAAACTGCGCCCATTTTCGTAATCGGCCAATCGAAATATCGGATTCTGACCAAGATCAATTCGGAAGCTGCGATGACAGCCGATAAATCGAATGTCAGTTGAAAAATATATTTGTTCAAAGCCACCAAAATTAAAGCGCTGTGAAATCCGTTATTTATTCCCAGTTCCTTATTCGACTTTCTAAATTTAGCAGAAATTCGAAAAATAAATGGCCTTCTTCGGTGGTGCCCTAAGACACAGGACTATTCAAACCCTGGGGTTCACCCTCCCACCCCTTTTTAGGGGCCAGATTGGACCCTAAAAGTGACCAAATGGTCAAAATCGTAATTATTGACGGAAATTTGCGGAACAAACGGCCTTATAGGGTGGCGCCCTAAAATACAAGATTATTCAAATCCAAAGGTTCACCCTCCCACCCCTTTTTAGGGACCAGATTGGACCCTAAAAGTGACCAAATGGTCAAAATCGTAATTATTGATGGAAATTCGCGGAACAAACGACGTCATAGGGTGGCGCCCGGAAATACAAGATCATTCAAATCCTAAGGTTCACCTTCCAACCCCTTTTTAGGGGCCATATTGGACCTTAAAAGTGACCAAATGGTCAAACTCGTAACTGTTGGCCGTAATTCGCGGAACAAACGGCGTTATAGGGTGGCGCCCTAAAATATAAGATTATTCAAATGCTAAGGTTCGCCCTCCCACCCCTTTTTAGGGGCCAGACTGGACCCTAAAAGTGACCAAATGGTCAAAATCGTAATTATTGACGGAAATTCGAGGAACAAACGGCCTTATAGGGTGGCGCCCTAAAATACAAGATTATTCAAATCCTATGGTTCACCTTCCAACCTCTTTTTAGGGGCCATATTGGACCCTAAAAGTGACCAAATGGTCAAACTCGTAACTGTTGGCCGTAATTCGCGGAACAAACGGCGTTATAGGGTGGCGCCCTAAAATGCAAGATTATTCAAATCCTAAGGTTCGCCCTCCCACCCCTTTTTAGGGGCCAGATTGGACCCGAAAAGTGACCAAACGGTCAAAATCGTAATTATTGACCGAAATTCGGCGAACAAACGGCGTTATATGGTGGCGCCCTAAAATACAAGATTATTCAAATCCTAAGGTTCACCCTCCCACCCCTTTTAAGGGGCCACATTGGACCCTAAAAGTGATCAAATGGTAAAAATCGTAATTATTGATGGAAATTCGCGGAACAAACGGCGTCATAGGGTGGCGCCCTATAATACAAGATTATTCAAATCCTAAGGTTCATCCTCCAACCTCTTTTTAGGGGCCACATTGGACCCTAAAAGTGACCAAACGGTCAAAATCGTAATTATTGACCGAAATTCGGCGAACACACGGCGTTATAGGGTGGCGCCCTAAAAAACAAGATTATTCAAATCCTAAGGTTCACCCTCCCACCCCTTTTTAGGGGCCACATTGGACCCTAAAAGTGACCAAATTGTCAAAATCGTAATTATTGATGGAAATTCGCGGAACAAACAGCGTCATAGGGTGGCGCCCGAAAATACAAGATAATTCAAATCCTAAGGTTCACCCTCCAACCCCTTTTTAGGGGCCATATTAGACCCTAAAAGTGACCAAATGGGCAAACTCGTAACTGTTGGCCGTAATTCGCGGAACAAACGGCGTTATAGGGTGGCGCCCTAAAATGCAACATTATTCAAATCCTAAGGTTCGCCCTCCCACCCCTTTTTAGGGGCCAGATTGGACCCTAAAAGTGACCAAATGGTCAAAATCGTAATTATTGACAGAAATTCGCGGAACAAACGGCCTTATAGGGTGGCGCCCTAAAATACAAGAATATTCAAATCCTAAGGTTAACCCTCCAGCCCCTTTTTAGGGGCAATATTAGACCCTAAAAGTGACCAAATGGTCAAACTCGTAACTGTTGGCCGTAATTCGCGGAACAAACGGCATTATAGGGTGGCGCCCTAAAATGCAAGACTATTCAAATCCTATGGTTCGCCCTCCCACCCCTTTTCAGGGGCCAGTTTGGACCCTAAAAGTAACCAAACGGTCAAAATCGTAATTATTGACCGAAAATTCGGCGAACACACGGCGTTATAGGGTGGCGCCCTAAAATAAAAGATTATTCGAATCCTATGGTTCACCCTCCCACCCCTTTTTAGGGGCCACATTGGACATTATTCAAATCCTAAGGTTCGCCCTCCCACCCCTTTTTAGGGGCCAGATTGGACCCTAAAAGTGACCAAATGGTCAAAATCGTAATTATTGACGGAAATTCGCGGAATAAACGGCCTTATAGGGTGGCGCCCTAAAATACAAGATCATTCAAATCCTAAGGTTCACCCTCCAACCCCTTTTTAGGTGCCATATTGGACCCTAAAAGTGACCAAATGGGCAAACTCGTAACTGTTGGCCGTAATTCGGGGAACAAACGGCGTTATAGGGTGGCGCCCTAAAATGCAAGATTATTCAAATCCTAAGGTTCGCCCTCCCACCCCTTTTTAGGGGCCAGATTGGACCCTAAAAGTGACAAAATGGTTAAAATCGTAATTATTGATGGAAATCGCGGAACAAACGGCGTCATTGGGTGGCGCCCAAAAATACAAGATCATTCAAATCCTAAGTTCACCCTCCAATCCCATTTTAGGGGCCACAATGGACCCTAAATATGACCAAATGGTCAAAATCGTAATTGTTGGCCGTAATTCGCGGAACAAACGGAGTTATAGGGTGGCGCCCTAAAATGTAAGATTATTCAAATCCTAAGGTTCGCCCTCCCACCCCTTTTTAGGGGCCACATCGGTCAAGCGTTGGAAAAACAATAAGTGTTGTTTGTCTGTAAATGACCACTTGATGCACATTGCTTTTCATCGTGTCCTTCATTATTATCTCGGATTGTATTATGCAACTGAAATCCAGTGATAGAGTTCAAGA
The DNA here is from genome assembly GCA_031216915.1 of Pictodentalium vernedei. Taxonomy (NCBI): domain Eukaryota; kingdom Metazoa; phylum Mollusca; class Scaphopoda; order Dentaliida; family Dentaliidae; genus Pictodentalium; species Pictodentalium vernedei. Next base: position 557,234,235 of record CM062297.1, read on the forward strand.
TTTTTGTTGAGTAACCAGACGATTGTTACGAAATAGGATTTTGTAATGATTGACTTATAATTGTCATTGAAAGATGAAGTAGTTTTATTTTTTCTCACTCACACATTTTGTAATTAGAGATAATTTTAGTTTTGATGCCGAAATATCGTCACATCATTCAACAAATTGCTAACACTGATATATACATCAATCCCTATGTATGAGCTTCCAGTGATGGGCCATGGAGTAATGGGAGTGGGAGAGGGCAGGTGGACCCAGGTGCAAACTGCCACTTACTGTTTTTAACCCCATATTTCCTCGGGAGGCGCCAGAATCGATCTCAGAGCTTCAGAATTTGAAATGTCAGAGTGCACTAAGTTTATATAAAATGAAACAAACTTATCACCCAGAAGTAATTTCTTTCACTTTATATAAGGTTAGTGGGAGCGCGGTGGCTCAGTAGGTAGAGGTGCAGGCTGCAAGCCGAGAGGTCCTCGGTTCGAATCCCACCTGCGGCAACCGCGTTGTGTCCTTGGGCAAGACACTTCATCTCCATTGCCCGTGTGGGGGGCACGATGACGCCGTGTACTAAGGCGTACTGCACGTCGATGGTACGCATGTCTTCAACCAATCTAACCCTGCCTGTGCTGCAGTGCGGAGTTATGATGTTGGGGAGCTGGCAGCTGCTCGTCGTTGCTCGGTGGTTCTCTCCGGGTACTCCGGCTTCCTCCACCCATAAAACTGTCACGGACATGATTAGCCATTGTGCATAAATATGTGACCTTAAACATCAGTAAATAAATAAATAAATAAATAAATAATATAAGGTTAGTGAATTTTGCTCCCTAGAGTGCCCACCCGCTGTCTCTGGACACTTCGGCTAGTGTCCAATCCGTGTACATCTAATTTTCTTCTTTATATTTCTTGCCCAGTTAGCACATACGATTACCATTGAAGCTGATTTTTTCTTCTTTATATTTCTTGCCCAGTTAGCACATACGATTACCGTTGAAGCTGATGTCTTGGCACAATCCTTACTACCTTTCTCTCACAGATACTGGCACAGATTGGGCATGAAGTAATTGGTTCTTGATTCCCCTCGCCCACTATACATATTGTGTTTGATACACAATAATGTGTTCAGCAGGAGACTGGAATTAACAAACAATGAATTATGTACGATATAACACTTTGCCCCCCCCCCCCCCCCCCCAAAAAAAAAGTGCTACAAGGCATTTCTCTCAATGCTGCCTTAGTCTTAGTCTTTGTTGAGGAAAACAAACGCAACAGTCTCTATTTATCACAAGGGTGTAACTCGACAATGCATTTAAAAAAAGACAATGCTATTTTCCGGTAATATTTCCCTGTACTTTTCCCGTTGTGGTCTACAGAAATCAGTCGCCTAGCCGCCTGGCTTGGGGGGGGGGGGGGGATAAGGTGATCATGGCCATGTTTCACATAACAAAAACTCCCCAAATCATGATTGTCCCAAATGGAGCTACACACACTAAAATTACTTCATATTGAATCTTAAAGCACGGAGTTTTGCAAAAAAATGTTCTGTTTGGTCTTCATGCCATTGCCTCACCCCCCTACTTCCCTGAAGGGAAGTACGAGGAGTGGAAATGACCGAGGTCCTAGTTAGAATTGAGGGGGACCTTCGAAATCCCACCGAGTCTTTTCAAATATCAAGGTTGCCCACACACACACACATACTTTAAGAACGAAAACAAACTGGCTAGCCCCCCCACCCCCCACAGACAATTATAAAATCCGGGCTACGCCCCTGCTATATTGTATATAACTATATATAATCGATTTCTCTATTTTCGAAATGGGGATGTGGGGGGGGGGGGGGCAAGTTCGATATAACGCTGACATATTTCGAAAGACTGACCCATGGAATTGGGCGTACCCCCCCCCCCCCCCCCACACACACACACGGTTGAGGGTCTGAAGGCCCCTCTACGTATATTTTTTTCAAATTCTGAAGCACTGAAATCGATTCTGATGCCTCCTGGGAATGATAGATGTTAAAAACAGATGGTGACAGTTTGTATTTGGGGGTAAGTGACAGTTTGTATTTGAATTGAAGATCCCCTCCCGTCCCACCACTGGGAGCTCACACACGGGGATTGGTGGAGTGTGCACATGGGGTCCCAGTTATAATGCCTCCTAAGGCTTTGGGTGGGTATCATTGGGGTATCAAGAATAAACAGAAAGATAGTGCTTGAAATACATGTATATTGTTACTGATAGAATAAAGAATAAAAAGATTAAAACAGCTATGATAGTGGACTGTTTTTAGTTTGAAAACCAAAAGCTATCTAACTGTTTAGGAGAATTGTTTTGATTTTAGAAGGGTTTTGTAATATGTTTTAACTATTGTTATTTTATGTACTTAGCAGATGCCTCTCTTATGTTTCTCACTGTTTGTATCATTTTATTTTTATGTAATTTATTCAGTAAAACAATTTTAGAATTCTTTAACTTATCTTTCCTTTTAAAGTTTTCTCAATAAGTGAAGGGTGGTGGAAATAAATGCATAATGGGGACGGGTCAGTGGGTGATCCCATAGTGTCAGAACGCACTTGTTCCAGTCGTTTGTGTTTTTCCTCCCATTTGCATTTCTCAGAGATGATTATATTATTAAATACATAAAAAAATATTATGCGGCAATCAACTAGTTTTACAAGATTATCACCCACTGAAGGTTGAATATGACTGGAACATCTTTGTTCGTAGTAGTCAGAGTGGATTTCGACAATGACGGACAACCCGATAGTACAAATTAACTGAGGAATGCAATCAAACAAGGTTTGATAAAATAAAAATAAGAAGCTTGCTCATCAGGCTTTATGCGGATTGATTCGGTTGAGGGGGTTGATGTCGCCTTACACACAAATATCACTCCACAATAACACTGATCATAAGGAACAGATCAAGCAAAAGCAATTATTTGTACCTTCTTCAGATACTAAAGCTCACTTCCATAAATGAGGTGTTCACCCGACAGTGGCCGATAAAAGCCCAACCCATAACTGATATTCCAACCTATCTGCTTATTGACAGACATGTACCAACACTACAAGTAATTATACAAGTAAATAGGTGAATAAATATGTTTTTGGTCAGCATATGCCAGACCTGAATATGATATTAGAAGCACACGCGTGTGGTGATGGTCTCTGAAGTTGAACACGTCTATAGTGAGTGCTTCATATTGGACTGTATCTCTATTTTTACACAACACAGCTTGGCGGATTTATTAATTGACCCACTGAGGTGTTCAATGTTAGCAGTAACTTTAGCAAATCTGTAATGCCATATCATGGGTTTACAGAAGGATACAATCCAGAAATGACCACTGTATGTGTTCCATCGGAGAAGACTTTTACTGTAGATAATGCCTGCTGATATCCCCCCTGTCCGGTTTTGCCAGCCCCTATCAACACATAACTACCATTTTACAGCCCAGATAGAGGTCCCAAAAAAGGTTTTCTATCGGGCCAGTTGTACTGTCAATCGCCTCTATTCCAAAGGGATCCCCATCAACGCCAAGAACATCCAGCGATGATTGCCAAGTATAGTAACTGTTTCTAATATACCCATTTGTGTCCTTGATGTTTTGTAACTGGCCCTTTTGGAAGTCTTAGCATGGTCCTAAATGATGTCCGATCGGGGCACCCGAGATGTCAATCTTTTTAGTCCTCGCTGCCTCTCATAAACCACAAAATATCTAGCTCTTTTCACAAACTTTGTTGATATTTTGTAACTGACCCTTTTCGGGGTCTTAGTAGGGCCCGATATGGCGTTTTAGGGGCCAAATTGGACTCTAAAAGTGACCAAACGGTCAAAATGGTAATTATTGGCTGAAATATTGAGAACAAATGGCCTTCTAGGGTGGCACCGTAAATTACGAGATTATTCAAATCTTCGGGTTCATTAAAGCGGTTAGAGACATGGGCACCGTCAACGTGCAGTACGCCTTAGTACACGGCATCATCCCCCCCCCCCCCCCCCATGTAGGCAACCGGGATAAAGTACCTTGCCCAAGGACAAAACGCGGGTCGTCCCGGACGGGGATCGAACGATCGAACTCGGGACATCAAGTGGGATGACTGGTCAGCGAATATGCAAGGCAACCAATCAATATTTCCAACGTGCAGCCTGAAAACTGGACGTTGAAAATATTGACTGGTCTTCCCCCAGGTAACGAATATTTACTTTTTTAATTGCTGTCATTCGGAGCGCGGTAGCTTATTGGTTACGGCATTGGACTTCAAACCGAAAGGTGCACGTTACCAGTGGTAAATGCGTTGTGTCCCTTAAGCAAAGCACTTCATCAGATTGCCCATGTGGGGGCACGGTGGCGCTGTGTACTAAGGCGTAATGCACGTCGATTATGTAAGGCGCTGTGAAATCCGTTACTTATTCCCAGTTCCTTATTCGACTTTCTAAGTTTAGCAGAAATTCGAAAAATAAATGGCCTTCTAGGGTGGCGCCCTAAGGCACAGGACTATTCAAACCCTGGGGTTCACCCTCCCACCCCTTTTTTAGGGGCCAGATTGGACCCTAAAAGTGACCAAATGGTCAAAATCGTCATTATTGACGGAAATTCGCGGAACAAACGGCCTATATAGGGTGGCGCCCTAAAATACAAGATTATTCAAATCCAAAGGTTCACCCTCCCACCCCTTTTTAGGGGCCAGATTGGACCCTAAAAGTGACCAAATGGTCAAAATCGTAATTGTTGACGGAAATTCGCGGAACAAACGGCGTCATAGGGTGGCGCCCGAAAATAGAAGATCATTCAAATCCTAAGGTTCACCCTCCAACCCCTTTTTAGGGGCCATATTGGACCCTAAAAGTGACCAAATGGTCAAACTCGTAAGTGTTGGCCGTAATTCGCGAAATGGCATTACCTATTATTGTAACATTTTACAACTGGGCGTTTCAGGGCTTCAGTAGGGCCCATAAATAGGATCGAAGGATGAACCCGAAGATTTGAATAATCTCGTAATTTACGGTGCCACCCTAGAAGGCCATTTGTTCTCAATATTTCAGCCAATAATTACCATTTTGACCGTTTGGTCACTTTTAGAGTCCAATCTGGCCCCTAAAAAGGATCGGGAGGGTTAACGTTAGGATTTGAATAAGCTTATTTTTTCGGGCGCCACCCTATAATAATAGCAATAATAATAATAAATACAGTTTAGAGCCGTGAGTAGGTAATAAAGGAGAGTTTACGACCACTTGTACATGTTCGTGTACAAACATACGCACACGATGCGTTCACCAACGTGGAATTCAGTGTTAAATCACACGCTTGTTCACAAAAACTGTACATGGTCTTGAATCCCCCTCATGTACAGTTGTGACTCCTAGATCGCGCTTTTAACGTTCAAATACTCGTGGTGAACGCGCGTTTTTAAAAAAAGGGTGAAATTGTACATCTTCACTTGTATCTTGTACGTAATTTTTTGTCGACGTTCCCATCGCAGATCAGACCATCGATCCACCGTTGGCGAACGCGATCAAAAGCAAAAAATTCTGGGTCATCATCAAAAAACAGTTTTGGGGACTCTAGACCAGCGGTCCAGAACCCGCAATTGTGTTGGTACAGATGGTCCAGAACTCTCCCTTGTTTTTTGAGGCGGTGGGTTTTTTTCCCATTCATGACATTATTATTAGGGGAATTCCTCCACTATGAGAAATTCTCAAAAACTCAGCTGATCGAGCGATCGGATCGCTCGATTCTCGCAAAAAACTCAATCAGAACAAAGAGTGTTGTTGTCGTCGGTGTGGTTGGAAATTCGCGAGCCCGCTGTCACGTTTTTTGATTGATATATATATAGGGGAGAAAAAAAAATATATAAATAATAGTTATTTAGAAAATTAAATATATCAAATCGAATAGATAATAAAAAAAAAATACGTAAATCATGAGCGATTCTCAGACTATTAGAGCGAGGTTTCTTTTAAACATGATGATGAGAGCATACGCAATCTGCATGAACGAAGAACTACGTCCCATCTTGTTAGAACGATGCGTCGGATGTCGGGATCATCTAGACTTCGATCACGAGAATCATTCGTGTCTGACGATGGAAAGGGAAGATATGGTCGTCATGTATTTCGAACCGGCGTTCGAACGCGTTAAATTCAACGATGTGATCACGTTTTGGAAGAGATTAGTCTTCTGTAAGAATCGAGACAGGCCCACAGATTCGGAAGAACTGAAATTGGCGCGTAGAAGTTTGACTTTAGAAGACAAGGGATGCATCAAGAAATTATTGCTTAACGAAGCATACGTCTAAGTTTTTTTTCGTTGATATAAAAATAAGGGAGAGTAGAAAATAAAAAAAAATAAATACACACATAAATTTTTTTTATCTAATATTAGAAAGAAAGAAAGAAAAAAACACAAAATGACAACCAGAAATAAATTGTATCCGACGTTAGTGGACTACGAGGACGAGAAGCCAAACGGCATTTTGCTGACGGTGGCGTCACTAGAAGAAAGAGAAAGAGGAGAGAGGTATCGCATCGATCAAATCAGTAGAATCCAATTGTATCTGACTCGAGAGAGAGATTCTCGTCGTTCCCTCAAGAAGAAGTGGCTCTCGCCGCCGGATTGTTTAGCATGGTCGGAAACTTTTTGAGTAGGAAATTATATCTGAAGGCGAGGAAACACGACAAGATTCGCATCTTGGCCGACTCCAAGATCGACACGATATCCGAAATGATCTCTATGGCGTTGAAAGACGGTAGGATATCGGACGGAGAATACTTCGCGATATTGAGCAAGAAAACGAAATACGATGCCATGAAAGAAGCCGTGAGAATCAAGACTCGTCAGATCATCAAGGAAGAGATGAAGGATTCTCTCGTGGAAAAGGGGAGGAAAGAGGCCAGGGAGGAATTCAGTAAGATGATAGAACTCAAGAGCAGCGATTGAAAATATATATATATATTTTCGACATGCCGACATGCATCGGCGATTTTATAGACGGGTTCGTGATTAGGAGCTAGGCAGCCACTTGCCAAATAATAAATCGATCTGTAAGACGTACGCGTATCACGATCAATTTTATAATTCCCATTCAACAATTAGGATCAGCGTGATGCTAAATTTTATGTTCCCATGATGCGATACACATTGGTACGGCACTTAACGTAACGGAATAAGTATTAGTCAAAAATGAAAGCCGCTTAGAAGGAAGTAAACTTCCGAGCATGACGGCAATTTGACGAAGTTATATATATATATATATATATATATATAATAAGAACAAAATTTAAAAAAAAAAAATATTAAATTTATATATAAAATAAAAAAAACGAAATTAATTTAAATAACTCTTAAAAAAATGTATTGCGTAAAGTGTAAGAGAGTTACCGAGACGAGTAATTCTAGAGAAGTGCGAACTAAAAACAACAGATGGATGCTCCACGGAATTTGCAACGTGTGTGGTTCTATCAAGACTCGATTCATCAAACAAAAGAACGCGAGCAAAGGTAAAGGCATCGTGAATAAAATGATCAACAATCTACCTTTCGAAATGCATCTGCCCGGTCACAGTTTCACGGGACCCGGAACGAAATTAAACTAGAGACTCAATGCCGATCTGACTCCCAAATCTTGGAGCAAACCCATGAATAGGGTGGACGCGGCTGCGTACGATCACGATCTGTGCTACGCCGGACATCCCGACACCAACACTCGCAATGACGTCTGCGATAAAAACATGTTGGGGAGATTGAGAGGCATATCGAATCCGACCAGGAGAGAGAAGATGGAACGTTCGCTGGTCTGCAATCTGATCGGTGCGAAACGTCGATTCAGATGGAGCGTTCAAAAAAAAAAGCGCATCTGAAAAGAAGAAGAAATGATTATTGACGAGCGAATTGGCCGAGGAGTTACACAAACCCATAGTGCGTAAATTTCGAAAGAGAAGGGTGTTCGTGAAGGGTCTGGATGACATTTGGTCTGCCGACTTGGTCGACATGAGATCGTTTTCGAGATGGAACGAGGGCGTCAAATATCTATTGACGGTCATCGACGTGTTTTCCAAATATGGTTGGATCAGAGCTTTGAAGAATAAATCGGGACCTTGCGTCGCCGAGGCTCTGAAGAGCGTGTTCGACTCGTCTTCTCGAAAACCGAGTAAATTGTGGGTGGACAAGGGAAAGGAATTCTACAACAAGGACGTTCGTCGATTGGTAGACCTCAACTCGATCGAAAACGAAGAGAAAGCCAGCGTGGTGGAACGTTGGAATCGAATGATGAAGGAAAAGATGCACAGATACTTCACGGCGAATTCGACCAAGAAATACATATACGCTCTGAACGGTCTGGTCAAAGATTACAACAACACCCGACACAGATCGATCAAGATGACTCCCGCAGAAGCTAGCGATCCTCGAAACGAAAAACGGGTCTACGCGAATCTATATCCCGAGTGATCTAAGATCAGGAAGAAGTCTAGAACGCCGAAATTTGCGGTCGGCGATCGAGTGAGAATCTACGCTTATAAGAAGCACTTCGAAAAGGGTTATACTCCTCGATGGACCTCAGAAATCTTCGTGATCATCAAAATATTTCACACCGATCCGGTGACTTACGAAATCGAAGCTTTGGATGGAGAAGAGATCATCGGAAAGTTTTACGAACAACAATTACAGAAGACGAAGTTTTGATGAAGAACACAAAATTTTTTTTTTATTTACTCTCTTTGACATTTTCTTGTTTACACGCATATATATATATATAAGAGAGAAAAAAAATAATAATAAAAAATAATTAAAAACTATTTTTAGATAAAAGAAAGCAAGTTAATTAATAAACAAAAAAACTAAAAAAATCCTTTAAAATGACAAACATACTAGATATAGCACAAAGCATAGTGAAAGATGAAAGTATTCAAGAATATGAGGTTCACGAATATGAACCGGTAACCGGGACGAGTTTGAACAATGCGGGAGAGATAAGAATCAACGTCGAAACTCAAAATCTATTTGTACATCCTAGCGAGAGTTACATAGTGGTGCAGGGACGTCTCACCAAGGAAGATGGGAGCGACTACGCCGACGACGACACGGTTACTCTTGCCAATAATGGCATCATGCATCTATTCAGTAACATAAAATACATGCTATCCAGACAAGAGATAGAATCTGTGTTTCGTCCCGGTCAGGCCACCACGATGTTCGGACTCTTGACGTATCTTGATGATTTTTCGAAATCCAGAGGACTTAATCAGTTGTGGGTGAAAGACACTGTAGGCCCTGCTAGCGCAGGCGCCGCCACGATATTCGACTACGTCGTCAAGACGTCCAGACCTAAAGGAACGTTTTCGTTCATGATACCTTTGAAACACATCTTCGGATTCGCAGACGATTACAACAAGATCATGTACGGATTCAAACACAATCTGACATTGATTCGAAAAGGAAACGGCGACGCAATAGTGAAACTCACCGCGACCGATGCGGGTAAGATAACTCTACACAAGATATCGTGGTTCGTTCCGCACATGGAGCCTTCGATCGTGGAGAAAGCGCGTCTCTACAAGATCATAGAATCCAAGAGTAAATTACCCGTGGGATTTAGAATGAGACAGTGCGACACGGCTAGCATTCCTCTCTCCACGAATCACTTTGATTGGAGATTGACGGTGAAATCCACTTTCGAGAGACCGCGTTTCATCGTGGTTGCGTTTCAGACCGATAGGGACGGGTCTCAGGAAAAGAATGCGTCGCTGTTCGATCACTGCCATTTGAGAAACATGCAAGTGTTTCTGAACGCCACGAGATATCCAGCAATCGATTACAACGCGTCATTCGACAAGAACAATTTCTCCAGACTGTACGGCGATGCCGCTGATTTTAGAAAGAAGTATCACGGTCTAGATGAATTGATGAGCAACACTAACATATCACCCGGCGAATACAAGTCGATGTATCCCATGTTCGTGTTCGACGTCAGAAAACAGAGTGAACAACTCAAGAGTAGCGTGTTAGACATTCATATCAAGATGCAATTCGATAGGAACATGCCGAGAAAAACCGAAGCCTTCACCCTGGTCCTGTCGGACAGAGAATTACAATTCGAATCGGACGGAAATAAGATGTCGATCATTCCATGAGAGACGAGTGTGTGAAAAAAAAATAAATAAATAAAAAACAAACAAAAAAATAAAAAAGTAATGAGTCATTATTAAAAACAAAAAAAAACAAAAAACAAAAAAAAAAAAATAAAGTAATGTGATCTAGAGAGATTGAACATCTCTCTATATCTCATTACTTTTTTTTTGTTGTTGTTTTTTTTTGTTTTTCAATAATCACACATTTTTTTTTTTTTTTTAATTCATTATTTTCCACGCGTTCACTGTTTGTTCAAAGGATCCAGTTCGATCAGTAGACTCACACAGAAGTGGCAGCTTTGGGATTATTGGTTTTCATGACGAAATTAATCCTGTCTCCGGCGTTCACTTTGAGAGGCGTGCCGAACGTGCTAACATTTGCGTGTTGATTCTCAGTCTTTTCGACGCTGTATCTCTTATCGCTCTCCACACCATTCACCATGAGATTGACGACCGCTCTGTTATTCAAATCCGAGGAAGCCAGACTCATTCGAAGGATTTCACCTCCCAGCGGCATGGGATGTCCCACCTGACCGTGTTTCGATCCGCTACTTCCATTTCCGAAAGACCACTCAGCTTTTCCTTCATCTAAGGTGCCAGCCTCTTCGGCCCACACGGTGATCAATTGTCTAGCATATTTGACTTTCTCCACCGCCGAAATCAGGGTGCAGGCATCCGTCATGTGCACGGGTTCCAGTAGATTCGTGAGCGCGTGTCCACCCATGTCTAGTTTACCTTCCATGATGTCGCCTTTTCTCCAGACCGGGTTGTCGTCCACGTACTTTCTGCTGACAGCGCTGGAATCGAATTCGGGATCGTGATCAAGACCGAATAAATTGTAACCGTTCATGTTGATGCCACCCTCCATGGTTCCGCCAGATTGTTTGTTCAGAGAGAGATCGTCCACTTGCGATTCTAGGTATTCTTGCGATTGTATCACGGCAGAATCCACGTAGCCCTTGTTGAGCGTGGTTGAGTCCACATCCATGTCGTCAATCTTCAACAGATTCAATATCTTGTGGAATCCCGCATTCAGATCCGATTTCATTTCACGTCCGTCAGACTTTCTCTGTTCCAGATCTACGTAGTGTTTGGTCGTCACGTCCTTCGGATTCATGGGAGTGGCCACGTTCGTTATCTTGTTATAATTGGCATTCAATTCCGAGTGCATCGTTTTCGTAATGTATTTTTTTCTCAGGTGTTCGCTGAATCTCGCGTGAGAGTCATCCGCGTATTTCTTGGTCGCGGCATCGGTGGGATCTACGGGATTCACGACGTTCACCAAACGTTTGGATTTCAGATCCAGATTGTCGGTCATGGTTTTATCCATGTAATTATCCAGCAGGATTCATTCGAAATCGGCGTTCCCCCTGTCGACGTATTTTTTAGTCGCAGCATCTGTGAGATCTATCGGCTCGGGAAGATTGTAGAGCTTCTTATCGTTCATGTTCAAAGGTTCTTCTCGAGGTTTGTATCTCCGAACGTAACGTTCATCCAAGTTGGCAACGTCGTAACCATCATCGACTTCGAACGTCTTCCTCTTCTTTCTCGGGTTGACTTTTTCGTTGTCACTTCTACCAAATTTATCGACTGGCATGTTGTTGTGAGGATTTTTTTTGTTTTTAGAAAAAATATATTCAAAACGCAGTTTATTAAAAAATGAACTATGTTATTTTATTTTTCGTTTTTATTCGATTAAAATTTTTTTTAAATAATTTTTTATCTTTATATATACTATAAAAAAAAAAAATCTCTCTCTAATGTAAATCATTGAGAATGTCTTGAAATCAATCTCCTTCAGACCATCTCTTGAGAACGTAGAGACACAGGTGACCACAAAACACTTGATCTGGTGATTGCACTTGTTCCGTGTTGTAATGAACCATCGATTTGTTGAAATAGTTCTTTATTTCTTTTGGCGGCGAGATTCCGTAGCTGTCGAAATAATAATTTTTCTTCTTCCCGTTCTTCATCCACGCCACCCAGTGAGTGCCTTCACCCGATGAATCATCTAGATTTAAAATTCCGCATTCCGATTGTCGAGGTCTTCTCTTCGGCAAGGCATCTCTGGAAAACACTCCTAGAAAATCTTCGATTTTCAAATCTTTTGCCGCATTCAACAGATCGATGTTGGATAGGGGTTCATTGGGTAAGACGACACCTTCTACAGATATCTTTATTTTCTTATTCATAGATGCGTATATATTTTTTTTTTTTTATTTTATTATAATTTACTAAAAATGACGTTATTTTTTTTTTCTATTTTTTTTTTTTTCTTTTTAAACTAACTTTCTCGATGTCACTATCCATTTCCATAATTTTGTGTTCATCTAATTCTTCTTGATTTTCTGGAATCCTATCATCCACAATCGTATCTGGAATCTTATCATCCACAATCACATCTAGAATCCATTCATCCCCATTCATATCGTCTAAAATTAGATCCAAAGTCCAATGTCCGAGTGCCAAAGTGCTTATTTTATTGTCTAATATGAATCTCTTGTCATCGTTGGCCGTCAGCGAAATCTTGTTGACTATTTCGGTATACAAGTCGTGATTTTCGCTTCGAATCGATTTCATAGTCTTATACACCGGACCACTTCCTAACAGACAATCTTTATACTCTTGGAAAGAGATGTTTTTCTTCACCACGCACACTTTAACTCCTTTGCACTTCTTGATCTCTTCATCATCTTCTAGACGATAAGCATAGAGTTTGGGTCTCAAGCCTATGAATTCGACGATCTGTTTACCGTCGCTCTCGTCCTTAAATTTACCCAACACCTTCTTGTTGTTGTTCGATTGAATGTTGGACGGGTGATCGACAGGATAATTGCTCGTGTCGAACCAATCGGCCACGTCCGGAGATATATCTTGGTAGACGTCTTTCGTCTCTATCTCATAAACTAAACTATCCGTGTCGGTGAACAGTAGTTTGGCTTTGTCACCAAATTTTCGTTTGACGTAATCGTAGTGAAACTCGTACATCAATCGCTTGCTGACATCTAAGATGATCGATCCGAGATAATACGGTTTGTCGAACTTCAGGTGCGTCTTTTGCATGTGAACGGCCACTAGATTTTCGTCGAATATGGTTCGATGTTTGTAATTGGGTTTCGCCACTAATTTTTTAGCTTTTTTCTCAGACGTGACGAGTCGAACGTCGGTTCTCTTCCTGATGTTTTCCATCGATTTGCCGTACACGCAGTTGTTCATGAGTTTGAAGAAATCTTTTTCGAAATCGTTCTCGGCTCGAGTTCTGAGATTCGTGTTGAGATCAATGTATTTTTTCATCCAAGGCTGTTCGTCGAATCGAATGATGCGATGTATGTCGACTAATTTCATCCCGTAATCGACGTACTGTTTCAAATTCTCGCTGTAGACGACGTAGTTACGTTTGTTAAATAAATTGGGAATGAGTTTTTCCTCGTCTCCTTCATTTGGTTCCATTCGTTCGGGAGCCAGCGGATAATCGTTGTGTGGACCGTGTAATTCTTCCGGATAGTTCAAATCGACTTCTAAAATGCAAGGATAGTCTCTCCATTTTTGCATCTCTTCCGGTTCCTTCACCCATTCGAAATTTCCAATCGGTAAAGGATGACTCATAGCCCAACCGTACAGATTATTGGCGTCCCAATACTGTATGTATTTAGTCGACCATTTCGAATCGAAACCTTCTTTCATGTAGGGATTGTTAGCCTCAGAATATCTGTGAGAGATCATCGAGATGCCACCTCTCGCAGCCCTTTCGAACATGAGCAACATGTCCACGTCGGATAATAATTCCAATTGGACTTCGGTGGTCTTCAACAGAGTGTCCCACGCCAGACCGGGTGCGGTGAAATACCAAGCGGGATCCAGATCGTAATTTCGACAACAGACGTCTCGAAAATTTTCGAACACGTCTGCCAAGAGCAGAACGTCAGTCTTCAGATAGAGATTGTGATAATCTCTCATGGTTTTCATATCGAATGATTTCCACACGTTTTTGGCGTGTTCGTAATTATCGTTGGAAATGTCGAATTCGTATAATTTCGAATAAAAATCATCTTTCGAAGGTAGTGTGGTGTCTTCGAATCTCTTTAGATCGTTCATGTAATCGTAAGGATAGACTCCTTTCCTCAACATGACGTCTACTCGTTCTCCGAAATGTTCGCTCGTGATTTTAAATTTATCCTTGCTCATGTTATCAACTAATTTTTCCAGAGCGGTCGACATGAATTTAAAACTGTCAATGAAACGTATGCATCTACGAATGAATTTCGTTTTTTCTTTCAACGTATTTCCGTCGATTACTCTTTTCTTCTCCATGAGCTTCCATTTCATGAAGGAAATGTATCTTTCTTCGCTGTTCGCGATGCAATTTAATTCTTCGTGTGAGGTGCCGAGATTTTTCATGAACAGATGACTGTCATAACCTGAGAGATTGTGAAACATCACCGGATAGAAAGCGGCATCTCGATATTTTAAATTACACTTGCTGTGAGCCGGACCGCGATACAGACCCGTGTAATGATCGTGGTCTCTGACCTTCTTATTTTCCTCTGAATTCTCGTCGAACGATTGTCTGCATATGTGACATTGGGTGGCTCTGTTATTTTCATTACTGCTGCTCTCGCGTGATGATCATTTTTGCCGGAGTTTTGAATTTGTCGTATAACATTTGAATTTTCGATTCTAACTCTTCCACAAACCTTTGTGCCACGTCGTCGTCTTCGCGCTGTTTCGTGTAGGTGAAGGGACCCATGTCGTGTTTCGAGTTGAAAGCGCATTTCACGTAAATGCAATAGCCCGAAGGTATGTGTTTTTGATATCTTTCGATGTAACTTTGAAGAGCGTTGGGTTGACAGGAACTCATTTTCGCGGTGAAACATTCGAAATCGGCGTACACGACGAATGGAACTTTTAACCTTCTATTGTGATTTTCAAACTTCACGATGGTGTTGGGTTTGGGCATTTCGACGGCGACACCTTGATTTTCGTTGCAATATTCCTGATGTTTCGCTAATGATTTTTCGGTCTTAAATATGTTCATGCAATTGTAACATAAAGATATCTTTCCGTTATGATTATTATTTTGTTTCGACAGTAATCGGGTCGGATGTTTAACCCAACAATAATGACGATTGTCACCATTCGATATCAATAATAAAATAATTGTCTTTTCTCTTCTGTGATATGAAGTCTGTCTGAGAGGATAGATCTTTCGTTTTTCGTCATCGTATCCCAGGACGTTCACCGCTATGGTGGGATTTTGAACCTCGAAACGTTCGATGTGTTTTAACTCTGTTGGAAAAGTCACTCCGGTCCAATCAAGATTTTTAGAAGTTTCCTCATAACGAGAATCTCTATCAGTGTGTATTTCGACAGGGTATAAAGCGGAGGTGACTGCACATTTAAAACACTGATCATCTTTATTTCTCATGTTGACCACGGCGTGTTTCTTAGTCAAGAAATACGGTAATTCCAAGTAGGAAGATCCTTTCAACGGTTCGTTTTTATTCATGTGAATTTCGAGTTTCAACACCTCACTGAACGTCCAATTACTACCTTCATGTTGATAATTCGCGAGAGATGTCAACATCTTGTCTTTCATTTTTTCGAAAACGTCCGATAGATCTGAACCTCGAAATATGGGTTCGACGTTAGATCTGAAATATGCATTTTTCACGATGCTCTCGCCGGACTTCACATCGATTTTATTCATTATGCAATGGAGTATCATCTTAATTTTTAATCCCAAGTTCATGTATTCGCGAAACAAATCCAATACTTCTTTCTTCACCCGTTCCATGAACAATTTCGGATCGACTTTCTTCAACGAGGGAATCACGTCGAAAGTTTTAAAAATGCCTTTGATCGCACTCTCCCGTTCTATGGGTTTCGATTGGAATAGTTCCGCAACGAGTCGTGTTACATATTCTTCTCCTTTCTCTTCGTCGATTGCTCATTGAATTTCGCTCGATATATCTCGTTTGTCTTGAATCTGAAGTGCATCACTCGTTTTCGTTTTAGTTTTTCTTTTCTTTTCTTTGGAAACTTGATGTTCTTCAACGGCTTTTCGTTTAGTTGTCTTCTTATTTTTCACAACCGATGCATCTTTTGACATCATTGCTATCAACATTTCGTTTGCCTTTCTAGCATTTCGCAAATATTCTTGTATGACTTCAATTTTTTTTGATTTAGTTCTATGCTTTCTGAAATCTGAAATTTGTAATAGTTTACAAATCTCGTTTAACTGAGGTATGGTTTTCTCATTTAAATTTACCATTGTTTTATCTGTTTGCTTCATTTGTAAGAATATTTTTTTTTTGAATTTTGTATTAAATAATTTGTTAAAAAAGTTTTGCTTTTTTACTCTTTATATATATATATAATAAAAAAAAAAAAAAAAAAAAGTTAAATTTTAAATTCAATTTTTTTAATACAAAATTTAAAATATACATTATTTGTAAGAATTCATAAAAAACCAAATAATCGATCATGACAACAACACCTAAAAGATGCGAATTGAAATTGAAACGAGTCGAAAGGTATGAGAAATCCAGTTTTAATATCTATACATTACAACCACACGATCCCATCGAATTGAATGAGGTCGAGATGGTGGACTTAGAGCGCTACTACCACAAATATCGAATGTGTTTGAAAGTGGATGAAGCCGCGCTCGATTTGTTTTACGAGTACCAAAGCGAACTGTTGATTAATATCATCGTCGCCGAAGACAGAGAATTCGACAGGGATGATTTATTGTTGTCCTAAGGAGATTACATATATCCAATAATCTCACCCGAACTTGTGAAGAAATCGGGTGGTGAGAGCGCATTCGCCTATGAAAAAAAACTCAAAAGAGTAAAGATAAACATTCACACCATTTTCGTATGTGGAAAAATGACGAATGTCAACTTGCTAATAACGGACTTGGAAATATAAACAATAGAGAGATTGAAATTAAAAATTTAACTTTTTATATATATATATAAAGAGAAAAAAACTTTTACTAAAAAAATTTTACATTAAAGAAAATTAAAAATTAAAAAAAACAAACTTTTTTATATATATAAAGAGTAAAAAAAAAAAATTTTTAAACAAATTATTATTTAAATACTAAATAATCAATCATGAAGACAACAACACCTAAAAGATGCGAATTGAAATTGAAACGAGTCGAAACGTATAAGAAATTCGGTCATAAAATCTATAGATTACAACGACACGATCCCATCGAATTGAACGAGGTCGAGACGAAGGGCTTAAAGCACAAATACGAGAAATATAAGATGCCTTTGAAATTGGATGAAGCCGCGCTCGATTTGATTTACGAGTACCAAAGCGATCTGCAGAACATTGTCATCGCCGAAGATAGAGAATTTGACAAGGACGATTTGTCGTTGCCTTATGGAAATTACATATTTCCAAACATCTCATTCGAACTCGTGAAGAAATTGGGTGGTGAGAGCGAGTTGACCGATGTAAAAAAACTCAAAAGAGTAAAGATAAACATTCAACACGTTTTCGAAAAAGGAGAAGACACGAGTGTCAACATGCTAATAACGGACTTGGAAATATAAACAATAGAGTGATTGATTTTTAGCGAAGAAAAATGAAAAAAAAAAAAAAAGTAATAAGATCATCTTTAGATCTCATTACTTTTTCTTTTTTTTTGTTTTCCTTCTTCTTCACTATCATCATAATATATTATAATAACGTTTCCTTTTCTCTCAAATTTCAGCGTCGATTCTTCTTTTTCTTTTTTTCTTTTTCTTTGTGATGTGATACGTTTATGGCAACATTTTTGTTTATCCGAATCATAAATATGAACGAATGTTGTGCATCTCTTGGTAACACTCGCATCATTACCATTCTCTTCAGAAGGTAGTGGTGACCGTGGAAAGCATCGTCTCATTCTCAACCATCTATCCCGCGCTTCATCTATCTCTTTCATTAGTTCTTTCCTTAGATATCCATCATTAGCGTCTAACCATTTTTTTATTTTTTCGCTCTCTGGCTCATGATGTTCGTTATTATCATCAAATTGTTTCTCCATTTTTTCATCCAGGTGATAAATTTCTTTCTCCACCTTTTTATCCATTTTAAATATATTATTTTATACTTTCTATGATTTTATATTTTATATAATTTTATATTATAACATATTCAAAATCGCTATGTTCTTAAATGGCGAATTCTCACCCAGCAACAAACCCTTGCCGAGTCGCTCGACGCTCCATCCACTCTTCAGATAGAGACTGTTTCCTCTCAGAGAGTTGCCACCTCTAACGGGTTCTAGATACAATCCTTTACCGCTGTCGTCTACGTGGACACGACACACGGCTCCTCCCTTCTTCAGAAACAGTCCGCTGCCACCCATTAATTTCTCAACTGCCGAACTAGCGAGTCCCGTGAGAGCTCCCACGCCAAGAGTCTTTCCGAGAAAGGGTAGCACCTTTGCGGCGAAGGGTAATGCTTTTGCGGCTATTCCTGCCAATAGCGGTAGGAAACCACCTTTCATTCTCAAATTGTACCTCAGTTGAGCGGGACTCATTCTCACCTTCAACCCTCTTCCATCGCGAATCGCTTTCTCCATCCTTTTGATTTGACTTCTGGTCCAGGCGATCGAATCCTGACTGCCTCTCGTCAGATCTTCGTGAGTGAATTTGAATCTCACCTCCTCGCCTCGAGTTGTTAACGCTCTCTTAAGTTTCTTCCTCTGTCCTGCGGATATGTTCACGTTTTTAACCACATATTCTGTCATAATTCTGTTTTTTTTTTTTTTAAATATATTTACTTCAATTGTTTCTTGTTTAATAATTATATTAAAATAATTTTGTAAAATTAATATTGCGTTTATTTTATTTTTGTTATCTATATATATAATATTTTTTTTTTTTTTTGCTTTTATATTTCTCTTATGTGAAATCGTATTGTCACTCTCTCTCCACGAAGATCTAACAGTTCACCATTTTGATCTGTCAACGTGGTTTTGAGACTATACAACGTGTCTAAAATCACTGGTAGATAAACTAAATTTCGAGGTCGCTCCACGATCTTATAACCCGGTGACACGTTTGGAAAGAAGGAATAGATCGTCGGTTGAGCGCTACCATTCACGTAGCTTCCAGCAATCACGTCCACGTTCACCAGAATGCTATTGACTGTGAGAATGTCGACCATATTTTCAGATGCCGCGTGGCCTCGATACATCTTTCGATCGAATCCCAACATCTTGCCTATAGAATCGTCCGTGTTGAAATCCACTCAAAAATTATCTTCCAAATCCAACATCGTCTGTAAGGTATTAGGATTGGGAGCGAGTCTGATCTTGTTGCTTCCCTTTCCATCTGTCTTCATTCGCGTCTGAATATAATCGTTCAAATCGTCTATGTCGTAACTCCCTTTGGGAATTCGAATCTCCAACCAATCCGTTCTGTCGGAATACTTGAACGAGTTATTCTTTTCGGTGACGTTGGGAAAGGAATAATAAGTCTCCAGATTCACCAAAGCCATCTCGTATCTTTTCTCTCTATTCAATTCGATGGAAGGTTCGAATTTCGTAGCGAATTGAGTCGAATCGCCACTCACCAAGATTTGAATGGATTGTTTCGCAGCCGTATTCTCGGCTATCCGTTCGAATATTATATTTAATTTTATTTTTTTATTCAAAACTAATTATTTGAAGATTTATTATTTTTCTAAATTTTATTTTCACGCTCTATCTTATTATTATTACCATCGGAAACATAAAACTTGTCGAATCCGCACCGATATTTTCCGCGATTAAATTCGCTTGTCAAATCGATCACGACGAAATTGTAAAGTCCACCATCCCAAACCCTCTTGCAGAATCTCCTGAATTCCGCAGCGCTCATGTCGTTTGCGACGTGATCGCCGTAGATGTGATTGAGATTCTTGAGATCTTGGCGAAAGAGACATAGAAAATTAGCATTCTCCCTTATCGTCTGTCTGGGCAATCGAAAATAATTCTGCGACAGGTAGAAACAGTCCACGTTGCTGTGTCGACCCCTAACGTAATACGATTCGCATCGGTTCTGTCTCTCCAAAAGCAGATCGTCGAAAATCATGAGATTCTTATCTTCCGATTTCAGTTCTCTAGGATCCAGAACGTCGCTAGCATTCTCATAAAATCGACACTCGATGTTCGAAAATGCATTTCTCTTCATCAGCTCCATCGCCGCGCCGTCCAAAATGGTCGAGAGTGGAGCTCCGCTCTTGTAGAATTCCTCCCTACTGTCAAAGATTCTGGCTACGACGTCCTTGGGCAATCTGCGATCCATGCACTATCGAAGCAATCTGTATTTGGGTTGAAACAAGCTCTTGCCAAACACGAACAATCTGTCGTAATCCAATCAGTCGGGTCGGGACAACAGATTCATCAACAGATTGGTCTTTCCACAATTCGATTTTCCCACTATCAAGCCTCTTATGCTCTTGGGAAAGAACTCGTTATTCGACCTCTTGGTCGTGGCGTCGTTCCAAGACATATCTTTAATGTTCATCTTTGTTTTTATTTTGTTTGTTATTTTAGATTCTTTTCAAACACAAATTTTTTTTATGTTTTTCAAACTCTGTTTTTTAATGTTATTATTATTTATTTATATCGCACCATCGCGAATTCTCTTCAATCCGGATCCACTCGTCATTTTGGCTAAATCTTGTATGGGCACCACGGCATCCTTAAAATCTTTCCAACTTTTCGGCGTTCGCTCTAATGCAGCTCACTTCGCCGGCGGACTGATCAACTTGTCGATCAACGCGTCGGCTGCCCTCTTGCCAGCCACAGAAGCTATCCTACCACTGGCTTCGGAAGCGGCTTTCTTACCAGCATCCAAACCGTCTTCTTACCGACCTCAAACGCGGTCGATGCGAGTTTTCTACCCGCATTGCTCGTGAACGCTCGCATTATAGAATCGACGATGCCAGAATCGCCTTGAACGTAAGTTCTGACGTATCCCCTGTTCTTTATCACCAACATATTTTATTTTTATGATATATTTTTGTTTTTTTTTCACTGGTAAATCGTTTTGTCGTTTTTAAATACTTTTATTATTCTAGTGTAAGAATTTACTGTTTTATTTTGTTTGTTTGTTTGTTTCTCTCTACTTATTATATACACATCAATCCTTCAATTCGTTCATCAGCCTTTTGTACTGGTTTTTATTCAAAACCTTCTGTCTCAACAATTCGTCAGATATAGCAACTATCTGATTATCTAATCCCGTGTTACCAGCCCGTCTGCTCGCCATCAACAAACTCAATCTCTGAGACAGAGCGTCGGAATCGCTCAGAAGAAAAGTGGTTTTCACCCCTTTTCCAGTCACCGATTCGACGAACTTCTTGTTCATATCCCATATGGGTTTCACCACTTTCGTCCACTTGTAACCTCTGTTGGCTTTGGGTCTCGTCTCTCTGGCATCATTATTTCTCTTCATGGCGTGAGTTTGAACTAGAATGTCGCCGTAATTGTCGAAATCCTGTTCCGTGTAATCTCCAGGCTTGTCGTAAAGGAGCAATCTCCGCAGACTATCAGTTACTTTATATTTATTCGAACCCACGATCAATTCATCATCATCCATTTCCACTAACGTATCACCTACAAAAGTTCTACCCTCAGAATCCTTATAAATTCCATATGACTGATCTCTCTTACCGCCATCATCATCAGACGATGCGACGCTACTAGTGGTGATAGTCGAAGCCATATCATCAGACTCGCTCATATCTGTTTGAATTCCTGTGGGAACGTAATCCAGTGTAGATTGAACGGAATACCAATTTCCAAAACTAGGAGGCAACGAACCCATTCTCAAAGAACTCTCCTTTATGGGTCTCAATTCTTCGACTATCTCCTTCCTGCTTCGCTCTTTACCCTCCGTCATGGGTTTAAATATTTTTGTGGCTTCGCGTCTGAGTTCCATCTCACCAAGACGTCTGCTCCTATCAGCTGACTGAATCCCCTTCTTAGCACGTTCATACTGTTCTAAAATTCGATCTCGGTGTCTAGAATCCATCTGTAAAAACATCTTGCGTTTTAATTGTTTTTATTTATTTTTCAAAATTAAATGTTTAATTATATTTTTTATGTTTTAAGTAATAAAAAAAAACTCTTTCCGTCTTAATATAATAATCTGAAAATATTCACATCTCAAACTGACTGTGTTAATTGAAGTTTAAAAAAATACGTTTAAACAGTACATGACAAACCGGTTTCTGATTTAACACATTTTGACAGTAGTTTTTTACATTCGTCAAAAGATTTTTCATTCACACATCAATTCACTGAGTGTCGAATTAAGAGAGAATCCTTTTGATGACTGCGATTGCTATCATGAATATATTAAAAATTTTACCACTCAAAACCTAATTGAGTGGAAAATGCGTTTTAAACATTCCGATAAGTGTTTTTGACTTTTTCCAACGAACGCTTAACAGTCAATCTCTCTGATCAAGACAAAACACGAATATCTATTACAGATCAACTCCCTTCGAACAAAAAAAACCCTCAAAACTCAATTTCTATCCGTCCCATCAACAGAAAACATTAATGTCTGTAATACAGACTATATTCATAATCGACTCTTTTTGAACAAAAAACCTCATTCACTCATTACGATAACATGTGTTAGTTTTTTTACTTCAGGAAGACGTGACTGGGTTTGCAAATTTCCAACCACACCGACGACAACAACACTCTTCGTTCAGATTGAGTTTTTTTTGCGAGAATCGAGCGATCCGATGCTCGATCAGCTGAGTTTTTGAGAATTTCTCATAGTGGAGGAATTCCCCTAATAATAATGTCATAAATGGGAAAAAAAAACCCACCGCCTCAAAAAACAAGGGAGAGTTCTGGACCATCTGTACCAACACAATTGCGGGTTCTGGAACGCTGGTCTAGAGTCCCCAAAACTGTTTTTTGATGATGCCCCAGAATTTTTTGATTTTGATCGTGTTTGCCAATGATGGATCGATGGTCTGATCTGCGATGGGAACGTCGACAAAAAATTACGTACAAGATACAAGTGAAGATGTACGATTTCACCCTTTTTTTAAAAACGCGCATTCACCAGGAGTATTTGAACGTTAAAAGCACGATCTAGGAGTCACAACTGTACATGAGGGGGATTCAAGACCATGTACAGTTTTTGTGAACAAGCGTGTGATTTAACACTGAATTCCACATTGGTGAACGCATCATGTGCGTATGTTTGTACACGTACATCATGTACAAGTGGTCATAAACTCTCCTTTATTACCTACTGCCATGAATCCACCTAATTGCTCCCAGGCTTTACACCAAAAAAAAAAAAAGAAAAGAAAAAAAAAAAGAGAGAAAAAAAAAAAACGCTGTTTGTTTCGCAAATTTCCATCAATAATTATGACTTTGACCATTTGGTCACTTTTAGGGTCCAATCTGGCCCCTAAAAATGGGTGGGAGGGTGAACCTTAGGACTTGAATAATCTTGCATTTTAGGGCGCCACCCTATAACGCCGTTTGTTAAGCGAATTTCGACCAACAATTACGATTTTGACGATTTGGTCACTTTTAGGGTCCAATGTGGCCCTAAAAAGGGGCTGGAGGGTGAACCTTAGGATTTGAATAATCTTGTATTTTAGGGCGCCACCCTATAACACCAATTGTTCCGCAAATTACGATAAATAATTACGATTTTGAATTTGGTCACATTTAGGGTCCAATGAAACCCTTAAAAAGTAGTGCGAGGGCGAACCTTAGGATTTGAATTATCTTGCAGTTTAGGGCGCCACCCTATAACGTCGTTTGTTCCGCGAATTTCCGTCAATAATTACGATTTTGACCATTTGGTCACTTTTAGGGTCCAATCTGGCCCCTAAAAAGGGGTGGGAGTGTGAACCTTAAGATTTGAATAATCTTGCATTTTAGGGCGCCACCCTATAACGCCGTGTGTTCGCCGAATTTCGGTCAATAATTACGATTTTGACCGTTTGGTCACTTTTAGGGTCCAATCTGGCCCCTAAAAACGGGTGGGAGGGCGAACCTTAGGATTTGAATAATCTTGCATTTTAGGGTGCCACCCTATAACGCCGTTTGTTCCGCGAATTACGGCCAAAAGTTACCAGTTTGACCATTTGGTCACTTTTAGGGTCCAATATGGCCCCTAAAAAGGGGTTGGAAGGTGAACCTTAGGATTTGAATAATCTTGTATTTTAGGGCGCCACCCTATGACGTAGTTTGTTCCGCGAATTTCCATCAATAATTACGATTTTGACTATTTGGTCACTTTTAGGGTCCAATCTGGCCCCTAAAAAGGGGTGGGAGGGTGAACCTTTGGATTTGAATAATCTTGTATTTTAGGGCGCCACCCTATAAGGCCGTGTGTTCGCCGAATTTCGGTCAATAATTACGATTTTGACTGTTTGGTCACTTTTAGGGTCCAATCTGGCCCCTAAAAAGGGATGAGAGGGCGAACCTTAGGATTTGAATAATCTTGCATTTTAGGGCGCCACCCTATAAGGCAGTTTGTTCCGCGAATTACGGCCAACAGTTACGAGTTTGACCATTTGGTCACTTTTAGGGTCCAATATGGCCCCTAAAAAGGGGTTGGAGGGTGAACCTTAGGATTTGAATAATCTTGTATTTTAGGGCGCCACCCTATAAGGCCGTTTGTTCCGCGAATTTCCGTCAATAATTACGAGTTTGACCATTTCGTCACTTTTAGGGTCCAATCTGGCCCCTAAAAAGGGGTGGGAGTGTGAACCTTAGGATTTCGATAATCTTGCATTTTAGGGCGCCACCCTATAACGCCGTGTGTTCGCCGAATTTCGGTCAATAATTACGATTTTGACCGTTTGGTCACTTTTAGGGTCCAGTCTGGCCCCTAAAAAGGGGTGGGAGGGCGAACCTTAGGATTTGAATAATCTTGCATTTTAGGGCGCCACCCTATAACGCCGTTTGTTCCGCGAATTACGGCCAACAGTTACGAGTTTGACCATTTGGTCACTTTTAGGGTCCAATATGGCCCCTAAAAAGGGGTTGAAGGGTGAAACTTAGGATTTGAATGATCTTGTATTTTCGGGCGCCACCCTATGACGTCGTTTGTTCCGCGAATTTCCATCAATAATTACGATTTTGACCATTTGGTCACTTTTAGGGTCCAATGTGGCCCCTAAAAAGGGGTGGGAGGGTGAACCTTAGGATTTGAATAATCCTGTATTTTAGGGCGCCACCCTATAATGCCGTGTGTTCGCCGAGTTTCGGTCAATAATTACGATTTTGACCGTTTGGTCACTTTTAGGGTCCAATCTGGCCCCCCCAAAAAGGGTGAGAGGGCGAACCATTAGGATTTGAATAATCTTGCATTTTAGGGCGCCACCATATAAGGCAGTTTGTTCCGCGAATTACGGCCAACAGTAACGCGTTTGACCATTTGGTCACTTTTAGGGTCCAATATGGCCCCTAAAAAGGGGTTGGAGGGTGAACCTTAGGATTTGAATGATCTTCTATTTTCGGGCGCCACCCTATGACGCCGTTTGTTCCGCGAATTTCTGTCAATAATTACGATTTTGACCATTTGGTCACTTTTAGGGTCCAATCTGGCCCCTAAAAAGGGGTGGGAGGGTGAACCTTTGGATTTGAATAATCTTGTATTTTAGGACGCCACCCTATAAGGCCGTTTGTTCCGTGAATTTCCGTCAATAATGACGATTTTGACCATTTGGTCACTTTTAGGGTCCAATCTGGCCCCTAAAAAGGGTGGGAGGGTGAACCCCAGGGTTTGAATAGTCCTGTGTCTTAGGGCGCCACCCTAGAAGGCCATTTATTTTTCGAATTTCTGCTAAATTTAGAAAGTCGAATAAGGAACTGGGAATAATTAACGGATTTCACAGCGCTTACATAATCGACGTGCATTACGCCTTAGTACACAGCGCCACCGTGCCCCCACATGGGCAATCGGGATGAAGTGCTTTGCTTGAGGACACAACGCATTTACCACTGGTAACGTGCACCTTTCGGTTTGAAGTCCATTGCCGTAACCAATAAGCTACCGCGCTCCGAATGACAGCAATTAAAAAAGTAAATATTCGTTACCTGGGGGAAGACCAGCCAATATTTTCAACGTCCAGTTTTCAGGCTGCACGTTGGAAATATTGATTGGTTGCCTTGCATATTCGCTGACCAGTCATCCCACTTGATGTCCCGAGTTCGATGCCCGTCCGGTACGACCCGCGTTGTGTCCTTGGGCAAGGTACTTTATCCCGGTTGCCTACATGGGGGGGGGGGGGGGATGATGCCGTGTACTAAGGCGTACTGCACGTTGACGGTGCCCATGTCTCTAACCGCTTTAACCCTGCTTGATTGGAAGGAGCTTGAACAGAGTTAGAATGTTGAGGAGCTGACAGTTGCTCGTCGATGCTCGGTGGTTCTCTCCGGGTACTCCGGCTTCCTCCATCCGTCAAACTGTCACGGTCGCGATTAGCCATTGTGCATAAGTATGTGACCTTAAACACCAATAAATAATAATAAATAACATCCCACTTGATGAAATTGTGACGTGTCATGTTCCTGGATCGGAAATGGCATTTAGGTTTCAAAGGTTAACAAGGGACAAGTTGCTGAAAAAACTTTTGACTGTTCGTTATGCTCTTCCGCCTTTCACTTAACTCAGTGGGTTCGGCGTCTTAAAAGGAGGAGTTTGTCTAATTCGTGATGCAAATCTTAATCATATCCCGCGCATAGCTAAAACTTGCTCAGCAGGTTCCGTGACCAAGTACTTTGTTAGTGACCAACGGCCAAGAACAGTTTCATTTCTGCATGACCTTTTTATGATTGTCGCTCGGTATTCAGATGCAAAATATATGTTAGATAGTACAGTAACTTAGAATCTCGCGCTGCCCAAGGAGTTGTTATCTCAATTTACATCGATAATATAATGTCATATTTAAGCGTGTTTTGGTACACTGGGATTCGTTGTGGGTGCAGAATAAAGTATTTTATCTGCTTGCGTGAATAATGGTCCCATTTTAGAAGAAAATACACGAAATGTCAAATGCATGCGCTTAAAAAAGGACCCAGACACGTGTGAGTATAACAAACGATCACTTCAAAATTTAATATTTTCCAAGCTTTATTAAGATGGGATTTTTTCAGTTCAACTATTTACCGATAATGAGAGTCCATTCCGTGAGTGATATTCTTCACCGTAAAGAGGTGACAGTAAAGGATACAGAATATTTAAATTGTTTATCCAATACCGACTAGCAGACGAAATTTGCAAAATAATTTCTTGAATAACTAAAAGTTAATGTGAGCTTGGTTCTGTAGGCCGAATATTGAAACAATAATAATAGCCCAAGAACATTAGGTTTCACTAGGGAAAAAAATCGGAGAAAGCTGATTTTTTCAGGGAATGTTGAGTACATGTCACTGAACGATTAGACAAAAGTCCCCTAAAATCCCAGTTGAGCTTTTTTTTCTACAGCCTTTTTTCGAAAACGCGTTTGAAAAAAATAAAAAAAAATCGCACGAACTTTGTAACCTCCAATTGATCCAACTGTATTTTTTGTTTACGCGTATTTCGAGCTACATAATGTCTAATATACATTTACCTAGAGGAAAATGTGCATTCTGTGACAATTTCTGCGAAAAATTATTGAAAATTCATAAAAAAGTATCGGATTTACGCAAAAATGACGATTTTCCTAACGGATTTGCCCAAAGGGTCGTAGTACAGAACGGGATGTTAGTTGGACAGACGATAAAAAATCCACCACCATTTGAAGACTTTTATCATTGCTTACAAAATAGACATTATGGAAGACCCCCTCTGCTTCTGGCCGAGTTCCCCTTTTGGCATAAAATTCGTCAGCATGAGAACTCAACTATTTTCGGGCTTGGGACCGAACAGACACGTCTGTGTCTGGCAGCATTAGATCAATAAATAATATTTACAGAATGTACGAAAATCAATAAATAATATTTACAGAATGTACAAATCAATCAACATGGATTAAGTTACATTGACTATTATCAACGCTATATACAGAAATGACATGACCTATATACATATTATTCATCGAACTCAGAAATTTCCGACAGGACAGTGTTTCTGTGGTTGTTACAAGAATCCGAACTGCAATTACACAAACCTGAGCAAGAGAGTCCTGCCTTCTTACACCCACACCTTTTTGTACAAGCACTCTTGCAACCACAACTGGTCAGATTCAGTAGGTTATCGGGGGCACATGGCTTTGTGGCTGCAGTCGGTACAAGAAGTCCATTGTCTAGCGACCACCCCCAATCCGTCGGAGGAAGCGAAGTGCCCAGCCATTGTTGGACCTGGAGATAACATCTGTAGACATGTTGTTGTGCAGCATCGCTGCTTGGTGGGAGTGAGGCTAGGTCGATGGGTTTATTCAGTTTAGATTTTGCTACATAACGCTTGTAAGTGACATATCTATATTGGTCGAGAGAGGAAACAGTTTTACTCCCGTATAAGATCAGGAGAAGTTGTTCCCCGGCAGCGGCTACTGCACTTGGTGTACTGTCATCCGCCAAAATTGTGTTGACATACTGTTGTGAGTCGCTAGTAACATCGGAGACAATTGTACTGAATACTTTCTTCTTACCAACTCGAAAGAGTGCAGAAGTAGAGTCACAACCACTTATAGAATGTGCTACAAGGAGGTTGCTTCTATGGTCACCCATTTTGGTTGCTATTTCACTAACTGAAACTAGTAAGTTTGGGGTAATGGAATACATCATGTGAATATTACATCCCGGTTGAACTCGAGAGGTAAGAATGACTAACAAGTCTGTGTCTGTTCCCACAACGACAACACTGTTGTCATCTTGAGCGATGTCAAGTGCAGTTTCGGCTATCAGTACATCAGCATCAGCCTCGGCCTGCTTGGACTGAATATTGATAGCAGATAGCTCCTGCATTGGAAGATCGATCAGTTGGGTTTTGTTCTTGGCATTTGCAAGGAAATCGGATTGGGGTGTGGTGGCTGGTAACTCGGGTGAGATATTGATATCAATGGATAATTTTCTTGGTAATGATCTGAACCGACCACCCTTCTCCCTGCGTAACACGGGAAGTAGATCATTAATGAGTTGCAGTATTTGGAAGCAGGAGGGGAAAATGTCTAATTATACGGCTTTTTTTAAATATTAAATAAATAAAAATATAAATTATTTTCACTTTTTGCCTGCAGGGCATGCCTTGCGACCCCTCGGGTCGTATGTTGTGTCTGTGGGGGCAAAAGGGTGAAAATGTTTGATTACACGGGAAATGTTCATACGTATGTCGTCTTCTACTTGGGTAGGTAAAGGGTTGATATTTTCCTACAATGGTCATATTAGTAACTTTCTTAGTAACGATCAAAACTGACAAACAACGACCCTTCGGGACATATGTTGTGTCTTGGGGCAAAGGGTGAAAATGGTTAACTACATGGGAAATTTCATACTATTGTCGTCCTCTACATGGATAGGTAAGGGATTGATATTTTCCTACAATGGTCATATCAGTAACTTTCTTAGTAACGATCAAAACTGATAAACAACGTACGTGGAAACCGACAAAATACTCCCCCCCCCCCCGCACCCCCGTTGAAAAAACAAAACAAAAAAACCCCAAAAAATCGGGAAGTAGTCATTAATTGTTTATAGTGATCCGGAAACATGAAGTGAAAATGTCTAATTATACGGGAAACTTTCATACGGGTGTCATGCTCTCCATGGATAAATAAGGGGGGGGGGGGGGATATTTCCCTACAGTGGTTATTTTTGTGACTTTCTGAGTGACGATTAGAATTGAAACAACAATCTACGCTGTAATCGACAATTACCCCCCCCCCCCGCCCCACGCTCCACACACATATACACACACCTCCTTCCCCGCACCTCCTCGTTGAAACACCGTGAAGTGAATCATTTATTTGCTGACTGTTTTTTGGAAACATCAAGTGAGTTTTTACATGCGTTTCGTCCTGCACTTGGCTAGGTAAGTGCTTAATACTCTCCATGGTGGGCACTTCAGTGTCTTTTTTGGTAACGATCAGAACTGACCTGCAATATACTCGGATATCGCTAATAAAACTATTCTCACTTTTCGATTCCAGGGCATGCCTTGCGACCCCTTGGGCCGTGGGTGGTGTTTTGGAAGCGGAAAGTGAGAGAGTTTAATTATAAGGCAAATGTTTATACAAGTTTCGTCTTGTATATCTTTGGTTAAAGGGTTAATGTTTCAATAGTGGACATTTCAATGACCCTTTGGGTAATTCGTAATATACGCGGAAATTCCCTCCCCCCGCCACAAAAATTAAAAAAATAAAAAAATAAAAATAAAAAATATATATAAAATAAAAATTATTTTCACTTTTTGCTCCCAAAGCATGTCTTCGCCGTAGGTTGTGTTTTGAAGGCAAGAACTGAAAATGTTTAATCGTACTAGAAATTTTCATACGAGTGTTGTCTTAACATCATTAGGTATACGGGGTTGATATTTCATACACTGGTCATATGTGTTACCTTTTTAGTAACAACCTGAACTGACCAAGATAGATACAGGGTTGATATTTCCCGCCAGTGGTCATATCAGTTACCTTTGTAGCGATGATCAGATCTGACCATCAATATACGCAGAAAGCGACAATAACCACACCACCCCTTCGCCGCGCCTCCCGGTTTAAATATCGGAAGTGAATCAGAGTATTTGCTTACAGTGTTTTTTTGGAAGCATGAAGTGAAAGTATTTAATTATACCGGAAACCGTCATACGAATGTCGTCTTCGACATTGATAAAAAGGGGTTGATATTTCCATACAATGGTCATATCAGTGACTTTCTTAGTAACGATCAGAACGACAATACCTCCTCCCCCTCCACCCCCCCCCCCCCCAGCACCACACACAAATATCAGTGACTTTCTTAGTAACGATCAGAACGACAATACCTCCTCCCCCTCCACCCCCCCCCCCCCCAGCACCACACACACACATACACACACATCCACCTCTTGAAATGCCGGGAAATGAATAATTATTTGTTTACAACGTTTTGGAAGCTTGAAGTGAATTATTTACACGTTTGCCGTCTTGCACTCGGCTTGGTAAGTGGTTAATACTTTTCCGGGTTGACACTTCGGTGTCTTTCTTAGTAACGATCAGACCCATGCAACCAGCAATATACGTGGAAACGCTAGTAGAACACACACAATATAAAAAAAGAAAAGAAAAATAAATCCTTTCGCTCTTTGCGTTCAAGGCATGCCCTGCGACCCTTAAGGCCGTCGGCTGTGTACTGGAGGCGAGAAGTGAGAGTATTTAATTATACGGCATTCATCTTGTACTTTGCTCATGTCCTCCCACTCCTGAGCCCATCTCCATTCATTATAATACATACAATAATGAAACTGTTTGTACATCTCATATTTATCACAATGATTTTTTCTTTGTTTCCAATTTCCTTTTCTACCATCCTACCTTTTCTGAGCACATGGAGTCGGACTGCCAGACACATTTCAAATAGCTTAACACTTTTATGCAACAAAGTTACAGAGGCTGGTGACAAAAGTGCTGCCAATCAGTATGGCGGGTAAAATAACTTTAGACGAGGTCCAGACTGTCTTGGAATACGACTTCGTAACCCACTACAACAATACATCTCCTTCGTCCGACGACGTTGAGGATTCCCCATTCCACAGCCATAAACCCGAATGTAAGTATTATTTGCCAGAAAATTTCCGATCAACCATCAACAACGAAACCCAATCTTTCTCGCTTTTTCATATTAACTGTCAGAGTATTAATGCCCACTGGGACTCTTTACACGATCTTCTGTTTAATTTGCAAGGAACCGAAAATAAGTTTGACATCATTGGTCTAACAGAAATCTTTCATGTCCCCTCAAACATATCGTACAACCTCGACGGTTATCATAATCTCATAAAAAATATCCGTCCTGGCGGTGATGACGGTAGAGGAGGAGTCGGGTTATTTATTAAAGAGAACATTGATTTCAAAGTTCGTCATGATCTGTCGGCTTTCATACCTCACGTCATAGAATCGCTCTTTATCGAAATTAATGTTAATAAATCGCGGAAAGTCATTGGGATAATCTACAGACCCAATACTCCACCGAAAGCGGACATTGATATCTTCCTAAACAAACTAAATGAAATTACAGATAAGTTAAATCAGGAAAATATATCTTCATATTTAATGGGTGAGATTAATATTGATCTTCTGAAATATGATTCCCACCCTAAAACAGACAGCTACATTAACTTAATGTTTAGCCAAGGATTTTTACCTGTCATAACAAAACCCACCCGTTTGACTACACATTCAGCCACTCTCATTGATCACATATTTTCAAACAATATTCTTTCCACTTCAATATCTGGGATAATAATAACTGATGTTTCCGATCATTTCGGTACTTTTCACGTAGAAATTATTCCGCCAAAATCTGACAAAGAATCTTATTCATGGATACGGAAGGTAAATGCTGAAACTATGGAAACTTTTAAATTACTTCTCTCACAATGTGATTTTTCGACAGTCATGGGTTCGGATAATCCAAACACAGCATACAACAACTTTTTAGATATATACCTGGAATTATTTGATGTAGCTTTCCCCCGGATACGTGTTTGTACGAAAAAAAAATTTATAAAGAGAAAACCTTGGATGACAAGGGTGCTAATAGTATCATCGAATAATAAAAGCAAATTTTATAATAAGAAGTTAAAAAACCCAACCGAATCCAATGTAACCAACTATAAAAACTACTGCAAAATATTTAATAAAGTAAAAAAGCAATGCAAAGCAAATTATTTCAAACATGTTCTGAGTGAACATAGATATAACATGCGTAAAACATGGCAAATACTAAATGACGCCATCAAAAGGTCAAACGGAGCTGTTAACTTGCCTAAATTTTTTATCCATAATGATAAAGAAGTAAATGACCCGACGGAAATAGCTAACGAATTCAATGCTTATTTCGCAAGTATAGGAAAGCAAACGAGTGAAAAAATACCCGCCACCAACAAATCATTTCACGACTTCATGGATGCAAACTCTACTAATAATTTTTATATAAGCCCAACATGTGATTTTGAAGTTATGAATATCGTAAAATCTCTAAAGTCGAAAGGAAGCAAAGATTGTGATGATATTAGTTCAAAACTACTTAAACAAGCCATTGACCCCATTGTTACCCCTCTAACACATATCTTTAATTGTTCGTTTATACACGGTACTGTTCCAGATAAAATGAAAACTGCTAAAGTTATTCCTATATTTAAAGCAGGTGACCAACACAATTTTACAAATTACAGACCCATCAGCATACTACCGACATTCTCAAAACTTTTGGAAAAACTTATGTCAGTTAGGCTTGTACAATACCTAGATCACTTCAGCATCTTACATCCAAATCAATACGGTTTCAGGAAAAATCATAGTACGGTGCATCCTGTCATGCAGCTGCTGAAAACTATATCAGATGCAAATAATAAAAGAAGTAAGGACAGTACATTGGCACTATTTTTGGACCTTTCGAAAGCATTTGATACCATAGACCATGACATTTTAATAAATAAATTATATAGATACGGTATTAGAGGATTGGGCAATGACTGGTTTAAAAGCTATCTATTTGGTAGATCACAGTACGTTGCATATGGCGAGCATATATCTGACAGAGTAAAAATAACGCATGGTGTTCCGCAAGGCTCGGTACTCGGTCCGACACTATTCTTAATATATGTCAACGACATTTATCGCGCTACGTTCCTGAATCTCCTATCTTTTGCTGACGACACTTCGGGACATTCTTCGGGCCCTGATCCAAATCAATTAACCGCACTTATAGACACAGAGCTTGGAAAAATATTTGAATGGTGTTGTGCGAATCAACTTGTGTTAAATGCTACTAAAACTAAATACATTTTAATCAACCCCTCCGGCAAAAGAACAACAATTCATTACGACATTCTAATAAACGGCCAAATTATAAGCAAAGTAGGTACTAATGATACAGAGAAATCTCTTAAATTCTTAGGGATACATATTGATGATAGTCTATCGTATAAGCACCATATATCTCAACTTTCTTCCAAGATTGCTCGGGCGAATTTCGCACTAAATAAAGTGAAAACTACACTTCCCAGAGAAGCGATGAAAACACTTTATTATGCCCTGATACACACACATTTAGTGTATGGGATAAATGTTTGGGGCAATGCTAGAACAATTAAAAAGATACTGCTTCTTCAAAAACGCTCCATCCGCATAATAAACAACACGCGATACAGAGCACACACTGATCCTCTCTTCCGAGAAAATAAGATTCTTAAAGTAAACGACCTCTTTAAACTCCACGCGTGCCTGTTTGTATTTGATTGGTATCATGATAACTTGCCGGTATCCTTCAGACACTACTTCCACCCTGCAGTCAATACTACGGGCAGAGCTAGTAGAAGGAGAGATCTTCTCCAAATTGGCAGAACAAGAACAAGGGCTCTTGAGAACTTTCCAACACATATATACCCTAAACTATGGAATGACTTAGAGCTCGATTTACGTAACAGCAGCAATAGAAACATTTTCAAAAAACAATTAACCGTAAAATTACTGTCCCAATACTCGATAACATCGACTGTAATAATCCATACTGTAACGAATGCTCTATTTAGAACAGGCAGAATATTTTCAGATAATTATGTGGCTATGAATTTTCAAGATTATACTAACTTAGCGCTTTCCAAGAACAGTACCGGCGGACTGGGTTACTGAATGACTACAGTGAAATCTTGTAGTTGTTTTTGTCGGTATCCTTCAGATACAGCTCCAACCCTGTAGTCAACTATACCGATAAATCTAGTGGTAAACACCGCGGGTAGGGTCTTACTTAGCTGAGGACTCCCAACGTTTTGCATCATTCAGTGGGGAGCTCTCTGTGGGAGCTTCGCACGGAATGACGTCGTGATTTGTGGCTGTCAGTGGGGGAGAAGTATGACAGGAATTGTGTCGTGGTTATCCAGTGACCCATCTCCGCTGGGGCTGTATATGTCTGGACATATTCTCGTCTCTTGGCAGGTAGACAAGCTAGCTGCACCAAGCCACCAGCATCCAAGTACAAATGAACTGTTGTCTGATAGTCCGATTCCAATGCTGCACAGTATAATCCCTGGGAGACGACAGGTAGACAGCCAATCTGGCTATGTCGTCTCCCTGTGGTATACATGCATAGTTGGTCTCTTGTTTGTATTGTATAAA
Organism: Pictodentalium vernedei; assembly: GCA_031216915.1. Taxonomy (NCBI): domain Eukaryota; kingdom Metazoa; phylum Mollusca; class Scaphopoda; order Dentaliida; family Dentaliidae; genus Pictodentalium; species Pictodentalium vernedei. The sequence continues at coordinate 557,269,646 of CM062297.1, forward strand.
TGTACATATCTATATTGCTGTATACCGCTAAATAAAATTCATTCATTCATTCATTCATTCATGGAATACCTGTCTTTCTGTCTTTAGATCTACGGGCTTGTTCCATGCCCTTTGTCGACATTGTACAAGCATAACCATCAAAAACAACCACGACGTTCGCCCCAAAATGTCTCACTAGATAATTGGAATATGATGTACATATGTCCTTATATGACGACTGTTTAGGCCATACAACTGCCCTCAATAAAAATCCACCATCTACAACAAACAGAGAATGTTCTGGGATTTTAGTTTGCTCGGAACCGTATGTTTTGAGGATCTTACCGAGCGTGCTTTTCTGTGTCTTCCTCATTCCAGCAGAATCAAACAATGCTGGTGGTTTCGGGGCGAGTTCATATTTGAGATACTCTTCCATCTCTGCTTGTGACTGAATAACACATGTGATGCGGTTGAACAGAATTGTGGGGTCAATCACTACCTTACTTCCAAGGACTTTGATGCTATTTGCCATCGATGCGAAAGACTTCACAGTGTCAACACGTCGTAGTTTGATGCTGTTGAACGTTTTGCTTACAACATTCGATACGCAACATTCACCAATTTTGCGAACTTGGTCACAGTTCACAGTTTCGTCGGCCACAAGCCCGATCGCTATAGAGACTAATTGTAGTGGATCTCTATTCTGAAAGGGGGAATGCACTCTGAGCCAGTTCAATAATTTGGTGATATCATTGGCATCAGTCAATTGTGAACTTTGACGGAGATCCCGATGTTGTTCGCCATGACCAGTGTGAACATGAACAAAATTTTCGAGAGCATTACATATCGGAAGGCAAAGAGGTAGTCCATGTACCCATTTCGCAACAGTGCTATCGGTTATTCCCCTGCCATGTGTGAGACCACCAGGGAGCTTGAACATTCTCATTAAACACTGCTCTATGGTCTGATCAGAATATATCCCGTCCCAGAATTTATCTGAGCGCCTTATGGTAAAGTAACCTTTCTCAGTGAATAACTTCAAATCATCCTGTTGCATTACTTCTGTTAGCTCATTCATCTGCTGCAAATAGAGATGAGAACTTTTTGCGTATGCAAAATGACCACCTGCGTGAAATACTGGAATCATATTGCGAACACAATATGTGTGGAGTTCCCAGTCGCCTGTGCGCTCTGGTCTCAAGAACAACTGGAGAAGACCTATTTGCTCGTAGTATTGTACCCAAAGCTTTCCTGTGCGTCCTACGGACGTATTCTGGAGCAGTTCGTGTAATTTTGACAGTAGATGGTTGACACTTTCTTGATTGACAGCGTCAGCTGTTGTACAGTCACCTCTGGCAAGTCCACAGAATATTTCATTGACTTCTGTGCAGTCTATGTTATCTAGTGTTCGGCTTTCTTCAAACACAAGTTTTGTAATGGCAATTTGTGTTAGCAAATGGGCACGAACTGCTCTTGAATATGCATGACCACTGATCAAATGATGGATTGACCCACCAGCATAAACAGTCCCCCAAAGTTCATCCAAGCCGCTACCAGCCATGATCGAACCAATTGCCCCTAAATATGACATAATCATATGGAAGCCGCCGAGTCTAACGAAAACTTTTGTCAACTTATCTGACGAAGACACAATCTCCACTGCTTTGATATAAAGTGGTTGGTCAAACGTCACTGGACAAACGTATATAGAGGATATTCACGAAAATTTGATGAATACCGAAAATATCTCGTGAGTGGCTACAAAGAAATATGAGGATCTTCACGAGCGACGCAGTCGCGAGTGAAGATCCTCATATTTCTTGTAGCCACGAACGAGATATTTTCGGTATTCATCAAATTTTCGTGAATTTTCTTTTTATTTAATGCTCTACGACTACAAACTCTCCAATTTGTGGCCTTTATTTGCCATTAAGGCGCAAAATTTATGTGCCGAACCGGCGTCCATACAAAAATTACAACAACCAAACTCCAACCATTGGAATGTGTGAATATCCGCACAAAAAGTAGTCCCGTCTTATTTCTCCCCTAACTTTACGATTTACCAAGGCTGGCGAATTGAAATAATCGCAATGTGTTTCGAAGAAATAGAACAATAACAAAAAACACCACTTTCTTATTTTCAATAACAAGACACGTCATTTTATTTTTTTTGAACTCAATGCACTGAAGACGTGTGAAGTTGAACTGAAGAAATTTGAAAGTGATTTCGGCTTTTCGCTGGAAGGTGAATGAGAAAGTCAAACTTTGAAACCGCTAATTTAATGAATTGATTTAGTCACTGTCACTATCAATTATTCGAATTCGTTTGTATTTGGGACTCTGGAATTCATTACTGATGTGCTGACTCGTTTAAAGTACATGTGATTCGTCATCCGAACCTACGATGAAATATCGATTTCTAAATATCATTTTGATATTTCGTTTTGCCGACCGACAGGGGAATATGACTTAATTTTTCAGCGTGAATTGATGCCTGAGCATTAAATAAAATACGGTATTTGAATGAGAAAAGTCGATGCCGTTTGAATTTGAGTTTAGGGGGTATGGTTAATATTTCACACGTTTCACCAGTTCATTATGGAATAAATGACTATTGTTATATATCATTATAAAGCCACTGCTTTTCTGCAATTTTTGATATATAATTTAACTCCCAAAGTAGTCGTAGATTTGATTTAATGGACGTTGTGTACCGTTGTGTGTATGAAAACAATAAAATTTTTTTCGTAATTTTGTACATTTTCGTGAATATTTCACCATTGAGTGTGAGGATTGGTACAAAGTTGGCATTTTCTGTTGGGGATATGTATTCTCAATATAATTCAGCACGATATTTATGATTCTCACCCTACTAAGGCGAATAAGAATGAGAAACATGGAGCTGGGTCGAATTTTTTTTTAATTTTTTTTTTTCATAAAAAAAACGCTATAACTAAAAAAGCTCAACTCGGATTCGCGGGGACTTTTCACACTTTATCCGCAATGTGTGTCCCGGAAACATATAAAAAAATCAGCTTTCTCCGATTTTTTTCCTTACTTTCTCATGTTTATGTCTAATGTGCCTGGACTATAAAATGTGGATGACGATTTCAGCGAAGAGCGTTAGACCCGATATAACACTTTCCATATGCGAAGGGTTAAAGGAGGTGGTGAATCACATCAAGCCTTTGTCATAATAATAATAATAATAATAATAATAATAATAATAATAATAATAATAATAATAAATCTTCGGCCTTCCGCTGGTTTGTCGCTGTCCTCTAGCGAGGAGGCCTACATTAAACTAGTGCCCCGCGGGATATTCCTCCCCCCTCTCTCCCTCCTAATCTTACAGCATCAGTCAAAAACTGTTTCATAATCCCCCCCCCCCCCCCCCCATTGGCGCCTTCTCGATCTCTCCAACTATAAAATTGACCCTTTTCCTCATGTCATTCCTCATCCAAGTATCCTTCATGTTTCCATCCCATTTGTTTCCATTGGTTCCCCAAGGAGGCTTGTTCTACCTTGCAAATATTTGGGGCATTCAAAAGTGAAATGTTCCAGGGTCTCCGTTACACCTAAGTTACACATTTGGCACACTCTTTCCTCGTCTTTACCGATTCTCCCCTTCAACTCTAGTGACTTGGATTGCACTTTTGAACAACAATGACTCCCAAACGATCCATCGAGGTATTCCTCAAAAGCTGGCGCATCCTTTTTATATAACCCGTCTAAGGAACTCTTGGTCCTAATTCCAGCTCGCCAGTTTCTATTACAATCCTCAAGCTCCCTTTCCCTTATAAAACTCCTCCACTGCTGTTGACCCCTTATAGATGTTCAGTCTCTACAGAGTAGTTCCCCATTAGTTCCCTGCTTTATCCATCCTGTCTGAATGTTATAGGGGTTTGTTTTGTTATAAATCTTGGGAGAGTGCCAAATGGGACTAGCCTATGGATTGTAACGCGACAAAACATGAACCTTTCATTGGCTGCAGAAAGGGACCATAAACACCAACAAATTTCATGGCTGCAGAAAGGGGCTATAAACACCAGCAAATGAATATCAAATATTTGGTCTTTACTCTGAAATACAGGTTCAGTAATTTGAATACTGAAGGTCTGCATTTATGCCACTTTCAGGAAATAAATTTAAATTGTTCTGCTTCTACAAATTCGTATAATGGGTAAGTTTTTTAGTTAGTTTGAACTACGGGTATAGCAATCTGTTATCAAACGTATACAGGCATTTATAGTTATAGAAAGATGACCTTAACTACTAACCATTAATATTAGATATGAGGGCTTTACTCTGAAGTGTTGGATTATAATTTGAATGCTAAATGTGGAGCCTTTTGTTCTTATAGAGTTCCTTGTTACAATTGTTTGAGAGTCGACCACAGTGGATCCTAACTCTAGGGTCAGCTACTTGAAGGCTAATTGTTGTATTGTTGTATTCCATTTCATCATCAAAGTGAATTTATTATCTAGGGGTTCATTTAGAACTAAAGGCTTCAGCAATTTGAAGTCAAAAAGTTTTGTAGTTGTACTTTTATGGCTGTAGTTGTACTACATATTAACAGTAAAAAGAAGTGACCTTAATAAGCACTACCAAATAAAAATTAAATACTTGGGCTTAACTCTGAACTCCATGGCCGGTAGTTGGAAGGCTGAACGTATTATATTTCTAGGGGTTTGTTTTGTTACAAATTTTGGGAGAGTGTCAAATGGGACTAGCCTATGGATTGTAACAAGACAAAACATGAACCTTTCATTGGCTGCAGAAAGGAACCATAAACACCAGCAAATGAATATCAAATATCTGGGATTTATTCTGAAAAAGGCTCAGTAATTTGAATACTGAAGGTCTGCATTTATGCTACTTTCAGTAAATTGAAATTGTTCTACAAATTATCAGCAAAAAAGAAGTTATCAAGCGAATATGTTTTTTTTTTTTTAATTAATTTAAACTATAGGTATAGCAATCTACCACAAGACAAAACATGAATCAAACCATTATACCTCACGCCTTAACACAAATGTGTGTCAGTGTGAATGTTGTATTACTGGTTTGGATCTGTGAACATTGAGTTATACTGCAATAACCGCTTTGACCTGATTTAGGTAAAGCGTGCAAACAAACAAAAGTTCTTTAAAAGTAAATGAACGACTGGGAATTAAATCCACTTCTCGGTAAGTATTGCTGATTTCTTATCCAAACCAAATGAATACTGTATGTCGAACAACTATATTCATTATCTTGACTTGAGAATCGACTCACATTTTTTCGCTGCGTAGTCACAAGTTTAATATGGCACATTGTGTCCAATATATGAATATAATAAACAAAGGAATCAGCTACAATGTCCTTTTGATCATCCTCACAAAACATAGGTAATCAGACTACTGCTGAAACCTCACCATCATATGGGCCAACACGAGTTAAAGTTTGCAGTTCTGAACGCGACTTAAGGTCTTAGTACAATGCCGTGAACCACCAGCTCATAATAATAACAATAATAATAAAACACATAAGGGAAATTGTTCACTAATAATATCAATGTTTCCTACAGGTTACACACCTGTAATTATTCTAGACAGCAGATCTTTATTTACTCATTTATGTCTCAACATTAAGCACTTTCCTCTTACGTTTAAATACAAAATGCCAAGCAATTATTTGTCAATGGATCCATCAGAAACCAAATCTACAATTGATTATCAGTTAGACCATGGCTAACTCAGTAAGCATCGATGAGGTTCAGAGTGAAGATGCGTATGATTTTATTGCAACTTACAACAACACTATTGGCAACAACAGCGACGATTCGCCATGCTCCCCTTTTCTGATTGAAAACCAGAGTTGTGATTATTATTCCACAGAAAGTTTCAAAGAACTCCTGCCATTAAATAACAATAAATTGACCTTATTGAATCTAAATTGTAGAAGCATTAATGCCAACTGGGACAAATTTCGTAATTTGCTCTGTGATATATAGATCAATGACAATCTTTTTGATTACATTGGCCTGGCGGAAACGTTCTTTGTTCATGACAATATTGCCTATGAATTCGAAGGTTATCATCCTTTAATGACTCGCTGCAGACCAGTTGATGATGACGGTAGGGGTGGAGTAGGTTTACTGGTTAAAAATAACGTCAATTTCCAAATTAGGGAAGACTTGTCACTTTTTGTCCCGCATGTAATTGAATCTTTGTTCATAGAAACATCTTCAAAGTCCAAAAATATAATTGGGGTAATCTACCGGCCCAACACAGCACCCAAAGCAGACCTTGATCTGTTCTTATCCACACTATTAAAACTCACTGAAAAACTGAACCAGGAAAATAAGAGCGTGTACATCATGGGAGACTTCAACATAAACCTTCTAAAATTTGGAAGACACAATAAAACAAACCAATACGTAGACCTTATGTTTAGTGCCGGTTTTATGCCCATTATCACCAGGCCGACAAGACTCACACACACATCTGCGACATTAATAGATCATATATTTCGTAATAACGTCAACGACTATTCGGCTGGCATTTTAATCGCGGACGTGAATGATCATTTCGCTACATTTTACATAGAAAACGCACCTAATCACAAACAATACAAAGAAACGAGCTTTAAACGGTCCTTTAAAAAGGAAAATGTTGATTATTTTAAGACTCTCTTACATGATTGAGACTTTGGTGATGTATTCGGCTGTACCTGTCCAAACAATGCTTATGATGTATTTCTTTCTCATTTCGATAGCTGTTTTAACCGAGCATTCCCCTTGAAAAAGACGGTGACTCCCAAGAGATTCGTCAAGAGAGAGCCCTGGATGACCTCGGGACTTATCCAATCATCTATAAATAAACGGCGCCTCTATGTAAAAAAACTGAAATCCCCTATACCAACTAATATAGAACAATATAAAAGATACTGTAAACTCTATAACAAACTAATATGTATGGCAAAGGACACCTACTATGAGAGGATTCTTGAGTGGAACAAAAACAATCTCAAAAAGTCTTGGGATATATTACGTAAGGCAATTAGTAAGTCCCAATATGGCCATGCAGCACCCTTATTTTTCATGGATAATGATATCCGAGTTGACAATCCTAACGTCATTGCCAACAAATTTAATCATTTTTTTACTGAAATAGGAAAAAAGCTAAATAACCAAGTACCCTCATCTTGTCGGCAACATACAGAATATCTGAAGGATATTAGCTACAGTGACTTTTTTTTCATTTCGCCCTCAAACAAACAAGAAGTGATCCTTACTGTTAACTCTTTCTTACCCAAAACAAGTCAAGATTGCAATGATGTTACTTCTAAACTGTTGAAAGACATAATATATCAAGTGGCTGAATCATTAACCCATATTATTAATCTATCTTTTTCTTCGGGCATTGTTCCCAACAAAATGAAGATAGCCAAAGTTATACCTATTTATAAATCTGGTGACAAACATATTTTCAACAATTATAGACCTCTTAGCATCCAGCCAGCTTTTTCAAAAATCCTAGAAAAAATAATGTATACACGACTTACAAGTTACCTTAATAACCATGAAATCTTGTACCCGTTTCAATTCGGGTTTAGAAAAGGGCACTCAAGTTTCCACCCATTTCTCCATCTTTTAAATAATGTGGCTAAGATGAACGACCAAATGACCGAAGACCCTACTTTGACTGTATTCCTAGATTTTTCGAAAGCCTTTGATACAATTGATCATGCGATACTAGTAAATAAGCTACAACACTATGGGATTGGGGGGGTCAAGCAAACCTATGGTTTAAGGATTATCTCACCCATAGAAGCCAGTGTGTACAATTTCAAGATATCGCCTCAGATTTACAACCAATCTCGACTGGCGTCCCACAAGGGTCTATTCTTGGACCAATTTTATTTCTCATCTATATTAATGACTTATCAAACTGTACCATCCTTGACATTTTATCATTTGCGGATGATACAACAGCTTTTAGGTCCGGTAATAACTTGGATACACTTTTTAACAATACGAATGAAGAGCTTATAAAAGTCCAGCAATGGTGTGCTACCAATAAATTGGTAATTAATGCATCGAAAACTAAATTCATCACGCTACATCTCCCAATGATTCGTGTCAAGTAGATAATAGAAGGTTAAGATTAGGTGATACGCATCTGCAGCGTATCGGTAGCCAGTGTAATGAAAAAGTAGCTAAATTTCTTGGAGTCCACGTGGACGGAAATTTAACCTTCAATCACCATATCTCAATTGTCTGTTCAAAAGTGTCTAGGGCTATATATGCCATCAACAGGGCAAAAAATATGCTGCCGTTAAATGCCCTGAAGATCTTGTACTTCTCGCTAATCCACAGTCATTTTCTATATGGAATTCAAGTCTGGGGTCATTCACCGTCTACAAGAAAACTCTTCAGGTTGCAGAAAAAAGCGATTCGAATTATTAGTAAGAAAAGAAGAATATCACATACCGAACCTCTTTTTAAAACCCTCAAAGTTCTTAAATTTGATGACCTCTACAGAACCCAAGTTCGCTTGTTTATGCATCACTGGCAGAATAACAGATTACCTGTATCATTTAATAACATGTTCCAGCAATATACAAATCCAACAGGCATGATGACCAAGCAGACCGGTAAATTGCAACTTCCTAAGCCGAGGACAAAGTTTTCATCAGATCTCCCTTTCCATACGTTCCCCAGATTATGGAATACAATCGACCAGAATACACAGAACTTAACCAGGCCGCAGTTTAAAAAGAAACTGACAGCCTTATCCCTCGACAGATATTCAGAGATTGTACGCTGTAACTTTCGAAACTGTCCTGACTGCGTTTAATTACCAGATAAGAAAATAAAAATATAAAATATAAAATAAAAATTATGCCTGTTGTTGCCATGATCCCGTCCTCCTTTACTTTACTTTACTTTTATCTCGGTTCAGTTCAGCCCAGTACAGTGCTTAAAATTAACATAAATACTTCACTCTCTCTGGAGCAGCCTCTTTACCCTCTATTCTATGTGCAGCCAAGCGATATGATCAATTGCCGATGCTTATCGTGGAGTGTTCCCCACTTACTCCTTGCTGTTTCAGTTAATTTTTGTTCTTTGGTGTACATGCATACTAAATTAAGACTAGTTACAACAACATGTGTAAGACAGGGCCTGAAACCTGAGATCAATTCAAAAAGGATCTTGGCTTTCAGACCTGGCTACATTTAAAAACTTTTGGAATAGATGGTGGTCGTAGTCATGTACCATATATAACATTCTTTGACTCAGTACGTCGTGGAACTATGCTTTGTATGATACACAGTCAAGTCGCTATAATCAGGTATTCTCGGTCTATCCAATATTTCTTCAATAACTGTGATCCTTATATGCTCGGTCATTTTGTTAATAATACAAAATTGCTCAACTTAAAAACTGTTTTTGAATGCACGATCTGCTGTCGAGAAATTCTTCTATTTTTACAAGGGGCGACGGTAAGACAGCTAACATTGCTATGTCGCTTCCTTGCAGTATATCAAAATATGTTAAAATGAATTGTTTAGTTTACCTACTGTACTTTATATGTAATTGATATACTGTGAGTAAAGGTGAATTGAATTGAATCCTCAAGCTCCCTTTCCCTTATAAAACTCCTCCACTGCTGTTGACCCCTTATAGATGTTCAGTCTCCACAGAGTAGTTCCCCATTAGCTCCCTGCTTTATCCATCCTGTCTGAATGTTATAGTTCCATACATGGTAAACGTCGTTTTACACCATCTGCTGTTTGGGAGGTTATCCACTGACCCGCATCATTTTGTAGAATCTCCAAATTTCTCACTACCATTTGGTTTAGAGGAATCAACATCTGTTCCATGCGTTATACTTGGTAGTCCCATCCTCTTCCAAATAGTTTTTTTTCCAGGGAACACCTTGTTAATCCTTTACCCAACGCAGACGATATCAAAATTGATTATTTTAAATATCATTTTTTTATTTTTTTTTCAAACAATTTCAATAAAACAATATCATGTGACCCCTGATTGGAACGATCTCGGTGAGCTCTTTCCAAAGAGGGGTCACATGATACGATTTTGTTGAAATTTTTCGAAAAATAATATTTTTTTCAGCTGCTGAATTTGCATATTACGCGGGCGGATGCGGGCGATTAGTCGGGTAAAGGGTTAAAGCTATTTCTTCCCAGATGTTTTAACTGATTGAGTATTATTTTCCCCTTTGTGTATAAATGGAAGTGAACGGAAGAACCCGGTAAATGTTTTTTTGAGGCGGAGAAGGATTTTCCGAAATACACGGTGTGTATATTTTCGCTTCATAGTTTGTCTACGTCTTTAGATTACATGTAGCAGCGCATTATCCCGATTTATTATACACTACCCAACCTGTTTCGGAAAATGTTTATTTTTTCATGATAAATCGCATCAGAACAGACATAGGTCGCTTCAGAAATGGTACGAAATTAGGAAAAAATGCTTATTTTTCTGTTCTTAAAATACCGAATAAAACTTGTAAAGGTGATTTATGATTGGCACATATTGATCTGTTACTTAAATCGCAGTAAACGCTTGCGTCTGATAGAAAAATCCCAGTTTCCAAATTTTCATTTTGAACGGACGGTATGCCCAGCTCCGAAATCTGTTGAAAGACCGGCACTAATTCAGGCGACACGCTGAACGGACGGTAGATGCACCGAGTTCCACATTTTGTGTTGAAATTAATCAATTCTGCACAGGATATCAGTTTTTCATGGTATGTCTTGTTTCAAGCTCGAGTGGTCAATTCATTGTACAATGTAACATTTAATTCAGTACCATGTAACCTCATTTTTCTGAAATCCTGACCCTTAAATGACACCGGTCACCGGGCTATTATAAGTAACAAATATTTGTATATTGTAATATTGAATTTCTGTGCTCTATGAGTGCACCAGGGTATTCTTTCTCAGTACGGTCACCCCCTCCCCCCCACCACACACACACACACCCCACTACCACCCCACCCCACCCCCACACACTCATATACCCCCCCCCCCCCACACACACACACACACTTACACACTACTTCTCACACGGAAGCACGCACACTTTAGGAAGTACTTCCCACTGTAAAATTAATTAGGTTCTGATGGTGGACAGATATAAACAATTATTAAGTGTTTTTATTTTAAAAATTTGACACGGACATTCTATGAACGAAAATATAATCATTGTGAACTTTTCTGTGCCCTATTATGAAATTTACTCATGCATATTTAGCAGAGAAAGGATAATTAGTGCGAGTGTCCATCATGCGGACAAGTTTCCGACAATTTCGCCTCAGCAATTATGCACACGGTTGAAGCACACAAAGATGCTGAAGAAAAATGCGAACTCCATGCTGTCTGCACGCGAGAGAAATTTCAAAGTGATTCCAAACATTGCGCAACACAAAGGCAAAGAAATCATCCCAGTGGAAGACAGCAAGAAAATAAAACTGTCAATGTTCAAGAAAGGCAATCATGAGCAAATCAGCTCGACTTCATTTCACCTGCAAAATCGATTAGTCGAGAGTTGGCCCCGTCTCCTTTCTTCATCACAAAGATGTCGGCGTCCTAGTCATGGTAAGAGACGCCGTGGACAAAGCCAACTTACTCAACAAAACCTTTTATCAAATAGTAAGATAAATAATGCTAGACATAGCTTACCTGATTTCAGACCTTAGTGTTCTGATATTCAGTCTGAAATCGACTTCTCTGAAGACGAAATGATGAGGATCCTCAGCAACCTACAAAGCAAAAAAAAAAGGCAACTGGCCACGACGGCATCAGCAACCATATGCCCAACCGAATGATCAATGAAACGAAAACCACAATATTCAAGCTATTAGTTCAATTATTTCGGCTGCCCTTCACCTCACGCGTCTACCCATCAGAATGGAAGATGGCAACAGTCGTGCCAGTTCATAAAAGGGGTAAAAAAGGAGATGCACACGTGGCAAAGTAGGAAAGTGTCTGAGGACTTAGAGGAGCTGTAGCAGTTCCACAAATACCTGAAACAGCTCCTCTGGGCCCCGGACACTTCCATCCTTTGCCACGCCCAGAAATGACAAGAAATTATACAGTTAAATACGGTCGAAAGAGGCTTGTCCCACACAGTCCCTGTGCGCCTTCGGTGCGCGAAACCAATTTATTCGCGATGCACACGATCCCAATAACTACAGACCAGTGTCTCGTCTCAGTTGTGTCAGCAAGATTATGGAGAGGATTGTCTTTAACTAAATGTGTGTTAATAATTTATTTTTTAAATATCAGTCCGGCTTCACAGCACCATTTATCCGCTCATTGAAATATATCGTAATAAGACAATATGGTATATCTGGAACACTCATCGAGTGGACCAGTAGCTACTTGACCGATCGTAAACAAAGGGTAACTGTTAACTCTGCTTTCTCAGAGTACCTACCTATTAATTGTAGTTTTCCTCTGAGTCTGGAATCTGTATTGGGACCATTTTTCTTTTTCTTATAAACATAAATGACATATCTGATGTCGGTCTCACGAGATCTCAGGTATCTGCTGTATATGCAGAACTTGGTTGGGAAACTCTCTGACAGACACCATCTACAGAAAATTATTACCTTTTTTTTTTAAATTATGAACAACCAGGTAGCCACATATCTCTCAGACTTTCACCTAGAACGATTCGGAATTTTTTCCCCGTATAGCTCTCGGTCTCGCCCCAACTTTCAGTTGCCACTTACCTATACGGAAGTATTTATGAGCTCATTTATACCCTCGTGTATCTCGGAATCGAATGCACTACCCATAGAAGTTAGACATTAGAGTTCACTGAATAATTCTGTTAAATATTTTAATAGAGGCGTGTGTAGTTCGCCAATGTACTTTAACAGCGGCGATAGGGCGATTGATATAATACATTGCAGGTTGTGGAACTCTAGCAGCGATCTAAATTTTGATGAAATACGCTAATCACATCCACAACACTCCAAACTGTCTATGTGGTTACGAGTCCGAAGATTTTGGAGCTGGGCTACCGTCCGTTCAAAATGAAAATTAGAAAGCTCGGATTTTTCTAACAGACGCAAAAGTTTACCGCGATTCAAGTAAAACATAATTTTTTACGGATATAGGGCCACTGTTAAACCACCTTTACAAGTTCGATTCGGTATTTTAAGAACAGAAAAATAAGCATTTTTTCCTAATTTCGTTACATTTCTGAAGCGACCCATGTCGTTTCTAATGCGATTTACCACGGACAATTAAACATTTTCCGAAAAACGTTGGGTAGGAATGACACATTAGTGTATGATGAATCGGGATAATGCGACGATACTTGCGATCTAAAGACGTGGACAAACTATAAAGCGAAAATATACGCATCGTGAGTAGTATGTCATGCACGTTTGAGGGATAGGTTGCAGGACCCCGGTGCAGGACCCCGGAAGTGACGTCATGTCACGTGACCTAGTGGCGCCATGTTGTGTTGTTGTGGTAACCCGCGTGAGCGGCCATGTTGTGACGTCATCTCCATAGTGATACGTGGTGTGAGTGCGCATGCGCAGCGCGTGTTGTTAGGGTGATATGTGTTTCCGTCGTCCATTTTGTATACTGGGGGCCGCCATCTTGGTTTCTATGGTAGCACGTGGTTGCTATGTTACCCAATTTTTCAGCAATGGGACGGGGTATGTTTTGAGGGTATGTTCCTTTGTAGAAGAGTAAATCTAATTACCACAAACAACCCGACAATCCTTCCAAATCACCAAAATCCACCCCAACTTTTACTATTTGGAATTCTTTCGGAATTCTCTGCTTCTATCTATATATGCAATAGTTTATGTCTACCTAGGCATTTTCCTTTGTTCTGGAGTATACTCCAGTAGCGTAGAAGAGCCTATTATTTGGAACAGTTTATCTTATTATTACTATATTAAGCAATTTCTGGTCTATTCTTGTTAGTTCTGACCCTATTCCAAGTACTCTTGTTGCTTCATATATATAACTAACCAATCAGATTGCTTGATTTCCCATAATCTGTATACAGAGTTATCTCCCTTCTGTATAATAAAAGACTATATCCAATGGCCATATCCCATGGAATCCCATTTTGGGGAAACATCCGTGGCTATAGAATCCCTTTTCTGTCATATGTGCTTATGTGAAAAAGCACAATGTGACACAATGTACCCTAGCACAAAGGCATATGCTTTATGTGCCGATATGTGCTTATGTGAAAAGGCACAATGTGACACAATGTGCCCTAGCACATAGGCACATACGGGTATTTGAGGATACCTATGTCCTGGTATTGTTTTATTCGAGGATACCTACTGGAGAATCCCTTTTTTGTCATATGTGCTTATGTGAAAAGGCACAATGTGACACAATGTGACACAAAGTGCCCTAGCACAAAGGCACATGCTTTATGTGCTTATATGTGCTTATGTGAAAAGGCACAATGTGACACAATGTGCCCTAGCACATAGGCACATACGGGTATTTTAGGATACCTGGTGTTATATTATTTGAGGATACTAGTTGGACTTTACATCCGGCTACTTCATGCTACATCCGGGTACTTCTGTTGGGAAAGGTATAAAAGGGGTGTTGGTACGCAGATAAATTCATCCGGGTCGCAAGGGATTTGTAAATCCCACATCGTCCCTGCGCGCCTTCGGCGCGCTAAAACCTTTCGTTCGTTCGTTCATTCGTTCGTTCGTTCGTTCTCGTTCGTTCGTTCGTTCGTTCGTTCGTTCGTTCGTTCGTTCGTTCGTTCGTTCGTTTTGTTCGTTCGTTCGTTCCTGTCCTGACCGTCGCCGAGTGAAGACATGTTACCAGTTCGATGCAGATACTGTTCCCAAGTTATTTTCAAGATCGGATAATGCTCGAAGACACGAAAAGGACCATCGTCGGCTCCACTGCAGATATTGTACTAAGTTGTTCGCACAGCCATATAATAGATAGAGACATGAAGAACATAACTGTCCAAGAAGAAGAGAAGAGGAGAGAGATATTGGACTTACTCACCAGAATAAAGCACTTTTAGAATTTTTACGGGATGCTGACAAGGAGGAAATCGATGCCGGTCTACGTGCTGCTGATGAAGATGTGATTACCTGTTTATGCCAATGTGCTACCAACATTCTCGAAGATAAGATACCACTGAATTTAGCTGAATTTGATGACCTGCGAAAATACGAACATGTATTGAAGCTGCTAACAGATGATGGAATTTCTCCAGATATCAAAAGATGTATACTGCGAAACAGTTGCTTTCTCTCAGCGCTTATCAACCCGGTCCTGGCTCTGAAAAAAAAGTACAAAAGGAGTGTTGGAGTGAAAATAAATTCATTTGTTCTACGACCACGAAAGAGTAAAGTCATGAAAGTCCATTGCTGCAGATATTGTGATAAAGAATTCTCCAGGTGCTTCACACGTAAGAGACATGAAGATGATTACTGTCCCACGAGGAAATCGGAAACATCGAGCAACACTACAAGATTAGAAAGAAATTTAGATACACTGCGCATCCTATCTGATGCGAATCGACATGAAACCAAGACTATGCTGAAGATGGCCAGTGATGATTTGATAGAATGTATATGTGATTGTGCCTCGAACATCTTGACGGGCGCAGTATCTGAGAGAGCTAAGTTGATTCCACACAAGTACGAAATAAGGAGAATTGCCTCACCAAAGAGAGAACTATCTTATCGGAAAAGAAGACGCATCATACAGAAAGGAGGCTTTTTAGGAAAGTTGATCAAACCCGTCATCAATGCTCTGTCCGATATCCTATAAAAGGGTCGTGCTCATAAGAAATTTGTTATTTGTAATCTGACCTTCGAAGAGAGCGGACACAATGCAATCCAGCTGTGCACCAAAAAATTGGTCAAGAGATTCGGACCCTGATGAATCGTCGGGACTATCAGAAGATATGGAATATGAAGAAGAAGATGAAGAAGAAGACGTTTCTATGATGGGAGGTATCGTTCAAAGTGCCTTTGACAAATACCAAAACGATTTTGACAACCTCATGAACAAATATATTGAAGATGGAATGGATAGTGAAGATGCAGTTGAAACAGCATATAGAGCACTTCAAAAGAATGTTAGAGAAGCCATTAGTGAGAAATACATTTATACCCTTGAGTACATTCGAAATTTTTGCAACGACTCAATTCACACGAAAATTCAAGAAACTGCCAAGCATCTTCGCGAAGAAGAGGATTTTGCCTTTGAAGAATCCCAGAAATATGCCTTGGAAAAGCGAAGATTTCTGTTCGACAAACTACTCATTCCGAGTAGATGATGATGAAGAAGAAGAAGACGATTAGAAAAAAAGTATAAAAGGAGTGTTGGTATAAAAATGAATTCATTTCCGTTTTGAACGTCGAAGAGTGAAGATGTCTGTGTCAACAACGGTGCTCAGATTCAAAGATGACTTACATATACAGATCTTCAAGAATGATGCTGGATTAAAGCTGACTTCCCAGGAACTGACCCAAGTGAATCGTGTGGTAAATGCAGCCAAGAGAAACAATCTAGACATGGATGCTGGTGGAAAGAAACAAAGATGTGTGGATACTGGCCGATCGGTAAACAAAAGAATAAAGACAGAACTGACTCACAATACAAACAAGAATGAAGTTACCACTATGAACAAAGTTTCTACAGAAACAAAGAAAGTTGTTTCCACTAAGAACGAAGTTTGTACTGAAGACAAGAAAAAGATGCCAGCTGCCATAAAGAAAGAAGTTTCCATTAAGAACGAAGTTTCTACTGAAGTCAAGAAAAAGATGCCAGCTCCCATAAAGAATGAAGTTACCACCAAGAACGAAGTTTCTACTGAAGTCAAGAAAGATGTTTCCACTCAAACCACGAATGAAGTTACTACTGAAGATACGAAGGATGTTTCCACTCAAACCACAAATGAAATTACTACTAAGAAGACTGAAGTTACTACTATGAAATAGCTAGAGAAAGAGGAACCCAAAGATGCCAGACAGGAAATTAAAGCAACCAACAAAGTCAAGTTATCAAGTGAGAGAATGTGTTTTATCAAGAACCTAGCCAAGCGATGGGAAGAAGCTCCAACCCACAAGAAGATGAAATGGTTAGCCCATGCAAGAAGAACTACAAAGAGAAATGCCTTGAGACATTGAATTGTATACTTGAATAAAAGAAATTTAAATTTATATTCAGTGTTGTTGTTTTTTATCTACTACCCCAACAGAAGTACCCGGATGTAGCATGAAGTACTCGGATGTAAAGTCCAACTAGTATCCTCACATACTATAATACCAGGTATCCTAAAATACTCGTATGTGCCTATGTGCTAGGGCACATTGTGTCACATTGTGCCTTTTCACATAAGCACATATAAGCACATAAAGCATGTGCCTTTGTGCTAGGGCACATTGTGTCACATTGTGCCTTTTCATATAAGCACATATGACAAAAAAGGGATTCTCCAGTAGGTATCCTCGAATAAAACAATACCAGGACATAGGTATCCTCAAATACCCGTATGTGCCTATGCGCTAGGGCACATTGTGTCACATTGTGCCTTTTCACATAAGCACATATCGGCACATAAAGCATGTGCCTTTGTGCTAGGGTACATTGTGTCACATTGTGCTTTTTCACATAAGCACATATGACAGAAAAGGGATTCTATAGCCACGAGTGTTTCCCCAAAATGGGATTCCATGGGATATGGCCATTGGATATAGTCTTTTATTATATAGAAGGGAGATAACTCTGTATACAGATTATGGGAAATCAAGCAATCTGATTGGTTAGTTATATATATGAAGCAACAAGAGTACTTGGAATAGGGTCAGAACTAACAAGAATAGACCAGAAATTGCTTAATACAGTAATAATAAGATAAACTGTTCCAAATAATAGACTCTTCTACGCTACTGGAGTATACTCCAGATCAAAGGAACATGCCTAGGTAGACATAAACTATTGCATATATAGATAGAAGCAGAGAATTCCGAAAGAATTCGAAATAGTAAAAGTTGGGGTGGATTTTGGTGATTTGGAAGGATTGTCGGGTTGTTTGTGGTAACTAGATTTACTCTTCTACAAAGGAACATACCCGCAAAACATACCCCGTCCCATTGCTGAAAAATTGGGTAACATAGCAACCACGTGCTACCATAGAAACCAAGATGGCGGCCTCCAGTATACAAAATGGACGACGGAAACACATATCACCCTAACAACACGCGCTGCGCATGCGCACTCACACCACGTATCACTATGGAGATGACGTCACAACATGGCCGCTCACGCGGGTTACCATAACAACACAACATGGCGCCACTAGGTCACGTGACATGACGTCACGTCCGGGGTCCTGCACCGGGGTCCTGCAACCTATCCCTCAAACGTGCATGACATACTACTATCGTGTATTTCGGAAAATCCTTCTCCGCTTCAAAACAACGTTTACCGGGTTCTTCCGTTCACTTGCGTTTATACGCGGCGTTTGTACTCTCATCACATTACACGCGTCATCTAGTCATCCACGGGATGAGGCGTGTACGTGCGTGCGTGCGTAGCGTAAATACGATCGATGCTAATTCGTGCTTTGGGCCGTATTCAGAGAAAGGAAGCATAGAATTACTATAGGAGTAGTCGACAGGTGCGAATAATACAACTAGAGTACTTTTCTTCTTCTCTCTTCCATAAGTTTCGCATGCCCATCATGAAGCGTTGGTGTTTGTGAGTCTCCATGACAACCTTGTGTCCTTACAGTACTAGATGGCAATACGTGTGTAAGCGTGAATGATTTATGACCTCCTGATCGGTGATTGTCACAAGGAACAGTCAGACTAGAACTTCATTTATCGATATTTTAACTAAGGAAGTGACTATCAGGAGCGAAGACCATAAGTGGATGCCTATCGAAATTAAGCATCTTACACGTCCGAGGAAACGTTTTATCGTTCGGCAAAATCGCATAATCGATCCGAGGTTTGGGAGAAATATCGCGCAAAAGGAGACAAAGACGTCTCTGTTTTTTTCAATAAGATAGAACCAGCACTAAACAGAGCTTCTCTCTTTGGTGAATATTTCTTGTGGGGAATAAAGTGTTCGAAATCTACGACTTGTCATAAAGTTTACCAGAACAGGCTTATTTCGAGTAATGTAGAAAACAAACAGAAGTCCTCAACGACTGATTTTGTAGTATTGTTACACTTCATGAAACTAACGCAAGACTTCCATTACTGCCCTCGCTTGAATGGCCAACCATTAGCAACCCGAGAATAGGCATAAATGAAGTAAACATCGTTCATTCCATCAACAACAAAACTAAGGAACGAGTTATCTCCCACGCATCAGAGACAATTCCTCTTTGGTTGAGTTTAAAAATTATCTTAATAATGTTAATCGACCACCACAGTATTTTGTTCATTCGTCTTCTTGTAAAGCACAAATATGTCACTGTAGGTCACGGTAGCGTCTACGATGTATTGATTTGAAGGAGCATCTCTATGATACCCATATTGTTGGTTTCCCCTTTGCTTGTGTTGACTGTGGAGAGCGTAAGGCCAGTGAATACTTCTTACTGAGATGTCCTGTTTATTTTCAGATATGGAGAGCAACAATACATTAATTGGACAACTTCCATATCCACTTGATTGTAAGGCGTTGCTGTATTGTTCAGAACTTTATTGCGAAGTAGATAATAAAACTATTTATTTATTTGTGATCGAGGAGCGCATACGTGAGTTGTGGGTCTCCCCTCCCGATGGTGGTGGTGGTAGAGGGGGGGGGGGTCTCTGAGAGAAATTTGTCATTTTTGAACCCCTGAGATTGGGGTCTCCCTTTAGCTTAAATCTAGTCGTTTCATCCACAAGACAAATGCATTTCCCCAGGTCCAACAGTTTTCCCTTACACTGTCCAGGCTATAGCTCATTGCCTACGCCTTCCAACTGACTGGTACCACAAAAGCAGTGAAGTGTATACAGTTTCATCCGAATTGGAAAAAATGAAACGATGAATTCGAAAAAACAGGATCGGTCACAGATTCGAATCGGACTTTAGGAACATTTAATGATTTAGTCAGAGAATTTGATCGAAAATTGGAAAATCACTTTGGCTCTGAATATGACAAGAGCAAATTAAATTGATACTGAATTTCCAGCTTTAGCAATTTATATTACCGAATTTCCAACTTTTGAAATTTTAGGTGATAATTGGGCTCCTCAAGACACTCCATCACCACCACCCCTGCTTCTACCTACGTCCCTGTCTTTTTATCATCTTTTGCATTTATGGAAGGAGTCCCGGTTATATGGCTCTTTAGCCTCTTTGTTGTTGAGCGGTCTGAACGTACGAAAGAAGCAGACATCTGAACTCTTTGCAATCTACTGACCAACAATGTGACAGTAGATCACTATTACTTATCCAGAGAGATGACACAACATGCAGTGATAATTCATTTTGTCATTCGAAAACTCAAATGATATATATTAAGCAATGAAGTGAACTTACTCGAAATGTACAAATTGTTTTCAAAAAGTATAAGTCCTTTCGGGAAGGGGCGTTCATCGACGATTGTTTTTTAAACCAACGTATTTTTATACCTTGTTTGAAAGTCAATTCATGGACTCCAGTCCGTCTTTAGCTCCTGGTTAGATCATTTAACCATTAAAACATCTTCCCAGATAATGCAGGACAATAATTCAATTGGTGATGATCGATTCATAAAAAAATTCATTGAACAAACAATCTTTGAAATTATCTCCCTTCAGTTCCTTTACGCCGGGTGCCCAAATCGTCGAGTGGCGAAAACGATGGGTGGCGAAATGTCCAGGCGGCGAAAACGCTGGATACCGAAAATTACGTGGTTGACGCTAGGTGCGCTTTCGACCATGAGCGTTACATTTCGTTAACATTCAGTGTTAGATTCATTCATTCTCTACTCTATGCAACAACTCATCGTGTAGTAGGTGCTCCACTTCGCGTCTTTTGATTGACTGAAGAATGGTTCTAGCGCGCCGAAGGCGCGCTGGGACGCTTTGGGAAAAGCCCCTTTCTACCCTCGTTAACTGTATATTATAATTTCGTTAATTTGAGACAGCGTCATCAGCATCATGTCTGGGCGGTGTAAAGAGGAAGAGGATTGGAGCTGATGTTTCCTGTTGTTATTCTTCAGGCAAGTATAGTCTGCCGCTTGTGATTTTGTGGTGAAGATAGGCCTTCATTGGCAAGTATAGTCTGCCTTGGGCTCTTAACTGGCATGTATGGTTTCGGCGATTTTGACAAGTGAAAGAAAACGGACCTTAACAAGGTGCCACCCAACCTGAACATTCCTGGTTCAGGTAACAGGCCTGCTATTATCATTGGGTCGGGACATGCTGTGCGCAAAAGGAGCTCTTTAAAAAAAGAGGTCAAGAAATCGGGGTGCATGACCAACGCTCGCCTCCCTCGGGGTGGATACCCACCTCCAAGGATGGAGTGAAGGATGTGCTGAAGCCATAGTGAAGGGTGTGCTGAAGCCATACTTCGCGTCTTACGACCGTTTTGTTCCGGTCGATGCACGATCGATGCGTCACACAGTTTCGATAACCGCGGAGTGGTTTTCGCTTCCTTTCATTCGACCTAATGTTGGTGTTCTTCAACTTCTTGGTAAAGCGACAAGGCTTTCGACGACTCCCTATTATATGAGAAAGATTCTGCCCGTTTGTCGCGCAATTGAACCTACCCCTGGAAGATAGATATTATGATATGATATTATTATTATTATTATGATATTAGATATGCTCATATATGTGTATATTTCAGTCGGCACATATTGTAAACAGTCTTCGTATAGCCGGATTAGTCTGAAGTAACGACTTCATTCGCGTCAGCTGAACCGCGGTCAGAACACTTTTCCTTTTCATTTTCATTCTTTCATACATTTTCTAAACAGCGCAGTTACACTTTGGGCTTGGAATGTCAAGCACTAATAGTAAAAGTTTATCTTCTGTCGATCTTTAAAACAAGACTTTTCAACACCCGCGACATAACCAGGAAAAACGCAGAATTTGAGACTCCTTATCCATCATCGATTTTCAGCTGGAAGACATGGCTGAAGCGCAATTGACGTAACGTTGTACGGGAGCAATTTTGAAATCAGCGTTCTCGATTCACCTCAAATTCTTCAGCGTGTTTCTCTTTGAATAACACTTCAATAACTCCAATTATCTGTACCAGCGAATTCGCAATAAATTTGTTCCAATATTCCAACATAAAAATCAACCCGCTCCGCAATGGAAGACCCTTCAATTCTCTTCTTACTTCGAGACTGAAAATTCTCCCTGTTTGAGCCGGGTCGCCGTAATTCCCAAATTTGTCCTGATTTTCGTGGGTCCATTCTCATGTCCAGGTGTTGCGTTGATTTTCTGTTCTGCTTGGTTTCCGAATCGTTTTTTGCACAGGCAATCAAAACAACTTGAACTTTTTCGGAAATAATATGGATATATAAAATCTGCATAGTATATTTTAATCGTAAACTCAAGATGATGGGAAGTCGCATTGCTTCTTTGGTACTCTCAGTTTTTCACTCTATGATCAGTACAACGTATAGAGGCTTATTTTGACAAGCACGTCAATCGTCATGATTGTGTAGAGGCTTATTTTGACAAGCACGTCATCTGATGAATGATGTTTTTTTTCTGCAACAGTTCGACGATTTACCCATAAATCAATTTGGAATAAACCACAAAAACTCATTTTGTAGGTTCTGAGCTTGAAGAGCGGGAGATTCTATAACTATACCCAGATGACTGTGTCTCCTCAACTTGTGTTTCGGAGTCAATTCGGCCTAATTTCAGGCGGAAATGACCCACTTTCAGACAAATACAAATAATCAATTAAATTAAAAGTATATTTTAGGTAAATAAAACCGGTTCTCCTAAATACCAGAACCGCACAGAACTCCCCTCTAAATTACATTTGCGCAGTATTTTACGATGCAGTATGTTTATTTTATGTAATAAACCTTGCAGGAAAGAAGAAAAGTAAATTCATTCTTATACAAGTCGCTTTTGTCTGGGGGGTTCTGGTATTTGGTATTTTTCTCCTAAATACCAGAACCTCTCAGATTTTCGCCAAAGAACCTCTTCTAAGTTACATTTACACATTGTTTTCGAAGAAAAGATTCCATTTCCAGACTGATTTAGAGTTCTATGGAAAACTAAAACATGATTTATTGTCAAATTCGCTCTCATTTCAGCTGAACATTTAAAATTTAATCAATGGAGTTAACTCGGAATTCTGCATTCACTGATTGATTTGGCTCATCAGGCTCGAGCAACATCCTTGCTCAAGTAACGAAAATCTCCAACTTGTTAATAGTTTATAGTATACGAAATGCATCCAGTAAATTAGGTCTTGATCTCGCTGAAGACTTGGACCAGACCTAATTCACTGAACTCATTCTGTAAATTTCACTCAACCAGTTAAAAGATAGCATGGTATTGTACTTAAACACCATGGTATATCATAAATACCCTGGGATATCATGATATTTGGGGCACGCACATGAAAGTCGCTCGAAAGGTGAATATTAAATTACAATCAAATTAAATGAAACTAATTTTGACCTCTTTTCTAACCTAGGCCGTTTCCTTTGACCTTGTTTTTTGATAATAATTCGGTGTAATTGGGTAGTAATTATTATTATTATTATTATTTATTGGTGTTTAAGGTCACATACTTTTGCACAATGGCTAATCGCGACCGTGACAGTTTTACGGGTGGAGGAAGCCGGAGTACCCGGAGAGGACCACCGAGCAACGACGAGCAGCTGTCAGCTCTCCAACATCGTAACTCTGAACTCTGCACCGCAGCACAGGCAGGGTTAATTGGGTAGTAAAGGGGTGTAATTGGGTGATCGGACTTATTGGGCAGTATTGGGTAAATCGAAGCGCCATTACTTAACCACCTCATCAAGGAAAATGTTGATCGCAATTTCGCAAGTT
Source organism: Pictodentalium vernedei (assembly GCA_031216915.1). Taxonomy (NCBI): domain Eukaryota; kingdom Metazoa; phylum Mollusca; class Scaphopoda; order Dentaliida; family Dentaliidae; genus Pictodentalium; species Pictodentalium vernedei. Next base: position 557,293,621 of record CM062297.1, read on the forward strand.
GCAAATTGCAATCAACTTGCAATCAACATTTTCTTGGTGAGGTGGGCGCGTCGTGTTTATATTTAATTGCATGGATTTCTTGCAAGTTGTGTTTGTATTTGTGCGGGCTTCTTTTTTATGACTTTTTTGTTATTTTGTATAATATTAGATATTTTTGTATGTACTTTGTGCCAGTCTTGAGACGAATAAAAAAATAGTTTTTTTTTTAAGTTTTGGACTTAATTCAGAAATAAATTGACAATGAGATTTCCGTTGGTCAATCACAGGAATAGCCCGATTGCGATCAGCCAAGCGCCAAGCAGATGCCGACACAGGTATGAATTGGTGAATAAATTAAATTTCAGTTTCCTATTGAATGTTAAAAGAAACTGGAAAGGGAATATTTTCTCCGAGAGCAGCGTGCAAATGTCATTTAGAGGGTGGTTCTTGTGAATTCTGTGCGGTTCTGAGGGGTTCTGGTATTTAGGAGAAAAATACCAAATACCAGAACCCCCCAGACCCGCCTAGACAAAGGTGACTATAAGAATGAATTTACTTCTATTCTTCTTTCCTGTAAGGATTATTACATAAAATAAACATATTTCATCGTAAAACACGGCGCAAATGTAATTTAGAGGGCGGTTCTGGGGGGTTCTGGTATTTAGGAGGACCCAATAAAACTGGTGCTACTAAATAACGAAAACAAACGAAAACAAGTAAAAATGAAAAAATATAGGCTAATAAAAGTTTAAAAGGGGTAGAGGGTGTGTGTGCGGGTATGTTTTACTCATGTGTGACATTTTATCCACTTTTGATGAGTATTTTGGTCATTAAGAGGATTTAAAATGTGTTGCGTGGCGCAGAAGGGAAATGGACTCTTCGCCGGATTGGACAGTTCGCCGGAGGTTCATTTTGCCGGACTTTTTTGCTGACTGACAGATATGACTAACATGTCTCTCAGCCCCCTAGTTTTCATCCATGAAGAATCCTAGGTTGCACACACACAAACATGGCGCAATAGCTGAATTGTCAACCTGCAGAGGTAGTTTTGACATATTTGATTAGGAAAACTGAAATAAATGACCTCTGTTTTATCTCCATCCAGGTTTTAATTTCATCTACACATCGCCTCAACCTATCCAGTGCCACAGTCTGACCTGTAGGCTGAAAATGGATGTACAACTGCGTATCGTCTGCGTAGAAATGAAATTGCAATCCATGTTTTCGTATGATGTCACCCAGTGGTAAAACATATATTGCATACAAAATGGGGCCGAGAACAAAATGTGATCGTCAGCCATGATAAACAAAACTGAGAGAAATAATATCAAAACTAAAAAAATCCCAATATATAGGATATGAATTGACACTTATGTAAGTGTTAACAACATCTATGTAGAAACACATCACTGAAGTGGAAACACTAATCATTGGTTTGATTGTTTGTATAGGATAGTTGATCAGCTCATCAGTGACTGATGATTACTGTGTTTGTACAGTGTAATCTTTTATCTTGAAAATAACATTCACAATTCATATTTTATATACCTAGAAAAAAACATGTCAGGAAACGATTTTTGTCACTTTTTCTCAACAAGTTCTTGTCAATATTGTCATTATATATATGGGGGTCCAAAAAAGCCAGGGTCCGAAAGAGCCAAGGTCCAAATAAGCCGGATACCGGCATAAAGTACCAAAAATTATATTACGACAAGAAAGTATAAATCATCTTAGCGTTGCGGGGAAGGGTGGGGGAGGAGAGTATTCTTTCATTTATTAGGTATACTTCATGTCATAATATAATTTTCAGTGCTATGTATCCCACTGCGGCATATAGCACCGAAAATTATATTATGACAAGAAAGTGTAAATCATCTTAGCGTTGCGGGGAAGGGTGGGGGGAGGAGAGTATTCTTTCGATTATTTGCTATACTTCATGTCCTAATATAATTTTCAGTGCCATGTATCCCACTGGGGCATATAGCACCAAAAATTATATTACGACAAGAAAGTATAAATCATCTTAGCGTTGCGGGAAAGGGGGGGGGGGGGGAGTGTATTCTTTTGCTTTTTAGTCTGTTAATTTCCAGTGCTATGTACCCCCATAAATGTAAATAATACTCTAGTGCTGTTGTATTTAGTGTTTTGTTCTCATTTCTAAAGATGAATAAACGTTGAAAGTCATGCTTTGTTTTATTTTGTCTCCTCATTTCTCAAAGCCCTCTCTTCAAAATCATCTTCTTAATTTTTTCTGACTTGCAAAATTATTTCCGGCGAATTGTCCTTGGTAATCCTGCGAAGTGTCTAAAAGTCCGGCGAGGTGTCCAAAAGTTCGACGAAGTTTCCAAAAGTTTGGCGAATTGGCATACATTTTCCAGCGCGGCTTCCAATTTTCCAGCGAACAGTCCCGAAAAAAAGTTTGGCGAAGTTGTCTTCCAGCAAAGAGTCGAGGATTCGCGCATAACTTGTGTTCGTTAATTAGTCGAAGTTGACCTGCCCTACTAAATAATGAAAACAAGAAACTACAGTGGATAATTAATTAGCTGTCAATATAAAATTTGAATCGGATTAGCGCTTGCATAAATGGCTGGTTTCAAATTTTGTCTCTTTTATATTTTATATATTTATTATTATTATTATTTTTTAACTGGGATCTATTTTATTTTTCTTTGTTGCCTATCTGCTATGTTGGATGTTTTATTGTTTATCAAACAATTCCACAGATGTACAAGACAGTTATTTTTGTAATGAGCGATGCACTTTTGATTTTTTACTTGCTTGTTTTTAAAACGATAATGTAGGATCGTTTGAAGAAAACTCTTGATATTGGCTTGCATATTTGATAACCGGTTTTCTTTTGAACAAAAGCTTGGTTGTTCTGGCAATAATCATTTTCAAACTCATGTGCATACCCATCAGTATATAACATGGCTCATTTGCCAAACTTTTCAGTCACAGTAAATTAAACTTACTCAATGGAATTAAACTGTGAGGAGTCAGTGAGGATGGCCTCACTACTCATTGAGAACTTTAGCATTGAGTCTTTGAGGATTGCCTTGCAACTCTACGTGTGGGGAGTGGGCTCCAAAGAAAACCAACCCTCACCCCCTCCACAGCAACAATCACACAACAGTCACAATATACAATAGCACAGTTCTATTCTTTCTCTAATAATGAAACAGAGAAGTGGAGTCACCGAGGACTGCCTCACTACTCATCAGGAATTCTAGGGTCGAGTTTGTGAAGACTGCCTCGCAACTCTGCGCATGGGGAGTAGGCTCCAAAGAAACTCACCCTTCACCCTATCCCCAGCAACAATCACACAACAGTCATAATATACAATAGCAGATACCTATCCTTCTCTTTACCTATAACTTTTCTAATTGAACATTCTCAAATTTTCTTGCAACACCCTTATCAAGAAGATGCATGGAAATTGTAGACAAAGCATAGGAGGAATTGGTACAACCTACCTTCTTGTTAAAATACACAGGAAACCACCAAACACCAGGCAAGGATTGAAACAAGCTTGCCTGGCTGGGACGAGCGTACATTTTAAAAAATGAAACATTTGAATTAAGATTTAACAGCCTTTTAAGTGCTTTCGGGTGTGTGTCTGTGAGTGGGTGTGTGTGTGTGTGTGTTTTTTGGTTTTTTGTTTTCCTCCCATCACCCTGTCATCTGTTCTCCTGAAGGCAGACCAGATTGCCAAGTCTCGGCATCCACTCTCCCTTATAGGCTGATGGATGACTCCCAGCTTCAAAAACACATATTGGTGGATTTTTTCCTTTTTGTAACTGTTATGGATTACATGCTGGGACTGCTCCCAAACCAGAGTCTGTTTGGGTTTCTTTCTTTTTTTTTCTAAAAAAACCAACAAACTGCGGTTTCAGCAGGGGTCAGTCTGGCAGCTGATTTTAGGGAGAAGTGACTTCTCCCTTCAGAGACTTTAGGGAGAAGTCAGGACCCAGGAGGGAGAAGTTAGTGGACATGAAGGAGAAATCAGAAAAAAACATAAAACGTATATGACATCGTGACAAAATAAATGAACCTGGAGGACACAATTGTGGAGAAAAAAAATAAATAAAAGTTATACAAACATACATGCACACACAAAACTAAGTCAGATGGTATATAACAGAATGTAGGTTAAAATCCCTAACTAAGGTTACCATGCAGTTGATTTTGTATTTGCCTCAATGCAGTGGATTTGAAATTTAGTATGACTCATGGTGAGAGTGTTCTTCTCTGTAACAGAAGGTATATTCTTTTTAACAAAATATTTAAAGTGTTTAAAATAAATTTCAAGTTCATATAAGAACCGTTTCAGTATTACCATAAATATGCCCACATCTCTAAGTAAACACAGAGCAGAATTCTTGTAGTTATGCACAATTCCTTGTCATCTTCCTGTTTGAGGTTCTCAGAGATCTGCACCCACTACCCTGCTACCAGCATACACACTTAAACCAAATAAGATTATTGGTTCTCGCTTCCGACTCTCGTGGATTCATAAGTAAATAAAAGTTATAAAGTCATTCGGGTCGCAAGGGATGTAAATCCCACATCAAGCATTGTAGGAATGCTAAGATATCGCTCCGACGGCATCCAAATTATCCATATATGATTTTTTTTTCCTGAGGCAGGGCCCACAGAACCCAAACCAATGGGTGGAGGACACACTCTCCCATGTCCACACCCCTGGCTCAGGCCTATGTCATTCGGGAGATGCCATAGGCATCTCGACCTTAGACACTCACATCTTACTTTGCACCACCCCCCCACCCCCCCCCCCCAAATCGAAGTCCTGACACCACCACTGTTATACATTATATACCTGTTTTGTTATTTTGAGTTCAGTTTTAATTTCGATAAAATAAATAATTTGGACTTGTAACTTTTCTGTTATGTTTAACATCGTCATAATACAGGGACTCCATTCACTGTCCTCTTCCCCAATCCCTTACTGGACCTCTCGCCTCCTTTCAAAGTACTGAGTATGATCTCTCCCTCATGTTGCAAAATAAAATGGATTTTTACAGCATCAACAAGTATCACATGGGGTCAAAGTAAACAACCCTTTTTTAACTTTGATTATTACTTTATTGCATGCATTAATTTAGTATGAGATAAATATGACTGAAATGAAAAAATGAAAAAAAATGTTCACCTGTTCTGACACTCACCCAATTTCGTGCAGTAAAAGCCCACACTCACTGGCCATAGTCTTTCTTGTGTAGGCCCCATGAGCTATTCTCACAGTTGGGGTGTGACTTATACAAAGGTAATCATCGCAGGGGAGGTATTTTGGCTGAAAATATTGGGTGCGCCGTACATGTGGGATCGACTTACCGGTATACACAGAAATGATTATTCAGAAATAATTGCTTTTGGATTTGCCCGTTCTGCTGACGTTCGCTGCTATTTTGAAAATCAGATTACAAGGAGGTCGTTGGAAATTTGGAAGTTTAATGTCAAAGTACATGTATGCAAAAGCGGTAGGGCCATTTTTTTTGGCACCTGTTGGTTCGGTTTTTCGGTTTGCGGCAAAAACCGAACTGAAAAACAAAAAAACCCTCCATGCTCTATGGGATTAGTGTTGCGATAAACCGATAATCAGAATTGGCAAACGGCCGGTTATGGGGCATCGGCCAATTATGACAACCGGCAGTTTCCGGTTATTCTATATTTAACACTGACTATTAAAAATCCCTTTGATACCTGACCATTCCAATACAGATTCCCCATTAAAAATATGTGTAATGCATAGCGGAAAATTTAGGGATTTGCAGAGCAGAGATATTACGGAATTTACCAACTGCAATTGGTATGAGATCACCACCATTTCCCGAAGATTGTAGTGTTCATGTAAACATTGGAGAAACACATCAAGTGAGGTAACAAGTTGAAAAAAGAACATTGAATACTCTAGCATACAAAGCGACCAATTTACCGCAAGGTTAAGAAATCTGGATCAACCACTGAACCAGGCTGGTTGGTAAAGGGCCTTTATACCTCGACCGCTACACTACTCTCCCCTTCTTTTGAGATTCACCACATGTGAATCTAACCCAGCTTCCTCCCTCAGAGTGGTCGAAACACCCACAGTGCAACCTACTGCTGAGGATCTGACGAGCCCCCAAATGTAACTGGATGAGAGATAAGTGCGGGAGCCAGGGTTTGAACCGATGACCTCTAGCACACAAAGCGACTGATTTACCACTAGACTAAGAGATCCAGGCTGGTTGGTAAATGGCCTTTATACATTGACTGCTACAATAATGTTACATTCACTCTGAAGAATGCCTGAAAAGTTGTTTTCATAGTAGCCAGTGTGAATTGCTGTTTTGAGGACAACAACAATGCAAGTACATTTCTTCCTGGAGCATATCTTGACACAGAGTTAGCTCCAATAATGAGGGCAAGGATTGGCATCGCTGACTAAACTCAAAGTGGGGTAGTGGTTTATCATGTTACAAACTTGTTTCTCTTCTTCAAAAGGAAGTAAAAGTTGTAAGAATCAATGTAGTTGTGAATGATATAGGAACTAACACAAGGTCAAAATATTGAGTACATGAACAATGAACTTACGACAACAAGACTTTTGACAGCGTGTGCATATATTTATTCAGCTTCCAGAGCTGAGTAAAAATGAGATAATTTACATTTTACTTTAAAAAGCTGTTATATAATATCACAATGTATTTTGGTGAAGAAAATTTGTCTTGCCTAGCAGAAATATCTGTTGTTATTAACAACACAGATCCCTGCTAGGCATGTCAAATTTTCAAACCTAAAGTACTATTAATTGATGTCTTTCCTAACCCAGCTGCCCCAGTAGTTGTCCGGCTGAATCAACCCATTCTCCAACTTGTTCTTAAGGGGACGTCCAACCTAACTTTGCTCAAATTTCAGGAAATTTTCTTCAAACTCTAAAAAAGGCCAGAAAGGAATAACCTCAATTAATAATATCAGTTTTATTGGAATGAAACATAGATCATGTTGAAACTAATATTTTCCATGGAGCTGTTACCATGTGGTGGAAAGCACTGCCTTAAAGTCTTCTATGACATAAGTAAGAGACCAGATTTTGTACAAAAAAATGATACCTTAATTTTTCTGAATAGTTATATTCTGCAATCCTTTTAGTATGTTCTGCTAGTTCTAGAACAGAAATCTTTTTCTCATTCTTGCAAGGAGTGGACAGTAAGACTAATTGTAATTTAGGGTGTCTAAATTTCACAGGGGCTGCCATTTTCTTGTGTTTGTTTCAGGCCTTTAAATTCATTTATTTGAGGGACACCGTTTTGCCCTAACCTGGGGACATTAAAACCAGAAATAACAGTTTTATCCTGTTATGTTTTATTGGCATGCCTTTCTTTGTGTTTCTATAGTCATATTATGATGGAAGTTATTCTAAAATTCAGAATAAGCACAGAGAATTTATATATTTTTCTTGATGCTTTCACACCTCTAATTTGGGGACACCTGTAAAAGTTGTGAAATTGGGGTAATCTAAAGGTCTGGTTTGTTTGCCGTTTATGAAATTCACCAAAGGTCAGATCCACACTGTTCACAAGAACAAGTATGGAGTCATGAGAGAGTGCATCAATGTAAAATGAAGAATGTCCAATATGGTTTTTGTCAATCTGCAGTGATCGTAGCCCCCACAATTCTGTGCCACTTTACATGAGATTTGTCAAATTGGTAAAAATTGGAGATTGAGATACCCAACTTCCTCATTTGGTATTATCTGTGACCACTGACCAGCTACCAAGAGTGCCATGTGAATGCTCAAATGTGGACAAAACAACAAAAATGAACTGCCCTACATGCAGAATACTTACATCAATCAGCTTTGTTAAGTTAGAAAGCATGGATTCTAATTCATTTGTGTAAATGGTTTGATATGGTTCATTTGTTTTGAAACTATCGCGCTTCTGTAGTTGCTGTTTGGGGAGGCTTGACTATTGTTCACTTGTCAGATTTACCATAAGAACATTAACTGATCTGCTTACCAATACTAATTTTATAGTCAATGAATTACATGCCTGAACAATATCCCAATTATGTTGGTTATTAAATTCATTTATCTAAAAGGGAACATGGTGGCTCAGTAGGTAGAGATTGCAGGCGGCAAGCTGAGAGGTCCTCGGTTCGAATCCCACCTGCAGCAACTGCCTTGGACAAGGCACTTAATCCCAGTTGCCCATGTGGGGGCATGGTGGCATTGTGTACTAAGGTGTACTGCACATCAATGGTGCACTTGTCTTCAGCCATTGATAACCCTGCTTGTGTGGAATATGTTGGGGAGCCTGACACTTTCTCGTCATTGCTTGGTGGTTCTCTCCGGGTGCTTCCTCCACCCATAAAACTGTCTAAAAGGGAGGTGGCCCTGGCTGTTGAAAGTATCATTAAGCCCCAATAATTTGACATCGTGGTCTCATTTCGGTAATTTGTGTACTTTTGTCCACCAGGTGGCTTCATTTTATTTCTGTCAACAGATTATATACGGAGTCAAAAAAGAAAGTGTAATAGAAACAAATGTGAAAAAATAGCATAAAGGATGAAATATAATAGTTCTAATGTTGCATGTTTGTGGACAAGAAGTCGTGCAAAGAGTTTAATGACATGTTGTTGTTGTCCACCCAACCGTATACAATTTTGCTATGGATTTCAAAATAGCATGTGCTACCCTAGAATGTCAGATTGAATGGGTGACCGACAATTTTCTTTGTGTTATGATGTGCTAGATAACCTGGGTTATTGAGAAAACGCGCTAGTTTTTGTCTTCCGACATTTTAAAAAATGCCAAGGTTAACCGAAAATCAGAGGTTGCGTGCCATTGGTATGCATGAGGCTGGGATACCTCCAGATGAACTCACTGCCGAGTTCAGAGTTACTGTTGCCACTATTTACCATCTCATTGAAAGGTATAGAACCACTGGATCTACTGCTGACTGACCACGTTCAGGTCAACCAAGAGTGACGACCTCTGCACAAGACCGACACATCAGGACATCTCACTTGAGGGATCGCTTCCTTCCGGAAGGACAACAGCAATTACTCCTGGTAGAACTAACATTAGAATCAGTGCACAAACTGTCTGCAACAGACTCGCTGAACAGGGCATCCAAAGTAGGCATCCATACCACAGACCAATCCTCACCCAACGTTATCATACCGTCAGAATGGAATGGGTGCTCATGAGTTGGAATGTTGGATGAACGCATGAAAAATCAGAAAAAAAAACCTATTGAATCGCACCATACAGATCAAGTATCAGTGATTGGATTGCACATGGGAGATCTTGCTTCACCAACATCGTTGTGACACCAACAAAAAATACATGTACCCTGTAATTTCAACTTTGGAATTTTGCAGGCAAACTATGGGCTAGCTTGTATCAGATAGTGACTGCAGGTGATTACGACGACACACTATATTGTGCTTTGTTGCCTCCTTGTATGTGTGAAGATTGCCATTTGAGATGGCCGATTTAGATAGTCTGCATAAATCTGAGTCAGACAGACATTTACTGTCTGCAGAATTTTGACTTTAGGCAGGCGACGATGCCCCAGGGCGATCGCCCATCTGAAAATGACATGCCCGCGAGTGATATGAACCACAAAGGATAACATGTTCAATAACACTGAGCGGATTCAATAGTTTGGTCCAATAAGGACAAACATGTAGAGCACTGAGTAGTCATATGACTCGTAGGGATGTTGAACGTTGAAGACTTCTTGTCTGACTACTATAAAGAAGCAAAGGTACTACAGTTCCGAAGAACTTGTTCTCTGTGAATGGCAGTGGTGTGTCTTTTTGTGAGATAAGAAGCATGTCAGCTTTATCGATGCTCTTCTCAATCATAAAGCTGACGATGCTTCTTATTTTTTATTTATTTCTTCCAAAAGCTTTCACAATCTGAAGCAGAAATGACAGAGAATCGTCCTTCTTGTTACTATGAATTTTATTCAAAGAAGATGACAGTCTACATGTAAGTGTTGATGAACTTTGAAGTTCCATTGGCACAAACTCTTGATAGAACTGATGAATCAGTGAATTGCATCACTTCTATGTGTTCTGTCGATAGTGAAGGAATGCCTTCTTCATGCATTGACTCTTTTGAATGAGAGCATGATAAAGCCTACTCTTTTTCTGTGTCAGTGTTCCAATCTAGAATCGGAATAGTTTAAACCCAAAAGTGACGAGTAAGATTGCTCTGAAGGTGCATTTCATGTAGAGAACACATACAAGAGCAATTCTCAAGCTGGTGTAAAAGCTTGACCAGATTCTGCGTCAGGTTGTAGATGCTGATTGTGCTGTCTCAACAATGGCCAATATTGAGAGACAGCATGACAACATTTGCATGTACATTGTACTGTGGAAGCCAAGCTAGTGATGTGCGTCAAATCTGTACTTCTGTGAGTTGAATGAAAATCCGAACACTGGTGATGACTAAGTGAAGATCGATGACTCCTGATCTCTGAATGTTTACTTGGCGAACATACACGATATCCATCTTGATATGAAGACGTGCAAGGAACAATACTGTTTGTTTCGACAGGAAGGAGTACTGATGTCAACATACGAGTAAAGGTAATTTTGGTCAAACCAGAAGAACCACTTGAAGGCAAGGCCGGGAGAGTATGTTTTCTCTCCTACTTGTACCGTAATATCCAAAGGTGTCATTGGCAAACCTATGCAGGATGGCGCACACCCTGTGAGCTGGCATCAGTCAATCTACCAGTAAGCCTGGGTCCCAAGGTTGCTGCAGATGACTTAATTATTATTTTAAGCAACCTTGATGCCAGCTTGCCCGCAACCATAACAGACTCAGTGGAAACATTTCCTGAAATGTATGGCAGGACATCAACTGTAGCAGACTTTTGCACCGAAGAATCTTCTGATAACACTCCTGGAATGTAAGAATATTTATTTTGAGAATCATATTTAGGAGTTAACTAAGCATATCAGGATCTGAGACTAAAATGTAAGGTTGAACATTTGTTCAACATTTACTATCCCATTTTGCACAAATATCACAAGTTCTTTGTGCACTACAACTGGTACAGATCAAGCATGACAGATAACTGTCACTGCTTGACTACTTAGTGAAACAGATTGGGCACACAGTTGTCATATTTCACAAATTTGGGATGCACAAAATTACGAAACAGTGAACCCAATTTCGTGAATTTTGGATTAGATTAGACTAAAATTAATTTTTTTTTTTAATTGTAAACTCATTTAATTACATATAAACTAGCCTGTAAAAAAAATTAAGTTCCAAGACTAAGTGATGACCAAAGAAACTTAACTGACACTAAACCTCAGTCAGCAAGAGTAGAGCCCAAGATGCTGATTGTTGCCAAAACATTACAAATTACATAAATAATAATAATAAGGGATAGTAATTATAAGTATGAATGTTAAACAATGCCTAGCTCAGGCCTAAAAAGTGAAAAATCTGTTTCTCAGGGCCTCCTGCATGGTCCTTTTGGCTGCCGCATGCTCTCTTTTTATAACCAGAGCAAACTTAAAAAAATAAAAATTAAGCGGTTTATGTCTGATATTTTACCCAAGTTAATAAAATTGATAAATTTGTCCCTTGAGTGCAACAAGGCTTTGCAATGCATCAGCATTGAAAAGGCTTCTTGCACTCAGTGGACAAAGTACACCACTACCCACGCTATTCTGTAGATTATGATTTCTAAAACATAAAACAAACCAAGAACATGAACTTCGGCTGGCAAAGAAATAATTACAAATATAAAAAATAACATAACAAAATGCCCGCCAACATGCAATTTTACAAAAAACATGAGAAACAGAAGATCTACTTTGTGGGGCTTTTATTATAAGACTTATAGTGTCATAAACAAAACGTCCCCAAATGTCTAAGAAAGCAGCTGCTGAGAAAAAGCCGGTAGTTGAAAATTACATGATAATATGATGCAATATTATTTGTAATGATAATATGATTATACCAAATGCAATGGTAATGAATAAGGAATGATGAATATAAACTCAGAAATATGTTATTAACTGGTTGAGTGCTAGAAACCACTATCAGGGCTTTCAAAAAAATGAGGGCACCAGAGCAAAAGACTGCATTTTTCTTGCTAATGTTTCATATTCCGTCAAACACAAATAGAATTTTGTTTACAGTACAGCCTATAACAAATTATATAACGTTAGGTGATATTCTTTTGTTAATGACGCCATATTAGCGCCTTATTTTGGCGATATTCCTATAGCATTGTCGCGATATTTTCAGCATGTTGTGCCAAATATTGCAAGACAAATGCAAGTGGCACGATATTTTCATAACTCTTGTTCATAATTTGGGGGATGAAATGAAAGGAGCTAATACTTATAATAATATGGACGATTTGAGTCATGCAAAACCTTTTATGTTAAACGAACTGACACAGTCCATGTATTCATTAATGTTGATGCAATAAAAGCTCAGATTTCCCTTGGCCTACCTGGCTTCATGGATGTTTACATAATTGCAGCTTAAACTTTTATAAATATGGAGCTCTCAAGTCAAATGGGGGGGGGGATCTTCCTTTCGCATTCTATAACGACGATATCAAGCAAGAATTGGGGTGACGTAAAATGAAATAGAAATATTTGTGAAAGCAATGAAATGTCCTACTTTAATATGTAAAATGATCCAATTAAAATTTATTTTAAAAAAAGGAAACAGAAATTCCCGAGCCCTGCTATTAAACTGCATCTGATCAGACTGAGAGCTCAGTTTGGATGTGTAAAAGACCATATTCCCCAAATCACAATGACTCTGTCTATGATATATATTGGACACATATTAAAATATCTATTATAAATTTTAACAAAATATGAGATACTTACATGTTTGTTTGAATTAAATTCCACAGTGAACAATATCCTTCATAATCCTTCGTAATATTCAAAGATTATCCAGAATTATAATAATAATAATAATAACACTTTGGCCAGCCACTGATTTGTCGCGGTTCTCGGATGAGAAGGCGTTGGTTATCCCTGTTCTCCCAACTGCTTTCCTATTCCCACACTTTTTCTCTCCTCTGAACACTCGGAGACGAACTGCTTGATGACATCCCTTGCCCCATTCTTCCCAATCTCTCCGATTAGCATATTAACCCTCTCCTTTGAGTCTCCCACTAACCACATGTCCTTCATTCTCCCATCCCACTTCCCCATTATACTCCCAGTGAATCTTATTCTATTCTTTTAGACTGGTATTTTGGGCATTCTAGAAGTAAGTGTTCCAGGTTCTCCACCGTGCCCAAATTACACATTTGGCACTCCTTTTTACTGTTTTTTCCCAATTTTTCCCCTCAGCTCCAGGGACTGCGACCTCAGCTTGAACAACAGTGACCCCCCCAAAGGTGCCATCAACATACTCTTCAAAACCAGGTTTCTCTTTATCATGCAGGCCACCCAAAGACCTCTTTGATTTGACCCCCTCTCGCCAATTACGGTTACCATCCTCCATGACCCTTTCTCTGACGATTTTTTTAACCCTGGTTTGCTCCAACGTCTAGGTCCGAGATCTCCAATGAGTAGTTCTCTACAAGCTCCCTCACTTGGACCATCCACCCCATCTTGATATTTGAGTTGAAAATTCTCAGGAACATTACTTTACACCATCGGCGGTCGGGGAGATTTACCAAATAATTAAGATAACCGAGTTTCAATAGGTCTATCCTGTCCTTGATCCTCATCCACCCATGCTCACCCCGATTGCTTCTAGTGCTGCGGCATTACTCGACCCCGTTATCCATCAGCCTGCATCGTTCTACAGGATTTCCAAGTTCTTTACAACCGTCTAGTTTAGGGGTACCACTTCCATGCCATATGTTATACTTGGCAGGCCCACCATTTTCCAAATGGTTTTCCCCATGAAAACCTTATTGAAACTGTTTGAAACTGTTTCTCCCTATAAGTTTCATTTGGTTAAGGATTCGCTTCCCCTTCAGAATCAATTTATTTGTGTGGTTTCGGTAGATGTCTCTTCCTGTGATGTTTATATTTACCCCCAGATACTCGTAGTCACCTTTGTCTCCTACACTAAGAAGTTTGCTGCTACGTTCCGGAATACAGAACTCCCCAACTCTCCACCTTCGAGTGGGGTCTGCTTTGCGGCCCACAGGCAGGGTCTGAGATAAGCCGTAACCTATAGGTTAGGTTATGGGGGAGGTTACATGTTTCCATAAAGTCGAGAACTATTATGAGGTTACAAGAGGAAACTAATTACCTTAATAATTGACCTTATATCGACACTACGGAAACCTACAGGTTACGGTATGCTAGGCACACCGTAACCTATTTTAAGGTTGCGGTGTATGAAGCTTATATCAATCCCTGCACAGGTATAACTTTGCTCTTGCTTTCATTAAGTTTGAGTCTCCAATCCTCCCATATTTCCCAACAATTCCCAGCATTTTTGCTAGCCCCTCTTCGCTTTCTGACACTAGCACCATATCGTCATATATACACATAAGCAAGAATTCGTCCACCCAGTTCTGCGAACTGATGAATTGACTGGAAAATACTGTGTTCATTTCAGGATTGTTTTTTTAGTTTCGTGCTTGTTAAAACATGTCTTGGTGTACTTGTTTGTTTTGTGAATGCATTGAAATTCATTGTTATTTGAGTGTTTATGTTTGATTACTGTTTAGCATTGATATGACTTCACTAATTTTTTGTGCTTTTTCAACTGAAATGATTAATGTTAATAATTAATCATGTGTTGTTTTTAAATATGTTCTATTGTACTGTTTGTAATTTTGAGGCTTTTTGATTTGAAATATAAAAATAACAATATAACAAAAATTGGTTTGAAAGTTAATAAGTTATATATAATATAAATCTCATTAGAACTAGTCAGTCACTGGGAAGAAAAGGTAAACGATAAGCGATGGGGCATGGGGAACCCACCAGAGTGTCCGAACCAGGTCGAGGAAATTCTGTAGAACTTCGCGTCCAGCGAAATCAAAACTGAGTAGGTGCGAAGGGTGATCTCAAAATTAAGGAATGGAAAAGTGGGAGGGGTGGACGAAATTCCGAACGAGTTTATCAAAAAGGGGGGAGAGGAACTCTTGGAAAGCCTAACTGCCCTATTCAATTTAGCCATTAAAAAACAAGAGGTCCCAAAGGAGTGGAGGGAAAGTAAAGTGACATTTATTCACAAAAAGGGGGAAAAAGACGTCTTGGATAGCTATCGAGGGATCTCTGTCAGCAGCAACATTGGAAAAGTCTTTTATAAAGTCCTGGATGGAGATGAGAGAGGTGATTGAAGAGAAGGGTTTTTTTTTGGGAGAAATCCAGAATAGCTTCAGGAAGGGAAGGAGAGTCACTGACCATCTTTTCACGCTATCCCAAATGATAGAATCCGCGAAAGCAAAAAAGAAAAAGATGTTTGGCCTTTTTGGATGTTAAAAGGGCATACGATAGAGTATGGAGGGAGGGTATGTGGCGCAAGCTGGAGGCTCTGGGCTTGGAAGGCAAGTTTGTTGGGATTATGAAAGCATTATATAAAGATGTACAGAGTGAACTTAGCATGGGAAACATTACAACAAAACTGGTGCCTATGGAGATAGGCCTAAAACAGGGGTGTATCCTTTCGCCAATTCTTTTTGTATTGTACATCAAAGGTTTAGGAGATGAACTCCTGCATGGCGACGAGGGATTGCAGTTGGTGACTTGAAGATCCCAGGGCTATTTTTTGCAGACGATATGTTGCTAGTGTCAGAAAGCGAAGAGGGGCTAGCGAAGATGCTGGGAATTGTTGGGAAATATGGGAGCAAATGGAGACTCGAACTCAATGAAAGCAAGAGCAAAGTTATACCTGTGGGCCGCAAAGTGGACCCCACTCGAAGGTGGAGAGTGGGGGAGTTCTGCATTCTGGAAGGCAGCATCAGACTTCTTAGTGTCGGAGAGACTAGTGACTATGAGTACCTGGGGGTAAATATAAACATCACAGGAAGAGGCATATACCGAAACCACACAAATAAATTGATTCTGAAGGGGAAGCGAATCCTTAACCAAATGAAACTTATAGGGAGAAACAGTTTCAATAAGGTTTTCGTGGGGAAAACCATTTGGGAAATGGTGGGTCTGCCAAGTATAACATACGGTACGGAAGTTATACCCCTAAACCAGATGGCTGTCAAGAGCTTGGAAATTCTGCAGAATGTTGCATGCTGATGGATAACAGGGTCGAGTAATGTCGTAGCGCTAAAAGCAATCAGGGGTGAGCTTCGGTGGATGAGGATCAAGGACAGGATAGACCTATTGAAACTCGGTTGTCTTAATTATTTGGTAAATCTCCCCGATAGCCGATGGTATAAAGTAAAGTTCCTGAGAACTTTCAACTCAAATATCAAGACGGGGTGGATGGTCCAAGTGAGGGAGCTAGTAGAAAACTACTCATTGGAGATCTTGGAACTTGACATTGGGGCAAACCAGAGTAAAAAGATCGTCAGGGAAAGGGTCATGGAGGATTGTAACCGTAATTGGCGAGAAGGAGTCAAATCAAAGAGATCTTTGGATGGCCTGTGCGATAAAGAGAAGCTGGTTTTGAAGAGTACCTTGATGGCACCTTTGGGAGGTCACTGTTGTTCAGGCTGAGGTTGCGGTCCCTGGAGCTGAGGGGAAAATTTGGGAAAAACAGTGAAAAGGAGTGCCAGATGTGTAATTTGGGCGTGATGGGAGACCCTGGAACGCTTTCTTCTAGAATGCCCAAAATACCAGTCTAAAAGAACAAGATTCACAGGGAGTATAATGGGGAAGTGGGATGGGAGAATGAAGAACATGTGGTTAGGGGGAGACTCAAAGGAGAGGGTTAATATGCTAATCAGAGAGATTGCGAAGAATGGGGCAAGGGATGTCATCAAGCAGTTCGTCTCCGAGTGTTGGGAGGAGAGAATAAGCATGGGAATAGGGAGGCAGTTGGTAGAACAGGGGTAACCAAGGCCTTCTCATACAAGAACCGCAACAAATCAGCGGCCGGCCGAAGTGTTATTATTATAGGGTTTTTAGATTTTGTCATCTCAGCATGTTCGATTGGCCAAATCACGACCAACTGATGCATTATTCCTATAAAAATATCGTGATATTTAAATACGAATGTGATGCAAATATAGCCCAAATAGCATGTTATTAGCACAACCAGGTTTCCACTTTATTGTAGGCTGTACTGTAGATTAATTTGTTTTATCACAAAATATTGAAGAGTGCCTTTCGGCTCTCTTCAATAATTTGTAATAGAACAAATTTTCTTGAACATATTCAGACCACCAAAAATAATGTAGCCCTCAACCAGTTAAGGCTGACACATGCATAGTCCTACTGCGTATCTTTGCGTCAGTTTGAGGAAATAATCAAGATCACCTCATGCAGACCTATAAGGAGGTTACTTGAAAAATATTATCAACTGGTTGAATGCTAGAAGCCACGATTAGGGCTTTCAAAAAATGAGGGCAAAGAGCAAAAGCCAACATTTTCCTTGCCCATGTTTCATATTCAGTCAAACACAAATAATATTTTGTTATATACAATTGTTTGATTACAAATTATTGGAGAGTGCCTGTGGGTACTCCCCAATAATTTGTAATAAAACAAATTTTGAATAACAAAATCAGACCACCAAAAATAATCTACCAGCAACCAGTTAACACAGAATGGTTTATAATACCTTTAATACACATTGGAAATTCAAGATTAAAATGAGGATGCCAAGTACTTTTTCAAAAGAAAAACAAATTTTAAAATGCACCAAATCCAGGTAATAGATCTTCTTTAGTTGTAACAGAATCTAAAAATTCTGAAACATAACCAAAAAGCAATAAGCCACTATGAGACTAGAGACAGGGCACAATTTAAAGGGGTACCCAAAGACTGTTACCTTTGAGTTACCATTTCTAACATAAACAAATCAAAGAATTTTCAGAAAAAATATATTTCTAAAATTGCCTATGTGGAAATGGCTTTGATTGTGATTGTGGTCAAAATATTAAAAATTACATAAATAATAATAACAGGGGATAGTAATTATAATTACCTATAACATACAATGTCTAAATTATACTGTAAAACTAAAGTGGCACAAACAAAATGTCACCTATCACCCAGTCCCTTCTGCCAGTGTGGTGAACGTGAAACTACTGATCACTTTTTCTTTCATTGTCCTTTGTTCTCAAATGCTCGTAATTATAGATTAATCTACTCCCATATGTAGCAGATACGCCCACGCTTCTATTTGGCTCAGAATTCTTGAATAACGATGAAAACTGCCTTATTTTCGAAGTTGTACATGACTTCATTTTATCAAGCAAGCGATTCCAATAGTTGAAACCCAACACTACGTTCCCACCCCCATTCCGAGTGGGAAAGTCTAACGCCTGTTGTGGAATGCCCTCTCGCGCTTTCCAACTTCTAGCGCCTTGAAGTTTACTTCACCTAATTCGCTACTAAATGAACTAGAAGTTAATAAGTTGCCTACTTACGATTCTCTTGTGTGTAAATTTTACTTAACATACATTCAACATGTACTTGGTCTGTATTAACTCAGACTTATTCCCAAGATATTGCCTGATAAATACATCATTATCATCTGTTGCATGTGCAAAGTGTGCGTCGGAGTCTTGTACCGGCCTCTGGGGATAAATCGCGACTGGTCCTCGACTCATCGTGTGCTGTCAGTGGAGGTCCCATGCTCCTTTGCATCCGCATATTGGTGATAATCTCTATGTATCATGTATTCAAGCTGATTGCATCATATTAGTTCCTTTCCTCTTCTTTCGATCTATCAGTGCGTCTATTCTTTCTTCTGTTTTTCCCTTCATTTCACATTGAAGTTTAAACAATCCCACACGTCGTTGCCTGGCAGTCGAGGCGCCTTCCTCTGCTCCCTATCTATTCTGATGTGACGCTTAACCCGCTTGATCTCCAATTGTAGCAACTAACGTAGTAAATTTACAATGAAGGGAGGATATCGGTCTTCATGCAACGACGTTTGGGCTCTTCCGTTCATCTGTACCACCTACAGGAGTAAGTTATACGTTGACAGGGAGACGACCTACATAAGCTTTAGCTTTCTGTCGAATCCCTCTAATACACAACAATATGCTTTCTTGTTTTGTGTATACTTTTTGTATCTAGTGTTGTTCATTTTTTGTTAGTCAAATGTTATTGTGAAATGTATACACATGTCAATTATTGAATAAATACTGTTTAAACTAAACAAAATGTCTTCAAAAGTCTTAACCCCTCTCTACTCTGATATCAAAATGGTAAAGTTTTCAACAGCAAATATTTCCCATAATACAGTTTGATATTTAACCAAATTTTCCCTGTTTAACAGAGCTGAGTGAATTAGTAAGCTGAATTGGTTAATTTCATAGTTAACCCTTTACCAAACGAATCACCCGCATCCGCCTGCTTAATATGCAAATTGAGCAGTTGAAAAAATTCAATTTTTCAAAATATTTCAACAAAACCATATCATGTGACCCCTCATTGGAACGAGCTCATTCTAATGAGGGGTCACATGATATGGTTTTGTTGAAATTTTTTGAAAAATTAAAAAAAATGATATTCAAAATAATAAATTTTGATATCGTCTGCGTTGGGTAAAGGGTTAAACAAGAGAAAAAGAAAGTGAATGGAGAAAATTCTGTTGCACAACCAGAGTTCTAGGGGTTAAGAAAACAACTTAATGATAATGAAGAAAATGAGAAGGATAAGATTGAGCAGACATGTAATACATGTAACTATATATATTGTACAAATTTTCATGCTATTACCTTTCTAGAAAAACCACCATAAATCTTATCAGACATGATGAAATGGCATTTCTGCTAGGTAAAATACACAAGTTTCTTCCCATGGAGTGACTTTAGTTTCATAGAAACCATTATTTACCCAGAGTATAAACTCTGCCTTTGCATAATCATTTTTGGTGGTTGTATAACAGTGGTGCACATTTTTTCTGACAGTGTTCTACTTGCATTCTTTAGCACCCGCCTGCAGCTTTGTGATGGAAGAAATATAAAAACACTTAGAATTCAATATCATAACATTAGGGCTGCAATGATGCGGATGCTCACAATGCAATGCAAATCTCGATTTTTTTCCTCATGATGCTATGCGCATCGTAATGCATATTAAACCACAGAAGATTTTGAGTGAGGAGAATCCTGGATGTCCAGGATATATTGCAATATAAACACAACTCTCTCACCCTTGAGAGAGTAGAGAGAGAAAGAAAGACAGACAGACAGGGACAGACAGGCTGAGTGACATACAGACAGACAAATAGACAGAGAGAGACAGAGAGGGAGAGCTAGAGAGAGTTTGCATAATATTTACCAGGCTCTTCACAGAGTTCTAAATTCCAAGGCATTTAAGAGGAGACATTCTGTTACTTTTTCATACCTCTCTAAAAATTGTTTAGTTGTGGTATTCAATATTAGTATGTTGAAATGGATGAATCATGAGTTGAATCGACAAGAATGAATTGTGATTCATTGAAAACTCGTTGCATCTGACTTTGCACCCCAAAATAACATCAGTATAGTGAGAGGAAGAGTTAGGTTAGGTTGCATCTGTTAGGCCGACTGTACTGATCCTGGCTCATTGCCAATGCCTCCCTTTTTGGTGTACTTCAAAGTCAAATTTCTGCTTCTCAGTGTGATATCACATTTTCTGCCTTCACATATTTATTACTCGTTGGAAATATGACAAGGAATGAGAAGAAACACAGAAAAATTTTGGTTAAATGGTAATTCTTGCTCAGTTTGTTGAGTTCTCTATTCTTCTATTTAGCACCCAAGGGATACCCATAATCATCAGCAGATGCACCCCCTCTTCTCATCACCAACCCCCATGAATACCCCATAGAGCCCTACTTAATATCAAATAAACCACCCACACACAAGTATTTGTGAGGGATGTTCCCATTTTGAGTGTCGGACATCAATCCCAGGATTGAGCAGAGCAACCATGGTTTTGCCTGTCCTGGTAGAATTTAAATTTTCATAGCCCTAAAATGCAGTATCTAGCATCTCAGATGGTACATCACAAATTTTGTAATTTTTATCCAGAGTTAGTATTGATTTTGTGCTTTACATAAGGAATAGCATCCAATATGTGTGAGGCTTGAGGTACTCAAGCACATGAAAGAATATCACACAATGGATGGATCATGGATCACAATAAAACTCAGCTGCACATTACCAACTTTTAACTGTTATAAAATGTAACAGTCTGGCATTTTCTGACAGGTTGTTAATTTTTATGAGAAACAGTTCAACAGTCAATGTAGATGTTTGCAATCTAGGGCATTCACGACCATCCATTTTTTACAGTTGACTAATCACTACCATTACTACAGTCCTGGTAATTCATCCTTGTTTCCTCGTCAAAAAAATTGCTGTGGAAAACTGGTGCTTCTACGTCAATTGCTGTGAAGCCAGTTCGATTGTGTAAAAATCATCAGGGGGCAGGGCATAGTCTCAATTGCCATGTACATGTATATATAGTGTGCAGTGAAGTGAAAACTTTCAAGTAGCTTTAACACGTGAAAGTAGTTCGAGTTCCATGTGTATGTAATCACAGTCAGTGTGCAGAATCTTTCACTCAATCATGAACCATGTGAATGCGGAGAAAAAATCTTGAAAGTGAGCAGGCGACTTGCTCAATATGTATATTATGAGTAAAAATAAGATGCAGCATAACCACAAACTAAGTATCTCACTGTTTCTATGTTGATAACACCAGAATCTGACATCAGTTTCTGGAAAGCTTTGTTTTAGCTTTGCAGAAACTGATGTCAGATTCTGGTGTTATCAACATAGAAGAAGCAGAACACATAGTTTCTAGTGGCTATGCTGCAACTTGTACTGTAAATTGTAAGATTAGCAATACAGCATATTGCAACCCACATGATTTGATTCCTTGTGTAACCTGGAAGTGTACCATTTCTGCCACCACAATGCTTTCTGAAGAAGCTATCCTCGGCAGTATTTTTGCTGTGGATATCTTTTGTTTCCTCAGCATTTTCTTCGGTAAGTGCTGATTGCTGAGGGTGAATTACCAGGGCTGTTTCTATGAGCTATGGTTACTCTTGTGTTCCAAATATTCACACATATACTATTATTAATTTTTTCTGCCTCACATGATTCTTTTTTGAACCTGTATGTGACTGCCACCTTTCAAAATTTTTGCTCCTGTCAATTTTTAAGAAAATTCTTAAAAAATTTTCATAATGGTACTATGTTTGAGTTATTTGAGAATATTGAAATAATTTATCCAAGATATGACACATTGAAATGTTTTAAAGTGAATAAAGTCAGTTTGAAATCTCAGTATGAGGCAATAATATTCCACCCTGTACTATTATTCAACCCCCACACTATTATTTAATTTCACCAAATTGTACACTCTGTACTATTATTCCATCTCATACAATTATTTACATCGCAAGAGTAGTTGATAAATAATTGTTTCCCTTAAAATTAACAAAAAGTCTCCCATCTGACAGTCTGAAAATCCCATTTTGTGCTTCTTGGTGCTTGATTGGTGCCTCAGAATATATAGTGATGCTTAAAGGACTAATTCCAAGTTTGATAAGTTGTTTCTGCCTCCGAATACATGCTACATCATACAGTCGCAGGTAAACTTGAAAATAAATTACATGTACCTTGGCAGTTGTTTCTAAGCAATGCCACATGACACAGACTGTCCATTTTTAGCAGAAATGTACAAAAATCTCCTTGTTGTTAAGGGTAAAATCCATTTTTAGCAGAAATGTACAAAAATCTCCTAGTTGTTTAGGGTCAAATCACTTGTTGTGAACTTGGACAAAAGGCCTCATTAAAAACAAACTAAACTATCTGTTATACCCCTTATTTATTATGCCCCCGAAAAACTTTCAAGGGGCTATATAGTCAAGGTCTCTGTCCGTCCATCCGTACTTCCATACGTCCATACATCCTTCTGTCCATCCATGCATCTGTACGAACATTTTGTATTAGACCTCGAGCATCAGTTGTCGGATTTTAATGTTCTTTGGTATGGTGATAGGGCAGCTTGGGTGAACGGGTGCCCTCGTACCTAGCATTTCGTCCATTCATGTTTGGTATAGAGTTATGGCCCCTGTTTGTTTTTGGCCTCTGTTTCTGACTAAGGTAAATTGTACCATAGCTTATAGGGCAAAGTGCTGCCCATTTTTTTTTTAGTTCATTACTTTTCTGCGGCCCAGTGCTTGCAGGGGAGGTTGCATGACATTTTAACCTCTACATATCAATATATCCATATAAATATGGATGACACAAGAATTATAGTGATTTTGGTTCCAGACCATTTAAAATTGTATCACCGCACCAATCGATTTCAAATTTTATTTGCTTATTACTAATGTCAAAATATAGATCAAGTTTGATTTGGAGGTTCACTCCGACCATTCTTGCAAGAGTTATGCCTTTTTTTGAATTAAAAAATCACAAATTTCCCAATTTCAGCTTTATTATTACTGTCCAGTGCCTATAGGGGAAGTGCTGCCTGATTTTTTTTTAGTCAACTATTTCTGTACTGCCCAGTGCTTGCAGGGGATGCTGCATGTCATTTTAAACTACATATCAATATAACCATACAAATATGGATGCCAATTTCAGCTTTATTCTTACTGGCCAGTGCCTTTGGGGAAGTGCTGCCCAATTTTTTTTTTTTTTTTAGTCTACTATTTCTGTGCTGCCCAGTGCTTGGTGGGGAGGTTGCATGTCATTTTAACCTACTACATATCGATATAACCATATAAATATGGATGCCAATTTCAGCTTTATTCTTACTGGCCAGTGTCTTATAGGGGAAGTGCTGCCCAATTTTTTTTTTAGTTCACTATCCCAATTTTTTCTAGTCCACTATTTCTGTACTGCCCAGTGTTTGCAGGGCAGGTTTGCATGTCAATTTAATCTACTACATATCGATATATTCATATAAATATGGATGACACAAGAATCATAGTGTTTTTTAATTCCGTTCATTCAAAGTTTGGATGAACCAATTCTCTTCAAATATTCAGAAGTTATTTATTTACATGCAAGTCCGACTTTGCTACCTTCAGGGGCATTAGCACACGCGTTAGCGTTGCTCTTGTTACTTAGTGGTTTGGGGAACATTCCTGAGCACTTTTATCTAAATCCTTCATTGTATATTGAATTATCTGCTTGACCAATGACTTCTTGAGTTAAATTTATATGAATTTTTCATCAACTCCAGTTATGACTGCTTCATAGCAGATTACCAATATCTCTGTAATATGCAGCCAATAACCATGGGGTGTCACAAAAGACCTTGGTCTTCATTTTGAACTTCCTATGAGTTTTAACTTGATGTTCAAATGTTCCAAGTTGATATTGTGATACTATGCTCTAGATATCAGCAAGACCACCTTTCAAAATTTATGGCTGTTTATTTTTTGTAACCTTAGATTATACCATTCTCAAAAACATGGGTGAGGTAAAAAATTTGTAAAGTGGCTTATTTTCAAAATTTGTGGCTCCGATCACTTTTCGGAGTCATGAAATACATGTAAGAACTTTTGGAACAAATTAGAGGGGTTACAAATGCTATTTTCCAGTAATTATAAAAAATGCATTCAGTGAGACCCTGGATGGCCCCAGTGATCTGCAGCACATTTTGACTCATTTGGTGTTGGTCTCTGGCCGAGATCATACTATGCTTGAGATGTGATAATGACTCACTTTAAAAATTTTGGACTCCACCGACTTTTTTGAGTATAGAAATACATGTATGATCTTCAGGGATGAATTAGAAGGTTATAAAATGTGATTTACAGCAATTCGGAAAAAATGCACTCTGTGACCCCTGGGTGACCTCAGTGACTGATCCTTATTTTGGACCTCCATTGAGTTTTGACCTATTTGGCATTGATTCTAGGTCCACAGGTAAAACCATGCTTGAGATATGAACGTTGCATGTCATTTTAACCTACTACATATCGATATAACCAGATAAATATGGATGCCAATTTCAGCTTTATTCTTACCGGCCAGTGTCTTATAGGGGAAGTGCTGCCCAATTTTTTTTTTAGTCCACTATCCCAATTTTTTCTAGTCCACTATTTCTGTACTGCCCAGTGTTTGCAGGGCAGGTTTGCATGTCAATTTAATCTACTACATATCGATATATTCATATAAATATGGATGACACAAGAATCATAGTGTTTTTTAATTCCGTTCATTCAAAGTTTGGATGAACCAATTCTCTTTAAATATTCAGAAGTTATTTATTTACATGCAAGTCCGACTTTGCTACCTCCAGGGGCATTAGCACACGCGTTAGCGTTGCTCTTGTTACTTAGTGGTTTGGGGAACATTCTTGAGCACTTTTATCTAAATCCTTCATTGTATATTGAATTATCTGCTTGACCAATGACTTCTTGAGTTAAATTTATATGAATTTTTCATCAACTCCAGTTATGACTGCTTCATAGCAGATTACCAATATCTCTGTAATATGCAACCAATAACCATGGGGTGTCACAAAAGACCTTGGTCTTCATTTTGAACTTCCTGTGAGTTTCAACTTGATGTTCAAATGTTCCAAGTTGATATTGTGATACTATGCTCTAGATATCAGCAAGACCACCTTTCAAAATTTATGGCTGTTTATTATACCCCCGCTTCGAAGAAGTGGGGGCTATATAGGAATCGCCCTGTATGTCCGTCCGTCCGTCCATCCGTCCGTCCGTACGTCCGTCCGTACGTCTTTCCGGACATGAAATTCTTGTGTGCGCAACTCCTCCTACATTTATCAATCAATTTGGACAAAACTTTTCAGACATCATCACTACTAAGTGAACATGCGCATATTCCAAGATTTTTGATCTGCGACAATTTTAACCAGGTTATCTCCCTTCGACTTAGATTTATTGTGTCTTTCCATCCGAACAAATTCTTGTGTGCGCAACTCCTCCTACATTAATGAACCAATTTTGATGAAACTTTTCAAACATCATCTCTACTAAGTGAACATGTGCATATTCCAAACTTTTTAATCTGCGACAATTTTAACCAGGTTATCTCTCTTGAACTTTGATTCAATATGGGTTTCTACATGAAATTCTTGTGTGCGCAACTCCTCCTACATTTACCCATCAATTTGGACAAAACTTTTCAGACATCATCACTACTAAGTGAACATGCGCATATTCCAAGATTTTTGATCTGCGACAATTTTAACCAGGTTTTCTCCCTTTGACTTAGATTTATTATGTCTTTCCGTTCGAACAAATTCTTGTGTGCGCAACTCCTCCTACATTAATGAACCGATTTTGATGAAACCTTTCAAACATCATCTCTACTAAGTGAACATGTGCATATTCCAAACTTTTTGATCTGCGACAATTTTAACCAGGTTATCTCTCTTGAACTTTGATTTAATATGGGTTTCTGCATGAAATTCTTGTGTGCGCAACTCCTCCTACATTTATCAATCTATTTGGACGAAAGTTTACAGACATCATCACTACTAAGTGAACATGTGCATATTCCAAAATTTTTGAGCTGTGGCAATTTTAACTAGGTTATCTCCCTTTAACTTAGATTTATTATGGGTTTCTACATGAAATTCTTGTGCGTGCAACTCCTCCTACATTTATCAATCAATTTGGACAAAACTTTTCAGACATTATCACTACTAAGTAGATTATACCATTCTCAAAAACATGGGTGAGGTAAAAAATTTGTAAAGTGGCTTATTTTCAAAATTTGTGGCTCCGATCACTTTTCGGAGTCATGAAATACATGTAAGAACTTTGGGAACAAATTAGAGGGATTACAAATGCAATTTTCCAGTAATTATAAAAATGCATTCAGTGACACCCTGGATGGCCCCAGTGATCTGCAGCACATTTTGACTCATTTGGTGTTGGTCTCTGGCCCATATCATACTATGCTTGAGATGTGAGAATGACTCACTTTAAAAATTTTGGACTCCACCCACTTTTTTGAGTATAGAAATACATGTATGATCTTCAGGGATGCATTAGAGGGTTATAAAATGTGATTTACAGCAATTCGGAAAAAATGCACTCAGTGACCCCTGGGTGACCTCAGTGACTTTGATCCATATTTTGGACCTCCATTGAGTTTTGACCTATTTGCCATTGGTTCTAGGTCCACAGGTAAAACCATGCTTGAGATATGAACGTGATCCACTTTCAAAATTTTTGGCCATCCCACTTTTTGACTTAAAATACATGTATGAACTTATTAGACGAATCATGAAATGCAATTTTCAGCAATTCTGAAAAATGTACCCAATGACCTTTGAGTGAGCTTGGTGACCTTGATCCATATTTTTAACCCACAGCGAGTTTCGTCTCATTCAGTGATGGACCAATGTCCAAAGGTCGTCCCACACTTGAGATATGAGTGTGACCCACATTCAGTGTTTTAGACTCAACCCACTTTTTTTGATTGTGAAAATACATAGTTTTTTGGATCCTGCTCACTTTTATTTGAGCATGGAAATACATGTATGATCTTCTGGGATGCAGTAAGGGGTCATAAAATGTGATTTCCAGTAATTCTGAAAAACTCAATGGCCCCTGGATGTCTTCAATGACCTTGAACCATATGTTGAACCTCCATTAAGTTTTGACTCATTTTGTGGTGGCCCAGTTCCATAAGTCATACCATGCTTGAGATATGAGCATGACCCACTTTCAAAATTTTTTGCCCTGCTCACTTATTTGAGTATAAAAATACATGTATGAACTTCGGAAATGCATTGGGGGAGGGTGGGGGAGGAGGGGATCTGGAGGTATAAAATGTGATTTCCAGCAACTCTGAAAAATGCTCTTAATGACAATTTAGGTGATCTCAGTGATCTTTACCCATATTTTGAACCTCCATTGAGTTTTGACTCATTTGGTGTCGGGCTTAGGTCCATATGTAATGCCATGCTTGAGATATGAGTGTGACCTTCTTTCAAAATTTTTGGCAGTGCCCTCTTTTTGGAGTGTAAAAATACATGTATGAACTATGGGAATGATTTAAAGGGGTCATGAAATGCAACTTCCAGCAATTCTGAAAAATGCGCTCAGTGAAACCTGGGTGTTTCAGTACCCTCGACCCAAATTTTGAACCTTCATTAAGTTTCGATGAAACTGCCTTAAAGGCCTCAGGGTCCCTTATGAATGTCCACTGGAGCTGAGAAAATTTGGAGATGTTATTGATTCGTATCTGTTTGAGCTGCAATGTGAGTGTTGAAAGATTTCTTGAATTATTATAGCCATGCATTTATTAAAATTTTTGGCAACCAGATTGAAGTCTTAAGAGGGTTAGAAACACACCACTTAAATACTCTGTTTTAATAATTCATCACTGTGGAAGGTACAGTGGAAAAGAGCTCCCACCACTTTGAATTAGATGTTATCTTGTGTTATAAGACAGACCAGAATAACATATAAAATTGCCTTGGAAAGCAAAGGGTTCCACTGAACAAGCCAGAAAGGAAACTCATCTGCAAAATGAGGTCCCCAGAGGATGAATTTAGTGATGCTACCCTGCACAGGGTAGCATTTATAAATCTACCCTCTGTGAACCTCAATCTAAATCAGGGCCTCAAAACTAAACAGAAGGAGGTACCCAGAGGATAAACTGGCCCCCCTGTATGGGATAGCATCATCAAATTCACCCTCTGGGGACCTCATTCGGCAAATGTCAGACTGCTTATTTTCAGGCTTGCCACTGAACTTGGTTTGGAATGAATTTGAAATAGGTTAAAACAATATATAAAATTTTATTTTTTGACAGCTGTTTCCAGTTCTGATAATTTTATTGTACATTATTCTCCAAAGTATTGTTTACATTATTCCCATGTGTATCTAACACAGTTATTGTTTCAGCAAGACGACCAGTTACCAGAGAAATTAAGAGGGTGTGAAAACCTGTGTCCCATTGGGCCACAAACAATGCCGAAGAACCTGAAAAATGTAGATGGCAAAGTACTGGTGACTATCTATCAGGATGGCAAAAAGTAACGAAATAACAAGATTTGTATTCGATTTATCATGCAGAGTATTTATATTTTTATTAGCTCATCTTGGCAAAGTCAAGCTGAGCTAATCTCATCGCTTCCCGTCCGTCGTCCGTCAACACCATGTTTTGGTCTTCTCCTCCAAAGCCACTGGGCCAATTCAAGTGAAAGTTTGTGTGAGTGATGGTCCCAAAGGGGCATTTCATTTTTGTTCAACTCAGCATGCCCAGCCCCATAGGGAGGGAGTGGGGGAAAATGCTCCAAAATATTTTTAAAATCTTCTTCTCAAGAACCAGTGTGTACAATGACTTGATATTTGCTATGGAGCTTCCACATGAGGTGTAGAATCAAGTTTGTTCAAACGAAGTTCGTGAAGTAATATTTGGCTTTGTAATAGGAGGGGTAAGATTTTTGGCCCCGCTCAAAATTTATATTTTCTGAACCGATGGTCTGGTATGAACCAAATTTGGTTTGTGGTAGTATTGGGTCATAAGTACTTGACCCATGCAAAAAAAAAAATTCCTGTATCCCCATGGGAACCCTGGGAGCTAAAAATAGAAATATTTTCAAACGCCCATATTTCCCAAACCCCACGGAACAGAGAGCTTTTATTTGGTATGAAGTATCCTTATGACCAGTAGAATTGAATGGTAAAAAAAAATTGCCATCGGTTATGTTAGGGTGTTCTGTAATGGGCATCGAAAAAATGCTGAGTCAGCATATTTGCAAAAATTTTTTAAAATCTTTTCTCCAGAACCAATCATCAGAATCTTTTGATATTTGGTATACAGCATTCATAGGGGGGTCAGATAAAAGTTTGTTGAAATAAAGCTCATTGGTTCATATTTGTGCTCTCGACAGGAGCCCGAAGTTTTAACATAGGGTAATATGGGGAATATTCTTTAAAAATCTTCTTCTTCAGAACCACCAGTCAGAATCTTTTAATATTTGGTATACATCATTGTTATGAGGGTCAGATTCTAGATTGTTCAAACCAAGACCCTAGGTTAATATTTGGGCTTCCTACGGAAGCCCAAATTTTATCTTTGTTCAATATGGAGGGTAATTTAAAAAAATCTTCTTCTTCAGATCCATCAGTCAGAATGCTTTGATATTTGGTATGCAACATCTCTATGGGGGTCAGATTCAAGTTTGTTCAAATCAGATCCCTAGGTATATATATTTGGGCTCACTATGGTAGCCCAAATTTTTACTTAGTGCAATATGAAAAAATTTCTTTAAAAATCTTCTTCTTCAGATCCACCAGTCGGAATGCTTTTATATTTGGTATACAACATCTCTAGGGGGGTGAGATTCCAGGTTGTTCAATTCGAGTGCCTAGGTTAATATTTGTGCTCCATATGGGAACATGAAATTTAACTTAGTACAATATGAGGGAATTTCTTCAAAAATCTTCTTCTTCAGATTCACTTGACAGAATGCTTTCACATTTGGTATACAACATCTCTAGGGGGGTCAGATTCAAGTTTGTTCAAATCGGATCCATAGGTCAATATTTGGGCTCGTTATGGTAGCCCAAATTTGAACTTAGTGCAATTCGAAGAAATTTCTTTACAATTTCTCTTCTTCAGATCCAACAGTCAGAATGCTTTCATATTTGGTACACAACATCTCTAGGGAAGTCAGATTTAACTGTGTTCAATTCAAGAGCCTGGGTTAATATTTGGGCTCTCTGTGGGAGCCGGAATTGGCCATTTTGCTGAAGAATTAAAAATTTTGTATTCAGTACCCTCTAGAGGTACTAAGATTAATCCACATAGGTTGTATCAAGGGGCTTCATAGGGGAGCTCTACATTTTGCTTATGATCAACTGAAGAAAAGGCATGATGCCCAGATTATTTTTGTCACTCCTGAGGGACTCAAGGATTGACAGTGTAGCCTATGGAGATGGCTTGCTTAATGTAGACTCATTCTTGGACTCTGTTTAAATTGTGTTCTGTACAAGATGAGCGCTTCAGGCCCCGTGGGGCCTCTTGTTTTATTGGGGTTTGATGACACTTTTGACAGCACAGGTCATCTCGAGTCAGACAGTTTTATGTGGGGGGGGGGGGGGGGGGGGAGCTGGAGTACTCAGAGAGAACCACTAAGCAATGGTTAGCAACTGCCAGACTCCCCAAGGGTTAGCATTTGGTTGAAGACAAGTGCACCATCAACGTGCAGTACTCCTTAGCACACAGTGCCTCTATTTGGGCAATCGGGATGACGTGCCTTGCCCAAGGACACAGTGCTGTAACCACTGGCGGGGATTGAACAATAGACCTTTTGGTTAGAAGTACAAGTCGGAACCACTGAGCCAGTGCACACCCATCATGCGGAGAAGGAAGTGGGTAGAAGACAAACGACCAGGAGAAGAAGAAGAAAAAAAATAAACCATACTAAAACAATAGTCAGGGTGTTTCACACACAAAACTCAAAAATAAATAGAGTAAAAGGCTATTATTAACTCCAAACCAGCGGTGTATTGACTCAAGAAATCATTGGTCAAACAGATAATCCAATATACAAGGGAGGATTTGGAAAAAAGTGCTCAAATTATACCTTCAATGGCAACTCTTCCTTGTCCTGGGTAGGAATATTTGCCAGCACTATGGTAAGAAGTTAATGTTTACAAAATAATTTCATAATTATTATTTACTTACTGTCTATTCACTCCAAATAAACTAGTAGCTAATAAGTTATCTTCCAGGTGTATTATAAAAAAAGCTTAAGCAAGATAAAAAATATTAAGTAGAGCTTAGAGATGTTTCGGTTCTGTTTTTTGCAGCAAACTGAAAAAAAAACAAACCACCAGACCCATCAAAAACCAAAAGAACAGATTTACTGTGTATATGCATGAACTGATCAAACTATCTCAATGGAAGGGAACTGGACTAATATAGCTCATATGGACTTCTGACACTTAGTCTGTTGGGCAAAGGGGAGAATACATTTTGTTCTCGTTGTAACATTTCTCCCTTATTGACTCATCCACCAGAACAAGAGAAGGGAGAAAATATGACACTGAGAACACAGCATAGAATAGCTGAACTTTATTCATTTGTTACCCCAATTTATGTTTTTTCTGACTCAGTAGGCTTAGCTACTGATACCGTAGAACCCCAAAGAATGATCAAACGGAAGTAAGACTGAGCCAAATGGAAGTACTTATGGACAGGACTTTTTAGCTCACCTGACTGAAAGCCAGGGTGAGCTATTGTGATCACTCATTGACCGTTGTCTGTCGCACGGCATCTGGCATCCGTGAACATGGTGTTTGCGTCTTCTCCTCCAAAACCGCTGAACCAAATTAAGTGAAATTTGAGATGGTTGTTCGTTACGAAATCGTATTTTGATTTTATTTGAATCAAGTTGCCCTGCCCTTCGGTAGGGCCACGCCCAAAAAGTGTGCCTAAATCTTAAAAAATCTCATGAACCAGGAGTAGGAGAGACTTGATATTTGGTGTGCAGCTTCCTTTTGAGGTGTAGACTCAGATTTGTTCAAGGGAAGTTTGTGGGGCTATATTTGCCATCGTTGTGGGAGAGGCAAGAATTTTTGCCCTGCCCCAAATTTCTATTTTTCCAAACCAAGAGGGTGATTTGAACCAAATATGAGGGCTTATTGCATAAGTACTTAATTTAAGCCCAAAAAAATTTTCCCACTGCCCCATGGGAATCGCAGGAGCTAAAAATAGAAAAAATTTAAAATGCCCATATCTCCAAAACAACACAGCACTGAGAATTCTTATTTAGTGTGAAGCTTCCTTAGGACCAACAAAATGGAATAACCCAAAAAAATTGCTAGCGGTTTTATCATAGGGTACTTTTTCGGGACTTTGAAAAAATGCTGAGTCAGCATTTTTTAGCACTGGGTAATGGGAGCCCAAATTTTTAAATTAGTGCAATATGAGGAATATTCTTAAAAAACCTTCTTCTTCAGATCCACTAGTCAGAATCTTTTGATATTTGGTATGTAGCATCCTTAGGGGTGGTGGTGAGATTCATCTTTGTTCAAGCCAAGTCCCTGGGTTCATATTTGGGTTCACTGTGGGAGCCCAAATTATAACTTAGTTCAAAATGAGGAATTTTCTTTAAAAATCTTCTTGTTCACATCTAGCAGTCTAAATGTTTCCGAACAAAAGTAAAAAAAGCTCTGTTTTTAGCTCAACTTTGGCGAAGTCTCTGTCTGTCCATCTGTCCGTCCGTAGCGCCATACACACGATCTTTACGAAACTTCTTGGGTACCTTTGTTATCACGGTGAGACGAGAACGAGACTTTTTGGATCCGGTACGAAATTTAAGACTGGCAGCCATTTTGTACTAAAATTAGGTGCAATCAGATTTTTGCGCAGAACTTCCATATGAAAGCTCCGGTTTGAATAATTTTTTTGTATGAATGTTTAGTACCATGGGATACATAACATATAATACAGGTTTTTTTCTCGGGAGTAAATTATTCAAATTAGACTAACTTTGATTTATTTAGTTTTACTTTCAGCACGGTAAGTGCAAATGCCAATACAGCTCGGGCTAGAGGCCGTATTTATGAACCGATCTTTACGAAACTTCTTGGGTACCTTTGTTATCACCATGGGATGAGTGTTTTTGGGTCCGGTCTGAAATTCAAGATGGCCGCTGGTGGCCATTTTGTACAAAATTAGGTGCAATCAGATTTTTACACAGAACTTCCATATGAAAGCGCTGATTTGAATAATTTTCTGTGTGAATGTTTAGTACCATGGGATACATCACATATAATACAGGTTTTTTTCTTGCGCATAAATTATGCCAATTAGACTAACTTTGATCTATTTCATGTTGCTTTCAGTACTGTAACTGCAAATGCCAATACGGCTTGGGCTAGAGGCCGTATTTATGATCCGATCTTTACGAAACTTCTTGGGCACCTTTGTTATCACCTTGGGACGAGAACGAGTGTTTTTGGGTGCAGTCCAAAATTCAAGATGGCTGCCAGCGGCTATTTTGTACCAAAATTGGTGCAATCAGTTTTTTGTACAGAACTTTTGTATGAAAGTTCTGATATGAATAAATTTCTGTATGAATGTTTAGTAACATGGAATACATCACATATAATACAGGTTTTTTTCTCTTGCAAAAATTATGCAAATTAGATGAACTTTGATTTATTCAGTGCTTCTTATACACAGTAAGTGCACATGTCAATACGGCTCGGGCCAAAGTCTCTATTTATGAACCGATCTTCATGAAACTTCTTGGGTACATTTGTTATCACCTTGAGATGAGAACGATTGTTTCTGGGTGCGGTCCAAAATTCAAGATGGCTGCCAGAGCCCATTTTGTACCTAAATTAGGTCCAATCAGTTTTTTGTACACAACTTCTATACGGCTCAGGCTAGAGGCTGTATTTATGAACCGATCTTCATGAAACTTCTTGGGTACATTTGTTATCACCTTGGGACGAGAATGAGTGTTTTTGGGTGTGGTCCAAAATTCAAGATGGCCACCAGCAACCTTTTGTACCAAAATTAGTGCAATCAGTTTTTTGTACAGAACTTTTGTATGAAAGTTCTGATTTGAATAAATTTTTGTAGGAATGATTAGTAATATGGAATACATCACATATAATACAGGTTTTTTTCTCGTACAGAAATTATGCAAATTAGATGAACTTTGATTTGTTCAGTGCTATTAATACACATTAAGTGCACATTTCAATACAGCTTGGGCTAGAGTCTGCATTTATGAACTGATCTTCACGAAACTTCTTGGGGTACCTTTGTTACCACCTTGTGACAGAAACAAGTGTTTTTGGGTGCCTTTGTTATCACTGTGCTATGAGAACAAATATTTTTGAGTTCAATCAGACCCACTCTGGGACTCAAAGATTTCTTTTCTAGTTTAGCATCTAACTGTCGCCCACCTTTACAATACTTTACTTACACATTTGTTACAGGCTACGGTCAGCATTTATGTACAGACCATTACATTACTTTACATGTACCTTTGTTATCATGTCATTACCTAGATGTTTGTCATTGCTGTGTCACATACTATACATGGACATGTCTTAAACAAGTTGAGCTACAGTGTCATTGACACTTTCATTTATGCATTTATCTCAATTTTGGGGTGAAAAAGTGCAGGAACTGAAAATAGAAGGAAAATCCTGTGTATTGTGTGGGCACAATCGCTTCATCTAGTTGGTATATGCTTTTCTTAGGAGGGTCGTATGCAGCTTATTCAAGTCAAGTCCCTGGTTTGATATTTAGACTACCATGTCAGGTGAGCGCCCTCAGGCGCCTCTTGTTAGCTCACCTGAGCGAAGCTCAAGGGGAGCTTTACTAATCACTTTCTGTCCGTCGTCCGTTGTCGTCCGTCCGGCGTTAACTTTACATTATTGACTTCTCCTCCTAAACCACTAGCCCAATTTTATTCAAATGTTGGCTAAATGTTAATTACCTAATGCCAATTCAGATTTGTTCAAATGAAGTTGCCCCTCCTCCTGGGTGGTGCCACGCCCCCAAGGGGCACCAAAATCTTTGTAAATCTTCTTCTCATGAACCAGCAGTAGCAGAGACTTGATATTTGGTGTGCAGCTTTCTTTTGAGGTGTAGACTCAGATTTGTTCAAGAGAAGTTTGTGGGGCTATACTTGGCGTCATTATGGGAGGGGCAAAATTTTTTGCCCCGCCCAAAATTTATATTTTCCAAACCGAGAGGCTGATTTGAACCAAATTTTATGTGAGGGCTTATTGGGTCATGAGTACTTGATTTATGCAAAACAAAATTTTCCCGCAGCCCCGTGGGAACCGCAGGAGCTAAAAATAGAAAAAATTTAAAACGCCCATATCTCCAAAACTGCACGGCACTGAGAATTTTTATTTGGTGTGCAGCTTCCTTAGGACCAACAGAAAGGATTGATAAAAAAAAATTGCCATCGGTTTTATCATAGGGTACAGTTTCGGGACTTTCAAAAAGTGCTGAGTCAGCACTTTTTAACACTGTAGGCAATGGGAAAAACATTAAAAAATCTTCTTCTCCAGATCCAGCAGGCAGAATCTTTTGATATTTGGTATGCAACATTGTAGGGTGGATCTGATTCAAGTTTGTTCAAATCGGCCCCCTGGGTTCATATTTGGGCTCAGTATAGGAGCCCGATTTCGAACTTAGTGCATTTCAGGCAAATTTCTTAAAAAATCTTCTTCTCCAGATCCAGCAGGCAGAATCTTTTGATATTTGGTATGCAACATTGTGGGGTGGATCTGATTCAAGTTTGTTCAAATCGGCCCTCTGGGTTTATATTTGGGCTCAGTATAGGAGCCCAAATTTGAACTTACTGCATTTCAGGCAAATTTCTTTGAAAATCTCCTTCTCCAGATCCAGAAGGCAGAATCTTTTCATATTTGGTAAGCAACATTGTGGGGTGGATCTGATTCAAGTTTGTTCAAATCGGATCCCTGGGTTAATATTTGGGCTCAGTATAGGAGCCCAATTTCGAACTTAGTGCATTTCAGGCAAATTTCTTAAAAAATCTTCTTCTCCAGATCCAGCAGGCAGAATCTTTTGATATTTGGTATGCAACATTGTAGGGTGGATCTGATTCAAGTTTGTTCAAATCGGCTTCCTAGATTCATATTTGGGCTCACTATAGAAGCTCGAATTTGAACTTAGTGCATTTCATGCAAATTTCTTAAAAAATCTTCTTCTCCAGATCCAGCAGGCAGAATCTTTTCATATTTGGTAAGCAACATTGCGGGGTGGATCTGATTCAAGTTTGTTCAAATCGGCCCCCTGGGTTTATATTTGGGCTCAGTATAGGAGCCCAAATTTGAACTTAGTGCATTTCAAGCAAATTTATTAAAAAATCTTCTTCTCCAGATTCAGCAGGCAGAATCTTTTGATATTTGATATGCAACATTGTGGGATGGATCTGATTCAAGTTTGTTCAAATCGGCTTCCTAGATTCATATTTGGGCTCACTATAGAAGCTCGAATTCGAACTTAGTGCATTTCAGGCAAATTTCTTAAAAAATTTTGTTCTCCAGATCCAGCAGGCAGAATCTTTTGATATTTGGTATGCAACATTGTGGGATGGATCTGATGCAAATTTGTTCAAATCGGCTCCTTAGATTCATATTTGGGCTTACTATAGAAGCTCGAATTCGAACTTAGTGCATTTCAGGCAAATTTCTTAAAAAATCATCTTCTCCAGATCCAGCAGGCAGAATCTTTTGATATTTGGTATGCAACATTGCGGGGTGGATCTGATTCAAGTTTGTTCAAATCGGCCCCCTGGATTCATATTTGGGCTCACTATAGAAGCTCGAATTCAAACTTAGTGCATTTCGGGCAAATTTCTTCAAAAATCTTCTTCTCCAGATCCAGCAGGCAGAATCTTTTGATATTTGGTATGCAACATTGCGGGGTGGATCTGATTCAAGTTTGTTCAAATCGGCCCCCTGGATTCATATTTGGGCTCACTATAGAAGCCTGAATTCGCACTTAGTGCATTTCGGGCAAATTTATTAAAAAATCTTCTCCAGATCCAGCAGGCAGAATCTTTTGATATTTGGTATGCAACATTGTGGGGTGGATCTGATTCAAGTTTGTTCAAATCGGCTTCCTAGTTTCATATTTGGGCTCACTATAGAAGCTCGAATTCGAACTTAGTGCATTTCAGGCAAATTTCTTAAAAAATCTTCTTCTCCAGATCCAGCTTCAGAATCTTTTCATATTTGGTAAGCAACATTGTGGGGTGGATCTGATTCAAGTTTGTTCAAATCGGCCCCCTGGGTTTATATTTGGTCTCCGTATAGGAGCCCAAATTTTAACTTAGTGCATTTCAGGCATATTTCTTAAAAAATCTTCTTCTCCAGATCCAGCAGGCAGAATCTTTTGATATTTGGTATGCAACATTGTGGGGTGGATCTGATTGTGATTCATGAACGTATTTATTTGTAAAGTTGATAGAATCTTAGACAAAATTTGCAGAAAAGATCTACTATAGAAGGGATGGTATCCAGGATGAACCGTTTACCCAAATCTAGCAGTACTAATGCATTATTCACACAAATCTCCGTTCAAATTTTATGACCCCTCATTGGAACACACGCATTCAGCTCATTCCAACAAAGGTCATATGCCATGTTTTCGAGACAAAAGAATAAAAATTTTAGTTATTCATGAAATTTTTAGGCAACTGTTGTCTGTTATTCACATTGCTTCATGAAATTTCAGTACTTTTAGAAGTTACCTCAGTAATCAAGGGTTAATTCCCCTTAATTAAATGTCGCCTCTAAAAAACAACCACTTTGCATATCTTACCTTTTTACCAGCATAACTGCCAAAACTTGTCAGCATTCTTCGCAAAAATCGCTATTCAAATTTTAATTTTTGTCTCTTAAACATACATGTACTTATCGCTTGTAAATACCCCATTGGAATGAGCTTTTTGAGCTCATTCCAATGAGAGGTCGCACACCATGCTTTTTGAGTCAAAAAAGCAATTTTTTAGTTATTCCAGAATTTCGTACGTAAAACACAGCTTTATGACTTCACATTAAAATGAGCTCTCTAAGCTTGTTCCAATCATCATTCACGCACTATGTCTTTCACACAAAAAATAAAATTTTCCATTTATTCAGGAATTTTGTTTGCAAGAACACTCTTACCCCCCCCCCCCCCCCCCCCTACACACACACACACACACACACAGTCTTGTCTACCATACATACCGAGGTACCCCATTGTTTGTCCTTTGTGTGGACTAACGGTTTCTACCTCGTTTTGCCGGTACAGTTCTGGGAAAACAACCGAGGTAAAGGGTTTCCTTTGTCTTTTGTACCTCGGTAAGGCAAAACACGCAAACTCTTTTGTCTAGTTACCTCGTTAAGTTGGTAAGACAAACCCACACACACACACACACAAACACAGACACACACATCTAAAAGTTCGGCAGCAAAAAAACAGTTACTTCAATTTTTAAATGCATTATAGGAACAACTTGCCTAATCAAATTTAAATACTTTTGCATCATTCTGTATCTAGAACAAACCATTTACCATATCTTTACGCAAAATTCTCCAGCATCATTCACAAAAAAACACCATTATTTATATATTCACATTTCTGTCTCAAAAATATACCTGATCTTCCCATACCCCTATTGGAATAAGCTGTTTGAGCTTGTTCCAATGATGATAAAAAAAACTAATATTTTGGAAAATTTGTGAAAATTTTTGTTTTCTTGCATGCAAATATGTACATGTAGCACATGGAAGATATCCACAGTTGGGGAGAGATGTCCAAGGCTATCTCTTCACATTCCTTGTTTGTGCTTCATGCTAAACCAGTTTGTCTGCAGAGATAAATTTGCTTTATTAAAAATCATTGGAGATTGGCCACACACCAATGATTTTAAATAAAACTAATTTTAGGTAACAAATGTTGAACTTCAAACAAAATCTATCACTCAACCAGTTAATGTTGATGAGGCATGACATGGTGAAGGTGACCTAAAATACTTCTTAGAGTCACTTTGTCAGGTGAGCGATTAAGGCCACGTGGAGCCTCTTGTTTAATACTTGTGAGTGATGGGAAAAGTATTAAAGAATGTTCTGCTCCAATACCACTGCTCCAAAGGCTTTCATATTTCACATATAACATCTTTGGAAGATTGATTCACATGTTTGTTGAAATCAAATCCCTGGGTCCATATTTGGGCTCTCCATAGGAGCCCAAATGT
Source organism: Pictodentalium vernedei (assembly GCA_031216915.1). Taxonomy (NCBI): domain Eukaryota; kingdom Metazoa; phylum Mollusca; class Scaphopoda; order Dentaliida; family Dentaliidae; genus Pictodentalium; species Pictodentalium vernedei. Next base: position 557,333,407 of record CM062297.1, read on the forward strand.
TCAGATTAGTGCAATATGAGGAATATTCTTTAAAAATCTTCTTCTTCCGAATCACCAATCAGAATCTTTTGATATTTGGTATGAAGCATCCTCAGGGGGGTGAGATTTTGGGAGCCCGAGTTATAACTTAGTTCAGTATGAGGAATATTCTTTAAAAATCTCTTTTTAGCTCACCTGAGTGAAGCTCAAGGGGAGCTTCACTAATCACTTTCTGTCCGTCGTTGTCTGTCTGGCATAAACTTTACATTATCGACTTCTCACAAATGACTTGACCAAATTAAACCAAATCTGGTGTGCATGTTCCCTATCATATGTCAAGTTTTAGATGCCCAAAACAAGCAGAAACAGAGGCATTTGCCCATCCCCAAAGGCACCAGGGGACGATGGTACTCTACATTTCTGGAAGCGGAGACGACACATGTTGGTAAACGTACCAACCGGATAAAATAGCACCCCTCCTCCACCACCCCCGCCTTCACCATGTTGGGCACTGGATGATCATGGTAATGACATCACACGATTGAGTTACCAGGATAATTCGCGTCTATGTAACGTGACTAGGTCATTCTATGATAAATCCCTGGGAGTTGGGGGGGGGGGGGGGGGGGTCTCCTTGCCTTAACCAGAGCAGAAACCTTTAGTATAAATATTACATACCTTTATGCGGCAATAAATGGTAAGTGGTAAAGTCCATCTACAATAGCTGTAACTGGAATTAGTATACAGAAGTTGTAACATTATCAGTCAATTTGTTATAACAAAACGGGTTGAAAAAAGTTATAACATTATGCGTCGATTTTTATAACATAACGGGTTGAAAAAAGTTATAAAATTATGCGGAGTTTATAACATTATCGGTTGTTTGCTACATTTTTTGTAACATTATGCGTTGGTGTAACATTATGCGGTGTTGTAACATTATCGGTTGTAACAGGGCTCACTATAGAAGCTCGAATTCGAACTTAGTGCATTTCAGGCAAATTTCTGAAAAAATCTTCTTCTCTAGATCCAGCAGGCAGAATCTTTTGATATTTGGTATGCAACATTGTGGGGTGGATCTGATTCAAGTTTGTTCAAATCGGCCCCCTGGGTTCATATTTGGGCTCAGTATAGGAGCCCAAATTTGAACTTAGTCCATTTCAGGCAAATTTCTTTAAAAATCTTCTTCTCAAAATCCAGCAGGCAGAATCTTTTGATATTGGGTATGCAGCATGCTTAGGGGGGTTAGATTCAAGTTTGTTCATGCCAAGTCCCTGGGTTCATATAAGGGCTCACTGTGGTAGCCTGAATTATAACTTAGTTCAAAATGAGTAATTTTCTTTAAAAATCTTCTTCTTCAGATCGAGCAGTCAGAATGTTTTGATATTTGGTATGCAGCATCCTTGGGGGTGGTGGGGGGGGGGGGGAGAGATTCAAGTTTGTTCAAGCCATGTCCCTAGGTCCATATTTGGGCTCACTGTGGGAGCTTGAATTGTAACTTAGTTCGAAATGAGGAATTTTCTTAAAAAATCTTCTTCTTCAGATCGAGCAGTCAGAATGTTTTGATATGTGGTGTGTACCATCCTTAGGAGGGTGAGATTCATGTTTGTTAAAACTGAGTCCCTGGGTCCATATTTGGGCTCCCTGTGGGGGCCCGAATTATAACTTAGTTAATATGAGGAATTTTTCTTCTTCTTCAGATTCAGCAGTCGGAATGTTTTGATATTTGGCATGCAGCATCCTTAGGGGGTGAGATTCAAGTTTGTTCATGCCAAGTCCCTGGGTTCATATTTGGGCTCACTGTGGGAGCCCAAATGATAACTTAGTTCAAAATGAGGAATTTTCTTTCAAAATCTTCTTCTTCAGATCCAGCAGATGAATGCTTTTGATATTTGGTATGCAACATCCTTAGGGGGGTAAGATTCAAGTTTGTTTAAGCTATGTCCCTAGTTCCATAAAATTTGTCTCTCATGACTTCATTCCTTTGTAGTGTTGATGAACCATGTCTAACTGAATGTGACCCCAAATACTTCTTTGAACCACTTTGGCCGGTGAGTGATTAAGATTCCTTGGGGCCTCTTGTCTTTAAAAATCGTCTTCAGATTCAGCAGTCAGAATGTTTTGATATTTGGCATGCAGCAACCTTAGGGGGTGAGATTCAAGTTTGTTCAAGCCAAGTCCTTTGGTTCATATCTGGGCTCACTATGGGAGCCTGAATGATAACTTAGTTCAAAATGAGAAATTTTCTTTAAAAATCTTCTTCAGATCCAGCAGATGAATGCTTTTGATATTTTGTATGCAGCATCCTTAGGGGGGTAAGATTCAAGTTTGTTCAAGCCATGTCCCTAGGTCCATATTTGGGCTCACTGTGGGAGCTTGAATTGTAACTTAGTTCAAAATGAGGAATTTTCTTTAAAAATCTTCTTCTTCAGATTCCGCAGTCGGAATGTTTTGATATTTGGTGTGCAGCATCCTTAGGGGGGTGAGATTTAAGTTTGTTAAAGCCAAGTCCCTGGGTCCATATATGGGCTCTCTGTGGGAGCCCGAGTTATAACTTAGTCCAATATGAGGAATTTTCTTTAAAAATCTTTTTTTTTTTAGATCCACTGATCAGAATCTTTGGTATAAGCTTTTCTAAGGGGAGCAGATGCAACTTGTTGAAATCAGTTCTCTGAGTTGATATTTAGGCTACCATGTCAGGTGAGTGCCCTCAGGCCCCCTGGGGCCTCTTGTTGTGGTTAGTGGTGTCGGATAAACTATTCAGAATTTTTTTTAGCTCAACTTTGACGAAAGTCAAATTTGAGCTTATGCCATGGCCAGTTGTCTGTCTGGCCATCTGTCCGTCAGCCATTCAATACAGCTTGGGCTAGAGGCCGTATTTATGAACCGATCTTTATGAAACTTCTTGGGTACCTTTGTTATCACCATGGGATGAGAACAGGTGTTTTTGGGTCCAATCCGAAATTCAAGTTGGCCGCTGGCAGCCATTTTGTACAAAATTAGGTGCAATCAGATTTTTGCACAGAACGTTCATATGAAAGCTCCGATTTGAATAATTTTTTGTATGAATGTTTAGTACCATGGGATACATCACATATAATACAGGTTTTTTTCTTGTGCGTAAATTATGCCAATTAGACTAACTTTGATGTATTTAGTGTTACTTTCAGCACTGTAAGTGCAAATGCCAATACGGCTCGGGCTGGAGGTTGTATTTAAGAACCGATCTTTACGAAACTTCTTGGGTACCTTTGGGATCACCGTGGGACAAGAACGAGTGTTTTAGGGTCCGGTCCAAAATTCAAGATGGCCGATGGAAGCCATTTTGTACAAAATTAGGTACAATCAGATTTTTGCGCAGAACTTCCATATGAAAGCACTGACTTGAATAATTTTTTGTGTGAGTACCATGGGATACATCACATATAATATGGGATTATTTCTCGTACAAAAATTGTGCAAATTAGATGAACTTTGATTTTTTCAGTGCTACTTACACTCAGTAAGTACACATGTCAATACAGCTCGGGCTAGGGGCTGTATTTATGAACCGATCTTCACAAAACGTGTTGGGTAACTTTCTTATCACCTTGGGACGAGAACGAGTGTTTCTGGGTGTGGTCCAAAATTCAAGATGGCTGCCAGTGGCCATTTTGTACCAAAATTAGGTCTAATCACTTTCTTGTACACAACTTCTATATGGCTCAGGCTAGAGGCTGTATTTATGAACCGATCTTTATGAAACTTCTTGGGTACCTTTGTTATCACCGTGGGACAGGAACGTGTGTTTTTGGGTGCCTTTGTTATCAGAACAATTCTTAGTCCCATTGGGACAGGTACCTCTGGTTTATTCTATTTATTAACACTAGTTTACTCTATAACCCATATGCAATTAATGGGTCAAATGTGTTCTTAAGGTATGGTAAATGGTTTTGTGTTTGGAAGTTATATTCAGTTAAGAGATATCCAACTAAGTGATCTCCATTATAATAGTAATTAATCGATCATTCTACAGGTCATATTGCAGAGCCAGAAGTATCATCAGAGTTGTTAGTGACATCTCATATCTGTGTTGAACAACAGACATGTTAACTCTCCCAGAATGCTCCAGAAAATCTCAGTAATTAGGCTTTCCCAAACCCAGTTTGGGAAAGACTCTTGTTATTCTTCTTTTTCAAAATTTTTCTTCCATATTTTTTTTTCTAAATTTGTTTTTTTCCACCGTAAATTTTGTCTATTGCACTGCTCAAAAACAAGCTGTAGGATTTTAACCAAATTTGGCATACTTATGTAATGCAATGCCATAAAATCTAGTGAAATGAGGTATCAGCATGTCTGAAAATGCTGATTTTCAAAATATTCTACCAAAACCGTCAAAATTTCACCATTTTTCAAAGGTCATAAAATTGTTTACAGTTATTTAGCTCAAATTTCCCACACATTTACAGCATAACATGATACACCAAAATCACCACAAACATATTGCAAAATTAACCCCCATTGGTCAAAATGACACGAATATAGCTTTTTTCTTCAAAATTTACCATCTTTAAGGGCAAATGACTCTAATTTCAAGGTTGTTGTAACAATTGTTTTGGTATGGATAGATGCAACAATGAAAAGAAAGTTGTTGTTTACGCTTTAATCTCAGATTTAACCCTGAAGCACAACGAGGACGAGAATAAGTGTATCGTTTGAAAATGTCAAAATTCGCCAACTTCGGTTGCTTTTTATATGATTTTGGAAAGGGTTAATTTCAAACACTTTGCATGTCCATATTCAGAATTGACTATCGAGCATATTTGCAGTTGTAAGTTTGGTTGTAAAGTTGAACCCTATGCCCATTCTGGTTGCATAAAAGTAGATCCCATCCAAAAAAAAAGTCCCATTTTTTCAAAATTTGGTACTTTCAAGGGACAATTTACTCCATTTCTAATTGATTGAGCGCTGAATGTTTTCTATGGCTGCATGCAGCAGTCCAGGTATGACACTGTTTTATATGTCATTATTAAAAGTTTAACCCTTGGCAGATTTGAGACTTTCTAGAAGGGTACCGTTGGAATAATTGTTATTTTTGCCAATTTTTACATGCGATTTATCACCACCGGAGCCATATTTTCTCAAAACACTTCTCATGAGAAGATAGGACATTATTCCTAGAAACAATTTTGCTATTATATGTTTTATTCAAAGTTTTGACCCTCACCCAGTTGTCGGGCCTTCATTGAATTGGAATACCCTCAAATTGTACATGTTAATTCAAATACCAAGATTCAAGATTCCTCCTTGTCTTATCAGAAACTCAAGCTAAGATTGATGACAGGTCTCTGGAAAGTGAAATAAGGTATCGTCAAATTCGTGAAACATTTAGAGCATAATATGATACACTGAAATCACCACACAAATATTTCAAATTTAACCCCTATTGGCTAAAAATGACATGAATATAGTATTTTTTCTACAAAATTTACCAACTTTAAAGGTGCATGCCAGTGTGAAAGAGTACAGTTGATAGAGTTGTTATAAGGCCTGCCTGCCTACCTGCCCGACATTAACCATACACCATTCACGTCATTGTTGTAAGAAAAATAGTATTCCTGCCTGCTTGATTTGGTCATGTCTGGCAACTGTCTTGCCCGAAATTTTCGGCTTCTTCCCGACTCAGGGGGGTGGGGGGGGGGGGGGGGAGTGGCACACTCCTCACAGACACCCTTGCCCATATGCCCATCAAAGTTTCCAAACATTTAGAGCATAATATGGTACACCAAACTCACCACACAAATATTTAAAAATTAACCCCTGTGGGCCAAAAATGATATGAACATAGCAGTTTTGTCTTCAAAATTGACCAACTTCAAGGGCAAATTTCTCTATTTGCAAGGTTGTTGTAACAATTATTTTGGTATGAATAGATGCAACAATGATTGCAGAAGAAAGTTACTGTTTACTTTCTAATCTCGGGTTTAACCCCCAAGCACAATGAGGGCGAGAATAAGAGTGCTGTTTCAAAATGCCCAAATTAGCCAATTTTGGTTGCTTTTTTCTATCATTTTGGAAAGGGTTAATTTCAAACACTTTGTATGTCCGTATTCTTAATTGACTACTGAGCATATTTGCTTTTGTAAGTTTGGTTATAAAGTTTAACTCTATGCCCAAATGTTCTGGTTGCATAAAAGTATGCACCGTCCAAAAAAACTCACACTTTTTTCAGAATTTGGCAAGTTTAAGTGACAATTTACTCCATTTCTAATTGACTGAGGTCTGAATGTTTCTATGGCTGCATGCATCAGTCAAAGTATGACAAATTTTGTTTTATATGTTATTATTAAGTTTAACCCATAGCAGATTAGAGACTTCCCATAAGGGTACTTGTCAGAATAATTGTTATTTTTGCTAACTTTTACATGCGATTTCCCAGCACTGGCGCCATATTTTCTCAAAACATTTCCCATGAGAGGATAGGGCATTCATCAAAGAACAATTTTGTTGTTATCTGTTTTATTCCAAGTTTGAACCCTCACCCAGTTGTCAGCCCTTTATTTGGAGTACCCTTAACCCTTTACCCAATGCAGACGATATCAAAATTTATTATTTTAAATATAATTTTTCAAAATTTTCCAAAAAATTTCAACAAAACCATATCATGTGACCCCTTGTTGGAACGAGCTCGTCGAGCTCGTTCCAACGAGGGGTCACATGATATGGTTTTGTTGAAATTTTTTGAAAATAATATTTTTTCAACTGCTGAATTTGCATATTACGCGGGCGGATTCGGGCGATTCGTTGGGTAAATGGTTAACTTGTACATGTTCACTCAAATACCAAGATTCAAGATTCCTCCATGCCTCTTATCAGACACTCAGTCTGTGATTGATGTTCACACATTTAGAGCATAATATAATACACCAAAATCACCACACAAATATTTCAAAACTAACCCCTATTGGCCACAAATGATATGAATATAGCATTTTATCTTCAAGATTGACCAACTTCAATGGCAAATTTCTCTAATTGCAAGGTTGTTGTTACAATTATTTTGGTATGCATAGCTGCAACAAAGATTGCAAATGATTGCAAAAGAAAGTTACTGTTTAGTGCTTTTTTAATCTCATCTTTAACCTTTTTCCCAATGCAGTCGATATCAAAATTTATTATTTTAAATATCATTTTTTTAAATTTTTAAAATTTTTTCAACAAAACCATATCATGTGACCCCTCGTTGGAATGAGCTCGACGAGCACGTTCCTACAAGGGGTCACATGATATGATTTTGTTGAAATTTTTTAAAAAATAATATTTTTCAACTGCTGAATTTGCATATTATGTGGGCGGATGCGGGCGATTCGTTGGGTAAAGAGTTAACCCTCAAACAAAATGAGGGAGAGCATAAGAGTATCATTCGAAAATGCCAAAATTAGCTAACTTCGGTTGCTTTTACCTATCATTTTGGAAAGGTTTAATTTCAAACACTTTGGTTTGCTATAGGTAGAGATGCTTAATGAACAAATCCACTGCTGTAAGTTTTGCTTTGGGGTTTAGCCCAACATATGCTTTGGCCACTTAAAAGACTAGTAATGTCCGAAAAAATTGGATTTTCAGGGAATTTTGCAAACATCTGTACTCATTTGCTCTAATTGCAAGGTTGTTGTAGGAATTATTTCAGTATGGATAGATGCAGTAATGACTGCAGAAGAAAGTTACTGTTTACTTTTAATCTCAAGATTTAACCCTCAAGCACAGTGAGGGTGAGAATAAGAGTACCGTTATAAAATGCCAAAATTAGCCAATATTGGATGCTTTTTGTCTATCATTTTGTTAATGGTTAATCTCAAACACTTTGCTTTGCTATATGTAGTCTGCATTTTCACATTGGAAAGTTGGGAAAGCCGTAATTTGTCCAACAGTCTTGTTCCTGGTCTCCCAGAAGAGAATAGTTTGGTTCATAAATCCCATAAAATAAGTTGAATATCTTGTTTTGAGATATCACTCCACGCACCCGCTCAATTAATTTTCACTCAGCTGAAACCCTGTTTTATAAGTAATTAATTTATACACATATAACTTCACTGCAGAGTCAATTTTATGTTAACGCTTTACCCAACAGAGGCGATTACAAAATTTATTATTTTAAATATTATTTTTTCAAATTTAAAAAAAAATTGAAACAAAACCACATCATGTGACTCCTAATTGGAATGAGCTTGTCAAATTTGTTCCAATGAGGGGGTCACAGGATACGGTTTTGTTGAAATGTTTTGAAAAATAATTGATTTCCAATGAATCATTTTTTAAACTACGCATCCCGATGCGGTCGATTTGTTAGGTAAAGGGTTAAGGCACAAATGATTAGTTTGTATTACCAAATTGCATGTATTAAATGTGATGCCTGAAAATAAAGGGAAATTTGACCATTTTTGGAGTGCTGGTCTGACTGTTCCAATAGTGCTGCTGTAGCAAAAGAATCCTAAGAAATGGCTCCAAAATAATGCACTGGACCACTGGTACTAACCGTGTTCCCCAAATACAGAAACTGCACCCTTTGTAATGTTCTACTGGAGGACATGTAAATTTTTCTTGAAAAATTCACCTTTTGTGAGTAGTAGCAAAGTTGAGCAGCCAGAACGTGAACAAGGCTGTGTCCTTCCAATAACATTTGATAAATCCATCTGTGAAAAGAGCTCACAGACCTTGGTTATTTTTTGGTCCAAGGGTGTGTGTGATGAGACAAAAATTAAATGTTACTGAATGTTACATTTATTTTTTAATGAATATTAGAGTTTTCTCTCTCTAAATATTGTGGTTAACCCTTTACCTAAAACAGTGTTTTAAAAAAATAAATTCAATTTCACATTTTTCGAAAACAAATTTCACAATTTTTAAATAAAACCATACAAATATAGCTAGCATTAGAACCAGCATGATGAGCTGGTTCTAATGATATCCATATTTGTATGGTTTTATTGAGAAATATCCGATATCTTTTAGGCTGTGGTAGGCCTATTCTGGTTAATTTTCTGGCTGTTTTTCGCTGCTATGTTAGGTAAAGGGTTAACAACTTACCTAAAACATGAAGAGGACGATGCTTGAAAAAACATTGAACAATTAAAAATGTTCTTTTTTCCTTCAAATTCATACCTTATGGCCCCTCATTGGAATGAGCCTGACAAGTTCATTCCATTGAAGATCATAAGCTATGTTTCAGAGATGAAAATTTAAAAAAATATAATACAATTTGAATGGTCATTTTTGTGAATAGCATTGGAGTTGCTAGGCAAGAGGTTAAAGATTTCAAAAAATGATTCTTTACCCATGTTGTATTGGAATTCTATTTTCAATTTTTCCAGTTTAATTTTACAAATAAAACTCTTCATATTTGTCTGTTTTGTAGATAACCTGGAAAATGTTTCACATCCGACATGAACTGGTGTTTGAAAAAAGGCGAAAGTAAAAAATAATGGAGAAGCCACAGAGGTAACTTGTCTCCTTATGATGCATCATTCAGTCAAGCTTGCTGGTTTAATTCCTCTATTTTCTCCAATCATGGAATTTTCTTAAGGTCCATGGAGTCTTTTTAGGCTAAACAAAATTGAATAGTTGATTCTCAGGCATTTTTTTAAAAACGAATGAGGGAGGTCAGTTTATATTTTTATTTTTTATTCCTGATGGAATGGTCGCCGATGCCTAAAATCCAGTTGAGAGACAAAACTTAAATATTAGAGCCTCCAAGTTGATTTCACTGATAGTCTGATAGTTTTTTTTGTCACAGTGATCATACAACACAAAATCAATATAGATCAACTAAAATGGAGATAAAAATAATGAGTTTTTTTAACTGGTTGAGTGCTAGAAGACACAATCAGGCCTTTCAAAAAATGAGGGTACCAGGGCAAAAACTAACATTTTCCTTGCCCATGTTTTGTATTCAGTCAAACATAAATAATAATTTGTTCATACAAATTTGTTCTATTACAAATTATTGAAGATTGCCAGTTTACCCTGCTCCAATAATTTGTAATAAAACAATTTTTGATGAAGAAATTAAGACCACCAAAAATAATCTAGCCCTCAGCCAGTTAAATAAGTATTTATTTTGTACATGCATATGAGAATCAAGTCACATTTTGTGAAGAGAATAACAATACTGTATCAATGTATATGACATACAGCATCGCGAATCGTGATGTCATACAGCAAAAATTACACCCTATGATAGTTTTATACATTTTAAATTTTGCTTTTGTAATAAATATGATGAACGCGGGCTGAAAAAACGAATATGCCACTGCCTTAGAATCAAAGATTACTTTTCTTTAGCTTGATGGTTAGTGTGAAAGGTTTGCCTAAAATAACAAAATATTGTTTTATAAAAATAGTCAAAAACCTTACAAAATAACAAATTGTAAGCATACATATGGTTTTGAAATGGATAGGCATATGGTAGACTGCCTCTAGAGTTATTGTCAGGCGTGATGATTGCCTCAAACACAAATTTTAAATACAGATCAGAAGTTTAAAAAAGTGAGAAAGATGCAATAACAGTATATTTGTTTTTCACGACTAATGAAATTCTTCTCTGCTTTTATATGCGGACCAAAACTTTTGGTTAGACTGCACTGGCGATCCAATCAAAATTTACTCCGTGAAGTTTCATATGAAATTCTTATCTGCTTTTAAATGCAGACCAAAAATTTTGGTCAGACTGAACTGGCGATCCAACAAAATTTGCTCATTGGAGTTTCATTCATTTGTTTTGCATTGTATATTTAATGTACTGATACCAGTGACCCATTGCACAAGGAAGCGTTTGTTATAGTACTCCACAAAAATGAATCCTAGGCACAAGATTAACAGAACATCCAACTCACCATTCAGAAGTGCAGTGAAGTACAAGCACGTCATTCGGCTCTAATTCTATGGCCTGTTTAAATATATCCAAATTTTCTTGGTGTCCAGCAGGGAACCATCTGTCTTGGCACTTTGATAATAGAGTCTTGCAGTTCATTTACAAACTCAAGACACGACAAAAATTTGCTCAGTTTTCATTCGTTTTCAAAAATTGGTATTCTTATAACCAGAATGACATTGACATCAATCTGATTTGATGCACTTTGGTTTGGATGGTTTTGGAAGAAACTTTGGAATAGTGTTGATGCTTATTCCTCTACATACCAATATTTCAAGCTGCAACTTTTTCCCATAATGCAACTAGCAGGGTGTCCATGGGGCCTTGGCTTCAAGGAACAGCCATGAATTTGACAGCGGACCATTAAGGCCTGGAAAATAGGCCAGGAGGCCTTGAAAATCATTGAATATTCATGAAAGAAAAATGTTGACGAAGCAAATAATCATAATAAAATAGTTTTTTATGCCAGAATTTGTGAAGATGTAGTCCTAACTAATTTAAATTTTTTAGGGAAGTTGGAGGAGGGGGTAATGACTGGAAGGGCCCAGTTAGAATTATTGAACACAGGTCCTTGAAAAACCTTGAATTTGGCTATTGTGGGGCCTTAAAAATGCTGCAGAATGTTAAGCAGCCTTGAATAGCCTTGAATTTTATCAGTCCTTGCCCGCAGAAACCCTGACTAAGAGTTAAGCAATTCAATGATACCACAACCCATATCACTTCACTGAACAGATAATAGATTTATTGTATGACCCATACTGTGCATCACATGACATCAACCCACTCCCGAATCATCCATACAAGTGAATTGCAGTTAGCCACACTCCAACCCGAAAATGTACTAAATACTATTTAAATAGTTCCATCCCACCTGATGACCCAGTTTCAAACCATACTGATACAGATTTCAAACAATTCTGACATGGCTGTGGATCAGACACACGGTTTTCCAACAATGGGGATTTTATCAAACAAATGGGGTATTTTCCGGAGAAAATTGATAGTCATTTTATTAATGTTATTATTATATACTTTATAAATAACCACATTTCTATTGGCTGGATATTATACACGTGACTGGTACTCAAAAATCCATGTACACCAGTGAATATCAACTTTTTAACTATAGCTTTTGGAAATCCCCTCTCTAGTTCTATTTCAATCAATGTTATCTCTACAATATTGTTTATTTTTAGGTTATTCTGCAGATGATAATTATTGTTAAATAAAAGTATTTATGGTTGACATAATTGAACTTTTAATTGACAAATAAAAGATTGTTTTTTTGAGGATGACGTATATAATAAAACAGTTATGGACTTTTGTGGTGGTAAATATGATGTGATATGATATGAACCTAAAAAAGTTATATTGATCGAGGCTAACGCCTTGGTCAGTATAAGTTTTTTAGGTTCATATCACATCATATTCACCACCACAAAAATCCATACTTGTATATTATCTACCTTTAAGTATATGCTGCTGGTGGATATTCCTGCCCAGGACAAGAACTCTTTTGCCACTGAAGTAAGCAAAATATGGACTCCTTAAGCCAAATTTCCCCTGTGATTTGATGGAACTTTTTGACAAATGATTTCTGAAGTTAAAGTTACATGAATTTTTCATCAAATCTAGTCATGGCTGCTTTAAAGCAGCCATGACTAGAAAAGCAGCCCTGACTAGATTTGAAGAAAATTATATTGAAAAAAATACGCAGTGAGTTAAGAGTTCATAGCTTCTGAAACTTCTTTATCTACCTTTTAGCTTCTGATATAAAACAGAGTTGATATATACTGTGGGTGGTCTACCATTTTAAAAAAAAAAATCCTACGATATCACAAACTCTATTTGATCTGTTACCGAGGGCTCTGGGGAATCAAAGTATTTCAGATATATCTTATTATCTACCTTTAAGCTTCTGAAACCCCTTTATCTACTTTACATTACTGGTTTCATTCAGAATTGGTGCATACAGCATGAGAGATCTATCATTTTAAATAAAAATCCTATGGTATCACAAACCTTATTTAATCTGATACCTAAGATTCCATGATTCAATTCCAAATTGAAAATTATTTTATTCGATAGGAGTCATACCAATTAAAAATCTTTTTGATCATCAAGATGTTCTCAAGTCCAACCAAGCGTGTCTTCTTGAACTCTTTCATCAGGTCTCCAGAACAGGAGACCTGTGTCCAATACTATAAAACTTTTGCAATTATATTTTCTAGAATTGTATTTTCTAGTTTTTACTTTAAATGGGCTGAAATGAACCAGTTGGCAAATTGCCATAACTTTTAAAATGCTAAAGATTAATTTTAGTCATTTATATTAATATGTAGAAAATACAATTGTAAAAGTTTTATGGTATTGCTCGTGGTGCTAGAAGAAGAGTTCCAGGTAGTTACGCATCCGAAACATCTTTGATTCCATTCTAGCATATTCCACATGTTTTGATCGATTTGCCCAAACCTACAAGTCACTGTTGCATACAATATTTGAGTGGAGAATGACAATATTTACGGAGGTAAGAAAGTGCAATATCTGGGACTTGAAAAGCATTGAGATTGTAGTCAATGTTCGTTTTGATGTGAAATCCTTGCCTGATTTGAGACTGGATTCGATCCCAAATTTGGACATCACAGGATCCTACAGATACCTGCTATAGCTGTTGTATTGAAATAGTACCTCACTCTGTTTATAGGGCACCCATCATCTGTTGATTCCAATTACCAACCTTAAGTCTTGTAATGCACAAGCTTGGAATCTATAAATTCTTTATTATTTCAATTACGCATGAAAAAGTTGTGTTTTCAGTTACCCAGCTAACCTGTTAAATTTGGTGCCAATTGTAATTTAATTTTTATCCCCCAGCCAATTTTGGCAGAGGCATTATGTGTTATCCTTGTCTGTCTGTCTGTACGTACATCTGTACGTATGTCCAGAGTATGGTTTCCAGACAATAACTTTAGTTTAACTGAACGAAATGAAACAAAAGTGTATACATAGGTTTATAACCACATAATACAGGTTGGGATTGATAGTGGGCTTGGTTTGATATTTTTTTTATACCACAACCAATGGCCGAGACAAGCTGGTGCTAACTTGATAAAATCCAGGGCCAAACACAAATTTTGAACCCCCAATCCCCCAAATTTGCATACAAAACCAAAAAAATTAAGTCCTATGTGGTCCTCCATACTTTTGTTCACTGTGCATGCGCAGTAACCAGGAAGGTACTGAAATTGGTGCAAATCCTCATTCTTTATTTGGCCCCAAGTCAGTAAACAATGATCTGACATCTGTGCTTTAAATCTCCTTTTTTTGAGGATGCCAGACACAAATCAATGCTAGAATTGGTGGATACAAGGCAAAAATGGATGAAGAATGTGAACAACGTTGGTCTGAAATGTTCAGGGCTGTAACTTTATAATACGTATAAAAATTATTTCATGTTGCCCATTTTCGGGACATACACCTGACGTCATCATTCTTGCTAATGATTTACCTACTATTTGTCAAGTGTTTCTTCCCTATCCTTCCATGAGCCCTTCCTGTTAAACTCCTAAGCTTTTTGATTGTTTTTTATTTCAATTTTTTATTAAATTTCTTTGGAGTTCAACATGTATTACAGAATGTTTATCCCCATGGTTACGTCCTCACCCTAGGTGTGTTGGGTCGTTTGGTCTTGCATCTTCTATCCGATGTATCGTTTTAGCTCAACTTTGGCGAAGCAAAATTTGAGGTATTGCCATGGCCCGTTGTCCGTCTGTCTGTCCGCCTGTCCATCTGTCTCCTCTGCACCGTACACACGGCTTGGGCTAGAGGCTGTATTTATGAACCAATCTTTATGAAACTTCTTGGGTATCTTTGTTATCACCGTAAGACAAGAACGAGTGTTTTTGGGTCTGATCCGAAATTCAAGTTGGCCTCTGGCAGCCATTTTGTACAAAATTAGGTGCAATTAGATTTTTGCGCAGAACTTCCATGTGAAAGCTCCGATTTGAATAATTTTTTTGTATGAATGTTTAGTACCATGGGATACATCACATATAATACAGGTTTTTTTCTCGTGCGTAAATTATGCAAATTAGACTAACTTTGATTTATTTAGTGTTACTTTCAGCAGTGTAAGTGCAAATGCCAATACGGCTCGGGCTAGAGGTCGTATTTATGAACCGATCTTTACGAAACGTCTTGGCTACCTTTGTTATCACAGTGGGATGAGAACGAGTGTTTTTGGGTCCGGTCTGAAATTCAAGATGGCCGCTGGTGGCCATTTGGTACAAAATTAGGTGCAATCAGATTTTTGCGCAGAACTTCCATATGAAAGCGGTGATTTGAATAATTTTCTGTGTGAATGTTTAGTACCATGGGATACATCACATATAATACGGGTTTTTTTTCTCGTGCATAAATTATGCCAATTAGACTTTTGTGAAGAACTTCAATATGAAAGTGCTGATTTGAATAATTTTCTGTGTGAATGTTTAGTACCATGGGATACATCACATATAATACAGGTTTTTTTCTCGTGCATAAATTATGTCAGTTAGACTAACTTTGATCTGTTTAATGTTACTTTCAGCACTGTATTTATGAACTGATCTTCACGAAACTTCTTGGGTACCTTTGTTATCTCACCTTGGGATGAGAACGAGTGTTTCTGGGTGCGGTCCAAAATTCAAGATGGCTGCCAGTGGCCATTTTGTACCAAAATCAGGTCCAATCAGTTTTTTGTACACAACTTTTATACGGCTCAGGCTAGAGGCCGTATTTATGCACCGATCTTTACAAAAGTTCTTGGGTACCTTTGTTATCACCGTTGGACGAGAACGAGTGTTTTTGGGTGCAGTCCAAAATTAGTGCAATCAGTTTTTTGTACAGAACTTCTGTATGAAAGTTCTAATTTGAATAAATTTTTGAAGGAATGTTTAGTAACATGGAATACATCACATATAATACAGGTTTTTTTCTCGTGCAGAAATTATGCAAATTAGATGAACTTTGATTTGTTCACTGCTACTTATACACAGTAAGTACACATCTCAATACGGCTCGGGCTAGAGTCTGTATTTATGAACTGATCTTCACGAAACTTCTTGGGGTACCTTTGTTATCACCTTGTGACAGGAACGAGTGTTTTTGGGTGCCTTTGTTATCATTGTGCTATGAGAACAAATATTTTTGAGTTCAATCAGACCCACTCTGGGACTCAAAGATTTCTTTTCTAGTTTAGCATCTAACTGTCGCCCACCTTTACAATATTTTACCTATTTACCTACACATTTGTTACAGGCTACGGTCAGCATTTATGTACTGACCGTTACAATGCTTTACATGTACCTTTGTTATCAGGTCTTTACCTAGATGTTTGTCATTGCTGTGTCTCATACTATACATGTACATGTCTTAAACAAGTTGAGCTACAGTGTCATTGACACTTTCATTCTTCGTGTGAAGATCTAGCTTTGGATCTGGTAGCATTTAAATCGCTTACTGACTTTGGGCCTTTTTGTCTGCCTGTTGTTTTGTTTCCGTTTTTTTCTATTGATGTTGTTTACATTGACAATGCCCTTGTAGTAATTAGTATTATAAAACTTCAGAATTACTGTAGGATATATTGATTATGATTCCGGTAGTGTAGAAAATAATTTTTGACAAAAAAAATAATTTTGTCCACACTTAGGCTCTATCGGGATGCCCTTGGGCTCATGATGTTGCCTTTGGGAACTTAGGTATTTTTAAAATTCAAAATTTTTTTTATAATTGTTTCGAAATTATTTTTATTGCTATTATTCATGTATCCTTATGTATTTTTCTAGGGAATCTGTAGCAGTGCTATCGACTCTATCTTTGGATTGTAATTATGAAAGCTTACTGGTCTAAATGCAAGGCATGGAAGTCTTCCTTGGATTTACATGCTTGTTGCCTTGCCTGAAGTCGATGCACGCCTACGGATTCTTGTCGTACTTGTGTATATTGGGATGCCAGACATTTGAGACGGGTGTCGCGATATGTCGTCGGCGGTGAGGTCACTATGCCGGAACTCTCACTGCAGGATAATTCAAGTTTTCCAGTTTCTTTTTCAGAGAAACAAGAACATGGTGATGGTATTGTGACACCCAGGTTTATCAGTTCAGAGCAATGTGCTTCAGTCTGAACCTAGCTCCTTGGGCTTTCAGTCGAATAATGAACTCGGTAATATCACATTTCCGAGCTCATTCGGCAGTGGTAATGTTGGCTTACTTGGACAACATTCTTCAGAGATGTGGTGACAAGTTAGTTCTTCAGAATGATGTTCAGAGTCTGCTTCAGTTGTTCCGACGTCACGGTTTCATAGTAAACGAGAAAAAGTCTGTCCTAGCTCCGTCCAAGTCATTCATTCACTTGGGAATGAGCTTCGAGACTCACAACAATCTGGTTTGTCTGCCGTTACCCAGAGCGAAATTAGACGGTTGTTATGCTCGATTTTGTCTAAACTCTTCCACAGTAACTGAGAGGGAGTTTATACGACTGGCGGGGCTGTGCAGAGTGGCTGTGGATCTTATTCTGATGGGCCACCTGTGCACACGTCCCCTCCAGATATTCTTTACTCAGAACTGGAGTGTGAAGACGCATTCGCTCGAAACCAAGATTGTTTTAACGGACCTAGTAAAACAAAAGGTTCAGATTTGGGCGGATCTCCAGTGGTCAACTCGGGGAGTTCCGCTTCAACTACCGGATCCGGCCTTTATGATTATAACGGATCCGAGTCTTAACGGGCTGGTGTGCATCCCTGAGTCCCGCAGACTTGAAGTGTCAGGGTCTTTGGGACCCTCAGTTCCTTGTTGAAGCACATAAACATCAAGGAGATGATGTCTATATGGCTAGCACTACAACATTGGATTGTTCAAATAGCGAATGTCCATGTTCAGATTTTTTCAGATAACACAACGGTAGTGGTTTATCTCAGGAACCAGGGAGGCACTCATTCGACTCTGTTATGTAAATTAACAGAGAAGATTCTCCTATTCGCTCTGAGTCATCACGTTCATCTCTCAGTCCATCATATACTGGGTTGGCTGAACGTACTAGCAGACTTGCTCTCACGAAAGGGTTGCCTGTTACCATCGGAGTGAACTCTCAACAAGCGAGTATTCAGTCAGATCTGCTATCAGTGGGGTCGTCCCATGATAGATCTTTTTGCGACACACCTGAACAATCAATTACCGATGTTTGTGTCACCATGTCCAGATCATCGAGCGTATGCAGTAGATGCTCTATCAATCTCATGGGGCAGGATGATAGGATATGCATATCCTCCGACTCAGTTGATTCAGCAGATTTTGTTAAAAATCAAACAGTCTCACTGCAAAATCCTGCTAATAGCACCTCTGTCAACACAGAAACCCTGAATCAGTCTTCTCAGGTGTCTGTTATGGGATGTTCCTCGGAACCTTCCTCCTCGAAAGGACCTTCTATATCAGGGGAAGTCCAGCACACTGCTTCACAACCCAGAAGGTCTCAACCTTCACGTATTTCTGTTGTGCGGTCCTTCTTGCATGGAAAACATTTTACAGGACGAGCAGTGGACGCAATTTCTAACTGTAGGAGGACCTCCACTTCATTGAATTACACAGTGAAGTGGAGAGTTTTCTTCCGTTAGTGTATGGACCAGTTCATTCCAGAGATTGCCAATTTCTTGGTCTACTTGTTTGACGTATTAAACTTGCAGCCCGCCACTATTAAGGGCTATAGGTTTATGTTATCACACACTTACGCTCATCTTGACAACGTAGCTATTGGATCAGATGATTCTTTTTCCAAGCTAGTCAGGTATTTCTCTATTAATAATTTTACTTCAGAACAAGGGGAAGGGGGGGGAGCAGTTTTTTCCCTTATGTTATCTGGCTTTGTAGTGAAAAGCAAGGGAATACCTCCTCCAGAGACAGTAGTCCAGCGTCGGTACTGAGTAGTTTTAATGTGTAGCTTGGTGTGAAGCAATAACTATGTCTCATTTATGTACTGTTTTTAAAGTGTAGCTCACTGTGAAGCATTTGTATATGTTATGTGTCATATGAGCATTAATATACAATCCTCGGACACTTTTAAATGAGTATAAAGCATCTCATTCTCTGGACTAGCTTTATAATTGGTTTCCTTCACAGAATTAGCATAACAGGTTATGCTGGCATAAAATGGAGAAATTATGTAATTCTCAATTACATTGTCGGTGTTATATCATCCTCTTTTTTATAAGAGAAGGACATATGTAATTCCTCTGTCTTCTCCTATTCTCCTGTAGGAGCTAATCTTTATTGAAGTCATTGAGAGATTGGATTTTCCTTTTAGTCCTAGGCCCTCCAGCCTTTTTACGATTCAGCCAGTCGGGGCCATTGATTGTGGTATAAAAGTATGATAAATTTAAAATAATTTGTATATTTTTTATACTTACCAATGGCCCTCCCATGAGTGGGCACTCATACCTTCCCACTGATTATAACATTTATCAGGCAATATAGAAAGAATGAGGATTGGCGCCAATTTTGGTATCTTCCAGGTTACTGCACATGCGCAGTGAACAACAGTATGAAGGACCATATAGGATTTAATTTTTTCGGTTTTGTATGCAAATTTGGAGGGTTAAAAATTTGTGTTTGGCCCTGGATTTTATTGAGTTAGCACCAGCTAGTCTGGGCCATTGGAAAGAATAAAAAAATATACAAATTATTTTAAATTTATCATTTTTTGGCATAGTTATGGCCCTTCTCCGACTTAGAAAACATGTTGATATTGGTTTCTAGACGATCATTTTAGTTTGCCTGAACGAAATGAAACAAAATTTTATTCATAGGTTTATAACCACATAATACAGGTTGAGATTGATAGTGGACATGGTCTGATATTTTTTTTGCAGATTTATGGCCCTTTTCCGACTTAGAAAACAGGGCTTGCCTTGAGTCGGGGCCGATCGGCCCCGGCCCCGAGATCGGCCCCGAGAGGCCCCTTTTCAGGGCTTTTTTTTCGGCCCCGACTTTTTATTCTGTCTTGGCTCGTGAAATCTCAGTTTTGGTAGGTTTGGGCAACGAAATTTTGCGAGATTAATTTTTCCATTCACGCAAGTGTGATTACAATAGAAGCAGCATATAACAGATAAAATAATAATACAAACTGTTTTTGTCTGATTCGAATTAACATCCACCTAAATCCGCATGAAAACTGAGAAAATCCCAAGTTTAAACAAAAAAAAACCCACACATTTACTTGACTTCGAAAGCACGCTTGTCAACTTATGGGGGAATTCCCTTCAATCCCACCATACTATGCGCAGTTACATCCGATCCTAACATCTGAATAAATGCAACACTAGACACAGAAACTGCCATCAAAAGAAATGTACGAAATAAAATAAAATGTGCACCTGTGTCTACGTGGAGAGGTGGGGCCGGGGGGGGGGGGGGGGGATTCCATTTCTGAAATATCCAAAGCTGTGGGGAATTTTCATAGATTGAAATTATTTATACGGTAAACTGAAATTTTTTTGTTTTTTTAATTTTTTTTCTTTGAGACAACCCTTGCATCGAAAATACACACCCCACAATATGTACAAAACGTCCTAAAATTTTATCAATAAAAAATCTAAAATGTCTATGTACGAACTACGAAACGTCCAGCACCCACATGATGGGTCCCCGGGACGATACGTCCCGTAACATAGTGGGACGATTCTTCCTCGAGACACTGACAGAGTGGGATGTTTGTATCTAACAATACAAAGCCCAAACTGTTGACTACTCAATATAATAGCATTTCATTGAACTTCAATTTTTTATTTGATAAATTAGGTTAAATGATTACCTAGAGACTGGTGTGGATTTGTTTTTGCCTAAAAAACATCTAGGTAAATAAGAAACACATTCTACTGGAATGTGTTTTTTATCTACCTAGATTTTTTTTTTCTAAGCAAAAGCAATCAACTAAGGTCGCCATTGGAAAGAATGTAACAACATAAAATAACCCCAAAAGGCCCCGATCTCAATATCTGGGGGACTTTTTTTCAGGCCTCCAACAGGCCCCGACCACAACATCTGGGGGACTTTTTTTAGGCCCCGACCATTTTACTCCAGGCAAGCCCTGTTTTGAAAACATGTCAATATTGGTTTCCGGAAAAAAAATTTTGACTGAACGAAATGAAACAAAATTTTATACATATGTTTATTACCACATAATACAGATTTGAATTGACAGTGGGCTTGGTCCATTATTTTGAAGCAGAATTATGGCCCTTTTCCAACTTAGAATCCACCCTTGGCATTGCACTTGTTCATAAATTTATTTGTCATTAATTTTGCTAAGGTTGTTGATTAACAAGTATGAGTTGCCTTACTGTTCAACAAAATTGTATTCTGATAATGTCAGAACTTTTTCCATGTATATATAAAGTGATCTTATTCTACACACAGCATCCATGACTTGATGAGAAATTTAGGAAAATATCAGAACCAACACAGCCTTCTCATAAGATAACCATGTCAAATCAGTGGCTATCCAAAGTGTTATTTTTATTATGCCCCCAACTAAAATGGGCAAGGTATATAGTATTACCCTTGTCTATCCATCATTCCATCATACCGTCATTCTGAAAAAAACAGTTTTCAGGTCTTTTTTCAACATACATTGAAATAATTGGCTGATTTTTGATATGTTGCTTTGTCATGGGTACATACAAAGCAAGTTTGAGTATGACCCCGGTTAGATGATTTTTTGTGGAGTTATTGACCTTGAACTTAGTTTATGTTGTGAAAACTCAAAGAATCAGTTTTCCGGTCTTTTTTTTTGCTATACATTCATTCAGATAATTGGCTAATTTCATGTATGTAGCTTTGCCGTGGGTACCTACAAATTGAGATCGAGTTTGGTCCCAGGCAGATGATTTTTTTGTGGAGTTATTGACCTTGAACTTAGCTTATGATGTGAAAACTCAGAGAAACAGTTTTCTGGACTTTTTTTTTAGCAAAACATTCAGATAATTGGCTGATTTCTGGTATATGGCTTTGTCATGAGTACCTAGAAATGAAGTTCAGTCTGGTCCTGGTCAAATGATTTTTAGCTTAGATTATCAGAATCAGTTTTCTAGTCTATTTTTCACTATATGTTCAGTTAATTGTCTGATTTCTATTATGTGGCTTTGTCAAGGGTTACTCCAAGTGGGGTTGTCTTGAAGTGCCGACAGCTATTGTTTCCAAAGGTAGGACAAGAAGGTGTGATTAATCCGCTACATCAAAGGGAAGAAGATTATAGTTTATTTCTAATTTATAGGAGAGATTTCGGCAATAA
Source organism: Pictodentalium vernedei (assembly GCA_031216915.1). NCBI lineage: Eukaryota > Metazoa > Mollusca > Scaphopoda > Dentaliida > Dentaliidae > Pictodentalium > Pictodentalium vernedei. The sequence goes on from CM062297.1 coordinate 557,355,611, forward strand.
CGAGAAATATTTTTATAAATCAAGAACCAATATTTATGGACGAGGGAGAACATAAATAGCATTTTTGATTGATAAAATATTTTTCCCAACAAATGAATAGCGGTTTTCGATCGATAAAATATACGGGAAAATATTTAATAAATCAGAAAAAAAGCATGTCTTCAACCAGTCTAACCCTGCATGTGCTGCAGTACGGAGTTATGATGTTGGGGAGCTGGCAGCTGCTCGTCGTTGCTCGGTGGTTCTCTCTGGGTACTCCGGCTTTCTCCACTCGTAAAACTGTCACGGTCATCGTTAGCCATTGTGCATAAATATGTGACCTTAAAACATCAATAAATAAATAAATAATGATGGATCATGTTGTCTATTCGCCTATATTTTCTCTTTCGCGGTGCCAATTTTCCACCCGCATTCAACTGCAAAATACTTGCCTCATGGAAAGCCTGTTCGTTCTTAATGAAGTCAATCATTTTATATAAATTGGGATGAAAACCTGCTATGAAGAGTTGAAGTTTTCTGTGCCACCCCTCTACGTGGTTTGTTGTTCGAGGTCCGTCGGTTTCAAAGTGATTCCAGGTTTCTCTCCCATGTTCACCCTCAACCCAATATGTTGTAACATAGTCAGTGAACCGGGTTACTCGGGGATCCACTTGTCTGTCTGTTGATTCAAGAACATACTCCCATTCTTCTAGCACCATAAGCCAAGTGTCACTTATCTGATCTACAGGAACCAGAGGTAGACCCATTGTCCTTCGAATGAGAAGCTGAATGTTTGTATCCTGTTTGTAATCCGTTTCCAAGCCAGAACTATTCGCATATCTCCACACACTTTGAGTATAATGAAAGAAACAGCCTTTCATGCTAATAGATGGAAACACTGTTCTGATGGCATTCTGTGCAGCACTTTCAAAATCCGTGTTATCGAAGTTGTATATGCAACTTTCTACTCACTGATAAGTGCTAATTATTTGAGAGTTGTCGGCAGAGCAAACTAAACACAACTCATCTACTTAATCGAAACAAACTATCACAACACTACCTTCTGCTGGTCACTGTTAATTAATTGAAGATCGTCGGCACTTCGAGACTAACCCCTCCAAGGATGTAAAGCCAACACTTAATCACTCTACCACACAGGGGCATACATGTCGTACGGACACATCTAGCTACAGTTAATCTTCATATAAATAGAGACAGCTGCTAACAAAAGAATCTCCAATGGTGCTAACCCCAATAAGGCATGAATGGAGACCACTGAAACATATCACATGCTACTTACAAGACAAAACTACCCTAAAGCAGGGGTCAGCCGAGTGGGCGAAGAAGTCGCCTTGTCATTCCTCAAGTCGCCTTGGCTTTCATTGGGGCGAAATTCAAGTCGCCCTCCAAAACTTCCTTGGGAGACATGGCAGTTTACTGTATTTTATTATGTTTTATTTTTTAAAAACACCCGCTTCCGCATTCGCAAAAAAAAGTAAACACGGCTGCTGTTAAAGTCTGTCACACGGCTATGAAAATAGCCAGCCTAAACTAGCCCAATTTTATATTTCTGAAAAGAATTGTAATGGCGTAGTCGTTCGAACAATTCTCCCCAACTGATAGCAATCAGCAGAAAATGCTATTTAAAAACAAAGTGCCAGCCAAAACAACGAATCACACAAGACACGTATCAAAGTAATTATCAAAGTTAACCACCGTTTCAAAACACAAAAAAATGTATTGGAGACAGTTCGTTCATATCGAAATTGCTTGCGGTTACGCTCTGTTCCACTGAAAAATTGGTTACATTGAAATTCGCCTCGCAATTTGCTTTGAATGTTTTTCTTTGAAAACTTGTGAAGTTGTGTTGGAAGTGGGTTAAATGTAATAAGACTACAATAGAAATCACAGGTATTTGGATGGATAAGAATGGCAGACCTTCAAAGCACCAATCGCACGTGTCAGTGTAAGATGGTTGGCAGAAATTGTCAGTTTTCTGAACAGTGTATTATTACCCAGCATGGGAGCACGGTGGCTGAGTAGGTAGAGGTGCAGGCTGCAAACCGAGAGGTCCTCGGTTCGAATCCCACCTGCAGCAACCGCGCTGTGTCCTTGGGCACGACACTTCATCTCCATTGCCTGCGTGGGGGCACGATGACGCCGTGTACTAAGGCGTACTGCACGTCGATGGTGCGCATGTCTCCAACCAATCTAACGCGAGTTACGATGTTGGGGAGCTGGCAGCTGCTCGTCGTTGCTCGGTTGTTCTCTCCGGGTACTCCGGCTTCCTCCACCCGTAAAACTGTCACGGTCATGATTAGCCATTGTGAATAAATATGTGACCTTAAACATCAATAAATAAATAATATTACCCAGCGCAGCCGGGAAGGGAGACAACTGAAATATTTTGTCATTTACCTAAGAAAAAAATTAACTCAAATTGTTAATAACGCTTAATTTACGAAGGATATTGAAAACTTTTTTAACTACGCTTTTCAACTCAGTTAGGGCATTCAGAAACCATGAATGACCCAGCTTCTTATGTGAACTTGAAATTTATTTTAAACACTTTAAATATTTTTTTAAAAAGAATATACCTTCTATTACAGTGAAGAACACTCTCACCATGGGTCATACTAAATTTCAAATCCACTGCGTTGAGGCAAATACAAAATCAACTGCATAGTAACCTTAGTTAGGGATTTTAACCTACATTCTGTTATATACCATCTGACTTAGTTTTGTGTGTGTATGTATGTTTGTATAACTTTTATTTATTTTTTTTCTCCACAATTGTGTCCTCTGTGTTCATTTATTTTGTCACGATGTCATATACGTTTTATGTTTTTTTCTGATTTCTCCTTCATGTCCACTGACTTCTCTCTCCTGGGTCTTGACTTCTCCCTAAAGTCTCTGAAGGGAGAAGTCACTTCTCCCTAAAATCAGCTGCCAGGCTGACCCCTGCCCTAAAGTGTCAAATTTGAGCTACATATCTTCAAGGATGCCAAGATGGATATCCTTTTAAAATAATCTAAGGAAAATGTTTCCATTTAGATGTAGATTCACCACAAATAGAACTTTTTTGTGCCTGACTGATTTTATTAAGATTTAACTTAATAGAATTTAAACCTTTGCACACGGAGTTAAAAATACCAAAAGTTCCAAGCAGCAAATTTTTCCCCAAATACAGTGGAACCCTATTAACTGAATTGCCATTTTGCCAATGAAAATTATTCAATTAACAGGAGTATTCAATTAACAGGGTTCTGTCACTTGCCTGTATTCTAGAGATAAACTTTTTTATTCTAGAGATAAACTTAGCATTTATTCTATTACATCTTGTTTGACAAAGCTCCATGAGCTCTGTCAAACAAGATATAATAGGTTAAATGCCTGTATTGGATGTACTGAGGCCAAATAGGTCTATAAACAAAAGAAAACTGGAGAGAGTCAGTGTAATTTCTTGACAGGTTACAAGATTTTTTATTCAATTAACAGGAGTTTATTCTGTAACCTATATTCAATTAATAGGTCAGATTTGCACTGGAGGTATGGTAAATGGTTTTATGTTGGGAAATTATATTCAGTTAACAGGGTTATTCAGTTAAGAGAGATCCAGTTATGAGGGCTCCACTTTATAACTAGGAATTTAACCAATTCAATCTCATTTGACAGAGCTCAATGAGTTCTGCCAAACGAGATTGAATTGGTTGAATTTTCTCCTTGCATTATGGGAAAAAATTGCTACTTGAAATTTTGGTATTTTAACATTGGTGTTGAGGGGGTTAAGTGATTTTAAGCAATGGCTCATTGGTTAGAGCTTTGGATTTCACATCAGAAGTATGTAGGCTGTCTTTTGATTTTGAAAGTGGGAGGTGAGCTGTATACTGATTGCTACCGTTTCAAGTGAAGCAGGCTATTATTGAGTCCCTGCATCAGGAAAATGTTTCAAAGAAAAACATCAACAAACATCTACGCATAATTCAGTCCACTTATGCACAGTAAATTGGGATTCAAAAAATATCTGATTTTTCGAATAAGATTTTTGTAGCATAATCAAATTTATCTTTAGTTCGCTATAATACATGAAATGCAACTTCAGTGGAGCTATCGTAAGTCAATCAGATGATTCTCTATGAAATGCATGAGTGAAAAGACAGTCAGTAGCATTACTGGCCATGGAAGTTTGTCAAATTATGTTTATGAACTAATTGTTGGAAAGTGAAGTGTGATTCGTTTGAAGTCTTGGAATGCCACAGCTTACAATTCATGTGTATATAATTAATATGTATTGTTCACATTTTCGAGTATGCTTTGTATTATTTGGCATGTTTCTCAAGAACAGATTTTAACACTTTACAGAAAGCACATATCAAAATTTGTTATCTTAATTTTTATCCCCCAATCCTTAAAAAAATTTCAACAAAACCATATGTGACACCTTATTGGAACGAGCTCGTTCCAATGAGGAGTCACATGATATGGTTTTGCTGAATATTTTTAACTGCACAATTTGTATATCATGTCGCGGATATAATTGATTTGTTAGGTAAGGTTATTCGCTAACTCAGTGAAATTGAACTGCCCTGTCGTCTGCTCTCAAAAAGTAAAAATTGTAGGTGCGATGGCCCACAAGAGCAACAGCTTGCCTCAGAATCGAAAGACTGTATGAAGGTATGACCCTTACCTATGTCGTCTTCATTGTGTCCTTGGGAAAGACACATGTTCCCAATTGCCCCAGTTGGAGAAAGGTGACACAGTTTGCTAAGGAATGCTGCACGTCAGTGATACCCTGTTTGTGTGGGGTTAGTAAGTTAGAAATGCCGATAGTTCCTTGCCATTGCTCAGTAGTTCTCTCTGGGTACTCCAGCTTCTCCTTCATCTGTAAAACTTTCCAACAGTTGAATACGATATTACCTTTGATAGTGAAATTGTTATGAATATGTGCATTTAGCATTACATAGTCACAATAGATCCCCACAAAACCAAAATATCATCTTTTTTTTTAACAAAAATTACTCATTCTTGGAGTATATCAATCCTTTCTTTACAAGTGAAAACAATCTGTCACAGCAGTTGCTTTGGCAGCTATTTGTATTTTTTTTTTTTTTTTTTCAGGAGTCGTGCAGGCACTTTACTCCAATTGCTGGAGAAGTTGAATGGCAAAAGTGTGAAGAGGCAGAACTCTGAAGATATTCAACAGCTGAGAAATACAACAGCTAAAATTCAGCAGCTAATTGCAACTCAGGGTATGAGATTGTTAAAATATTTGGATTTATCAAAGTAAATTTATGACTACCATCACACTTTTAATTTGGGTGCTGGTCAAAACCTCCCCTAACTTTGGTCAATACATGCTCCAGCATTGGTCAAAATGGCCCACAAATTGGTCAAAATATCCCCTCACAATTGTCAAAAGTGTCCCCAAAGGAAAGCCATATTAGTTTTTTACATCATCAAAGATGCCTCAAATAAAAATGAGATTAGTTTTTTGTATTCTTTGACTAGGATAAAAACATCCCCCAAATAAAAAATTGGAAATATTTGTAGTTTTTTTTTTAAAGCTGTTCCACTTATGAAATGGAAGTTGTCGTCAACTGTTCTGCACTACCCCAGTATGAGCGAAGAGCTGTGCTAGAGGACGTTTTTATGAACACACATTTAATGACTAAATGCTGGGCACGTTTTGACGAAGATGTGAATGATAGGGGATGTTTTGATTAATTTTGTTTGAGGGATATTTTTGCTTTGGAATGTGTTGACCAGCACCCCACAAGTATTATCTGGTTGTCAACAAGACAAGCTATAGACTGACTGAATGATTGACTGACTAATAATTTGTTCAGTTAAATCACAGACTGGTGTATCATATTTGTGTGTTTCAACAGACACTCAGCTTTTCCACAAGGCTCAATTCGACTTGTATGTGACCCGGGACGTGTGGATGCATAACTAATAAACACTTAGCTGAATTTCTACAGAATATTTTTCAGCTGACGTCAAGCAGCGTGATTTGCATATGTGAGAGGTTTGAAGCATTTATGTTTTCTAGTTTTGTTTGTGTACTTCTTCTTATAATGAATTGGGAATGGGAAGGTGTCAAGAACATGCTCTGTCTAGGTTCTTAACTAATGGCAGAGCCGCATTGCTGAATAACATAAATTTGGTATTTAGGAGTTCCCTGTATTTTTATCCACTGAAGCATTAGATTGTTTCCATTTATGAGCTGCGCAACATTAAAATGGGAGAAGCAAATAATGTTTCCTTTGCATGATATAATGTTCATTGCAGTCTATTTCTTTTTTTTTATGAAGAATAATAAATGAAATATTGATGGATTTGAATACTTCTGAACATTTCTACAATCACAATGCTTTGATTTCAGAATCAAATCATTCACTGACAATTAAGTGACCTGCCGCATGCGATAGGCATGTTTTATTTCCATCTGTCACAGCTCAATTTCTGACTGTCATCAGCAGTTGGACAGGCATACATTTCGAGCCCTGATATGTGTAGCATGTAGTACCTCAAAGCTGATTATGGTTTTTATACGCCCGTTTTGAAAAAAAGGTCATATTATGGTATACCTCTGTCCGTCCGTCCATCTGCTCACACGTCGTACGATAACTCGAAAATGCTTCGAGCAATTTTTGTGATGTTTTTGTGGAAAGTATATGTTGATGGAAGGAATCTCCCTTTTGATTGTGTCGCTGTCCGATTTGTCATTCCAGAGTTATGGGACTTCATTCATCAAAATATAGGCAATTTTCCACATGTCGGATGCTTTGAGCAATTTTCATGACTTTTTGGTGGCAAGTACAGGTTGATGGAAGGAATCTCCCTTTCTATTTGTGTCACTGTCCGATATGTCATTCCAGAGTTATGGGACTTTATTCGTCAAAATATAAGCAATTTTCCACATGTCGAACAATAACTTGAAAATGCTTAGAGCAATTTTCATGATTTTTTAGTTGCAAGTATATGTTGATAGAAGGAATCTTCCTTTCGATTTGTGTCACTGCCTGATTTGTCATTCCAGAGTTATGGGACTTTATTCGTCAAAATATAGGCAATTTTCCTCATGTCGGACTTTGAGCAATTTTCATGATTTTTTGGTAGCAAGTAAATGTACCATGACAAGTACACATGTATACTCATATTGTGTGTGTCCCTCTTGTAATTAATAATGGGCGTATCATGCGGTCATGACGCAGCTGTTTATTTTTTTTTACCTACACTACCCCCTACTACCTGATTTCTCTTACTTCTAGGGTTATAGATGTACTGTTCGACTATTTTTAAGCTCTTTCAACTGTTCTGCTTGCACACAACATTTTTAGTTGAGTTGTGACAAAGTCAACCTCGACTTACAGTTTGATGAATGGTGGGCAGATGGGTATCGGGCGGGCGTAAACAGTTGGTTTCTGGATGATAATTTGATAATGGTGCGACCCACGTTCATGAAACCTCATAGGTAGGTTGGCCTCGGTGAGAGGAAGAACCCTATTTATTTTGGACTCACCAGGTCAATGGTGAAGGTCACAGTGACCTTGAATATACTAAATCATGAACAATTGGTTTCCGGATAACTTGACTATGGTTGAACCCACATTCATGAAACTTCATATGTAGGTTGGCCTTTGTGAGAGGAAGAACCCTATTTATTTTGGACTCGATAAGTCAAAGGTGAAGGTCACAGTGACCCTGAACATAATAAATCAAAACAATTGGTTTTTGGATGATAACTTGATAATAGTTCGACCCACGTTCATGAAACTTCATAGGTATGTTGGCATCAGTGAGGAAGAAACCTAGTTATTTTGGACTCACCAGGTCAATGGTGAAGGTCACAGTGACCTTGAATATACTAAATCAATCATGAACAATTGGTTTCTGGATGATAACTTGACTATGGTTGAACCCACATTCATGGAACTTCATATGTAGGTTGGCCTTTGTGAGAGGAAGAACCCTATTTATTTTGGACTTGCTAGGTCAAAGGTCAAAGTCACAGTGACCCTGAGCATAATAAATCAAAACAATTGGTTTCCAGATGATAACTTGATAATAGTTCGGCCCACGTTCATGAAACTTCATAGGCAGGTTGGCATCAGCGAGAGGAAGAAACCTATTTATTTACTCGCTAGGTGAAAGGTCAAGGTCACAGTGGCCTTCAAAACAGTAAATCCGAAACAATTGGTTTCCGGTCCCCCGTGGGAACCCCGGGAAGTGAAGCAGTGCTTGTTTACTGTGGTAAACACGCTCTGTTTCACTGGTAAAATAGGACCCAGTCACTAATGCTTGGGGTGCGAGTCCTCTAAAATAGACAACATGGGGTATAAACGATTGACGGACCTTGACTTTTTTCTCCATGTTGTGGTCATGATTAGCCATTGTGCAGAAGTATGTGACCGTAAACAACAATAAATAAATAAATAAATAATATTGGTTTCCGGATGTTAACTTGATAATGGTTCGACCCATGTTCATGAAACTTCGTAGGTAGGTTGGCATTGGTGAGAGAACTATTTTTAAGCTCTTTCAACTGTTATGCTTGCTCCCAACATTTTTTCCTCTACTCTTGTCCCTATTCTCTGTGTTATAAGAACAAGTCTGAAAAGAAGTTGGAGCAGATCTTAGTCTGTAGTGATCCCTTATCTTGTTGCTTGAGGTATTTGGCCTAACCATTTGTGAACTTCATCACAAGCTTGGCACCCCTGTGGCTATCTACTTTAACCAAGACAATCACAGACTGTATAATACGCTGAATCTGTAAAATACATTGGATATTCGCCCCCAAAACACTGTAACCAATCAGCCTGAACAGAAAGGACTTTTAGTGTTTTATACTTATTCTCTATTTTACTAGTTCCCTTCTGCTACACCCTTGACAAATTGAATGGTATCGCCAGTAGTAAACAACCAATGAAATCGCTCTATTCACCTTAGCTCCCCCTTCCACACACACACACATCAACTTCCTATAAAGTCCCCTACAGAATGGATGTGTTTATGATCCCAGTTGATTATTTGCACAGCACAAAACAGGCAGCACATACACATGGGAAGAGACAAAAAGTGTCATATGTGCAAGTGCAGAATGTGTGCACAACACTGTGATGAAGCACACATGGGTATTGACTCCTATATCATCTAATAGCTTCTTGGCTCCAAGCTCCTTAGTGGCTACAAGATCATATTTCAGATTTGCTATTGATTTAGTGCATAATGTGTGCACAATACATGCAGAAGATGCACACTTGTTGGTATTTGGGGATCACTGTGCCCTCTGCTTGGAGACTAGTGGGGGCCATTGGTGGCTGCTGTCTTGGAAACTTGCTGATGGATGGTATGAGTGCACATGTGCATGTTGTTAGGGTAATATACATTTCTGTCATTCATTTTGTTTAATGGAGGCCACCATGTTGGATTTCTAGGGTGGCACGTGGAATGGAATTGAATGTCATTTAGTTTTGTACTATTTTTTTTACTTGATTGTTCAGTAGTGCACTCAATAACAATATCTCTGATACTGCTCCATCAAAATTACTTGTACCCACTAGTCCCCAAGGATTCATCACACTGTCTCCATAACAGTGGTCTCATGTGATTCCAATATGTGATGCATATGTTGGGCAAACATTGTACAGCAGTTCACGATTGTTATGTGATTTGTTTACCCTTGATCATTCTGTAGTGCACTTAATAATAGTATGCCTGAAACTAGTCCATCAAAAATGCTGGTCCTCTCTATTTTCAAAGCATTGGTCTTCATTAGTTTCGTTAAAAGTGGTCTTGTGTGATTCCCAGTACCTGTATGTGCACATGTACTGCACATGTTGATCAATAAGAGGGTTGTGGGCAGTGTTTCCTCTGAGGGAAAATAAATAAGGCCATCAAGGGTCGTTGCTACTACAGGCCGGAACATGGTCAGGCCTGTGGTAGGAACATTTCGAATTCCAAGGTCCCGAAACCTGTCTTTCGCTTTGGGGAATATTTTGAGGTTTTTCATAGAGATATATTTGTAAGATTTCACACTTTGAGAGACACTAATTACAGGTGAATGAGGACTAAAGAGGAAAAACTGGTCATTCAGCTGAAATATAATTCATACAGTTTACAGTACTTACCATCCTAAGCGATGCATCGTTCCATGGATGATCCAGTTCAATGATCGTGTGCACAGGGGCAGCAGAAAAATATGTCTGAAAAATGTAACATCATGGTGAGATTTTGCCACACTGATTGATCCTAGCATCGGACACTGATTCCTATCCTTCTTGTCACAGTTAGTCAGGGATTTGATCATTAACCTGAGTAATAATTAAATTTTGCAGCCCTTACTTGCTAAATTTGTTATCAGATCTAAGGCTGGAAGAACTTGACTGAAAGATGTATTCTTCGATTTTTTCTGCCATGCACTTTTCCGCTCTTTTATTTTCGGCTGTTGCTTTTTGGCTTCATTAGGCTTTCCCAAACCCAGTTTGGGAAAGACTATTGTTATTCTTCTTTTTCAAAATTTTTCTTCTCTATTTTTTATTTTTTTTTTTTTTTCCTCCCTAAATTTTGTCTGTTGAACTGCTCGAAAACAAGTTGTACGAAAACAATTTGGCACACTTATGTAATGTCATAAAATCTCGTGAAATGCGGTATCGTCATATCTGTGAAAACGCGTGTTTTCAAAATCTTCTTCCAAAACCATCAAAATTTCACCATTTTTCGAATGTCTCAAAATTGTTTACAGTTATTTAGCTCAAATTTTTCACACATTTAGAGCATAATATGATACACCACAATCACCACTCAGATCTTTCAACTTTAACCCCCACTGGCCAAAAATGACATGAATATAGAATTTTTCTTCAAAATTGCCCAACTTCAAGGGCAAATTTCTCTAATAACAAGGTTGCTGTAACAATTATTTTGGTTTGGATAGATGCAACAATGATTGTGGAAGAAAGTTACTGTTTACTTTTTAATCTCAGATTTAACCCCCAAGCGCAATGAGGGTGAGAATAAGAGTACCGTTTGATAATGCCAAAATTAGCCGACTTTGGTTGCTTTTTCCATCATTTTGGAAAGGGGTTAATTTCAAACACTTTTCGTGTACGTATTCACAATTGACTACCGAGCATATTTGCTGTTGTAAGTTTAGTTGTAAAGTTTAACCCTATCCCATTCTGGTTGCATAAAAGTAGGTACCGTCCAAAAAAACTCCAATTTTTTCAGAATTTGGAAAGTTTAGGTGACGATTTACTCCATTTTTAATTGCTTGAGCTCTGAATGTTTTCTATAGCTGCTTGCAGCAGTCAAAGTATGACAAATTTTGTTCTATATGTTATTATTAAAAGTTTAACCCTTGGCAGATTTGAGACTTCCCATAAGGGTACTGTCGGAATATTTGTTATTTTCGTCAACTTCAAGGGCGATTTTTACTAATTACAAGGTAGTTGTAATAATTATTTTGGTACGGCTAGATGCAACAATGATTGTGGAAGAAAGTTACTGTTTACTTCTTAATCTCAGATTTAACCCTCTAGCACAATGAGGCCGAGAATAACAGTACCGTTTGAAAATGCCAAAATTAGCCATTTTTGGTTGCCTTTTCTATCATTTTGGAAAGGGTTAATTTCAAACACTTTTCATGTACATATTCACAATTGACTATCGAGCATATTTGCTGTTGTTAGTTTGGTTGTAAAGTTTAACCCTATCCCATTCTGGTTACATAAAAGTAGGTACCGTCCAAAAAATTTCCAATTTTTTCAGAATTTAGTAAATTTAGGTGGCGATTTACTCCATTTTTAATTGCTTGAGCTTTGAATGTTTTCTATAGCTGCTTGCAGCAGTCAAAGTATAACAAATTTTGTTCTATATGTTATTATTAAAAGTTTAACTCTTGGCAGATTTGAGACTTCCAATAAGGGTACTGTCAGAATAATTGTTATTTTCGCCAACGTTTACATGCACTTTCTCAGCACTGGAGCCATGTTGAGCCATGAGAGGATTGGGCCTTCATCCAAGAACAATTTTGCTGTTATATATTTTATTTAAAGTTGTAACTTTCACCCAGTTTTCGGGCCTTGAATTTGAGTGCCCTAAAATTCTTCATAAAACTGGCTAATTTGGAGCGCACTTTTCTTCCATTTTCGAAAGGAATATCGAAAAATGATTTACATGTTCGTATTTACAATTGCCTACCGAGCATATTTGCTGTTGTAAGTTTGGTTGTAAAGTTTAAGCCTATGCTCGTTCTGTTTGCATAAAGATAGGTGCAGTCCAAAAAAACTCTCGTTTTCAGAATTTGGTAAGTTTAAGTGACGATTTACTCCCTTCCTAATTGATTGAGTGCTGAACGTTTTCTATGGCTGTATGCAGCAGTAATAATATGACAACTTTTGTTTTATATGTCATTATTAAAAGTTTAACCTTTGGCAGATTCGAGACTGCCCATATGGGTATGGTCGGAATAATTTTAATTTTCATAAAATCACTGAATATTGATAAGCGTGCAGTGGTAGTTTGGAATAGAATATCCGAAAATGCTTTCGAAATCCTGATTCACAGTTCAATTCCAAGAATATTTTCTGTTATGAGGTTGCTGTAAAATTTAACGCAATCCCTGTCTCCGATGCATAATGGTAGATGTCGTCGAAAAAAAACTAATTTTTTTCAGAATTTCGTAGGTTTAAGTGACAATTTACTCCATTCCTAATTCATTGAGTGCTGAATGTTTTCTATGCCTGCATGCAGCAAGCATAGCATGACAACTTCTGTTTTATACGTTATTATCAAAAGTTTAACCCTTGGCATATTTAGGAGTTCCCATGTGGGTATAGTCGGAATAATTGTTATTTTCGTAAAATCAATCCCTGAATATATTGGTAACCCTGCGGTGGCCTTTCAGTGGTGCTACATGAAGCCGCAAATAGTTAAGGTTGAAAAGTTCATCAAATAGACAAATATAATACCTAACTCAGCCGGTGACAGGTAAATAATGAATGGAAAAGTCATTGAGTTCAGAATAAAGTAGGGACGAATCGTGCCCTCGGTTTCCACCTGATCCACGGTATTTCCACGCGGTCTTGGCACTTGACAAAGATACTAAACTGTCGAGCAGGGACAGTAGGAAACATTCTGAGAATTTCAAGTTGCTGCCTTGCATGATCGCGACATAATTGGAATATATCCGACATTGCATCTGTCGGATATATTCCAATTATGTCCCGATCACTTCATCCGCATGGGGGCACCATGATGCCGTGTACTAAGGCATACTGCACGTCGATGGTGCGCATGTCTTCAATCAATCTAACCCTACCTGTGCTACAGTGCAGAAGCACTATGTTGGGGAGCTGGCAGCTGATCGTCATTGCTCGGTGGTTCTCTCTGGGTACTGCGGCTTCCTCCACCCATACAACTGTCACCGACATAATATGACCGTGGCTGTTAATGTGTCGATAAAACCTAATAAATAAATTCAGTACCAGTTTTGCTCGTACAAATATTAGTATCGTCAGACAAAATTCATTTTCTTATTAATTTCGTACTTTTCTGTACTCACCTTCCCTGAGTAAGATTGGTATACCTTTTCAATCTCAGATTTAACCCTCAAGCACAATGAGAGTGAGAATAAGTGTTCCATTTGGAAATACCCAAATTATCCAACTTTGGTTACTCTCTACTACATTTTGGAGTGGGTTAATTTGAGACACTTTGCGTTGCTATATGCAGAGATGTTTAATCAATAAATCTGGCTTTAGTTATGTTCTGGGACTCAATGAAACATGTGCTTTGGCCATTTAAAAATAGCACTGTCTGCAAAAAATGACTTTGAGTGAATACTCACTTGTCCAAAAACAAAAAGGAAAGAGCTCTTTGAGCTTTCCATAACTGCTTTCAAAAATCAATGGGCAACAAATTTTGTGTTATATGTTTTGGTGTTCCATGTTATCCAACACCAGTTTGGCCATACAAATATGAATACCGCCAGGAAAGAAAGCACATTTTCTCACTCAGTGGTAGACTGTTTGACTTCTATGATAGAGGTCCCAAGTTTGATCCCTATCTGGGACGACCCTTGGGCAAGGCACTTTATCCCGGTTGCCAACATGGGGACAAGATGATGTCATGTACTAAGGCGTACTGCATGTCAAAGGTGCAAATGTCTTCAGCCGCTGGTACCCTGCTTCAGCGGAGCTTGAACATAATTAGAATGTTGAGCTGACAGTTGCTTGTCGATGATCAGTGGTTCTCTCTGGGTCCTCTGACTTCCCCCACCCGTAAAACTGTCACGGTCACGATTAGCCATTGGGGATAAGTATGTGACTGCAAACACCAATAAATAAATACCGTCCGGGAAACTCTCTGTGAAATCCTTTTGTTAATAAATAGCAAAGGAGTAATGTTATGCAAGAAAAATTAACAAGCTGTTCAACATCCCTTTAATCAAGTCATTTTGACTTGAACTGTACCCATCACTGTGTATACTAGATCTCTAGATGGTTTAAACCATATCAAATAAACAACTAATTTGTGCATGACAGTAACTCATATTACATGTATTTCATTGTGTCTGAAACAGATATGTTGGAAAAATTGTGAAATCATGGAGTAGGAAGCTTACCCTCGTTTGTTGACAAATCCCACACATTCACAAACAGACAGAATGATAGAGAATAAATTAATTATTGATATTTAAGGTCACTTTCAGCATCTACAGCTATATCATGACCATAATTTTGGTATTTATTCAAGCCCAGGTATTCGTTGCATAGGCGTACAGGGCTATTTTTCAGGGAGGGAGGATGAACCCTTTTAGCCCGAAAAAGTTGAATCCCAGGAGGAAATGCCAAATGTGGGTATGGGAGGGAGAGTGGGGGTACCTGGAGAGAACCACCGAGCAATGGCAAGCGACTCAGACTCCCCAACATACTAACTCCACAAAAGCAGGGTTAGCATTGGTTGAATACAAGTGCACCCTCAAAGTACCCTTAGTACACATCGCCATCATGCCCCCCGCCCCCTACCACGTTGGAAATTAAATTGGGATGAAGTGTCTTGCTCAAGGACACAATGTGGTTACCACAGGCAGGATTCGAACCGAGGACTTCTTGGATTGCAACAATCATCTCTACCTTCTGAGCCACCGTGCTCCCGTAATGTGCAGTAATAGAACTCTTTATATGTACTTGTGTGATTATAAATGAATAATATTAACGTGGATACGGTTCCACTGAATCAACTTGTACAGTATAATGGTCAGTTTAGTTGCTACTTCTAAGTGATGAGATAGGAAAATAACATTTTGTGTGGAAAACCAAAATGTTTAGTGATCATTTCTGGCAACTAAATTGTCCGAAATTTTCTGGCATATTGGCTGAAAAATCGCCTCCTTCCTGACTCAGGGGTGGGTTGGGGCACAGTCCTTCATGAAACCCCGGCCCGTACGCCCATAATTCATATGTACTATTTTTTTCCAAAGCAGAAAGGACATCGCTTGTTTTGCTTTCTATGAAAATATTCTGTAATTTTTGAAGAGCAAATTTTGTGTTAAATGTTTTAGTGTCCTGCTGTATCTCAAATATCTGTTTTGGCTGCATAAAAACTAGTAGCATCACAAAAACTTTGATTTCCACTAAATTTTCTGTTTTCAAAACTGATCGATGGTTTTGTGTACAATACAGTTTGCCTTTTCACATTAAAAAGTTGGGAAAGCCCGTAATTTGTCCAACAAATTACAATTCTCTAGTTTGTTGATGCTTTTGAGTTTTTGATAGCATCAGCTCACAAGGCTGTAAAACAATGACACAAAAAACAAAAGGCCTAAAAGCCTTGTTGGGCCGGAGGTGTTTAAGTGCATTCATTCAAGCTGTTTCTGGACATTTAATGACACAAGAAGGGCTAGAAAAAGAGACATCATGTATTTCAACTTGTTCGCAATGAAAAATATTGTTTGATGCTTGTGATCTGATTGATGTGCTGATGTTCGCTGATGTTTGATAACAAAGGAATGTACATATCATGATCCTGTTCTTGCTGCCATTTCTGTAGAATGGTAGGCAACATTGTCTTTGTGAATTTTGAGATAAAAGGTTTAGGAATCGGATTACCAACCAGAACATTTAACCTTTTCGGTGCCAAGTTTGTAGTTTTTTTGTGGGTAGGAGAATGAATCCAGTCAATGGCAGCTCAGCTGACCTAACAGAAACTCTGTGTAGGATTCAGTTTTCACTAATCTTCTATAAGGATTTGTAGTTTTATATAGTGTTGTTTACTCATTGACCTCCAAACATTTCATGAACCGAAAAAGTTTATGTCTGATATGTTGATTGGGTTTATTAATTAAAGATTTTTTGATTTAAATTTGTAGACAAAGTGCTGAAAGACATCATATGGAAAGATTCATCAAACTTGCATGCTCTTTTAGCAGTGGTTGAGGTAAGTAAAATAAAGTCATCAACGTCCATGCCTTTTTTTTAAAAAACAGGATGCATTATGTGATTGGTCTGTCCAACCATCCATCTGTCTGTCCCTCTATCCATCTGTCAGTAAACTTTTTTTTATCTGGAAGTTTTCTCAGTCAACTTTCAACTGATTTTTTCCAAACATGGCATGAATAATAACCAAAATAGGAATCTCGGCACCTGCGATTTGGAGGGTGATCGTATTAACCCTTCCAAAATTATGGCCCAATGGACTGAATTTCGTTAACTTTTTTTTTGTCTGGGTGTTCTTCTCAATTGTGTTTTAACCCATCATCTCCAAACTTGGTATGAATAATAACCACAATAGGAACCTGTGTATGTGTGCTTTGGAGCCTCATTCAATGAACCCTTTCAAAGTTATCTTCAGGTGGACTTGGATTTTTCACTGCTTTCAGAAGAAAAATTGTTATTGCCACAACTTGAATTGCTCATTGGGCTTATTTAGCCACGGCGGGCATTGCTCTTGTTAACATCTTTCATGCTGATGTTATTTACCCCTTCAGTATCTTTGTTCCATCTAAGAAGCATTATAAATGGAGTAATCTACAATGTTTGTGTGGATACATATATCATGATGTTTCTTTGTTAAGTCTCAGAAGTTTTATAAATAATTATCTGGTGTCAAGCTCAGAATCAGTTCTTGCCAGGAAAAGAATGAGAATCAACTTTGATTCTCACTAAGTGTTCATTTGCTTCTTGACATAGGTTCTGTAAGTTAAGTGTCCTTGAAGGCCTGGAAATTTTTACTTATACTTTACTTCCTCATAATAAGGTAACACTTGAACTTAGCGGTGGTGTCTAGTGAAGTCTTGGCTGCCTAAACAGGCAGTGAAGACTTCACTAGAAACCACTGCCAAAGTGCTGTAATTTCCATCAGTAAGACCATCAAAAACCTTTTATGATGTGTTCTACATGTTCTACATGAACATATAAGATGAGAAACTCACAAAAATGGGAACTAAGCTCTTAAGGATTAAAGTCTAATAAACATTATAAGTTATTGTGATGAATTGATGGTAACATGGTCTGAGGTTTGTAGCGGAGCATCGGGGTTGAACATATGCTCCGAGCCGCAAACCTCAGACCATGTTACCATCAATTCATCACAATATCATGTATGTTCCAATAATACCAAACCCACATCGTGAAATGAACAGGACAACTTTTATCGATAACAAGTTTAGTAAATAAACCTCTTGTGTACTCCATGATGTCACTGTATAATCAATAAATAATAAAAGGTCAAGGTTACTTTAAATCGAAAACTGATTCGTAATTTAAACAACATTTCATTTGGAACATCGTCTGCTGCTGAGTGTGAAAAATGAAGCAGTTTGCAAGTCACTCCGTTGATGAAATAATTATGAAATGGACAAAGTAATTTCAAATATTTCCCGCAGTTACATCAGATAGTAAAATATGTTACTGGAGTCGTAAACATAGAAGGAAACTAGGCAGGCCCTCATCCAGTCAGGGGGCAAAGATTTTAGTCTTATTGGAACATATTAATATGAAATTTGTTTTTTACTATAGAATATGTGCTGGTTGTACTCTCAGGGATATAGAACAGTATTCTCAAATGCTAAATTATATAAGAACTGAAAATTGAATCTCACAGTAGGAGTTTTGCAAGAATTAAAGTGATTCTGTTGAATTGGGACAAGTTTTAAGAGCGGACTGTTTTGTGCAGATACCTCTGATTATCTTTCATGAGCATACAAAATATATATGTATATTATAAAGCCTCTCGTTGAACCCCCTGCATGGTGAGGTCAAAATATAAATATTTTCACCTGCAAACTTTTCCCATAATGCAGTTAGGAACTTAACCAATTCAATCTTTTTTGACAGAGCTCAACATTATGACTAACAAGTGGATATGCGCATATTTTAAAATTTTTGATCTGCAACAATTTTAACCATGTTATCTCCCATGAACTTAGATTTATTATGGATTTTCAAATGTGTTTCTTGTGTGTGCAACACCTACGTTATTGAACCGATTTCAATGAAACTTCTTAATCATGGCGACTGATGAGTGAACATGTACATATTTTCAAATTTTCCATCTGTGGTGATTTTTACAGGGTTATCTCCCCTTCAATTTAGAAGATTTAATATAGATTTGTTCATGAGATTTTTGTGTGTGGAACACCTCCTTCATTAATGAACCAATTTTGCTCAAACTTCTCAAACATTATGACTAACAAGTGGACATACGCACATTCCCAAATTTTTGATCTGCGACAATTTTAAGTAAGTTATCTCCCATGAACTTAGATTTACTATTGGTTTTTCAAGCCCAACATTCAAAGGTGCATTGTAGTAAGCTGGAAGTGGGGGTATTAGTCAACTTAGGCCAGACTTAACCGTTTTTATTCCCCATGTGATTGAATCCCTATTTATCGAGGTAAACCCAGGTCAAAAAAATCATTTCATTGTTGGGTGTATATATAGACCCAACACAGCACCATTGGCAGATATTGACACATTTACTTATACTATAACCAAAGTATTGGAAATAGTGAATTCCGTGCAAAAGAAATGTTACTTGATGGGGGACTTCAACATTGATTTTTTAAACTATGGGAAGCATCTAAAGACAAATGTATTTATTGATAACTTATTTGGTGATGGATTCATGCCTGTGATAACCAAACCTACACGTGTAACAGAGTATTCGGCTACCCTCATTGATCATATTATAACCAATCGAATTGAAAAAAATTACCACTCCGGTATCATAATTACTGATATATCTGACCATTTTGCCACATTTTACATTCATGAAGAGGCCCTTCGGCATTCTCCTCGAACCAAACAACAGAAAAGAAGTTTCAAGAGGGAAAACATTTCTGTATTCAAAGGTATACTGCAACAAAGTGATTTTACTAGTGTTGTAAATTGCAACTGTCCCAACACTGCGTACGACAATTTCCTGAATATCTATCTGACTGCATTTGAAACAGCATTTCCCATAAAATCATACACTACACCAAAGAAATTTATAAAACGCGAACCATGGCTGACCGCCGACCTCCTCCAATCATCGATTAATAAACATAGTCTGTATGTTAACAAACTTAAATCTCCCAGTGTTGAAAATATCAGCAAATACAAAAACTATTGTCGTATCTTTAACCAAGTCATACGGAAAAGTAAAAAACTTTACTATAGTAAAATATTATTAGAAAATAAACAAAATCTCAGAAAAACATGGAATATCTTAAGAAGTGCCATAAATAAATCTCGCAATCCTCCGGTTCTACCAACTAAATTTAAGCACAATAACAAGGAAATAACTTGTCCAGCTGACATAGCCAATAATTTTAATAATTTTTTTGTAGATATAGGTGAATCAATTAGTAATGAAATTCTGAATTGTAGCACAAAACATTACTCAGACTACTTAACACAAAATTTTTCTAACAATTTCTTTGTAAACCCCACCACAGAGCAGGAAATCATTCTCATGATTAACAAACAACCGATCAAATACAGTAAAGATTGCAATAATATTTCAAGTCACCTTTTAAAGCTGACAGTGAATGAAATTGCCACACCTCTTACGCATATTTTTAACCATTCCCTAATACAAGGCATGGTCCCCGGCAAAATGAAATTAGCAAAGGTAATACCAATCTACAAATGTGGCAACGAGCAAGAGTTTGGCAACTATAGACCAATTAGTATTCTACCCGCGTTCTCAAAAATACTGGAAAAGATCATGTGTACCAGACTAACAAGTATTTTAAATCGTTTCGATATTTTTTACAAACATCAGTATGGTTTTAGTAAAAAACACTCAACCTTAATCCAATTTTGCATCTACTCCAGTATGTGGCGGAAAATAATGACAAACTGACAAAGGACTCTACTTTATCAGTATTTATTGACTTCTCGAAAGCATTTGACACTATACGCCATGATATATTATAAAAAAACTGGAATACTATGGAATTAGAGGGGTTGCTCACTCTTGGTTTGAAAGTTATCTCACTGGGAGATGCCAATACATGGAATACAATAGCTATTGTTCAGAACTAAAGACCACTGTTTGCGGTGTTCCACAAGGTTCTGTTTTAGGACCTCTACTTTTTCTTATATACGTGAATGACCTGAGTACCTCAGCATCTTTAGACTTGCTTTCTTTTGCTGACGACACCACGGTTTATACGTCAGGTCACGACGAACACATTCTGGAACAAACAATGAATAACGAATTATCGAATGTGTGCGACTGGTGCCGATCAATAATACTGAAAGATCAAGAATTGGTAATGACAGGCAGGAGAAATTCGTTAAATTTCTAGGAGTATACATAACGAAAATCTCAAAATTAAATACCACGTAGAAAGGGTATGCTCTAAAATTGCTAATGCCACATATTGCATTGGCAAAGTTAAGGATATGCTTCCTTTTGATGCCTTAAAAAGTCTCTACTATACTCTTGTGCTCAGTCACCTACTTTATGCTGTGCCCATATGGGGTCATGTCCCATCAGCTGAAAAAATAAATCAATTACAAAAACGAGCAATCCGTATAATAAATAATAAAAAGTATAACAGTCACACGGACTCATTATTTAAAGAAAACAAAATTCTTAAATTTACAGATATTTATAAACTGCATGTAAATGAGTTTATGTTTGATTGGCATGCTCATAATCTTCCCGGTTCGTTTAACAACTTTTTTGCTTATACACCATCAGCTAACATGTTGACCAGGCAAGCAGAAGCAGGTCGGCTTCAAGTCGGCAAGCCCAGGACAAAATTTTCGGCTGAGCTCCCGATGCATAATTTCCCCAAAATCTGGAACGAAACAACAGGGAACTTCCAAATAACAACAACGCGAAAATGTTTTATCAGATCCATTAGAGATTCGATATTTAACGAATATAAGAATTCTGTTTCTTGCAGGTACAATAGATGCCCTGCCTGCCACGAACAATAAACCCAGAGTATATATCCTATATATATGTGTGTATGTATGTAAATGTATGTACGTATATGTATATGAATGTATAGATATGGGTTGTTACTTTCTTTAACCGTTTAAAGAGTGCATCAGTATACATAAATATATATGCAAGTTACTTATATGTCTTTGCTTGATACTCCTGGCATCTCATCCCAAATTATTGGCCTTGGAAAAAGTTTTTAGACACGCTTTTTTCTAAGACCGAAAATAATATAAAACTTACACCAAGGCCAATATTCTAAACATCTCAAGTTGATTCTACCCGAAGATATGACTAAAATACTTGTCGGCCTATGTCTACCTGTTTAACCCTTCTCAATATATTTTTTGATATCCCAGGCGATGGCAGGAAGACAGCCATACCGGCTATGCCATTGCCTAACAATGCACTTAATATATTTGTATTATGTAAAAAAAAAAAAAATCACTTTTGTATTACTGTTTCACTTTGTGTATTGTTAAATAAATTTATCTACCTATCTTATCTATCTTCAGTGATAGTTCTAGTTACTGGTATGTCTTGTTTGACTGAGCTCTGGGTTTGTGAAACAGGATTCAGCCCTTTGTGTGCTGATGTCGAAGAAAATTTACAATAGAAGCCCCAACTAACTTGAAATGCGATTAAACATTCCAAGTGGCAAACATAACTACACTTTTTGTGTGACGTCATGTGACTGCAACAACATCTTGTTTGTCATCAGAACGATGACTTACAGATCACATTTCATTTACACTCTGTCCATCCATCTGTCAGTCTGTCAGTCAGTCTGTCGGTCGTACTTTAGTTTTCTGGACTTTTTTTGGAAACGCTTCAACGGAATGATTTCATTTTTGGTAACCTACTTTTGAACGATGACTTACAGATCAAGTTTCATTTACACTCTGTCCATCCATCCGTCAGTCTGTCAGTCAGTCTGTCAGTTATACTTTAGTTTTCTGGACTTTTTTTGGAAACGCTTCAACGGAATGATTTCATTTTTGGTAACCTACTATAGAACGATGACTTACAGATCAAGTTTCATTTGTACTCTGTCCATCCATCAGTCTGTCAGTCAGTCTGTCAGTCATACTTTAGTTTTCCGGACTTTTTTTTAAAATGCTTCAACCGAATGATTTCATTCTTGGTAACCTGCTATAGAATGATGACTTACAGATCAAGTTTGAGTTTCATGCTGATTGCATTATTCTTGTGTGAGTTATGGCCCTTGGAAATATGGAAAAGCGCCAAAATATCATTTTTGAGGACTTTTTTTGGAAATGCTTCAACGGAATTCATGCTGATCACATCTAGGTAAAAACATTTGTATAATTATTAATGCTCATTAGTCCGTTAGGGGACATTGTATTGCTTCAGCAATACGAGCACTCTTGTTTCATATTCAGTCAAACGCAAATAACATTTTTTTTGTATAAATTTGTTTTTTGGCAAATTATTGGAGAGTGCCTATGGGCACTCCAATAATTTGCCATAAAACAATGTTTGAAGAACAAATTCAGATCACCAAAAATAATCTAGCCCTCAACCAGTTAAAGCTTTGATATTTGTATTTATGTTTATGTGTAAACAATTCTTTTTCAGCATTCTGGTGATGCTCAGGTCCTACTTAATGTCGTGTCAACATTTTGTGATTTGCTGGGCAAAGTGCGTAAGTACTTTTTAGACATTGGACATTATATTGTACAATGGAAAAGAGGAAGTTTCCAAAACTGAAAGAGGTTTTCCATTAGTCTTCAATGCCACATAAAATTAAGTAACTAAGGCTCACCACCATAGTGGTGAGACTTATTGTTATTCTCAAAAAAAGTTTTTTGTTTTTTTTTCTTGTTTTTCTTTTTTCTTTTCTTTTTTTTATGACTAAATTTTGTGGCCTCTAGATCCTGAAAACTGGCTGTATGATTCTTCTGAAATTTTGCACACTTATTTGCTCACATCTGAAGGTGTGACTCCACATACCACGATTTTAGCAAAAACATTTTAACCCCTTGAGATGACCCAAAATATAGCAAAAATGATCCTTTTTCCAAAAATTCTCAAACACTATCAGTCCTGAGAAGATAAATTTTTTTATATATTTAGAGTCTAACATGTTGTAATGAAATCACTTAAAATGTTTTTTTAACTTTAACCCCCCAAAGGGCCAAAGTTTGTGATTTTCAGAAAAATAGCACAACTTCCAGAGGACATTTCTTGATACTGCAAGTGATATATGTCAAAAGATTTTAGTATAGGAAGATGAGTTGTTAATTGGAAGAAACTTAATGGTTCCAGTTTGGTTGTTGCATCGCATTTAACCCTTTAGCACAGTGATATCTACAGTAAGGGTACTGTTTGAAAAATATGAAAATTTGCAAACTTTGGATACCATTTTCAGTCAGTTGTACGAGGGTTAACTTAAAACTTTTTGTTTTGCCATGTGCAGAAATATCAACTCATTAAACTTGATTGATAAGTTTAAATATCAGACTTCACCCACACCCTGTTTTTATAACTTGAATACAAGTGGTGTCTTTTTGTACAAAATTCACACACTTTGTGTTCACATTTTCCGGCATTGGGAACAACGTAGTCATAAATTTGTTCCTCAGGTGTATAGATCATTAACTGATGAACATTTTTGCTGTTATAAGTTATCTTGAAATGTTTAACCCAACTCCTCTTCTGCCCACGTTTGCATGGGACCTGTTAGAAAAATATGAAAAATTGCAAACTTTTGGTTACCCTTTCGATCAGTTGTACAGTGGAACCCTGTTAATTGAATAGACACTTTGCCAATGAAAATTATTCAATTAATAGGAGTATTCAATTAACAGGGATTGTGTCACTTTTCTGTATTCTAGAGAGAAACTTAGCATTTATTCTATTATATCTTGTTTCACAGGCTCCATGAGCTCTGTCAAACAAGATATAATAGATTAAATGCCTGTATTGGATGTACTGAGGCCAAATAGGTCTATAAACAAAGGATTTTTTATTCAATTAACAGGAGTTTACTCTATAACCTATATTCAAATAACAGGTCAAATTTGTACTGGATGTATGGTAAATGGTTTTGTGTTTGAAAATTATATTCAATTAACAGGGTTATTCAATTGAGAGATTTCCAATTAAGTGGGCTCCACTGTCAAGGGTTAACTTCAAACTCTTTGTTTTGTCATGTGCAGAAATATCTATTCAACAAACTTGCTATGATAAGTTTAAATATGAGACTTAACCCTCACCCTATTTTTGTAACTTGAATACGAGTGGTGTCTTATTTTGTACAAAATTCATGCACTTTGTGTTCACTTTTCCAGCATTGGGAACGACGTAGATGCAAATTTGTTGCACATGTGTATTGATCATTAACTGACAAACATTTTTGTTGTTATAAACAATCTTGAAATTTTTAACCCAATGCCTCTTTTGCCTGCGTGCATGTGGGACCTGTTCGAAAAATATCAAAATTTGCATACTTTGGCTTCTGTTTTCAGTCAGTTGCAAGAGGGTTAACTTCAAATTTTTTATTTTCCTTCTGAAGAATTGCAAACTAAACAATCTTGCTTTTTGTAAGTGGAGACCTCAGACCCAACCCTTACCCTTTCTGGTGGTCTTAAAAAGGAAGAAATGTCATATTTTTAACAAATTCCACCTCGATTGGCAGCCTGTAGATCTAAAAAAATGGAACGACTGTTTCTGAAAGTTTGCAAACTTATTTTTCTTTTACCTTGTGCAGAAATGTCTACTCAACAATCTTGCTGTATTAGGTTTAAATAGTAGACTTAACCCTCAGCCAGTTTTTGTAACTTGAATATAAGTGGTGTCTTATTTTGTACAATATTCACACATTTTGTGTTCACTTTTCTAGCATTGGACCTGACGTAGACGGAAATTTGTTGCACAGGTGTATAGATTATTAACTCACAAACATTTTTGCTGTTATAAAGTTATCTTGAAATGTTTAACCCAATGCCTCTTTTGTCCCTGTGAACATAGGAATTGTTTGAAAACATCAGAATTTCATACATTGGTTACTGTTTTCGGGAAGTTGCAAGAGGGTTAACTTCGCACTGTTTGTTTCTCCTTGTAAGGAATTGCAAACTAAATAATCTTGCTTTTGCAAGTAGAGACCTCAGACTTAACCGTTTGTTTCCATGTGAAACTGTTTCTCCACGTACCGTCATTTTAGTGAAAACATTTTACACTGCAAAATCTGAGAAAAATATGCTGAAATTTCAGAAAAATATGGCAAAGTTTGAATCCAGGCTAGATTAAATTTTCCATATATTTAGAGTGTAATATGATGCAACAACATAACCAAGCATCGCCATCACTTTTAACTCCCATTGAGCATTAATGGGCCACAGTTTTTTAATTTTAGCAAAACTGAACAACTTCCCAAGTTAAAATCCCCATACAGCATCTGATATATGATCACAATTATAGTATAGGAAGATGCCACATTGATCGTAAAACAAATTTATGATTCAAGTTTGTTTGTGGCATTTAATCCGTCAGTGCAGTGATTGATTTAGTAAGGGTACTGTTAAAAAAAAATACAAAAATTCACAAACTTGGGTTACTGTTTTCAATCAATAATGAGCCTGTGATTCTACAGAATCACAATTTTCTAGTTGTAAAATTGCTTTTGCATGTTTTGAAAAGTCACTAATTTGTAGCTTTCTGGTAGTAACTGATTACTAATGGTGATTGATAGTTACTAATTATACCCCACTGAGATAGTTAGAGGAGTACACCAGAGTTACTGCAAAGCTGATTGAAAAGTCTGTTGGAAGTCCCATGTAATGAACTGTGCATTTTTTAAGACATGGGTACATTTTGTAAGAAATGGGTTTGGAACTTGATATTCATTTTAAACTTTGAGTGCATTTGTGTGCGACATACATTTTTATATGCCCGTCATTTTTTGATGGACATATACCGTACAGACCCGTCAGTTAGCCCACTTCCGTGGATAAGCCCACCCCCCAACTTTCAGAAAAACGTACTTAATTGGAAGACATCCCAAAATAAGCCCACCACAGATTTTCCGAGATTATTTTTCAGGTACATATGTGAAACACGAACTGGTAAGTTGAACCAACGACGGGGATTTCCCAAGTTACCAATCAAAATAAAATGTTAATTATTTTGTTGATATTTTCGTTTTATTCATTTACCACAATAACATTGCGCCCTAAATAAAATATTTATAGTCATATCGACGTGTTGCTTTATTTTTTTTGCAGCTGGATTAAAAGTCCCAAAACATATTTTGTGTTGTCAATTTTATTTATCCACTCTGCTTTGATCCTTTATATTTAGAAATGAATGGGAAATTCCCAGTTCTTCATTAATTATTCCAGACGGAATGGCCACCCAGGTATCGGGTTTTTAATTGTTGGAAAATGAGTTGTTTGGTTATCTGAAGCAGTCATATTAAAAAGGCGCTTCAGAAAAAGAAATATAACTTCGTACCTTCATTTTAATATCCACTTTGTCAAATATCAATTGAAAAGCTGTTTGAAAACAACACACATGTGAAGCCATTTTTGTATTTACAATGGGGAGTCTCAATTCACACCACGGCGGTCCGATTAAATATAGCTTGTTTTTTTTAAAAGCATGCCCATGTGCTTTTATTTATGTTTCATGTTGCGAGTGTTGTGGATCCACTGGTTTCGAGATGCAAAAAAAAATAAAAATGGAAATTATATTCAGCCATCCAGGCAAGACGTCATCAACTGGGTCAGCACGGCATGGGAAACAATTGATGAAACAACAATAATTAAATCTTTCTTGAGCTGTGGAATAAGTAATACGTTGGATGGTTCAGAGGACTATTTTATGGGCAACAGAATAAAAAAATGTGGTGTGACTGACATTGGAAAGGTTTCAGTTGAAAGTGAGGCAAACACGTGCTTTGAGCAACAAACAAATTGTGACAGTGATGGTGAGGTTGAACTTGGTGTGCGTTTCCCTGAGGATGGGGGAGACTCAGATGAAGATGTTGACTTTGAGGGGTTCGATGAATGTGAAAATATTGTTTTGTAATTGAACTGAAATGAACAGTGATAATAATCCGGTGCAAGTGTGTTTTTAATTTAGTTTTCAATTTCTGTTGTTTCAAGTGTGATTGTACAGGATGGAGCACAGATGACGACTTCACGCTCGAATCATTAAAAAACCAAAAACTGATTTTTTAAGGAAAATAATAAAGTATCCCTTGGTTGTGTTAAAGGAATTCTGTATTATTTATAATTAATCATTCAGTTTTTAGGGGTTTTAATGACTCAAGCATGGACGAAATTACCACTGTTATTCAATGTTTTCATTCTTTCGCAAGCGTTTGTTTATAATTTTAAAAATAGAAATAGGTACCACGTGATTTCCAATCTTTCACTTAGTTTCATTACCCGGTACATGTATTCATGGTTACACATCAAGTTGTCATAATTTTGAAACATGATCCATGAAATAAAATACATTTTATATTTCCAGCACTGATAAACGTATCAGTACTAGAAATATAAAATGTATTTTATTTTATATTTTACCCTCGAAAAGTCAACAATATCATTCACTGACACCAAGTCAACCTAAAAAATAGTTCTAAATCGACCACGTGTGTTTTCGTCAGTTTCAGCTTATTTTGTCCCAATTTGTAAATATTATTTTTGTCATTTTCTCCGTTAATTTTTATTTTTGAACAAATGGAATAGTGGATCTGAAACAAAGAAATAAACAACTCAGAAATGTATGTGCATTTTTATTTTATTTCTTTCACAAATAACATTCCCCCAAACAAATGGGGTAATCAGTCATTCAAATTGACCTCCTACTGAACATCGTACACTTGGTTTTCTCCGTAAATAAGCCCACCCCCAATTTTTCTAACAATTTTTTTCACGTGCCCCCTGGGCTTACTGACGCGTCGGTACGGTATTAGGTTATAGCATTGTCCGTCCGTCCATCCATCCGTCTGTCCATCCGTCCATCTGTAAACAATTTTTGTGTCGCCTACTCCTCCAAAGGTTTACATGCTATATTGTTCAAACTTTACAAACATGTTGATCGGTAATTGCCGTTATGCATGTGACAAGAGAAGGTAACTCCATGTAGTATTTCCAGAGTTATGCTCTTTTAGTGCTTAAAACATTACAGTATTGTGTCGCCTACTCCTTCAACATTTTACATGTTATATTGTTCAAACTTTGCACACATGTTGATCACCAATTGTCATTGTGCATGTGACAAGAGCGGGTAACTCTGTTTTGTATTTCCAGAGTTATGCCCCCCCCCCCCTTTTGTACTTAAAACATTACCGTATTGTGTCGCCTACTCCTTCAACATTTTACATGCTATATTGTTCAAACTTTGCACACATGTTGATCACCAATTGCCGTTGTGCATGTGACAAGAGCAGATAAATTCATTCTGTATTTCCAGAGTTATGCCCCTTTTAGTACTTAAAACATTACAGTATTGTGTTGCCTTCGTGCAGGTAACTCCATTTTGTATTTCCAGAGTTATGGCCCCTTATAATACTTGAAACATCACAGTATTGTGTCACCTACTCCTTCAACATTTTACATGCTATATTGTTCAAACTTTGCACACATGTTGATCAACAATTGCCGTTGTGCATGTGACAAGAGCAGGTAACTCTGTTTTGTATTTCCAGAGTTATGTCCCCTTTTAGTACTTAAAACATTACAGTATTGTTTCGCCTACTCCTTCAACATTTTACACACTATATTATTGAAACTTTGCACACATGTTGATCACCAATTGCCATTGTTCATGTGACAAGTGCAGGTAACTCCATTTTGTATTTCAAGAGTTATGCCCCCTTTTAGTACTTAAAACATTACAGTATTGTGTCGCCTACTCCTTCAACATTTTATATACTATATTGTTCAAACTTTGCACACATGGTGATCACCAATTGCTGTTGTGCATGTGAGAAGATCAGGTAACTCCATTTTGTATTTCCAGAGTTACGCCCCTTTTAGTACTTAAAACATTACAGTCTTGTGTTGCCTTCTCCTTCAACATTTTACATGCTATATTGTTCAAACTTTGCACACGTTGATCACCAATTGTCGTTGTGCATGTGACAAGAGCAGGTAACTCCATGTTGTATTTCCAGAGTTATGCCCCCTTTTAATACTTGAAACATCACAGTATTGAGTCACCAACTCCTTCAACATTTTACATGCTACATTGTTCAAACTTTGCACACATGTTGATCACCAATTGCCATTGTTCATGTGACAAGTGCAGGTAACTCCATTTTGTATTTCCAGAGTTATGCCCCCTGTTGGTACTTAAAACATTACAGTATTGTGTCACCTACTCAATCACCATTTTACTTGCTATATTGTTCAAAATTTGCACACATGGTGATCACCAATAGTGGTTGTGCATGTGACAAGAGCAGTTAACTCCATTTTGTATTTCCAGAGTTATGCCCCTTTTAGTACATTAAACAGAGTGTTGTGTCGCCTTCTCCTTCAACATTTTACATGCTTTATTGTTCAAACTTTGCACACATGTTGATCACCAATGGCCGTTGTGCATGTGACAAGAGCAGGTAACTTTGTTTTGTATTTCCAGAGTTATGCCCCCTTTTAGTACTTGAAACATTGCACACCGTTGTATCGCCTACACCTTCAACAATTTACTTGCTTTATTGTTCAAACTTTGCACCCATGTTGATCATCAATTGTTGTTGTGCATGTGACAGGAGCAGATAGCTCCAATTTATTTTTAAACGATGAGAATCCTCGCCGTTTATAGCTGTTATGATCCTCAAAATGTCCTTTTCCTTGGTGCTAAAATTTCACAAAAACAAATATTAAATTTGTGCACACAAGCATACAATTTGAAACCCTTTACCCCAGACTGGGCAATGATGGGGTGAACAGACATAGTCGAGTCAATAAAAATTTCAAACTTTACCCCAGAGAAACCTGTGCCTGTTCCAATTTTGACGGGCGTATGTTGCCCTTCTAGGCGGTGCTCTTGTTCTGTCGATTAAATCATTACTTTGCAAATCATTACTTTGAAAAGAATTTCATCCAGACTCAAATGCTAAAGTGGATAGAGAGAATAACTTTTAGGAAGGGATGGATGGAGTTGAGATTTACGAATAACAATTTTTTTTTTTTTCGAATCAAATCTTGAATCAAATCTTGTCTGGTATCGATGTCAAATTGAAGTTATTTACTTAGATGCTGAAAGTGACCTTAAACACCAATAAACAAAGTATTTATTATTATCTAAAGTTTTAGTTTTTTGAAGGCTTAGCTTGTTATTATTCACCACAATCTGTGACAATGACTGCTTCTGGACAACGTGAGCCACATAGACTCACAAAATTTCACCTCCTTAGCATCAATCAATATTGTACCTTTGATTCGGCTCAAGGAAAAGTGATATATCCTGAGATGAGACAGTGCAGGAGGCAGGCAGGGTGGAGGGAGGGGGGAGGAGGTGGCGGCATGGGGAAGGGGGTACATTTGGGGATTTATATTTATCGTATTGTGCACTGCTGCTTCTGTTCTTCATTATATCCAGCACTCCATTGGTATTTGTATTTATAGTATGATAGAGCTGGACATTGATGTTTCCAGAGAATGTTCAGTCCTCTCGGAATCTCTCCCCACTGGAGATCAAACCAGTGACCTCCAGCATGACAGACCACCAAATGAATCCACTCGGTCAACACATCACTCTCTTACTCCAGTCTGTTTGTATGGGTATGAAATGACTCGGTGCGAAGCGACTCAGTACAAAATGGTAAAGGAACAAAATGACCCGGGGAACGAACTGGTAAAGGAACGAAAAAACTTGATACCTTATTAATCAACCACAATCAGTGACGTGATTGTAATGCATTGCTTTGTTAATACCATTGATTATGGTCGATGGCACCACCTGACTTTTAATTTTGAGTCTGTTTTTGCGGAAGAAATTGTATAGTTTGCAGTGTTAACGTGTTACTATCACCACAAAAATGCAGAATTAGTCGTATCAAACTGGATATTCTGAACTCTTTCCTAACCGAAGATCATTATGCATTGATAAGTAGGCCCGAAGGAATTATCTACATGTCCTGCACGTCTTGAGGGAGCTTGGCTAACTCATACAAAAGGTTTGATTTCCCATGCACTGTCACAGAAAACTGTTTTCTTAAGTTTTGCATTCGCGGTGTTTATGGTCTAGAAGACTTCTAAAAGCCCCCAGAATAAATTATCTGAATTCCTGTGAACCTTGCTGATTTTTTGCATGATAGGCCATATATCATCACTGATCATTAAAAATTCACTTCAGAAATGAAATTCCCTGACATTTTTAACTCACCTGACTAGCTGACCTAACTGAAAGTCAGGTTGAGCTATTGTGATCACACACTGTCAGTCGTCCATGAACATGTGTTTGCACCTTTTTCTCCAAAACCACTGAACCGATTTCAGTTAAATCTGAGGTGATTGCTTGTTCTGACATCACATTTTGTTATTGTTCAAATCAACTTGCCCAGCCCCATAGACAGGGGGTGAGGGAAAATGCTCCAAAATTTAAAAAAAGGTCTTCTTCTCATGAGCCAGTAAGTACAATGACTTGATATTTGGAATGGAACTTCCTTTTGAGGTGTAGAATCAATTTTGTTCGAATGACATTCATGGAGCAATATTTGCATTCGTAATTTCTTATATTTTTATACTGTACCAATGACCCAGACTTAGCTGGTGCTAACTCTAACAAAACCAGGGCCAAACACAAATTTTGCCCCCCAATCCCCAAAATTTGCATCCAAAACAAAAAGAAATCATGTCCTAAAGGACCTCCATACTACGCCTCTACTGCGCATGCGCAGTGACGCAGACGTCCCGAAATTGGCGCCAATTATCATTCTCTGTTTGGCCCTTCATCAGTCAACATCTCACTGATCTTTGTGCTTGTAAATCTCAGTTTAAAGGATGCCAGACACGTAATTTCTGGAGAAAATGTGATTCTAAGGAGGATAGAAGGAGGAGAGGAAAAAGAAGTGACAAAAAATAATCAGGGCTGTACTTAAAATTTTTTGATGAAATTATATTAAGTTGCCTATTTTCGAGGCATGGGCCTCTTGTTGTCATTCTTGCTAATTGTTGCACTGCTTATTCAGTGTTTCCTCTTCCCTAACCTTCTAAAGTCCCCCCTTGCAATTCTCCCATGCTTTGGGCATATTTTTGAGAAATTTTATTTCTAAAATTTCCTGGGAGAGTTGCTTGGTTACAGAATGTTTTCTGTTATTTTCCCCATAGTTACGTTTTCACCCATGGGTGTATAACGTTTGTGTACTGCATCTTCCATCTGATGTTCTACAGATTCTCCCCTGGGAGTCTCTGTTTTGCATCAGATAGAGTGTAATTGATGACTGATTCCGGGCCAGTTTTTTCAGTGCCTGGAGTCATGTTTACTGGTGTTTTTACACTGTTTGTTTTCATTGGCAACAGCCTTTTTTGAGGGGGGCTGTTTGCCTTTGCTGTAGTTTATCTCACTATAAGATACATTTATATTATCCGAAAGTGTCTCATTAATTATTTAATATAAATTTAAAATTTTTGACCACACTTTGCCATCGGATCCATCGGGGCTCAATGTTACTTTTCAGCAACTTGGGCTTCGCTGAAATAATATTTTTTCAAAATTATTTTGTTTTGCAATTGTTTTTTCATTTATTAATGGATCATGTTATTATGTATCTTTGTGTCAGGGTTTTTTGCGAGTAACTAGGACTTATTGTTGTTCTTTCACAATGAAGGGACATTGTTCAAATTGTAATAGGAAGAAATCTTCCTCTGACTTTCATGATCATTGTATTAATTGTAGTCAGTGTTCTCGCATTAATCCCTGTCCTATATGTGAATATTGGGATGAGAAACATTGGAAACGTGTGTCACGATATGTTGTTTCGGAAGAAAGAGCGATTCCGGCTCTTTCTCCGCAAGGTCACTCTACTCTCTCAGTTTCTATTTCAGAGGAACCAGAACAGGGTGATGTTTCCATGTTATCTTCTTCAAGTGTGCGTCCGTCATCACAAATGAATTCAGAGCTAGCGGCAAAAGTGCTCATGGAGATTAGACAAATGTCGTCCGCTAGCTCGCCCGGTGTAGCGTCCATTCACCGAATGGTTCGGCAGCCGGGTTCGTCCGATGCGATCCAAGAGGAAATTTTGGGTGATGCGAGCACTATAAACATAATAGATGCACACCCAGTGACGGCGGATAGTAAGCAAGAACGGAGGAAGCCTTTGAGTCCGGTTCCTAGCTCGTCCAGGTCCAGCCGGGCCGCGAGCGAGAGAGGCCCCTCTCTCGTACAACAACATCTGGGACCAGATGTTGTGGTACAAAATGTGTCTTTAGCGGAGCATACGTCCGTCGCTCGGGACGCTCCGTTGTATAAGCAGTCCGCAGAGACTGTTAAGGCTTCCTCTTCTCGTCAGCGCACACGACCGCACCTTGGCTGCGTGACCGCCGATATATTACCAGCTTCGCCGATGAAGGATTCTTCGGCGACCAGGTCACACCATCCGGCAGCCAGGGATTCGAGACCGATGGACTCTGGACGTTCGCATAGGAAAAGTATGCGGGAGCCATCTGATGCGGAGCTGCCCTCGGCGAAGCAGCGAAAGACTGCGCCTCCGCAGGTCTCGACGCCGGACATTCTTGTGCAGATAGCACAGCAGCATCCCAGCAGCCGACAGAAACGGTGTCGGATCGTGAATTATCCGACGGCGCTGGGTCGGTACGCTCCACCGAAGCATCGGGGGCGGACGACCGGGAACATCATGAGGTCCGACCGGGTGGTGAAAGGGATACGGATGACTTGGAGCTATCCTTTTCGGAACAACATAAAGCTGCCGTCGACTTCATCCGGCACTTTCTCCATCAAGTTGTTCCGTCGGGCCAGACTGCTGCGCTTCCGGACAAGAGAATTATAGCGTCATTGGACTCTGAATTTTTTGAGCGGTTCAGGGACATCGCTCCCGAGTTTCCGTCGCAGTCCAATAATGTTGCAAGAACATTTGAATTATTGAACGACGCTATATTTAAACTTGCTTCCAGGACGGGGAAGGCAGGTTTCTTGTCCGCTAATACTCTCAACCTGCCTTTCATTAATGCAAAGAATAAATTCGATACGACAGGACAGGGTATACCGAGAGTTCCTCTGCGTATGGACGACGAGGCGGAAGACTTAGAGCTATCATTACCGTCGTCAGCTTCTATTCCAACCGCTGTGTTGGAAACAGCTATTGCGTCTAACAGAGCCAATTTAGATGCCTTATCTTACGCAGATCACCTTACTAAGGCGTTATCACTGCGCCTTCAGGGGAAAGAGTTTCAGGATATACAATCCTCTTTAAGACTTCTTTCAAGGGCAGTAGCTTATTCCACGGGTAACTCCGCCCTTTCAGTGGCAAATCTGGAGTTGGTTAGACGTGACGCAGCCCTAGCTACATCCACACTAGTGGATTCTAAGGTGAAGAACTCTCTTAGAGTCGCTTCGGTCTCAGGAGAACTTCTCTTTGACGGCAAGCTTTCCGCTATTTATGATAAAATTGAAAAGAAAGCTAATGATTCTCTGTTGTTCAGATCTGCTCCTAAGAAGTCGGATACAGCAGACATGAATAAGACAGGCACTTCTGGGTCTAATGCGCCCAAGAGAGGTTCCTATAGAGGTTCCGGTGCGTCCTCTTGGTCTTATTCGAGAGACCGTCAGGATAGCGACTCTCGTTCGGGACGTCCTTCAGGCCGGGACAATCGGTCGGACGCCCCGAGGTCGACGAGGCGAGGTGCGGGTCGTGGAAGACGTGGTTTCTCCTACCGCAGGCCTTGCAGGTCCAGGAGGTGATGGCTTAAACCTCTATCGCGTTCCGGTTGGCGGAAGGTTGTCGAGCTTTTCACAAGAATGGGCGTCGATTACGGACGACCCTTGGGTGAGAGGAGTGACTTCGGAAGGTCTAAAGATATCCTTCAAACGAAAGCCTCCATTAACTCGAAGTCCAAAGTGGACTCATCTTCCGTCAAATCCACAGAAAAGAGACGCTCTGTTATCAGAGGTGCAGTCTCTTTTAATGAAGAACGCGGTAGAGGTCGTAGAAAACCAGGAATCTCCGGGATTCTACAGCCATCTGTTTCTGGTTCCGAAACCAGACGGCTCGTTCCGTCCAGTCATAGATTTGAGCTGGATAAACAAGCTGATCGTCGCTCCGAAGTTTTATATGGAGACGATTCGATCGGTCAGAGCGAGTATTCGGGTGAACGATTATGCAACGAGCATAGATCTCAAAGATGCGTACTTTCACGTCATGGTACATCCGACATTCCGAAAGTATCTACACTTCGCAGTCCTAGGAGTGGTGTATCAATTCCGGGCGATGTGCTTCGGATTGAATCTAGCACCCTGGGCTTTCACTCGGGTAATGAACTCGGTAATGATCTACTTCCGAGCTCATTCGTCTGCGGTAACGTCGGCCTACCTGGACGACATTCTTCAGAGGTACGGCAACGAGTTAACGCTTCAGAACGATGTTCAGAATCTTCTTCTATTGCTCCGACGTCTCGGTTTTATAGTAAACGAGGAGAAGTCGGATCTGGTGCCGTCCAAGTCATTCACTCATCTGGGAATGAGCTTCGAGACGCACAACAATCTCGTTCGTCTGCCGTTAACCAGAGCGAAATTAGTCAGTTGTTACGCTCGCTATTGTCTGCACGCAGACAAAGTCACGGCGAGAGAATTTATGAGACTGATAGGTCTGTGCGGAGCCGCCGCGGATCTCATTCCGATGGGGCGGTTACGCACACGTCCTCTTCAAATTTTCCTGACTCAGAATTGGAGTGTGAAAATTCATTCGCTCGATGTAGACGTTCTCTTGTCAGATCAAGTGAAACAAGAGATACAGACTTGGGCAAACATTCAGTGGTTAACTCAAGGAGTTCCGCTGCAGTTGCCGGATCCGAGTTTTACCGTTATGACGGATGCCAGTCAAACAGGTTGGGGTGCATCATTAATCCCAACGGATTCGAGATGCCAGGGTCTTTGGGATCCGCAATTCCTGTGCAAGCACATAAACATCAAGGGAATGATGTCAATTTGGCTTGCGTTACGTCACTGGATGGACATTATTCACGATGCTCATGTCCAAATCCTATCCGACAATACGACAGTAGTGGCGTATATACGGAATCAGGGAGGCACTCATTCAGTTCCGTTGTTCAATCTAACGGAAAGAATCCTTCTGTTTGCATTAGAACATCACGTTCTTCTTTCGGTCCGTCACAAACCGGGTCGTCTGAATGTGCTAGCAGACTCCCTTTCACGAAAGGGTCGCTTGTTGCCGTCGGAGTGGACTCTCAACAAACAAGTATTCAATCAGATTTGCTACCAATGGGAACGGCCAATGATAGACTTATTTGCGACACATCTCAACAATCAGTTGCAGACGTATGTGTCTCCGTGTCCAGATCCAAGAGCTTTTGCAGTAGACGCTCTGTCGATCCCTTGGGACGGAATGATAGGATATGCGTATCCTCCAGCGCCGTTAATTCAACAAGTATTGCTAAAGATAAAACAATCTCATTGCAAGATTCTGTTGGTAGCATCTCTGTCGCCACAGAGACCGTGGATAAATCTACTCAGGTGTCTGTTGTGGGTCCTACCGCGGAAGCTTCCTCCACGGGAGGATCTTCTTTCGCAGGGGAAATCGCGCCAACTCCATCACAACCCGCAAGGTCTCAACCTTCACGTTTTTCCGTTGTGCGGTCCTTCTTGCATGGCAAGCACTTTACAGGACGAGCAGTGGACGCGATTTCTAACTGTAGGAGGACCTCCTCTTCGCTAAACTATGCGGCTAAGTGGAAGGTTTTTCGTCGTTGGTGTAGGGATCATTCTGTAAATATATTTGATCCCTCTATACCAGACATTGCAAACTTTCTAGTATACTTGTTTGACGAAATCAAACTGCAGCCTGTTACTATAAAGGGTTATAGATCTATGTTATCTGATACCTATGCACATCATGATAGTTTTCAAATTGGATCTAATGTCTCTTTATCGAAGTTGGTTAGAAACTTTTCGATAAATAGACCCAGAACTCTTAGATTAATTCCTAAGTGGAATTTATCTTGGGTTCTCCTTAAATTGAAGGAAAAGCCATTTGAACCTCTTGGGACAGTAGATTTCAAATTCTTATCTTATAAGACAGCTTTTCTCTTAGCTTTCTCTTCTGCTAGAAGAGTCAGTGAGCTTTATGCACTATCGGTGGATGATTCTCATTATCGTAGTGTTGGGAACACTATCACCTTCACTACTAATGTGGGTTTTTTAGCTAAGAATCAGGCTCCTAATAAATATCCGGAACCTATTGTTATTAAGGCTCTTCCATCTTCAGACGGGCGTAGGCCTTTACTCTGTCCTGTTAGAGCACTACGTATCTATAAACAGAGATCTCAGTTTATCAGAAAGGGATGGAAACGTTTCTTTCTGTCTTTGATGCCTAATAGAAAGGACATTTCAGTCCATTCTATTGCTAGATGGATTCAGTTAACTATCCGTACTGCTTATGAAGATTTATCTTCTTCTCAGCAGTCTGTGCTTAAGATTTCTGCTCATGAAGTAAGAGCTCTTTCTACTTCCTGGGCTTATGCTAATAGTGTTGCTATTACAGATTTAATGAAGGCTGCTTATTGGTCTCAGCCATCCACATTTACGAATTTTTATCTCAGAAATATTGAGTCCATTTCTGGAGACCTGCATTGTTTAGGTCCGTTATCTGTTGCTCAGAATGTCGTCCACTAAACAGTTGCAACTATAGTTATGCAGGCTTTCTGTTCCGGCAGTGACTCCGTCCGGCTGCCCTCTTCGCTCTGGGCTATTTGACCCAGGGCAAGGGGAAGGGGGGGGGGGGGGGGTGTTCCCTTAGGTCACCTGCTTTATAGTGAAAAGCAAGGGAATTCCTCCTCCAAGTCAGTATTTCTGAGTCGCTTCCGGGATGGTTTTAAAGTGTAATATTAATGTTTAAATTCATTCATGTCTTATTTTTAAAGTGTAGCTCGGTGTGAAGCATTTGTATATGTCAAGTGTCAAACGGGCTTTAATATACAATACTCGGACACTTTTAAATGACTATAAAGAGTCTCAATTCTCTGGACTACTTTATTTATTGGCTTGCTTTAAAAATAATTAGTATAAGGGTTATACTGGATGTTAATAGAGAACATGAATGTTATTGTGCTCAATTATTAAGGGTAGTGTATCTTTCTAATTTAATATTAAATAAGAAAGATACATGTAAAGCCTAATACTCCTTTTCTCCTTAAGGGGTTACCTCTTTACTATATAGTTGAGCTTATTGGATTTTCCTCTATGTCCTAGGCCCTCCAGCCTGTTTACTATTCAGCTAAGTCTGGGTCATTGGTACAGTATAAAAATGTTAAAAAATTTATAGTAATTTATATATTTTTTATACTTACCAATGACCCAGACGGGGATGGCCCTCCCTGGAGTTGGGAACTCTTGCCTCCCCGCTGAGTACATAGCGCTGACCAGGCACTGCCAGTAAGAATGATAATTGGCGCCAATTTCGGGACGTCTGCGTCACTGCGCATGCGCAGTAGAGGCGTAGTATGGAGGTCCTTTAGGACATGATTTCTTTTTGTTTTGGATGCAAATTTTGGGGATTGGGGGGCAAAATTTGTGTTTGGCCCTGGTTTTGTTAGAGTTAGCACCAGCTAAGTCTGGGTCATTGGTAAGTATAAAAAATATATAAATTACTATAAATTTTTTAACTTTCTAAGCCAATGAGCTGATTTGAACCAAATTTGGTATGTGGTATTATTGAGTCATTAGTACTTGATTCATGCAAAAAAAAAAAAAAAAAAAATTCCCTTATCATGTGGGAACCCCAGGAGCAAAAATTGAAAATATTTTTAAACGCCCATACCTCCCAAATCGCATGGAACAGAGAACTGTTATTTGGTATGAAGCAACCTTTGGACCAGTAGAAGTGAAAGGTAAAAAATGATTGCCATCAGTTGTGTCGGGGTGATCTGTAAGGGGCATCGAAATCAAGTCCCTCAGTTAATATTTGGGCTTCCAATGGGGGCCTGAATTTTAAGTTGGTGCAATATTGGGAATAATCTTTAAGAATCTTCTTCTTCAGATACATCAGTAAAGAATCTTTTAATATTTGGTATATGAATCCTTAGGGTGGTCAAATCTAAGTAGATCTAAGTTTGTTCCAAGTCCCTGGTTTAATATTTGAGCTCTATTGAAAGCCTGAATTTTAACTCAGTCCAATATGAGGAATAGTCATTAAAAATCTTCTATGTCAGAACCACCAGTCAGAATCGTTTAAATTTTGGTATACATTATTTTTATGAGGGTCATATTCAATTTAGTTCCAATCAAGTTCCTCAGTTAATATTTGGGGTTCCTTTGGAGCCCGAATTTTAACTTAGTGCAATATGGGAAATAATCTTTAAAAATCTTCTTCCAATCCACCAGTCAGAATCTTTTGATTTTTGGTATACAGCATCCTTAGGGAGGTAGATCTAAGTCTGTTCAAACCAAGTCCCTGGGTTAATATTCTGGCTCCCTGTTGGAGCTCAAATTTGAACTTGGTCCAATATGAGGAATAATCTTTAAAGCTCTTCTTCTCCAGAAACAGGATCCTTAGGGTGGTCAAATCTGAGTAGATCTAAGTTTGTTCCAAGTCCCTGGTTTAATATTTGAGCTCTATTGAGAGCCTGAATTTTAACTTAGTCCAATATGAGGAATAATCTTTAAAAATCTTCTTCTTCAGACCACCAGTGAGAATCTTTTAATATTTTGTGTTCGTCATTGTTATGAGGGTCTAATTCAACTTACTTCAAATCAGGTCTACAGGTTAATTTTTGGGCTTCCTATGCAGACTCGAATATTAACTTAGTGCAATATGGGAACTAATCTTCAAAAATCTTCTTCAGATTCATCAGCCCGAATCTTGATATTTGGTATACAGCATCCTTAGGGTGGCCAGATCTAAGTTTGTTCCAAGTCTCTGGGTTAATATTTGGGCTCCTTATTGGGAGCCTGAATTTTGACTTAGTCCAGTATGAGGAATAATGATTAAAAATCTTCTTCTTCAGAACCACCATTCAGAATCTTTTAATATATGGCATACAGAATCCTTGAAAGTGGTCAATATCAAGTTTCTTCAAATCAAGACTATTAGTTAATAATTGGGCTCTCTATGGGAGTGTGAATTTTAACTTAATACAATATGGGGAATAATCTTTAAACATCTTCTGTTTCATATCCACAACTCAGAATTTATTGATATTGTATACACAGCATCCTTACGGGTGTCAGATTCAATTTTGTGCAAAGCCAGTCTTTTGAATAATATTTGAGCTCCCTTTTAGAGCCTGATTTTTTACTTGCTGCAATATGAGGAATATTCTTTAAATACTTTTTCTCATGATCATCCAATCAGAATCTTTTCATATATGGTATGCACCTTTCTTAGGGTAGTCAGATTTAAGTTTGGGAAAATCAAGTCTCTAGGTTAATATTTGGTCTCCCTATTGTAGCTCAAATGTTAACTTGTCAAATATGAGGAATAATCTTTAAAAATCTTCTTCTCTAGAACCACTAATCAGAATCTTTTGATATATGGTATACAGCACTCCTACGGGGGTCAGATTCAAGTTTGTTCAAAAGAGGTCCTTTGAATAATATTTGTGCTCCCATTGGAGCCCAAATTTTTACTTCGTGCGATATGCAGAATATTCTTACAAATCTTTTTTTCACGAACCCCCTGCTAGAATCTTTTGACACATGGTATACACAACCCTTTGGGGAGTCTGATTTTAGTTTGTTAAAATCAAGTCCCAGGGTTGATATTTGGGCTCCCTATTGGAGCCAGAAGTTTAATTTAGTCCAGTATGACGAATAATCTTTTAAAAATTTGTTCATGAGATACAATCAGAATCTTTTAATATACAGCATTTTTAAAGAGTTCAGTTTCAGTTTAATCAAATAAAGTCCCTGGGTCGATATTTGTGTTCCCTATGGCTGGGTGGGTGGGGGGGAGGGGGGGGGTACACATATTAACATAGTAGCAAAATTAGTAATATTCTCAAAATCTTCTTCTCCCAAACAACCAAACAACATCCTTGGGGTGGTGGCAGTTTCAAGTTTTTTTCAAATAAAGGGCCTGGGTTAATATATGGGCTCTCTATGGGTGCCAGATTTTAACAGGTGTAATATGACAAATAATCTTTAAAAAAATCTTCTTCTTCAGGCCCACCATTCAGAATCTATTGATATTTCCTCTGTAATCTTAAATAGATAGCCATAGATGCTAATTAAATCCTTCTTTAAACAACTCGGTCAGGTGAGTTCCTCAGAGCCCCTGGGGCTTCTTGTTGGTATATAGCATTCTTAAGAGGGTAAGATTCAAGTTTGTTCAAATAACCTCCCCTGATTAATATTTGGGCACCCTATGGAAGTGCTTATAAGAAAGGCTCATTAGAAATCTTTTTCTTCAGATCCACCAGTCAAAATATTTTGATATTTGGAATAGAACATCCTTAAAGAGGTCAGATTCAAGTGAGCTCAAATCAAACCCTGAGTTAATCAAACCCTGGAGTTAATGTTTAGGCACAATATGAGAGCCTGAAATTTAATGCAGTGCAATATGGGGAATTTCTAAACATCTATTGAAATTTGGTATACAACATCCTTATGGGGGTTAGATTCAAATTTGTTAAAATCAGGTCCCTGGGTTAATATTTGGGCCCCCTAAAAGAGCCCACATTTTAACTTTTGTGCAATATGAGGAATATTCTTTAAAAATATTCTCCAGAACCCCCAGTCAGAATCTTTTGATACATGATTACACACCATCCTAAGAGAAGTAAGATTCAGGTTTGTTAAAATGAAGTCCCTGGGTTTATATTTGTGCTCTCTATTGGAGCCTGAAGTTTAACTTAGTCCAATGAACACTAAAAAAATTAACATACTAAACTTACAAAAATTATTCTTGCTCTGTACCAGTTTATCATTAAAGTCTGGAGTGTAACTTTGATAAATGTTGTGTTCTACCAGTATGGATGTGTCTCAACCAGATTTTTACATTTCTATCACGGTTTGTTTGGAAAAGAGACTACTTTGTAAACACAGAACTGTTAATCTTGTTTGCCAAAACACAGAGAAAAACCAAACCAAATTTTATATGTTTTAATCAATTTAACAAATTCATTTCATTTCCTGACAATGTAATATCACTTATGGTATGGATGGCTCACACTCAATGTAGAGATTGGGTGGTATTGGAATTTTGATTTCAGTATCAGTTTTGGTATTTTTATGGGTGTCCATGGTATCAGTTCGGTATTCAGACCCTGACTTGACTGAGATTTGCTGATAGTACCAAAGGGGAATTCACACTAGGAAAATACAGGATAAGTTGTTGGAAAATTAACTTGCATGTACCTTCATATTTCTTTCTAACAGTACAAACTGGCTTCATTATTTCCCCCAGTGAACATTTAATTTGCTGAAGCAAAACTAGCAGTCATTTTAACTATCTATTTCATACACAAAATGTTTTTATAAGTAAGTGTTTGAATATCCTGGCACAGATTTCAAAATTCAGTTATATGTAATTTGAGGTATAACTTTTGACTAATCAAATGCAAGAATCAAGTATGTCATGGCTAAAAAATTCGAACTTTCATGCAATGTAACAATAAATCCAAGGTTTAAACCTTAAGGGCTTTCCCCGTGGGAACCCTGGGAAGTAAGCAGCACTTGTTTACTGTGGTAAACCAGTTCCGCTTTACTAGTAAAATAGGACCCAGTCACCAATGCTTGGGGTGAAAGTCCTCTAAAATGGGCAACATGTTGATCAATGATTGACTAAACTTGACTTCATCTCCATGTTGTGTCACGATTAGCCATGATACATAAATATGTGACGTTAACCACCAACAAACAAACAAACAAACCTTAAGGGCTTGAAGATTTTCATAAATGTTTGACACACTTTGACATTCTACAACATGTGGCATTGCAGTTGTTTTTAGACAAGTCGTGGCTACCTACATTAGCAGCCAGGACTTGCCTAAAACACCTGCCAAGGTACATAGAATGTAACCTGTGATTTAACCCTGAGACTATATGTTAGGGAGCCTGTTATGTTGCAGTAAAAGGGATCATAGTCAGGATTATGCCCTTACGGATTAATTGATGATCTTCATTGCAACCAACTCGCAATCATTGCAATCTTTTCTGTCCAAATGTCATTGTAAATTTTCTATGTTGTTGACTGGAATCATCACAACCTTCTTGCAATTTTCTGCAGCCTTTCCACAATCTTCTGCAACCATTCTGCAATCAACTTACAACCATACTTATTTCAGCAATCAAACCATAATCAATCTGCAATCAATCTGCAATCAACCCAGACACATAGTTGTTAGTTGGGATGCATGCTGCAAGGATCATATGCAAGAGTTTGGCATTGCACGCATGTGTTATGTTTGCTGCATGCTTGCACGTTGCATGCCATTTCTACGAGGGCAGTGCTTGTTTCAAGTGATGTCATTGCCATCAAAATTAAAAATTTTCATCTACTAGACTGAACCAGTGTCGCTCCAGTAGGTCTTGGATCGCAAAGGTGTGCCCAAATTAACCCTTAAATCCTCATGTAGCTGCCAACAGTCCCTTGTATATTGCTCTGAAA
Source organism: Pictodentalium vernedei (assembly GCA_031216915.1). Lineage (NCBI taxonomy): Eukaryota > Metazoa > Mollusca > Scaphopoda > Dentaliida > Dentaliidae > Pictodentalium > Pictodentalium vernedei. Next base: position 557,399,817 of record CM062297.1, read on the forward strand.
ACGTCCCAGGTGTATTCTTCTTTGATAACTGTACTTGTGGCATGCATTTATCTTGACAGTATTTTCACATCATTGTTGTACAGGCTGCCAACAATAATGTGGAAACACTGTTAATTCTTCTGCAGTAGCTGTGTAGTTGTATATACAGTAGTTATTAATGTAAAATTAATCTTGGGACCTGAGGGTTAAGAGTATCTAAAGGCCTGGTAAAAGGCCCAGTAATTGCAATATGACACAGTTAACTCAGAAGGAACATCATTGTTGTACAGGCAGCCAAGAATAATGTGGAAACACTGTTAATTCTTCTGCAGTAGCTGTGTAGTTGTATATACTGTAGTTATTAATGTAAAATTAATCTTGGGACCTGAGGGTTAAGAGTATCTAAGGGCCTGGTAAAAGGCCCAGTAATTGCAATATGACACAGTCAACTCAGAAGGAACATCATTGTTGTACAGGCAGCCAAGAATAATGTGGAAACACTGTTAATTCTTCTGCAGTAGCTGTGTAGTTGTATATACAGTAGTTATTAATGTAAAATTAATCTGGGGACCTGAGGGTTAAGATTATCTAAAGGCCTGGTAAAAGGGCCAGTAATTGCAATATAACACAGTTTTGACTCAGAAGGAACACATCCCAGTCTGGACCCTATTGCCCCAGTAATTGTAATGTTATGATGACTAAAAATCACTGCTAAACCACTTGTTTTGTTTTGTTTTCCTGGGCTTTACCAACACTTTTGACAGCCAGGGTCACCTCGTGTCAGACAGTTTTAGGGATGAAGGAAGCTGGAGTACCTGTAGAGAACCACTGAGCAGCAGCAAGCAACTGTCAGACTCCTCAACATATTAACTCCACACAAGCAGGGTTAGCATTGGTTGAAGACAAGTGTATCATTGACATGCAGTACGCCTTAGTACATGAGACCATCATGGGCAATCAGAAGTAAGTGCCTTGCCAAAAGACACAATGCAGTAACCCCTGGTGGGGATCAAACTGTGGACCTTTTGGTTTGAAGTCGAAATACCGTAACCACGGAGCCACTGCACTCCTACCAAACAACTTTATCCACAAGTTGTTGAGATAATAGAATTTTTGCAAGTGGTGAGAGCAATGATTCATTGCTGTCTAAACAAAAGACAAGTAAAAAATAGTGGATTTAAAATTATTAATATGTGATGTTAGAGGAGCTAAAGTTGTTGCTGCTTGTGATCAAGGCAAATGATTTTGTGAAGTGTTTTCTATTTTCTTCATACAAATGTTTTTAGCTCACCTGACTGAAAGTCAGGGTGAGCTATTGACGTCACTTGGCATCCATTGTTTGTCATCCAGCATCTCTAATATGTTAACTTTTGCATTTCAGTCTTCTTCAGAACTAGAGGCCCAAACCCAACCAAACTTGGCATAAATTATCTTTAGGAGCAGGGGTCAGCCGAGTGGGCGACTAGGGTGAAGAAGTCGCCTTGTCATTCCTCAAGTCGCCTTGGCTTACATTGGGGGCGAAATTCAAGTCGCCCTCCAAAACTTCCTTGGGAGACATGGCAGTTTACTGTATTTTCTTATGTTTTATTTCCAAAAAACAACGCTTCCACATTCACAAAAAAGTAAACATGGCTGCTGTTAAAATCCGTCATACAGCTCTGAAAATAGCCTGAACTAGCACAATTTTATATTTCTGAAAAAGTTGTAATGGCATAGTCGTTCGAACAATACACCTCAACTGATAGCAACCAGCACAAAATGCTATTTAAAAACAAAAGTGTCAGCAAAAACAACGAATCACACAAGACACGCATCGAGTTAATTAGAATTTATTAAAGTTAACCACCGTTTCAAAACCAAACAAAATGTGCAGGAGACAGTTCATCCATAAAACGTCGAAATTGCTTACGGTTATGCTCTGTTCCACTGAAAAATTGGTTGCATTGAAAATCGCCCCGTACTTTGCATTGAAAGTTTTTTTTTTGAAAACTTGTGTTGGAAGGCGATTAAATGTAATAAGGCTACGATAGAAATCACACATATTAGGATGGATAAGAATGGCAGGCCTTATAGCACAAATCGCAGGTGTCAATGTAAGATGGTTGGCAGAAATTGTCATTTTTCTGAACAGAATATTATCACCCAGTGCAGCAGGTAAGGGAGACAACTGAAATATTTTGTCATTTACCTTAGAAATGAATTAACTGAGTCAGCACTTTTTAAAAATTAAAAAAATATTTTTTTCCAGAACTACCGATCAGAATCTTTTGATATTTGGTTGGCAGGGAGATCCAATTCAAATTTGTTCAAATTAAGTCCCTGGGTTCGTATCTGGTCTCAAATTTTAACTTTGCACAGTATGAGAAAAAATCTTTAAATATCTTCTTCTTCAGATCTGCCTGTCAGAATTTTTTAATATTAGGTGAACAACATCTTTGGGCCAGAGTCAGGTTTATCAAATAAAGCACCTGGGTATATTTTTGGGCTCCCTGTGAGAGTCCAAATTTTATCTTATTGCCACATGAGGAATATTCTTTAAAACTATAAAACTTCTTCAGAGCCTGTCAGAATCTTTTGATATTTGGTATACAGCATCCTTATAGAGTCCAGATGCAAATTTGTTCAAATCAAGTCCGTAGGTTCATATTTGGTCTCCTTATCGGAACCCAAATTTTAACTTAGTGCACTGTGAGGAAAATTTTTTAATATCAATCTTCTTCAGATCCACCAAGAAGAAACTTTTCATATTTGGTATTACAGTTACTGATAAGCATTTGTGTCAGTAGCTATCATAATCATATTTTTATACTGTACCAATGACCCAGACTTAGCTGGTGCTAACTCTTAAATATCAAGGGCCAAACGCAAATTTTACCCCCCAATCCCCAAAATTTGCATCTAAAACCGAAAATTGCATGTCTTATATGGTCCTCCATACTTTTACTCCACTGTGCATGTGCAGTGTCAAGGAGGTCTCGAAATTGGCGCAATTATCATTCTTTGTTTGGCCCAGAATTATCATTCTTTGTTTACAAGCACAAATAACAGTTACACTTCACTTATTTGTGCTTGTAAATCTCAGTTTTAAGGATGCCAGACACATAATTATGAGAGAAATGGTGGATATAAGGAGGAAATAGAAGGAGGAGAGGAAAAAAACAGTGGAAACAAATGTTCAGGGCTGTAACTTATAATTATTTTACGAAATTATTCATGTTACCTATTTTCGAGGCATGACCTTGTTGTGGTCATTCTTGCTATGAATGTTCCATTGTTTAATCAGTGTTTCCTCTCTACCTTTCCTGTATTCCCCCTAGCTATTCTCCCATGCTTTTGGCTTATTTTTTGTAATGTTTATTACTAAAATTTTTTGGGAGTTTTGGCTTGGAAACAGAATTATTTTCCGTTGTTTTCCCCATGTTTACGTCCTCACCCTTGGGTGGTTATGCGATTTGGTCTGCATCTACCATCTGATGTTCTGCAGTTTCTTCTCTGGAAGTCTCTGTTTTGCATCAGATAGTGTTTAAATTGGTAACTGATTTTGGGCCATGTTTATCAGTGCCTGGAGTCATGTTTCCAGTTTGTTTGCACTTTTTGTTTATGTTGACAACGGTTACTTCTTATTACTTGTCCTCTGCTTAGTTCAGTTCATAGCAAGATACATTAATATTGTCTGTAAGTGTTACATTAATTTTTAGCTCAACTTTGACGAAGTCAAATTTGAGCTATTGTCATGGCCCGTCGTCCGTCTGTCCGTCCGTCCGTCTGTCCGTCTGTCTGTACGTCAACAATTGGCTATGGCTCGGGCTAGAGGTCGTATTTATGAACCGATCTTTACGAAACTTCTTGTGTACCTTTGTTATGACCCTGGGACGGGAACGAGTGTTTTTAGGTGTGGTCCGAAATTCAAGATGGCTGCCAGCGGCCATTTTGTACCGATGATGCAAAAATCAGTTTTTTGTACAGAACTTCTGTATGAATGTTCTGATTTGAATAAAGTTTTGTATAAATGTTTAGTACCATGGGATACATCACATATAATACGGGTTTTTTTCTCGTGCGTAAATTACGCAAATTAGACTGACTTTGATTTATTTAGTGTTACTTTCAGAGCTGTAAGTGCCAAGCTGCTATGGCTCGGGCTAGAGGCCGTATTTATGAACCAATCTTTACGAAACTTCTTGGGTACCTTTGTTATGACCCTGGGACGGGAACGAGTGTTTTTGGGTGTGGTCCAAAATTCAAGATGGCTGCCAGTGGCCATTTTGTACCGATGATGCAAAAATCAGTTTTTTGTACAGAACTTCTGTATGAAAGTTCTGATTTGAATAAAGCTTTGTATAAATGTATAGTACAATGGGATACATCACATATAATACAGGTTTTTTTCTCGTGCATAAATTATGCAAATTAGACTATCTTTGATTTATTTAGTGTTACTTTCAGAGCTGTAAGTGCCAAGCTGCTATGGCTCGGGCTAGAGGCCGTATTTATGAACCAATCTTTACGAAACTTCTTGGGTACCTTTGTTATGACCGTGGGACGAGAACGGGTGTTTTTGGGTGCAGTCCCAAATTCCAGATGGCTGCCAGCAGCCATTTTGTACCGACGATGCCGAAATCTGTTTTTTGTACAGAACTTCCATATGAAAGCTCTGATTTGAATAATTTTTTGTATGAATGTTTAGTACCATGGGATACATTACATATATTACAGGTTTTTTTCTTGTGCGTAAATTATGCAAATTAGGCTAACTTTGATTTATTTAGTGTTACTTTCAGCACTGTGAGTGCAAATCCCAATACGGCTCGGGCTAGAGGCCGTATTTATGAACCGATCTTCACGAAACTTCTTGGGTACCTTTGTTATCACTGTGGGACGAGAAGGAGTGTTTTTGGGTCCAGTCTGAAATTCAAGATGGCCGCTAGCAGCCATTTTGTTCAAAATTAAGTGCAATCAGATCTTTGCGCAGAACTTCCAAATGAAAGATCTGATTTGAATAAATTTTTGTATGAATGTTTAGTACCATGGGATACATTACATATAATACAGAGTTTTTCTCGTGAATAAATTATGCAAATTAGGGGTCCGGGTGGGACTTAGAAAATTTTGGACCAAAATCCGGAAATTAGTTTTTTGTGTTTTGATGCATTTTGGTCAATTTTAAGAAGAAGAAGAAAAAATTTTAGTCTGAAAATATTTTGTTTGGGACTGAAAATTTCCACACAAAAATAATAATCTACAATGATTGGTCTTAATCTGTAGTCCATTACAGTCACCTTGTAATTCTTTTATTATTGTTGACTGGGCCAAAACAAATACTAATTCCTGTCATATTCTTTATTCAGTTGTCTTGGTCACAGCAAGTACTAATTCCTGTCATATCCAAGTTGAGCTACAGAGTCATTGACTCTTTCATTTGAAATGATTTTAAAATTTTTGTCCACACTTAGGCTTTTTTGGGATCCATTTGGGCTCATTGTTCCCATTGGGAACTTGGGCTCTTCTGAAAATTTTTTCAAAAATTTTTTTCTGGGAAATTATTTTCTTTTGAAATGTTATAATGGATTATAATATATTATGTATATTTATTTCAAGGGTTAGTGCGAGTAATATGACTGTGTATATTTTTTCATGTTGAAAAAATATTCTTCAATTGTAATGCGAGGATATCTTCCTCTAATTCACAGGTTCATTGTGTTTCTTATAGTCAATGTAGTCGCACTAATTCTTGCTCTGTGTGTGTTGATTGATATGACAACGTTGGAGTCGTGTGTCACGGTATTTTGTTAGTGGTGAGGGGTCCATTACGGTCCTCTCTCCGTAGGTCCACTCTATATTATCAGTTTCTTTTTCAGAATTCAGAGCGATGTTTCCGTGATGTCTTCAACAAGTGTGTCTCCGTCGTTGCAATATTAGGCCTATTGGGAAGTGCTGAAGGTATTACTACAATTGCCGGGAGTTCACTAGTTCAATTGAAGGCATTGATCGCCCGCTAGTCCGCCCGGTGTCGCGACCATTCACCAGGAAAGAATGGCTCAGCACCCGGGTTCGTCCATCGCGGTCCAGAAAGCAGATTGGGTGATGCGAGTACTATAAAACATCAGATGTGCACACCCAGCAACGACGGATATGAGGATAGTATGGAGGAAGCCTGTCAGTCCAGTGGCTAGCTCATCCAGGTCCACCCGGACCGCAAGCGAGAGAGGCCCCCTCTCTCTTAAGTCAACATTTGCACCGCGATGTTGTTGTATGTTTGTTCGCTTAGTTGGAGCTTACGTCCACTCCTCCTGCCCGGGACGCTCCGTCGTATGACAGTCCGACGCGGCTGTTATATTGGCTTCCTCATCCTCGTCAACACACACCCGACCGCACCTTGGCTATGTGACCACAGATTTCCAGGGGATGTTCGCATATTATATAAATGCAGGATTGAACGTCCCTGGTGCTCTTGCTACGCCGACCAAGGAATACACGTTGACCAGGTCACTCCATCTGCTAACCAGGGATACGAGACCTTTCCAGTTGGGACGTTCGCATATTATATAAATGCAGGAATGAACGTCCCGGGAGCTTCCAGTGGATAATTCACGTAGGACCGCAGCTCCACGGGTCTCATAGAGTAACTTGAACAAGGTGTTGTTACTGTGATGTCTTCGTAAAGTGTGCTTCATTGTCACAGTCAAATGAAGAGTTAGCGGTAAAAGTGCTCATGTAGATGTGTGAATTGCCTGGAGTTTCCTAGTAGGATCGATGGCTTTGACACCCGCTAGCTCGCCCGGTGTCGCGACCATTCACCGAATGGCTCAGCACCCGGGTCCGTCCGATGCGGTCCAGGATGGAAATTTGGGTGATGCGAGCACTATAAAATACAATGTGCACACCCAGTGACGACGGATATGAGGATGGTACGGAGGAAGCTTATTAGTCCGGTTCCTAGCTCATCCAGGTCCATCCGGGCTGCGAGCAAGAGAGGTCCCTCTCTCGTATTACAACATCTGGGACCAGATGTTGTGGTACAAAACGTTCCTCAGTCGGGGCATACGTCCACCGCTCGGGACGCTCTGTTATATAGACAGTCTAGAGAGACTGCTCTTTCGGCTTCCTCATCCTCACGGCACGCGACTGCACCTTGGCTACGTGACCAGTCATATTCAACCAACATCCCCGACCAGGAATTCTACGGCGACCAGGTCACGCCATCTGGTAGCCAAGGATACGAGGCCTTCATACTCCGGACGTTCGCATATAAGAAATATGCAGGAATCAATGTCCAAAGAGCTTCTAGCGGCTAAATTCTGTAAGACCACAGCTCCGTAGGCCTTTGTTATGGACATGCTATCACAGATAGCACAAATTATCGCTGCATCCCAGCACCCGACAGTAACTTTGCCGGATTAAGAATTATCCGAGGAAGCTGGGTTGGTACGTTCCTCTGCAGCTTCAGGCATGGACGACCAAGAATTACAAGTTGTCCGACATGGATGGCGAAAGGGATACGGATGAGTTGTATTTTCCCTTTCGGAACAACATAATTGCCGTAGAGTGTATCCGGCATTATCTTCTGACGTTGTTCCTCCGGACCAAAAAATTGCTGCATTGCCGGATAAGAGACTGATAGCGCCACTGGACTCAGAATTCTTATCGGTTTAGGGACATCATCCCTCAGTTTCCGACATAGTCCAGATATGTCTCACGGACATTTGATCTGTTGAATGACTCTATATTTATATAACTTGCTACCTAAATGGGCAGGTCAGGTTTCTTATCGGCAAATGCTCTACATCTGCCTTTCATCAATTTAAGGAATATTTTGAAATGGCAGGACAGAGCATTCTGAGAGTTCTCTGTGTCTAGACGACCAGGTCAGGACCTAGTATTGTTTATACCGTCGTCAATGTCAATTCCAATCATGATGTTGGAACTGACAATATCGTCTAGCAGGGTCAGCTTAGATGCATCATCGTATGCAGATCACCTTACCAGAGCGTTATCATTACGTCTCAAAGGAAAAAGAATTCTAGGATGTACAACCTCCTTAAGAGTTCTTTCAAGGGCCTCACGTAAAACTCCGCCCTTTTAGTGGCAATATGGAGTTGGTTAGATGTGACGTGGCCCTGGCCCAATCCATGCGTGTGGATAGTAAGGTGAAAAACTCTCTCAGAGTCGCTCCGGTCTCCGGAGAGTTTTCTTCGACGGCAAGCTTTCCGCAGTCTATGATCAGATAACAAAGAAAGCTTCAGACTCTCTGCTATTGAAATCCGCTTCCATATAGTCGGATTCAGCAGAGAAAAGTAGGACAGGCACTTCTGGGATGAATATGTCCAAGGGAAGTTCCTATAGAGGTTCCTATGCATCCCCTAGGTCTTACTCTAGAGACTGTTAGGGTAGCGACTCAGGTAGGGGCCATAATTCTGGCCGAGACATCTGGTCAGATGCCCCTAGGTAAACGGGGCGAGGTGCTGGCCGTGGAGGACATGACTTCTTCTTCCGCAAGCCTCGCAGGACCAGGAGGTAATGGTATTAACCTCTATCGTGTACTAGTGAGCGGAAGACTGTCGAGTTTCTCAATTAATTGGGAGCAGATTACGGATGTCCCTTGGATTCGAAGGGTGATTTCGGAAGGACTAAATTGTCCTTCAAACGAAAACCTCCATTAACTCGAAGTCCAAGATGGACTCAGCTTCCGTCAAGTCCGCAGGAAAGAGGCTCGCTTCCATCAGAAGTCCAGTCTCTTCTGGAATGATCGTGATAGAGATCGTAGAAATCCAGGAATTTCCAGGTTTCTACAACCATCCTTTTCTGGTTTCAAAACCAGACGGCTCGTTCTGTCCACTCATAATTCTGAGCTGGATAAACAAGCTGATCGTGGCTCTAAGTTTATATATGGAGTCCATCCGATCGGTCAGAGCGAGTATTCGGGTGTACATGTGTACGACTATGCTACATGCATAAATCTCAAAATGTGTACTTTCACGTCATGGTACATCAGGCGTTCAGAAAGTATCTTCGCTTCTTCATCATAGGAGTCGTGTATCAGTTCCGAGCAATGTGCTTCGGTCTGAATCTAGCCCCCTACGCTTTCACTCGAATAACGAACTCGGTAATGACTCATTTCCGACCTCATTCGTCTGCGATAACGTCGGCCTACCTGGATGACATTCTTTAGAGGTACGGCAATGAGTTAACGCTTCAGAACGATGTGCAGAATCTGCTTCTATTGCTCTGACTTCTCGGTTTCATAAGTAAATGAGAAGGCGGATCTGGTATCATCCAAGTCATTCACCCACAGGGGGATGAGCTTCGAAACGCACAACATTCTCGTTCGTCTGCCGTTACCCAGAGCGAAATTAATCAGTTGTTATGCTCACTATTGTCTTCGCTCAGACAAGGTCTCAGCGAGATATCTCGTGAGACTGATACGTTTGTGCGGAGCTGCCGCGATTTTATTCCGATGGGGTGGTTACGCACTTGTCCTCTCCAATTTCTTCTGATCCAGAATTGGAGGATGAAGATTTTTTCGCTCGATATGGACATCTTTTTGTCAATCATGTGAATAAGAGATTCAGACTTGGGCAGGTTTTCAGTGGTTAGGGAGTTCCACTGCAATTGCCAGATCCAAGTTTTACAGTTTTGACGGATGCCAGTCAAACAGGTTGGGTCGTATCATTGAGCCCAACGGATTTGAAGGGCCAGGGACTTTGGGATCCGTAGTTCCTAATTAAGCACATTAACATCAAGAATGATGTCATTTTGGCTTGCGCTACGTTATTGGATGAACGTTATTCAGAATGCTCATGTGCTAATTCTGTCTGACAATTCGATGGTATTAGCTTATTTTCGGAACTGGGGAGACAATCATTCCATTCTGTTATTCATGTTAACGGAAGGAATCTTTCTGTTTGTACTAGAACATCAAGTTCTCCTATCTGTCCGTCATATTCTGGGTCATCTGAAATGTATTAGCGGACTCCCTTCACGGAGGGGCCGCTTGTTGACTCCAGAATGGACTTTCAACAAACGAGTATTCAATCAGATTTGCTACCAAGGAGAGAGGCATATGATCGACTTTTTCGTGACGCATCTCAACAATCAGTTGCAGAAGTATGTGTCACAATGTTTGGATCTTCGAGCGTTTGCAGTAGACGCTCTATCGATCTCGTGAGACGGAATAATAGGAGATGCGTATCTTCCAGCGCCGTTGATTCAGCAGATATTGCTCAAGTTGTATATCTCAATGCAAAATTCTGTTGGTAGCATTTCTAGCTCCACAAAGACCGTGGATTAATCTACTCAGGCGTCTGTTGTGGGACATGCCGTGGAAGCTTCCTCCACATTTCGGTCCATTCTATGGTCAGATGGATTCAAATTACTATCAGTACTGCTTATGATAATATCTTCAATCAGCAGTCTGTGCTTTAGTTTTAAGCTCATGAAGTAAGAGTTCTTTCTCCATCATGGGCTTACGCTAATAATGTTACTATTACAGATCTAATGAGGGCTGCATATTGTTCTTAGCCCTCCACTTTCTCAAAATTGTATCTGAGAAATATTGAGTCCTTTTCTGCAGATCTGCATTGTTTAGGTCCGTTATTTTTCACTCAGAATGTCATCCACTAATCAGTGGCAACTATATATATGTAGGCTTTTGGTTCCCGCAGTGACTATGTCCTGCTGCCCTCTTCGTTCTGGTGTATTTGATCCAGGGCAAGGGGAAGGGGGGATGGGGGGTGGGTGTTCCTTTAGGTCACCTGCTTTATAGTGTAAAGCAAGGGAATACCTCCCTTGGAGTCAGTAATTCTGAGTCGGCACCAGGATGGTTTTAAAGTAAAGCTAATGTTCACTCATCTATGTAATATTTTTTAAGTGTTGCTCGGTGTGAGACATTTGTATATATCACGTATTAATCGGGCATTAATATACAATCCTCGGACACTTTTATATGAGTATATAGAGTCTCATTTTGCAGGACTTCCTTATTTATTGGCTTTCCTTTAAAAAATATTAGTATAAAGGGTTATACTGGATGTTAATAGAGATCATTGATGTTACTGCGCTCAATTACAGAATGGTGGTGTGTCTTTCTTTTCGATACAAATAGGAAAGATACATGTAAAACCTATCTCTCATTTTCTCCTTCAGGGGATAGTTCTGTTATATGTAATTGAGTCTATTGGATTTTCCTTTATGTTCTAGGTCCTCCAACCTTTTTACTATTCAGCTAAGTCTGGGTCATTGGTACAGTATAAAGATGTTAAAAAATTTATAGTAATTTATATATTTTTTATACTTACCAATGACCCAGACTGGGATGGCCCTCCCATGAGTTGGGAACTCATACCTCCCTGCTGAGTACATAACGCTTACCAGGCACTGGTTGTAAGAATGATAATTGCGCCAATTTCGAGACCTTGACACTGCGCATGCGCAGTGGAGTAAAAGTATGGATGACCATATAGGACATGTAATTTTCGGTTTTAGATGCAAATTTTGGGGATTGGGGGGTAAAATTTGCGTTTGGCCCTTGATATTTAAGAGTTAGCACCAGCTAAGTCTGGATCATTGGTAAGTATAAAAAATATATAAATTATTATAAATCTTTTAACTTCTATGCCACATTGCAATTTCTACGATCCATCCCAGGTCTACCTGGGCTTAGTGCCCAGGGAAGCCTGGTATGAGTCAAAGAAAAAAATTATTGGATTTATCTTCCTACTGATAATTAGGAGTGTGTTAGCATGCCTCGGAAATGTAGCATTGCAAGATAGTAAAAATTGTGCAAAACTCTGAAACCTCCAGGATAAATTTGATTTCTGTGTACATATTTTACTCATGAGTCACTACTTTTCAAAGGAATTTATTAATTTTCTATTTGGTTAATATATTTTTTTAAAGTCAATTTATCATAAAACTGTTTGTAAAGCTTTGCGAAATATTCCCTGTGTGTGAGCTGTTTTTTGGTGTGAGATATGGCAAGCCTTTATATGAATGCTTACTCATTAATACACTTCTCTTTTAGAGTTTGGTAAAAGAGCTGGCATGATGGTCAGTTGTGGAGCTATAAATCTCTTGTTCAAAGCAATGGTGTTTGTGTCACAGAATCTTGGTGAAGAGGAGGAGCTGATAATAGTGATACATCACCTGCTGGCAAAAATAGGCTCCAAAGGTATGTATTTATTCCTCGACTGCAAGTTTTAACTCTTATCCTGCTATGGATTTTCTTGAGTTATTCATCAAAGCAAGTCATGTCTAATCTAAAGCAGCCATGACTTGATTTCCTGAAATATTCAGTAGAATGTGGAGTCAGGAAATCATTAATAAAAGAACTCCTGTTTATAGGATATATTATATATATTTATAGGGTATACTTTCTAATAAGTGCCAGGATTTTACCTCTGCTTATGACAGAATATTTTTATACTGCGCCAAATAGTCCTCAAACAGCAGACAAATAGTTAACTAAGAACGCAAAGCAATTGGCTTAATTTCTTCCTGAAAAGTTTAGTTAGGATGAGCTTCTTTTCTCATTTCTATTCCGTCAGTGTATGTACCTCCACAGTTTCCTTTTGAATACTGCACAGGTTGCATTTATGATTAGATTGCTTTGAAACCTAGTATTGTTGTTTGGAGTGACCTCTAGATGGGAGCTGTCAGTTTTCTTCCATTTCCATAAAAAAAATGTTGCCGTTGGCAACGACCTTTAAACTTAGTTTGGTTATGCGTCAGTATATTCCTTTTGCATGTCCTACAGGGCGCATTTATGATTGGATCGCTTTGAAACTTAGTATGCTTGTTTGGGGTGACCTCTAGATCGGTGCTATCGATTTTCTTCCATTTCCATCACAAAACATTGCCATTTGCAACGACTTTTGAACTTAGTGCATTTGTGCATCACTATATTCCTTTGGCACGCCCTACAGGGCACATTTATGAATGGATTGCTTAGAAACTTGGTATGCTTGTTTGGGGTGACCTCTAGGCTCTGGGGGCATGGTGGCTCAGTTGGTAGGGGTACAGGCTGCAAGCCGAGAGGTCCTCGGTTCGAATCCCACTTGCAGCAACCGCGTTGTGTCCTTGGGCAAGACACTTCACCCCCATTGCCCACGTGGGGGCACGGTGACGCTGTGTACTAAGGTGTACTGCGCGTCGATGGTGCACCTGTCTTCAACCAATGCTAACCCTGCTTGTGTGGAGTTGGTATGTTGGGGAGCGGACAGCTGCTCGCCGTTGCTCGGTGGTTCTCTCCGGGTACTCTGGCTTCCTCCACCCGTAAAACTGTCACGGTCATGGTTAGCCATTGTGCAGAAATATGTGACCTTAAACACCAATAAATAAATAAATAAATATATACCTCTAGGCTCTAGATAGGTGCTTTCGATTTTCTGTCATTTCTGTTTAGAAATGTTGCCATTAGCAATGATGTTCAATGTATCCATTTTTTACGTCAACAGTTTCCTTTGGCACACTGTGCAAGTCACATTTATCATCAGATCACTTTGAAGCTTGGTTTGTGTGTTCGGGGTGACCTCTAGATGGGGGCTATTGATTTTCTTACATTTCCAACAAAAAACAATGACGTTTGAACTTTGTGGATTTGTGCATCAATTTTTCGGGGTGCATTTATGAATGGATCGCTTTAAAACTTAAGTATTTGTGTTTGGGCTAACCTCTGAATGGGAGCTTTTGTTTTTTGTTCATTTCTCTGAAAAAATGCTACTGAATGTTGCTGTTAGCAATGACCTTTGAACTCACTGCATTTGTGCATCAACATTTTCCCTTGGCAAGCCCTGTAGGGTGAATTTATGCGTGGATCAGTTTGACACTTGATATGCATGTTTGGGGTATTAAACCTCTAGATGGGAGTTATCGATTTTCTTCCATTTCCTTCGAAAACCTTTGCCATCAGTAATGACCTTTAAAATGAGTGCATTTGTGTATCAACATATTCCTTTGGCATGTCCTATATGTATAAATGGATTGCTTTGAAACTTGGTTCAAGTTTATCAAAAACACATTGGCATAGCAACAGCCATTGAACTTGGTGCATTTGTGCATCAACATATTCATTTGACATGCTCTATAGGGCACATTTATGAATAGATTGCTTTGAAACTTGGTTTGTGTGTTTGTGGTAACTGCTAGATGGGAGCTATTAATTTTCTTTCATTTCCATCAAAAAACGTTGTTAGCACCAACCTTTGAACTTAGTGCATTTGTGCAGCAACCTTTTGTTTTGAACTCCCAACTTGGCATATTTATGAATTTCCATCAAAAAAAAAGAAAAAAAAAAAAAACATTGCCAGTAGCAATGACCTTCAAACTTAGTGCATTTGTGCATTAGCATTTTCCTTTGGCACGCCTCTGAGGTTGCATTCATTATCAGGTTGTTTTGAAACTTGGTATGCTTATTAAGGGTGACCTAAATAGAAGCTATTGATTTTCTTTTCATTTCCATCAAAAATTGTTGCAGCAAGCAACGACCTTTGAATTTAGTCCATTTGTACATAAACATTGTTCTTTGACATGGCCTACAGGGCACATTTATCATAGGATTGTTTTAGAACTTGGTATGCTCATTAGGCGAGACCTCGAGATAAGAGCTATCGATTAGAATTCATTTCTGTGAAAAAAGTTGCAGTTTACAATGACTTTTAAACTTACTGCATTTGTGTATCAACATTCTTCCTTTAGCCAGTCCTACAGTTTACATTTAAAAATGCATAGATTGCTCTTATGTTTGCACATTCAATGCTGTTATGTTGAAGTCCAAGTTCGTCAAGTTGAGCTACAGTGTCATTGACACTTTCATTTTTGTTTAATTTCTGAATAATTGGGAGCGCGGTGGCTCAGTGGTAGACTGTTGGACTTCTGTGCTAGAGGTCCCGAGTTCGATCCCCATCCTGGACTACCCTCGTTGTGTCCTTGGGCAAGGCACTTTATCCTGGTTGCCTACATGGGGGCACAATGACGCCGTGTACTGAGGCGTACTGCACGTCGATGATGCACATGTCTCCAACCACTGTAACCCTGCTTGAGCGGAGCTTGAACAGAGTTAGAATGTTGAGGAGCTGGCAGTTGCTTGTCAATGCTTGGTGGTTCTCTCTGGGTACTCTGGCTTCCTCCATCCGTAAAACTGTCATGGTCACGATTAGCCATTGTGCATAAGTATGTGACCTTGAACACCAATAAATAAATAAATATTCTGAATAATTGACAGTAAAATATTATCCAGGCCACAGGCTCTTTTCTTCGAAGTTTGCATCAATAACCTTTAAAGGTTTAGCTGTAACTATTTGTATATTTCAAGGCCACAGAGTTGCCTTGAATTCCTTGAAAGTCTTGATTTCCAACTTAATTTTTCTGGCCTGGAAGTATTTTTCTCACAGTGAGTTGAATTTGACTAGAATGGATCTTCTTTATCTAATAGAAAGTCTGCCAGTTAATATGAGAATCTTGCACTATATTGCAGATATGATTATGAAAGGACATTAAGCCTTAATCCAAAGATTAATTTTATGTTACTAGGCTCTACAAAGGAGGTCTTCTGTTTCTCGAGCCACTTTTTGTAAAATTGCACGCAGGCGGGCAATTTTTTATTTTTTTAAAAATTTTTTTAATCATTTCTTTTCCATCAAAAGTTCATATTCTTAGTTTGTTTTATATTTTAGGCCTCATAATCTACAGAATAGCAAGGATGGTGGTGTATTTCATCCCTTGAGTGCAAGAAGGCTTTGTAATGTTAAAGCATTGCAAAGTCTTGTCGCACTCAAAAGGACAAATTTATCAATTTTATTAACTGGGTAAAATATCACATATAAACCTTTTATTTTTTTCAGTTTGCATTGGTTATAAAAAGGGAGCATGCGGTAGCTAAAGGGACCATGTGGGAGGGCCTGGGAAACAGATTTTTAACTTTGTTAGGCCATAACTATCGTATATTCATTTACATAGCCAAGAATGATGTAAACCCACAGTCAAGTTAAATGCACCCCACCAGTAAAGTTCTTAATGAAAAATACATTTGGAACAACTTTTTTCAGAGCCATATAAAAGGGGCCATTTGTGGCTGTATGGAACCTAGGGTTAACCTTTCTCCCAACATGAATAGCAGAGTCTTAACAAAATTTTTTTGAACTACTAAAAGTTTGCATTTTTTGTCTCAAAACCTAGGCTTTAGCCTCTCATTGGAACAGGCTCAGCAACCTGATGGGGCCATTAGTTACGTCTATTAGACTACAAATGAAAAAAATTGCAATATTCGAATGGCTATTTTTAGCTCACCTGACTTTCAGTCGGGAGAGCTATAATGATCACTCACCGTCCGTCGTCCGGCGTCCGTCGTCCGGCGTCCGGCGTCCATGAACATGGTGTTTGCGTCTTCTCCTCCCAAACCGCTGAACCAATTTAATTGATATTTGAGATAATAGTTTGTTATGACATCGCAATTTGATTTTGTTCAAATCAAGTTGCCCCGCCCGTGGGTAGGGCCACACCCAAAAAGTGTGCTGAAATCTTAAAAAGTCTTCTTCTCATGAACCAGCAGTAGCAGAGACTTGATATTTGGTGTGCAGCTTCCTTTTGAGGTGTAGACTCACATTTGTTCAAGAGAAGTTTGTGGGGCTATACTTGGCGTCGTTATGGGAGAGGCAAAATTTTTGGCCCCGCCCAAAATTTCTATATTTTTATACTGTACCAATGACCCAGACATAGCTGGTGCTAACTCTTAAAATATAGGGCCAAACACAAATTTTGCCCCCCAATCCCCAAAATTTGCATCTAAAACTAAAGAAAACATGTCCTGAGAGGCCCTCCACACTTCGCCCCTACTGCGCATGCGCAGTGTCAAGGACGTTCCGAAATTGGCGCCATTTATCATTCTAAGTTTGGCCCTTCATCAGTTAACATCTGACTGATCTTTGTGCTTTTAAATCTCAGTTTAAATGATGCCAGACACATAAATATTAGTGAAATGGTGATTCTAAGGAGGATAGAAAAGGAGGAGAGGAAAAGAATGTGTGACAGAATATTATCAGGGCTGTAACTTAAAATTTTTTAATGAAATTATGTTAAGTTACCTATTTTCAAGGCAGCAGCCATTTTGTTGTCATTCTGATTATTTAGTTACACTGTTTTTACAAGTGTTTTTCCTCTCTCCCTGTCCTTTAAGTTCCCCCTTGCTATTCTCCCATGCTTTTGGCATAATTTCTGTAATTATTATTACTAAAATTTCTTGGGAGTTTAGCTGAATAACAGAATGAATTCTGTTCTTTCCCCATGTTTACGTCTTCACCTACGGGTGGTTAGGCGTTGTGTTCTGCATCTACCATCTGATGTTCTGCAGTTTCTTCCCTGGAAGTCTCTGTTTTGCATCAGATGGTGTATTTTTGGTAACTGATTTCGGGCCTGGGTGCCTGGAGTCTTATTTTAGTGTTTTTACACTCATTGTTTACATTTACAACAGCCCTCTGTGTGAGGGGGGGATTTCTAAATAATAATATCTTTATGTTATTTCAATCATAACTAGATACATTATTATTGTTCGTAAGTGTTGAATAAATTGTTTAAAATATTTTTAAAATTTTTGTCCACACTTAGGCTTGGGATCCATTGGGGCTCAACGTTACTTTTCAGAAACTTGGGCTGTTCTGAAAAAATATTTTTTCAAAATATTTTGATTTCAATTATTTTTTCTATATTAATGGATCATATTATTATTATGTATTTTGATTGCCAGGGGTTAGTGCGAGTACCAGGACTTGTTTTCTTTTCACATTGAAAGGATATTGATCAATTGTTTTAAGAGGAAGTCTTCCTCTGACCTTATTATCATTCTATATGTGGTCAGTGTACTCGCATTAACTCCGGTTCTGTATCGTATGATTTCGATGACAATATGGGAAGCGTATGTCACGGTATGTTGTTGGGGATTTGGACACTCCGGTCCTTTCCCCGCAGGGTCACTCTACTTTATCAATTTCTATTTCAGACGATCAAGATTAGGGTGATGTATCTGTGATGTCTTCCAACAGTGTGCCTCCGTCGTCACAATTAATGAAGGGCTAGCGGAAAAGTGCTCATGTAATACGCCAATTGCCTAAGAGGACCCTAGTAGGTTCGACGGCCTTTGACGTCCGCTAGCTCGCCCGGTGTAGCGTCCATTCACCGAATGGTTCGGCAGCCGGGTTCGTCCGTTGCGGTCTAGAAGGAATTTTGGGGTGATGCGAGCACTATAAAATTAACTTAATGCACACCCAGTGACGGCGGATCGGAGGGAGAACGGAGGAAGCCTTTTAGTCCGGTTCATAGCTCGTTCCGGTCCATCCGGACGGCAAGCGAGAGAGGCCCCTCTCTCGTTCAACAACATCTGGCCCCAGATGTTGTGGTACAAATGTGTCGTTAGCGGAGCATACGTCCGTCGCTCGGGACGCTCCGTTGTATAGGCAGTCCGCTGAGACTGCTAAGGCTTCCTCTTCTCGTCAGCGCACACGACCGCACCTTGGCTGCGTGACCGCCGATATATTACCAGCTTCGCCGATCAAGGATTCTTCGGCGACCAGGTCACACCATCCGGCAGCCAGGGATTCGAGACCGATGGACTCCGGACGTTCGCATAGGAAAAGTATGCGGGAGCCATCTGATGCGGAGCTGCCCTCGGCGAAGCAGCGATAGACTGCGCCTCCGCAGGTCTCGACGCCGGACATTCTTGTGCACATAGCACAGCTCATCGCAGCATCCCAGCAGCCGACAGAAACGGTGTCGGATCGAGAATTATCCGACAGCGCTGGGTCGGTAGCCGGGGACTCGAGGCCTGCAGACTCCGGACGTTCGCATAGGAAGTATGCGGGAGTCAACGTACACGGAGCTTCCAGCGGCAATGCATCGTAAGTCCGCTACTGCACAGGCCTCGGGAACGGACGTGCTTTCCTTAATAGCACAGTTTATCGCAGCATCCCAGCATCAACTGAATCTGTCGCATATATTTTATCCGACGATGCTGGGTCGGGACGCTCCGCGGAAGCGGGTACGGACGTCCGAAAGTTTCATCCGGTCCGACGGGATACCGAAAGGGATTCGGTGGATTTCAAGCTTTCCCTTTCGGAACAACATATGCTGCGATGCCGGATAAGAAACTGATAGCGTTGGTGGACTTAGAAAATTTTTGGTTCGGTTCAGGGACATCGTCCCTCAGTTCCGACATAGTCCAATAATGTCACACAAACTTTCGAATTATTGAACGACGCTATATATATTATTATTTTATGCTTGCTATCCAAGCATTTCTGGTTTCTTGTTCGAAGAGTTATGGAGATGTCTTTCAAAAGTGTGCCTCTGTTGTCATAGTTAATGAAGAGTTAGCGGCAATAAGTGCTCATGGAATATGTCTATCGCTTACGGAGTGACATTCGCTAGCTCACCCGGTGTAGCGTACATTCATCGAATGGTTCGGCTGCCGGGTTCGTCCGTTGCGGTCTAGGAAGGAGATTTGGGTGATGCGAGCACTTTAATTACTTTAGTACTCACCCAGTGACGGCAGATTGAGGACAGATCGGAGGAAGCCAACAACATAGGGGACCGCATGTTGTGGTTCAGATATTTTACATTCGGAGCATATGTCCGTTGCTCGGGACGCTCCGTTATATTGACAGTCCGAGAGACTGTCTTTAATGCTTCCTCATCCTCACAGCAGGGCACACGACCGCACATTGGCTACGTGACCTCGAGTATCCGATCAGTTTCGGCATTCAGTGATTCCACAGCGAATAGGTCGCGCCATCCGGTAGCCAAGGGACACGAGGCCTATACACTCCGTTCGCTCGCATATTGGAAGTATGCACGGGGTAACGATCTCGGAGCTTCCTGCGGCAATGCATCGTAAGACCGCTGCTCCTCAGGCCTCAGTGACGGACGTGCTATCCGAGTTAGCACAGTTGTTTCGCAGCATCCCAGCAATTGACGGTTTCTCGGTCGAATCAGGAATTATCCGACGGCGCTGGGTCGGTGCGGTCCGCGGTTGCATCAAGCTACGGACGACCGAACGCTTTATAGGGTCTGACAGGATGGCGAAAGGGATTCGAAAGATTTCGAGTTTTCCCTTTAGTAGTATCGGAAGATGCCTTTCATATCTTCTGGCATTTCTTCCAGTCATTATTTTTCGGACTTCATTGCTGCGATCTTGGATAAGAGACTTATAGCGTCATTGGACTCGGATTTTTCGATCGGTACAGGGACTTTGTCCCTGACTTACCGACGCAGTCCAATATTGTCATTACAACATGTGTTTTATTTTTCGACGCTATATATTTATATATATATACAAGACGGCTACTAAGCATGATAGTTTAATTTCTTGTCCGCGTGGCTCATTTCTGCCATTTTATCTTTTTTTACATATAGTTTATTTTGGCAGAGCAGGGCATACCGAGAGTTCATATGCGTCTAGACGGTGTGATTAAAGACTGCAT
This sequence comes from Pictodentalium vernedei, assembly GCA_031216915.1. NCBI lineage: Eukaryota > Metazoa > Mollusca > Scaphopoda > Dentaliida > Dentaliidae > Pictodentalium > Pictodentalium vernedei. The sequence continues at coordinate 557,420,258 of CM062297.1, forward strand.
ATATTCTTTTTCACCGTTTATGTCTTTTCCAATTTCAATGTTGGGAACGACATTATGTATATTAGACTTAACTTAGACGCTTTATTATACGTAATCCGCCTTACTGAGGCGTTATCATTACGTCTTCAAGAAAAGATTTACGGGATATTATTCTCAATGTAATTTCTTTTCAGGGCAGTAGTTTGTTCACGTATAACTCCGCCCTTCAGTGGCTGATTGGAGTTGGTTAGACGTGATGCAGCCCTAGCTACATCCACGCGTGGATAGTAGGTTAAGAACTCTCTCAGAGTCGCTTCGTTCTCGGAGGAGCTTCTCTTCGACGGCAACTTTCCGGCAATCCATGAATTGCTTGATTTATACATTCTCTTGTCTATCTAGTGTTACAAGAGATTCAGACTGGGGCAAACATTCGGTGGTTGACTCAGAGAGTGCCGCCGCAGTTGCCGGACCCGAGTGTGGCTGTTATGACGGTTGCCAGTCAAACAGATTGGGATATATACTGATCCCTACGGATTCGAAGTGCCAGGGTCTTTGGGTTCCGCAGTCTTTTAGCTATCAGTTAACTTCCGCGGAATAATGTTTTTTAGGCTTGCTTTATGTCATTGCATGAACATTATTCAGAAACGCATGCCCAAATTCCTGTCCTTTAATTTGACAGTAGTGGCGTATCTCCGGAACCAGGGAGGCACTCTTTCGTTTCCGTTATTCAATTTAATGGAAAGAATCCGTCTGTTGGTTATAGTACACCAAGTTCAGTTTTGGTCCGTCATATTCTGGGTCGTCTGATTGTTTTATCGCACTCCCGTTCTCTTACGGGTCACTTGTTGCTGTCAGAATGGACTCTCAACAAACAAGTATTCAATCAGATTTGCTATCTATGGGAGCGCCCAATGATGTTTTATTTATGACACAGCTGGCTAATCAATTGCAGACGTATGTGTTGGCTTGTCCAGATCTCTGAGCTAATACTGTTAACGCTCTATTGATCTATAGGACAGAATGATAGGATACGCGTATCCTCCGGCGCTGTTGTTTTTAGCAGGTATTGCTAAGATAAACAACCACAATACATTTCTGTTGATAGCATCTCTATCTTCACAGAGATCATGAGTAATTTACTCTCTTGTCTACTGTGGATCTTAACGTGAAATCTTCCTCTATGTGAGGATCTTTTTTCACTGGGTAAATCGTGTCATCTTTATCACAACCAGCAAGGTCGCAACCTTCATGTATTCCGTTGTGTGGTCCGTATTGCATTGTAAGCACTGTACTGGACGAGCTTTGGACGCGATTTCTTACTATAGGAGATCCTCTTCTTCGCTATTCTATGCGACTAAAGTGGAGGCTCTTCCGTCGTGGTGTAGGGATCATTATGTTCATATGGTTGATCCCTCCATACTACTCATTGCTATTTTTTAGTATACTTGTTTCACAAGATCTACTGCAGCCTGTTGTTATTTAGGTTATAGGTTTATGTTACCTCATACCTATGCACTCTACGATAGTTTACAATTGAGTCTTTTGTCTCTTTATCTAAGTCAGTTAGTAACTTTTTGATAAATAGACTTAGAATCTTTAGATTAAATTCCTATACGGATTTTAACTTCAGGTTCTTATTTAGCTAAGTAATCATTTGAGCCTCTGGAAACAGTAGTTTTCAAATTCTGACCTTTTAGACAGTAATTCTGTTGGTTTCTCTTTTACTGTAGAGTCAGTGAGTTTCATGCACTATCGATGGATGATTTTCACTTTCATAGTTTCGGAATCAATACTTCCGTTACTATTTAGGTTGGATTGTTGCATAAGAGTTAGGCTCCTATTATCCGGAACCTATTATTTTAAGGTCCTTCCGTCTTCGTGTGGGCATAGGCCTTTACTCTTTCCGGGTACAGTTTATGTATTTATAAACAGATATCTGTTTATTACAAGGGCGTGAGCTTCTTCTGTCTTTGATGTCTAGTAGAAGGACGTTACGCTCCATTTTATTGTTAATGGATTCTATTAACTAGCGTACTGCTTATGGTATATCATTGGCTTAGCAGTTGTGCTTAAGATTTCGGCTCATGAAGTAAGAGTTCTTCTACTTCTTGGGCTTACATTAATAGTGTTCTATTATAGATTTTTGAAGGCTGCTCATTGCGCTCAGCCATCCATTCATGAATTTTATCTCAGAAATATCGAGTCCATTTCTGGAGGCCTCTATTGTTAGGTCTATTATCTACTGCTCAGAATGTCATTCACTTAACAGTTGCTACTATAGCTAGGTAGGCTGTCTGTTTCGGCAGTGTCTCCGTTCGGCTGCCCTCTTCGCTCTGGGCTATTTGACCCAGGGCAAGAAAAAGGGGGGGGGGGGAGGGTGTTCCCTTGGGTCACCTGTTTTTACTATGAAAACAAGGGGATACCTCCTCCGGAGTTAGTAATTCTGAGCTGTTATTGGGATGGTTGTTTAGTGAGAAGTTTAAGTTTATAAAATTCATTCAAGTCTTAGTTTTTAAAGTATAGCTTTTGAATATTGCATATGTCAACGGACATGATTATGCAATTCTCACACACTTTTAGGAGTATAAGAGTCTCTATTCTCTAGACTTACTTTATTATTGGCTTACTTTAAAAATTATTAGTATAAGGATTATTGGATATTAATAGAGTACATGGATGTATGAAGCTCAATTTTTGGAAGGTGTTGTATCTTTCTAATTTATCATAAATAAGAAAGATACATGTAAGGCCTATTACTTCTTTTCCCTACAGGGGATGACTCTATTTTATTTTATTGAGCGTATTCCATTTTGCTCTATGTCCTTGGCCCTCCAGCCTTTTTACTATTCAGCTATGTCTGGGTCATTGGTACAGTATAAAAATGTTAAAAAATTTATAGTAATTTATATATTTTTTATACTTACCAATGACCCAGACGGGGATGGCCCTCCCAGGAGTTGGGAACTCTTGCCTCCCCGCTGAGTACATAGCGCTTACCAGGCACTGGTTATTAGAATGATAAATGGCGCCAATTTCGGAACGTCCTTGACACTGCGCATGCGCAGTAGGGGCGAAGTGTGAAGGGCCTCTCAGGACATGTTTTCTTTAGTTTTAGATGCAAATTTTGGGGATTGGGGGGCAAAATTTGTGTTTGGCCCTATATTTTAAGAGTTAGCACCAGCTATGTCTGGGTCATTGGTAAGTATAAAAAATATATAAATTACTATAAATTTTTTAACTTTCCAAACCGAGAGGCTGATTTGAACCAAATTTTATGTGAGGGTTTATTGGGTCATAAGTACCTAATTTAAGCTGATTTTTTTTTTCCCGTAGCCCCATGGGAACCGCAGGAGCTAAAAATAGAAAAAAATTAAAACGCCCATATCTCCAAAACTGCACGGCACAGGGAATTTTTATTTGGTGTGAAGCTTCCTGAGGACCAACAGAAAGAATTGGTAAAAAAAAATTGCCATCGGTTTTATCATAGGGTACAGTTTCGGGACGTTGAAAAAGTGCTGAGTCAGCACTTTTTAACACTGTAGGCAATGGGAAAAACATTAAAAAATCTTCTTCTCCAGATCCAGCAGGCAGAATCTTTTGATATTTGGGATGCAACATTGGAGGGTGGATCTGATTCAAGTTTGTTCAAATCGGCCCCCTGGGTTCATATTTGGGGTCAGTATAGGAGCCCGATTTCGAACTTAGTGCATTTCAGGCAAATTTCTTAAAAAATCTTCTTCTCCAGATCCAGCAGGCAGAATCTTTTGATATTTGGTATGCAACATTGTGGGATGGATCTGATTCAAGTTTGTTCAAATCGGCCCCCTAGGTTTATATTTGGGCTTAGTATAGGAGCCCAAATTTGAACTTACTGCATTTCAGGCAAATTTCTTTGAAAATCTTCTTCTCCAGATCCAGCAGGCAGAATCTTTTGATATTTGGTATGCAACATTGTGGGGTGGATCTGATTCAAGTTTGTTCAAATCAGCCCCTTGGGTTCATATTTGGGCTCAGTATAGGAGCCCAAATTTGAACTTAGTGCATTTCAGGCAAATTTCTTTGAAAATCTTCTTCTCAAGATCCAGCAGGCAGAATCTTTTGATATTGGGTATGCAACATTGTGGGGTGGATCTGATTCAAGTTTGTTCAAATCGGCCCCTTGGGTTTATATTTGGGCTCAGTATAGGAGCCCAAATTTGAACTTAGTGCATTTCAGGCAAATTTCTTAAAAAATCTTCTTCTCCAGATCCAGCAGACAGAATCTTTTGATATTTGGTATGCAACATTGTGGGGTGGATCTGATTCTATTTTGTTCAAATCGTCTCCCTAGATTCATATTTGGGCTCACTATAGAAGCTCGAATTTGAACTTAATGCATTTCAGGCAAATTTCTTCAAAAATCTTCTTCTCCAGATCCAGCAGGCAGAATCTTTTGATATTTGGTATGCAACATTGTGGAGTGGATCTGATTCCAGTTTGTTCAAATCGGCCACCTGGATTCATATTTGGGCTCACTATAGAAGCCCAAATTCGAACTTAGTGCATTTCAGGCAAATTTCTTGGAAAATCTTCTTCTCCAGATCCAGCAGGCAGAATCTTGTGATATTTGGTATGCAGCATCCTTAGGGGGGTGAGATTCAAGTTTGTTCAAGCCACGTCCCTAGGTCCATATTTGGGCTCACTGTGGGAGCTTGAATTGTAACTTTGTTCAAAATGAGGAATTTTCTTAAAAAATCTTCTTCTTCAGATCCAGCAGTCGGAATGGTTTGATATGTGGTGAGTAGCATCCTTGGGGGGGGGAGGGGGGATTCAAGTGTGTTAAAGCCAAGTCCATGGGTCCATATTTGGGCTCCCTGTGGGAGCCCAAATTATAACTTAGTCAATATGAGGAATTTTTCTTTAAAAATCTTCTTCTTCAGATTCAGCAGTTGGAATGTTTTGATATTTGGCATAGAGCAACCTTAGGGGCTGAGATTCAAGTTTGTTCAAGCCAAGTCCCTTGGTTCATATTTGGGCTCACTATGGGAGCCTGAATGACAACTTAGTTCAAAATGAGGAATTTTCTTTAAAAATCTTCAGATCCAGCAGATGAATGCTTTTGATATTTTTTATGCAGCATCCTTAGGGGGGTAAGATTCAAGTTTGTTCAAGCCATGTCCCTAGGTCCATATTTGGGCTGATTGTGGGAGCTCGAATTGTAACTTGGTTCAAAATGAGGAATTTTCTTTAAAAATCTTCTTCTTCAGATCCAGCAGTCGGAATGTTTTGATATTTGGTGTGCAGAATCCTTAGGGGTGTGAGATTCAGGTTTGTTAAAGCCAAGTCCCTGGGTTCATATATTGGCTCCCTGTGGGAGCCCGAACTATGACTTAGTTCAGTATGAGGAATATTCTTTAAAAATCTTTTTTTAGATCCACTGGTCAGAATATTTGGATATTTGGTTTCAGCTTTTCTTAGGAGGAGCAGATGCAACTTGTGGAAATCAATTCTCTGTGTTGATATTTAGGCTACCATGTCAGGTGAGCGCCCTCAGGCCCCCTGGGGCCTCTTGTTGTGAATTGTGCCGACTGGTTTGGGCCATTATTTTGGGTAAAGCATTAAAATTGGAAACATTGAATACAACATGCTTCAGTTTCCATATTTCATGAAAGTGTACTACTCACATTTTGCTAAGGATCACTCCTACATCTATATATTTGATACATAAAAGGTCAAATTATATGTATTGTTTTAAGTTTGTTTAAGGTTTAATACGACTCTCACAAGCTTTGATCATATCTTGTCAGACAATTTTATGCATGGGGTGGGAGTCGGAGTAACCAGAGAGAACAACTGAGCAATGGTGAGTAACTTTCAGCCTCTCTGATTTACCCTCCTACACAAGCAGTTGGCATTGGTTGAAGCAAAGTGCTACGTTGACATGTTGTACATCTAGGGTCGATGCGCAATATTCCCACAGATCACTTGCCTTCAAGCAGTGCTAACCCTGCTTGTACAAGATGATAAATCAGAGAGTGCGACTGTTCCTTGGCATTGTTGAGTGGTTTCCTATGGGAACTCTAGCTTTTTCTACCCATAAATTTGTACAACTTGATATGACCCAGACTATTAAAAGTGTCACTGCTCCCCAATAAATAAACAAATAATTTACCCATATTCGTTTCATGTACAAATTATGTTGACAAATGGGGAGTGATCCTTAGCAAAATGTGAGTAGTATATGTTAAGCTCTTGGTGAGGAGCTGCATTGTTTTTGCCTCAGAACAGCATTTAAAATCCTTGGATTGTTCATCTCTGTATTCTCAGAAACGCTTGAAAACGTTTTGGATGGTCTTGGAAACTCCAGTACAGAGATCTTATTTTGTTTCAGAAATTCTATTACCTTATTACTGATGAAATTATTTCGCACTTTTGTTCTGTGTTTTTTACTATTATGAACTCTTTGTAACATAGAGATAAGATAAACATTTCCTTTCTTCTCTTGACAGATAGAAAATTTGGTGTCAAGGCCCGACTGAATAAAGCACTGTCCGTGACCCTCAACTGTATCAAGAACAATTTGAGTTATCTCAAGATTCAGCAGAGTCTTCTACAAGTCTTCAAACTATACACTGTTAATAGTAAGTTTTTAACTGCCTTGCCATTATTTAACTGTTTGAACGGCAAATATTTATTTGATTGATTAGCTGAAACTGATTGGGCAGACATATTTTCTAAATCTGTTCAGGAATTTCTTTTATTATCTAGTTTATTATGGTAGACCAGATTTGCTCATAAGTGGGTGTTGTATTTTAGCTTATTAGATAAGTACTGCCCAATTAATTGTGAGAAGACAAAGTCATGTGAACAAAATTGTGTTCCCTTTAAAATATGAAGTACATCCAAGCCACATTTATTAGAACTTCCGTTTCACCTCACCAGCTCAAGATTTTTTGATAATGTGTTAGTCAGTACCAACGAAAGGTGTATTTTATAACCATCACCACTGATCCAGACTAGATATCTAGCTCTGTCTAAGAGTCATGCCAAACACTTAATTTTTAACACCCCCTCCCTCCCGCCCCCCAAACAAAAACAAAAAAAAATTAAGCCAAATAACAAAAAAGATACAGTTCTGTATGGTGTTCCACAGATGAAGTCTGCACCAGTGTTCATGATGGCCAGAAAATTTTCAGTACCAAATGAATTTTTTTGGTGCCAAATGAAAAATTTTAGTGCAAAATGGATTCTGATCATAAACAAAAACAAATTAACCATGTATCGTCCCTTGAGTGCAACAAGACACCATCTGTAATGCTAAAGTATTGCAGATGGTTCCTTGTTTCACTCAAAGTACGATATTTTTATTTAGTGTTGCCTGGATCTTTTAAGTATTTTAGTTGCAAAAAAACCCATAAATGATGAAAATATAGATATTAAAAATGTAAAAGGCTATTATTAACATTTACAAAATAATTTCATTATTTTTTTTGGCTCACCAACTGTAGTTGTGTGAGCTTATGGCATGGCTCGATTGGTCAGCGTCAGCGTACGTGTCCAATAATGTTAAAGCTTCTGTTTAGGTCACTTACTCGTCCTATTTCCATATCATAGTTTTTATAATGCTGCTATATGATGATTATTATCATATTTTTATACTGTACCAATGACCCAGACATAGCTGGTGCTAACTCTTAAAATATAGGGCCAAACACAAATTTTGCCCCCCAATCCCCAAAATTTGCATCTAAAACCAAAGAAAACATGTCCTGAAAGGCCCTCCACACTTCGCCCCTACTGCGCATGCACAGTGTCAAGGACGTTCCGAAATTGGCGCCATTAATCATTCTAAGTTTGGCCCTTCATCAGTTAACATCTGACTGATCTTTGTGCTTATAAATCTCAGTTTAAATGATGCCAGACACATAAATATTAGTGAAATGGTGATTCTAAGGAGGATAGAGAAGGAGGAGAGGAAAAAAATGTGTGACAGAATATTATCAGGGCTGTAACTTAAAATTTTTTAATGAAATTATGTTAAGTTACCTATTTTCGAGGCAGCAGCCATTTTGTTGTCATTCTGATTATTTAGTTACACTGTTTTTTAAGTGTTTTCCTCTCTCCCTGTCCTTTAAGTACCCCCTTGCTATTCTCCCATGCTTTTGGCATAGTTTTTGTAATTATTATTACTAAATTTTCTTGGGAGTTTTAGCTGAATAACAGAATGAATTCTGTTCTTTTCCCCATGTTTACGTCTTCACCTACGGGTGGTTAGGCGTTGTGTTCTGCATCTACCATCTGATGTTCTGCAGTTTCTTCCCTGGAAGTCTCTGTTTTGCATCAGATAGTGTATTTTTGGTAACTGATTTCGGGCCTGGGTGCCTGGAGTCTTCTTTTAGTGTTTTTACACTCATTGTTTACATTTACAACAGCCCTCTGTGTGAGGGGGGGATTTCTGGAAAATAATATCTTGATGTTATTTTAATCATAACTAGATACATTATTATTGTTCGTAAGTGTTGAATAAATTGTTTAAAATATTTTTAAAATTTTTGTCCACACTTAGGCTTGGGATCCATTGGGGCTCAACGTTACTTTTCAGAAACTTGGGCTGTTCTGAACAAATATTTTTTCAAAATATTTTGATTTCAATTATTTTTTCTATATTAATGGATCATATTATTATTATGTATTTTGATTGCCAGAGGTTAGTGCGAGTACCAGGACTTGTTTTCTTTTCACATTGAAAGGATATTGATCAATTGTATTAAGAGGAAGTCTTCCTCTGACTTTATAATCATTCTATATGTGGTCAGTGTACTCGCATTAACTCCTGTTCTGTATCGTATGATTTCGATGACAATATGGGAAGCGTATGTCACGGTATGTTGTTGGGGATTTGGACACTCCGGTCCTTTCCCCGCAGGGTCACTCTACTTTATCAATTTCTATTTCAGACGATCAAGATTAGGGTGATGTATCTGTGATGTCTTCCAACAGTGTGCCTCTGTCGTCACAATTAATGAAGGGCTAGCGGAAAAGTGCTCATGTAAATACGCCAATTGCCTAAGAGGACCCTAGTAGGTTCGACGGCCTTTGACGTCCGCTAGCTCGCCCGGTGTAGCGTCCATTCACCGAATGGTTCGGCAGCCGGGTTCGTCCGTTGCGGTCTAGAAGGAATTTTGGGGTGATGCGAGCACTATAAATTAACCTAATGCACACCCAGTGATGGCGGATCGGAGGGAGAACGGAGGAAGCCTTTTAGTCCGGTTCATAGCTCGTTCCGGTCCATCCAGACGGCAAGCGAGAGAGGCCCCTCTCTCGTTCAACAACATCTGGCCCCAGATGTTGTGGTACAAAATGTGTCGCAAGCGGAGCATACGTCCGTCGCTCGGGACGCTCCGTTGTATAGGCAGTCCGCGGAGACTGCTAAGGCTTCCTCTTCTCGTCAGCGCACACGACCGCACCTTGGCTGCGTGACCGCCGATATATTACCAGCTTTGCCGATCAAGGATTCTTCGGCGACCAGGTCACACCATCCGGTAGCCAGGGACACGAGGCTTGCAGACTCCGGACGTTCGCATAGGAAGTGTGCGGGAGTCAACGTACACGGAGCTTCCGGCGGCAATGCATCGTAAGACCGCTACTGCACAGGCCTCGGGAACGGACGTGCTTTCCTTAATAGCACAGTTTATCGCAGCATCCCAGCATCAACTGAATCTGTCGCATATATTTTATCCGACGATGCTGGGTCGGGACGCTCCGCGGAAGCGGGTACGGACGTCCGAAAGTTTCATCCGGTCCGACGGAATACCGAAAGGGATTTGGAGGATTTCGAGCTTTCCCTTTCGGAACAACATTTGCTGTTGTGTATGTCATCTGACTTGGTCTTCTACAGCTTCTTTCGTCAGACCAGAATGCTGCGATGCCGGATAAGAAACTGATAGCGTCGGTGGACTTAGAAATTTTTGGTTCGGTTCAGAGACATTGTCCCTCAGTTCCGACATAGTCCAATAATGTCACACAAACTTTCGAATTATTGAACGACGCTATATATATTATTATTTTATGCTTGCTATAACCAAGCATTTCTGGTTTCTTGTTCGCAGAGTTATGGAGATGTCTTTCAAAAGTGTGCCTCTGTCGTCATAGTTAATGAAGAGCTAGCGGCAATAAGTGCTCATGGAATATGTCTATCGCCTACGGAAAGACATTCGCTAGCTCACCCGGTGTAGCGTACATTCATCGAATGGTTCGGCTGCCGGGTTCGTCTGTTGCGGTCTAGGAAGGAGATTTGGGTGATGCGAGCACTTTAATCACTTTAGTACTCACCCAGTGACGGCAGATTGAGGACAGATCGGAGGAAGCCTGTTAGTCCGGTTCCTGGCTTGTCCAGATCCGTCCAGGCTGTGAGCGAGAGAGGTCCCTCTCTCGTCCAACAACATAGGGGACCCCATGTTGTGGTTCAGATATTTTACATTCGTCCGGGATGCTCCGTTATATTGACAGTCCGAGAGACTGTCCCTAATGCTTCCTCATCCTCACAGCTCGGCACACAACCGCACATTGGCTACGTGACCTTGAGTATCCGATCAGTTTCGTCATTCAGTGATTCCACGGCGAATAGGTCACGCCATCCGGTAGCCAAGGGACACGAGGCCTATACACTCCGTTCGCTCGCATATTGGTAGTATGCACGGGGTAACGATCACGGAGCTTCCAGCGGCAATGCATCGTAAGACCGCTTCTCCTCAGGCCTCAGTGACGGACGTGCTATCCGAGTTAGCACAGTTGTTTCGCAGCATCCCAGCAATTGACAGTTTCTCGGTCGAATCAGGAATTATCCGACGGCGCTGGGTCGGTGCGGTCCGCGGTTGAATCAGGTACGGACGACCGAACGCTTTATAGGGTCCGACAGGATGGCGAAAGGGATTCGAAAGATTTCGAGTTTTCCCTTTCTTAGTATCGGAAGCTGCCTTTCATATCTTCTGGCATTATCTTCCAGTGATTGTTATTTCGGACTTCATTGCTGCGATCTTGGATAAGAGACTTATAGCGTCATTGGACTCGGATTTTTCGATCGGTTCAGGGACATTGTCCCTGACTTACCGACGCAGTCCAATATTGTCATTACAACATGTGTTTTATTTTTCGACGCTATATATATATACAAGCCTGCTACCAAGCATGATAGTTTAGTTTCTTGTCCGCGTTGCTCATTTCTGCCATTTTATCATTTATACGAATAGTTTATTTTGGCAGAGCAGGGCATACCGAGAGTTCATATGCGTCTAGACGGTGTGATTAAAGACTGCATATATTCTTTTTCGCCGTTTATGTCTTTTCCAATTTCAATGTTGGAAACGACATGATGTATAGTAGACTTAACTTAGACGCTTTATCATACGTAATCCGCCTTACTGAGGCGTTATCATTACGTCTTCAAGAAAAGATTTACGGGATATTATTCTCAATGTAATTTCTTTTGAGGGCAGTAGTTTGTTCACGTATAACTCCGCCCTTCAGTGGCTGATTGGAGTTGGTTAGACGTGACGCAGCCCTAGCTACATCCACATGCGTGGATAGTAGGTTAAGAACTCTCTCAGAGTCGCTTCGTTCTCGGAGGAGCTTCTCTTTGACGGCAACTTTTCGGCAATCCATGAATTGCTCGATTTACACGTTCTCTTGTCTATCTAGTGTTACAAGAGATTCAGACTGGGGCAAACATTCGGTGGTTGACTCAGAGAGTGCCACCGCAGTTGCCGGACCCGAGTGTGGCTGTTATGATGGTTGCCAGTCAAACAGATTGGGATATAATACTGATCCCTACGGATTCGAAGTGCCAGGGTCTTTGGGTTCCGCAGTCTCTTAGCAATCAGTTTTCTTCCGCGGAATAATGTTTTTTAGGCTTGCTTTGTCATTTCATGAACATTATTCAGAAACGCATGCCCAAATCCTGTCCTTTAATTCGACAGTAGTGGCGTATCTCCGGAACCAGGGAGGCACTCTTTCGTTTCCGTTATTCAATTTAATGGAAAGAATCCGTCTGTTGGTTATAGTACACCAAGTTCTGTTTTGGACCGTCATATTCCGGGTCGTCTGATTGTTTTACCGGACTCCCGTTCTCTTACGGGTCGCTTGTTGCTGTCAGAATGGACTCTCAACAAACAAGTATTCAATCAGATTTGCTATCTATGGGAGCGCCCAATGATGATTTATTTACGACACAGCTTGCTAATCAATTGCAGACGTATGTGTTGGCTTGTCCAGATCTCTGAGCTAATGTTGTTAACGCTCTATTGATCTATAGGACGGAATGATAGGATACGCGTATCCTCCGGCGCTGTTTCAGCAGGTATTGCTAAGATAAACAACCACAATACATTTCTGTTGATAGCATCTCTATCTTCACAGAGATCATGGGTAATTTACTCTCTTGTCTACTGTGGGTCTTAACGTGAAATCTTCCTCTATGTGAGGATCTTTTTTCACTGGGTAAATCGTGTCATCTTTATCACAACCCGCAAGGTCGCAACCTTCATGTATTCCGTTGTGTGGTCCGTATTGCATTGTAAGCACTGTACTGGACGAGCTTTGGACGCGATTTCTTACTATAGGAGATCCTCTTCTTCGCTATTCTATGCGGCTAAAGTGGAGGCTCTTCCGTCGTAGTGTAGGGATCATTATGTTCATATTGTTGATCCCTCCATACTACTCATTGCAATTTTTTAGTATACTTGTTTCACAAGATCTACTGCAGCCTGTTATTATTTAGATTATAGGTTTATGTTACCTCATACCTATGTACTCTTCGATAGTTTACAATTGAGTCTTTTGTCTCTTTATCTAAGTCAGTTAGTAACTTTTTGATAAATAGACTTAGAATCTTTAGATTAAATTCCTATATGGATTTTAACTTCGGTTCTTATTTAGCTAAGTAATCATTTGAGCCTCTGGAAACAGTAGTTTCAAATTCTGACCTTTTAGACAGTAATTCTGTTGGTTTCTCTTTTACTGTAGAGTCAGTGAGTTTCATGCACTATCGATGGATGATTTTCACTTTCGTAGTTTCGGAATCACTACTTCCGTTACTATTTAGGTTGGATTTTTGCATAAGAGTTAGGCTCCTATTATCCGGAACCTATTATTTTAAGGTCCTTCCGTCTTCGTATGGGCATAGGCCTTTACTCTTTCCGGGTACAGTTTATGTATTTATAAACAGATATCTGTTTATTACTATGGGCGTAAGCTTCTTCTGTCTGTGATGCCTAGTAGAAGGACGTTACGCTCCATTTTATTGTTAATGGATTCTATTAACTATCGGTACTGCTTATGGTATATCATTGACTTAGCAGTTGTGCTTAAGATTTCGGCTCATGAAGTAAGAGTTCTTCTACTTCTTGGGCTTACATTAATAGTGTCGCTATTATAGATTTTTGAAGGCCGCTCATTGCGCTCAGCCATCCACATTCATGAATTTTATCTCAGAAATATCGAGTCCATTTCTGGAGGCCTCTATTGTTAGGTCTATTATCTACTGCTCAGAATGTCATTCACTTAACAGTTGCTACTATAGCTAGGTAGGCTGTCTGTTTCGGCAGTGTCTCCGTTCTGCTGCCCTCTTCGCTCTGGGCTATTTGACCCAGGGCAAGAAAAAGGGGGGGGGGGGGAGGGTGTTCCCTTGGGTCACCTGTTTTACTATGAAAACAAGGGGATACCTCCTCCGGAGTTAGTAATTCTGAGCTGTTATTGGGATGGTTGTTTAGTGAGAAGTTTAGGTTTTTAAAATTCATTCAAGTCTTAGTTTTTAAAGTATAGCTTTTGAATATTGCATATGTCAACGGACATGATTATGCAATCATCAGACACTTTTAGGAGTATAAGAGTCTCTATTCTAGACTTACTTTATTTATTGGCTTACTTTAAAAATTATTAGTATAAGGATTATATTGGATATTAATAGAGTACATGGATGTATGAAGCTCAATTTTGGAAGGTGTTGTATCTTTCTAATTTATCATAAATAAGAAAGATACATGTAAGGCCTATTACTTCTTTTTCCCTACAGGGGATGACTCTATTTTATTTTATTGAGCGTATTCCATTTTGCTCTATGTCCTTGGCCCTCCAGCCTTTTTACTATTCAGCTATGTCTGGGTCATTGGTACAGTATAAAAATGTTAAAAAATTTATAGTAATTTATATATTTTTTATACTTACCAATGACCCAGACGGGGATGGCCCTCCCAGGAGTTGGGAACTCTTGCCTCCCCGCTGAGTACATAGCGCTTACCAGGCACTGGTTATTAGAATGATTAATGGCGCCAATTTCGGAACGTCCTTGACACTGCGCATGCGCAGTAGGGGCGAAGTGTGGAGGGCCTTTCAGGACATGTTTTCTTTGGTTTTAGATGCAAATTTTGGGGATTGGGGGGGCAAAATTTGTGTTTGGCCCTATATTTTAAGAGTTAGCACCAGCTATGTCTGGGTCATTGGTAAGTATAAAAAATATATAAATTACTATAAATTTTTTAACTTTACCATGATTTAACCCCTCATACCCTACATTTTAGACATTTTTCTTGACATTTTTAGTTGCGTTTAGTTTTCTGTTTAGCTCAGAATTTCATGTTTAACATAGTGTTTAGGTCAGCGGCTGTGCTCCTTCTCTTATATGGCACTTATATTCATCATACATGTTCCACAGTATCATTGTTCCATGATTAACCCCTCATACAATGCATTTTAAACATTTTTCTTAACATTTTTAGTTGCGTTTAGTTTACTGTTTAGCTTGGAATTTCATGTTTAACTTAGTGTTTAGCTCAGCTGCTGTGCTCCTTCTCCTCCCATTGCACTTATATTCATCATACATGTTCCTCAGTATCATTGTTCCATGATTTACCCCTCATACCCTGCATTTTAAACATTTTTCTTGACATTTTTATTTGTGTTTAGTTTTCTGTTTAGCTCAGAATTTCATGTTTAACTTAGTGTTTATGTCAGTTTCTGTGTTTTACTTTTAAGAGGTTGTGTTTAGGTAAGCTTTGTCGCATGTTATGAGCCTGTTTGATACAGTTCTTGTGTTTGCCAAAGTTACTATCAAAGAGGAATGTTGGTGAGCTATAGGGCGTTGGCATCCTTCTTGTTTATTTGCTCACTGTTTATTCACTCCAAATAAACTAGTTGCAAATACTTGACTATCTTCCAGGAGGATTATCAAAAATGCAAATGTGGTTCTGAAACTGAAGATGGGGAATCTCTCAATGATATGGCCAGTGATATGGACATATTAACCCCTCAAGGCAGCTCAAGGCCAAGTTTTGGTTCAAAACATTGGTGCTGTCGGAAATTCTGCAGGATTCGAGGTAGAAAAGTCATCGGAGTCAGCAAATGACCCAAGTAGTTATGACTGGCAATTATATGGTTTAGAAGATCAGTTTGTACTATAACCGCAATAGTAGTACAACATTTAGTATAAAAATCCATTATTTGGCTACAAATAGTTTGACTCATCACACAAAACTACCAGAATATGGCGATATTTTCCTACTTTGATGTGTTGGCCATCTTGGTTGCCATGGTCAAGTGACCTTACATGACCAAGTGTAATGCAGTTTAACATCCGGACCAAAACCTACCAGCATACCAAGTTCCAGCAAGATATTCCTCTAAACAAAAAAGTTATTCCCTATATCCAAACTATATGTATTATTACTGTGTAATATAGTGCTATTCCACTGGGTGCATTGCAGTGGCATGTACTCCTGTGGGGCTGTTTGGCAGCGAATGAGTTAAGCAATATAACAAAATACTGTGAAGCCCACTTAATTATATATCTCTTAACTGAATAACCCTGTTAAGGCCATAAAAAAAGAACCTCTGTTTCTCAGGCCCACGCACATGGTCATTTTTGGTGCGCATGCAACCTTTTTATGACACCAAAAAATCTTTAAAAAATATTTGAGATATTGTGCTCATTTCGGTAAAAGCACTTCAAGCTTTTTCTACATCATACTTTAATAAAGTGGGTGGGTTTTAGCAATATTCACGACAGAAAGTGTTTTATTCTGTAAAAGGTAAGTCATAATGACAGCAAGAAGGAAGGTGTCTTTCTGTCTGACAACAAACAGTCACAAAGGGGAATGGTCGATTTGCACCACGTTTGATTCGCTTCCAACCCTCAGAAAGTCTGCAAAGTCAGGTGCTATGTTGAATAGAACACAGTCTCCTAGCATTTATTTTTAGTAACATTTGTATTGTAAATGGCCATCATTGGGAATTTGTGTACTCTTATTTGAAACCGTCATGAGTTTCCCAGTTAATTTAAATAAATGCATTTGAGATGCAGGATAATTAGATAACTAATAGTAACCATTGCTTGATATAAAAGTAACAGTCATAGTTGAAAATAAATCGCATATAGGCAGGTATGTGCGGTCGAATTGGTTAATAAAAACACGCAAACATTCGTTTTGTATTTCATTTTCAGATTTTCGAAAAATATGATTTATGGATGAACTGCCCGTTCAAATGGGTTGTGATAATTTTGAATATAATGGGAAAAAATTGCGATTCACGATTTTATAAGGCAGGTTGTGAAAGGATTTTTTTTTTTTGGTAAAATAAGTCTGTGAAAGTTGGCACTTCGATATTTGATTTGTCCCAGAGACATTTCATCCGAGACGTTTCACCCATGAGGCGTTTCGTCCTGTGTCATAATTTTCACGTTTCACTGAAAAAACAAACATTCAAACCCCACTTCATTTATGACCCAACACCCCTACGGTGAATAACCAATATATTTGCGAAATTTTGCATGGTCCACCACGCTTTTGGGTGGGGATCAAATTACCACAAACAACCTCTCGGGGAGAAAATAAAAATAAAGAAAAAAATGCCTGCCTGTATGCTTTTTAGCTCACCGAAGGGAGCTTAACTTATCACTTGCCGTCTGTCGTCGTCGTCTGTCGTGAACTTTACGTTATCGAATACGCCTCCCAAACTACTGGATCAAATTGAACCAAATTTTGGTGTGCATGTTCCCTATCATATGTCAATTCAAACTTGTACAAATAAACTTGCCGCACCAACAGGGGGCACCACAAGGGACATAACTCTGATAGCACCCATGAATGTCTTTCCAAAATTAAAAAAAATCTTCTTCTTCAGATCCACCAGGCAGAATTCTTTCCTATTTGGTATATGTCATCTCTGGGAGGGGGGGGGGGGGGGGAAGGGGGGTTTCAGATTCAATTTTGTTCAAATCGGCCCCCTGGATTCATATTTGGGCTCACTATAGAAGCCTGAATTTGAACTTAGTGCATTTCAGGCAAATTTTTAAAAAAATCTTCTTCTCCAGATCCAGCAGGCAGAATCTTTTGATATTTGGTATGCAACATTGTGGCGTGGATCTGATTCAAGTTGGTACAAATTGGCCCCCTGGGTTCATATTTGGGCTCAATATAGAAGCACGAATTTGAACTTAGTGCATTTCAGGCAAATTTCTTGAAAAATCTTCTTCTCCAGAAGTGCATTTCAGGCAAATTTCTTAAAAAATCTTCTTCTCCAGATCCAGCAGACAGAATCTTTTGATATTTGGTATGCAACATTGTGGGGTGGATCTGATTCAAGTTTGTACAAATCGGCCCCCTGGGTTCATATTTGGGCTCAGTATAGAAGCCCGAATTTGAACTTAGTGCATTTCAGGTAAATTTCTTAAAAAATCTTCTTCTCCAGATCCAGCAGGCAGAATCTTTTGATATTTGGTATGCAGCATTGTGGGGTGGATCTGATTCAAGTTTGTACAAATCGGCCTCCTGGGTTCATATTTGGGCTCAGTATAGGAGCCTGAATTCAAACTTAGTGCATTTCAGGCAAATTTCTTTAAAAATCTTCTTCTCAAGATCCAGCAGGCAGAATCTTTTGATATTTGGTATGCAACATTGTGGGGTGGATCTGATTCAAGTTTGTTTAAATCGACCCCCTGGATTCATATTTGGGCTCACTATAGAAGCTTGAATTCGAACTTAGTGCATTTCAAACAAATTTCTTTAAAAAAAAAAATCTTCTTCTCCAGATCCAGCTGGCAGAATCTTTTGATATTTGGTATGCAACATTGTGCAGTATATCGGATTCAGGTTTGTTCAAATCGGCCCTCTGGGTTCATATTTGGGCTCAGTATAGGAGCCCGAATTTGAACTTAATTCATTTCAGGCAAATTTCTTTAAAAATCTTCTTCTCCAGATCCAGCAGGCAGAATCTTTTGATATTGGGTATGCAGCATGCTTAGGAGGGTGAGATTCAAGTTTGTTCAAGTCAAGTCCTTGGGTTCATATTTGGGCTCACTGTGGTAGCCCGAATTGTAACTTAGTTCAAAATGAGGAATATTCTTTAAAAATCTTCTTCTTCAGCTCCAGCAGTTAGAATGTTTTGATATTTGGTATGCAGCATCCTTAGGGGAGTGAGATTCAAGTTTGTTCAAGCCATGACCCTAGGTCCATATTTGGGCTCACTGTGGTAGCCCGAATTATAACTTAGTTCAAAATGAGGAATTTTCTTTAAAAATCTTCTTCTTCAGATCCAGCAGTTGGAATGTTTTGATATTTGGTATGCAGCATCCTTAGGGGTGTGAGATTCAGCTTTGTTCAAGCCATGACCCTATGTCCATATTTGGGCTCACTGTGGGAGCCCGAATGGTAACTTAGTTCAAAATGAGGAATTTTTTTTTTAAATCTTTTTCTTCAGACCTAGCAGTCAGAATGTTTTGATAGTTGGTATGCAGCATCCTTAGGGGGGTGAGATTCAAGTTTGTTCAAGCCATGTCCCTAGGTCCATATTTGGGCTCACTGTGGGAGCCTGAATGATAATTTAGTTCAAAATGAGGAATTTTCTTTAAAAATCTTCTTCTTCAGATCCAGCGGATGAATGTTTTTGATTTTTGGTATGCAGCATCCTTAGGGGGGTAAGATTCAAGTTTGTTCAAGCCATGTCCCTAGTTCCATAAAATTTGTCTCTCATGACTTCATTCCATTGTAGTGTTGATGAACCATGTCTAACTGAATGTGACCCCAAATACTTCTTTGAACCACTTTGGCCGGTGAGTGCTTAAGGCTCCTTAGGACCTCTTGTTTTGAAAAAATGGCCTGAGAAACAGACAATCAACTTTGTATGGCCTAATTGAATATAATTTCCCAACACAAAACCACTTACCATACCTGCCGGACAAATTTGACCTGTTAATTGAACATAGGTTATAGAGAAAACTCCTGTTAATTGAATAAAAAATCTTGTAACCTGTCGAGAAATTACCATGACTCTCCCCAGTTTTCTTTTATTTACAGACCTATTTGGCCCCAGTACATCCAACACAGGCATTTATTCAATTATATCTTGTTTGACAGAACTCATGGAGCTCTGTCAAACAAGATATAATAGAATAAATGCTGAGTTAATCTCTAGAATACAGGAAAGTGACACAATCCCCATTAATTGAATAATTTTCATCGGCAAAGTGGCTATTCAATTAACAGGGTTCCAATGTGCCATTAGGTTGGGATTTTATCGAAAACAGCGCACTGAAAAAATAAACCACAATGCCTTGAGACCTACCAATTGTATATTTTTAGTGCCAATTTTTTGTGCCAAATGCTGTATGTTTGGTGCCAAACAAAATATTTTAATATGATTAGCACCATTGGCACCCAGCTGTGTGAATACACTGGTCTGCACATGTCCAGAATCTACCTTCCGAACCTGCCAATAACCATTCTGTTATTTTGTATCTGTGTGGACAGTTTTCTGTTACACCTGTACACCTGCTCTTAAAAATTTCAATTTATGATAGCTCTGGCACTGGATCAACAGGAATGATTGTTTGAGAAGATCAACAACGTTTATAGGAAGGATGTATGGCAGAAAAGGAACACATCAGCACAGTCCTTTCTAATGTAAATAACTTAAAAATTTTGTAGAATCACGTGTCACTCTCATTTGGTTCTTTCTCTCATGTATAACTATTCATTTATGATTATTTGTAATATATCTAATATATCTGCTCAGTGTTTCCTTCCCCATCCTGTTTCTTCTGTCTCAATTTATTCAGCTAATTTTGCCGTCTTTTGATTTTTGCTCTGGTATATTCTGGTTCTTTTAAGACAGTGAATAACTTAAAATTACACACTTTTAAAAAAAAAATATTTTGAAAACATGTCGAGAATTTGAGTATTTTCTGATTTGATTCATACCTAATGATATAGATATATTTGGAGAAGGTAGTATTCACAGAGATGATAGAATACTTCCTCTCTGTAGGCTGCCTATGTTGTTCACTTTGTTATGACTAGGGCTGCAGCGACTATTCAATTAATCGACTAACCATCGGAAGATGCTATAGTCGACTATAATTTTTCATAGTCGACAGTTTTTTTTAGCCGTGTGCATCATACTACTGAATAATTATATTGGTCCGCGAGGGGCACATAACGTTTCTCGGTACCTGTTGTCCATCATATTCATTGTTCATATCATGAAAATAGGCAGTAACTTTGACTTTACCCTCGCATATTATCTTATGAAATGGACGTTGTCATACCGAAACAACAAATTGTTGATAATCCATGTTAATTGTTGCCATTTTAAACCCAGTAATTTTAATATCGGAAGTGGAATTTATTGACGCTAAGTTACTTAATAAATTTCCATACTTTGAAGTGTTCGCATCATATGACACAAAGTTGATTACGTCAGTGAGGAATTCCCGGTAAACCCTAGTATTTAGATGATCTGATTGGCTTGAATAAACACCATGTGCTATATTCCTGGCAATTTTCATCAAGCAACAGTTTCTAAATCCCCAAAATGGTCCAAATGAAAACTTCATAGTCCAGGCGGTGCTATGATTTTCACTTGTGTTAGGATTTTTGAACTGCATTTACTTGCACCTTGCTAAATAGTCCACTGTATATTATGCTTAAAAGTTCAAAATTTAGTGGTAAGAAATTGTACATGTAGTGTGAATAATGTCTATAATGTACCTACACAAAGCCTAAGTTGCCTAACTAGTCACACTAAGTAACACAAGCATTAACATGATTAACTTCGAGAATCTTGTCCATTTTTTTATACGACAACCAATGGCCCAGACTAGCTGGTGCAAACTCGATATTATCAAGGGCCAAACACAAATTTTGAACCCCCCCCCCAAATCCCCAAAATTTGCATACAAAACCGAAAATTAAAAGTCCTATCTGGCCCTCCATACTTTTTCTCTCTCTGCATGCTCAGTGGTCAGGAAGAGACCGGAATTGGCGCCAACATTCTTTGTATAGCCCTAAAGTCAGTAACAATGAGCTGACATCTGTGCTTTAAAATATCCTTTTTTGAGGATGCTAGACACAAATCAATGCAAGAATTGGTGGATCCAAGGCTGTTAATGGTTGATGGAAGTGAACTATTATTCATGTATCTTTATCATATATTTTGTTGTGGAGTTTGTAGAAGTGCTATTGACTATGTCTTTTGATTGTAATTATGAAAGCTTACTGCTCTAAATGCAAGGCGAAGAAGTCTTCCTCAGATTTACATGCTTGTTGCCTTGCCTGTAGTCGATGTACTCCTGCAGATTCTTGTCCTACTGTGTACATTGGCATGACAGACGTTAGAGATGGGTGTCGCGATGCGTTGTTGGTGGTGTGTTTCCTATACCGGAACGCTCACCATAATATAATTCAAGTTTTTCAATGACAAACCTTGGTTTAACCCCGAATTGTGAAATGAAATACGGCGAAGGGACAGATTAAGGAAAAGAGCTTTATACTCAAAACGGTGAAGATGCCTGGAGAGCTTATAAGCACTCTCGCAATAGGGTTAACAATATGAAGAAATACGCAAAATTAGTTTATGAAGAGACTCTTCAAGAACAACTCTGTGGCTCTCCCAAACAGTTTTGGCACATAATTAAAGACCTTCTTAATAAAAAATAAAAGCAATACAATCCCTCCTCTCCACCGTAACAGCTATCACGTATCCCATGACCTCATTGTCGATGATCACGAAAAAGCCGAATTACAAATGATACTTTTGTCAGAAATACATTTATCAATGACACAAATCATAATCTTCCTGTTTTCACCCCCAAGAAGCAACAGAACTTTTTCAGAAATCATTATTTCAAATGAGGATACAATAAATGCCATTAAATGCTTGAAAACGAATAAAGCCCATGGCCATGATGGTATAGCAGCCCAAATGATAAAAAAGACTGCAGATGCAATAGTGATTCCTTTAACCTGTCTGTTTAATAATCTCCTCCAGCTTGAAACCTTTCCCGACGAGTGGAAAAAGGCTAACGTTATACCACTATTAAAAAAAACCGGAGCCATCGAATGTTAATAACTACAGGCCAATTTCCCTACTGCCATTACTTGGGAAAATATTTGAGAAGGTTGTCCTCCCACTTTCAGGAAAATAACCTTTTATATAAGTACCAGTCAGGATTCATCCTGGGACACAGCACAACTTTCCAACTACTGGAATTATATCATTCCCTTTGTCAGTCCCTCGATAATCGTCGTCTTATGTGTGCAGTGTTTTCCAATATATCAAAGGCCTTTGAAAGAGTTTGGCACAATGGTTTAATACATAAACTACAAGAATATGGAATAACGGGTGGGCTACTTAACTGGTTCATGAATTATCTCGATGGACGAAAACAAAGAGTTCTGGTAAATAACGTGTTTTCGGAGTACCTACCAATGAAAGCGGGTGTGCCCCAGGGGTTTGTTCTTGGGCCATTTTTATTCCTAGTCTACATCAACGATATCTCAGACAGCTTAGAGTCACTCACAAGACTATTCGCAGACGACACATGTCTTTCAACTAACAACCGGAATATAACTGACCTAACGTCTGTACTTAACTCCGATATCAAGAAGATCAACTCGTGGTCTTCGCAATGGTTGGTCTCATTCAACCGAAACAAAACTAAAGACGTTTTCTTCTCACTTGCACACAATCCGGATAAACCACACTTAAAATTCGATAATACCACTGTGGAATTCACAGGATCTCACAAGCATCTGGGAATACAGCTCCAATCTAATTTAAATTGGAATGTTCAAATCACAGAAATATGCAAGAAGGTCAGTATTCGATTATCGATGTTAAGAAAGCTAAAATTTAAACTAAGTAGGAAAACTCTTGAAAAAATTTACTTGTCATTTATTTTACCACTTATGGATTATGGCGATATAATTTGGGCCTGTGCTCCAAGTTATTTGTTATACAAGCTGGACAGGCTCCATCATGACGCTGGACGGATTGTTTCAGGACTCACACGTTCAGTCTCCAAAGAACGTCTACTAACAGAACAGAACTTGGGTGGCCCACCCTTCACCAGCGACGTACCTTCCAGAAATATTGTACATTGTATAAAATTATTAACAGATTCGCCCCAGACTCCCTTACAGAACTTCTGCCCCCAGGCCTGGCCAAAATACGCAGTATAACTTCAGAAATCCATCAAGATTTTCAAGATATCGAACGAGAACAAAGTGTTTCAAGAAATCCTTCTTCCCTTTAACTACAGATGCGTGGAATAATTTGTCCCAAAATGTCACAAATGCGTCTTCTCTTTGTGAGTTCAAAATTTTACTTCACTAAAACGGGATTATGTGTACTCCTAAGCCACCTGTGTATTTCAACCTGGGGAATAGATTGGTAAATATACTCCATTGCAAACTAGGAAATAACTGTTCTGACTTGAACTTCAACAAGTATTCCAATTACATATCCCCATCTCCAGAATGTGACTGTGGTAATATGCAAGAGGACGCATACTATTTCTTCTTCCAATGCCATAACTATGTTAATGAGAGACTTATACTTTTTAATAGTCTCAGCCACCTGCAAATCACATCGCAGGATGATCTTCTATACGGTAAACAATCGTTAACTGCAAACGAGAATAGATTAATTTTTCTAAAGGTCCAGTCTTTCATTCAAGCGGTCGCTTCCAAGAATGAGTATAAGTTTATCTCCAGATTTACTGTCTGACTTATTCCGGTGTTGTACTGAAAATTTCATTTTTTATCTTCCAATCATCAAGAAATTAATTTGTTGGTTTAACAATAGTTACACTAATATCTATTCCAAGAGCCTCAGAAGAAGAGTATCCGTATCCCATGATAGTGCTCTGGTACACTGACGCACTGTGTCATTATCGTAAGATAGTGATTTGGTGTGCAGGTGCATCGGATCGCTGTCGCAGCGTGCCAAAATTCCTCGGTACGGTTCACTTGCCAAGACCTTTTTCTGAGACAGCACAATCTTTACAGAAATCCTTACTCAACCGCACAAACGGATTCCTCAGGGGTCTTCTGAAAACAACGATCTGGTAATGTCATGGTTAACTTCTGGTAAATCTCTAATGTTCCTTGTAATGTTCTTTTATCTTAGTCTCAATTTCTGTGTTTTCTCATTTATATTTTGCAGAAAATTTGTTTTGTCGCCAAATTGTGTTATTTTGTTAATGAGAGAGGAGTTTAAATAAGTTGAAATAACTTTTCTCCAATCCCTTTTGCATGTATTGTTTGGCAAATAAAATATGTTTAAACTAAACTAAGCAGCTATCTCGACCGGTGGAAGTGGCTACTCCGTCCGTGGGAGCCGTGACACCGAGTAAGTGTAGATTTGGGTAGAGCGAGCACCTCAAAATCAAAAGCTCACCCAGCGATGACGGAAATAGGGAAGATGTCAACAAGTTTCTTTTAGGGAGGCTTGGCGAGGTCTAATAAGACCATGAGCGGGAGAGGCCCCTCTCTGACCCAACAACATTTGGGGCCAAATGTTGTTTTGAGAAACTTGCACAAGCCGGAACTAAGTTTTCTTTTCGAGAGGCTCGGCAAGGTCAGATGAGACTGCGAGCGGGAGAGGTCCCTCTCTAACCCAACAACATTTGAGTCCAAATGTTGTTTTGAGAAACTTGCACGAGTCGGAGCATACGTCTGCCCACCGCTCGGGATGCTCTGTCTTGACTGCAGCCGGGGTCGGCTTCAGTCACAGCTTCCTCCGCTATGTTATGAAGCACACACGGCTGCATGGTAGCTACCCGACTTTGGATATCCAGGCAGTTGTGCGAAGACTGAGCCAGTCTTCATCTGTGAAGTTGGACCATCCAGTAGCTAGCGATCCGAGGCTTTGTTTATCGGGACGTTTGGAGAAGAGATCTATCTCCGGATCTTAGTCTCAGGAGTAGCAAGCAGCGAAAAAACAAGACCGCTACTCCTCAAGCCTTGGTAAAAGACTTGCTGTCGCAGATTGCACAGCTGATCGTAGCATCCCAGCAAGAGCAAATGACCGAATGTCACAGCTGAATCAGTCGGATGGTGAAATGGACAAGGAAGAGGATTACCCTTCCTCTTTCGGAGCATCATTTGGTAGTGATGAATTTTATTCATCAGTACTATACTGACTTTGTTCCACCTGATCAGCAAGCTGCGACTATATACTGTATATATAGAGTATATCTGGAGACAGGAGCAACTAGAGAGAGCTTTTCACCTTGTCATCTATAAGTGATGACGACGCAAGGGCAGCATCACATCTGATCAACTCCCAATTTGCCACTTTGACTTGACTGCCCTGGAAAGAACTCTAAGCGAGCTTTCGTTAGTTCATGCACAGGCTACAAGAAAGCTTCCAGTATACTGCTACTGAAGTCTGCAATTCAACATGCTTCAGCAGACCAGGGTAAGTGAGGCCATTCCACTTAATCAGCTAAGGGAACTTCTCACGAGGCTACAATAAACCCTCTTATACTTACTCCGAAGGTCTTCAGTACAGCGACTAGGAAAAGGTGCGCAGGTCTGATCCAGACTATAGGTCAGAGGCCCCTAAGCCAACAGGACAAGGTTCTTCGTGGGGAGGATGTAGTTTCTCCTTCCGTAAGCCTCGTTAGTCGTACAGGTGATGAATAAGACCTCTATTGCTTACCAGTTGACAGAGGGTTATCATCTTCGCGAGAAACTGGATTTATGTCACAGAAGATCAGTGAGTAAAAGTGTTGTCTTGGAAGGCCTACGGCTATGATTCCGAACATAACCCCCACTTACAAGATGTCCGCGTTGGACAAATCTTTCTAAAGGCAGTTGCTCCTAGTGGAGGTACAGGCTCTCTTATTGAAGGAAGCAATAGAGGTTGTCGAGAATAGACTTATGTTGCTTTCCACTTAGCGGAAGGTTATCAACCTCTCAAAAAAAGTGGATGAAAATTGAGGAAGATCAGTGGATGAGGATGTAGTCTCGGCAGGACTGCGGCTATCAGTCCGAGCAAAGCTCCACTTACTACAAGTACGTGTTGGTCTAATCTTCCGGTGAATTCTTCCAAGAGAGTCTCTCCTTGCGGAGGTATAGGCTCTCCTATTGAAGAAAAGCAATAGAGGTCATCGAAATATTCTCCAGGTTTTTTCAAATCACCTGTTTTTCGTCCTGACGAAAGTCGGATGAAGAGTGCATAGATAGGCTGTGACAGCTGTCTTGTTTGGAATAGAGCTGTTAGAGGGAATAGGTACTCCTTGGCGTCAAGACATTTAATGTCATTGTGGACGCCATAGTAGCCTTATGTACTGTTACAGCGGTCTTTTCTTGTGGCTAGTGTTGTAAGTCTCCATTTAGTGAGCTTTCAAGGCTGCAAGTGACACAGATATGTCTTCAGGTAGACAAAGACACATAACTGCGTAGCTACCTTGAGATTACTGTCTCTTTGGGAATTACAGCTGTTAGAATAGCGGCTTGTCATTCCCTACCTTGTGCGACATTGGTTGTAAGTCTCCGTTTAGTGAGCTTTCAAGTCGTTAGTTGCACCGAGATATCTGTCTTTACGGAGAGGAAGACTGTAGCTACGTTAGCCAAGCTCTGATCGCTGTCTATTGGGAATAAAACCGATAAGGTACAGTGCTTTTGGTTTGTTTTCATAGGTGTCATAGACTTGAGTCTTATTGTTTACACCATAGTAGCCTAGCTAGAATCATAAGCGAGATTGTTTTAGTAATTATGCAGTGACACAACTTATTTTCTCTTGAGACTGCTGTCTCTTTGGGAATTTAGGGCTGTTAAATAGCGGCTCTTCATTCCCTACCTTGCACAACGATAGTTGTAAGTATCCATTCATTGAGCCTTCAAGGTCGCAACTTACACCGATATATCTGTCTGAGATGAAGACTTATAAGCTACGGCTAGTGAGCTTCTAAGGCTGCAGTTATCAGTCTTTTATTGTATTCACGTATATGAAGACCTTTAGCTGCTTCAGCTAGGCAGAGTTCGTTGTCCTATCGGGCATGATACCGTATGTTAGAGGAGGTTATTCTCTTCCTACCAGAATGGTTTGGTGCTGGTTATATGAGGCGATAAGCTCTATTAATGACGCCATATTTACCTAGTGTGATTATGTCAATATGGTGTATTTATTCATCATGTCCCTCTCCGTCCTTAGTGGCATTGTGGAGTCGGTCAGATGTGAGGGAGCCCTGCGGTTCCAATTCTATTTGATGACTAACACAAGAGCGATTTAAGTAATGTGGGTGAGGGGGGTTTGATATGTATTTTTCTGTCTTTATGGAGAGGAAGACGTCCACCCTCCCCCTGCCAATGTGTTAAGAGGCAATTATAGGGCAGGATGTAGTTTTCTTCATATGCATTTAGTAAAAACATGCCTTTCATGGCTTCTCTATTGGCAGCTGGGTTGTGTTCTAACAGCGACCTCATGGGCACATCCACTTTTTAGTTGGTTTGTTTCCTGTGGTTGTTCGTTTATAAGTCATATACGAGCATATGATTCTTTATCAATAAAATTGCTAGCCTTTGTGTACCTGTATAGTTGACATGTCGGTTATCTGGGCGACTTTCTCCAATGTGGCAATTAATCCACTCTGAAAAGTTTCATTCAGAGCGGTCTGGCCTTTCTTATGACGTATGAGTTTATTACTCAGTTAACTGCATATTAACATCATATTATTCATTCAGTTTCCTGGTTACACTTGTATCACTTGGTCATACAGTGGTTACAGGCTGTGTTCAGATGATTACATGCAGGATTTCATTGCTTGTGTTGTGTGCATAATATGTGTATTATTAGGCAGACACATTGTTGACAGAATATATAAATTCTTGCTCTGCTAAAAGAGCTCATGAGAAATTTGGGGCTATTTGGATCAGTTATGGAACTGCCAATAGGCCGTCAATGCATGTTCTCATTTTTGGCATCATTATTCAGAGTAATATTTTCTTTTCCGAAAGCTCATTGGTTGTTACGGACCTTGGAAATAATGAATTATTTCTGGGACGGTCCTTAACGGGTCTGTTAATCATAGCTTGTTCCATGTTCTAATCCAGGTTTCTATGAAGATACCTTACACATCCTCGTATATTCGAACGGTTCATTGGAATGTTATTATTGGAATCAATTGTACACATGAACGGGGTCACCTGTAGGTTGCCTGAGAAGCGTGTTTGCTCTTCAGATACTTTTTAATTGGTATTAAATTGAACAAGTGTATGGTCGAACACTTTATGTCACTGGTTTTCATCCTATCTACGTATTCCGACTCCGGTATACGTTAGAAGCGTGCTCTGTTAATTACCGGGATCTCCACAATGGCCTTAGCTTCTGAGGTGGTGTTAAGCACCAATAATTAATAATAATTAATAACAGGGTGCTTATTGGGCTAATATATTTGGATTATTTAGTATCACTTTGCACTGATTCCAGAGTGCTCCCCAGTTTGTTTTGAAGAATATTCCTTCCAAAAAAAGGGGGGTGGGTAAATTTTCTTGTAAAATCTCCTCCAGCTTGATAAGTGTGTAACTATGAGTGAAGCTGTTTTTGTCTGTAGATTATATCTATACAGCTTGTTTATTATTTATAAATGGCGTATGTTTGTGGGGGTTAGTCTCTCATTCTCAAATACGCCATCCTAATTTATGGGGCTTAGTCCAGACTAGCCTTAAAAAATTGGTGGCTCATTACACCCAGTTAACATAATCATTCATGCTAAGAATATGGAATTACTTGGATATGGCTCCTTATTTATGTTATGTCTTCTCTATTATTTTATAGAGAGACATACATGTAATTACTGTTAAATTTAATTTCCTTTCACCTTGGAATGCAGGCTTAGGAGCTATATTTGGTCTGCTAATTCTTAAGTTCTGGACCCTCTGCCTTTTTACGATTCAGCTAGTCTGGGCCATTGGTTGTTGTATAAAAATATGATAAATTTTAAGTAATTTGTATATTTTTAGCTTAACTTGACAAAGTCAAGATAAGCTATTTCCATCATGCGTGCGGAAGTCTGTTAGTCTGTGAGTCTGTTCACATTTTCCTTTAGCACAGGCTACACCCTGTAGTTCTTGTCTGATCATCACAAAATTTCATATGCAGGTTTGGGGTCATGTCTAGATTAGAACTTCCCCTTTTGGTCTCGATCATTCAACCTGTATGGCTGCCCAAGCCCAAAACTCGAAAACCATTAGCACAGTTTACAGGTCGTATTTATGAAGGGATTTCATTGTAATTTGGTAGGATGCCTCTGTATAATGTCTAGATGAGAATGTCCCCTTTTGGACGCGATCATTCAGCCGTGATGGCTGCCCGAGCCCAACCTTTAGCCTTGTCTATAGGTCGTATTTATGGAAGGATTTCATTGTAACATGTTAGGTTGACTCCATATAATGCCTAGATGATGACATCTCTTTTTGGTCATGATTGGTCAACTGTGATGGCTACAGGGGCCTGAAGCCCAAAAACCTTTAGCACAGTCTACAGGTCATATTTATAACACGCCTGAAAATAATTTTTTTTGGTGCATCAGTCATAATGACCGGCTCCATAATGATCGGATCGGTCATACAGTAACCCGGGTTGGTCATATTTTTTGGCTTCCGAATCAAACATTAACTAGGGCATACCGACCCGTGTCTAAGCCCAGGGGGTGCTTTCAGTGGGTTGAGAACAAATTTAGGGGTGGGCTTAAACATGAAGACTTGAGTCTGTGACTGGGTTTTTCTTGATAAATGATCCCACATCATTCACTTTATGAACGAAATACAAAATCAACATTGGTTTTCAGTATCATTTGTCAAATCACCCATGAGTATGTAAGATGTTTTACTTTCAGTGTTCAATTATTTTAATATATTTACTCATATTTCAGCTGCTCTGGGAATAAAATTTTATTAAATCCACGTGTGTTGTTCGTATTTTTTTCAGTAAACATTTTTTTCTGATAATTGCATTACGTGCAAACAAGGACGAAAACCAGCAAATTAAATGCCCAAACAAGCCAACTATACAATCTCATCAGAGGGAATCCACTTGAAGTGACAAAATAGCATTACAACAAACCCAGTTTTATCTTTTTTTATTACTCAATAACACTAACTACTCAATAAAACATCAAATGAATAATGCAAATGTAAAATAAAACACGTGATAAAAAAACCGCCCAAAATAGCACAAACCACAAAGATGTACTAGCATGAACTCACCCTTCAGGTAACAGGCAAAGAAACAAAAAATTCCCATTTTATGCGAATTCACACTGGGTGCAAATTCAGTTCGTTCAAAGGAATTGAGATTTTTTTCTTTCCATGTCACCTGAGGGACTCGCTCATTTCATATTCATTACAATACTTATTCTCTCCAAGTTACACCCACTCTTGACTCAATATTAATTAATCCGCCCTCCTCCCTAGACCCCCCTCTCCATCATGAACGTCCCGGTTGGAAATTTCAAGTAGATGTCTGACTTTCACAACATTTTAGAGCGGCAGTGATCTAATAGCAAGTTGGAATATATTCGCGCTTGAATTTTGTGAAAATCACATCAACAGATCAAGCTTCTGCTTGGACCGCTGCTCCCCCCTCCCCCCTCCTCTTGTCGGGTTGCACAGAGTCTCCTGGCTTCGGACCGGCCAAGGGTACTTTGGTAAACTACTATAGAAAATGTATTGATGTTGATAACAATACACTTTTAATGATAGTTTCCTGTAGTACTCCAGGGTGCCATCCTTATAGTACGCTTATGGGATATTTTGAAGTCAATACACTTTTCATGATAGTTCCTCTTAATAGTCGAGGGTTCCATCACTGTGGCACACTTATGGGGATTGACTATTGGGGGAAAATTCTCATAATGTCTACCCCTATGGTAGTACCCTGGAGTACTCAGGAAATTTACTTTTGAAAATGTATTGACGCGAATACTTCTATAGGAAATTACCAATTAATGAGTTCAAATGCCTGATTTATTATTAGATTCCATTGCGATGACTATTTGATTCAGTCACTGCCTGGCCCAAGTTTTATACATATTGTGAGAAAAGCCATACAAATATCATTGGCAGACTTTAAAGACATTTATTTTGTGTGTAACTGTGTTGTCAACACAGCCACGTGCAATTATTATAATAAAGAAAACAAACAGAACCTCTGATCGATCGAGTGGTTGTTTCTGATTGTGTACATAATAATTTGTAATTTCTGCATCTTGTATAGATTCTTGTATGGATTCACCCCCAAGCTGTCTTCAAAAATAACCTGACACAATAGAAAGCAATTACAATTCACTGGTAAAAATATACATTTGACATGCCGTGGTTCATGTATAAATTAGTCTGCTATGGGCGTGTTTTTGGAATAATTGACACGTAAGGTGCATGTTGTCAAGTTTGTGGACATTATTCAGCAAAGTGAATTTGTGAAAATAAAAACAACATCATTTTTGCTTCGGAATGAATTTTATTTTAATAAAATAAAACCACTTACTCATTTTGACATATCATGATCTCTCAAGTATAATTAACTTCAACTGATCTATTATATATACTATTGTTATGGTTCATACAAAATTTATCCGTTTTGTGTGAAAAAAAATATAATTGAAAGTTTGTTGAAAACTGAAAAAAATTATGCTGTGAGATATCACAAGAATTAAGTTACTGCCCCTTACTTATATACAAACAAATTCAGAACATGTCCAGCTGTGTCTTTTGTCTTCATTTTGAACAAGGAGTGTTTAAACTCCACCCATTTCACCCACGTGCAAAATTCAGTTACCCCTCCCCCATCCCCCCACACTTTTACAGGCAGCAAATTAAGGGCAAGTGACAATGGTTCATGAATTTTTTTTTTTGCTTATTGAAAGAATCAATGACGAAAAAACGTGAGGAAAGTCTTTGTGACTATCTTGCAGCTTATTGGCCTGTACAGACAGGCAGGCCTGCAGGGGGAGGGGGGGGGGGGGGTCAGACATTCCCTGTTCATCTTGCTCTTGGAGAAAGTGAATGCCACAGGG
Source organism: Pictodentalium vernedei (assembly GCA_031216915.1). NCBI lineage: Eukaryota > Metazoa > Mollusca > Scaphopoda > Dentaliida > Dentaliidae > Pictodentalium > Pictodentalium vernedei. The sequence goes on from CM062297.1 coordinate 557,452,566, forward strand.
TGGGGGGGAAGGGTCAGACATCCCCTGTTCATCTTGCTCTTGGAGAAAATGAACTCCACAGGTTGGGGGCTCAGATGCCCCCTGTTCATCTTGCTCTTGGAGAAAGTGAATGCCACAGGTTGGGGGGGGGGGGTGGGGGGTGCTCAGATGTCCCCTGTTCATCTTGCTCTTTGTGCGGTTATCCCACAACTTATTACCAATGAAATAAGTTGTGTGGTGATCGCAAGAAAAATTCTCAATTTTTTTCTTCTCTGGCCATAACAGCTAGGTTCAGTGTTGATACGTCACTAACTGGGGAGTGGATAGTGCAGATAGTTATCCTATGCTAACAATGTTGGCTACAAACTGCCCCCTGTTCAATTTGCACTTGAAGAAAGTGAATGCAACAGAATTTATTATTTGTTTTTTTCACAATGGGAGTTACCGTATGAATACTGAAGGCACCTTCTGTAATGTGAGTAATACAAAACACAGTTCACATATTTTTTTAATAAACACAATTCAAAAACCTTGGGACAAAACGTCCCAGTCCAGCATGGCTTTATGAAAGTAACGTCTTTAAAAAATATTTCTGAAACGTGTCACCATGTTGTTTGTTTACAGAAGAACGTGTGATGATTGAATAGTCCTGCGCTCATTAAATACGCTAATAATCTGGTCACGTGGGTCATATGAGACAGCTATCTTTTCTCACATGTCCTTTTTCACATGGGACATGCATATCTTGCATAGGAAGTGGGGGAGAAAACCATGTCTGCTCATGGTTTAATCCAAGGCCTTTTAGGAGCCAAAATTCTACCCCATTCCCAATGTGAAATAGGCAGTAAAATTCCATTTAGCTATGTTTTTCCCAGACTTATCATCTACAAATAATCCAGTCCAAGTCCTGAACATAATATTAAATGAACTGCCAAGGATTATGTTTCACAGGGTTTAATACAGGATAAGTTGCCAGTGGTTCGATAACCCTTTACCCAACACACAGGATATCAAATTTTTTAATTAGCTCACCTGAGCAAAGCTCAGGGTAGCTTTACTGATCACTTTTCATCTGTCCACCTAACCGTCAATTGTCTGGCATTAACTTTACATTATTGACTTCTCCTCAGAATCTACTGGACCAGCTTGAACCAAATCTGGCCTGCATCTTCCTTATCATATGCCGTTTCAAGTTTTTTCAAATATATTTGCCATGTCCACGGGGAGCACCACAATGGGCATAACTCTGATACTACCCGTATATTTGAAGAAAAACAATTTAAAAAATCTTCTCCAGAACTATCAATAAGAATCTTTTGATATTTGGTATACAACTTCTCTAGGGGAGGGGGGTCAGATTCAAGTGTGTTGAAATCGAGTCCCTCAGTTAATATTTGGGCTCCCTATGGGAGCCTGAATTTTAACTTTGTGCAATATGAGGAAATGTCTAAAAATCTTCTCCAGAACCATCAATTAGAATCCTTTGGTATTTGTTATACAACATCTCTGGGGTGGGGGGGGGGGGGGGGGAGGGTAGGCAGATTCAAGTTTGTTCAAATCAAATCCATGGGTTGATATTTGGGCTTCCTATTGGAGCCTGAATTTTAATTGAGTGCAAAATGAAGACAGATCCACCAGTCAGAATCATTTCATATTTGATATACAACATCTCTATGGAGGTCAGATTCTGATTTGATCAAAAGGATTCTGTGGGTTAATATTTGGGCTCCCTGTGGGGGCCCAAATATTAACTTGGTGCAATATGAGGAAATTTCTTTAAAAATCTTCGTCAGATCCACCAGTCAAAGTGCTTTCATATTTGGCATTCAACATCTCGTGGGGAGAGTTCAGATTCAAGTTTGTTCCACTCTGGGCCCCAGGGTTAATATTTGGGCTCTCTCTTGGAGCCCAAGTTTAACTTAGTGCCATATGAGGGAATTTCTTTAATAAAAATCTTCTTCAGATCCACCAGTCAGACTGGGGGGGGGGGGGGGGGGGGGGGGAGGGGGGGTCAGATTCAAGCTTGTTCAACTCGAGTCCCTGGGTTGATATTTGGGCATCCTATTGGGGCCCAAATTTTAACTTCATTCAATATGAGGAAATTTCTTTAAAAATCTTCTCTAGAAACATCAATTTGAATCTTTTGATATTTGATATAGAACATCTCTAGGGGAGTCCGATTCAAATTTGTTCAATTCGAGTCCATGGATTAAGATTTGCACTCGATATGGAAGCCCAAATTTGAACTCAGTGCAGTCTGAGGAAGTTTCCTTAAAAATCTTCTCCAGAACCATCAATTAGAATCTTTGGATATTTGGTGTACAGCATCTCTAGGGAGGGTCAGATTCAAGTTTGTTTAAATCGAGTCCATGGGTTAATAATTGGGCTCCCTATAGTGTAAAATGAGGACATTTCTTTAAAAAATCTTCTTCAGATCCACCAATGAGAATGCTTTGATATTTGGTATACAACCTCTCTATGGAGTCAGGTGGAAGTTTGTTCAAATCGCGTCCCTGGGTTAATATTGGGATCTGTGTGTGTGAGGGGAGGGGGTGGGAGGAGCATGGAGTGGGGAGGTTAGGTTCAAGGTTCAAATCCAGTCCTTAGTTTTTTGCCATACGATTTGCTTTTCAAACTGCGGTGACATAACAACTCTCGAAAGTTTGGAAGTGCTTGTCTACAACTGATAGAATTGGAAGTAGTCAGGAAGATCTATGATACTACTCATCTGACATGGTCACTCGAGTTATGAATAAATTCATGACTTCATTCCTCTGTAGTGTTGAACCATGACTAACTGATTGTGAATCCCAAAAAACACTTTGTCGGTTGAGCGATTAAGGCTCCTCGGGGCCTCTTGTTATGTCTCCCCTTCCCAGAAGGGAGACATATTGTTTTAGTGCATATTCATCTTCTTCTTCTGCTTCTCATACAAACTTTGTCCGAGGCATAACTTTTTTGTCTTTTGACCTAGACCTTAGATATTTGGCATGTGGATGTATCACCATGAGCTGGTGTGTCGCGTACCACAGTGACTTTCATGTGACCTTGACCTTTGATCTGAAGGTCAGATTTATGTGCTTTTTAAGGGAAACTTTGTCCAGGGCATAACTTTTTTGTCTTTTGACCTAGACCTTAGATATTTGGCATGTGGATGTATCACTATGAGCCGGTGTGTCGCGTACCATAGTGTCCTTCATGTGACCTTGACCTTTGACCTGAAGGTCAGATTTATGTGCTTTTTAAGGGAAACTTTGTCCGGGGCATACCTTTTTTGTCTTGACCTAGACCTTAGATATTTGGTATTATTGTCAATATTATTCAAGTATATATAATTTGCAGTGCATTAAATAGAAAGGAAGGGGAGACATATGTTTCAGTGTGCGAAAACAGTTTCTAGTTTTAATTATTATTTTTATTAAATTTTTTAAAAGATTTCCTCAAAACCATATCATGTGACCCTTGTTGGAATAAGCCCAATGAGCTCATTCCAAAGAGAGGTCGCATGATATGGTTTTGTTGAAATTTGTTGAAAAATTAATTTTTATTCAACTACTTAGTTTGCAAATTACGCTTGTAGATGTGTTAGGTAAAGGGTTAAGAACCCCAATTCTGGGGACCTGAACAGATTTGTGGTGCTTGACAAATTGGGGTTCCAAGAATTATGACATAGTTTACTCCAAATTTACAGTTTTCTGCTGTCTGGAGTGGAGACTTGCTTTGAGAAAAGGCCCCTTCCCATGTTCTGTGAATTAAACCTTCCTTCTGTTCATAATTATTATTTACAAATAGCTTATATTCTATTTGGTATATGTAATTCCAGATGTTAATGCCTCATACCTAGGGAAGCAAAACTGTATTCCTCACATAATTCGAATTATGTCTCAATGTGGAAGAAAGTACCCAACTGTGTTGAAATTATGTGTGGATGTTTTAAGTAATCTTACAAAGTCAAGTGAGTATTTAATAATAAAAGCAACCAAACATCCCTTTTGGGGAAATTTGATATATCACAATATTTTATTTATCACCTGATCTTACTAGTTTTCCAGCCATTAAATTCCTTCTCCGCAAATGTAAAAAACAATCATTCAATAAGATTCCACATGTAGCCCCAGGCATGCACAGTTGTATTTTTGTGCAATCTGGAATCCCGTCCTCTTACCATCTGTTTGCATTTTGTGACCTTCCAATGACATACCTTACACCATACACTGTCAGAAGGTTATGCTATATAACATGTTGGTAACCTAGTGGAAAAAATGTTGTGATGCTGTTCACTTTCCCTGTTTTACTGCATCAGTCATACTCTTTGTGACTTGAACGAATTTCTTCCAAAATAAATAGCAACAACTAACATGCGATCTTGCTTTGGTGAGAGTGCAGGTTAGCATTTCCCTTATTATGCCTCCAACCTCTAAAGGAGGATTTGGGAGTATTTGGTGAAGCCGTCCATCCTTCTGCCCATCTGACCATCTGTCTCTCCATCTGGCTGTCCATAAAATGTTTTTGCATTGTTATTTCAAAGCTATTGGTCGAATTTGGATCTCCTTTGGTATGCTGATAGGCCCACATAAGGGAATGGATACGCATAAGGAACGAGTTGCGTCCAATAATTTTTCCCAGAGTTATGGCACTTTTTCACTTTTTGGACTTAGAAAATTTTTCTGTTTTCACTCTTTTGACTTAGAAAACTTTTCTGTTTCACAATACCTTTAACCCTTAACTCAACGAATTGCCCGCATCCGCCCACGTAATATGCAAATTCAGCAGTTGAAAAAATATTATATTTCAAAAAATTTCAACAAAACCATATCATGTGACCCCTCGTTGGAATGAGCTCGCCGAGCTCGTTCCAATGAGGGGTTACACGATATAGTTTTGTTGAAATTTTTTGAAAAAGTTAAAAAAATAATATTTTAAATAATAAATTTTGATATCGTCTTTGTTGGGTAAAGGGTTAAGGCCACTTTGAACATAACTGTGTGCCGGGGGCAGAGGCCAACGGTTTGCACAGCCCTTTTTGTTTTGGTGGAAGTTCTAATAAGATGTAAATGGCATGCCATTCTATTCACATGTGGATGCAGTGCGTATCATTTTAGTCAAGTTAGTCCTGAAAGATTGTCATGTCTGACAGGCAAAGCATGTGGGATTAGGTAGTTAATTATACCCCCACATTATTTAGTCACAACATGTAATTCATTTGTGTTTGTTACAGATGAAGTAATCCGTCCCGAATGATTGCTTGCAGGTTATTTCCATGCCTGTTCACTCATTTTATTGGGTTTTTGTTTCAAATGATAAATAGAATCTTCAACTCATATTTAGTTTATGATGAAATTAATGAAACTGTCCTGTAAATTAGGTATGGATCAAGACTTCAGATCTAATTTACTAAACTTATTTCATCACTTTCACTACATTGGAGACTCATTAGAGATCCTCTATGTATTTATTTATTTATCAGGGATGCACAAATTGGATAATTTTGCATTAACTTCCTCCAAAGGTAATCCAAAATTTTATAGGATAACATTTTCTCGCTTGCTCTAAAATTACCCAGTTCAAATCAGAGTTTCAAACAAATTTATCATAAGCTCTTTCCGACTGTCCATTGTTCTCTTTCTATTTTTGTTTTCTTTTTGTTCAGTATTTGTTTCTTGTCAGTAGGTGGTGATTACTCAGAAGTTAAGAGATCATGCATTCACTTGCCTTATGGGTGGTGTATTTTGAAGACCCAAATAAAATCCGACCTTGGCCAAAGAATGTCAAAGGGTGATTGAAACATCACAATGTACTCATGGAAGGAAGATCTTGAACTGAACCATGCATATATGCAGACCAGTTTACTGCTACATTGGACCACTTCCCCATCTGTAAGAGCTCCTTTGGTTTACCATATTGTTTGACAATGTAGGCTGTTGGGGTTACGGTTCAGTCAGTGAGATTATCATGTACTTAATGATTTTAGGACAACTAGTGGTAATCTCTCCTTGAATTCAATTCTGTGGTGACTGTTTCAGGTTAACAGGACATGATCGTGAACCAGTGCTGACTGTATCTGGTGTTCCTCTGTCCAAAATGAAGATGTAAATGTCCATTGTTCCTAAAAGGCTGATGCTTATGAAACCATAGAAGTGCCAGCCTGTGCGTAGTTGTGCGGTTTCAATGTGTATGCAGCTACCGAAATGACTGTCATTTGGAAACACTGTTGTTAAGAGTTCGACCTGTATGACATATTTTTATACTAAAACCAATGGCCCAGACAGGCTCGTGCAACCTCAATATAATTAAGGGCCAAACACAAATTTTGAACCCCCCCCCCCCCCCATCCCCAAAATTTGCATACAAAACTGAAAATTAAAAGTCCTATCTGGCCTTCCATACTTTTAGTACTTGCGCATGCGCAGTACCCAGGAAGAGACCGAAATTGGCGCCAACATCATTTCTTCTGTTTGGCCCAAAGTCAGTAACAACTGAACTGACATCTGTGCTTTAATATCTCATTTTTGAAGATGCCAGACACAAATCAATGATGGTTTTCATGGAATCAACAGTATAACAGGATGCTGGAAGTGAATAACGGTGGTTTTGGATGTTAGGGCTGTAAATTTATAATTTTTATGTCAAATTATTCATATTTTTATACTGTAACCAATGACCCAGACTTAGCTGGTGCTAACTCTAAAATATTCAGGGCCAAACACAAATGTTGCCCCCCTCCCCCAATCCCCAATCCCCCAAATTTGCATCCAAATCAAAAAATCTAATGTCCTATATGGTCCTCCATACTTTTACCTACTGTGCATGCACAGTGTCAAGGAAGTACCGAAATAGGTGCCAAAGCCTCATTCTTTGTTTGGCCCTTCTGTCAGAAACATCTCACTGACTTCTGTGCTTATAATTTCAGTTAAAATGATGCCAGACACAAAATCATGATGGAAATGGTGGATCCAAGGATGAAATAAGAGGATGAGAGGAAGAAACAATGGTTGGATGTGTTCAGGGCTGTAACTTATAAATTTTTATACTGTACCAATGACCCAGACATAGCTGGTGCTAACTCTTAAAATATAGGGCCAAACACAAATTTTGCCCCCCAATCCCCAAAATTTGCATCTAAAACTAAAGAAAACATGTCCTGAAAGGCCCTCCACACCTCGCCCCCACTGCGCATGCGCAGTGTCAAGGACGTTCCGAAATTGGCGCCATTTATCATTCTAAGTTTGGCCCTTCATCAGTTAACATCTGACTGATCTTTGTGCTTTTAAATCTCAGTTTAAATGATGCCAGACACATAAATATTAGTGAAATGGTGATTCTAAGGAGGATAGAAAAGGAGGAGAGGAAAAGAATGTGTGACAGAATATTATCAGGGCTGTAACTTAAAATTTTTTAATGAAATTATGTTAAGTTACCTATTTTCAAGGCAGCAGCCATTTTGTTGTCATTCTGATTATTTGTTACACTGTTTTTTCAAGTGTTTTTCCTCTCTCCCTGTCCTTTAAGTTCCCCCTTGCTATTCTCCCATGCTTTTGGCATAGTTTCTGTAATTATTATTACTAAAATTTCTTGGGAGTTTTAGCTTAATAACAGAATGAATTCTGTTCTTTCCCCATGTTTACGTCTTCACCTACGGGTGGTTAGGCGTTGTGTTCTGCATCTACCATCTGATGTTCTGCAGTTTCTTCCCTGGAAGTCTCTGTTTTGCATCAGATGGTGTATTTTTGGTAACTGATTTCGGGCCTGGGTGCCTGGAGTCTTATTTTAGTGTTTTTACACTCATTGTTTACATTTACAACAGCCCTCTGTGTGAGGGGGGATTTCTAAATAATAATATCTTGATGTTATTTTAATCATAACTAGATACATTATTATTGTTCGTAAGTGTTGAATAAATTGTTTAAAATATTTTTAAAATTTTTGTCCACACTTAGGCTTGGGATCCATTGGGGCTCAACGTTACTTTTCAGAAACTTGGGCTGTTCTGAAAAAATATTTTTTCAAAATATTTTGATTTCAATTATTTTTTCTATATTAATGGATCATATTATTATTATGTATTTTGATTGCCAGGGGTTAGTGCGAGTACCAGGACTTATTTTCTTTTCACATTGAAAGGATATTGATCAATTGTTTTAAGAGGAAGTCTTCCTCTGACCTTATTATCATTCTATATGTGGTCAGTGTACTCGCATTAACTCCTGTTCTGTATCGTATGATTTCGATGACAATATGGGAAGCGTATGTCACGGTATGTTGTTGGGGATTTGGACACTCCGGTCCTTTCCCCGCAGGGTCACTCTACTTTATCAATTTCTATTTCAGACGATCAAGATTAGGGTGATGTATCTGTGATGTCTTCCAACAGTGTGCCTCCGTCGTCACAATTAATGAAGGGCTAGCGGAAAAGTGCTCATGTAATACGCCAATTGCCTAAGAGGACCCTAGTAGGTTCGACGGCCTTTGACGTCCGCTAGCTCGCCCGGTGTAGCGTCCATTCACCGAATGGTTCGGCAGCCGGGTTCGTCCGTTGCGGTCTAGAAGGAATTTTGGGGTGATGCGAGCACTATAAAATTAACTTAATGCACACCCAGTGACGGCGGATCGGAGGGAGAACGGAGGAAGCCTTTTAGTCCGGTTCATAGCTCGTTCCGGTCCATCCGGACGGCAAGCGAGAGAGGCCCCTCTCTCGTTCAACAACATCTGGCCCCAGATGTTGTGGTACAAATGTGTCGTTAGCGGAGCATACGTCCGTCGCTCGGGACGCTCCGTTGTATAGGCAGTCCGCTGAGACTGCTAAGGCTTCCTCTTCTCGTCAGCGCACACGACCGCACCTTGGCTGCGTGACCGCCGATATATTACCAGCTTCGCCGATCAAGGATTCTTCGGCGACCAGGTCACACCATCCGGCAGCCAGGGATTCGAGACCGATGGACTCCGGACGTTCGCATAGGAAGTATGCGGGAGCCATCTGATGCGGAGCTGCCCTCGGCGAAGCAGCGATAGACTGCGCCTCCGCAGGTCTCGACGCCGGACATTCTTGTGCACATAGCACAGCTTATCGCAGCATCCCTGCAGCCGACAGAAACGGTGTCGGATCGAGAATTATCCGACAGCGCTGGGTCGGTAGCCGGGGACTCGAGGCCTGCAGACTCCGGACGTTCGCATAGGAAGTGTGCGGGAGTCAACGTACACGGAGCTTCCAGCGGCAATGCATCGTAAGTCCGCTACTGCACAGGCCTCGGGAACGGACGTGCTTTCCTTAATAGCACAGTTTATCGCAGCATCCCAGCATCAACTGAATCTGTCGCATATTTTTTATCCGACGATGCTGGGTCGGGACGCTCCGCGGAAGCGGGTACGGACGTCCGAAAGTTTCATCCGGTCCGACGGGATACCGAAAGGGATTCGGTGGATTTCAAGCTTTCCCTTTCGGAACAACATATGCTGCGATGCCGGATAAGAAACTGATAGCGTCGGTGGACTTAGAAAATTTTGGGTTCGGTTCAGGGACATCGTCCCTCAGTTCCGACATAGTCCAATAATGTCACACAAACTTTCGAATTATTGAACGACGCTATATATATTATTATTTTATGCTTGCTATCCAAGCATTTCTGGTTTCTTGTTCGAAGAGTTATGGAGATGTCTTTCAAAAGTGTGCCTCTGTCGTCATAGTTAATGAAGAGTTAGCGGCAATAAGTGCTCATGGAATATGTCTATCGCTTACGGAGTGACATTCGCTAGCTCACCCGGTGTAGCGTACATTCATCGAATGGTTCGGCTGCCGGGTTCGTCCGTTGCGGTCTAGAAAGGAGATTTGGGTGATGCGAGCACTTTAATTACTTTAGTACTCACCCAGTGACGGCAGATTGAGGACAGATCGGAGGAAGCCAACAACATAGGGGACCGCATGTTGTGGTTCAGATATTTTACATTCGGAGCATATGTCCGTTGCTCGGGACGCTCCGTTATATTGACAGTCCGAGAGACTGTCTTTAATGCTTCCTCATCCTCACAGCAGGGCACACGACCGCACATTGGCTACGTGACCTCGAGTATCCGATCAGTTTCGGCATTCAGTGATTCCACAGCGAATAGGTCGCGCCATCCGGTAGCCAAGGGACACGAGGCCTATACACTCCGTTCGCTCGCATATTGGAAGTATGCACGGGGTAACGATCTCGGAGCTTCCTGCGGCAATGCATCGTAAGACCGCTGCTCCTCAGGCCTCAGTGACGGACGTGCTATCCGAGTTAGCACAGTTGTTTCGCAGCATCCCAGCAATTGACGGTTTCTCGGTCGAATCAGGAATTATCCGACGGCGCTGGGTCGGTGCGGTCCGCGGTTGCATCAAGCTACGGACGACCGAACGCTTTATAGGGTCCGACAGGATGGCGAAAGGGATTCGAAAGATTTCGAGTTTTCCCTTTAGTAGTATCGGAAGATGCCTTTCATATCTTCTGGCATTTCTTCCAGTGATTATTTTTCGGACTTCATTGCTGCGATCTTGGATAAGAGACTTATAGCGTCATTGGACTCGGATTTTTCGATCGGTACAGGGTCTTTGTCCCTGACTTACCGACGCAGTCCAATATTGTCATTACAACATGTGTTTTATTTTTCGACGCTATATATTATATATATATATACAAGCCTGCTACTAAGCATGATAGTTTAGTTTCTTGTCCGCGTGGCTCATTTCTGCCATTTTATCTTTTTTACATATAGTTTATTTTGGCAGAGCAGGGCATACCGAGAGTTCATATGCGTCTAGACGGTGTGATTAAAGACTGCATATATTCTTTTTCGCCGTTTATGTCTTTTCCAATTTCAATGTTGGGAACGACATTATGTATAGTAGACTTAACTTAGACGCTTTCTTATACGTAATCCGCCTTACTGAGGCGTTATCATTACGTCTTCAAGAAAAGATTTACGGGATATTATTCTCAATGTAATTTCTTTTGAGGGCAGTAGTTTGTTCACGTATAACTCCGCCCTTCAGTGGCTGATTGGAGTTGGTTAGACGTGATGCAGCCCTAGCTACATCCACGCGTGGATAGTAGGTTAAGAACTCTCTCAGAGTCGCTTCGTTCTCGGAGGAGCTTCTCTTCGACGGCAACTTTCCGGCAATCCATGAATTGCTTGATTTATACATTCTCTTGTCTATCTAGTGTTACAAGAGATTCAGACTGGGGCAAACATTCGGTGGTTGACTCAGAGAGTGCCGCCGCAGTTGCCGGACCCTAGTGTGGCTGTTATGACGGTTGCCAGTCAAACAGATTGGGATATATACTGATCCCTACGGATTCGAAGTGCCAGGGTCTTTGGGTTCCGCAGTCTTTTAGCTATCAGTTTAACTTCCGCGGAATAATGTTTTTTTAGGCTTGCTTTATGTCATTGCATGAACATTATTCAGAAACGCATGCCCAAATTCCTGTCCTTTAATTCGACAGTAGTGGCGTATCTCCGGAACCAGGGAGGCACTCTTTCGTTTCCGTTATTCAATTTAATGGAAAGAATCCGTCTGTTGGTTATAGTACACCAAGTTCAGTTTTGGTCCGTCATATTCTGGGTCGTCTGATTGTTTTATCGCACTCCCGTTCTCTTACGGGTCGCTTGTTGCTGTCAGAATGGACTCTCAACAAACAAGTATTTAATCAGATTTGCTATCTATGGGAGCGCCCAATGATGTTTTATTTATGACACAGCTTGCTAATCAATTGCAGACGTATGTGTTGGCTTGTCCAGATCTCTGAGCTAATACTGTTAACGCTCTATTGATCTATAGGACGGAATGATAGGATACGCGTATCCTCCGGCGCTGTTGTTTTAGCAGGTATTGCTAAGATAAACAACCACTATACATTTCTGTTGATAGCATCTCTATCTTCACAGAGATCATGAGTAATTTACTCTCTTGTCTACTGTGGATCTTAACGTGAAATCTTCCTCTATGTGAGGATCTTTTTTCACTGTGTAAATCGTGTCATCTTTATCACAACCAGCAAGGTCGCAACCTTCATGTATTACGTTGTGTGGTCCGTATTGCATTGTAAGCACTGTACTGGACGAGCTTTGGACGCGATTTCTTACTATAGGAGATCCTCTTCTTCGCTATTCTATGCGACTAAAGTGGAGGCTCTTCCGTCGTGGTGTAGGGATCATTATGTTCATATGGTTGATCCCTCCATACTACGCATTGCTAGTTTTTAGTATACTTGTTTCACAAGATCTACTGCAGCCTGTTGTTTTTTAGGTTATAGGTTTATGTTACCTCATACCTATGCACTCTACGATAGTTTACAATTGAGTCTTTTGTTACTTTATCTAAGTCAGTTAGTAACTTTTTGATAAATAGACTTAGAATCTTTAGATTAAATTCCTATACGGATTTTAACTTCGGTTCTTATTTAGCTAAGTAATCATTTGAGCCTCTGGAAACAGTAGTTTTCAAATTCTGACCTTTTAGACAGTAATTCTGTTAGTTTCTCTTTTACTGTAGAGTCAGTGAGTTTCATGCACTATCGATGGATGATTTTCACTTTCATAGTTTCGGAATCAATACGTCCGTTACTATTTAGGTTGGATTGTTGCATAAGAGTTAGGCTCCTATTATCCGGAACCTATTATTTTAAGGTCCTTCCGTCTTCGTATGGGCATAGGCCTTTACTCTTTCCGGGTACAGTTTATGTATTTATAAACAGATATCTGTTTATTACAAGGGCGTAAGCTTCTTCTGTCTTTGATGTCTAGTAGAAGGACGTTACGCTCCATTTTATTGTTAATGGATTCTATTAACTAGCGTACTGCTTATGGTATATCATTGGCTTAGCAGTTGTGCTTAAGATTTCGGCTCATGAAGTAAGAGTTCTTCTACTTCTTGGGCTTACATTAATAGTGTTGCTATTATAGATTTTTGAAGGCTGCTCATTGCGCTCAGCCATCCATTCATGAATTTTATCTCAGAAATATCGAGTCCATTTCTGGAGGCCTCTATTGTTAGGTCTATTATCTACTGCTCAGAATGTCATTCACTTAACAGTTGCTACTATAGCTAGGTAGGCTGTCTGTTTCGGCAGTGTCTCCGTTCGGCTGCCCTCTTCGCTCTGGGCTATTTGACCCAGGGCAAGAAAAAGGGTGGGGGGGGGGAGGGTGTTCCCTTGGGTCACCTGTTTTTACTATGAAAACAAGGGGATACCTCCTCCGGAGTTAGTAATTCTGAGCTGCTATTGGGATGGTTGTTTAGTGAGAAGTTTAAGTTTATAAAATTCATTCAAGTCTTAGTTTTTAAAGTATAGCTTTTGAATATTGCATATGTCAACGGACATGATTATGCAATTCTCACACACTTTTAGGAGTATAAGAGTCTCTATTCTCTAGATTTACTTTATTATTGGCTTACTTTAAAAATTATTAGTATAAGGATTATTGGATATTATTAGAGTACATGGATGTATGAAGCTCAATTTTTGGAAGGTGTTGTATCTTTCTAATTTATCATAAATAAGAAAGATACATGTAAGGCCTATTACTTCTTTTCCCTACAGGGGATGACTCTATTTTATTTTATTGAGCGTATTCCATTTTGCTCTATGTCCTTGGCCCTCCAGCCTTTTTACTATTCAGCTATGTCTGGGTCATTGGTACAGTATAAAAATGTTAAAAAATTTATAGTAATTTATATATTTTTTATACTTACCAATGACCCAGACGGGGATGGCCCTCCCAGGAGTTGGGAACTCTTGCCTCCCCGCTGAGTACATAGCGCTTACCAGGCACTGGTTTTTAGAATGATAAATGGCGCCAATTTCGGAACGTCCTTGACACTGCGCATGCGCAGTGGGGGCGAGGTGTGGAGGGCCTTTCAGGACATGTTTTCTTTAGTTTTAGATGCAAATTTTGGGGATTGGGGGGCAAAATTTGTGTTTGGCCCTATATTTTAAGAGTTAGCACCAGCTATGTCTGGGTCATTGGTAAGTATAAAAAATATATAAATTACTATAAATTTTTTAACTTTTTATATAAAATAATTTCAGGGCATGGGCCTGATGTTTTCTTTCTTGCTAGGAAATCTCCACTGTTTGTTGAGTGTTTCCTCTCTCCCTTTCCTTGAAACCCCCTAGTTAATCTCCCATGCTTTTGGAATAATTTTGGAAATTTTTTTATTGAAATTTCTCGGGAGTTTAGCTGAGTTACAGAATGTTTATTCTGTTATTCCCATGGTTTACGTCCTCACCCTTGGGGAGTTTAGGCGTTTTGGTCATGCATCTACCATCTGTTGTATTGCAGTTTCTTCTGTTGAAGATTCTGTTTTAGATTGGATAGTTTTTAAAATTGGTTACTGACTTCGGGCCGTGTTTTTCAGTGCCTGGAGTCTTGTATCTGGTTTTTATTGACTTTTGTTTCGTTGACAACGGTTACTTTCTGTTAGTGATTCCTTGTCTTCTGTTTGGTTTATTATGCAGTTTGATACATTAATATTATCCGTAAGTGTAACATTAATTTTTAGAATTGTTTTAAAATTTTTGTCCACACTTAGGCTTTTTTGGGATCCATTTGGGCTCATCGTTCTCTTTAGGAACTTGGGCTCATGTCAAATTTTTTTCTAAAATTTTCTTTTTGAATTATTTTTCGAAATTTTGTTATGGATTGTATTATTATTATGTATATTTGTATTTTTGAGGGTTAGTGCGAGTACTACGGCTGTATAATATTTTTTAATTATGAAAGAATATTGTTCAAATTGCAAATCGAGGAAGTCTTCCTCGGATCCTCATGCTCATTGTATTTGCTGTAGTCACTGTAATCGCGCTAACTCTTGTACAGTTTGTGCCAATTGGGATGACAAACGTTGTAGACGTGTGTCATGGTACATTGTTAGTGGTGAGAGGTCGATGCCGGTCCTCTCACCACAGGATCACTCTAGTTTTTCAGTCTCTTTTTCAGAGGAACAAGAACAGGGTGATGTTTCCGTGATGTTTTCCAGAAGTGTGCTGCCGTCTTCGCAAATCAATGAAGAGCTAGCGGCAAAAGTGCTCAATGAAATCAGACAAGTGCCTAGGTCCCAAAAAGGATTTACTGTCTTGTCGCCAGCTAGCTCGACCGGTGGTTCTATCACTCGTCAAGTGAGTGGTGTGACGTCGGATATGTCCGTTGCGGTCCAGGAGAGGAGAAAGTGTGTTGCGAGCACTATAATCTCAGATCACACACACCCTGCGACGATGGAATGGAGGATGGATCAGAGGAAGCCAGTCAGTCCGGGAGCAAGCTCGTAAAGGTCGACTCGGACCGTGAGCAAGATAGGCCCCTCTCTCTTACAACAGCATCTGGGGCCAGATGTTGTGCATAATGTTTGTCAGTCGGAGCATATGTCCACTCCTCCGATCGGGACGCTTCGTTGCATAGGCAGCCGGCGTCGGCTAGTCTATTGGCTTCCTCTTCTACAAGCCAGCACACATGACCGCACCTTGACTTTGTGACCTCAGATATCCAGCCTGCTTCACCGACAAAGGATTCCATGTCATCTAGGTCACTCCATCCAGTAGCCAAGGACACGAGGCCTCACCAGTCGGGACGTACGCATAAAAGGATTATGCAGGACATACCTTCCCAGGAGCTTCCAGCGGCTAAGCAACGCAAGACCGCAGCTCCACAGGCCTCTGTGACGGACTTGCTATCACAGATAGCGCAACTCATCGCAGCATCCCAGCAACCTTCGGAAACGGTTTCAGATCAGGAACTGTTGGAGGAAGCTGGGTTGGTCCATTCCTATGCAGTGTCAGACAGGGACGACCGAGATTCGCATCTGGTCCAGTCGGATGGTGAAAGGGAAACTGCGGAGCTGGATGTTTCCCTTCTGGAACAACATAAGGTGGCGATGGACTTTATCCGTCAACACCTTCCAGACGTTGTTCCATTGGACCAGAGTGCTGCAATACCGGATAAGAGACTGATAGCGTCATTGGATACCAACTTTTTTGGCTGGATTAAGGAAGATGTTCCTGAGTATCTGGTCCAGTCCAGCAATGTCTCACGGATGTTTGAATTGCTGAATGACGCTATTTTTATACCCGCAAACAAAGTTGGGGGGGGGGGGGTATATAGGAATCACCCTGTCCGTCCGTCCATCCGTCCGTCCGTCTGTCTGTCCGTCTGTCCGGGCTTAGCAGAGGTACATTGTGGGGTTTACAATTTAGGGTCAGTGGTAGTTGTGGGGTTGGGTTAGTACAGTGGCCACTTGTGGGGTTATTTTTTGCACTGTGGGGTTAATGTTTTGACCTTGTGGGGTTAGAGTTTAACATAGGAAATACCCCACAAGTAAGAACGTGTAAGAACGTCCGTCTGTCCATCCTTATAAGCGCAACTCCTCCTAAACCGTTTGAAGAATTTCCATGAAACTTTACACAATGGAAGAACTTCATTTGAAGATGTGCATGAAGCAATATAATTCCATTCTGACATTTCCAAGGGGAGACAGTCTAACTTATACATTCGGGGGGTATCACTTTGTGAGCTTGATCACAGTACCTCTAGTTTAATTAGCCTCTAAGACAGGCAAAACCAATTTCTTATTGCAACAAGCTCTACATCTGCTGTTCATCAACAATAAGAATAGATTTGCTACGGCAGGAAAGGGCGTGCCGAGAGTTCCTCTACGTTTAGACGACAAAGCCGAAGACTTGGAATTGTCATTGCCGGCGTCTGTGTCGATTCTCCCTAGTACTTTGGCTTTGGAGACAACGATCTCTAATAGAGCCAGTTTAGACGTATTATCATATGCAGATCACCTTAGCAGAGCGTTAGCACAACATCTCGATGGTAAAGATTTCCAGGATGTTCAGACTTCCTTGAGAGTTCTTTCTAGGACAATCGCATATTCCACGTATAACTCCGCCCTATTGGTGGCAAATTTGGAGTTAGACGTGATGCTGCCCTGGCTTCATCCACTAGAGTTGATTCTAAGGTGAAAAACTCTCTTTGAGTTGCTCTGGTTTCCAGAGAATTTCTCTTTGATGGTAAGCTTTCATTAATCTATGATCAGATTACCAAGAAAGATTCAAATTCTCTGCTTCTTAAGTCGGTTTCTAAGAAACTGGACTCAGCAGAGAGGAGTAAGTCCGGAGCTTTTGAAGTGAATACGTCCATAGGATGCTCCTATAAAGGATATAAAAAATCCTCCAGGTCTTACTCCCGAGACCGTCAGAGTAGCGACTAGGGGATGTAATTCTAGCCGAGAAAGCCGGTCAAATGCCCCTAGGTCGACTGGTCGAGGTGCTGGTCGGGGAGGACGTAGTTTCTCTTCCCGCAAGCCTCGCAGGTCCAGGAGGTGAAGGTCAGGACCTCTATTGCTGTCCAGTGGGCGGAAGGCCGTCAAGATTTTTGACCAATTTGTTGTCAATTACGGATGACCGATGGGTACAGGAAGTTATCTCAGAAGGCCTAAAATTGTCCTTCCGAGAAAACCTCTTAACATGAAGTCCACATGAAGTCCACGATGGACTCATCTTCCGCCCAACCTTCAGAAAAGAGATTCGCTTCTATCAGAGGTACAATCTCTTCTGGAGAAGAATGCAATAGAGGTCGTAGAAAACCAGGAATCCCTGGGTTTTTACAGTCACCTGTTCCTGGTACAGAAACCAGACGGCTCGTTCCGTCCAGTTATAGATCTCGGCTGGATAAACAAACAGATCGTGGCTCCAAAGTTTTATATGGAAACCATTCGATCAGTGAGAGCGAGCATTTGAGTGAACGATTATGCTGCGAGCATAGATCTCAAGGATGCGTACTTTCGTGCCATGGTACATCCGACGTTCAGAAAGTACCTCCGCTTCGCTGTCCTATGAGTCGTTTATCAGTTTCCAACAATGTGCTTCGGACTCAATTTAGCGCCCTGGGCTTTCACTCGAATAATGAACTCGGTAATGACTTATTTCTGAGCTCATTCATCTGCGATAATGTCGGCCTACTTGGACGACATTCTTCAGAGATACGGCGACAGATTAACTCTTCAGAACGATGTTCAGAGTCTGCTTCAATTCCTCCGACGTCTCGGTTTCATCGTAAATGAAAAGAAGTCGGATCTAGTTCCGTCCAAGTCGTTCATTCACTTGGGAATGAGCTTCGAGATGCACAACAATCTAGTTCGTCTTCCGTTACCCAGAGCGAAATTAGTCAGTTGTTATGCTCGCTTTTGTCTACACTCAGACGTAGTAACAGCGAGAGAATTCATGCGACTGATGGGTTTGTGCAGAGCCGCGCAGACTTTATTCCGATAGGGCGCTTACGCACACGTCCACTCCAGATATTTTTCACTCAGAATTGGAGTGTGAAGACTCATTCGCTCGAAACAAGTATTGTCTTATCGAACCAAGTAAAACAAGAGATTCAGACTTGGGCAGATATTCAGTGGCTGACTCAGGGAGTTCCACTGCAACTGTCAGATACGGTTTTTACGATTATGACAGATGCGAGTCAAACAGGTTGGGGCGTGACATTGAGCCCAACAGACATGAGGTGCCAGGGACTTTGGGATCCGGAGTTCCTGAACAAGCACATAAACATCAAAGAGATGATGTCAATTTGGCTTGCGCTACGTCATTGGATGAACATAGTTCAGAATTCACATGTTCAAATACTGTCCGACAATTCGACGGTAGTAGCGTACATTCGGAACCAGGAGGCACTCATTCCATTCCGTTATTCAACTTAACAGAAAGAATCCTTCTGTTTGTTTTAGAGCATCATGTTCTTCTGTTGGTCCGTCTTATTCCGGGTTGTCTGAACGTTTTAGTGGACTCGCTCTCTCGGAAAGGTCGCATGTTGCCATCAGAATGGACTCTCAACAAGCGAGTATTCAATCAGATTTGCAACCAATGGGATCGCCCAATGATAGACTTGTTTGCGACACATCTCAATGATCAGTTGCAGACGTATATGTCGCCATGCCCAGATCCTCGAGCGTTCGCAGTAGACCCTCTCTCGACCTCTTGGGACGGAATGATAGGATACGCGTATCCTCCAGCTCCATTGATTCAACAAGTCTTGCTAAAAATCAAGCAATCTCACTGCAAGATTCTGTTGGTAGCATCTCTGTCGCCCCAGAGACCATGGATAAATCTACTCAGGTGTCTGTTATGGGACATTCCTTGGAAGCTTCCTCCATGGGAGGACCTTCTCTCGCAGGGGAAATCATGCACACTGCATCACAACCCGCAAGGTCTCAACCTTCATGCATTTCCGTTGTGCGGTCCTTCTTGCATGGCAAGCAGTTTATAGGACGAGCAGTAGACGCAATTTCTAACTGTAGGAGGGCCTCCTCTTCGCTACATTATGCAGCAAAGTGGAAGGTTTTCTCTCGTTGGTGCAGGGATCACTCGATTGATGTTTATGATCACTCCATTCCAGACATTGCTAATTTTCCAGACATTGCTAATATTTTGGTCTACTTGTTTGACGAGATCAAACTGCAGCCAGGAACTATTAAGGGTTATAGGTCTATGCTATTGGATACATATGCTCATCATGATAGCTTACAAATTGGATCTAATGTCTCTTTATCTAAATTAGTTAAAGACTTTTCGATAAATAGACCTAGAACCCTTAGGTTAATTCCTAAGTGGAATTTAGCTTGGGTTCTTCTGAAGCTCAAAGAAGCTCCTTTTGAACCTCTTAACACTGTAAACTTCAAACACTTATCTTATAAGACAGCTTTTCTCTTAGCCTTCGCTTCTGCAAGAAGAGTTAGCGAGCTTCATGCTCTATCTGTTGATGATTCTCACTATCGTAGTTTTGGTAATACTACTACTTTAACTACCAATGTGGGATTTTTGGCTAAGAATCGGGCTCCTAATAAGTACCCTGAGCCTATTATTATTAGGGCTCTTCCATCCTCAGATGGACATTGGCCTTTGCTGTGTCAAGTTAGAGCTATGCGTATTTACAAATGCAGATCTGAGTTTATCAGAAAGTGGCGAAAACGTTTCTGTCTCTGCTTCCTAATAGAAAGCACATTACGGTCCATTCTATTTCTACGTGGATTCAAATGGCTTTTCGTACTGCTTATGAAAGTTTATCTTCAACTCAGCAGTCTGTGCTTAAGATTTCAGTGCACAAAGTTAGAGCGCTGTCTACATCTTGGGCTTATGCTAATAGTATTGCTATTACGGATCTGATGAAGGCTGCATACTGGTCTCAGCCTTCTACTTTCACTAATTTTTACCTTAGAAATATTGAGTCTATTTCTGGCGACATTAGATGTTCAGGTCTGTTATCTGTTGCTCAGAATGTCGTCCACAAAACAGTTGCAACTATAGTTATGTTGGCTTTCTGTTCCAGCAGTGACTCTGTCCTGCTGCCCTCTTCGTTCTGTGGTGATTGACCCAGAGCAAGGGGAAGAGGGGGGATGGTGTTCCCTTATATCACCTGCTTTATAGTGAAAAGCAAGGGAATATCTCCTCCTGAGTCAGTAATTCCGAGTCGGTGCTGGGATGGTTTTAAAGTGTAAAGCTAATGTCTATCTCATTTATGTAATATTTTTAAAGTGTAGCTCGGTGTGAAGCATTTGTATATGTCAAGCGGTAACATACAATCCACGGACACTTTTAAATGGGTATAAAGAGTCTCATTCTCTTTACCCTCTTTATTTATTGGCTTTCCTTTAAGAAATTAGTATAATGGGTTAGGCCAAAAAAAAAAAT
The DNA here is from genome assembly GCA_031216915.1 of Pictodentalium vernedei. Lineage (NCBI taxonomy): Eukaryota > Metazoa > Mollusca > Scaphopoda > Dentaliida > Dentaliidae > Pictodentalium > Pictodentalium vernedei. Next base: position 557,473,250 of record CM062297.1, read on the forward strand.
CAATTGATTCTCAGGCAATTTTTTTTTCAAATCATTGAGGGAGGGAGGATTTTATTTTTATTTTTTATTTTTATTTTTTCCAGATGGTGAGAAAGGATTGAGAGGCAAAAGTCACTTTCTGATGTCTGTTTTTACCTGAAAAGCATGGAAAGTGCATATTGTAAAATGATATACAAATAAAACTCATTTTATTGAAAACTAAAACTGTTTTTCTTTATTTTCTGATATCACCACTTTTTGTATTTAGAAACAGAACTCTGACTTCACTTTTAAACTTTTACAAAGCAGAACTATTTTATGAATACTAGATATTATTGACCACCCTCGTATTATTTGGTATCATTGTGAGTTATTTTGATAGAAATTAACATTTTTACGATAGAAATTTTAGAAGGGAAACAAAAACAAACCAGAATGGAAGCAAGCTTCCGGTGTCAACTCGGCATGGAACTTACACAGCACTTGTAACGTTATCAGCCGTCTGTCAAAGAGCCCCTCCCAAAGACCACGCCTATTAAAAATAGTTTGAACCCGTATACATCCAAGCGATCAAGTTTGATATTTAAAAAAGGGAAACATCACTTTATTTTTCCACTGCGGCGAAGCCCTTTCATTCATATCACTATCCGATCTCCTGTGGGTGAAATTAATAAACGGATAGGCCCAACTCAATACACAAAATAAGCTGGACGTGTCGGCCCGTAAAGACTTCGTTTGTTTACTTTGAATGAAGACGTCATTCGTATTGGGAAACGCACATGTTTTTTGAGTAATCTCCCTTGATGCACAACTGCTCTGGAAAAATCTGAATTTCAGATTCCATTCAGTGTTTGCCCATTCTTTCCCGTTATGTTCATGACACGTCAGCAGAATTTGGACTTTTGTATTTCTTTAGTAAGTGATAATTCCCCACCCCGAAAATATACTTGCCTGTACCGATTATTCTCACTATTTCTCATTCGTGTTTTCACAGCAAAAAAGGTTTACTTGACGCCAGTGCCTGGCAAATTTAACGTTTAGTATTCGACAAGGTGGGTTATGCCTGTGTTGGACAACTCGCCCAACATCGACCGAGTCAAGTTTGCATTTGAATTCCCCTGCCATGTGCACCCAATCTCCTGAAAATATGGCAAAAACCTTTCCCCTCTCACCAGGGGTCAGTCTGGCAGCTGATTTTAGGGAGAAGTGACTTCTCCCTTCAGAGACTTTAGGGAGAAGTCAGGACCCAGGAAGGAGAAGTCAGTGGTAGGGCTGTCGCGATTATTCGATTAGTCGACTGACCGTCGACTATTGAAGTAGTCGACATTTTTTATTTTTAGTCGATCGTCGTTCATTTTCAAGGTGGTACACGTCTACTACACGTCGGGGCTAAATTGCATTGTTTTGTGAGGTGAATGATCAATGAAGGTGAATAACTTTAAATATCTAACCATAGTTAACATTCATATCCGGAAGACTGTACGACTGTCACTGACTGTGTAAGAAAGAACACTCACAGTTACTCGAGAAGAATAGATTCTTCTGAATTTCTCCAGTCTTGTACACACGAATGCACCCATTGGAAAACCCAAAGCGCGGAAGTGACAAAATTATGACGAAAGTCAGAACATCAGATCACTTCTCAAAGTTCGGAACTTCAGACTGAGATCCAATTTTAACAACTGACGAGGGAATGCATAGATCTCAATGTTCAAACTTTCGAGAAACTTATTGCAGAAAGGAAACATATGCAGGAACGTTCTTTGGTAAATTCATTTTAATTCATCGGCTTCAATCTAGTTAAAACTTGGACCCGCAGTCAGTAATATTATTTTTGGGGTTGGTACGTCCTACAGGACGTACCAACACCCAAAATTATATTACGGACTGTGGGTCCAAGATTGGATTACATGTAGCTTCAGTCGGGACCGATTTGTTGTTCCCACAACCCCACTTCGTCTGAACACACTGGTGCCATTGTCATTTTCAGAGTTTTATGAACAGAAGAATGATTTGCTAAAAAATCATGGGAAGCGGCTATTAATCGACTAACCATCGATTACTGGTCACGATTAGTCGATTACAAAAAAATGATAGTCGCGACAGCCCTAGTCAGTGGACATGAAGGAGAAATCAGAAAAAAAAACATAAAACGTATATGACATCGTGACAAAATAAATGAACATAGAGGACACAATGGTGGAGAAAAAAATAAATAAAAGTTATCCAAACATACAAACACACACAAAACTAAGTCAGATGGTTACATAACAGAATGTAGGTTAAAATCCTCCCCCACCCCACCCCACCCCACAAAAAAAATGTGTCGTTCATGGTTTCTGAATACCCCCTAACTCTTTGCCTAACAGTGATGACTAAGGTTCCCGTGCAGTTGATTTTGTATTTGCCTCAACGATGTGGATTTGAAATTTAGTATGACCCATGGTGAGAGTGTTCTTCTCTGTAACAGAAGGTATATTCTTTTTAAAAAAATATTTAAAGTGTTTAAAATAAATTTCAAGTTCATATAAGAAGCTGGGTCATTCATGGTTTCTGAATACCCTGAGTTGAAAAGCGTAGTTAAAAAAGTTTTCGATATCCTTCGTAAATTAAGCGTTATTAACAATTTGAGTTAATTAATTTCTTTGGTAAATGACAAAACATTTCAGTTGTCTCCCTTCCTGGCTGCGCTGGGTAATAATACACTGTTCAGAAAACTGACAATTTCTGCCAACCATCTTTCACTGACACGTGCGATTGGTGCTTTGAAGGTCTGCCATTCTTATCCATCCAAATACCTGTGATTTCTATTGTAGCCTTATTACATTTAACCCCCTTCCAACAAACTTCACAAGTTTTCAAAGAAAAACATTCAATGCAAATTGTGGGGCGAATTTCAATGCAGCCAATTTTTCAGTGGAACAGAGCGTAACCGCAAGCAATTTCGATATGGACGAACTGTCTCCAATACATTTTTTTTGTTTTGAAACGGTGGTTAACTTTAATAAATTCTAATTAACTCGATGCGTGTCTTGTGTGATTCGTTGTTTTGTCTGGTACTTTGTTTTTAAATAGCCAGTTTCTGCTGGTTGCTATCAGTTGGGGCGAATTGTTCGAACGACTACGCCATTGCAATTCTTTTCAGAAATATAAAATTGGGCTAGTTTAGGCTATTTTCATAGCCGTGTGACGGACTTTAACAGCAACCGTGTTTACTGCTTTTTGCGGAAGCGTGTGTTTTTAAAAAATAAAACATAAGAAAATACAGTAAACCGCCATGTCTCCCAAGGAAGTTTGGGAGGGCGACTTGAATTTCGCCCCCAATGTAAGCCAAGGCAACTTGAGGAATGACAAGGCGACTTCTTCGCCCAAGTCGCCCACTCGGCTGACCCCTGCCTCTCACACTTAACACACGCCTGTGTATATTTACCTGTTTATTCGTTGGTTTTGGGCCTTAAAACCAATAGTCCCTTTTCAATTTCCCTGTTTCCTATTTTCGTGCAATGACGGTCCAAATAAAAAGGCCCAATGCGCGCCATTTTTTTCAACGCGGCGGTGCCTGAGAATCAATTCCTTTTTTTTTTTGGCCTTATACTGGATGTTAATAAAGATCATTGATGTTATTGTGCTCATTTACTGAATGGTAATGTGTCTTTCTTATTTTTAATAAACAAGAAAGATATATGTAAATCCTGTTTCTCCTTTTTTCCTTGAGGGGATAATTCTTTATATGTAATTGAGCCCATTGGATTTTCCTTTATGTCCTAGGCCCTCCAGCCTTTTTTTTTCAATTCAGCTAAGTCTGGGTCATTGGTTACAGTATAAAAATATGAAAAAATTTATAGTAATTTTTTATTTTTTATACTTACCAATGACCCAGATGGGGATGGCCCTCCCATGAGTTGGGAACTCATACCTCCCTGCTGATTATATAACATTTAGCAGGCACTGGTTGTAAGAATGAGGCTTTGGCGCCAATTTCGGTACTTCCTTGACACTGCGCATGCGCAGTAGGTAAAAGTATGGCGGACCATATAGGACATTAGATTTTTTGATTTGGATGCAAATATTGGGGATTGTGGGGGTGGGGGGGGGGGGGCAAAATTTGTGTTTGGCCCTGAATATTTTAGAGTTAGCACCAGCTAAGTCTGGGTCATTGGTATGTATAAAAAATACATAAATTACTATAAATTTTTTCATGTTCCCCAATTTTGGGATATGCTTCTGAACGCTGTCATTATAATATGACCCCACTGTTGTTTTGTTAGTATTACTTCCCTTCCCTCTCCTGAACCCTCCTGTTATTCTCCCAAGCTCTTTCGGTTTTTTTATTGAATAATTTTTTTATTAAATTCTTGGGAGTTTAACTTGTAAAACGGAATATGTATTCTGTTTATCCCCTATGTTTACATCCTGTCGATTACTGTTCAGGACATTTTTGTATTCTTGCATCTTCTACCAGATGCATTGTTTATCTTCATATGAAGATCTAGCTTTGCATCAGGTGGTTGTTGATCGGCCACTGACTCTGGGCCTTTGTTGTGCCTGTTGTTGGTTAGTTTCTGGTTTTTCCTCTTGCCGTTGTTCTCTGTTCAATAATGTTTTGGATTCGTATTCAGTGTTTAGTTAAAAACAATTACTGTTTTTCTATTAGGATACATAGTATATCTTATTCGGGTAGTTTAGCTTTAATTAGTTAGTGGTTGTCCACACTTCGGCTCTATTGGGATGCCCTTTGGCTCATGAGGTTCTCTTGGGGCACTTAGACTTCATTCAAAATTTTTCAAATTTTTTTTAATTTAATGTTGTATTCTTAGGTGGCCAAGGCATGTAGTGCTATTGTGGATGCCATACTAGCCTTATGTACAGTTAGAGCAGTCTTTTCTTATATGTTAGCGGCTAATGTCGTAAGTCTCCGTTTAGTGAGCTAAGGCAGCAGGGTAGCACACGGGTATCTGCCTTCACCGATATATGACTTCTAGGCTGTGTTAGCTGTGCTGAGACTGCTAGCTTTTTGGAATAAGGCCATTAGAAGGAAAGATTACATTTTCCTTCTCGGTGTACTACTCCTAGGCGTCACAGGCAATTAGTCCTATTGTTGTCGCCTTAGTTTGGCTTATGTGAATTAAGAGCTGTCTGTGTCTATGGCTTTCCAAGGCTGCAGGTGAAACAGACATTTGTCTTCATGGAGATGAAGACTAATAAACCACATTAGCTAGCTGAGACCACTGTCTCTGGAATTTCGGTCATTAGAGTGGTTCTTATTCCTTACCTTGAGCGACTAATGTTGTAAGTCTCTGTTTAGTGAGCTTTCAAGGTCACAGTTTCAACCAGATATCTGTCTTCACGGGATGAAGACTTATTAGCTATGCTAACTAATATGAGACTGCTGTCTCTTGAGAATTAGGGCAGTTGAAAGGATAAAGTATGTTGTTCCCTTCTCTTAGGCATCTGGGGCTTTTAGCCCTTTTGTTGACGCCTTATAAGAATCAAGTGCAGCCCTTTTTTCCCTTAACTTGAATGACTAATGTTGTAATCTCCTTCTAGTGAGCTGTCTAAAGTCGCAAAAATTACACCAAGATATCTGTCTTCACGGAGATGAAGTCTTCTAAGCTTCTTTAGCTAGGCTGAGACCGCTGTCTTTTGGGAATAGAACCGCTAAAGGAAAGAGTGCTTTTTTCCTCCTTGGTGTTGTTTTCTTAAGTGCCATAGACTTTAGTCTTATTGTTGACACCATAGTATCCTAGCTAGAAGTATGAGTGGTGTTTTATCCCTATCATTAGTGGCTACCGTTGTAAGCCTCCTTTAGTGAGCTTCTAGGGCCGCAGTTATCAGCCATTTAACTGTCTTCACGAATAGGAAGACCTTTAGCTGCTTCAGCTAGGCTGAGACCACTGTCCTATCCGACAAGGTACCGATACATGAGAAGAGTTTGTTCACTCCTTAGTGGTATTGTTTTTGTGTTAGTTGTCTGAGGCTTTTAGCCCTATTGATAATGCCATATTAACCTAGTGTGATTAATGAGCATTCTTTCTAATGCCTACAGTTAACTCCTTTTCAGGAATATATTCCTGCTATAATTCGTACGAGGTGCAAGGAGTTCATCTAGGTTTTTATGATTGGGTGCCGTAACATAGTTTTTGTCTCCCGCTTCATTTTTATTAAATCTATTGTTGTGGTTTATATTTCCACTCGGTGGATTGGATATTATGTCTATATGGTGTATTATTTGACGACATGGCGTACTGTCTTGATTTCAAGGGATATGTCAACTCTGTTTCAGTGGCTATATTCCTTGCAATAGTGCCATGATCATCACATCCCCATCTTTCCTTAGTGGCATTATGGAGTAGGTTAGATGTGAGGGAGTCCTATCGTTTCTATACTATTCTAGATAACTAACACTAAAGCGACACGAGTCATGCCAGTTTAGTGTCGTTATGCTTGCTTTGGCTAACTATAAGCTATTGAGCTGTATTACTCTTTATTGAGAATAGCAGCTGCAGTATAGCAGGGGAATGTAGCATGAAGTTTCTTTTTCATACAGTGGAAAAGAAATTTGTCACTGTTCCAACCTTTAATATTACTGTGCCGGCCTTACTTATCTAGCGATTCAAGTATTGCGGGTGAGGAGAGTTGGATATGATTTATTCATCGAAACACCCCCCCCCCCCCCCCCCCCCCCCCCCCCCACCAATATGATAAGAGGCATTTAAAAGGGCAGGATGAAGTGCCCTTCCTGTAAGCCTTGTATGCATGCAATTATATGGATGTCTTTCATTGCTCTTCGATTGGCGAGGGGGGTTGTGGTCAAACGATGACATCAGGGGCGCATCCACTCTAGTTGGTTTGTTTCTGGTGGTTGATCGTTCATAAGTTATATATGAGCATATGATTCCTGAACAGTAACTTTTTTGGTTTCCAAATTCTATCGAGTAAATTTGGTTGATATTGCTAGCCTTCGTGTTCTTGTGTGGCAGGCATGTCGGTTATCTGGGCGACATTCTCCAAATGTGGAAATTAATCCACTCTGAGCAGTTCCGCTCAGAGCTGTCTGCTTTTCTTTTGACTTATGAATCTATTCATTAAAGTCATTTTATTCCTTCAAGTTTCCTAGTTAGTTTTTGTATTGCTCGGTCATGCCTTTGATACAGGCTGTATTCAGTTGAGGGTACAGGAGGGATTCTGTTGATTGCGTTCATAATATGTATATATTATTAGGCAGACGTATTATGGAATCGATTCTCTTAAATTCTGGCTCTGTATTAATATTGAGCTTTTGAGAATTTGGGGGCTAGTTGGATGAGTTAAGGAGTTTCCAACAGGCCGTCTATGCATATATTCTCTATTTTTGGCTTCATCATTCAGAGTGATATATTCTTTCTCCCGAAGAGTCTTTGGTTTTAACAGACCTAGGGAACAATGAATTATTTGGGGACGGTCTGTGACGTTTTTTTATTGCATCCGATTCCATGTTCTGAATCCAGCTTTCAACCGGAAGCGGTACACAAGGCATATTCCTATTCTCATATATTTGTACGGTTACAATTCGGAGGTTAATTATTGGAATTAATTATACACCTGAACATGGTCGCCTGTTTGTTGACTCAGAAGCGTATAAGTTCTATCAGTTAACTTTCCATTGGGATTCAATTGGACAAGTTTAAGGTTGTACTTATTGATTTCACCGGTTTTCGGCCTATCTACGTATTCTGAATGCAGTGTACGTTTTGAAGCTTGCGATTTTAATAATCGGGATCGCCACGATATAGCCTAAGCTGCTGATGTGGCATTAAGCACCAATAAATTAATATAATTAATAGCTTTTTAGATGAATATATAATTCGGTACCTCTTTTTCTCTGATTCCAGACTGCTTCCCTCTTTGTTTCGAAGATTTTTCCTTAAAAAAATGGGGGGGGGGGGGAGGGGAGGTGGGATTTTCTCTTTACCGCATCTGACCTTATAATAAGTGTGTAACTATGAGTGAAGCTGTTATTGTCTGTAGATTATTCTGTTCTTATGTACAGCTTGATACATTATATATGGCATGTGTTTGTGGGTGTTAGTCTTCTCACTCTTGGACACGCTTTTCCTAATTTTAAGTGTCTTATTCCAGACTAGCCTTAAAATTGGGGGTTTGTTACACCCAAATAACATAATCAATTATGCTAAGTCATAGGGAATTACTTGGATATTGCTCCTTATTTCGGTGGTATGTCTTCTCTGTTGTTGTATAGAGAGACATATAGGTAATTCCTTAATATTTTAATCTCCTTTTCACCTTGGGAGTTCTAATGCAGGCTAAGGAGCGGTATTTTGGTCTGCTATTTCTTTAAGTCCTAGGCCCTCCGGCTTTTTACGATTCAGCTAAGTCTGGGCCATTGGTTTTAGTATAAAAATATGATAAATTTAAAGTAATTTGTATATTTTTTATACTTACCAATGGCCCACACGGGGATGCCTTACCATGAGTGGGCACTCATACCTCCCCACTGGGTTATCACTTCAGGAGGCACAACTGGGAAGATTGATGTTGGTGCTAATTGCGGTCTCTTCCTGGGTACTGCACATGTGCAAGTACAAAAAGTATGGAGGGCCAGATAGGACTTTTAATTTTCGGTTTTGTATGCAAATTTTGTGGATTGGAGGGTTCAAAATTTGTGTTTGGCCCTTAATAATATTGAGGTTGCACCAGCTAAGCCTGGGCCATTGGTAAGTACAATAAATATACAAATTACTTTAAATTTATCGTTTTTCCATCTGTGTCTTTTTTGAGCTTAAAAACCTACCTGATCTGACGATTTCAGGTTGGTCTTCCACTACCTGCAGTACATTTTCTTATAATGCAATTGATCTTGTTCCAACACAGAAAGATACAAGTCAGTTTAAGCTTAAACATAGTCCATCAATTTACCAAATGTTTCAGAAAATTCTCTGAAATTTATGTAAGTAATTGAACTTGACACATCCTTTTTGTCAGAGCTCTTTATACTTTGATAACTAGCATCTGATTGGTCAATTCCCGATAACAATGATAGCTATGATAGCTAGTAACAAGTCACCATAAGTTTAAATACAGTTCCTCAGTTGACCAAATATCTAGAATTCTTCTAAAGATTAAATCAGTAATCCAACCAATCAAGTATTCTTTGCTTGAGCTCATTGAACTCACTCTGTAATCTAAGCAATCATATTTTGTTTGTCATAGCACTTTTACATTTGACAACTAAGGTGTATTGGTTGAATTACTGATTATAATGAGAGTGGAGTACAAATCTCCATAAGATAAAACCTGGTTCCTTCAAGTGATGAGGTTAGGAATCCAACTACTCACTTTTCTTTGTCAGAGCTCTTTTAGCTTTGATAACTAAGATGTGATTGGTTTAATTCCTGATCATAATGAGAGCTAATTACAAACATCACATAAGCTAGTACTGAGTTCAGCAATTGATTAATTTTCTTTAATGTTTATATTCTATCAAGATTAAATCTCCAGTCCAATCAATGTAATTTTATTTTCCTGTACTCATTTTAGATGTCCCAAGTAAGATGTGATTTCTTAAATTCATGGTTATCATGAGAGCAAGTGATAAATCACCCATAAGCTAAATTCCAGTTTCTCATTCAACTATCCAAGTAAGTATAGTGCTTTCTGAAAAAAATTGGACCAGTAAATTTAGCAATCACACTTTTTGCAAGAGATCATTGACTCTGAGAACTAAAATGAGAGGCATTGAATTTCTGATCATAATGAAAGTTAGGGGCAAGTCACCCAGAAGCTTCAACCCTGCCTGTACTGTTAGGCATGGAGTGACTCTCTACATCCATATGAAGAATCAGGATAAAAGTCCAGAATTTGGTGACCTCCAACTGTGGGGGACTATTGTCTGACTGCGGGTAATCGGCATTGCACTTGTTAAAGTTTTAGTTCTCATATCCTGAACTTGAACTTTGTCAGTTAAACCTCTGTTCAGGTTCCTTTGTTCATTGGAGCCTAAGGTAACTTTTTATCATGTACGGCTATATTGTGAGAACAGCAACTCTTTTATCAGGGCTGTTTGTTATTGTTTTAATATCAAGTCAGATAGTTTTGTGTATAGATTTCTTTGTTTATAGGTTTTGAGGTCACTGCGACCATATTCGGCTATAATGGAAATTAAGGTAACTTTCTGCAGCTGTCACTATATGACAGCCACAAATAAATTGTTTTTTGAACCTTCATAGTGTCTATTTGCTGTACTCCTAAACAGAGCTGGAGACAGACTATACTTGTCAGTGATGGCTACCAACTATTATATCGTAAGTGGCAGACTTAACAGAAAACCTGAAGACCGAAACACCTACTGAAATACCTCATGATGGCGATGCACTTGGTCTCTGTGGTCCAATTGGCTCCTTTGCTTCATACCTTTGGCAGCATACATGGTTCATTCATCCAACCGGTGGACAGACAAACATTCTACAGCTACAATGGTTGCAAAGGGTTACCCCACATAGTCCTTTAACCCTTTACCTAACAAATCGGTCATATCTGCCTGCATAACATACAAATTGAGCAGTTGATTTTTTAAAAAATTTCAACAAAACCTTATCACATGACCTCTCATTGGAACAAGCTTGGATTGGTTGAATTTCTTGTGTGGAAAATTTGAAAACAAAATAATTAAAATAACAAATTTTGATATTGGGTAAAGCACTAGCCTTTTCCGGCTTCAGATTTGGACTGTCTTACATCAGATTGAGTTCAAGTTTATTTATCGATTGGTGTTTAATGTCACTTTGAGTATCTAGGAAGGATATCATCCCTTGAGAGAAACAAGGTGCAATATGCAATGCCAAAGTATTGCATATGCTACCTATTTCCACACAAGGGACAATATCATGATTTCAACATGAACAGTACTTTCTTTTTGCTTGCTTTCTGATGTAAAAAATGGCAAAGTTTTCATCAGTAAATATTTCTCATAATGCAGTTTGATATTTAACCAAATAAACCTTGTTTGACAGAGCTCAGTCAAACAAGATATAATTGGGTATATTCATAGTTAAAGAAAGGAAAACAGTTATTGGTGAAAATTCTGCTGCACCACCAGAGTGCTTGGGGTTAAACAGTTGAGATGTATGCGAGGCAGCATTTTAGTTTTTGTCAGCCATATATTATTACATTTTGAGTTTCTCACAAACAAACACATTAAACATTTTAGCAATCCTACTGAAGTGTTCTCGATTTAATTTCAGAAAGTAATGCAGCTCGTGTAGTTGGAATGGGAGGAGTCCCCAATCTGCTGACCTTGTACAGTGACTGGCACACGATAGACAACAAACACAAGCACATCAATATGCGAAAATCTATGTTAAATGTATTGAAGAATGTCACAAATCTCCGTAAGTTATCACAGAGCTAGATAAAATTTTATAAAGTATCCCTCAAGTTTTCTTGCAAATACATTTTGAAACTTTCAAAGGGTAATTTACCTGTTAAAATGTGGCAAGGTGATACCAGATCTGGTGTTTTCGCCACAATTTATTCGTAAAAATTGCAAATAGTTTTAAAGTTTTAAATTTGGAGTCCTAAATTGCGAACAGCTGAAAATTTCAGACCGGGTGCAGTGAATGTGAATTTTTTTCTGACTGTATTTTGGTCTAAGTTTGGATGCTCTCAGACTGACAAGTTGAAAAATTTCCCCCAAATTCCAAATTTTCCAAAATTTGGTTGGATTTGTGCCTACGTTAATGTCCGGTTGGAAAATTACGAGTCTAACCTCTAGTTGGAATATTATGCCTAAAGGCAATACAAATTAATTTCCAGCAGTTAGAAAAGAAAATGGGCATTGAGCAGTTGAATAATTCCAGCCCAGGCGGTGGTGCTGTTGGAAATTCAGAGGTAGACACCGCCATCCACAGTCAGGGCCCTCTAGCCACATTATTTCATGTTTGCCGATCAAATCCTAGCTGTGGGAAAGCTTTTTTAGCTCACCGGACTTTCAGTCAGGAGAGCTGTAGTGATCACTCACCATCTGTTGTCCGTGAACATGGTGTTTACATCTTCTCCTCCCAAACTGCTGAACCAATTTAATTGATATTTGAGATAATAGTTTGTTATGACATCGCAATTTGATTTTGTTCAAATCAAGTTGCCTCGCCCCTCGGTAGGGCCACGCCCAAAAAGTGTGCTTAAATCTTAAAAAATCTTCTAGTGAACCAGCAGAAGCAGAGACTTGATATGTGGTGTGCAGCTTCCTTTTGAGGTGTAGACTCAGATTTGTTCAAGAGAAGTTCAAGGAGCTATATTTGCCTTCGTTATGGGAGGGGCAAATTGGGTCATAAGTACTTAATTTATGCCCCAATTTTTTTTTCCTGTTGCCCCATGGGAACCGCAGGAGTTAAAAATAGAGAAAAAATTAAAATGCCCATATCTCCAAAACTACACGGCACTGAGAATTCTTATTTGGTGTGAAGCTTTCTTAGGACCAACAGAATGGAATGGTATAAAAATTGCTATCGGTTTTATCATGGGGTACTTTTCTGGGACTTTGAAAACGTGCTGAGTCAGCATTTTTTAACACTGTGGGTAATGGGAAAAACATTTAAGACTACTTTTCTCCCAAACCACTGCTCCAAAAGCTTTGAAATTTCACATGTAACATCTTTGGAAGATTGTTTCGCATGTTTATTGAAATCAAATCCCTGGGTTCATATTTGGGCTCTCTATGGGAGCCCATATGTTTAAATTAGTGCAGTATAAGGAATATTCTTTAAAAATCTTCTTCTTCAGATCTACCAATCAGAATCTTTTGATATTTAGTATGCAACATGCTTGGGGTGGGGGGGGGGGGGGGGCATTCATGTTTGTTCAAGCCAAGTCCCTGGGTTCATATATGGGCTGACTGTGGGAGCCCAAATTATAACTAAAATTCAAAATGAGGAATTTTCTTTAAAAATCTTCTTCTTCAGGTCCAGTAGTTGGAATGCTTTGATATTTGGTATGCAGCATCCTAAGGGGGGTGAGATTCAAGTTTGTTCAAGCCATGTCCCTAGGTCCATATTTGGGCTCACTGTGGGAGCTTGAATTGTAACTTAGTTCAAAATGAGGAATTTTCTTAAAAAAAAATCTTCTTCAGATCCAGCAGTCGGAATATTTTGATATTTGGTATGCAATGTCCTTAGGGGGGTGAGATTTAAGTTTGTTGAAGCCAAGACCCTGGGTTCATATTTGGGCTCCCTGTGGGAGCCTGAATTATAACTTAGTTCAATATGAGGAATTTTTATTTAAAAATCTTCTTCTTCAGATTCAGCAGTCGAAAAGTTTTGATATTTGGCATGCAGCATCCTTAGGGAGGTGAGATTCAAGTTTGTTCAAGCCAAGTCCCTGGGTTCATATTTGGATTCACTGTGGGAGCCCGAATGATAACTTAGTTCAAAATGAGGAATTTTCTTTAAATATCTTCTTCTTCAGATCCAGCTTTGGAAGATTGTTTCACATGTTTATTGAAATCAAATCCCTGGGTTCATATTTGGGCTCTCTATGGGAGCCCAAGTGTTTAAATTAGTGCAGTATTAGGAATATTCTTTAAAAATCTTCTTCAGATCTACCAATCAGAATCTTTTGATATTTGGTATGCAGCATGCTTAGGGGGGGGGGGGGGGGGGGGGGGGGGGCGGGTGAGATTCATGTTTGTTCAAGCCAAGTCCCTGGGTTCATATTTGGGCTGACTGTGGGAGCCCGAATTATAATTTAGTTCAAGATGAAGAATTTTCTTTAAAAATCTTCTTCAGGTCCAGTAGTTGGGGGGTGAAATTCAAGTTTGTTCAAGCCAAGTCCCTGGGTTCATATTTGGGCTCCCTGTGGGAGCCCAAATTATTACTTAGTTCAATATGAGGAATATTCTTTAAAAATCTTCTTTTTTTTTAGATCCACTGGTCAGAATTTTTGGATATTTGATATAAGTTTTTCTTAGGAGGGGGCAGATGCAACTTGTTGAAATCAATTCCCTTATTTGATAATTAGGCTACCATGTCAGGTGAGTGCCCTCAGGCTCCCTGGGGCCTCTTGTTTTAATTCTGAGCCGTATTGCTATTGTTTGTAATCAATAGGTCTCTGGTAAGAAGAAGATTAAGTGGCAGAGACATTTAAAATTCACAGCTCCGTCATGCGTGAATACATGACCAATCATACATATTTCGAACAAAATGACTGATGATGGAAAATTAGCATATTAATCATGTATATACACTCACTACAGCAAAAACTGTTTAGGAATGACATTACTAAACTATAAAAAACTAATTTAGCTCCACACATTATTTTGCATCATACCAAATATGCCTTCAACATGTTATGTTAGTGGCACTTGAAGATAATCTCAAATTCAGTTGACCATTATAGACTGGGAATGCCAGCTCTTCCAGCAGAATATGCTTAAAATGTTAACTCGGATGTGGCTGCAGATCCCTTTAGACGTTAAAAATAATTAAAGCCTCAATGTGAGACGAGTTGGGCTCTATAATAGCTGTAGATATTTTGCCATCAGCTGAGAATTGGAACCAAATAGAAGTGATCATAACCAGAAAATTCGACTGAGCACTGGATCATTTAGGAGTGAAGTTTGAATCAATTTTAAACAAAGAAATGAATAAGAGAGCAAGTTGTTTGGATGTATGCACAATCAGGAGCACGGAGGAAAACATTCTGACAGTTTTTGGTTTGTTTTAATAAAAGGTTCTGAAGAAAAACCAAATGATAGTTCCCCATTGTATTAACATGAGAATACATGGGAATACTGTTCAATGGCAGAAATAGTGCATAAAGACCCCAAATAAATGATCTACACACAGGGCATGTTCCTTGAGGGGTCTCATGATTGATTGAAGGTCGGGAACTCACCTGTCAGTCTTGTCCCTGTGTTTTACTGCTCTTTCAACTTCTTAAAAAATATAAAATTGGAATTGCTTTGGAACCTAATTGAACAAAATGACGTATAAAACTTGCTAAGAAGTGACTTCCGAGGAGCAGTTGAGTAGTAGTGGATATGAAACTGTTTAACATCTGGTAACCTACAGATCTTCTGCCTTGTGCTGAAGTGCTCTGCAGGTCATGTATTGAATAATAAGTTTTTTTATACTGCTTTTGTAACCCAGTAAAAATTTAGCTTAAATTACAAAAAATAGAAAGCTAAATTGAAGATGGAGAAGTTGATAGGCTTGATTAAAGTTAGATTCCTTGATAGACTTGATTATGCTTTTCCATTCAGCTCCCTCTATTAAATCAAGACAGCATGCAAAATCGTTCATGACTCTGACTTTAGAGTTTGCTCCTTTCCACAAATGTCATGCAAGTCGCTATTTCATTAATTTATAAAAACCTAATTTGTTCCTTATTGAAAGGAATAGTTGTACTTGTGCCCAGTATGATGATCAGTAGTGAATTTTGAAGCTTTGTTTTCTTTTTTTCTGAAGGCTTGATTTGACTAACATACTGGAAGATTTTAGGGTCAGCTTATTAAATAATAACACGCCGCAACACTGGCAATAATCGTAAACCAAAAAGGAACTCACACTCTAAAAACACTCTAAAAGCTCATAATTAAAAGAAACTGAATAGTGTTTTGACTTGTTAAACAAAAAACTTTTGAAAAAATTCTCTGCAAAACTAAATTTGACTGGAGAATTACTTCGTCAACAGTGTGATTTGAACTGGAAACTTCTGGCAGGGAAAGCATGAAGTTGCGAATATGTGACTACCTAATTTGTATCCAGATTGTTTTGTAGTATTCATATTCATATTTTTAGTTGAGTTTTGACGAAGTCAAACTTGACTTATAGTTTGATGAAGTGGTGGGCGGGCGGGTGGTGGGCAGCGGTTGGCGGGCATAAACAATTGGTTTCTGGGCAATAACTTTAGTTCTATTTGATGCACCTTTAACAAAATTATACCAGAGGTTACCCTGTAGGAAAGGAAGACACCTATTGATTTCAGAGTCTCGCACCCCAAGGTCAAGGTCACTGTTACTATAAATAGAATATTTTAAGACAAATTGGTTTCCGGGCAATAACTTTAGTTCTATTTGACGCACCTTTACCAAACTTATACCAGAGGTTACCCTATAGGAAGAGAAGACACCTATTGATTTCGGAGTCTGGGACACCTAGGTCAAGGTCACTGTTACTATAAATAGAATATTTTGTGACAAATTGGTTTCCGGGCAATAACTTTAGTTCTATTCCGTGTATCTTCACCAAACTTATACCACAGGTTACCCTGTAGGAAGGGAAGACACCTATCGATTTCGGAGTCTGGGGCCCCAAAGTCAAGGTCACTGTTACTATCAATAGAATATTTTGTGACAAATTGGTTTCCGGGCAATAACTTTAGTTCTATTTGACGCACCTTTACCAAACTTATACCAGAGGTTATCTTATAGGAAGGGAAGACACCTATTGATTTCGGAGTCTGGGACTCCAAGGTCAAGGTCACTGTTACTATAAATAGCTTCTTTCTTAAGAACTTAATGTCAAAACTCGACTTCTGGATCTGTGATCCTCTTGCTGGATTTTTTTTCCATTTAACAAGAGAATCCCCTGTTGGGGGGTGGGAGGGTGAGATATCACATTAAAAAAACCCAACAAATTTGTGATGGGGATATTGAAATGTTCATCCATCAGTCCATCTCAGTTGTTTGTCTGCTTCATCCCTCCTACATTTCCTGGTGGATTTTTACGAAAGTTGGTTGGAAGTATTAGTATCCAGTGTAGACTTGCAAGTGGAAGGGAATTTTTGATTCTGCAGTTGTTCCAGAGCTATGACCCAAAAGTATGATGTGTAGATGTGCGAACAGAAAGGAATTTTTTTGTTTTGCAATTTCTTCCAGCATAATGGCCTTTTTTTCAGCTCAACTTGACAACATGAAGTATGAGCTATTGGGATGGGTTGCGATCCGCCATCCATCTATGTATCCATTCATCCATACATATGTAGCTCTGTCCGTCCACAATTCCTTTTGCACATCCTACAGGCCACATCTCTCACCCGATCAGTTTCAAATTTCATACGTGGCTTTGGGGTAATGTCTAGATGGGAGACATCAAATTTTTCTTAACTTTGATGAAAAACATGGATAATAGAATTGTTGACAATTTTCTTGTCCATCTTGGATTTGGTACATAAGTCAACAATTCCATTAGCACACCCTACAAGATTTCATACGTCGCTTCGCAAGTATCCGTATTTCAGACGTCAACGGAACCGAAAAATTGGTACTGTGGTTTAGGAGGCACGGAACCCACTGCTAACGAAATTTAGGTACCGTCTGAGAGCAGTTATAGAAACCTTTTTGAAGTTTTTCCGAATCGAGGAAATTTTTATAGCATTCGTAGCTACTTAGGTTTCAGCCCTGTTTTCCTCCTAGACAATACTGCCTGTATATATTGATAAACTTGTAAGTTCTATGCGAAATGGTTTTGAGACGTTTCGGCCTCAAGATGTTTCGGCCCGCTGTAACAGTCCAGAGTGAAGGGAATTACCTCAGCAAGATAGATAGAGGTTATTGGGATGTTGATTTTTTATGCAGGTACATTTATTCTTTTAAATATTATAGTGTCAGTACACCTGCGGCATGTTACGTTTGTTCAAAAAACTGATTTTCAGTTTTCAACATATATTGAACACAGGCACTTGTAATTTTATCATATTTAAAACATACATGTAATTCTCAGACACACTTTACTTGTGATAATGTTACTGATAAAAAAACTCTGGCATGTTTACAGAATGAGCCAATCACATTCACTTCAGCAAAAGGGTCCCACACTTTACTCATTCCGAGAATGTTATTGGTTGAAATGTCCAACGTGTGCAAACAGTACACACGTGTTCAATGGTGATTGTTAACCAACAAGCAGCTCATATGAGAATTTCTTTCAGAAACAAATTATTCAATGTCTTTAGTGGCAGACTGGGTCACGATAACAATATTTCGCTTCCGTCATTTTGTGGGCACGGTACCGGCATGCTACCGGTAATGATTGTTACTGTGAAATCCTGACACTTGCTTTGGTGTTATATCTAGATGGAAGCTATCGATTTCTTCTGAATTTCATTGAAAAACATGGCCTCCAGGGGCTATCTTGGATTTGGCATATAAATTGTCAACAACTCCATCAGCACACCCTACAGGCTGCATCACTCACCCGATCTTTTTCAAATTTCATATGTAGCTTTGGTGTGATGTCTAGATAAGAGCTGTCAATTTTTTTCGCATTTTTTTTTATAAATGTGTCCACCAGCATCCATCTTGCATTTGGCATATAAATTGTCAACAAATCTTTTAGCACACACACCCTGTGGGGTTCATCTCTCACTCAAATCTTTTTCCACTCTCTTATGTGGCTTTAGGGTGATGTCTACATGGGAGCTATCTTGTTTTTTTTAATTTTGTTAAAAAACATGGCCACTAGCAGCCATCTCAGATTTTGCTCTTAAATTGTCTACAGTTGTATAGCACATCCTACAGTTATTTAGTTCAGTCCCTTCTTGGTGAAGTTGAGCTACCATGTCATTGACACTTTCATATCATTAATGTTTGTCTCAAATGTTTGTCTGCTTAATTCCTTCTACATTTCTCAGTGAGTTTTTATGAAAGTTTGTGTGAAGTATTAGTATGAAATGTAGATGTGATGCAGAAAGGAATTTCGATTCTGCAGTTTTTTGCCAGAGTTACGGCCCTTTGTCTTGTTAACGGTCTGCTATTGTGTATCTGCTTGACTCCTCCTACAGTGTATATTTATCTGTCTTTGTTTGTTACTTAAGCACAACTGCATATTTATAGATATCAAGCTGACATTTGTAACATGGTGAGGGTAAATTTTATGTGAGACTTCGTGTTAACCCTTCAACCAAAGCAGCACCAGGATGCACCCCCATCATTTTCTGACAGGGTTCATAAAGGCCTGAAAAGTCCTTGAATTTTCAGCCTTTGCCCTAAAAGGCCCTAAGACATATAAATGCTTTGAAAAGCCTTTGAAAATTGTCAAACTGCCTTACAAAGGCCTTAAATTTTATCATATCTGCAGTGTAGCTACCTCTTATGTGGGCAACATAATTGTTTAATTCACTAAAAGCATCAGTAAAGTGATCATTAAGCATCAGTTATGTGTGATTTGATGTAAATTCCACAATTTAAATTCATTCAAACCAACACAATTGCTGTTCTTTTAATGTCTCTACTGGCACTAATAATCAACTACCATTAATAAACTTGTCAGTGCAATCAGTGGGAGTTTATGAAACCCTAAACTTTCAATAATACCTGCATTTAAAGTAGTCAAAGACATCTTCATTCATTTTCCTCCTGCAATTAATAAAAACTGGACATCGTCCCTTGAATGCAACAAGGCACCATTTGCAATGCTAAAGCATTGTAGATGGTGCCTTGTTGCACTCAAGGGAAAACTTTTTTTGTCATTATTATTTTATATATCACAGAATGATTAAAACAAAATAAAAAAATGTTGCTGGTGGAGGATGAAGTCATTAGATTATCCTGTGTGAGTCTAATATACACGGTGCTGTACATGAAATGTGGTATCAAAACAATTTATTTGCCCTTTTGAAGTAAATACCAGCACTCCCATGGTATCTTTTAGTGAATAGATCAGAACTACGAAAGACATTATCAATGTGCCACATGTTGGCCTTCACTTATTGATGTAAGATGAATTCAATAGTTTATTCTGCAAACATTTCTATAATTTTGAATGGATGTGAAATGTTAGAAGAAAACTGGGGCAAACAGAAAAAGATAACCCTAAAAATAATCAGGGGCGATGGGTGAACAATCTTTTTTGTTTGCCTAATTAGTACAGACCTGTTATGAGTATGTTTTCCCCAATTTTAAATAGTATATTCAACATTCTAATTGGGGTTAAAAAACAGTAAATCACTTTCTGAAGAATCAATGGGCCTTTGTCAGGTGAGTGCTTCAGGCCCCTTGTTCACTTAACAGGATTCCACTGTGATTGAGAAAATACTGAATTTATCACGGGAGAAAATTGTGAATTAACAACCTTCTGGTTTACTGAATATTCCTTTTATTGCATATTTCTACCAACAGACAGGCTGTTCAATTAACAGGGTTCCACACTGATAGAAATCTAATATGTTCCAAGCACTTAAAATATTTCAAGTTTACTGTTTTCTTTGTAGGTTCTGGAAGAAAAGAATTTGTTGATGCTAATGGAATCAAGGTCCTCTATGACTGCTGTCAGGATGTAATAGAAAGTCGTGAGATGGAGAGTTTGATATTGTTAGCCAGCATCATCATGAGAAAGTGCTGTCCACGGAATAAACTTCCATTAGATGACATTAGAAGCCCAGTAACTTACCCACTTCCTCATTCTGACTTATATACCCCAGAAGGAGTATCATTTGCTGAAGGTGATCATTTAATATTTATTTATACTATTTTTTGTTACTTTAGTTAGTGTGATGTTCCCTTTGTTTAACTCTCTGCACTCTGATAAAAAAACCTTATTGTTTCTCATGAAATTTTTCCTCTGTTTTAATATGCGGGAGGGAGGCTTTTTTTTTTATATTCACAAAACAGTTCTGAAAGTAGTTCGAAGCATAAATTTAGGTACAAACAGAATTATGTGGCAAACTGTTTTCAGCATTTTTGTTCAAATCAACATGTCAAGCCGAATAGGGATGGGGTGGAGAAAGATGCTACAAAATTTTTCAAAAATCTTCTCATGAACCAGTGGGTACAATGTCTTGATATTTGATATGAAGCTTCCTTTTGAGGTGTAGAATCAAGTTTGTTCAAATGAAATTCGTGGAGCAGTATTTGCCTTTGTAATGGGAGGGGCAAGATTTTTGGTCCCACCCCAATTTTCTATTTTCTGAACTGATGGTATGTGGTATTATTGGCTCATAAGTACTTGACTCATGCAAAAAAACCAATTTTCCCCAGGAGCCAAAAAATAAAAATATTTTCAAACACCCATACTTCCCAAACCACACGGAACAGAGAATTGTTATTTGGCATGAAGCATCCTTGGGACCAGTAGAATAGAATGGTAAAAAAAATTGCCATCAGTTGTGTCAGGCATTCTGTAGATACAAGTTTATTAAAATGAAGCCCCTTGGTTCATATTTGGGCTCAATACAGGAGCCCAAATTTTTAACTTAGGCAATATGGGGAATAAACTTTAAAAATCTTCTTCTTCCGAACCACCAGCCAGAATGCTTTCATATATGGTATACAACATCTCTAGGCGGTCAGATTCAAGTCTTTCGAGTGCCTGGGTTAATATTTGGGCTCTCTATGGGAGCTCAAATTTTAACTTAGTGAAATACGAGGGAAATTCTTAAAAATCTTCTTCTTCAGATTCAACAGTCAGAATCCTTTCATATTTGGTACACCAAATCTCTATGGAAGTCAGATTCAACATTGTTCAAATCGTGTCCCTGGGTTAATATTTGGGCTCCCTATGGTCCGAATTTTAACTTAGTGAAATATGTGGGAATTTCTTCAAAAATCTTCTTCAGATTCAACAGTCAGAATCCTTTCATATTTGGTGTACAACATGTCTAGGGGGGGGGGGGTGGTGCAGATTCAAATATGATCAAATCGAGTGCCTGAGTTAATATCTGGGTTCCCTGTGGGAGCTCAAATTTTAACATCCTTTCATATTTGGTATACAACATCTCTGGGGATGGGAGGATTCAAATATGTTTAAATTGTGTCCCTGGGTTCATATTTGGGCTCCCTATGGTAGCCTGAATTTTAACTTAATGCAATTTGAGGTAATTTCTTTAAAAATCTTCTTCAGATCCACCAGTCAGAATTCTTTCATATTTGGTATACAACATCTCCAGTTCACTACTCAGAACTCTTAGTCTGATTTAACCAAATTTGATATGCAGTATAAGTGGGAAGCAGATATTTGATTTATATGAAAAAAATTAACCCTAGCTATCATGAGATTCACTGTGTGCTAAAAATAGAAACTTAATTCCAAGTTAATTTATAAGGAGCCATGTAGCTGAACAATTAGAGATGTTTTATTAAGTACCCTCTAGAGGTGTGTCACTAACATTAATCCACATAGGTTTATCAAGGGGTTCCATAGGGGATCTCCACTTTTTACAATATGATTAACTGTTTTAGTACTCCTGAGGGGTTCAGGGATTGCCAATGGATCCTATGGGGATTGATTGCTTAATGAAGATTCTTTGTTGGCCTTGGTTTATACTGGAGCTCTGTTCACGGTGAGCCCTTTAGGCCCTGTGTACTTTAGTACCCTCTTAGAGATGTGTAATTAAGATTAATCTGCATAGGTTGCATCAAGGGTTCCATAGGGGAGCTCCACTTTTTACATTATGATTAACTGAAGAAAAGGCATGGTTATCAGTAAACTATGAATTGGAGGTTCAATTACATTTTAGTCAGTCAACCCTGTAGACTACTCTATAGATATTTCCCATTGCTATTTAAAAATTTTCAAGAAGGTAGTGTGCTTTTTTAATTCCTTATAGTCTTTTGTCAACTTCAGCAATATTTTTATACTGTATACCAATGGCCCAGACTTAGCTGGTGCTAACTCAAAATTATCTAGGGCCAAACACAAATTTTGCCCCCCCAATCCCCAAAATTTGCATGCAAAACTGAAAATTAGAAGTCCTATCTGGCCCTCCATACATTTACTCTCCACGCATGCGCAGACGCCAGGAAGTCATTCTTTGTTTGGCCTTTCAGTCAGATAACATCAAACTGACTTCTGTGTACACTGACTTCTGTGTTTTTAAATCTCAGTTTTTATGATGCCAGACACAAAGTAATGGTGATTTTGGTGGATCAAAAGATGCATTAAGAGGATGAGAAAAAAACAGTGGTTGGATATGTTCAGGGCTGTAACTTATAAATTTTATAGAAAATTATTTCATGTTCCCTAACTTGATACCCCCTGTTAAGCTCCCATACTTTTTGGACCTTTTTTTAAATTTTTTTTTGGAAAATTTCATGGGAGTTTAACTTGGTTACAGAATGTTTATTCTGTATATCTCCATGGTTACGTCCCCACCCTTTGGGTGTTTAGGCATTTTTGGTCATGCATCTACCATCTGATGTATCACAGTTTCTTCTGATGAAGATTCTTTCTTGCATCGGATAGTTTAAAAAATCTGTTACTGACTTCGGGCCGTGTTGTTCAGTGCCTGGGGTCTTGTTTCCGGTTTTTATAGCATTTTGTTTACATTGACAATGGTTACTTTCTGTAAGTAATCTCCTAGTTATTATGATTATTAGGTCTTTAATCAAATACATTATATACTCCGTAAGTGTAGCATTAATTTTTTAGAATCATGTAAATATTTTTGTCCACACTTAGGCTTTTTGGGATGCATTTGGGCCCATTGTTCCCTTTGGGAACTTGGGCTGATATGAAAGTTTTTTTTATGAATTATTTTTCAAAATGTTTGTATTGGATTGTGTTATTATGTATCTTTGTCATATTATGATGAGGGTTAGTGCGAGAACTATGGACTTGTAATTTTTGGCACAATGAAAGAATATTGCTCAAATTGTAAGTCGAGGAAATCTTCCCCTGACTCTCATGTGTATTGTGTTTGCTGTAGTTAATGTTCTCACACTAACACTTGTTCTGTTTGTGCCAATTGGGATGACAAATGTTGGAGACGTGTGTCATGATACGTTGTTAGTGGTGAGAGATCCATGCCTGCTCTCTCACCACAAGGTCACTCTAGTATGTCAGTTTCTTTTTCAGGGGAAGAACATGGTGATGTATCGGTGATACTGTCAGGAAGTGTGCTACCGTCGTCGCAATCTAACACAGAGCTAGCAGCAAAAGTGCTCAAGGAAATTAGACAAGGGCCTAGATCTCAGAATATGGGATTTATGTCCTTGTCGCCAGCAAGCTCGACCGGTGCTTCTGTCACTCAGAATATGGGTGTCATGACACCGGGTAGTCCGTATCGGTCTCAGAAAGGAAAACGGGTGTTGCGAGCACTATAATATCGGAACATGCTCACCCTGCGACAATGGAACAGAGGAAGCCAGTTAGTTCGGCGGTCGGATCATCCAGGTCCTCCCAAACCGCGAGCGAGAGAGGTCCCTCTCACTTACAACAACATCTGGGTCCAGAGGTTGTTGTTCAGAGTGATCGTCAGTCGGAGCATACGTCCACTCCTCCTGTCCGGGGCACTACGTCAAATAGGCTGCCGGGGTCGTCGGCTAGTCTGTCAGCTTCCAGTTCATCTTCTACTGAGGAAGGATTCGAGAAAGTCACGCGATCCAATTGCCAAGGAAACGAGGCCACATGAATTGGGATGTCCGCATAAGAGGAGTATGTCAGATATGCTGTCCCAGGAGCATCCAGCAGCTAAGCTTCAAAGAACCGCAGTTCCAAAGGCCTCGAGTACGGACTTGCTATTGCAATAGCACAAATCATCGCAGCTTCCCAGCAGGCTACAGAACATCCTATGACAGTTACCGATGTTGAACTGTCGGATGAAGCTGGGTCGGTACATTCCTCTGCTCGTTCAGATAGGGATGACCGAGACTCAAATCTGGTCCACTCAGATGGTGAAAGGGAATTGAGTGAATTAGATTTTTATGTGTACCCATACTATGTATGGTACACATAATGCCGGCATCCGGGGTGACCATCCGTTGTTCGTCCATCCTTTGTCCATCCGTCTGTCCGTCCGGCTGTCCGTCCGGCATCCGTATCCATTTCTTTGTCATTCGATAACTTGAAAAATATTGCTTGGATTGTCAAGTTACTTTATATTTGTGTTCAGGTTACTGATGTGCCGAGCTGTATAGTTTTTGGTGTAAATCGGATAATTTGATCCTGAGATATTAACCCTTTATCCTTCAAATTGAAAATTCCTCCAATCCCTTTGGTATTCGATAACTTGAAAAATATTGCTTGGATTGTCTAGTTACTTTATATTTGTGTTCAGGTTACTGATTTGCCGAGCTGTATAGTTTTTGGTGTAAATCTGATGATTTGGTCCTGAGATATTAACCCTTTATCCTTCAAATTGAAAATTCCTCCAATCTCTTTGGCATTCGATAACTTGAAAAATATTGCTTGGATTGTCAAGTTACTTTATATTTGTGTTCAGGTTACTGATGTGCCGAGCTGTATAGTTTTTGGTGTAAATCTGATAATTTAATCCTGAGATATTAACCCTTTGTCCTTCAAATTGAAAATTCCTCCAATCTCTTTGACATTCGATAACTTGAAAAATATTGCTTGGATTGTCAAGTTACTTTATAATTGTGTTCAGGTTACCGATGTGCCGAGCTGTATAGTTTTTGGTGTAAATCGGATAATTTGATCCTGAGATATTAACCCTTTATCCTTCAAATTGAAATTTCCTCCAATCCCTATGGCATTCGATAACTTGAAAAATATTTCTTGGATTGTCAAGTTACTTTATAATTGTGTTCAGGTTACTGATGTGCTGAGCTGTATAGTTTTTGGTGTAAATCTGTTATTTTGATCCTGAGATATTAACCCTTTATCCTTCAAATTGAAAATTTTTCCAATCCCTTTGGCATTCGATAACTTGAAAAATATTGCTTGGATTGTCAAGTTACTTTATATTTGTGTTCAGGTTACTGATGTGCCGAGCTGTATAGTTTTTGGTGTAAATCTGATAATTTAATCCTGAGATATTAACCCTTTGTCCTTCAAATTGAAAATTCCTCCAATCTCTTTGACATTCGATAACTTGAAAAATATTGCTTGGATTGTCAAGTTACTTTATAATTGTGTTCAGGTTACCGATGTGCCGAGCTGTATAGTTTTTGGTGTAAATCGGATAATTTGATCCTGAGATATTGACCCTTTATCCTTCAAATTGAAAATTCCTCCAATCCCTTTGGTATTCGATAACTTGAAAAATATTGCTTGGATTGTCTAGTTACTTTATATTTGTGTTCAGGTTACTGATTTGCCAAGCTGTATAGTTTTTGGTGTAAATTTGATGATTTGGTCCTGAGATATTAACCCTTTATCCTTCAAATTGAAAATTCCTCCAATCCCTTTGGCATTCGATAACTTGAAAAATATTGCTTGGATTGTCAAGTTACTTTATATTTGTGTTCAGGTTACTGATGTGCCGAGCTGTATAGTTTTTGGTGTAAATCTGATAATTTAATCCTGAGATATTAACCCTTTGTCCTTCAAATTGAAAATTCCTCCAATCTCTTTGACATTCGATAACTTGAAAAATATTGCTTGGATTGTCAAGTTACTTTATAATTGTGTTCAGGTTACCGATGTGCCGAGCTGTATAGTTTTTGGTGTAAATCGGATAATTTGATCCTGAGATATTAACCCTTTATCCTTCAAATTGAAATTTCCTCCAATCCCTATGGCATTCGATAACTTGAAAAATATTTCTTGGATTGTCAAGTTACTTTATAATTGTGTTCAGGTTACTGATGTGCTGAGCTGTATAGTTTTTGGTGTAAATCTGTTATTTTGATCCTGAGATATTAACCCTTTATCCTTCAAATTGAAAATTTTTCCAATCCCTTTGGCATTCGATAACTTGAAAAATATTGCTTGGATTGTCAAGTTACTTTATATTTGTGTTCAGGTTACTCATGTGCCGAGCTGTATAGTTTTTGGTGTAAATCTGATAATTTAATCCTGAGATATTAACCCTTTGTCCTTCAAATTGAAAATTCCTCCAATCTCTTTGACATTCGATAACTTGAAAAATATTGCTTGGATTGTCAAGTTACTTTATAATTGTGTTCAGGTTACCGATGTGCCGAGCTGTATAGTTTTTGGTGTAAATCGGATAATTTGATCCTGAGATATTAACCCTTTATCCTTCAAATTGAAATTTCCTCCAATCCCTATGGCATTCGATAACTTGAAAAATATTTCTTGGATTGTCAAGTTACTTTATAATTGTGTTCAGGTTACTGATGTGCTGAGCTGTATAGTTTTGGGTGTAAATCTGATAATTTGATCCGGAGATATTAACCCCCTTTATCCTTCAAATTGAAAATTCCTCCAATCCCTTTGGTATGAGATAACTCAAAATATATCAATCCGATTGTCATGTTCCTTTATATCTTTATTCAGGTTACTGATGTGCTGTGCTGTATAGTTTTTTATGTAAATCTGATGATTTGATCCAGAGATATTAACCCTTTATCCATCAAATTAGACACTCCTCCAATCCATTTCTACATGTACCCATACCTTGTATGGTGTACATTATGTCAGCATCTGTGATGGCCCTCCGTCATACAGCTTTCTACTAATTGTGTGTATGGGTACACATCTGATGATTTCATCGGCCTATTTTTCCCTTTTGGAGCAACACAAGGTAGCGATGAATTTTATTTAGCAATACCTTCCAGATGTTGTTCCTCCGGATCAGAATGCTGCGACAAAGGATAAAAAAGGGTGGAGCGAGCACTATAATATAAAATCATGCTCACCCAGCGACGACGGAAGGAGGAAGCCGTCAAGTTCTGAGGTACGCTCGTCCAGGTCAGCGAGGACTGCGAGCAAGAGAGAGGTCTCTCTCTCTTACAGCATCATCTGGGGCCAGATGTTGTTGGTGGGAACTTGCGTCAATCGGAGTTTACGTCCATGCCTCCTGTCCGGGACGTGCCGTCAAATAGGCAGCTGGGGTCGGCTAGTCTTACGGCTTCCTCTACATAATGGCTATATATTGCACAGGGCTATAAACCGCGATGAGTGGTTTCAGTTTCCTGTCGCCGGTGAAACAGTTACTCTTGAATATGAGGACCGTGACACCGGGTGTGTCGTATTTACATAGTAAATCAGAGCTAGCCGTAAAAGTGCTCAGTGATATAAGACAAGGGCCTAGACCTTAGAATATTGGGTTTATGTCTTTGTCTCCAGCTAGCTCACCCGGTGGATCGGTACTCAGAATATGGGTAGTGTGACGTCGGGTATGTCTGTAGCGGTCGATGAGAAAAACATAGGTGTAGCGAACACTATAAAATCCAATCATGCTCACCCTGCGATGATGGAAGGAGGAAGCCGGTCTCCCTAGACCACGAGCAAGAGGGAGACCCCTGTCTCTTTTAACTACATCTGGGGCCAGATGCTGTTGGTAGGAACTTGCATCATTCAGAGCTTTCATACATGCCTTTTGTCCGGGATGCTCCGTTTAATTATCAGCCGGGATCGGCTACTATTCGGCTTTTTCAGCGTCTACTAAGCACTCACGACCGCACCTTGGCTATGTGACTTTGGGTATCTAGTCTGCATCGTCAGTAGGCCGACTCTTTGTCAAGGAAGTTGCACCATATAGTAGCCAAAGAGGCTCGGCCTCATTCATCGGGACGTCCGCAGTTAAGAGCCATCTCGGACACACTGTCCCAGGAGCAGCTGGCGGATAAGCATTACATGCCCGCTGTTCCTCAAGCCTTCGTAATGGACTTGCTGTCGCAGATTGCGCAGCTCACTGCAATATTTCTGCAAATGCAGAAGCACTCAACGTCAGTCTCAAAACTTGAGCTGTTGGATGATGCTTGGTCGGCCCAGTCATCTGCCTGTTCAGATGCCGTTGACCGTGATGATGGAAGGGATACGGAGGGAGATTAACCTTCCCTTTCGGAACAACTCATGGATGATATGGATACTATCCATTATTGTTTCCTTGAACTTGTTCCAGTGAACCACAATGATGCGAGTAATTGTGAGAAAGCGCTAGCATTGTTAAACGCTGACTTCATCCGGACAAAGAGGAGGATATCTCTTTTTCGGTTAAGTCTACATGGGTGTCACAGGTCTTGAATTATTTAGATGACACCATATTCAACTTCCTGTGGGAAGAAGTAATACGGTTTCTTATCATCATCTTCTATATTTTTAACTGTTTTTTGAACACATTCATTTAAAAAACGACTGGGGAAGATGTGTTGAGAGTTTCTCCGCATTGAATGAACAGGCTAAAGTCTTAGTTGTGCCTTACCTTCATCATTTCGATGTTTGCTCGAACACAATTGAGAAGATAATTTCTTATTCAGAGCGAATTTAGACTCACTGTCTATATGGAAAGGAATTTTATGGACGTTTGTACCTCTTTAAAATTCTTTCCAGGCCTATTTATCAGATGTATCTCTGTCTTAACAGTTGTTAAGTGGGAGTTATTCTGATGTGACGAAGCCTTGCGTCGTCATTTTTAATATTTGACTAGGTGGAAAACTTGCTACAGGTCGCTTTAGTTTTCCAGACACTAGGTCTTTTAACGGTAAGCTTCTTTCTTTAATGTAGGATTAAGCTACAATAAAGCATCTCTACTCGGCTCTTTAAGTTGGGGTCTAATCGACCAACAATGGCAGAAAAGAGTAGGAAAGGTTGTCCTAGACTCATATCGTCTATAAGGACTCATAGCGAAGGTATAGGTATCCCTCCTATATTTACTTTAGGGATTGACTATACAGCCACTTGGATAGGGGGGTTTAGGTCTGTTTGAGTTCACTGATCAGACACCCCTCAGCTGGTGGCTCGAGGCTTTTCAAGAGCTCGGTCCGACTGATAATTAACTGAACTGGATAACGTGTTTATCATGGCTCTGAAGGTTATTTAGGATAATCATTCAGTCGAAAAAGCGAACTTTAAGAATGTTAGTTCAATGTATCGCTACGCACATGTCTCCTCCAGTTATTCTTAACTGGAGTGGGAAGACGTTTTTCGCTCAAGACCTGTATTGTTTTAGCGGATCTAGTAAACATAAGGTCAAGTTTGGGCAGATATTCAGTGGTTTAACAACTGCCAGATTCGGTTTTCTCAATCATGACAGACTTGAGTTCATAAATTGGGTTACAACCCTGAGTCAGACAGACTTGATATGCAGGGTTCTTGGGACCCTCAGTTCTTGGAGAGCGCATATTCATCACGAATGAGGTCTTATTGTTTTCGCTACATCATTGGTTTTATATATTAGTGAATATGCATGTGGGATCGCTCCAGAATAGTTAAGTTTGTGACGCACAGGAACAATAGTTTCGGTCATTTGTGTCGCCAGTGTTAGATATTTGAGCGCATTCAGTTGATGCTCAGCCGTATTCAGGGGAATGAATGATAGGATACGTGTATCCTTCAGTTCATTTGATTCAGTAGATTACGTTAAGATTTAATAATCTCAATGTGATTCCTACTAATAACATATCTGTCGTCACAATAACTTTCTTCTTCAGGGGAGGTTTTGTTTTTCATGTCATTCTCCGCCCATAGTGGCATATGGGAGTCTGTTAGACATGAGGGGGCCTTTGGGGTTCCTATATTTTTGCTGTCTGGACCAGCAATAATTAAATAATGTGGGTAATTAGGTTTCGACATGACTTTGAATTCCTCCCCCCACACTCACATTCTGTCTTGTATATATCTTAATTCATACATACTATGCATTTGGGGTCGTGTTGGATGGCGCCCTCATAGGCATATATGCAGCTTTTGTTGCATTTGTTTCCGGTGTTTATTTTCTGATTTCTGATATACAAGCGCTTATTAAAATCATCATAATTGCTGCTATTTGAATTCATAGGTGGCTGCATAATCAGTTAGTGGTTTTTAGATGATTATATGCTGGATTTTAATGCACTCACGCAATATTTTATTAGGCTATCACTTTGGTGGACCTTGAAATTATTATATATTTCGGGGCCGGTCTGTGTTGGAGCCTGTTAATCATACCTACCTCCATTTCTAGATCCTGGTCTCTATTTTGTCTGTTCTCAAATCGCATACTCTCACGTGTTTATGGTTGTATATATCAGATAGTACACATTGGAGTGTTCTTACTGGATTTTATTGTTCAGCGGTCGCCTGTGGATGATCTTTGAAGTGTGTTTTCTCTGCAGAGATTGTTCAATGTATCTCGTTTTAATATGTGTAAATTATATTTTACATCACTGATTTCGTTGTACCTGTGTACGCCGTCTGTGGTGCATATTTTGTAGCGGACAATATTATTTACCAAAATTGTTGCTATAGCCTTGGCCTGTGAAGTGGCGTTAAGCACCATTTATTAGTCCCCTACGGGAACTGTAAGGGGACTATAGGATTGCACTCCGTCCGTCTGTCCGTCCATCCTTCCATCCGTCTGTCCGACTGTCTGTCTGTCTGTTTTTTATGTTACCACCTCTCCCTCCAACATGCTTTAAGCTAACCTTTCATATTTGGTACATGGATAAATGGTTCTGAGGGGATGATGCAGGCTCAAATTTTTTCTTTCAAAATCCAAGATGGCGGCCATTTTTGTTGTGTTTTTTAAGCTAGCTTTTTTCTCTATTTTCATGTTACCACCCCTCCCACCAACATGGTTCAAGCTACACCTTTCATATTTCGTACATGGATAAATGGTTCTGAGGGGATGATGCACACTCAAAATTTTTTTTTCAAAATCCAAGATGGCGGAATGGCAGCCATTTTTGTTGTGTTTTTTAAGCTTTTTTTCTCTATTTTCATGTTACCACCCCTCCCACCAACATGGTTCAAGCTACACTTTGCATTTTTGGCACATGGATAGAGGGTTGGGAGGGGATGATGCACGTTCAATATTTTTTTTTCAAAATCGAAGATGGCGGCATCGCGGCCATTTTTGTTGTGTTTTTTAATCTTTTTTCTCTATTTTATGTTACCACCCCTCACTCCAACATGGTTCAAGCTACACTTTTTATATCTGGCACATGGATAGAGGGTTGTAATGGGATGTTGCACGTTCAATATTTTTTTTCCAAAATTCAAGATGGTGCCATGGCAACAATTTCTGTTGTGTTTTTTAAGCTTTTTTTCTCTATTTTATGTTACCACTGCTCCCTCCAACATGGTTCAAGCTGCACTTTTCATATATGGTACATGGATAAAGGGGTTGTGAGGGAATTATGCACGCTCAATATTTTTTTTTCCAAATCTAACATCGGTCTGTCTGTCCATCTGTCTGTCTGTCTGTTTTTATGTTACCACCTTTCCCTCTAATATGCTTCAAGCTACACCTTTCATATTTGGTACATGGATAAATGGTTCTGAGGGGATGATGCACAGTCAATATTTATTTTTCAAAATCCAAGATGGCAGAATAACGGCCATTTTTGTTGTGTTTTTTTTAAGCTTTTTTCTCTATTTTATGTTACCACCCCTCCCTCCAACATGGTTCAAGCTACGCCTTTCATATATGGTACATGGATAAAGGGTTGTGAGGGGATTATGCACGCTCAATATTTTTTTTTAAAAATCCAAAATGCTTATATACTCTAGTGTCTTCTGTGACAAAAACACCTTATGCCACAAAAGCGCCGTAGGGGACTAATACCACCTCGGTGGTCAAACACTTGTTATACATGAATTAATTCCTGTGTGCCTGATCGATATTTATTAGTCCCCTACTGGCATCGGAGGGGACTCTAGGTTTGCACTCTGTCCATCTGTCAGTCTGTCAGTCTGCAGGTCTGTCAGTCAGTCAGTCTGTCAGTCACACTTTAGTTTTCCTGAGTTTTTTTTGAAAAGCTTCAACGGAATGATTTCATTTTTTGTAAACTACTATAGAACGATGACTTATAGATCATGTTTGAGTTTCATGCTGATTGCATTATTCTTGTTTGAGTTATGGTCCTTGGAAATATGGAAAAGCGCCAAAATATCAGTTTTCCGGACTTTTTTGGGGAACGCTTCAACGGAATGATTTCATTTTTTGTAGCCTACTATAGAACGATGACTTACAGATCAAGATTGAGTTTCATGCTGATTGCCTTATTCTTGTGTGAGTTATGGCCCTTGGAAATATGGAAAAGCGCCAAAATATCAGTTTTCCGGACTTTTTCTGGAAACCCTTCAACGGAATGATTTCATTTTGGTAACCTACTATAGAACGATGACTTACAGATCAAGTTTCATTTACACTCTGTCCATCCATCAGTCAGTCTGTCAGTCAGTCTGTCAGTCATACTTTAGTTTTCCGGACTTTTTTTGGAAACGCTTCAACGGAATGATTTTATTTTTGGTAACCTACTATAGAACGATGACTTACAGATCAAGTTTCATTTGCACTCTGTCCATCCGTCAGTCTGTCAGTCAGTATGTCAGTCATACTTTAGTTTTCCGGACTTTTTTTGGAAATGCTTCAACCGAATGATTTCATTCTTGGTAACCTACTATAGAACGATGACTTACAGATCAAGTTTGAGTTTCATGCTGATTGCATTATTCTTGTTTGAGTTATGGCCCTTGGAAATATGGAAAAGCGCCAAAATATCAGTTTTCTAGACTTTTTTTGGAAATGCTTCAACGGAATTCATGCTGATCACATCTAGTTTATAACATTTGTATAATTATTAATGCTCATTAGTCCGGTAGGGGACATTGTATTGCTTCAACGATATGTGCGCTCTTGTTTATATTGTTTCGCGGTACCGCTTTATTGATTCCAGAGCTCTCTCCTTTTTCTTTTGAAGATATGTTCAAAAAAAAGGGGGGAGGGGGCGTGGGGTGCATTTTCTGAACTTCCCTAGCTTATTAGGCATGTAACTATGAAGGAAGCTGTTTTATCCATAACTATATTAGGCATTCAGCTGTAGTGTTAGTGTTATTGTATGGCGTAGGTTTATGGGCAATTTTCTCTCATTCTCAAATATGCCATCCTAACATTTGGGGCTAAGTCCAGACTAGCCTTAAAAATTAGGAACTCGTTACATCCTAATTAGCATAGTTTCATGCTCAGACTTAGGATTTACATAATTGGGATCCATATTAGGATATGTCTCCTCTATTTTGGTATAGAGAGGCACACATGTAAATTCTAATTATTCTAAATTCCTTCATCATGGATTGAGGGATTTGATCTATGTTAATCAGCTATTTCAGAAGTTCTAGGCCCTCCACCTTTTTACAATTCAGCTAAGTCTGGGCCATTGGTATACAGTATAAAAATATGAAAAAATTTAAAGTAATTTATATATTTTTTATACTTACCAAGGGCACAGACGGGAATGGCCCTCCCATGAGTAGTGGGCAGTTCTGGGCACTCATACCTCCCCGCTGAATTATTATATTATAATCTTTTTTACAAAGAATGATGTTGGTGCCAATTTCGGTGATTTCCTGGTGTCTGCACATGTGCGGAGAGTAAATGTATGGAGGGCCAGATAGGACTTCTAATTTTCGCTTTTGCATGCAAATTTTGGGGATTGGGGGGCAAAATTTGTGTTTGGTCCTAGATAATTTTGAGTTGGCACCAGCTGAGTCTTGGCCATTGGTAAGTATAAAAAATATATAAATTACTTTAAATTTTTTCATTTTTATGCTCTTGTAACTGGTGCAACAAGATGCAGCCATCTATGTGTCATTTAGAAGAAATTCAGTTCACTGTAACACCGGTTTTTAGTTCAGTCTTGGCTGCCTGTATAGGCAGCCAAGACTTTATTGGAAATCACTAATAACCTGCTAGCTGTAAGTTATGGACACTGATAATGTGTTGAAAAGTGCACATGACTTTTTGGCCTCAAATTTAAGAAAAACTATATAATTTTGCACCTCAATCATGATTTAGATTGTTTTCCAAATTTATTATTATAACCCTGCAACAACGTTGGGAGTGACAGATTTGACTGAAATCAGCATTCAGTGGCATTAATCCATCTGGTCTATTGTCCATCCATCTGTGGACAAACTTTTGTCCAGAGAATTTTTCACTTATTTTTCAAACTTGGCACAGTTGTTAGCCACCATGGGAACCATTGCACCTGCGATTTTAGGGTTGATTGGAGATGTCATTGCTAAGTTGTTGCTCTTGTTGACTTAGAATTTGTTGCCAGTGGATACAACTTTGTCCACGCTTGTACCCCTTATGTTTTTAAAACTAGGTACAGAGATTACACAGCATGGGAATCTCTGCACCTGTGATTTTGAGATTAGTAGGACATATTTTGCCAGAGTTATTGCCCTTTTTCTACTTGGAGTATTTTTGCAACATACATAATGAGGAATGTGGAAGTATTCTTAGTTTCACCTTTAGTTTTGCATTGCAGAAAATAGAACCATAAGCTGATGGTCACCTGTTCATTTTAAAGTTTGACTTTTATTGTATCTTCAGGTTCTGGAGCTATGAGCACTAGTGCTGATAGTGATAGTGACCACAGCTCTTTAGATGATGATGATGACATTGACAGCGATGATGAGCAATTTAAAACAGATAACACAGAAGAGGTAAGTATTTGTTCAATCGTACAAGATCTGCCTTATTTACTACTCCAGACACATTTTTAGTACAGTGGAACCTTTTTAACTCACTAGCTACTTTACAAGTGAAAATTTTTCATTTATATTTATTAATTCATTCAGTGAGGTCTAACGGTTGGAGAGTGTCACATGTAGAGAAAGCAGGAGTACTTGGAGAGAACCACTGAGCAGTGGCAAGTAACTATTTGACTTCAACTTACTACCCATGCACAAGTAGGGTTAGTATCAGTTGAAGGCACGTGTACCATCGCTGAATAGTATGCTTTAGCTGATGGAAAATCGTGTTACACCAGGTGGTCCATTTGCTGAGAATCTGTTTGCTTTTTGTTTCCATTTCTCCAAAATAGTAAATAATATTTTATTGGAAAGCTCCAGTGTGAAATTTCTGTAGAAATCCTCTTTCTCACATTATTAATACAGCTGATGAGTTCACACCAGGGCTTATATTCAGACGACAATAAGAATCCTTTCTCACAAATGTTTCTCGCAATGAAAATCAACCTTGATTTTCACAGAATGTTCATTTAATTCCTGTCACCAATTCAGAAAGTGTCCTTAAAAGCCTGGAGAATTCTTATATTTTTTTACTGTATACCAATGGCCCAGACTAGCTGGTGCTAACCCAAAAATATCTAGGGCCAAACACAAATTTTGCCCCCCAATCCCCAAAATTTGTATGCAAAACCAAAAATTAGAAGTCCTGTATGGCCCTCCATACATATTACCCTCCGTGCATGCACAGACACCAGGAAGTCACCGAATCTGGCGCCAACTTCATTCTTTGTTTGGCCCTTATCAGATAACAACAAACTGACATTTGTGCTTTTTAAATCTCAATTAATATGATGCCAAACACAAATCAATGGTTAAATTGGTGGATCCAAGGACAGAACTGGATGAAGGAAGGAAGAAACGGTGGTTTGAAACATTCAGGGCTGTAATTTTATAATATTTATAAAAATTAGTTCATGTTCCCTAATTTCGGGACATGAGCCTGACGTTATCACTGATTGATTATGATCTATCCATTGTTTATTTAGTATTCCTTCCCTACCTTCCCTTGATCCCCCAGTTAAGCTCCCAAGCTTTTTGACTTGTTTTAATGAAATTTTTTTGATAAAATTTCTTGGGAGTTTAACGTATTATACAGAAGATTATTCTGTACATTCCCAGGGTTACATCCTCACTCTTAGGGTGTTTGGGGATTTTGGTCATGCATCATACATCCAATGGTTTGTTTTTTTTTTATTATTTTTAACTTAACTTGACAAAGTCAAGATAAGCTATTGCCATCACGCGTACGGAAGTCTGTTAGTCTGTGAGTCTGTGAGTCTGTTAGTCTGTGAGTCTGTGAGTCTGTGATGTGAGTCTGTGAGTCTGTGACATCTGTTCACATTTTCCTTTAGCACGGGCTACACCCCGCAGTTCTTGTCTGATCGTCTCGAAATTTCATATGCAGGTTTGGGGTCATGTCTAGATGAGAACGACCCCTTTTGGTCGCGATCGGGCAACTGGTATGGCTGCCTGAGCCCAAAACCCGAAAACCATTAGCACAGTCTACAGGTCGTATTTATGAAGGGATTTCATTGTAACTTGGTAGGATGCCTCTGTATAATGCCTAGATGAGAACGTCCCCTTTTGGGCATGATCTATCAACCGTGATGGCTGCCCAAGCCCGAAACCCAAAAACTTTTAGCACAGTCTGCAGGTCATGTTTAATGAGGAGGGATTTCATTGTAACTTGGTAGGATGACTCCTTATGATGTGTAGATGAGAATTTCCCCATTTGGGCATGATCTGCCAACCGTGACGACTGCCGGAGCCCAAAACCCAAAAACCTTTACCACAGTCTACAGGTCATATTTATTGAGGAATTTCATTGTAACTTGGTGGGTTGACTTCATACAATGTCTAGATGAGAAAGTCACCTTTTGGGCGTGATTGGGCAACTGTGACGGTTACAGGGGCCCAAAGCCCAAAAACCTTTACCACAGTCTAGAGGTCATATATTTTTATACTGTACCAATGACCCAGACATAGCTGGTGCTAACTCTTAAAATATAGGGCCAAACACAAATTTTGCCCCCCAATCCCCAAAATTTGCATCTAAAACTAAAGAAAACATGTCCTGAAAGGCCCTCCACACCTCGCCCCCACTGCGCATGCGCAGTGTCCAGGACGTTCCGAAATTGGCGCCATTTATCATTCTAAGTTTGGCCCTTCATCAGTTAACATCTGACTGATCTTTGTGCTTTTAAATCTCAGTTTAAATGATGCCAGACACATAAATATTAGTGAAATGGTGATTCTAAGGAGGATAGAAAAGGAGGAGAGGAAAAGAATGTGTGACAGAATATTATCAGGGCTGTAACTTAAAATTTTTTAATGAAATTATGTTAAGTTACCTATTTTCAAGGCAGCAGCCATTTTGTTGTCATTCTGATTATTTAGTTACACTGTTTTTTCAAGTGTTTTTCCTCTCTCCCTGTCCTTTAAGTTCCCCCTTGCTATTCTCCCATGCTTTTGGCATAGTTTCTGTAATTATTATTACTAAAATTTCTTGGGAGTTTTAGCTTAATAACAGAATGAATTCTGTTCTTTCCCCATGTTTACGTCTTCACCTACGGGTGGTTAGGCGTTGTGTTCTGCATCTACCATCTGATGTTCTGCAGTTTCTTCCCTGGAAGTCTCTGTTTTGCATCAGATGGTGTATTTTTGGTAACTGATTTCGGGCCTGGGTGCCTGGAGTCTTATTTTTGTGTTTTTACACTCATTGTTTACATTTACAACAGCCCTCTGTGTGAGGGGGGGATTTCTAAATAATAATATCTTTATGTTATTTTAATCATAACTAGATACATTATTATTGTTCGTAAGTGTTGAATAAATTGTTTAAAATATTTTTAAAATTTTTGTCCACACTTAGGCTTGGGATCCATTGGGGCTCAACGTTACTTTTCAGAAACTTGGGCTGTTCTGAAAAAATATTTTTTTAAAATATTTTGATTTCAATTATTTTTTCTATATTAATGGATCATATTATTATTATGTATTTGATTGCCAGGGGTTAGTGCGAGTACCAGGACTTGTTTTCTTTTCTCATTGAAAGGATATTGATCAATTGTTTTAGGAGGAAGTCTTCCTCTGACCTTATTATCATTCTATATGTGGTCAGTGTACTCGCATTAACTCCTGTTCTGTATCGTATGATTTCGATGACAATATGGGAAGCGTATGTCACGGTATGTTGTTGGGGATTTGGACACTCCGGTCCTTTCCCCGCAGGGTCACTCTACTTTATCAATTTCTATTTCAGACGATCAAGATTAGGGTGATGTATCTGTGATGTCTTCCAACAGTGTGCCTCCGTCGTCACAATTAATGAAGGGCTAGCGGAAAAGTGCTCATGTAATACGCCAATTGCCTAAGAGGACCCTAGTAGGTTCGACGGCCTTTGACGTCCGCTAGCTCGCCCGGTGTAGCGTCCATTCACCGAATGGTTCGGCAGCCGGGTTCGTCCGTTGCGGTCTAGAAGGAATTTTGGGGTGATGCGAGCACTATAAAATTAACTTAATGCACACCCAGTGACGGCGGATCGGAGGGAGAACGGAGGAAGCCTTTTAGTCCGGTTCATAGCTCGTTCCGGTCCATCCGGACGGCAAGCGAGAGAGGCCCCTCTCTCGTTCAACAACATCTGGCCCCAGATGTTGTGGTACAAATGTGTTGTTAGCGGAGCATACGTCCGTCGCTCGGGACGCTCCGTTGTATAGGCAGTCCGCTGAGACTGCTAAGGCTTCCTCTTCTCATCAGCGCACACGACCGCACCTTGGCTGCGTGACCGCCGATATATTACCAGCTTCGCCGATCAAGGATTCTTCGGCGACCAGGTCACACCATCCGGCAGCCAGGGATTCGAGACCGATGGACTCCGGACGTTCGCATAGGAAGTATGCGGGAGCCATCTGATGCGGAGCTGCCCTCGGCGAAGCACCGATAGACTGCGCCTCCGCAGGTCTCGACGCCGGACATTCTTGTGCACATAGCACAGCTTATCGCAGCATCCCAGCAGCCGACAGAAACGGTGTCGGATCGAGAATTATCCGACAGCGCTGGGTCGGTAGCCGGGGACTCGAGGCCTGCAGACTCCGGACGTTCGCATAGGAAGTGTGCGGGAGTCAACGTACACGGAGCTTCCAGCGGCAATGCATCGTAAGTCCGCTACGGCACAGGCCTCGGGAACGGACGTGCTTTCCTTAATAGCACAGTTTATCGCAGCATCCCAGCATCAACTGAATCTGTCGCATATATTTTATCCGACGATGCTGGGTCGGGACGCTCCGCGGAAGCGGGTACGGACGTCCGAAAGTTTCATCCGGTCCGACGGGATACCGAAAGGGATTCGGTGGATTTCAAGCTTTCCCTTTCGGAACAACATATGCTGCGATGCCGGATAAGAAACTGATAGCGTCGGTGGACTTAGAAATTTTTGGTTCGGTTCAGGGACATTGTCCCTCAGTTCCGACATAGTCCAATAATGTCACACAAACTTTCGAATTATTGAACGACGCTATATATATTATTATTTTATGCTTGCTATCCAAGCATTTCTGGTTTCTTGTTCGAAGAGTTATGGAGATGTCTTTCAAAAGTGTGCCTCTGTCGTCATAGTTAATGAAGAGTTAGCGGCAATAAGTGCTCATGGAATATGTCTATCGCTTACGGAATGACATTCGCTAGCTCACCCGGTGTAGCATACATTCATCGAATGGTTCGGCTGCCGGGTTCGTCCGTTGCGGTCTAGGAAGGAGATTTGGGTGATGCGAGCACTTTAATTACTTTAGTACTCACCCAGTGACGGCAGATTGAGGACAGATCGGAGGAAGCCAACAACATAGGGGACCGCATGTTGTGGTTCAGATATTTTACATTCGGAGCATATGTCCGTTGCTCGGGACGCTCCGTTATATTGACAGTCCGAGAGACTGTCTTTAATGCTTCCTCATCCTCACAGCAGGGCACACGACCGCACATTGGCTACGTGACCTCGAGTATCCGATCAGTTTCGGCATTCAGTGATTCCACAGCGAATAGGTCGCGCCATCCGGTAGCCAAGGGACACGAGGCCTATACACTCCGTTCGCTCGCATATTGGAAGTATGCACGGGGTAACGATCTCGGAGCTTCCTGCGGCAATGCATCGTAAGACCGCTGCTCCTCAGGCCTCGGTGACGGACGTGCTATCCGAGTTAGCACAGTTGTTTCGCAGCATCCCAGCAATTGACGGTTTCTCGGTCGAATCAGGAATTATCCGACGGCGCTGGGTCGGTGCGGTCCGCGGTTGCATCAAGCTACGGACGACCGAACGCTTTATAGGGTCCGACAGGATGGCGAAAGGGATTCGAAAGATTTCGAGTTTTCCCTTTAGTAGTATCGGAAGATGCCTTTCATATCTTCTGGCATTTCTTCCAGTGATTATTTTTCGGACTTCATTGCTGCGATCTTGGATAAGAGACTTATAGCGTCATTGGACTCGGATTTTTCGATCGGTTCAGGGACTTTGTCCCTGACTTACCGACGCAGTCCAATATTGTCATTACAACATGTGTTTTATTTTTCGACGCTATATATTATATATATATATACAAGCCTGCTACTAAGCATGGTAGTTTAGTTTCTTGTCCGCGTGGCTCATTTCTGCCATTTTATCTTTTTTACATATAGTTTATTTTGGCAGAGCAGGGCAAACCGAGAGTTCATATGCGTCTAGACGGTGTGATTAAAGACTGCATATATTCTTTTTCGCCGTTTATGTCTTTTCCAATTTCAATATTGGGAACGACATTATGTATAGTAGACTTAACTTAGACGCTTTATTATACGTAATCCGCCTTACTGAGGCGTTATCATTACGTCTTCAAGAAAAGATTTACGGGATATTATTCTCAATGTAATTTCTTTTGAGGGCAGTATTTTGTTCACGTATAACTCCGCCCTTCAGTGGCTGATTGGAGTTGGTTAGACGTGATGCAGCCCTAGCTACATCCACGCGTGGATAGTAGGTTAAGAACTCTCTCAGAGTCGCTTCGTTCTCGGAGGAGCTTCTCTTCGACGGCAACTTTCCGGCAATCCATGAATTGCTTGGTTTATACATTCTCTTGTCTATCTAGTGTTACAAGAGATTCAGACTGGGGCAAACATTCGGTGGTTGACTCAGAGAGTGCCGCCGCAGTTGCCGGACCCTAGTGTGGCTGTTATGACGGTTGCCAGTCAAACAGATTGGGATATATACTGATCCCTACGGATTCGAAGTGCCAGGGTCTTTGGGTTCCGCAGTCTTTTAGCTATCAGTTTAACTTCCGCGGAATAATGTTTTTTAGGCTTGCTTTATGTCATTGCATGAACATTATTCAGAAATGCATGCCCAAATTCCTGTCCTTTAATTCGACAGTAGTGGCGTATCTCCGGAACCAGGGAGGCACTCTTTCGTTTCCGTTATTCAATTTAATGGAAAGAATCCGTCTGTTGGTTATAGTACACCAAGTTCAGTTTTGGTCCGTCATATTCGGGGTCGTCTGATTGTTTTATCGCACTCCCGTTCTCTTACGGGTCGCTTGTTGCTGTCAGAATGGACTCTCAACAAACAAGTATTTAATCAGATTTGCTATCTATGGGAGCGCCCAATGATGTTTTATTATGACACAGCTTGCTAATCAATTGCAGACGTATGTGTTGGCTTGTCCAGATCTCTGAGCTAATACTGTTAACGCTCTATTGATCTATAGGACGCAATGATAGGATACGCGTATCCTCCGGCGCTGTTGTTTTAGCAGGTATTGCTAAGATAAACAACCACAATACATTTCTGTTGATAGCATCTCTATCTTCACAGAGATCATGAGTAATTTACTCTCTTGTCTACTGTGGATCTTAACGTGAAATCTTCCTCTATGTGAGGATCTTTTTTCACTGGGTAAATCGTGTCATCTTTATCACAACCAGCAGGGTCGCAACCTTCATGTATTCCGTTGTGTGGTCCGTATTGCATTGTAAGCACTGTACTGGACGAGCTTTGGACGCGATTTCTTACTATAGGAGATCCTCTTCTTCGCTATTCTATGCGACTAAAGTGGAGGCTCTTCCGTCGTGGTGTAGGGATCATTATGTTCATATGGTTGATCCCTCCATACTACGCATTGCTAGTTTTTAGTATACTTGTTTCACAAGATCTACTGCAGCCTGTTGTTATTTAGGTTATAGGTTTATGTTACCTCATACCTATGCACTCTACGATAGTTTACAATTGAGTCTTTTGTCTCTTTATCTAAGTCAGTTAGTAACTTTTTGATAAATAGACTTAGAATCTTTAGATTAAATTCCTATACGGATTTTAACTTCGGTTCTTATTTAGCTAAGTAATCATTTGAGCCTCTGGAAACAGTAGTTTTCAAATTCTGACCTTTTAGACAGTAATTCTGTTGGTTTCTCTTTTACTGTAGAGTCAGTGAGTTTCATGCACTATCGATGGATGATTTTCACTTTCATAGTTTCGGAATCAATACTTCCGTTACTATTTAGGTTGGATTGTTGCATAAGAGTTAGGCTCCTATTATCCGGAACCTATTATTTTAAGGTCCTTCCGTCTTCGTATGGGCATAGGCCTTTACTCTTTCCGGGTACAGTTTATGTATTTATAAACAGATATCTGTTTATTACAAGGGCGTAAGCTTCTTCTGTCTTTGATGTCTAGTAGAAGGACGTTACGCTCCATTTTATTGTTAATCGATTCTATTAACTAGCGTACTGCTTATGGTATATCATTGGCTTAGCAGTTGTGCTTAAGATTTCGGCTCTTGAAGTAAGAGTTCTTCTACTTCTTGGGCTTACATTAATAGTGTTGCTATTATAGATTTTTGAAGGCTGCTCATTGCGCTCAGCCATCCATTCATGAATTTTATCTCAGAAATATCGAGTCCATTTCTGGAGGCCTCTATTGTTAGGTCTATTATCTACTGCTCAGAATGTCATTCACTTAACAGTTGCTACTATAGCTAGGTAGGCTGTCTGTTTCGGCAGTGTCTCCGTTCGGCTGCCCTCTTCGCTCTGGGCTATTTGACCCAGGGCAAGAAAAAGGGGGGGGGGGAGGGTGTTCCCTTGGGTCACCTGTTTTTACTATGAAAACAAGGGGATACCTCCTCCGGAGTTAGTAATTCTGAGCTGTTATTGGGATGGTTGTTTAGTGAGAAGTTTAAGTTTATAAAATTCATTCAAGTCTTAGTTTTTAAAGTATAGCTTTTGAATATTGCATATGTCAACGGACATGATTATGCAATTCTCACACACTTTTAGGAGTATAAGAGTCTCTATTCTCTAGACTTACTTTATTATTGGCTTACTTTAAAAATTATTAGTATAAGGATTATTGGATATTAATAGAGTACATGGATGTATGAAGCTCAATTTTTGGAAGGTGTTGTATCTTTCTAATTTATCATAAATAAGAAAGATACATGTAAGGCCTATTACTTCTTTTCCCTACAGGGGATGACTCTATTTTATTTTATTGAGCGTATTCCATTTTGCTCTATGTCCTTGGCCCTCCAGCCTTTTTACTATTCAGCTATGTCTGGGTCATTGGTACAGTATAAAAATGTTAAAAAATTTATAGTAATTTATATATTTTTTATACTTACCAATGACCCAGACGGGGATGGCCCTCCCAGGAGTTGGGAACTCTTGCCTCCCCGCTGAGTACATAGCGCTTACCAGGCACTGGTTATTAGAATGATAAATGGCGCCAATTTCGGAACGTCCTGGACACTGCGCATGCGCAGTGGGGGCGAGGTGTGGAGGGCCTTTCAGGACATGTTTTCTTTAGTTTTAGATGCAAATTTTGGGGATTGGGGGGCAAAATTTGTGTTTGGCCCTATATTTTAAGAGTTAGCACCAGCTATGTCTGGGTCATTGGTAAGTATAAAAAATATATAAATTACTATAAATTTTTTAACTTTTGAAGGGATTTCATTGTAACTTGGTAGAATGACTCCAAAGAATGTCTAGATGAGAACATCCCATTTTGATCGTGATCATGCAGCCTTGATGGGTGCCCAAGCCCAAAAACCTTTAGCAAAGGCAAAAGGTCATATTTATGGAAGGATTTCATTGTAACCTGTTAGGTTGACTCCATGTAATGCCTAGATGATGACA
This sequence comes from Pictodentalium vernedei, assembly GCA_031216915.1. Classification (NCBI taxonomy): domain Eukaryota; kingdom Metazoa; phylum Mollusca; class Scaphopoda; order Dentaliida; family Dentaliidae; genus Pictodentalium; species Pictodentalium vernedei. Next base: position 557,517,697 of record CM062297.1, read on the forward strand.
TCCCCTTTTGGTCGTGATTGGTCAGTTGTGATGGCTACTAGTGCCTGAAGCCCGAAAACCTTGAGCACAGTCTACAGGTCATATTTATGAAGGGATTTCATTGTAACTTCTTAGGATCACTCCAGATGATGCCCAGATGAGATTGTCCCCTATGGTTGCGATCATTCAGCCATGATGGCTGCCCGAGCCCGAAGCCCAAAAACCTTAAGCACAGTCTACAGGTCAAATTAATGAAGGGATTTCATTGTAACTTGGTAGGTTAACTTCATATAATGTCTAGATGAGAACGTCCCCTTTTGGACATGATTGGGCTACTGTGACGGCTAAAGGTGCCCGAAGCCCGAAAACCTTTAGCACAGTCTACAGGTCATATTTATGAGGAGATTTCATTGTAACTTGGTAAGATGACTCCAAATAATGTCCAGATGAGAACATCCCATTTTGGCAATGATCATTCAGCCTTGATGGGTGCCTGAGCCCAAAAACCTTTAGCATAGGCAAAAGGTTATATTTATAGAAGGATTTCATTGTAACCTGTAAGGTTGACTCCATATAATGCCTAGATGATGACATCCCCTTTTGGTCGTGATTGGTCAACTGTGATGGCTACAGGTGCCCAAAGCCCGAAAACCTTGAGCACAGTCTACAGGTCATATTTATGAAGGGATTTCATTGTAACTTCGCAGGGTCACTCCAGATGATGCCCAGATGAGATTGTCCCCTTTGGTTGCGATCATTCAACCATGATGGCTGCCCGAGCCCGAAGCCCGAAAACCTTAAGCACAGTCTACAGGTCATATTTATGAAGGGATTTCATTGTAACTTGGTAGGTTGACTTCATATAATGTCTAGATGAGAACGTCCCCTTTTGGACATGGTTGGGCAACTTTGACGGCTAAAGGTGCCCGAAGCCCGAAAACCTTTTTCACTGTCTACAGGTCATATTTATGAAGGGATTTCATTGTAACTTGGTTGGATGACTCCAAATAATGACTAGATGAGAACGGCCCATTTTGGCTGTGATCTTTCAGCCTTGATGGGTGCCCGAGCCCAAAAACCTTTAGCATAGGCAAAAGGTTATATTTATAGAAGGATTTTATTGTAACCTGTTAGTTTGACTCGATATAATGCCTAGATGATGACATCCCCTTTTGGTCGTGATTGGTCAACTGTGATGGCTACAGGTGCCCGAAGCCTGAAAACCTTGAACACAGTCTGCAGGTCATATTTATGAAGGGATTTCATTTTAACTTCGCAGGATCACTCCAGATGATGCCCAGATGAGATTGTCCCCTTTGGTTGCGATCATTCAGCCATGATGGCTGCCCGAGCCCGAAGCCCGAAAACCTTTAGCACAGTCTACAGGTCATATTTATGAAGGGATTTCATTGTAACTTGGTAGGTTAACTTCATATAATGTTTAGATGAGAACGTCCTCTTTTGGACATGATTGGGCTACTGTGACGGCTAAAGGTGCCCGAAGCCCGAAAACCTTTAGCACAATCTACAGGTCATATTTATGAGGGGATTTCACTGTAACTTGGTAGGATGACTCCAAATAATGTCTAGATGAGAACGTCCCATTTTGATCGCGATCATTCAGCCTTGATGGGTGCCTGAGCCCAAAATCCTTTAGTATAGGTAAAAGGTCATATTTATGGAAGGATTTCATTGTAACCTATTAGGTTGACTCCATATAATGCCTAGATGATGACATCCCCTTATGGACGTGATTGGTCAGCTGTGATGGCTACAAGTGCCCGAAGCCCAAAAACCTTGAGCACAGTCTTCAGGTCACATTTATGAAGGGATTTCATTGTAACTTCGTAGGATCACTCCAGATGATGCCCAGTTGAGATTGTCCCCTTTGGTTACGATCATTCAACCATGATGGCTGCCCAAGCCCGAAGCCCGGAAACCTTAAGCACAGTCTACAGGTCATATTTATGAAGGGATTTCATTGTAACTTGGTAGGTTGACTTCAGATAATGTCTAGATGAGAACGTCCCCTTTTGGACATGATTGGGGAACTTTTACGGCTAAAGGTGCCCGAAGCCCGAAAGTCTTTTGCACTGTCTACAGGTCATATTTATGAAGGGATTTCATTGTAACTTGGTAGGAGGACTCAAAATAATGTCTAGATGAGAACGTCCCATTTTGGCCATGATCATTCAGCCTTGATGAGTGCCCGAGCCCAAAAACCTTTAGCATAGGCAAAAGGTTATATTTATAGAAGGATTTCATTGTACCTGTTAGGTTGACTCCATATACTGCCTAGATGATGACATCCCCTTTTGGTCGTGATTGGTCAAATGTGATGGCTACAGGTGCCTGAAGCCCGAAAACCTTGAGTACAGTCTACAGGTCATATTTATGAAGGGATTTCATTGTAACTTCGCAGGATCACTCCAGATGATGCCCAGATGAGATTGTCTCCTTTGGTTGCGATCATTCAACCATGATGGCTGCCCGAGCCTGAAGCCCAAAAACCTTTAGCACATTCTACAGGTCATATTTATGAAGGGATTTCATTGTAACTTGGTAGGTTGACTTCATATAATGTCTAGATGAGAACGTCCCCTTTTGGACACGATTGGGCAACTGTGGCGGCTTCAGGGGCCCAAAGCCCGAAAACCTTTAGAACAGTCTACAGGTCATAATTATGAAGGGATTTCATTGTAGCTTGGTAGGATGACTCCAAATAGTGTCCAGATGAGAATGCCCCCTTTTGGTTTCGATCATTCAACCATGATGGCTGCCAGAGCCCAAAGCCCAAAAACCTTTAGCACAGTCTACAGGTCATATTTATTAAGGGATTTCATTGTAACTTGATAGATTGACTTCATATAATGTCCAGATGAGAACGTCCCCTTTGGATGCAATTGGGAAACTGACGGCTACAGGGGCCTGAAGCCCGAAAACCTTTAGCATAGTCTACAGGCCATATTAATGAGGGGATTTTAATGTAACTTGATAGGATGACTCTTTTTGGAATAATTTCACTGTAACTTGGTAACTTTTGTTGATATACGTTAACTGTGAGGGCCACATACATTAACTGTGAGGTCATATTAACCAACCCCTCAGCTCTTTAGTACAGTGTACACCTCATATTATTTTTATCATAAACATAGCACACAGGGAACAGAAATGAACATATTCCCAATTATCACAATTCTTGTCTTATTTCATAATCCTTTCATAAACATTGAACATCAAACACGCAAGTTAAGCTACAGTGTCATTGACAATTTCATTTGTTCTTGCTTTACATCGGATAGTCTTGTTTCTGTTACTGACTTCAGGCCATGTTGCCTGGGGTCTTGATTCCGGTTTTACATTTACAATGATCTAGGTAGTTTCCTATTTTTGTTTAGGAATGACAGTTGTAAGTAACATTAAATATTCTGATAGTGTGGTAGTTAACTTTACAGCAGATTTTTATAATTTTGTCCACACTTTGGCTTTTTTGGGCTCATCGTTCCCTTTGGGAACTTGGGCTCTTATATAAGAAAATTTTTTTCAAAAATTTTTATTTCATTTTTAAAAGTTTTTTTCTTTTGGATATATTTATTTCATCGATTGTATTTTAATGTTATCTTATATGTAGATTTGGTGGTGGTACAATGACATATATTAGAATTTAGGTAATAATATTTATCTAATAGTAGGGCAAATAGAGGAAGCCTTTCCTCTATTTACATGGCCGTTGTCTTGAGTATAGTTGATGTACTACCACTAATTCTATTCCATGTGTCAGATTTGATAATGTGGATGCCGGGTGTCATGGTTTGTGTTAGGCGAGTGGACACTATCAGTCCTATCGCGGCGAGGGCGACATTGCTGGTCCTCTTGTCAAAATATCACTATAGTTTTTTGGTTTCTATTTACAGAGGAACAAGAACGTGGTGTGGTTTTGTGACGCCGTCAGGGAGTGTGCTTCCGTCGTCGCATTATACTATAAGAGGTAGCTGAAAAGTGTTCAATGATATTAGACAAGGGCTAGGCTTCAAAAGAGGTTTACATCCCTTGTCTACAGCTAGCTCAACCGGCAGAATTACGCAAAATATGGGTGTTGTGATGCCGGGTATGTCCGTAGCAGTCGAATAGAGGAATAAGGGTGTAGCGAGCACTATAAAAATATGAACATGCTCACCCTGCGACGACGGAAAGGAGGAAGGAGGAAGTAGACAAGTTCTGAGGTATGCTCGTCCAGGTCTTCTGTGATCGCGAGCAAGAGAGAGGCCCATCTCTCTTATAACAACATCTGGGGTCAGAGGTTGTTGGTAGGAACTTGTGTCAGAGCTTACTTCCATGCCTTCCTGTCTGGGACGTTCCTTCCATAGACTGTAGTCTTAAAGCTTCCTCTATGTTCAAAAAGAGCACACGACCGCACAAAGTCCATTGTCGCCAGCTAGCTCGACCGGTGAAGTGGTTACTCAGGCCTCTGAGAACTGTGACGCCGGGTGTATATGATCCAGGCTAGGAGATGATATAGGGTGGAGCGAACACCATGATACGCAACCATGCTCACCCAGCGATGACGGAAGGAGGAAACTGGCAAGTTCTGAGGTACGCTCGTCCAGGTCACCCAGGACCGCGAGCAAGAGAGAGGCCTCTCTCTCTTACAGCATCATCTGGGGACAGATGTTGTTGGTAGGAACTTGCGTCAGTCGGAGTATATGTCCATGCCTCCTGTCCGGGACATCCCGTCTAATAGGCAGCCAGGGTCGGCTAGTCTTATCGTTTCCTGTACATAACAGACAAAGTGATCTTTATATTGCACAGGGCTATAAACCGGGATTAGTGGTTTCAGTTCCCTGACACTGGTGAAACGGTTAAGATTGAATATGAGGACTGTGACTCTGGATGTGTCACATATGCATTGTATTCAGAGCTAGTGGAAAAGTGCTCAATGATATTAGACAAGGGCTAGGCTTCAAAAGAGGTTTACGTCCCTTGTCTCCAGCTAGCTCAACCGGCAGATCTATCATGTGGACTAGTGGTGTGACGCTGGGTATGTCCGTAGCGGTCGATAGAGAATAAGGGTGTAGCGAGCACTATTTAATTGAATCATGCTCACCCTGTGTTGAGGGAAGGAAGAAGCTGGCAAGTTCTGAGGTACGCTCGGTTAGGTCTCCCCGGACCATGAGCAAGAGGGAGACCCCTCTCTCTCTTTTAACTACACCTGGAGATAGGTGTTGTTGGTAGGAGCTTGTGTCAGTCAGAGCTTACGTACATAGCTATTGTCCGGTACGCTTAGTTCAATTCTTCTCCGGGGACGGCTACAGTTTTGCTTCTTCAGCGTCTACCAAGCACTCCCGACCACACCTTGGCTAAGTGACTTAGGATTTATAGTCTGCATAGTCAAAAGGGCCATCTTTTGTGAAGAAAGTCGCACCATGTAGTAGACAAGGAGATGAGGCTTCATTCATTGGGTCATCCGCAGTAATAGCTATCTTGGACACCCTTCCCAGGCTATTCATGACCACTGCTCCTCAGGCATCCGTAATGGACTTGCTGTCGCAATTACGCAGCAAATCGCAGTATTCCCGCTAAGGCAGAAGCACTCAACGTCAGTCTCAAAACTTGAGCTGTTTAATGTTGCTTAATCGGTCCAGTCATCTGCCTGTTCAGATGCTGGTGACTGTGATTCTAACTGATTTAGACGAATGATGAAAGGGATACGGAAAATGATAACTTTCCCCTCCGGAACAACTCTTGGATGATATGGATGCTATACATTATCGTTTCCTTGAACTTGTTCCAGTGAATCACAATGCTGCGAGTAATTATGAGAAACTGCTAGCGTAGTTTGACGCTGACTTCATCCGGACAAAGAGCAGAGTAATAAGATCTCTTTCCATTTAAGTTTGCACGGGTGTCACAGGTCTTCGATTGTGCAGACGACACCATATTTAACTTCCTGTGGACAAAAGTAATTCGGTTTCTTATCTTCTTCCTCTGTATTTTTAATCGTTTGTTCACATACTTTTAAAAACAACAGGGGAAGATGTGTTGACAGTTTCTCTACGTTGAATGAGCAGGCTAAGATCTTAATTGTAACCTTACCTTTATCATTTAGCTGTTCGCTCGGACACAGTTGAGAAGATAATTTCTTTTTCAGAGCGAATTTAGACTCATGGTCTTATGTACTTCAATTTTAAGTACTGTGACGCAATGTCTATATGGAAAGGAATTTTGTGGTCGTTTGTACTTTTTAAAAATTCTTTCCAGAACTATTATATAAAAATCTCTGTCTTAACAAATGTTAAGTGGGAGTTATTCTGAAGTGACAGAGCCTTGTGTCTTCATCTTTAACATTTGACTAGGTGGAAAACTTGCTACAGGTTACTTTAGTTTTCCAAACTCTAGTCTTTGATGGTAAGCTTTCATTAATGTAGGATTAAGCTACAAGAAAGCATCAATACCCGACTCTTTAAGTTGGGGTCTAATTGACCATCACCAGCAGAAAGAGTAGGAGAGGTTGTCCAAGACTCAGATCGTCTATAAGGACTCATAGCGAAGGCATAGGTATACCTAAGTTTTTGATGGTAAGCTTTCATTATTGTAGATTTAAGCTACAAGAAAGCATCAATACTCGACTCTTTTAAGTTGGGGTCTAATCGACCACACCAACAGAAAGAGTAGGAGAGGTTGTCCTAGACTCAGTTCGCCTATAAGGGCTCATAGCAAAGGTATAGGTATCTCTCCTATATATTTCTTTAGGATTGTCTGTACAGCCACTTGGATAGGGGGTTTACGTCTTTTTGAGTTACTGATCTTATAGAGCTCGGTCCGACCAATTTTGACTGGAACTGGATAATTAGGTTATTTATGATTATCTTTCAGTCGAAAAGCGAGCGTTCGGCAATTGTAGCGAGTATAGTTCTTTAGATCACTTGTATTGTGAACTAGATAATGTCTCATGGGATTAATGATAGGATACATGTATCCCACAATTCATTTTCATCTGGCTGGTTCATCTGTTGTTTCACAAAGCGAATTAGCCAGCTGTTTGGCTCGCTTTTATCTGTTATCTGACTCATTAACAGCGAAAAGTTTTATGCGCCCGGTGGGGTTGTACGGAGCGGCTTTGAATGTTATTTCGATGGGTCGCTTACGTAACGTCCACTTCAGTTATTCTTAACTGGAGTGGTAGACGTTTTTTGCTCTAGACCTGTTTTGTTTTGGAGAATCTTTTAACATAAGGTCAAGTTTGGGCATATATTAACGGTTTTCTCAATTATTTCGGACGTGAGTTCATATATTGCGTTACAATCCTGAGTCCGAGGGTCTCTCTATGCAGGGATCTTGTGGACCCTTGGTTCTTGGAAACCACATATTCAAAAATGATGTCTCATTGTTTATGCTACATCATTGAATTATTTCTGTTCATGTATTTATAGATGCAGATCAGAGTTTATCAGAAGAGAAGAAACACTTCTTTTGTCATTAATTTCCAATAGAAGGGACATTTATGTTCATTCTATTGTTAAATAAGTCAGTTAGCTATTCGTACTGCTTTGGTTATTTTATGTTACAATCAGCAGTCAGTGCTTAAGATTTCAGTGCATGAAGTAAAGCGTTGGCTCCATCTTGTGCTTATTCTAACTGTATGGCTATTACATGATCTTATATAGGGTCACTTCAGGATAGTTAAGTTTGTGGCGCATGGGGATAATAGTTTCCATTATTTGTGTCGCTAGTATTAGCCATTTGAGCACATACATTTGACGCTCAGCCGTTTTCATGGGAATGAATGATAGGATATGTGTATCCTTCAATTCATTTGTTTCTATTGATTTCATTGAGATTATGGGGTCTGTTATTGAACATTCGCCAGAAGCTTCCCCACGAGAGGGTTTTCTTCTTTAAGGGAAGTTTTATTCTTCACGTCATTCTCTGCTCTCAGTGGCATTACAGAGTATGTCAGACGTGAAAAAGCTTTGTGGTCACTATATTATTGATGTCTGGACCAGCAGTGATTATTAATGTGGGTGAGGAGGTTCCCCCCCCCCCCCCCCCACACACACACACACACACACACACACTCACACTGTTGCGTATATATATTTTAATACATACATACTTTCCGTTTGAGTCGTGTTAGATGGTGCCCTCATTGGCATATATGCAGTTCTGTTGCATTTGTTTCCGGTGTTTATTTTCTGATTTCTAATATACAGGCACTATTTTATCATCATAATAGCTGCTATTTGAGTTCATAGGTTATGGCATAGCCATTTAGTGGTTTTTAGATGATTACAGGCTGGATTTTTATGTACTCGCACAATGTGTGATTACGCTATCTCTTTGGTGGACCTTGAAATTATTATATATTTCGGGGCAGTCTGTGTTGGAGCCAGTTAATCATACCTACCTCCATTTCTAGATCCTGGTCTCTATTTTGTCGGTTGTCAAATCGCATATTCTCACGTGTTTATAGTTGTAGATACCAAATAGTACACGTTGGAGAGTGTTCTTACCGGATTTAATATTACAGAGGCCTCCTGTGAATGATCTTGAAGTGTGTTTTCTCTGCAGAGATTATTCATCTTATCTCGCTTTTGTATGTATATGTTATATTTTATTTCACTAATTTCGCCGTACCTGTATACGCTGTCTGCAGTGCATATTTTGTAGCGGATAATGTTATTTACCAAAATCATTGCTATAGCCTTGGCTTGTGAGGTGGCATTAAGCACCATTTATTTTTCATGAATTAATTTTTGAGTGCCTGATCGATATTTATTTATATCGTTTCCGGGTTTGGCTTATTGATTTCAGAGCTCTCCTCTCTTTCTTTTGAAGATATGTTCAAAAAAAGGGGGGGGGGGGTCATTTTGTCCACTTCTCTCTGTCTTATTGGATATGTAATTATTAAGGAAGCTGTTTTGTCCGTACTATATTCGGCGATCCGCTGCAGTATTATTGTTTAGCATAGGTTTATGGGCAATTTTCTCTCATTCTCAATATGCCATTCTAATTTTTAGGGCCTAGTCCAGACTAGTCTTAAAAATTGTTTATTTGTTACATCCTAATTAACATGATTTCATGCTTGGATTTAGGATTTACATAATTGGGATCCATATTAGGATTTGTCTCTTCTATCATGGTATAAAGAGACATACATGTAAATTCTAATTTTCTTCATCATGGATTGAAGGATTTGATCTATGTTGATACACTATTTTGGAAGTTCTAGGCCCTCCACCTTCTTATGATTCAGATAGTCTGGGCCATTGGTATACAGTATAAAAATATGAAAAAATTTATAGTAATTCATATATTTTTTATACTTAACAATGGCCCAGACAGGAATGGCCCTCCCATGAGTGGGCAGTACTGGGCACTCATACCTCCCCACTAAATTATCATATTACAATCTTATTACAAAGAATGAAGTTGGCAACAAATTTGGTGACTTCCTGGCGTCTGTGCATGCGCAGAGGGTAAAATGTATGGAGGGCCAAATAGGACTTATAATTTTCGGTTTTGCATGCAAATTTGGGGGATTGGGGGCAAAATTTGTATTTGGCCCTAGATATTTTTGGGTTAGCACCAGCTAGTCTGGGCCATCGGTAAGAATAAAAAATATATAAATTACTATAAATTTTTTTATTTTTTGCTCCCTCACAGTAAGGTAACAGCACCTTGACAGAGTAGTGCTCTCTTATGAAGTCTTGACTGTCTATATAGACAGCCAAGACTTCACTAGAAACCACTGCCAAGGTACTGTAACTTTCATCAGCAAGACCATGGAAATCTTGAACGTTGGAATGAATTCTAAACATAAAACAAGAAAATCCTCCAAACTTGGATCTATGACCCGTAAAGGTTAAATTGTAGTAAATTTATAAATATGAGGCTTGTTGTTTATTATGGGGCATTTAGTGGTTGCAATGACAAGGATTTAACAATACCCTGTAATTCGAATTTATTTCAGAACTAAAAGTTGATTCTCACAGCATGAATTCACGAGAATCAAAACCAATTCTTGTGAATCGTGACAAATTTTAAGGTCTCTGTGCACACTGTTAATTTCCCATCTGATGCTGTAATACCGAATCCCACCATTCTGCTGTGGCAGTTTTTTTCATTAATAATAGTGACTGAATTGTCTTCAGATACACTGTTAATGCCGATTTGTTGGATAAAGGCTTAACATTTTTAGCCCGACTGTTTACAGTTAGGGCTATAGTAATGACTTTTGTCCATCCGTCCGTCCATCTGTCTGTCTGTTAACATTTAGAGTTTTGGTTAAAGTTTGTGGTTAAAGTTTTATACTGAAGGTTCAAGTGTTTTTTTGTTTTTTTTCCTGTTTAGTTGACATTTGGAGTTTTGGTTAAAGTTTGTGGTTAAAGTTTTTTTTAATTCAACATTATTATTATTATTATTATTATTATTAATTCAACACCCGGTAGTTCTTGTCTGATCGTCACAAAATTTCATATGCAGGTTTTAGGTCATGTCTACATGAGAACGTCCTCTTTTGGTCGTGATCGGTCAGCCGGTGTGGCTGCCCGAGCTCAAAACCCCCAAACCATTGGCACAGTCTACAGGTCGTATTTATGAAGGGATTTCATTGTAACTTGGTAGGATGTCTCTGTATAATGCCTAGATGAGAACGTCCCCTTTTGGGCATGATCTGTCAACCGTGATGGCTGCCCAAGCCCAAAAACCAAAAACTTTTAGCACAGTCTGCAGGTCATGTTTAATATGGAGGGATTTCATTGTAACTTGGTAGGATGACTCCTTATGATGTCTAGATGAGAATTTCCCCATTTCGGCGTTATCTATCAACCGTGACGACTGCCCGAGCCCAAAACCCAAAAACCTTTAGCACAGACTACAGGTCATATTTATGGAGGGATTTCATTGTAACTTGATAGGTTGACTTCATATAAAGTCTAGATGAGAAAGTCCCCTTTTGGACGTGTTTGGGCAACTGTGATGGCTACAGGGGCCCGAAGCCCGAAAACCTTTAGCACAGTCTACAGGTCATATTTATGAAGGGATTTCATTGTAATTTGGTAGGATGACTCCAAACAATGTCTGGATGAGAACGTCCCAAAAACCTTTAGCATAGTCTATAAGTCGTATTTATGGAAGGATTTCATTGTAACTTGTTAAGTTCACTCCATATAATTCCTAGATGATGACCTCCCCTTTTGGTCGTGTTTGGTCAACTGTGATGGCTACAGGCACCCGAAGCCCAAAAATATTGAGCACAGTCTACAGGTCATATTTATGAAGGGATTTCATTGTAACTCCATAGGATCACTCCAGATGATGCCCAGATGAGAATGTGCCCTTTTGGTTGTGATCATTCACCCATGATGGCTGCCAGAGCCCGAAGCCTGAAAACCTTTAGCACAGTCTTCAGGCCATATTTATGAAGGGATTTCATTGTAACTTGGTAGGTTGACTTCATATAATGTCTAGATGAGAACGCCCCTTGTGGACACCATTGGGCAAGTGTGCCGGCTACAGGGGCTCGAAGCCCGAAAACCTTTAGCACGGTCTACAAGTCATATTTATGAAGGGATTTCATTGTACCTTGGTAGGATGACTCCAAATAATGTCTAGATAAGAACGTCCCCTTTTGGTCGCGATCATTCAGCCTTGATGGCTGCCCGAGCCCAAAAACCTTTAGCATACTCTATAAGTCATATTTATGGAAGAATTTCATTGTAACTTGTTAGGTTGACTCCATATAATGCCTAGATCATGTCATCCTCTTGTGGTCATGATTGGTCAACTATGATTGCTACAGGGGCCCGAAGCCCGAAAACCTTTAGCACAGTCTACAGGTCATATTTATGAATGGATTTCATTGTAACTTCATAGGATCACTCCAGATGATGCCCAGATGAGAATGTCCCCTTTTGGTTGTGCTCATTCAACCATGATGGCTGCCTGAGCCCAAAGCCCGAAAACCTATAGCACAGTCTACAGGTCATATTTATGAAGGGATTTCAATGTAACTTGGTAGGATGACTCCAAATAATGTCTAGATGAGAACATCCCCTTTTGGTCACGATCATTTAGCCTTGATGGCTGCCCAGGCCCAAAACCCAAAAACTATTAGCATAGTTTACAGGTCATATTTATGGAAGGATTTCATTGTAACTTGTTAGGTTGACTCCATATAATGCCTAGATGATTACGTCCCCTTTTGGTCGTGTTTGGTCAACTGTGATTGCTTCAGGTCAGGGGCTCGAAGCCCAAAACCTTGAGCACAGTCTACAGGTCATATATATGAAGGGATTTCATTGTAACTTCTTAGGATCACTCCAGATTATGCCCAGATGACAACTCCCACTTTTGGTCGTGATCATTCAACCATGATGATTTCCCAAGCCCAAAACCCCCAAAAATTTAGTACAGACTACAGGTCGTATTTGTGAAGGGATTTCATTGTAACTTAGTAGAATGACTCGGTATAATGTTGAGATGAGGACATTCCCTTTTAGTTGCAATCGGTCTACCGTCATGTCTACACAAGCCTGAAGCCCGAAAACCTTTAGCACAGTCTACAGGCCCTATTTATGAAGGGATTTCAGTGTAACTTGATAGGATGACTCATTTTGAAATAATTTCATTGTAACTTGATAACTTTCATTGACATACATTAACTGTGAGGGCCACATACATTAACTGTGAGGTCATATTAACCCACCTCTCAGCTCTTTAGTACCGTGTACACCTCATATTATTTTTATTAAAAACATAGCATACAGGGAACAGAAATGAACCTATTCCCAATTATCAAATTCTTGTCTTATTTCATAATCCTTTCATAAACATTGAACATTATCCTTTTCATCAAACACAACACATACACAAGCTAAGCTACAGTGTCATTGTCACTTGCATTATCCCCTCCCACAAGAGAGGGATATAGCACAGAGCTCGCTGCGTCCATCTATCTGTCAGTCCGACTGTCAGTCCATCCGTCCATTCATCAGTCCATCTGCCTGTCCGAACTTTCTTTATGCCATAACTTAAACAAAAGTTAACAGATTTCAATTCTTTTCAGTACATGCCTCTAGATCAAGTTTGCCCAGCCCCCGCCAATTAGGCATTTTTAGCTCAACTTTGGCGAAGCCAAATTTGAGCTTATGCCATGGCCCGTCGTCCGTCGTCCGTCTGGCCATCTGTCCGTCAACAATTGGATACGGCTCGGGCTAGAGGTCGTATTTATGAACCGATCTTTACGAAACTTCTTGGGTGCCTTTGTTATGACCTTGGGACGACAACGAGTGTTTTTGGGTGCGGTCCGAAATTTAAGATGGCTGCCAGCCGCCATTTTGTACCGACGATGCAGAAATCTGTTTTTTGTACAGAACTTCCATATGAAAGCTCTGATTTGAATAATTTTTTGTATGAATGTTTAGTACCATGGGATACATCACATATAATATAGGTTTTTTTCTCGTGCGTAAATTATGCAAATTAGACTAACTTTGATGTTTTTTGGTGTTACTTTCAGCACTGTAAGTGCAAATGCCAATACGGCTCGGGCTAGAGGCCGTATTTATGAACCGATCTTTACGAAACTCCTTGGGTACCTTTGTTATCACCGTGGGATGAGAACGAGTGTTTTTGGGTGTGGTCCGAAATTCAAGATGGCCACCAGCAGCCATTTTGTACAAAATTTGGTGCAATCAGATTTTTGCACAGAACTTCCATATGAAAGCGCTGATTTGAATAATTTTTTGTGTGATTGTTTAGTAGCATGGGATACATCATATATAATACAGGTTTTTTTCTCGTGCAGAAATTATGCAAATTAGATGAACTTTGATTTTTTCAGTGCTACTTACACACAGAAGTACACATGTCAATACGGCTCGGGCTAGAGTCTGTATTTATGAACCGATCTTCACGAAACGTCTTGGGTACCTTTGTTATCACCTTGGGACGAGAACGAGTGTTTCTGGGTGCGGTCTAAAATTCAAGATGGCTGCCAGTGGCCATTTTGTACCGAAATTAGGTCAAATCAGTTTTTTGTACACAACTTCTATACGGCTCAGGCTAGAGGCCGTATTTATGAATCGATCTTTACGAAACTTCTTGGGTACCTTTGTTATCACTGTGGGATGAGAACGAGTGTTTTTGGGTGTGGTCCGAAATTCAAGATGGCCACCAGCAGCCATTTTGTACCAAAATTAGTGCAGTCAGTCTTTTGTACAGAACTTCTGTATGAAAGTTCTGATTTGAATAAATATTTTTGTATGAATGTTTAGTAACATGGAATACATCACATATAGTACAGGTTTTTTTCTCGCGCAGAAATTATGCAAATTAGACTAACTTTGATGTTTTTTGGTGTTACTTTCAGCACTGTAAGTGCAAATGGCAATACGGCTCGTGCTAGAGGCCGTATTTATGAACCGATCTTTACGAAACTCCTTGGGTACCTTTGTCATCACCGTGGGACGAGAACAAGTGTTTTGGGTCCAGTCCGAAATTCAAGATGGCCGATGGCAGCCATTTTGTCAAAATTTGGTGCAATCAGATTTTTGCACAGAACTTCGAAATGAAAGCGCTGATTTGAATAATTTTTTGTGTGAATGTTTAGAACCATGGGATACATCACATATAATACGGGTTTTTTTCTTGTGCAGAAATTATGCAAATTAGATGAACTTTGATTTTTTCAGTGCTACTTACACACAGTAAGTACACATGTCAATACGGCTCAGGCTAGAGTCTGTATTTATGAACCGATCTTCACAAAATTTCTTGGGTACCTTTGTTATCACCTTGGGACGAGAACGAGTGTTTCTGGGTGCGGTCCAAAATTCAAGATGGCTGCCAGTGGCCATTTTGTACCGAAATTAGGTCCAATCAGTTTTTTGTCACAACTTCTACACAGCTCATATTTGTGAACTGATCTTCACAAAACTTCTTGGGTACCTTTGTTTTCACCTTGGGACAGGAATGAGTGTGTTTTGGGGTGCCTTTGTTATCACTGTGCTATGAGAACAAATATTTTGGGGTTCAGTCAGACCCACTCTGGGACGCAAACATTTCTTTTCTAGTTTAGCATCTGACTGTCACCCACCTTTACAATACTTTACCTATACATTTGTTACAGGCAATGGTCAGTTTTATGTACAGACCGTTACAATACTTTATATGTACCTTTGTTATCAGGTCATTACCTAGATGTTTGCCATTGCTGTGTCACATACTATACATGTACATGTCTTTGTCTTGACAAGTTGAGCTACAGTGTCATTGACACTTTCATTTTTTCTTTCTTTCCTCCAATATGCATTTGTAACTATTTACAATCACTTCATGAGGAACTTTTGTTTTAAACTCACGTAACCCCCCTCCCCCCCCCTCCCCCCCCCCCCCCCCCCCCTGGGCCGCCAATTAGGCACTTTTTTTTCTTCTTTTGTCAGAAATGCACTTTTATATTTTTGCTTAAAAGTTTGTGGTTAAAAATCCTTTCTGTCTAAGCATTACCATTGCTGGAACAGTCGGGCTGCATGCGTGACATCACTCGAGTTGTTTATTGTCCCATTAAATCATCTGAAGTGGACAACATTGTTATAGTTAACTTCATTATTCTGTAGTGTTAACTAGTCATATCTGCTGAATGTGACTTTAAATCCTTCTTTAAGCAACTTTCTGATGTGTGCAATTAAGGCCTCTCAGGTCCTCTTGTATTAATTTTTTTCTCCAAATTTATTAGTGAATTTCAACAAAACCATATTGTGTGACCCCTCATTGGAATGTGCTCAAAGAGTTCATTACAGTGAAATGTCACATGATATTTGTTTGTTGAAATTTGTTTTCATTTTTCAACTGTTCAAAATATAAATTATGTGGGCGGATACGGCAAATCTGATACGTAAAGGGTTAAAGACTGTAGCAATTTGTACTTCTATTCTGTAAATTATTTTTAATAAAAATACAAGTAGACAACCAAAAATACTTATTTCAGATTTATTGTTTGAAATAGAAGAGAATAATTTATCTTAGAACAAGAACATATTTCTACCAGTACAAGTAAAAATGTCCGGACAAAATACATATATGTTATGTGCACATTGTGCTTGTAAAGAATCTGTTATTGTGATGAGACTCGTTGTTGAGAACGTATAGCTACCAGTTGCACTTGTAGCTATACCTCCCCCAAAATGAGTCGAGTCAAGATAAAAGATTGCATAGAAGCACAATGAGTGCAAGACACATTTATCTACCCAGTCAAAAAAAAAAAAAAAAGTGATAACCATGACTTCTCAAAAATAATTTACAAACAAAAAGCCACACTCAGCTGTTCAAAATAATACATCTGCATTTTCATTTCTCTCAACCCTGACGGAACGTGAAGAAATTCTATCAGCATGAATGAAATTGTATATTGCCAGAAAAAATAATCAAACTCTCTTTAAGTATGCTTTTTCCAGTCGGCAATGATATTTCGAACCACATTCACTTCATTTCATGAGGTTATCCAAGGCACAGATGGCTGGTTTGACAAAAGAACTAGGGAATTTTTAGCTCCTTAAGTGATCACTTTTTGTCTGTCTGTCATTTGCCTGGCATGAACTTTAAATTGTCGACTTCTGCTCATAAACCACTGGTCTGAATTGAACCAAATTTGATGTGCATGTTCCTTATCATATGTCAATTCAAGTTTGTTCATCTAAAGTTGCCATGCCCACAGGGGACATTATTCTGATAGCACCCATAAATTGTTTTCCAAAATTAAAAAAATCTTCTTCTCTAGAACCATCAATTAGAATCTTCTGATATTTGGTATATAACATTTCTAGGGGGTTGGCAGATTTGTCCAAATTTTAACATTATAAGTTATTGTGGTGTATTGACGGTAACATGCTGTGATGTTTGCTGTCAGGAACTTATATGTTTAACCGAGCTGCAATACACACCATGTTACCATCATTACACCACAATAATGTATATGTTCCGACCCACGTTTGTTATTTGTGAATAATAAAATAAAGCAAGTGGGAGTTATGAACAAATATAATTCATCGCACCAATCATGGGCCTCAAGTTTTATCACATTTGCCTCTTCAAGTTCAATGATATTTGAAGAGAATATTTATTATTTGCAAATCGCACATTTAAATTAGTGCAGTGCGTATGTGTTTCGCACCCCCCCCCTCCCCCCCCCCCCCCCCCTTCCCGCACAAAAAAAAAAAAAAAAAACCCCGTCGGGCCACAGACACAATTTCATTCCAACGAAGAAAAGTGAATGGCATTCTTTATCGCTGTTACGTCACAAAAATCAATAACTGATCATGAATGCAGGTCAAGGTTATTCACAAGCTGGAGATGCAAAATAAATTTCAGTTTCTTTTTATTGTGTCCAGTTATTTTACTTCAATAAGTGGTGATTGTGCATCTATCAGCTAATCATCAGCGCGATTACTTTTGACAGTGCGATGTTTCTGAAGCAAAGACTATAGAGAAACTAGATTCTCAGCTGAAATGAATGTGATGCGATAGCGCGTTCAACCACGACTTTGTCAGCTGAGTCGCTTGTGTAGTGACATCATCCGCTTACATAAAGTTTATGTTGTACCGCAGCTGAAGGCTAACATTGAAAGTATAACGCAAGTGCGTAACCAATCAAACGTCGAGAATTCGGCATAGATTGGAACATAGTGCAATATGAGGAAATTTCTTTAAAAATCTTCTTCAGATCCACCAGTCAGAATGCTTTCAGATTTGGTATACAGCATCTCTAGGAGGATCTGATTCAATTTGGTTCAAACTGGGTCCCTGGGTTATTATTTGAGCTCCTAGTGGAGGAGCCCAAAGTTTAACTTAGTGCAGTATGAGGAAATTTCTTTATAATCTTCTTCTTCAGATCCACCTGTCAGAATCCTTTGATATTTGGTATAAAACATCTCTAGGGAGGTCAAATTCAAGCTGTTCAATCCGTGGGTTTATATTTGTGCTCCCTATGGTAGCTCGAATTTCAACTTAGAGCAATATGAGGAAATTTCTTTAAAAATCTTCTCCTTCAGATCCACCAGTCAGAATGCTTTTGCATTTGATATATTCAGCGTCCTGGTGGTGGAAGGGAAGGGCTCAGACTCAAGTTTGTTCAAGTTAAGTTCCTAGGTTGATATTTGGACTCCCTAGATTTGCATTACTGGGAATCGGGGAATTATTTCTGTGGCAGTATCCCAGTACCAGAAAAAATCATCTGGTATGGACAACAAAATTATAAATAATTAAATAATTTCATTCCTCTGTTATGTTAACTGGCTATAGATGCCAATTAAGTCCTTCTTTGAACAACTATTGTCAGGTGAGCCCCCGAGGCCCTATGGGGCCTCTTGTTTTATATGGGCCTACCATGCATTAAACCTGAAAAATAAAAGAAGAAACATTGCTGAAACACTGCTATAAACTTCAGCGGCTATAGTACAAGCAGAATAATGAATGGGTATTATGTCATGTATAGTGCAAGAACGCAATACCATGACATCATGATTTTCATTCATAAAAAATCAACTCATAGATGGTGAACAATTGTCAAGATATATGCAAACAAGTCTAGAAAGGGGGGAATATTATAAGATGAATTGGGTATTTCTATCAAGTGGGTTTCCAAGATGGTGTATTGAAGTCTTGACCTTGCCTCTGGGTCATATATTGACTTGTCCTAATGGACTTGTTGATGGATATCCAGAGACGAGGTCTCGACTTCAATACACCATCTCAGAAACCTGCTTAGTGATAAATAACCTATATTTATTCTGGTACATACACCAATGACAATGATAGACACAAATTAGAGTGAATATAAATGATGTTTATAGGATGTAGTGTGTGTGTGCAAAGAAAACAACAACCAGTTTTAGTTTGAACATTTTATTTCATGAGATAAAATGGAAAATTCACAGGCATTGATTATGTCATTTTTCACTCAGACATCTGGCTGGACAACGCAATGTGATTTTTCAAAGCCCTGCTGCACTAGTGTTTTCTCCTCATGGTGAGTTAATGAATGGAATTTTCCTGTCCAGAAAATATGCTGTTAAAGGGGTTATTAACATTACCATTATCAAAGAAATTAAGTATACATGTATGATCAAAGAGGTGTATAATTTTTTGCATATGTTAGCCTGAAGAAGACAATGCAGCCAATATGGATTTACCATTTCAAAGGTCACAAGAAGATCTGAAGATGTATGAAATGTTTTTCCCAGAATTAATGGAATTCCAGGTAAAATGTTACATTTTAACTCTTTCCATATTACGAGAAAACA
This sequence comes from Pictodentalium vernedei, assembly GCA_031216915.1. Classification (NCBI taxonomy): domain Eukaryota; kingdom Metazoa; phylum Mollusca; class Scaphopoda; order Dentaliida; family Dentaliidae; genus Pictodentalium; species Pictodentalium vernedei. The sequence continues at coordinate 557,536,974 of CM062297.1, forward strand.
TTTCTGTTAGTGTTGTTTATGAATCTTATTATTAGGTAATTTTGTTGAATTTTTTTTTTAATATCAGTATTTATTGTGAGCCCTGTTATTAATTAATTCTCTTTTTTATCAGTGAAACATTGCACAGTATCAGGGCTGTCACAAAGGTGACCTATTGGGTGTGATTTGTCCTGACTGTGATGGCTCGAGTCATGACTAATGAATATTTCAACTGCATTATCAAGGTAAATCTTTGTTGGAGGCATTTTTTAACCCTTTCAATCCAAGTGTCCTTTTTTCTGGCCAGGAACATGATACGTCATAACATCATTATATAGGATGGCTGTTCAGTAAATGTGTGGGGTAGATCAATCAATATTTTCAACATGCAGCCCTGAGGCTGCGCATTGAAAATATTGATTGGTCCACCCCAAATAATGAATATGGACTATTCTAACTGCTGCCATTTAACTGGCATGGGAAATACCACTAGAGTTCAAAGGGTTAATGATATAGTTGGAATATTAGTCAGTCTGGATTATAGTTAGAGAACTTGATAGAGTTTTGGCAATTTATTTGTGGATGAATACAAGCAGGGATGGGCAATATACCAGATGACCGAACCGATACCGATATCATGGGCATACCAAAAAACGAACCGAACCAATAGTTGAATATCAAAACTGCCTGAATTTTCAAATTTTCCTACCTATGCTATTTATAAAGCCCTGTTGAGGCTTGATAACAGTTGAAAGTTTCATTTTCATGAAAGAAGTGAGTGGGTTTTTTTTCAATTTTGTTAACCCTCAGTGGTCTTGCAATTGTCCTGAATTCCCACTAGACTGTGTCCTGTACATGTCCAGTTGCTTAGCAGTTATTTCTAGTCATGTTTTGGCTAAGACTAGAAATCACTGTACAGGTGATTTGTCTATTTGTCTATTGTCTGAAGGACTTCCTAAAGATGGCATGGTCAGGGTATATGCACTGAGAATGCAAAAGCCTGAAATAGGTCTTTAAACATTAAGGTGTGTTTAGAACTAGTCACAAAATTACTGTAGATATGATCTGTGTTCAGAATGCCACTGCTGAGCTCATTGGCAGTGGCATTTATAACGTTGTGGTAGAGTGATACAAGGACAACTAATTCTGTTTTTTCCTGTTATGAATTGCCCTTTGGTACCATCAACAAATTTCAGTCAAGTCAGATACCGAATACCGAAGCAATACCAAGGTATACCACCTAAAAATACTGAAACTGATACTGAACTTGAAATTCCAATACTGTCCATCTCTATTGTTGTGATGTATTGGCTTCCCAGCATTTTATTTAATTAGCAGGGAGCATGGTGGTTCAGTAGGTAGAGATGCAGGCTGCAAGCCGAGAGGTCCTCAGTTCAAATTCCACCTGCAGCAGCCGCATTGTGTCCTTGGGCAAGACACTTAATCGCAAGTGCCACATGTGGGCACTGTGTACTAAGGCATAATGCACATCGATGGTGCACTTGTCTTCAACCAATGCTAACCCTGCTTGTGTGGAATCTGACAATTGCTTGCCATTGCTCAGTGGTTCTTTTAGGGTAATCTTGCTTCCTCCACCCATAAAACTGTCTGGCCCCAGGGTGATCCTGGCTGTCAAAAGTCCCGTTAAACCCCAATAATTAAATTTAATTAGCATTCACCTTACGACAAATTTGTCATGCTAGGCTTTCAACAGCCCAAGTCAGGTACTACAGGCATATGCTTGTATGGCCAACTTTGTGTGTTACATAAGTCCAAGTATCAGCTCTAGTCTTGTAAGAAAATACATGATCCCTAGAAAACAGGACATGATGGCACTGTATACTAAGGCATAGTGTTCATCGATGGTGTATTTGCCTTAAACCAATGCTTATGTGGAGTTGCTACGTTGAGGTGGCTGACATTACTCACCACTGCTTGGTGGTTCTCTCTGGGTACTCCAGCTTCCTCCACCTGTAAAACTGTCCGACACAAGGTGACCCTGGTTGTCGAAAATGTCTTTAAACCCCAAAAATAAATAGAAAGGGGGAATCAATACGTAAGAATCCAATCCAGATGAAAATGTTCATCTTCCCCTCTTTCGTGGTGCCCTTGCACAGTATGTTTAAAAAAGCCCAATATTTTTCTACCAATACCTTCAAATACTTGAAAGGGAATTTGTAACATTTCAGTTTCTAATTAGAGCTCATTAAACCCTTGAAAAAAAGAAAGAATTTTGCTTGATTTTTTGTCAAGGTGAATATTGGTTGAAGAAAGAAATAGCTTGCAGACATTTCAAAGTCTTTAGTTTTGAGGGGACATCCACTGATTTTATGGTAAAAAATGGAATAGTGGGATGTTCTTTCGGTGATTTTTATGTTTCTTTTGCCCACTCTGTCAATTTCTAGCCTAATCAAACATAAAAGGTAAGTGCAAATTTATTGGCCACTAATTATTTCCCCACCTCTGAAGTGGGGGCGATATTTTTGATGACCTGTACATCCATATGTCCATCTGTCTGTATGTACATCTGTCCATCTGTACATCCTAGGGGGTGTGGTGGCTCAGTAGGTAGAGGTGCAGGCTGCAAGCTGAGAGGTACTCAGTTTGAATCCCGCCCGCGGCAATCGCGTTCTGTCCTTGGGCAAGACACTTCACCCCATTGCCCATGTGGGGGACACGGCGACGCTGTGTACTAAGGCGTACTGCACGTCGATGGTGCACCTGTCTTCAACCAATGCTAACCCTGCTTGTGTGGAGTTAGTATGTTGGGAAGCTGACAGTTGCTCGCCGTTGCTCGGTGGTTCTCTCTGGGTACTCAGGCTTCCTCCACCCATGGTCATGATTAGCCATTGTGCAGAAATGTGTGACCTTAAACACCAATAAATAAATAAATAAATCTGTACATCCATACGTCCGAACTCATGTGTGCAACTCCTCCTACATTATTGATCCGATTTTGATGAAACTTCTCAAACATTATGACCAGGAAGTGAAAATGCGCATATTCCCAAATTTTTCATCTGCGACACTTTTAACCAGGTTATCCCCCTTAGATATTTTATGGATTTTCAATTGGGATTCTTGTGTGTGAAACGTCCACATTATTGAACCGATTTCGACGAAACTTCTCAAACATTATGACTAGCAAGTGAACATGTGCATATTTTTATACTGTACCAAAGACCCAGACTTAGCTGGTGCTAACTCTAAAATATTTAGGGCCAAAAACAAATTTTGCCCCACCAATCCCCGAAAATTAGAAGTCCTATCTGGCCCTCCATACATTTTACCTTCCGCGCATGCACAGACTCCAGGAAGTCACCGAATCTGGGTCCAATAAATCATACTCTGTTTGGCCCTTCAATCAGTAATATCTCACTGATATCTGTGCTTATAATCTCAGTTAAAATGATGCAAGACACAAAATTATGAAAGAAATGGTGGATCTAAGGATGAAATAAGAGGATGAGAGGAAGAAACAGTGGAAGAGTGTGTTCAGGGCTGTAACTTATAATTTTTATGTAAAATTATTTCATGTTCCCTAATTTCGGGACATGAGCCTGATGTTTTCATTCCTGCTATGAATTTTCCACGGTTTGTTCAGTGTTTCCTCTCTCCCTTTCCTTGATACCCCCCTTGCTATTCTCCCATGCTTTTGGCATAATTTTTGTAATTTTTTTACTGAAATATCTTGGTAGTTTTTGGCATATTAACAGAATGTTTATTCTGTTTTTCCCCATGGTTACATCCTCACCCTAGGGGTGGATAGGCATTTTGGTCATGCATCTACCATCTGATGTACTGCAGTTTCATCTGCGGAAGTTTCTGTTTTACATCGGATAGTGTTTAAAATTGGTTATTGATTTCTGTCCATATTTTCAGTGCCTGGAGTCTTGTTTCCATTTTTTGTTCACTTTTTGTTTACGTTGACAACGGTTTCTTCCGTCAGTGATTCCTTGTCTTCTATTTAGTTCTGTTCATAGCCAGATACATTAATATTGTCCGTAAGTGTTGCATTAATTTTTAGATATCTTTTAAAATTTTTGTCCACACTTGAGCTTTTTTGGGCTCTTTTTGAAATTTTATCCAAAAAAATTTTCTTTTGAATTATTTTTCGAAATTTTCATAATGGATTATATTATTATTATGTATCTTTGTTTTTTCAAGGGTTAGGGCGAGTTCGATGACTGTTTAATATTTTTTCAAAATGAAAGAATATTTTTCAAATTGTTCAAATTGTAAATCGAGGAAGTCTTCCTCTGATTCTCATGTTCATTGTATTTGCTGCAGTCAGTGTACTCGCACTAATTCTTGCTCAGTGTGTGCCAATTTGGATGACAAACGTTGGAGACGTGTGTCATGGTATATTGTTAGTGGCGAGAGGTCCAGGCCGGTCCTATCGCAACAGGGTCACTCTAGTTTTTTCAGTCTCTTTTTCTGAGGAACAAGAACAGGGTGATGTTTCCGTGATGTCTTCAAAAGTGTGCTTCCATCGTCGCAATGAAGAGCTAGCAGCAAAGTGCTCAACGAAATGCAGCAAGTGCCTAAGAGGTCCCTAGTAGGATTGAGTCACTTGTCACCCACTAGCTCCCCCGGTGAAGCAATCATTCACGAAATGATTGTGACGCCAGGTTCGTCCATTGTGGGCCAGGAGAGAAGAAGGGGTGTTGCAAGCACTATAATCTCGGATCACGCACACCCGGCGACGACGGATCGGAGGATGGAACGGAGGAAGCCAGTCAGTCCGGTAGCTAGCTCGTCCAAGTCTACCCGAACCACGAGTGAGAGAGACCCCTCTCTCTTACAATAACATCTGAGCCGAGATGTTGTGGTACGTACGTTCGTCAGTCGTAGCATACGTCCACTCCTCCTGCTCGGGGCGCTTCGTCACATAGACAGTCCGGTGTGCCTAGTCTAATGGCTTCCTCATCCATATCGTCAGCACACATGACTGCACCTTGGTTACATGACTGCAGATATCCAGCCTGCTTCACCGTCCAGGGATTCCACGTTGACCAGGTCATGCCATCCGCTAGGCAAGGACACGAGGCCTTACCAGTTGGGACGTTCGCATAAGAGAAGCATGCAGGAATTCCGTCAGAAGAGCTTCCAGCGGCTAAACTACGGAAGACCGCAGCTCCACAGGCCTCCGTGATGGACTTGCTATCACAGATAGTTTAACTCATTGCAGCATCCCAGCAACCTTCAGAAACTTTTTCAGAGTAGAAACTGTCTGAGGAAGCTGTATCGGTATGCTCCCCTGTGAGGTCAGAAAGGGACGACCGAGATTCACATGTGGTCCAGTCGGATGGTGAAAGAGAATCGGCGGAGCTGGAATTTTTCCCTTTCTGAACAACATAAGGTAGCCGTAGATTTCATCCGACAACAGAAGTTGTTCCTCCGGACCAGAGTGCTGCGATACCCGATAAGAGACTGATAGCATCACTGGACACAGATTTTTCGGCTGGAATAAGTATATTGCACCTGAGTTTCCGACCCAGTCCAGATATGTTACACGGGAAAAACTCTTGAACTTCTATATGTCGCTATGTTTAAGCTAGCCTCTAAGACTGGCAAATCCAGTTTCTTATTGCCTCATGCTCTACATAATTCCAATGGTAAAATAGTTACTCAGTCCTTGAGATCTATGATGCCGGGTGTAGACAATCCGGGATAAATAAGTGAGATCATATAGGGTGGAGCGATCTATATGATAGGCAAGTATGCTCACCCAGTTACGACGGAAGAAGGAAACTGATAAGGTCCGAGATCGGCCAGTCTTATGGTTTCCTCTTCATTCTGATAAGTGATCCTTATTTTACACAGGGCTAAAACCTGATGAGTGGTGTCAGTTCCCTGTCGCTGGTGTAACGGTCAAGATTAGATACTTGGACCGTGACTCTGGATGTGTTGCATTTGCATTGTATTTAAAGCTAGTGGGTAAGTGCTATGAATTTTAATAAGACAAGGGCTAAGTTTCTTGGAGGCTTATGTCCCTTGTCTAAATCAGCTAGCTTATCTGGCGGATCTCACTATGTGAATGATGTGATGCCGGGTATGTCCTCTGTAACTGACTTGCTGTCGCAGTTGCGCAGCTATTCTCAGTATTCCTGCTAAGGCAGAGGCACTCAATGTGGATCTCAAAATTTTGAGCTGTTGCATAATGCTTATTTGGTCCAGTCACCTACCTGATGCTAGTGACTGTGATTCTATCTGATTTAATCATATTATTGATAGGATAACTTTCCTTCCGGAACAACTCTTGGATGATATAGATCTCATACATTAGCATTTCCTTGATCTTGTTCCAGTGATTCAAATGCTGCAAGCAATATTGAGAAACCGCTAGCGTAGTTAGACTCTGACTTCTCCGGTTTAGAGCAGGGTAGTAAGATGTCTTTCCAGTTAAGTCTACATGGGTGTCGCAGATCTTCGATTCTGTATACGACACCATATATATTATCTTCCGGCGGAAAAGTAATTCGGTTTCTTATCTTCTTCCTCTGTATTTTTAATCGTTTGTGATGGTTCACATACTTTTAAAAACAGCGCGGGAAGACGTGAGAGTTCCTCAGCGTTGTTTGAGCAGGCTAAGATCCTAGTTTTAGCCTTACCTTCATTAGACGTTCACTCGGACGCAATTGAGAAGATAATTTCTTTAGTCAAAGCGAATTTAGTCTCATGGTCTTATGTACTTAATTTAAGTACTGTGACACATTGTCTGTATGGAAGGAATTTTGTGGTCGTAAAACACCTTTTTAAAATTCTTTCCAGTCATAGTATTTATTTCTCGGTCTTAACTTATGTTAAGTGAGAGTTATGCTGATGCAAAGAAGCCTTGTGTCTTCACTTTTGCATTTGACAAGGTGGAAAACTTGCCATAGGTCGCTTTAGTCTTCCAACTCTACTTTGTATGATAAGAATCTATTCTTGTCTCTTTAAGCTGGGGTCTAATGTACCATCACCAGCAAAAAGAGTACAAGAGGTTGTCCTAGACTCAAATAGTCTATTTGGACTCATAGTAGGCATAGATATACCTAAGTCTTTGATGGTAACATTTCATTATTGTAGGATTATACTACAAGAAAGCATCTATTCTCGACTCTTTATGTTGGGGTCTAATCGACTACAGCTAACAAAAGAGTAGGAGAGTTTGTCCTAGACTCAATTCGCTTGTAGGCTCAAAGCGAAGGTATAGGTATCTCTCCTATACATAATTCTTTAGGTTTGTCTATACTACCACTTGGTTAAGGGTTTCTTGTCACACTGAGTTACTGATCAGACTCCCCTGAGCCGGTGGTTTGAGGCTCTTATAGAACTCGGTCCGGCTGATTTTGACTTGAAGTGGATAATTACATTATTTATGATTATCTTTCAGTTGAAAAGCTAACATTCAGCAATTCTAGCGAGTATAGTTCTTTAGAGAGGGATTTATGATAGGATACATGTATCCCTCTATTCATTTGGATGGATCATCTGTTGTTTCACAGAGCGAATTAACCAGCTGTTCGGCTCGCTTTTATCTGTTATCTGACGCATAAACAGCGATAGTTGTTTTTGGGCTGGATGGAGTGGTGTGGAGCAGCTTGGAATGTTATTTTGATGGGTCGCTTACACACATGCCTACTCCAGTTATTAACTGGAGTGGTAGACGTTTTTCCCTCTTGACCTGTTTTGTTTTAGAGAATCTTTTAAAATAAGGTCAAGTTTGGGCATGTATTAAGGTTTTCTCCATTATTTCGGACGTGAGTTCATATATTGCGTTACTATCCTGAGTCCGAGGGTCTCTCTATGCACATCAGAGTTTATCAGAAAAGAAGTATGCTTCTGTTCTTATTATTTTTCCACAGAAGGGACATTTATGTTCATTCTATTGTTAAATAAGTCAGTTAGCTATTCATACTGCTTGGGTTATTTATCCTCCAATTAGCAGTCAATGCTTAAGATTTCAGCACATAAGTAAGCGCTGACTATATCTTGCACTTATTCTAATTGTTTGGCTATTATGATCTTTTGTGAGATCTCTTCAGGATAGTTAAGTTTTTGGCACATAGGAAAAATAGTTTCTTATCAACCTACCTCAATTGTTTACTACAGGCTTGCACTACAGTGGAAGAACCTAACTCGGATAAAATACTCTCTATTTTAATCTTTCCCAAGAGATTTGGGAAAGAAAAGTGGTGTAGAAACACCACAAAAAAGTAAGCCAAAACTGTGTCGAGCGCCATCGGTGCACACCCAGTATGGGACGCTCTTCCATAGTACAAATCCACGACTACCGTAAAACAGTGCGCAATGCGTCAATTCGTCATTCTTTTTTTTATCCGAGACACGTGGAAGATGTAGAAGATGTTTCTCCGCCATATGCATTATGCAACAGTGATATTTCAACTCGTTGATAATCGTTTTCCTGTGACTGGAATTATGGATCTGAAGGTCGTATAATAACAGGACTGTATTTTATATATTCTCGTTAATATTTTCAACCACATTCTCATTGTATATTATTTACTATTCCGTTTTCACGAATGTTTTGTTTTCGACTTCGTGTCTTCGCGATTCGACAATGAATTTTTCGGTTGTTAAAAAATTTAATTGTTATTGGAGTTAGGTGTCAATCAGGGACTGTCTGGACAGGATTTCTTCACTCTGTTGAGGGCTGAATATCTGTTTCTTTTTCGGTCCCTGTCAGCCATCTGGGTTCTGTCAGGTACCCACCGTTTTTTTTTCTGCCACCTTCTCTCGTAGTTGAGGGTGTTCTTCTACTTTCTGTTTCTGTTCTCACCTCTGTTATTTCCAGTTCGGTTCCTTTCGGGCAATTCCTTTTTACCCTCGCCTTGGTGCGTTCTTGTGTCCGTTTCGTCCTCACCCGCGGGTGGTGTGGAACGCTGTCATTTCGGGAGCCTTCCGACTTGACCACGTCTTGGGTGAGTTATATCCCCTCCATGGGGGATGTGCAGCTCCTCCCACACCCGCGGGGGGTGGAGGACGCTGTCGTTTCGGGCCGCCTGACTCGACCACGTCTGGTGAGAATTGCTCCCCCTCCGTGGGGGATGTGTAGCTCCTCCCGCACAGGTGGGGGTGGGGAATGCTGTCGTTTTGGGGCTTCCTGACTCGACCGTCTGGTGAGAGTTATTCCCCTTCCATGGGGAATGTTCTGTCTTTTTTACCGTGGTGAAGAGATGCCTGGTTCCGGGACTATGTGACCTCTCCAGTTGACATCTGAGGCTGTCACTGGGGTTGTGACTCCTCCTTTGGAGGCCGAGCTAGCTCTCTCTGCCTTTCCGCCAGTTCCAACAGCTCCCGTAGTATCTGCTGCTACTGCTGTTCCGTCTACAACGTAATTGGTTTTTAGCCGGCCTCGGCTTATCCCTACAAGGGTTTGTAGTGTGGTTGTGGGGTTTCGGCCTCAGCCTTCCCCGACTTCAACTCTGCGAAGTCGGAAGTGGCTGCCGACTGGTCCCCCTACTCTGTCCTCTCAGCCGTTGAGCACAGTAGTTTTTTACCTGCAGTGGTCCTCTGCGGTGTCTGGGAGTGTAGACGTGGGGGTATCGGCCTCAGCCTTCCCTGACTTTAACTCGGCCGGACCCTCTACTGTGGTCGCTGCGCCATCAAGCACCACAGTTGTCATTGGATTCGGATATTCTCAGTGGGTGGGACATTATGAACTCCATGGCATTTCCGTCCACTCATTCTGGCCACACGACCAGTTTTGGGGGGACCAACGTCTTTTGTGCAGCCTGGACCTTCTGCCCCGCAGAGGTCCACGGTGACTCTCATGAGTTCCCGCTATGTTGATCCTTGGGGTGTGTCGCACCCCTATACATGTCTGCCTTCAGACGTTTCGGCTGCCACCCGTCGTCCCACGTCGGGTGTTTCGGAGGATCGTGACCCTTCGCTGGTTAAGAGGGTCAGAGGTGAAGCCACTTTGCCGGTTCGTTCCCCTGTTGAACCGGCCAGTACGGGCAGTGAGCTTAGGGAGGCCCTCTCCTTACTCACTCAGGTTCTGTCAAAGAGCCTTCCCGTTGCTTCCAGCGAGGCAGCGGGTGGTTTCCAGGCGCCCCCTATGGCGCCGACTACTGGGATTGGAAACAGGCTGCTTTCTGATCCCCCTGGTGTTCCAACACCATGGAAGGCGTCGGCTGGTTTGCCCACGATGGGCTATGTGTCTTCCAACCCAGGGGAAGAGTCAGACATGCTTGATGTCGAAAGCCAGCAGTCTTCGGACTTGAGAGCAGCTCTTGATTTCGATGTTTGGGTTCCTTCCGGATCTCAAACCATCTAACCAGTCGACAGTGTCAGCCAGGCCGCAATCATCAGTCGCGCCTATGGAGCAACCCACTTCTGGGCATCTTCGACTGTGCCAGTCGGTACAGTTGGTTGAAGCATTTTCAGCCTTGGACTCTAAGCTAAGTTCCAAGGCTATGGAGGCTCCGTTCTTCACCAGGGTTGACATCTTTTTGCCTCTGGCACATTATCGTTCCTACGATTCCGCCAATCCGTCGGTCTCCCAGACTGACAGTTTTGGATCAGGACTCCAATTCCCTCGGGCTTTCCAAGTCCAAGTCTGCCGTCATTCCGATGATGACTCTGGAGACCACATTGGGTTTATCGAGAGAGATGCTTGGTATGCTTTCTCTCCCCGATCACGTCGTCTCATCTTTAGCTGCTTATGTGCCTCCAGATAAGTTTGACGAGGTACAGGCTCCTTTGCATGTGCTGTCCAAGGCGCTCATGCATCTTACATGCATGCCTGTAACACGGCTAATCTGGAATTAGTTCGAAGGGACTCTGTGCTGGACACAGGCCAATCCCTTCCTGAGGAGCAGTGCGCTACTCTTCGATCTGCTTCTTTGGCACGTCTGCAACTTTTCCATGGTTCTGTGTTGACGGTCTGGGATGACGTCCTATGTCATTCCAAAGATCAGCTGCTGTTTCTTCAGCTTGATCAGCCTTCTAGGGTAGGCAGGGGCCATTCCAAGCCTAACAAGTACCCTCTGCTTCCTCTGTGAAGCAAAGGGGCCGAACCTTCTGCCACCACTTCTACTTCTTACTAAAGGGGTAAGGGTAAGCGTCGGCAGTCTTGAGGGAAGTCCCAGGATTCATCATTCAGTAGAGGAGGTGGTTTCTCCTCTCGCGAGCCTCGTCAGGGTTCGAAATGAAGGTCCTCACCTCGACTCGTCCCAGCTTGGAGGAAGGATAGCAGAGTTTGCAGACCATTGGGCCACCATCACATCCGATCCTTGGGTGTTAGATGTTGTTCGGTCCGGGCTGCGAATATCCTTCCGAAGGCACCCCACTCTTTCCATGGTGCCTCTTCCAACCACAGTTCCTTCAGACATTTTACGTCGGGAACTTTTGTCCACGGAGATAGACAATCTCCTGACAAAGGGGGCGATTGAGGTCATCAAGAACATTAGGTCAGTGGGTTTCTATTCCCGCCTGTTCTTGGTGCCGAAGAAGGACGGCCGACTCCGACCGGTTATCGATCTGAGTTTCCTGAACTAGTCTGCCATTGCTCCCAAGTTCAGCATGGAGACTTTCAGGTCAGTCCTCCGTTCAATTCACCAGGGAGATTTCGCTTCCAGCATCGACCTGCGAGACACTTACTTTCACATTCCGATTCATTGGGCGTTCTGGAAGTATCTCAGGTTCGCTTTTCTGGGGCGAGTTTACCAGTTCAAGGCCATGCCTTTCGGCCTCAACCTGGCTCCTTGGGCCTTCACCAGACTGATGTCGCATGTGATAGCTTTCCATCGCACACAGTCCAGGTTGACTACTTCGGCATATCTGGACGATATCCTCCAGGGGCATTCCAATGCTGCCTTATCGGAGTCGGATGTCGCCACTCTGTTGAGCTTGCTCACATTGCTAGGTTTCAGAGTCAACAAGGAGAAGTCGGACCTGGTCCCTTCTCAGTCGTTTTATCATCTGGGGATGGCTTTCCGCACCCAATTCAATTTGGTGGCGGTTCCCCAGGCTAGGGCTGTGATTCTCTTAGCTTTTGCTCTGACTCTGTCCCAGTCCACATCCGCGATGGCTCGGAGTATTCTCCGGCTAATCGGTCTCTGCTCTCTGCTGTTCGGTGACGGATCTCATTCCTCTAGGTCGCTGTGTGTCAGACCTCTCCAACACTTTCTGCTCAGTCGTTGGAGGCCGAATGTAGATTTTCTGGATCTGGTGCTTCAGTTTCCAGAATATCTTTATCCTCACATTCTCCTCTGGGCGGATGTCCAGTGGCTTTTGCAGGGTGTTCCGTTGGACTTACCCACGTCCTATCGCGTTCTGACGGCAGATGCCAGCGATCTCGGATGGGGTGCGACGTTGGATCATCTAGGTCTTTCCCTTCACGGGATGTGGAACCAGGATCATGCAGCTCTACACATCAACCAGAAGGCACTTCTTGCTCTTCTTCTGAGTTTCAGGCAGTGGATCCCTCACCTGTCGAATCGCCAGGTCCTTCTGTTGTCTGACCATTCGACGGTGGTTGCTTACATTCAGAACCAGGGCGGCACGCACTCTGCTCCAATGTACGAATTGGCTTGGGATCTTCTACTGCTCGCTCAGGATGTCCACGCCGGGGTGGCTGTTCGTCACATTCCCGGTCGTCTGAACGTCCCGTCGGGGCAGGGTCATTTCCACCAGGTGGATGCTCCACATGGCGGGTTCCATCGACTCGTTGGAACCATCCGGTGGACACTTTTGTGTCCCCGTGTCCAGATGCTCTGGCTTTCGCCATGGATGCTCTGGCCCTCCTGTGGGATGGTCTTGTCGGCTACGCCTTCCTACCGGTTCCAATTCTGCGTCAGGTTCTCGCCCAGATATGAACCTGCAGTCGTCAAATCCTTTCGATCACACCCATCGCCTCGGTGGGTGTGGATCAATCTGCTCCACTCTCTGTTAGCGGCGGTTCCGCAATGTCTCCCTCTACCTCGTGGCTTTCTTTGCCGAAGTCGTCCGAGGAGGTTTCACGTTGACCCGACTTCATTGTGCCTTCGCACATGTGTTTTATCGGGTCCTGTCTCCTCTGTAGTGGTTTTTCGAGACATGCAGTGGAGTTGCTTTTCTTCTTCAAGGAGGCACTCACTCCACTGGTTTAGCCTCTGTGGCTAAGTGGAAGGTTCTTCTGTCGATGGTGTGCGATCACTCTGTTGCTTCTGTCACTCCTTCGATCACACCGCTTGCAGGGTTTCTGGTATATGTTTGTTTCTGGGGGTCTCCAGAAATGGGTACAAGTCCATGCTTCGGAGACATTTTTTCATATGTGATACCGCATTGTTTTGACACTCATCCTTGCCTCTCCAAGCTTGTTCAGCTCTTTTCCTTGAAAAGGCCTAGGACTTTGCAGTTTACTCCAAGATAGTCACTTTCTTGGGCGCTGCTCTGCTTGGGGGTTGGGGGGCGTTCGCACCTTTATCCTGGATGAATATGCGTTTTCTCACATGCCAGATCTCTCCTGTATCCATTTCTCGATGGATTTGTCTTGCCATTCGTGCGGCTTCCGCTCGTCTAGCTACTGGTGATTGTATTACCAATTGTTTTTTCTGCCACGAGGTGCATGCATTGTCTTCTTCTTTTAATAACTCTGTCATGTTGTCGGATGACGGATGTTATACTGGCAGCCTTCTGGAGAAATGCTACATTCTCCTTTTATCTGCAACAGTTGCAGGAGCCGACAGAGGACCTTAGTCCTTGGGGCCCTCTTTCTTCGGCTCAGGTTGTTGTCTATCCCAGCCTTTCAGCTTTTTTCAGGGTCAGTTGCAGCTTTGTGCTGTTACTGTCCTTTCTCTCTGTGCGTCGCACTTCCCCATACACCTCATCTTTCATTGTCTTTTCTAATGTTTGTGATGCTATGGTTTAATAGGCCAAGGGATCTCTTCCTCTGTCCACGGTTCCAGTGCTATTGAGTTATGTGTGGGTTGGTTATGTGATTCCCTCCAGCCTTTTGTCTATTCAGCCTGTAGTAAACAATTGAGGTAGGTTGATAAGAAATATAAATTTTATAGTAAATTTCCTTTCTTATCATACCTACCGAAATTGTTTACATGGAGGCCCTCCCGTCTTTTTATTCGGGTAAGAATCCTTCCTCCCCGCTGATCACATAACTACTGTGTTGTCGGAATCAAAAGAATGACGAATTGACGCACTGCGCACTGTTTTACTGTAGTTGTGGATTTGTACTATGGAAGAGCGTCCCATACTGGGCGTGCGCCAATGGCGCTCGCCCCAGTTTTGGCTCATTTTTTCGTGGTGTTTTTACACCACTTTTCTTTCCCAAATCTCTTAGGAAAGATTAAAATAGAGAGTATTCTATCTGAGTTAGGTTCTTCCACTGTAGTGCAAGCCTGTAGCAAACAATTTCGGTAGGTATAATAAGAAAGAAAATTTACTAAAAATTTATATTTCCATTATTTGTGTCGCTAGTATAGGGCTTTTGAGCACATACATTGACGCTGAGCCGTTTTCATGGGAATGAATGATAGGATTTATTTGTTTCTATTGATTTCATTGAGGTTATGGGGTCTGCTATTGATCATTCGCCAGAAGCTTCCCCATTAGAAGGTTTTGTTCTTTAAGGGAAGTTTTATTCTTCATGTCAGTCTCCACTCTCAGTAGCATTACGTAATATTCAGACGTGAAGTAGGTTTATGATTAAGTAATGTGGGTGAGGGGGTTTTGACATATAACTGAATTCCCCCCCTCCTCCCCCCCCCCCCCCCCCCCCCCCCCACACACACTCACACTGTCGCGTATTTTTAATACATACATACTTTGCATCTGGGTCATGTTGGATGGCACCATTATACGCATACATGCAGTTCTGTTGCATTTGTTTCCGGTATTTAATTTCTGATTTTGGAGCTGGTTTTTCATACCTACCTCCTTTTCTAGATCCTGGTCTCTATTTTGTCGGTTCTCTAATTGCATATTCTCACGTGTTTATAGTTGTAGATATCAAATAGTACACGTTGGAGAGTGTTTTTACCTGATTTAATATTCAGAGGCCTCCTGTGAATGATCTTGAAGCGTGTTTTCTCTGCAGAGATTGTTCATCTTATCCCGCTTTTGTATGTTATATTTGATATTCACTGATTTCGTCGTACCTGTATACGGCGACTGCAGTACATATTTTTAGCAGATAATGTTATTTACCAAAATCAACGCTATAGCATTATCTGCTAAAAATATGCACTGCATATTTTTATATCGTTTCCGGGTACTGCTTATTGATTCTAGAGCTATCCCCTCTTTCTTCTGAAGTTCTATTATGGTATTAAGAGACATACATGTATTTCTTATTTCTTCATCATGGATTGAAGGATTTGATCTATGTTGATCTACTATTTCCGAAGTTCTAGGCCCTCCGCCTTTTTATGATTCAGCTAAGTCTGGGTCATTGGTACAGTATAAAAATGTTAAAAAATTTATAGTAATTTATATATTTTTTCGACTTACCAATGACCCATTCGGGAATGGCCCTCCCATGAGTGGGCAGTACTGGGCACTCATACCTCCCCGCTGAATTATTATAATCTTTTTATACAAAGAATGATTTATTGGTGCCAGATTCGGTGACTTCCTGGAGTCTGCGCATACGCGGAAGGTAAAATGTATGGAGGGCCAGATAGGACTTCTAATTTTCTGTTTTGCATGCATATTTTGGGGATTGGGGGGGAGGGGGGGGGGGGAGGGGGGCAAAATTTGTGTTTGGCCCTAAATATTTTAGAGTTAGCACCAACTAAGTCTGGGTCATTGGTAAGTATAAAAAATATATAAATTACTATAAATTTTTTAACATTCCTAAATTTTTCATCTGCGACAATTTCAACCAGGTTATCTCCCCTGAATTTAGATTTAGTATGAATTTTCAAATGAGATTCTTGTGTGTGCAACTCCTTCTACATTATTGAAATGATTTCTATGAAACTTCTCAGACATTATGACTAGCAAGTGAACATGTGCATATTCCAAAAATTTTCCTCTGCGATAATTTTAACCAGGTTATCTCCCCTGTAATTAGACTTTTTATGCATTTGCAAATGAGATTTTTGTATGTGCAAATCCTCCTTCATTAGTAAGTGAACGTGTGCATATTCCCAAATTTTTTATCTACGGCATTTTTATCAAGTTTTCCCTCATGAACTTGGATTTATTATTGGTTTTTCAAGCTCGACATTCAGAGGTGCATTCTAGTAAGCTGGAAGGAGGGGTCTTAATCAACTTCAGTTCAGTGATAGTTCTAGTTGTTATTGACAGGTTTATAATAGACTGGCTCATAAATATTGGTCACTGATTGTAATATCTCAGTTGTCATTTGATACAGTGTCAAAATCAAGTGAATTTTATCAAGAATGAAAAAGTTCATACTTTCCTCACAACATTTTAGTTGATCAAATTTATATATTTTATATTCAAATAATAGTGTTTTCTTTTCTAGTTAGCAAAACTACATGTCGTTAATAGGGGATATCACTCCTAAATTTTCCTGTTTTTTATTCAGTCAGTAAACAAAATTTTCATCTCAGTGTTGATTTTTTTATTAATTTTGTACAGTGATAGAAAGAAAATGTGTGCTGAATGATTATCATCACAAACTACACCTGTAAGAAAATATTCTGATGAAGATTGAAAGTGTGTGAACCAAGATGTTTTCATGAAATGTTTTCCTATAAAATTCAATAAAATATCTGAGAAATCAAAAATCATTTCTACACAAGTGAAAGATATTAGGACTTATTTCACAACTACAACAAATTGCACTTCAATACTGCTATAGTTTACTCATCAAGTCTGACTCTCATGAGTCTCAACTTTACAAACCCACATCATGTTTGTCTCAAACAAAGTGCACATGACAGCAATGACATATGCAGCTTTTTGAGACAACAAATTTACAAGCACGAAATAAAATGGGAGTCCTTTTATGCTCAGGACTCTAAATATAGATAATCGAAACCTTCCATCCAAATATTGTTACATTTTATGTGTCGTATTCAGTTTTTAAATATCCCTTGTCATATAATGAACAGATTATTACAACAGTCAACCATTCTGCATGGTCATATTCCATCTTGCTGACTAGACCAGATGGGTCTGATCTAACAACATTGATGCCAATGGCATTTTGTTTGATCTGCCTGATCTGGTCTCATCAACATAATGAAATACAACAACCTAGACCGATTGAATGTTGTAATAATCTGGATATATCATCACTAGTGAAGATACAGGCTATTTCCACCCTGGGGAACCCCGGAAAGTTAGGCAGTGCTTGTTTCCTGTGGTAAACGAACACCATTTTACTGGTAAAATAGGACCCAGTCACTAATGCTTGGGGTGCAAGTCCTCTAAAATAGGCAACATGGGGCATAAACGATTGATTGACCTTGACTTTATCTCCATGTTGTGGCCACAATTAGCCATTGTGCAGAAGTATGTGACCTTAAACATCAGTAAATAAATAAATAAATAAATAAATAAATAAATAAGTAAACATGCTATTTCTTCGACAACCTACTACTCCAAAACAATATGCTTATGCATTTTATTAATCTTTCTTCTTCAAAATAGCAATTTTGAGCATTTTTTCCAGTACAAACCATTGGAAAATCGTAAAAGTCTAAAAGGCTATAAAAATCAACTGAACTGGACTGATCTGGGCCAATATTCTGAGAGTTATGATCTTTAAGAGGATGTATATTTGACAAATCTTCTCTCAGACCTTGCATCTTACCCTGGACATTAATATGCATCATCTATCTGATATCCTACACCAAAATATTCTGTCCTCCTTCATGCCTGTGTATCCAGTGGGAAGAAGTTCAGTGTGTATCCCTTATTATACCCCCATTTTTGAAGAGATTGGGAGGGGGGGGGGGGGGGGTATACTGGATTACATGCATCCATCTCTTCAGCCATCAAGCAGCCCATCTGTCCCTCCATCCATATGTCTGTCCATTTGTCTATCTGCCTCTGTCTCCATCCATCCATCCATCTATCCACCCATACATCTGTCCAACCAACCGCACCAACAGATCAGGTTTATGAGCCTAGTTGTTTGTACACAGTTATATGTCTAGTCTGATTTATGTGACTAGCTACATAAATTTGAACTAACAAATGGTGTTTATGTGTCTAAAAATATGGGTTATGTGGCTAAAATGTTTTTTTTATGGTGCTAAAATGGTTTATGTGGCTACTAAGTGACAAAAGGTGGGTATTGTATTTTCAGGGATTTTATGTTAGGGTAAGTGTTTGTGTTAAGCTGAGTAAGCTGAAAGGGTTAGGATTTGCTACCATCAAGAAATTAGACTTAAAAAGCCTGCACGGAGTGTGTCTCTCTCCGCACAGAGGTCAGCCATTTTTCGTCCCCACCCGATAGGACGGTACGCTGTGACAGCATCAACCCCACAATTGATGCTGACAAAGAGTGTTCGGACACCTTGAGAACTTTCCCCGACCGGGGATCGATCCCGGGACCTCTGGCATGAGAGACCAGTGTACTTATCCACTCGGCCACCACCCTCTTATTGTTGCTATATTATAGACACTTCCCTAACAGAAGGAGATTTGTGGTTACACCCTACTCGAGAGGCTATTCCATCCCTAGACCCTCTGGCAAACTCTCAAATCAGACTACAGTTGAGAAGAGGGGCCTTTTTGATTGATTTAACTTTGACTTGTTTACTGTGGGAGGCTGGATTGCAGAGTTTTTATCCACAACAGGATTCAAACTCATCTTTGTATCTTCTGTTAAATAGTTCACCACTTATTCTTCATCTTCTGACAGTTCAACCCCTTACATTTACTGTGTTAAACAAGCTTGGTTTTACTGGTAAAATAGGACCTAGTCACCAATGCTTGGGGTGGAAGTCCTCTAAAGTGGGCAACATGGCCATAAACGACTAAATTTGACTTTATATCCATGTTGCAGTCACGATTAGCCATTGTGCAGAAATATGTAACCCTAAACACCAATAAATAAATAAATCCACCTCTTACAATCCAATGCTGCTTTATATTACCACAACGTTCTTCGGGCTTCTCTGTTTTACACTGAGATAGCTAGCCTTTCTCAAAGGGAAAGGATCAAGTTCATTTTCAATTTTTAGTTGTGAGTGCTGTACAGCGATTTCCACTTAGTGCCGAAGGCGAATGGACGACTCATTCATTCAGAGACTTGAGCTTTTCAATATTTCCATGAAAGCTTTTTATTCAGTATGGAAACATTCAAGTCTGTGAGGATCATATGATGAGAGATGCATTTCTAGTATTGTTTTATTCACTGCTCACTTCCATTTTCGACTTCATCAGTGAAGGGGTATTAATTTCTTTTCTTGTGCTGAGGCATAGCCTATTTGTTTTAGGCTTTGTTTTCAGAGAAGCTGGCCCGGACTCTGTTCACTAACTTCCTGAAGAATATTATCCTTCAGTCAATGCAGAACAGTTTGCAGTTAGCAAGAACCAAATCTTTTTGCAGTGCTTCTGCTATTTACTTCTCCAGAGTCACATACAAGGAATTTCTCATTCTCAATTGCATTTACGCCTTACTGATTGACCTAAGTAGTCTGTGTTTATGGCCAAATTGTACATGTTTCATTGTTATGGAAGTCCAGTGTTGACTGCTTTAATGATATATCCTAAGACCCAAGTCAACTATTTGCCAAACTTCAGTTTGGATGAATTATTTAAAGGCTGATGTCAGAAATTCCCTTCAACTTTCACAGTACAGATCTATATAAGAGAGAAAGAACATGAAGTGATCTGATGTGAGAAGTGACTCTCAATTCGCTGATTCTTCAGTCTGGACGACCTGTGGATAGAGACATTTGGAGATTATCAGATTTACATATCTTCTAGAAGAAGCTGTTAGTGACTCTTCTGAATGTGAAGCTTACATTGATAGCATACATTCTGAATTTTGGATATCCACAAATCTCTTTCTTATGTACTTTTTAGCTCACCTGAGCGAAGCTCAAGGGGAGCTTAACTAATCACTTTCTGTCCGTCGTCCGTCGTCCGTCGTCGTCCGTCCGGCGTTAACTTTACATTATCGACTTCTCCTCCTAAACCACTAGCCCAATTTTATTCAAATGTTGGCTAAATGTTTATTACCTAATGCCAATTCAGATTTGTTCAAATGAAGTTGCCCCTCCTCCTGGGTGGTGCCACACCATCAAGGGGCACCAAAATCTTTGTAAATCTTCTTCTCATGAACCAGCAGTAGCAGAGACTTGATATTTGGTGTGCAGCTTCCTTTTGAGGTGTAGACTCAGATTTGTTCAAGAGAAGTTTGTGGGGCTATACTTGACGTTGTTATGAGAGGGGCAAAATTTTTTGCCCCGCCCAAAATTTCTATTTTCCAAACCGAGAGGCTGATTTGAACCAAATTTTATGTGAGGGCTTATTGGGTCATGAGTACTTGATTTATGCAAAAAAAAATTTTCCCGCAGCCCCGTGGGAACCACAGGAGCTAAAAATAGAAAAAATTTAAAACGCCCATATCTCCAAAACTGCACGGCACTGAGAATTTTTATTTGGTGTGCAGCTTCCTTAGGACGAACAGAAAGGATTGGTAAAAAAAAATTGCCATCGGTTTTATCATAGGGTACAGTTTCGGGACTTTGAAAAAGTGCTGAGTCAGCACTTTTTAACACTGTAGGCAATGGGAAAAACATTAAAAAATCTTCTTCTCCAGATCCAGCAGGCAGAATCTTTTGATATTTGGTATGCAACATTGTAGGGTGGATCTGATTCAAGTTTGTTCAAATCGGCCCCCTGGGTTCATATTTGGGCTCAGTATAGGAGCCCGATTTCGAACTTAGTGCATTTCAGGCAAATTTCTTAAAAAATCTTCTTCTCCAGATCCAGCAGGCAGAATCTTTTGATATTTGGTATGCAACATTGTGGGGTGGATCTGATTCAAGTTTGTTCAAATCGGCCCCCTGGGTTTATATTTGGGTTCAGTATAGGAGCCCAAATTTGAACTTACTGCATTTCAGGCAAATTTCTTTGAAAATCTTCTTCTCCAGATCCAGCAGGCAGAATCTTTTGATATTTGGTATGCAACATTGTAGGGTGGATCTGATTCAAGTTTGTTCAAATCGGCTCCCTAGATTCATATTTGGGCTCACTATAGGAGCTCGAATTCGAATTTAGTGCATTTCAGGCAAATTTCTTCAAAAATCTTCTTCTCCAGATCCAGCAGGCAGAATCTTTTGATATTTGGTATGCAATGTTGCGGGGTAGATCTGATTCAAGTTTGTTCAAATCGGCCCCCTGGATACATATTTGGGCTTACTATAGAAGCCCGAATTCGAACTTAGTGCATTTCAGGCAAATTTCTTAAAAAATCTTCTTCTCCAGATCCAGCAGGCAGAATCTTTTCATATTTGGTAAGCAACATTGTGGGGTGGATCTGATTCAAGATTGTTCAAATCGGCCCCCTGGGTTAATATTTGGGCTCAGTATAGGAGCCCGATTTCGAACTTAGTGCATTTCAGGCAAATTTCTTAAAAAATCTTCTTCTCCAGATCCAGCAGGCAGAATCTTTTGATATTTGGTATGCAACATTGTAGGGTGGATCTGATTCAAGTTTGTTCAAATCGGCCCCCTGGGTTCATATTTGGGCTCAGTATAGGAGCCCGATTTCGAACTTAGTGCATTTAGGCAAATTTCTTAAAAAATCTTCTTCTCCAGATCCAGAGGGCAGAATCTTTTGATATTTGGTATGCAACATTGTGGGGTGGATCTGATTCAAGTTTGTTCAAATCGGCTTCCTAGATTCATATTTGGGCTCACTATAGAAGCTCGAATTTGAACTTAGTGCATTTCATGCAAATTTCTTAAAAAATCTTCTTCTCCAGATCCAGCAGGCAGAATCTTTTCATATTTGGTAAGCAACATTGTGGGGTGGATCTGATTCAAGTTTGTTCAAATCGGCCCCCTGGGTTTATATTTGGGCTCAGTATAGGAGCCCAAATTTGAACTTAGTGCATTTCAAGCAAATTTATTAAAAAATCTTCTTCTCCAGATCCAGCAGGCAGAATCTTTTGATATTTGGTATGCAACATTGTGGGGTGGATCTGATTCAAGTTTGTTCAAATCGGCTTCCTAGATTCATATTTGGGCTCACTATAGAAGCTCGAATTCGAACTTAGTGCATTTCAGGCAAATTTCTTAAAAAATCATCTTCTCCAGATCCAGCAGGCAGAATCTTTTGATATTTGGTATGCAACATTGCGGGGTGGATCTGATTCAATTTTGTTCAAATCAGCCACCTGGATTCATATTTGGGCTCACTATAGAAGCTCGAATTCAAACTTAGTGCATTTCGGGCAAATTTCTTCAAAAATCTTCTTCTCCAGATCCAGCAGGCAGAATCTTTTGATATTTGGTATGCAACATTGCGGGGTGGATCTGATTCAAGTTTGTTCAAATCGGCCCCCTGGATTCATATTTGGGCTTAATATAGAAGCCCGAATTCGCACTTAGTGCATTTCAGGCAAATTTCTTCAAAAATCTTCTTCTCCAGATCCAGCAGGCAGAATCTTTTGATATTTGGTATGCAACATTGCGGGGTGGATCTGATTCAAGTTTGTTCAAATCGGCCCCCTGGATTCATATTTGGGCTTAATATAGAAGCCCGAATTCGCACTTAGTGCATTTCGGGCAAATTTATTAAAAAATCTTCTTCTCCAGATCCAGCAGGCAGAATCTTTTGATATTTGGTATGCAACATTGTGGGGTGGATCTGATTCAAGTTTGTTCAAATCGGCTTCCTAGTTTCATATTTGGGCTCACTATAGAAGCTTGAATTCGAACTTAGTGCATTTCAGGCAAATTTCTTAAAAAATCTTCTTCTCCAGATCCAGCTTCAGAATCTTTTCATATTTGGTAAGCAACATTGTGGGGTGGATCTGATTCAAGTTTGTTCAAATCGGCCCCCTGGGTTTATATTTGGGCTCCGTATAGGAGCCCAAATTTTAACTTAGTGCGTTTCAGGCATATTTCTTAAAAAATCTTCTTCTCCAGATCCAGCAGGCAGAATCTTTTGATATTTGGTATGCAACATTGTAGGGTGGATCTGATTGTGATTCATGAACGTATTTATTTGTAAAGTTGATAGAATCTTAGACAAAATTTGCAGAAAAGATCTACTATAGAAGGGGTGGTATCCAGGGTGAACCGTTTACCCAAATCTAGCAGTACTAATGCATTATTCACACAAATCTTCGTTCAAATTTTATGACCCCTCATTGGAACACACGCATTCAGCTCATTCCAACAAAGGTCATATGCCATGTTTTCGAGACAAAGGAATAAAAATTTTAGTTATTCATGAAATTTTTAGGCAACTGTTGTCTGTTATTCACATTGCTTCATGAAATTTCAGTACTTTTAGAAGTTACCTCAGTAATCAAGGGTTAATTCCCCTTAATTAAATGTCGCCTCTAAAAAACAACCACTTTGTATATCTTACCTTTTTACCAGCATAACTGCCAAAACTTGTCAGCGTTCTTCGCAAAAATCGCTATTCAAATTTTAATTTTTGTCTCTTAAACATACATGTACTTATCGCTTGTAAATACCCCATTGGAATGAGCTTTTTGAGCTCATTCCAATGAGAGGTCGCACACCATGCTTTTTGAGTCAAAAAAGCAATTTTTTTAGTTATTCCAGAATTTCGTACGTAAAACACAGCTTTATGACTTCACATTAAAATGAGCTCTCTAAGCTTGTTCCAATCAACATTCACGCACTATGTCTTTCACACAAAAAATAAAATTTTCCATTTATTCAGGAATTTTGTTTGCAAGAACACTCTTAACCCACCCCCCCCCCCCCCCCCACACACACACACAAACACACACACACACACAAACACAGACACACACATCTAAAAGTTCGTCAGCAAAAAAACAGTTACTTCAATTTTTAAATGCATTATAGGAACAACTTGCCTAATCAAATTTAAATACTTTTGCATCATTCTGTATCTTGAACAAACCATTTACCATATCTTTACGCAAAATTCTCCAGCATCATTCACAAAAAAACACCATTATTTATATATTCACATTTCTGTCTCAAAAATATACCTGATCTTCCCATACCCCTATTGGAATAAGCTGTTTGAGCTTGTTCCAATGATGATAAAAAAAAATAAAATTTGTGAAAATTTTTGTTTTCTTGCATGCAAATATATACATGTAGCACATGGAAGATATCCACAGTTGGGGAGAGATGTCCAAGGCTATCTCTTCACATTCCTTGTTTGTGCTTCATGCTAAACCAGTTTGTCTGCAGAGATAAATTTGCTTTATTAAAAATCATTGGAGATTGGCCACACACCAATGATTTTAAATAAAACTAATTTTAGGTAACAAATGTTGAACTTCAAACAAAATCTATCACTCAACCAGTTAATGTTGATGAGGCATGACATGGTGAAGGTGACCTAAAATACTTCTTAGAGTCACTTTGTCAGGTGAGCGATTAAGGCCACGTGGGGCCTCTTGTTATGAGAGACCTTCTCTTTTAATCATGGAAATGCTATCTAATGCTATTAAGATACTTACCATGTAGCCTCATCATGATTATCATCTGCCCTTCATAGGTAAGAATGTCCATATAAATGAATGTTTTGCAGTGGTTTTCTAGTCGATATGTTAGTGGGTACTCCACTCATCAACCTTTTCTACACCTATGTCTACTTCGGCTCGGCCACGCCCTGATCTCCTTACCAGTACTGTCGACATCCTGTCAATTGTGTGGCTTGGAATAAACAGTTTTGCCTCTCTCTGACACCATTCTTTGGTACATTATCCAAGTCATTGTTGGCTGCTAACTTAGACTTTTGGAAGGTGGTGGGGTGGGGGGAGGGGGCTTTACCAATTTACAATCCCTCTTTGTGAATGTTTGCTATTTTTAACCTGTTCTTCAGTTGGAAAGGTAGGAAGATATCCTTTCTGTCTTCTGTTACAAGGCTAGAAAGATATCTGTCCATTATATTTTCATGTTTATTTCAGATACTGTCTGCACTACTTAGTCTTTCTAAGATGGGTAGTATCTTCAGTATTATCATAAATACACAAAGGTAGGGTCGTAGATACTTCATGGCCTACACTTCTGGTGAATTAATGGGTTATCTTAACCTCTTTTGTCTTTTAAAGGTTTTATATGGTGTTCTAACACAAAATTAATCATTCTCATTTAATACAGTAATCCTTTAGTTTATCTATCCTACACTTCATAAAACAGTAGTAACTGCACAATCATTCTAATTTTACTTCCATGTGTTTTATTGACATATGCACTATTCCTCCACATTAGGCTATGATCTTGTTAACATAACATAATGACCCCATTAGAAAACCAAAATTACACATGGGGCCATTCAGTATCAGCCCATCTTATATGTTTATCTCAGGCTTTTTAGCCTTAGATGTTTTGCTTTTTTTGCTTTACAAACTCATGTACATATTATTTAGTCTTAAATAATTCCTATTCAGCTCACCAACAGATGTTTTGTTATCAACAAAAACTCTTTTTATCACCAACATCTGTTACCTGTCACTATGCTAACCATTATATATGTGTTCATCTCCTTTCAGTTGTTCATTCTGCATATTGTGTTGGTGCGGTAGGTTATTGAAGAAATTAACATTATCTCCCAAATTTTATTTCCATCTACACCTACCACACCAACACAAAGCATGTCCCACTCTGTCAAAGTATTGCCACATCCATTTATTTTAAACTGCCCTTCCGCTCCACACATTTACATGCATATTTGATTATCGAAAATAAGAAATTAAAGCCTGGTGTGCATTTCTGGTGGAAGATGAACAATGGTTTGTACTCAGGTAGAGAGGAAGCATGCTATATTGGGCTGAGCACCATGCACTTTTGGGCTGGATCGGTCAGTTTTGTAGTCATTTTTACTTTTTATGTGTACCCATACTATGTATGGTACACATAATGCCGGCATCCGGGGTGACCATCTGTTGTTCGTCCATCCTTTGTCCGTCCATCCGTCCATCTGCCTGTCTGTCCGTCCATCCGTCTGTCCATCCGGCGTCCATATCCATTTCTTTGGCATTCGATAACTTGAAAAATATTGCTTGGATTGTCAAGTTACTTTATATTTGTGTTCAGTTTACTGATGTGCCAAGCTGTATAGTTTTTGGTGTAAATCGGATAATTTGATCCTGAGATATTAACCCTTTATCCTTCAAATTGAAAATTCCTCCAATCCCTTTGGCATTCGATAACTTGAAAAATATTGCTTGGATTGTCTAATTACTTTATATTTGTGTTCAGGTTACTGATTTGCCGAGCTGTATAGTTTTTGGTGTAAATCTGATGATTTGATCCCGAGATATTAACCCTTTATCCTTCAAATTGAAAATTCCTCCAATCCCTTTGGCATTCGATAACTTGAAAAATATTGCCTGGATTGTCAAGTTACTTTATATTTGTGTTCAGGTTACTGATGTGCCGAGCTGTATAGTTTTTGGTGTAAATCTGATGGTGTAAATCTGTTATTTTGATCCTGAGATATTAACCCTTTATCCTTCAAATTGAAAATTCCTCCAATCCCTTTCCGCGGTGACTCTCATGAGTTCCCGCTATGTTGATTCTCGGGGTGTGTCACACCCCTATACACGTCAGCCTTCATCGTCCCACGTCGGGTGTTTTGGAGGATTGTGACCCTTCGCTGGTTAAGAGGGTCAGAGGTGAAGCCACTTTGCCGGTTCATTCCCCTGTCGAACCGGCCAGTACAGGCAGTGAGCTAGGGAGGACCTCTCTTTACTCACTCAGGTTCTGTCAAAGAGCCTTCCTGTTGTTTCCAGCGAGGCAGCGAGTGGTTTCCAGGCGCCCCCTATGGCGCCGCCTCTCGGGATTGGAAACAGGCCGCTTTCTGATCTCCCTGGTATTCCGACACCATGGGAGGCGTTGGCTGGTTTGCCCACGATGGCCTATGTGTCTTCCGACTCAGGCGAAGAGTCAGACATGCTTGATGTCGAGAGCCAGCAGTCTTCGGACTTGGGGGCAGCTCTTGATTTCGTGTTTGGGTTCCTTCCGGATCTCAAACCATCTAACCAGTCGACAGTGTCAGCCAGGCCGCGATCAGCGGTCGCGCGCCAACAGCCTCTGGATCAACCCGCTTCTGGGCGTCTTCGACCGTGCCAGTCGGTACAGTTGGTTGAAGCATTTTCAGCCTTGGACTCTAAGCTAAGTTCCAAGGCTATGAAGGCTCCGTTCTTCACCAGGGTTGACACCTTTTTGCCTCTGGCACGTTATCGTTCCTACGATTCCGCCAATCCGTCGGTCTCCCAAACTGACGGTTTTGGATCAGGACTCCAATTCCCTCGGGCTTTTCAAGTCCAAGTCTGCCATCATTCCGATGATGACTCTGGAGTCCACATTGGGCTTATCGAGAGAGATGCTTGGTATGCTTTCTCTCTCCGATCACGTCGTCTCAGCTTTAGCTGCTTATCTGCCTCCAGATAAGTTTGACGAGGTACAGGCTCCTTTGCATGTGCTGTCCAAGGCGCTCATGCATCTTACTCACACGCATGCCTGTAACATGGCTAATCTGGAATTAGTTCGAAGGGACTCTGTGCTGGACACAGGCCGATCCCTTCCTGAGGAGCAGTGCGCTACTCTTCGATCTGCTTCTTTGGCAGGTCCGCAACTTTTCCATGGTTCTGTGTTGACGGGCTGGGATGACGTCCTATGTCATTCCAAAGATCAGCTGCTGTTTCTTCAGCTTGATCAGCCTTCTAGGGTAGGCAGGGGCCGTTCCAAGCCTAACAAGTACCCTCTGCTTCCTCTGTGAAGCAAAGGGGCCGATCCTTCTGCCACCGCTTCTACTTCTTAATAAAGGGGTAAGGGTAAGCATCCGCAGTCTTGAGGGAAGGCCCAGGATTCTTCATTCAGTAGAGGAGGTGGTTTCTCCTCTCGCGAGCCTCGTTGGGGTTCGAAATGAAGGTCCTCACCTCGACTCGTCCCAGGTTGGAGGAAGGATAGCAGAGTTCGCAGACCGTTGGGCCACCATCACATCCGATCTCAAACCATCTAACCAGTCGACAGTGTCAGCCAGGCCGCGATCATCGGTCGCGCACCAACAGCCTATGGATCAACCCGCTTCTGGGCGTCTTCGACCATGCCAGTCGGTACAGTTGGTTGAAGCATTTTCAGCCTTGGACTCTAAGCTAAGTTCCAAGGCTATGAAGGCTCCGTTCTTCACCAGGGTTGACACCTTTTTGCCTCCGGCACGTTATAGCTCCTACGATTCCGCTAATCTGTCGGTCTACCAGACTTGGACGGTTTTGGATCAGGACTCCAATTCCCTCGGGCTTTCCAAGTCCAAGTCTGCCATCATTCCGATGACGACTCTGGAGTCCACATTGGGCTTATCGAGAGAGATGCTTGGTGTGCTTTCTCTCCCCGATCACATCGTCTCAGCTTTAGCTGCTTATCTGCCTCCAGATAAGTTTGATGAGGTACAGGCTCCTTTGCTTGTGCTGTCCAAGGCGCTCATGCATCTTACTCTCACGCATGCCTGTAATACGGATAATCTGGAATTAGTTCGAAGGGACTCTGTGCTGGACACAGGCCGATCCCTTCCTGAGGAGCAGTGCGCTACTCTTCGATCTACTTCTTTGGCAGGTCAGCAACTTTTCCATGGTTCTGTGTTGACGGTCTGGGATGACGTCCTATGTCATTCCAAAGATCAGCTGCTGTTTCTTCAGCTTGATCAGCCTTCTAGGGAAGGCAGGGGCCGTTCCAAGCCTAACAAGTACCCTCTGCTTCCTCTGCGAAGCAAAGGGGCTGATCCTTCTGCCACCGCTTCTACTTCTTACTCAAGGGGTAAGGGTAAGCGTCGGCAGTCTTGAGGGAAGTCCCAGGATTCTTCATTCAGTAGAGGAGGTGTTTTCTCCTCTTGCGAGCCCCGTCAGGGTTCGAAATGAAGGTCCTCACCTTGACTCGTCCCAGGTTGGAGGAAGGGTAGCAGAGTTCGCAGACCGTTGGCCCACCATCACATCCGATCCTTGGGTGTTAGATGTTGTTCGGTCCGGGCTACAAATATCCTTCCGAAGGCACCCCACTCTGTCCAGGGTGCCTCTTCCAACCACAGTTCCTTCAGACATTTTACGTCGGGAACATTTGTCCACGGAGATAGACAATCTCCTGACAAAGGGGGCGATTGAGGTCATCAAGAACATTAGGTCAGTGGGTTTCTATTCCCGCCTGTTCTTGGTGCCGAAGAAGGATGGCTGACTCCGACCGGTTATCGATCTGAGTTTCCTGAACCAGTCTATCATTGCTCCCAAGTTCAGCATGGAGACTTTCAGGTTGGTCCTCCGTTCAATTCACCAGGGAGATTTCGCTTCCAGCTTCGACCTGCGAGATGCTTACTTTCACGTTCCGATTCATTGGGCGTTATGGAAGTATCTCAGGTTCGTTTTTCTGGGGCGAGTTTACCAGTTCAAGGCCATGCCTTTCGGCCTCAACCTGGTTCCTTGGTCCTTCACCAGACTGATGTCACATGTGATAGCTTTCCATCGCACACAGTCCAGGGTGACTTCTTCGGCATATCTGGACGATATCCTCCAGGGGCATTCCAATGCTGCCTTATCGGAGTCGGATGTCGCCACTCTGTTGAGCTTGCTCACGTCGCTAGGTTTCAGAGTCAACGAGGAGACGTCGGACCTGGTCCCTTCTCGGTCGTTTTATCATCTGGGGATGGCTTTCCGCACACAATTCAATTTGGTGGCGGTTCCCCAGGCCAAGGCTGTGATTCTCTCAGCTTTCGCTCTCACTCTGTCCCAGTCCACATCGGTGTATTCTCCGGCTAATCGGTCTCTGCTGTTCGGTGACGGATCTCATTCCTCTAGGTCGGCTGCATGTCAGACCTCTCCCAACACTTTCTGCTCAGTCGTTGGAGGCCGAATGTAGATTTTCTGGATCTGGTGCTTCAGTTTCCAGAATATCTTTATCCTCACCTTCTCCTCTGGGTGGATGTCCAGTGGCTTTCGCAGGGTGTTCTGTTGGACTTACCCACGTCCGGTCGCATTCTGACGGCAGATGCCAGCGATCTCGGATTGGGGTGCGACATTGGATCCTCTAGGTCTTTCCCTTCACGGGATGTGGAACCAGGATAATGCAGCTCTACACATCAACCAGAAGGAGTTTCTTGCTCTTCTGAGTTTCAGGCAGTGGATCCCTCACCTGTCGAATCGCCAGGTCCTTCTGTTGTCCAACCATTCGACGGTGGTTGCTTACATTCGGAACCAGGGTGGCACGCACTCTGTTCCAGTGTACGAATTGGCTTGGGATCTTCTATTGCTTGCTCAGGATGTCCACGCAGGGGTGGCTGTTCGTCACATTTCCGGTCGTATGAACATCCTAGCCAACTCCCTGTCCCGTCGGGCATGGTCATTTCCACCAGGTGGATGCTCCACATGGCAGGTTCCATCGATCTCTTGCGACTCGTTGGAACCATCCAGTGGATACTTTCGTGTCCCTGTGTCCAGATGCTCTGGCTTTCGCTGTGGATGCTCTGGCCCTCCTTTGGGATGGTCTTGTCGGCTACGCCTTCCTACCGGTTCCGATTCCGCCTCAGGTTCTCGCCCAGATATGAACCTGCAGTCGTTGAATCCTTTCGATCACACCCGCCGCCTCGGTGGGTGTGGATCAATCTGCTCTGCTCTCTGTTAATGGCGGTTCCGGCATGTCTCTCTCTACCTCGTGACTTTCTTTGCCAAAGTCGCCCGAGGAGGTTTCACGTTGACCCGACTTCATTGTGCCTTCGCACATGTCTTTTGTTGGGTCCTGTCTCCTCCGTAGTGGTTTTTTGAGACTCTCAGTGGAGTTGCTTTTCTTCTTCAAGGAGGCACTCACTCCACTGGTTTAGCCTCTGTGGCTAAGTGGAAGGTTCTTCTGTCGATGGTGTGCGATCACTCTGTTGCTTCTCTCACTCCTTCGATCACACCGCTTGCGCAGTTTCTGGTATATGTTTGTTTCTGGGGGTCTCCAGCAATGGGTACATGTCCATGCTTCGGAGACATTTTTTCATATGTGATACCGCATTGTTTCGACACTCATCCTTGCCTATCCAAGCTTGTTCAGCTCTTTTCCTTGAAAAGGCCTAGGACTTTGCAGTTTACTCCAAGATGGTCACTTTCTTGGGCGCTGCTCTGCTTGGGGGTGGGGGGCATTCACGCCTTTATCCTGGATGAATATGCATTTTCTCACATGCCAGATCTCTCCTGCATCCATTTCTTGATGGATTTGTCTTGCTATTCGTGCAACTTCCGCTCGTCTAGCTACTGGTGATTGTATTACCAATTGTTTTTTCTGCCACGAGGTGCCAGCATTGTCTTCCTCTTTTAATAACTCTGTCATGTTGTCGGATGACGGATGTTATACTGGCAGCCTTCTGGAGAAATGCTACATTCTCCTTTTATCTGCGACGGTTGCAGGAGCCGACAGAGAACCTTGGCCCTCTTTCTTTGGCTCAGGCTGTTGTCTGTCCCAGCCTTTCAGCTTTTTTCAGGGTCAGTTCCAGCTTTGTGCTGTTACTGCCCTTTCTGTCTGTGCATCGCACTTCACCATACACCTCATCTTTCATTGTCTTTTCTAATGTTTGTGATGCTATGGTTTGATAGGCCTTGGGATCTCTTCCTCTGTCCACGGTCCCAGTGCTATTGAGTTATGTGTGGGTAGGTTATGTGATTCCCTCCAGCCTTTTGTCTATTCAGCCTGTAGTAAACAATTGAGGTAGGTTGATAAGAAGCATAAATTTTATAGTAAATTTCCTTTCTTATTATACCTACCGAAATTGTTTACATGGAGGCCCTCCCGTCTTCTTATTCGGGTAAGAATCCTTCCTCCCCGCTGATCACATAACTCCTGTGTTGTTCGGAATCAAAAGAATGATGAATTGACGCATTGCGCACTGTTTTACGGTAGTCGTGGGTTTGTACTATGGAAGAGCGTCTTATACTGGGTGTGCGCCGATGGCGCTGACCCAGTTTTGGCTTATTTTTTTTGTGGTGTTTTTACACCACTTTTCTTTTCCAAATCTTGGAAAAGATTAAAATAGAGAGTATTTTATCCGAGTTAGGTTCTTCCACTGTAGTGCAAGCCTGTAGTAAACAATTTCGGTAGGTATAATAAGAAAGGAAATTTACTATAAAATTTATGCTTTTTGAGTTAAATTTTGATGAATTTTTCTTAAAATCTAGTCATGGCTGCTCTGAAGCAGCCATTACTAGATTTAATGAAAAATATTTAAAAAATGCTCAGTGGGTTAGGAGTTAAACTAAATAGATTTTTTTCCCAGTTGTCAGTGATGAATGCCAGAGATAATACATGTTAACCGGTAACACCTTGATGAACTGTTTTAATAGCACTGAATTTATTTACAGGTTCCATATTCTGATTCTCCCAGTGATGTGAGTGATGGTTACTTCAGCAGTCAAAATGAGGGAAGATATGCAGTACAGAGATCTAAATCTGAAGAACCCTCATCAAAAAGTTATAGTGCATTTTATCGTGGTGGTACTGCTGTTGTCAGTTCTGACAGTGTGACAGATAGTGGAATTTCAAGTGGAAGTCTATCGCATGTTAGCGATATAAGTGAATCAACTACCTCAGGTGTTAGAAAGTGCCAATCAGCAACTGCAATCAATATGAAAACTGGTGCCAGTATCTTTTCAT
Source organism: Pictodentalium vernedei (assembly GCA_031216915.1). Taxonomy (NCBI): domain Eukaryota; kingdom Metazoa; phylum Mollusca; class Scaphopoda; order Dentaliida; family Dentaliidae; genus Pictodentalium; species Pictodentalium vernedei. The sequence continues at coordinate 557,569,689 of CM062297.1, forward strand.
TGGACATTCACTTACCAGGTTCAACAACCACCACCGCTTCAATGTCTAATTCCAAACCAAAGAAATGTAAGAATTCCAAGAAATTGCAGGGAAGGGATAAGAAGGGTAAACGCACTCAACCAGACTTCTTAATAGATGAGTTGTGCATTACTCCTCTGGAATCACCACGTAACTGCCCGACTCCATACAAGCCAAAACTGTCAGAGGACTGTGATAACACTGTTGTTGAAGGAGAACGTAAACACACTGCCATTTTATATATGGAAATGGCTCCTCAGACAAACAGTGTGTTCAAGTTTGATAAACTGGCTTATCCTGATCTACATGGTTATAATGGAAGGCCAGACATCGAACAGTTATACAAGAGAAAACTTGGAGTACAGAGGTAAGGGTACCCATTATGTCATTCAGATTTTACCTTTACATCTGCGATTATTCGAATTATCAATTTAATATTTCTTATCAACCTACCTTACAATTGTTTACTACAGGCTTGCACTACAGTGGATGACTCTAACTCGGAAAATATACTCTCTATTTTGATCTTTCCCAAGAGATTTGGGAAAGAAAAGTGGTACAAAAGCACCAAAAAAAAAAATAAGCCAAAACTGGGTCGAGCGCCATTGGCACACACCCAGTAGGGGACGCTCTTCTCTTAGTAAAATTCCATGACTTCCGGAACTAGTGTGCAGGCAGTCACCAATGAATCATTCTATTTTTCGTCCGCCATGTGGCAGGACATCCATTTATGCATTCAGAAACAATGATAATTCAACTTGTTGATAATGGTTACATGTGACTCGAATTATGGATCTGAAGGATCATATAATAACAGAACTGTGTTTTATATATTCTCGTTATTATTTTTAACCACATTTTCATTGTATTTTATATATTTTCCGGTTTGAACGCGTCTTTCGCATACCATGCGGTTCGAACATAAAATTTTTCGAATGATAAATTTTATTATTATTATTGGAGTTAGGTTCAGTGGGGGACTGTATGGACAGGATTTCTCCTCTCTGTTGAGGGCAGAATTTCTGTTTTTTGGGTCCCTGTCAGCCGTCTTGGTTTAGTTGTGTTCCCGTCGGTACTTCTTCTGCCACCTTTCTCTCATAGTTGTAGTTGGGGGGGGGTCTTCTACTTTCTTCCTCTGTTGAGTTCACCTTTTTCTTCTACTGCTCTCACCTCTGTTATGTCCAGTACGGTTCCTTTAGGCCATTGCCTTTTGCCCTCGCTTATGATGCGGTCTCGTGAGCGATCCTCCCATGAGGGGATGCTGTCGCTTTGGGGCCTCCCAACATGACCACGTTTGGTGAGAGTATTACCCCCTCCATGCAGGATGTGCAGATTTTTATACTGTACCAATGACCCAGACTTAGCTGGTGCTAACTCCTTAAATTCTAGGGCCAGACACAAAATTTGCCCCCCAATCCCCCAAATTTGCATCAAAATCCGAAATTTCAATGTCCTGTTTGGTCCTCCATGCCTTTTATCCACTGCGCATGCGCAGTGTCAAGAAGGTCTTGAAATTGGCGCCATTTGTCATTACAAACAGTGCCTGGTAAGCATTATGTAATCAGCGGGGAGGTATGAGTTCCCAACTCATTGGAGGGCCATCCCCGTCTGGGTCTTCTACTTTCTACATCTGTTGAGTTCATCTTTTTCTTCTACTGCTCTCACCTCTGTTATGTCCAGTACGGCTCCTTTAGGCCATTGCCTTTTGCCCTCGCTTATGATGCGGCCTCATGGGCAATCCTCCCATGGGGGGATGCTGTCGCTTTGGGGCCTCCCGACATGACCACGTTTGATGAGAGTATTACCCCCTCCATGCGGGATGTGCAGATTTTTATACTGTACCAATGACCCAGACTTAGCTGGTGCTAACTCCTTAAATTCTAGGGCCAGACACAAATTTTGCCCCCCAATCCCCCAAATTTGCATCAAAATCCGAAATTTCAATGTCCTATTTGGTCCTCCATACCTTTTATCCACTGCGCATGCGCAGTGTCAAGGAGGTCTCGAAATTGGCGCCAATTGTCATTCTTACAAACAGTGCCTGGTAAGCGTTATGTAATCAGCGGGGAGGTATGAGTTCCCAACTCATTGGAGGGCCATTCCCGTCTGGGTCATTGGTAAGTATAAAAAATATATAAATTACTATAAATTTTTTAACATTTTTATACTGTAGCAATGACCCAGACTTAGCTGAATAGAAAAAAGGCTGGAGGGCCTAGGACATAAAGGAAAATCCAATAGGCTCAATTACATGTAAACAGAATTAACCCCTCAAGGAGAAGAGGAGAACAGGTTTTACATGTATCTTTCTTGTTTGTATCAAAAAAGAAAGACACAATACCATTCTGTAATTGCGCACAATAACATCAATGATCTCTGTTAACATCCAGTATAACCCGTTATACTAATTTTTTAAAAGGAAAGCCAATAGATAAAGGAAGTCCAGAGAATGAGACTCTTATACTCATTAAAAGTGTCCGAGGATTGTATATTAACGCTCGTATGACACGTGACATATACAAATGCTTCACACCGAGCTACACTTTAAAAATATTACATGAATGAGTTAAACATTAGCTTTACACTTAAAAACCAGTAACAGGATATCTCCCCCCCCCCCCCCCCTGGTGGGAAGATATCCTAGTATATCTTCCCCCCACCCCCACCCCCACCCTGGATATCTCCCCCCCCCCCCCCCCCCCCATAATATTTTGATTAATTTAACATTATTTGATGATGAAATGGTGAGAACAGATCCTGGCCTGGATATCTCCACCCCCCCCCCCCCCCCCCCCCCCTCCACCATGACAAAAATTTTTTTGTCAAATTGGGACTTTAAAAATGGTTTCGGATAAACGCAGAGTTAGGGTTGGTTGGAATGGGAGGTGTGGGGGGGGGGGGGGGAAGATATCCAGGCCTGGATATCTTCCCCTCCCCACCATGACAAAAAATTTTTTGTCAAACATTTGACACTAATTGATAATGAAATGGTGAGAGAAATAGACTGTTGAGCCTGCTCATGTCGCTAGGGTTCAGAGTCAACAAGGAGAAGTCGGACCTGGTCCCTTCTCCGTCGTTTTGTCATCTAGAGATGGGCTTCCATACTCAGCTGAATACAGTGGCGGTTTCCCGGGCAAGGGCTGTGATTCTCTCAACTCTTGCCCTGACTCTGTCCCAGTCCACGTCCGCAACAGCTTGGAGTCTTCCCCAGCTGCTCAATCTCTGCGGTTCGGTGACAGATCTCATTCTTCTAGGTCGGCTGCTTGTCAGACCTCTCCAACACTTTCTGCTCGGTCGTTGGAGGCCGAATGTCGATCCTCTGGATCTGGTGCTTCAGTTTCTTTCTCATCACCCTCTCCCCTGACGAATTTCAGTGTATTATGCAGGGAGTTCTGTTGGACTTCCCCATGTCCGAAGTGTTCTGACGGCAGTCACCAGCGATCTTGGATGGGGTGTGATGTTGGATGCTCTAGGTCTTTCCCTTTACAGGTCATGGAACCAGGGTCAAGCAGCTCTTCATACCAACCAGAAAGAGCTACTTGCTCTTCTTCTGAGTTTTCGGCAGTGGATCCCTCACCTTTCGAATCGCCAGGTCTTTGTGTTGTCCGACAATTTGACAGTGGTTGCTTACATTCGGAACCATGGCGGCACGCACTCTGTTCCCATGTACGAATTGGCTCGAGATCTTCTGATGCTCGCTCAGGATGTCAACACTGGAGTGGTGGTTCATCACATTCCCGGTTGGCTGAACATCCTAGCCAACTCCCTGTCCCAAAGAGGCAGGTTCATTTCCACTGGATTCTCCACAGGGTGGTGTTCCAGTCACTTTGTGATCTCTGGGGTCGTCCCCACATCAGTCTCTTTGCGACTCGTTGGAATCATCAGGTGGACACTTTCGTGTCCCTGTGTCCAGATCCTCTGGCTTTTGCCCTGGACGCTCTGTCACTCGATTGGACCGGTCTTGTCGGATATGCCTTCCTGCCGGTTCCCATTCTGCCTCATGTTCTATCCAAGATACGAACCTGCAGTTGTCGAATCATTTGATCGCTCACCTTTTGCCCCAGTGGGTGTGGATCAATCTGCTCCGTTCTCTGTTGGTGGTGGTTCCGGCACATCTCCCTCTACATCGTGACCTTATTTGCCAAGGTCACCCGAGGAGGTTTCACGTCGACCCGACTTCATTGTGCCTTCGCGCATATCTTTTGTCAGGTCCTGTCTCCTCCGTAGAGGTTTTTTCGAGACGAGCAGTGGAGTGCTTTTCTTCTTCAAGGAGGCACTCCACTGGTTTTGCCTATGCGGCCAAGTGAAAGGTCTTCTGTCGATGGTGTGCAGATCACTCTGTTGATTATGCCAATCCTTCGATCACACAGATTGCGGAGTTTCTGGTATATCTGTTTGTTTCTTGTGGTCTCCAGCTGTTACCATCAAAGGGTACGGGTCCATGCTTTTGGAGACCTTTTTGTATGTGGGACAGCGTCGTATCAGCACTAATCCATACCTCTCCAAGCTTTTTCGTCTCTTTTCCTTGAAAAGGCCTAGGACTTTGCAGCTTACCCCAAGATGGAATCTTTCTTGGGGGCTGCTTTGCTTGGGGGTAGGTGGGGCGTGGGTGACGTTCGAACCTTTATCACAGGTGGATTTGCATTTTCTCACATACAAGATGGCTTTTCTGATGGCTTTTGCCTCAGCCAGATGGCTTGGTGAGCTTCACGCCCTCTCAGTTGACCCAGCCTTTCTCAGGAGCTCATTTTATGTTTACTACTGATTGCTCCTTTCTGGTCAAGAATCAGAAACCAGAAACTACTCTGCCTCCTATCTGTATCAGGGCTCTTTTTTCTGTTGAGGGTAAATGCCCTTTGTTCTGTCTGGTTCGGGCATTTCACATTTATCTCAATCAGATGCAGTTCATTAGAAAGGGTAGGAAATGATTTTTTCTGTCTCTTCTTCCTTACCGACAGGAGATCTCTCCTCAATCCATTTCTCAATTGATTTGTCTTGCTATTTGCATGGCTTTTGCTCGTCTAGTGACTGGCGATTATATTACCAATCATATTTGTGCCCAAAAGGTGCATTCATTGTCTACCTCTTGGGCTTACACTAACTCTGTCATGTTGTCGGATGTTATGCTGGCAGCCTACTGGAGAAATGCTACTTTCTCCACTTAACTGCGTCAGTTGCAGGAGCAGGCAAAGGACCTTTGTACTATGGACCCTCTTTCTTCTGCTCAGGCTGTTGTCTACCCCAGCCATTCGGCTTCTTACAAGGTCAGTTCCAGCTCTGTGCTGTTACTGCCCTTTCTGTCTGCGCGTTACACAGAACCATACGCCTCATCTCTCATTGTCTTTTACTAATGTTTGTGATGCTATGACTTGATAGGTCTAGGGACCACTTCCTCTGTCCATGGTTCCAGTGCAATTGGGTTTTGTGGGGGTTGGTTATGTGATTCCCTCCATCCTATTGTCTATTCAGCCTGTAGTGAACAATTGTAAGGTAGGTTGATAAGAAATTTTAATATTTTTATACTGTACCAATGACCCAGACTTAGCTGGTGCTAAACTCCTTAATTCAGGGCCAAACACAAATTTTGCCCCCCCAATCCCCAAAATTTGCATCAAAAACCGAAAAATACATGTCCTATATGGTCCTCCATACATTTACTCCTCTGCGCATGCGCACTGTCAAGGAGGTCCCGAAATTGGCGCCAATTATCATTCTTTGTTTGGCCCTCAAAACAGTTACACTTCACTGTTATTTGTGCTTCCAAATCTCAGTTTTCATGATGCCAGACACATTTTGATGAGAGAAATGGTGGAAATAAAGAGGATATATAAGGAGGAGAGGAAAAAATAGTGCAAGAAAATGTTCAGGGCTGTAACTTATAATTATTTTATGAAATTATTTCATGTTGCCTTTTTTCAAGGCATAGCCCTGGTGTTGTCATTCTTGCTATGAAGAACCATTGTTTGATCAGTGTTTCCTCTCTACCTTCCTTATTCCCCCCTAGCTATTCTCCCATGTTTTGGCTTATTTTTTGTAATGTTCATTACTAAAATTTCTTGGGAGTTTTGGCTTGGTAACAGAATTATTTCTGTTTTTTCCCCATGTTTACGTCCTCACCCTAGGGGTGTTTAGGCGTTTCGGTCTGCATCTACCATCTGATGTTCTACAGTTTCTTCTCTGGAAGCCTCTGTTTTGCATCAGATAGTGTTTTAAATTGGTAACTGATTTTGGGCCAGATTTGTTCAGTGCCTGGAGTCATGTTTCCGGTTTGTTGACACTTTTGCTTAGATTGACAACAGTTACTGCTGATAGTGATTATTTGTCTTCTGCATCTCTTATTTCATAGCAAGATACATTAATATTGTCCGTAAGTGTCTCATTAATTTTTTCAAAATGAATTTAAATTTTGTCCACACTTAGGCATTTTTGGGATCCATTGGGCTCAAGGTTCCCATTGGGAACTTGGGCTCTTCTGAAAAAAATTTTTTTTTTTGAAAATTTTTTTTCTTTTCGAATCATTATATTTTTATACTGTACCAATGACCCAGACTTAGCTGGTGCTAACTCTAACAAAACCAGGGCCAAACACAAATTTTGCCCCCCAATCCCCAAAATTTGCATCCAAAACAAAAAGAAATCATGTCCTAAAGGACCTCCATACTACGCCTCTACTGCGCATGCGCAGTGACGCAGACGTCCCGAAATTGGCGCCAATTATCATTCTCTGTTTGGCCCTTCATCAGTCAACATCTCACTGATCTTTGTGCTTGTAAATCTCAGTTTAAAGGATGCCAGACACGTAATTTTTGGAGAAAATGTGATTCTGAGGAGGATAGAAGGAGGAGAGGAAAAAGAAGTGACAAAAATAATCAGGGCTGTACTTAAAATTTTTTGATGAAATTATGTTAAGTTGCCTATTTTCGAGGCATGGGCCTCTTGTTGTCATTCTTGCTAATTGTTGCACTGCTTATTCAGTGTTTCCTCTCCCCTAGCCTTCTAAAGTCCCCCCTTGCAATTCTCCCATGCTTTTGGCATATTTTTGAGAAATTTCATTTCTAAAATTTCCTGGGAGAGTTGCTTGGTTACAGAATGTTTTCTGTTATTTTCCCCATAGTTACGTTTTCACCCATGGGTGTATAACGTTTGTGTTCTGCATCTTCCATCTGATGTTCTACAGATTCTCCCCTGGGAGTCTCTGTTTTGCATCAGGTAGAGTGTAATTGATGACTGATTCCGGGCCAGTTTTTTCAGTGCCTGGAGTCATGTTTTCTGGTGTTTTTACACTGTTTGTTTTCATTGGCAACAGCCTTTTTTGAGGGGGGCTGTTTGCCTTTGCTGTAGTTTATCTCACTATAAGATACATTTATATTATCCGAAAGTGTCTCATTAATTATTTAATATAAATTTAAAATTTTTGACCACACTTTGCCATCGGATCCATCGGGGCTCAACGTTACTTTTCAGCAACTTGGGCTTCGCTGAAAAAATATTTTTTCAAAATTATTTTGTTTTGCAATTGTTTTTTCATTTATTAATGGATCATGTTATTATGTATCTTTGTGTCAGGGGTTTTTGCGAGTAACTAGGACTTATTGTTGTTCTTTCACAATGAAGGGACATTGTTCAAATTGTAATAGGAAGAAATCTTCCTCTGACTTTCATGATCATTGTATTAATTGTAGTCAGTGTTCTCGCATTAATCCCTGTCCTATATGTGAACATTGGGATGAGAAACATTGGAAACGTGTGTCACGATATGTTGTTTCTGGAGAAAGAGCGATTCCGGCTCTTTCTCCGCAAGGTCACTCTACTCTCTCAGTTTCTATTTCAGAGGAACCAGAACAGGGTGATGTTTCCATGTTATCTTCTTCAAGTGTGCGTCCGTCGTCACAAATGAATTCAGAGCTAGCAGCAAAAGTGCTCATGGAGATTAGACAAATGTCGTCCGCTAGCTCGCCCGGTGTAGCGTCCATTCACCGAATGGTTCGGCAGCCGGGTTCGTCCGATGCGGTCCAAGAGGAAATTTTGGGTGATGCGAGCACTATAAACATATTAGATGCACACCCAGTGACGGCGGATAGTAAGCGAGAACGGAGGAAGCCTTTGAGTCCGGTTCCTAGCTCGTCCAGGTCCAGCTGGGCCGCGAGCGAGAGAGGCCCCTCTCTCGTACAACAACATCTGGGACCAGATGTTGTGGTACAAAATGTGTCTTTAGCGGAGCATACGTCCGTCGCTCGGGACGCTCCGTTGTATAAGCAGTCCGCAGAGACTGTTAAGGCTTCCTCTTCTCGTCAGCGCACACGACCGCACCTTGGCTGCGTGACCGCCGATATATTACCAGCTTCGCCGATGAAGGATTCTTCGGCGACCAGGTCACACCATCCGGCAGCCAGGGATTCGAGACCGATGGACTCTGGTCGTTCGCATAGGAAAAGTATGCGGGAGCCATCTGATGCGGAGCTGCCCTCGGCGAAGCAGCGAAAGACTGCGCCTCCGCAGGTCTCGACGCCGGACATTCTTGTGCAGATAGCACAGCTTATCGCAGCATCCCAGCAGCCGACAGAAACGGTGTCGGATCGAGAATTATCCAACGGCGCTGGGTCGGTACGCTCCGCTGAAGCATCGGGGGCGGACGACCGGGAACATCATGAGGTCCGACCGGATGGTGAAAGGGATACGGATGACTTGGAGCTATCCCTTTCGGAACAACATAAAGCTGCCGTGGACTTCATCCGGCACTTTCTCCCTCAAGTTGTTCCGTCAGGCCAGACTGCTGCGCTTCCGGACAAGAGAATTATAGCGTCATTGGACTCTGAATTTTTTGAGCGGTTCAGGGACATCGCTCCCGAGTTTCCGTCGCAGTCCAATAATGTTGCAAGAACATTTGAATTATTGAACGACGCTATATTTAAACTTGCTTCCAGGACGGGGAAAGCAGGTTTCTTGTCCGCTAATACTCTCAACCTACCTTTCATTAATGCAAGGAATAAATTCGATACGGCAGGACAGGGTATACCGAGAGTTCCTCTGCGTATGGACGACGAGGCGGAAGACTTAGAGCTATCATTACCGTCGTCAGCTTCTATTCCAACCGCGGTGTTGGAAACAGCTATTGCGTCTAACAGAGCCAATTTAGATGCCTTATCTTACGCAGATCACCTTACTAAGGCGTTATCACTGCGCCTTCAGGGGAAAGAGTTTCAGGATATACAATCCTCTTTAAGACTTCTTTCAAGGGCAGTAGCTTATTCCACATGTAACTCCGCCCTTTCAGTGGCAAATCTGGAGTTGGTTAGACGTGACGCAGCCCTAGCTACATCCACACTAGTGGATTCTAAGGTGAAGAACTCTCTTAGAGTCGCTTCGGTCTCAGGAGAACTTCTCTTTGACGGCAAGCTTTCCGCTATTTATGATAAAATTAAAAAGAAAGCTAATGATTCTCTGTTGTTCAGATCTGCTCCTAAGAAGTCGGATACAGCAGACACGAATAAGACAGGCACTTCTGGGTCTAATGCGCCCAAGAGAGGTTCCTATAGAGGTTCCGGTGCGTCCTCTTGGTCTTATTCGAGAGACCGTCAGGATAGCGACTCTCGTTCGGGACGTCCTTCAGGCCGGGACAATCGGTCGGACGCCCCGAGGTCGACGAGGCGAGGTGCGGGTCGTGGAAGACGTGGTTTCTCCTACCGCAGGCCTCGCAGGTCCAGGAGGTGATGGCTTAAACTTCTATCGCGTTCCGGTTGGCGGAAGGTTGTCGAGCTTTTCACAAGAGTGGGCGTCGATTACGGACGACCCTTGGGTGAGAGGAGTGACTTCGGAAGGTCTAAAGATATCCTTCAAACGAAAGCCTCCATTAACTCGAAGTCCAAAGTGGACTCATCCTCCGTCAAATCCACAGAAAAGAGACGCTCTGTTATCAGAGGTGCAGTCTCTTTTAATGAAGAACGCGGTAGAGGTCGTAGAAAACCAGGAATCTCCGGGATTCTACAGCCATCTGTTTCTGGTTCCGAAACCAGACGGCTCGTTCCGTCCAGTCATAGATTTGAGCTGGATAAACAAGCTGATCGTCGCTCCGAAGTTTTATATGGAGACGATTCGATCGGTCAGAGCGAGTATTCGGGTGAACGATTATGCAACGAGCATAGATCTCAAAGATGCGTACTTTCACGTCATGGTACATCCGACATTCCGAAAGTATCTACGCTTCGCAGTCCTAGGAGTGGTGTATCAATTCCGGGCGATGTGCTTCGGATTGAATCTAGCACCCTGGGCTTTCACTCGGGTAATGAACTCGGTAATGATCTACTTCCGAGCTCATTCGTCTGCGGTAACGTCGGCCTACCTGGACGACATTCTTCAGAGGTACGGCAACGAGTTAACGCTTCAGAACGATGTTCAGAATCTTCTTCTATTGCTCCGACGTCTCGGTTTTATAGTAAACGAGGAGAAGTAGGATCTGGTGCCGTCCAAGTCATTCACTCATCTGGGAATGAGCTTCGAGACGCACAACAATCTCGTTCGTCTGCCGTTAACCAGAGCGAAATTAGTCAGTTGTTACGCTCGCTATTGTCTGCACGCAGACAAAGTCATGGCGAGAGAATTTATGAGACTGATAGGTCTGTGCGGTGCCGCCGCGGATCTCATTCCGATGGGGCGGTTACGCACACGTCCTCTTCAAATTTTCCTGACTCAGAATTGGAGTGTGAAAATTCATTCGCTCGATGTAGACGTTCTCTTGTCAGATCAAGTGAAACAAGAGATACAGACTTGGGCAAACATTCAGTGGTTAACTCAAGGAGTTCCGCTGCAGTTGCCGGATCCGAGTTTTACCGTTATGACGGATGCCAGTCAAACAGGTTGGGGTGCATCATTAATCCCAACGGATTCGAGATGCCAGGGTCTTTGGGATCCGCAATTCCTGTGCAAGCACATAAACATCAAGGAAATGATGTCAATTTGGCTTGCATTACGTCACTGGATGGACATTATTCACGATGCTCATATCCAAATCCTATCCGACAATACGACAGTAGTGGCGTATATACGGAATCAGGGAGGCACTCATTCAGTTCCGTTGTTCAATCTAACGGAAAGAATCCTTCTGTTTGCGTTAGAACATCACGTTCTTCTTTCGGTCCGTCACATACCGGGTCGTCTGAATGTGCTAGCAGACTCCCTTTCACGAAAGGGTCGCTTGTTGCCATCGGAGTGGACTCTCAACAAACAAGTATTCAATCAGATTTGCTACCAATGGGAACGGCCAATGATAGACTTATTTGCGACACATCTCAACAATCAGTTGCAGACGTATGTGTCTCCGTGTCCGGATCCAAGAGCTTTTGCAGTAGACGCTCTGTCGATCCCTTGGGACGGAATGATAGGATATGCGTATCCTCCAGCGCCGTTAATTCAACAAGTATTGCTAAAGATAAAACAATCTCAATGCAAGATTCTGTTGGTAGCATCTCTGTCGCCACAGAGACCGTGGATAAATCTACTCAGGTGTCTGTTGTGGGACCTACCGTGGAAGCTTCCTCCACGGGAGGATCTTCTTTCGCAGGGAAAATCGCGCCAACTCCATCACAACCCGCAAGGTCTCAACCTTCACGTTTTTCCGTTGTGCGGTCCTTCTTGCATGGCAAGCACTTTACAGGACGAGCAGTGGACGCGATTTCTAACTGTAGGAGGACCTCCTCTTCGCTAAACTATGCGGCTAAGTGGAAGGTTTTTCGTCGTTGGTGTAGGGATCATTCTGTAGATATATTCGATCCCTCTATACCAGACATTGCAAACTTTCTAGTATACTTGTTTGACGAAATCAAACTGCAGCCTGTTACTATAAAGGGTTATAGATCTATGTTATCTGATACCTATGCACATCATGATAGTTTACAAATTGGATCTAATGTCTCTTTATCGAAGTTGGTTAGAAACTTTTCGATAAATAGACCCAGAACTCTTAGATTAATTCCTAAGTGGAATTTAGCTTGGGTTCTCCTTAAATTGAAGGAAAAGCCATTTGAACCTCTTGGGACAGTAGATATCAAATTCTTATCTTATAAGACAGCTTTTCTCTTAGCTTTCTCTTCTGCCAGAAGAGTCAGTGAGCTTCATGCACTATCGGTGGATGATTCTCATTATCGTAGTGTTGGGAACACTATCACCTTCACTACTAATGTGGGTTTTTTAGCTAAGAATCAGGCTCCTAATAAATATCCGGAACCTATTGTTATTAAGGCTCTTCCGTCTTCAGACGGGCGTAGGCCTTTACTCTGTCCTGTTAGAGCACTACGTATCTATAAACAGAGATCTCAGTTTATCAGAAAGGGACGGAAACGTTTCTTTCTGTCTTTGATGCCTAATAGAAAGGACATTTCAGTCCATTCTATTGCTAGATGGATTCAGTTAACTATCCGTACTGCTTATGAAGATTTATCTTCTCAGCAGTCTGTGCTTAAGATTTCTGCTCTTGAAGTAAGAGCTCTTTCTACTTCCTGGGCTTATGCTAATAGTGTTGCTATTACAGATTTAATGAAGGCTGCTTATTGGTCTCAGCCATCCACATTTACGAATTTTTATCTCAGAAATATTGAGTCCATTTCTGGAGACCTGCATTGTTTAGGTCCGTTATCTGTTGCTCAGAATGTCGTCCACTAAACAGTTGCAACTATAGTTATGCAGGCTTTCTGTTCCGGCAGTGACTCCGTCCGGCTGCCCTCTTCGCTCTGGGCTATTTGACCCAGGGCAAGGGGAAGGGGGGGGGGGGGGGGGGGCGGGTGTTCCCTTAGGTCACCTGCTTTATAGTGAAAAGCAAGGGAATGCCTCCTCCAAGTCAGTATTTCTGAGTCGCTTCCGGGATGGTTTTAAAGTGTAATATTAATGTTTAAATTCATTCATGTCTTATTTTTAAAGTGTAGCTCGGTGTGAAGCATTTGTATATGTCAAGTGTCAAACGGGCTTTAATATACAATACTCGGACACTTTTAAATGACTATAAAGAGTCTCAATTCTCTGGACTACTTTATTTATTGGCTTGCTTTAAAAATAATTAGTATAAGGGTTATACTGGATGTTAATAGAGAACATGAATGTTATTGTGCTCAATTATTAAGGGTAGTGTATCTTTCTAATTTAATATTAAATAAGAAAGATACATGTAAAGCCTAATACTCCTTTTCTCCTTAAGGGGTTACCTCTTTACTATATAGTTGAGCTTATTGGATTTTCCTCTATGTCCTAGGCCCTCCAGCCTGTTTACTATTCAGCTAAGTCTGGGTTATTGGTACAGTATAAAAATGTTAAAAAATTTATAGTAATTTATATATTTTTTATACTTACCAATGACCCAGACGGGGATGGCCCTCCCTGGAGTTGGGAACTCTTGCCTCCCCGCTGAGTACATAGCGCTGACCCGGCACTGCCAGTAAGAATGATAATTGGCGCCAATTTCGGGACGTCTGCGTCACTGCGCATGCGCAGTAGAGGCGTAGTATGGAGGTCCTTTAGGACATGATTTCTTTTTGTTTTGGATGCAAATTTTGGGGATTGGGGGGCAAAATTTGTGTTTGGCCCTGGTTTTGTTAGAGTTAGCACCAGCTAAGTCTGGGTCATTGGTAAGTATAAAAAATATATAAATTACTATAAATTTTTTAACTTCTTAATGATTATAATGGATTGTTTTATTATGTATCCTTATTTTCAAGGATTAGTGTGAGTACTATGATTGTTTACCTTTCACAATGAATGATTATTGTTCAAATTGTAATAGGAGGAAATCTACCTATAATTCTCATGATCTCTGTATTAATTGTACTCTCTGTACTTGCACTGATCTTTGTTCTGTGTGTTTCAAATGGGATGACAAACGTTGGAAACGTGTGTCACGGTATGTTGTTACTGGAGAGAGGGCCATGCCGGTTCTCTCTCCGCAGAGTCACTCTAGTCTTTCACTCTCTTTTTCGGAGGAACAAGAACAGTGTGATATTTCCGTGATGTCATCCAGAAGTGTGCCTCTGTCGTCACATACAAGCGAAGAGCTAGCGGCAAAAGTGCTCATGGAGATCCGTCAATTACCCGAAAGGAACTTGAAGGGGTTGACGTCCGCTAGCCCGCCCGGTGTCGCGTCCATTCACCGAATGGGTCAGCACCCGGGTTCATCCGTTGCAGTCCAGCAGAGAGAGTCGGGTGTTGCGAGCACTATAAAACATCCACGTGCACACCCAGTGACAACAGAAAGGAGGATGGATCGGCGGAATCCTGATAGTCTGGTGTTTAGCTTGTCCAGCTCGGCACGAGCTGCAAGCGAGAGAGGTCCCTCTCTCATACAGCAGCATCTGGGACCAGATGTTGTAGTCCGTAGCATTACGCAGTCGGAGCATACGTCCACCGCTCGGGACGCTCCGGTATATAGGCTGTCCGGCGAGGCTACCTATAAGGCTTCCTCATCCTCACAGCAGCACACACGACCGCACCTTGGCTATGTGACCAGTGATATAGTCAACTTCACCGACCAGGGATTCCACGGTGACCAGGTCACGCCATCTGGTAGCCAGGGATACGAGGCCTTCTACATCCGGATGTTCGCACAAAAGATGTATGCAGAATGCAACGTCCAGGGAGCTTCCGGCGCTAAATCCAGTAAGACCGCTGCTCCCCAGGCCTCTGTAACGGATGTGCTATCACAGATAGCAAAGATAATTGCAGCATCCCAGCAACCGGCAGAGCCTCTGTCGGAACATGAAGTGTCAGACGAAGCTGGGTCGGTAGGTTCCGCCGCTGGATCGGGTGCGGATGACTGAGATTTGCGAGAGGTCTGGCATGATGGCGAAAGGGATTCCGATGAGTTAGATATTTCCCTTTTGGAACAACATAAAATAGCAATAGAATTCATCCGGCATTACCTTCCAGAAGTTGTTCTGCCGGACCAGAATGCTGCGCAGCCGCATAGGAGGGTGATAGCGCCACTGGACACCAACTTTTTTAATCGGTTTAGAGACATTGTCTCGAAATTTCCGTCACAATCCAAGAATGTCTCTCGGATATTTGAATTATTGGATGACGCTATTGATAAACTTGCTAACAAGACGGGCAGGTCAGCCTTCCTACTGGCATCTGCTCTACAGCTGCCTTTTATCAATCAAAGGAATAAGTTTGATACAGCAGGTCAGGGCATCCAGGGGGTTCCTCTGCGTTTCGACGACCAGGCTGAAGACCTTTATATATCCATGCCGTCGTCTATGTCACTTCCATCGTCAACGATGGAAACGACGATATCGTCTAACAGAGCTAGTTTAGACGCTCTTTCATATGCAGATCACCTTACTAGAGCGTTGTCATTACGCTTTGAAGGACCAGAATTTCAAGACGTACAGACGTCATTAAGAGTTCTGTCCAGGGCCATAGCTTTTTCCACATATAACTCCGCCCTTTCAGTGGCAAATCTGGAGTTAGCTAGACGTGATGTGGCCCTAGCTACTTCCACACGCATGGACAGTAAGGTGAAAACTCTCTTAGAGTCGCTCCGGTCTCTGGAGAGTTTCTCTTCAGTGGCAAGCTTTCTGAAATATTTGATAAATTAACCAAGAAAGCTTCGGACTCTCTGCTATTTAAGTCTGCTTCCAAGAAGTCGGAACCAGCAGAGAGGAGTAGGCCAGGCACTTCCGGGACGAGTTCGTCCAGGGGAAGTTCCTATAGAGGTTCCTATGCATCCTCTAGGTCTTACTCTAGAGACCTTCAGAGTAGCGACTTGAGTAGGGGCCGTTACGCTGGCCGAAATAACCGGTCAGACGCCCCTAGGCCGACGGGGTGAGGTGCGGGTCGCGGAGGACGTAGTTTCTCCTCCCGCAAGCCTCGCAGATCCAGGAGGTGATGGTTTAGACCTCTGTCGCGTTCCGGTGGGCGGAAGACTGTCAAGTTTCTCAAGCAATTGGGAATCAATTATGGAAGACCCTTGGGTTCGAGGGGTTATTTTGGAAGGACTAAAACTGTTCTTCAAAGGCAAACCTCCGTTAACTCGAAGTCCAAGATGGACTCAGCTTCCGTCAAATTGTCAGAAAATAACGGCAGTTCTATCAGAAGTCCAGTCTCTTTTAACAAAAAACGCGATAGAGGTTGTAGAAAACCAGGAATCTCCAGGTTCCTATAGCCATCTCTTTCTGTTTCCGAAACCAGATGGCTCGTTCCGTCCAGTGATCGACTTGAGCTGGATAAACAAGCTGATCGTGGCTCCAAAGTTTTATATGGAGACCATTCGATCGGTCAGGGCGAGCATTCGAGTGAACAACTATGCTGCGAGCATAGACCTCAAGGATGCGTACTTTCACATCATGGTACATCCGGCGTTCAGAAAGTATCTTCGCATCGCTGTCCTAGGTGTTGTTTATCAGTTCCGAACGATGTGCTTTGGTCTGAATCTAGCGCCCTGGGCTTTCACTCGAGTAATGAACTCAGTAATGACTCATTTCCGAGCTCATTCATCTGCAGTAACGTCTGCTTACCTGGACAATATTCTTCAGAGGTACAGCAACGAGTTAACGCTTAAGAAAGATATGCAGAATCTGCTTCTATTGCTCCGACGTCTCGATTTCATAGTGAACGAAGAGAAGTCAGATCTGGTGCCGTCCAAGTCATTCACCCACCTGGGGATGAGCTTTGAGACGTACAACAATCTCGTTCATCTGTCGTTAACCAGAGTGAAATTAGTCAGTTGTTACGCTCGCTGTTGTCTTCACTGAGACAAAGTTAAAGCGAGGGAATTCATGAGACTAATAGGTCTGTGCGGAGCTGCTGCGGATCTCATTCCAATGGGGCGGCTAATCACTCGTCCTCTCCAGGTCTATCTGAAGCAGAATTGGAGAGTGAAGATTCATTAGCTCGAGACAGACATCCTCTTGTCAAGCCAAGTGAAAGAAGAGATTCAGACTTGGGCAAACATTCAGTGGTTAACTCAGGGTGTTCCACTGCAATTGCCAGATCCGAGTTTTACGATTATGACGGATGCCAGTCAAACAGGCTGGGGCACAACACTGAGCCCATCGGATTTGAAGTGCCAGGGTCTTTGGGATCCGCAGTTTTTAAGCAAGCAGATCAGCATCAAAGAGATGATGTCGATTTGGCTTGCTCTATGTCATTGGATAGACGTTATTCAGAATGCACACATGCAGATTATGTGCGACAATACGACAGTAGTTGCGTATATTCGGAACCAAGGTGGCACTCATTCCACTCCGTTCCTCAATCTAATGGAAAGAATTCTTCTGTTTGTACTAGAACATCAGATTCTTCTCTCTGTCCGTCATATTCCAGGTCATCTGAACATCTTAGCAGACTCCCTTTCACAGAGATGTCGCCTGTTGCCGTCAGAATGGACTCTCAACAAGCAAGTATTCAATCAGATTTGCTACCAATGGGAATGGCCAATGATAGATTTATTTGCGACACATCTCAACAATCAGTTGCAGACGTATGTGTCACCTTTTCCGGATCCTCGAGCGTTTGCAGTAGACGCTCTCTCTATCTCTTGGGACGGAATGATAGGATATGCGTATCCTCCAGCACCGTTGATTCAGCAGATATTGCTCAAGATAAAACAGTCGCAATGCAAGATTCTGTTGGTAGCATCTCTGTCTCCACAGAGACCGTGGATAAATCTACTCAGGTGTCTGTTGTGGGACATGCCGAGGAAGCTTTCTCAACGGGAAGATCTTCTTTCGCAAGGGAAATCGCGCATCCTCCATCACAATCTGCAAGGTCTAAACCTTCACGTATTTCCGTTGTGCGGTCCTTCTTGCACGGAAAACATTTTACAGGACGAGCAGTGGATGCGATTTCTAGGAGGACCTCCTCTTCGTTAAACTATGCTGCTAAGTGGAAGGTCTTTTGTCAGTGTTGTGAGGATCATTCCGTAGATATTTATGATCCTTCCATTCCAGACATTGCAAACTTTTTAGTATACTTGTTTGATGAGATTAATCTGCAGCCTATCACCATTAAGGATTATAGGTCTATGCTATCCAATACCTATGCACATCATGATAGCTTAATGATTGGAACTAATGTCTCTTTATCTAAGTTAGAAATTTTTTGATAAATAGAGCTAGAACCCTTAGATTAATTCCGAAGTGGAATTTGGCCTGGGTTCTTCTTAAGCTAAAAGAAGTGCCTTTTGAGCCTCTTGGCACAGTGGACTTCAAATTCTTAACATATAAGACAGCTTTTCTCTTAGCCTTCTCTTCCGCTAGAAGAGTTAGTGAGCTTCATGCACTATCTGTGGAGGATTCTCACTTCCGTAGTGTTGGTAATACTATTACCTTTACCACCAATGTTGGATTTTTGGCTAAGAATCAGGCTCCTAATAAGTATCCTGAACCTATTGTTATTAAGGCCCTTCCATCATCTTATGGACGTAGGCCTTTACTTTGTCCTGTTAGAGCAATACGTATTTACAAACGTAGATCTGAGTTCATCAGAAAGGGACGTTAGCATTTCTTTCTGTCTTTGATGCCTAATAGAAAGGATATTATGGTTCATTTTATTGCTAGATGGATTCAATTAACTATTCGTACTGCTTATGAAAAATTATCTTCTTCTCAGCAGTCGGCACTCAAGATCTCAGCTCATGAAGTAAGAGCTCTTTCTACTTCTTGGGCCTATGATAATTGTATTGCTATTACTGATCTAATGAAGGCTGCATATTGGTCTCAACCTTCCACATTCACTAATTTTTATCTCAGAAATATTGAGTCCATTTCTGGAGACCTCCATTGTTTAGGTCCATTATCAGTTGCTCAGAATATCATCCACTAAACAGTTGCAACTATAGTTATGTAGGCTTTCTGTTCCGGTACTGACTCTGTCCTGCTGCCCTCTTCGCTCTGGGGTATTTGACCCAGGGCAAGGGGAAGAGGGGGGGGGGGGTGGATGTTCCCTTAGGTCACCTGCTTTATAGTAAAAAGCAAGGAAATACCTCCCCTAGAGTCAGTAATTCCGAGTTGGAAACGGGGTGGTTTTAAAGTGTAAAGCTAATGTTTACTCATCCATGTAATATTTTTAAAGTGTAGCTCGGTGTCAAGCATTTGTATATGTCATGTGTCAAACGAGCGTTAATATACAATCCTCGGGACACTTTTAATGAATATAAAGAGTCTCATTTCTCTGGACTTCCTTTATTTATTGGCTTACCTTTAAAAATATTAGTATAAAGGGTTATACTGGATGTTAATAGAGATCATTGATTATTATTATGCTCAGTTACTGATCGGTATTGTGTCTTTCTTCTTTAATATAAATAAGAAAGATACATGTAAAGCCTATCTCTTCTTTTCTCCTGGAGAGGATATTCTGTTATAGATAATTGAGCTTATTGGATTTTCCTTTATGTCCTAGGCCCTCCAGCCTATTTACTATTCAGCTAAGTCTGGGTCATTGGTACAGTATAAAAATGTTAAATTTTTTTTAGTAATTTATATATTTTTTATACTTACCAATGACCTAGACGGGGATGGCCCTCCCAGGAGTTGGTAACTCATACCTCCCTGCTGAGTACATAACGCTTACCAGGCACTGGTTGTAAGAATGATAATTGGCGCCAATTTCGGGACCTCCTTGACACTGCGCAGGCGCAGAGGAGTAAATGTATGGAGGACCAAATAGGACATGTATTTTTCGGTTTTTGATGCAAATTTTGGGGATTGGGGGGGCAAAATTTGTGTTTGGCCCTGAATTAAGAAGTTTAGCACCAGCTAAGTCTGGGTCATTGGAAAGTATAAAAAATATATAAATTACTAAAAAAAATTTAACTTTTTAAAAAATTTTTTAAAATATTTTTTTTTTATTGGCATCACTAGAAAAATAGTACATTATATAAGTTTACAACAAAATGAGATTTTTACAGTATAATGTATATACAGAGCAGTTCTCCAATTATTCAAAGAATGCATCAGTTAGGTAGCTCCATTTTTCCCTAATACACTCAGCCTTGCTGATTGTGTACATGTATAGAGAATACTTTTCAATATTTTTGTAGGATTTTATAGCTCTTGCTAGATCTAAGAAAGAGGGGATGGTATTACTTCGACTGCAGGTGTAAATATACTTTTTGTAGATGAGGAGACAGGTATTCCAGACATTTGGATAGGTATGCTCGGAAGTAGAGCCTAAAATTATTTCTCTTTTATTAATGTTTAGTTGAATTTGCGGATCTGGATTAAGGTTAACCTTTCCCACTAGTGAAAGTAAAACTGTTTTTGGGAAAGAACAATCGTAAAATAGATGTGCGATCGTTTCTTTCGTATTTTCACAGAATGAGCACATCTCTGTTTCCGAAAGCCCACATTTAAAGAGTCTAGGTTTTGTGAATAGGATTTTGTGGTTAATCTTATATTGTAAACTTTGTAGTTATGTATCATCTGTTTCCCTAAAAGTTTGTTTGTAAATGTATTGCCAATCATCTATGGTCAAGATTTTCGTCCAATGTGGTGTTCCATTTCTCTTGAGTGTGTGCAGGTTTTTGTGATACTTTATTAAGAAATATGGGATAGAAATGGCGATTTGCTTTAGTGCAATATATGATGTCATTCACCAAGGGATCTGAAACAAATTCAAGTTTTGTACTATTAGATATTATATTTTTTCATAACCTTGGTATTGCAGTGACCACACTGAGGTAGTTGGTGAATGGTATATCAAGGTCATATTTCAGATTAAATTCTTGAAAGTCAATAATGGATTCTGAAGCACTGTGTATGTCGTTTATAAAGAAAACACCCTTTGTACACCAATGTCTGTAAAGAAACGGTTCATTATTAATTTTTGTATACTCGCCCAAAAAAGAAAGTGTGCATTGCAGAAATTGATCAAACTCCAAAAAAATAATTTCGTAGGTGTAAAGAGTGTTAACCTGTTCATGAATAAGTTATATTGAACACAAAAACAGCTTTCCCCGTTGAAATTGCATTAACGTTAAATGACGTGCTGCACGTTTGTGAAAAGGCATGTTTTGCACGTGGAGAGTCTGAAAATTCATGCAGCAGTGTGAATCCTTGAGTATGTAAACACTAAAGTAAGGCCTTCCTATCGTTCACATTCAAACTTGCGCTGCTGTTAAAACGACTCCACATTAGCATGCCAAGATTAACAACGAATCAATGTCTCCTTGCCCTGGGTATGATTAGAGCTGGCAGAACACACAGAGAGGTTGCCCAGCATTTGAACTGCCATCGTAACACTGTAGACAGGCTAGTCCATCGACATGCACAACATGATGACGTTCGAGACCAACCTCGCTCCGGGAGACCCCGAGTTACCACCCCTGCACAAGATCGGTATATCCGTGTCGTCCATCTCCGGAACCAGCAACAAACGGCAATGACGACAGCCAGGAACATCCCTAACCTGAGACGGATACATCCTCAAACAGTAATCAACTGGCTGAGAGAATACGGCTTACGTCCTCGAAGACCTGCAATTCGTCTGATTTTGACGTTACGTCATCGTCGTGCTCGACTGCAGTGGTGTAGACAACATCTCAGGCATCCCTTACACTGGTGGCGACGTGTTTTATTCACAGATGAATGTCGTTTCCATATTTCATCATCAGATGGCCGGCAGAGAGTGTAGAGACGTCGAAACGAACGCTACGCAGATCCATGTGTCGTGGAGCGAAACCGTTATGGCAATCTCAATGCAGCCAGATATCGTGATGAAGTGCTTACACCTGTTGTTGTCCCATTTCTGAAACGTCACGGCCCCGGCGTCATTCTACAGCAGGACAACGCCCGACCCCACGCAGGTCGTGTCGTTCAACAGTATCTGCAGCAACAACAAGTGGATGTTCTTCCCTGGCCCGCAAATTCGCCCGATATCTCACCCATTGAGCACGTATGGGACAAAATGAAACGTCAGCTACGCCGGCTTCCCCATGCACCGTCAACGCTTGTGGAACTCCAAAGATAGCTTATCAGAATATGGAACAACATCCCACAACACTTCCATGCTAACTTGTTCGCTTCCATGAGGCGTAGATGCACAGCAATAGTCAATGCAGACGGAGGTCATACCAGATATTGAGTGTGTGACTTTTGTGTTGGACCCTTAGTGTCTTTGACTCTCCATGGCACCAAGTGTATTCGTCGTAGCGTAATTAAATTTCTCGTGTTGATCATAAATTGATTCATCTGTGATTGAATAAAATTTCCATGAATGAAAATGATATATATCTTTTTTTAGCCCGACTGTTCACAGTGAGGGCTATAGTAATGACTTTTGTCCGTCCGTCCATCCTTCTGTCCATCTGTCTGTCTGTTAACGTTTAGAGTTTTGCTTAAAGTTTGTGGTTAAAGTTTTATACTGAAGGTTCAAGTGGATTTTTTTTTTTTTTTTTTCTTCTTTTCCTGTTTAGTTGACATTTGGAGTTTTGGTTAAAGTTTGTGGTTAAAGTTTTTTATTCAACCTTCAGGTACATGCTATACCCAGTAGTTCTTGTCTGATCATCACAAAATTTCATATGCAGGTTTTAGGTCATGTCTACATTAGAACGTACCCTTTTGGTCGTGACCTGTCAACCGGTATGGCTGCCCGAGCCCAAAACCCGAAAACCGTTAGCACAGTCTACAGGTCGCATTTATGAAGGGCTTTCATTGCAACTTCATAGAATGCCTCTGTATAATGCCTAGATGAGAACGTCTCCGTTTGGGCATGATCTGTCAACCGTGATGGCTGCCCAAGCCCGAAACCCAAAAACTTTTAGCACAGTCTGCAGGTCATGTTTAATATGGATGGATTTCATTGTAACTTGATACGATGACTCTGTATGATGTCTACATGAGAATTTCCCCATTTGGGCGTGATCTATCAACCATGACGGCTGCCCGAGCCGAAAACCCGAAAACCTTTAGCACAGTCTACAGGTCATATTTATGGAGGGATTTCATTGTAAGTCCCCTTTTGACGGCTACAGGTGCCCAAAGCCCGAAAAACTTCAGCACAGTCTACAGGTCATATTCATGAAGGGATTTTATTGTAACTTTGTAGGATCAATCCACATGATGCCCAGATGAGAATGTCCCCTTTTGGTTGCGATCTTTCAACCATGATGGCTGGCCGAGCCCGAAGCCCGAAAACCTTTAGCACAGTGTACACGTCATATTTATGAAGGGATTTCATTGTAATTTGACAGGTTGACTTCATATAATGTCAAGATGTGAACATCCCCTTTTGGGCAACTGTGATGGCAACTGGGGCCCGAAAACCTTTAGCACAGTCTATAGGTCATATTTATGGAGGGATTTCATTGTAACTTGATAGGATGACTTCATATAATGTCTAGATGAGAACGTCCCCTTTTGGGGAACTATGATGGCAACAGAGGCCCGAAGCCCGAAAACCTTTAGAATATTCCACAGGCCAAAATTATAAAGGGATTTCATTGTAGCTTGGTAGGATGACTCCAAGTTTGTGGTTAAAAACCCAGATAAACCCCATTGCCAACGTGGGGGCACGGTGACGCTGTGTACTAAGGCGTACTGCACGTCGATGGTGCACCTGTCTCCAACCAATGCTAACCCTGCTTGTGTGGAGTTAGTATGTTGGGGAGCTGACAGTTGCTCGCCGTTGCTTGGTGGTTTTCTCTGGGTACTCCGGCTACCTCCACCCGTAAAACTGTCGAGGTCATGATTAGCCATTGTGCAGAAATATGTGACCTTAAACACCAATAAATAAATAAATACCCAGACAAACACCACCCCCCTACCCCCTCCCCCTCCAGCCCCCCCCCCCCCCCCCCCAGCACCAATTAGGCTTGTTTTCCCTTTTTTCTCCAATATGCATTTTGAACTATTTACAGTCACTACATGTGAAACCTTTTTTTTAAACTTACATACCCACCCAGGGGGCCAATTAGGCACTTTTTTTTGTTTCGTCAAAAATGCTGGTTTACAGTTTGGGTTAAAAACCCAGACAAACACCACTGCCCCCCCCCCCCCCCCCCCCCTCCTCTTCCCCAAATTAGTAATTTTTTTTTTTTTTATTTCTCCCAATATGCATTTTGAACTATTAACAGTCACGACATGCACAACCTTTTTTTTCCTTTTGTCAAAAATGCTTTTTTTTACAGTTTTGGTTAAAGTTTGTGGTTAAAAATCCAGACAGAAATTATCCCCCCACCACCCCCCCCCCCCCCCCCCCCCCTAATTAGGCATTTTTTTTTCTTTCCTCGAATATGCATTTTTAACTATTTACAGTCACTACATGCAGATCCTTTTTTTAAACTCATGTAACCCCCCCCCCCCCCCCTGCTTTTTTACAGCTTTGGTTAAAGTTTGTGGTTAAAAACCCAGACAAATAACCACCCCCCACCCCCTCCACCCCCACCCCTATTGTGCCAGTTAGGTATTTTTTTTTTTCTCTGCTCAAAATGCATTCTGAAGCATTTAGACTGATCACATGGAAAAAAAATGGACTCACCCTGACACCCCCCCCCCCCCAACTCTCCCCCACCCCTCACCCCCACCCCACCTCCTCCTCACCCAGGGCCATTCATGCAATATTTTTTCTTTGGTACAAAATGCATTTTTAGCCTGACTGTTTATAGTCAGGGCTATAGTCATGACTTTCGTCCATCCATCTGTCGGTCCATCCATCTGTAAACAATTGGTTTCTGACTGATAACTCCAGTTTGGATTATTTGATTTCAATCAATGTTGATATGTGTATTTTCCAGCTAGTAGTACAGGCCAGGTTTGAATATAGGTTCCACAACTTCCCCCCCCCCCCCACCCACACACACACACACACACACACACACACACACACACACACACAGTCTTGTCTACCCTACATACCGAGGTACCCCATTGTTTGTCCTTTGTGTGGACTAACGGTTTCTACCTCGTTTTGCCGGAACAGTTCTGGGAAAACAACCGAGGTAAAGGGTTTCTTTTGTCTTTTGTACCTCGGTAAGGCGAAACACGCAAACTCTTTTGTCTAGTTACCTCGACAAGTTGGTAAGACAAACCCCCCCACACACACACACACACATACACACACACACACACACACACACACACACACACACACACACACACACACACACACACACACACACACACACACACACACACACACACACACACACACACAGTCTTGTTTTCCCTACATACCGAGGTACTCCATTGTTTGTCCTTTGTGTGGACTAACGGTTTCAACCTCGTTTTGCCGGTACAGTTCTGGGAAAACAACCGAGGTAAAGGGTTTCTTTTGTCTTTTGCACCTCGGTAAGGCGAAACACGCAAACTCTTTTGTCTAGTTACCTCGTCAAGTTGGTAAGACAAACCCACACACACACACACACACACACACACACACACACACACACACACACTCTCACTCACTCACTCACTCACTCACTCACTCACTCACTCACTCACTCACTCACTCACTCACTCACTCACTCACTCACTCACTCACTCACTCACTCACTCACTCACTCACTCACTCACTCACTCACTCACCCACCCACCCACCCACCCACCCACCCACCAACCCACCCACCCACCCACCCAGGCAATTATTCCCAAAATGCATTTTGAAGGATTGGGAGTTATTATATAGCCCAACATTGCTTTATGTACGGCATCTTTAATCCTTTACCTGACACAAGTTGAAGCCAACAGTACAAATTATTTTTCTCAAACATCTGATTTTTTCATTTTTAGCTCAACTTTGACAAAGTCAAATTTGAGCTATTGTCATGGCCCGTCGTCCATCTGTCCGTCTGTCCGTACGTCAACAATTGGCTATGGCTCGGGCTAGAGGTCGTATTTATGAAGCAATCATTACGAAACTTCTTGTGTACCTTTGTTATGACCCTGGGACGGGAACAAGTGTTTTTAGATGTGGTCCGAAATTCAAGATGGCTGCCAGCCACCATTTTGTACCGACGATGCAGAAATCTATTTTTTGTACAGAACTTCCATATGAAAGCTATGATTTGAATAATTTTTTGTATGAATGTTTAGTACCATGGGATACATCACATATAATACGGGTTTTTTTCTCGTGCGTAAATTATGCAAATTAGACTAACTTTGATGTTTTTTGGTGTTAATTCAGCACTGTAAGTGCAAATGCCAATACGGCTCGGGCTAGCGACCGTATTTATGAACTGATCTTTACGAAACTCCATGGGTACCTTTGTTATCACCGTGGGACGAGAACAAGTGTTTTGGGGTCCGGTCCGAAATTCAAGATGGCCGATGGCAGCCATTTTGTACAAAATTTGGTGCAATCAGATTTTTGCACAGAACTTCCAGATGAAAGCGCTGATTTGAAAAATTTTTTGTGTGCATGTTTAGTACCATGGGATACATCACATACAATACGGGTTTTTTTCTCGTGCAGAAATTATGCAAATTAGATGAACTTTGATTTTTTCAGTGCTACTTACACACAGTAAGTACACATGTCAATACGGCTCAGGCTAGAGTCTGTATTTATGAACCGATCTTCACGAAACGTCTTGGGTACCTTTGTTATCACCTTGGAACGAGAACGAGTGTTTCTGGGTGCGGTCCAAAATTCAAGATGGCTGCCAGTGGCCATTTTGTACCGAAATTAGGTCTAATCAGTTTTTTGTACGCAACTTCTATACGGCTCAGGCTAGAGGCTGTATTTATGAACCGATCTTTACGAAACTTCTTGGGTACCTTTGTTATCACCGTGGGATGAGAACGAGTGTTTGTGGGTGTGGTCCGAAATTCAAGATGGCCACCAGCAGCCAGCGCAAGAGGCTGTATTTATGAACCGATCTTCACAAAACTTCTTGGGTACCTTTGTTATAACCTTGGGACGAGAACGAGTGTTTCTGGGTGCGGTCCAGAATTCAAGATGGCTGCCAGTGGCCATTTTGTATCGAAATTAGGTCCAATCAGTTTTTTGTCACAACTTCTACACAGCTCATATTTGTGAACTGATCTTCACGAAACTTCTTGGGTACCATTGTTTTCACCTTGGGTCAGGAATGAGTGTGTTTTGTGGTGCCTTTGTTATCACTGTGCTATGAGAACAAGTATTTTGGGGTTCAGTCAGACCCACTCTAGGACTCAAAGTTTTCTTTTCTAGTTTAGCATCTGACTGTCACCCACCTTTACAATACTTTACCTATACATTTGTTACAGGCAACGGTCAGTATTTATGTACAGACCGTTACAATACTTTATATGTACCTTTGTTATCAGGTCATTACCTAGATGTTTGTCATTGCTGTGTAACATACTTTACATGTACATGTCTTTGTCTTGACAAGTTGAGCTACAGTGTCATTGACACTTTCATATACTTCTAACCATGGCTTATTAGTCCTTATTGGAACAAGCTCATCACGTTTGTTCCATTAATAGGTCATGAGGTATGTTTTGAAGTAGAGAAATGAAAAAATAAAATTTGAATAGCAAATTTTGTATATCACGAGTGCAGATATGGCAGAATCGTTAGGTAAACAAAAAATGGCTCCGACTATTTTGCGTCTAAGCATTGCCATTCCTGGGAAAGTCAGGCTGCATGCGTGTCATCACTCTAGTTAGTGTTATTTTTTAGCATGCACACTTTCTTTTTTGGGAGAGTATATAATTATTATAAACTAGTGGTTGTGAGAGGATTTCTGTCGGGGTTGTGGGATTGCTATTTTTTAAGAGAGCCTCAACATTAAGCATGTTTTTCCAGAAAGGGTCCATATAATTTGAAACACTGAATATACCATGTTTATTCAAAGAACACATTTTGCTCCCCCCAATTTTTTCAAAATTATCGACTACGAGTGTTTTCCATTGGGCCATTGTTTCTGAATCTAATAACTTTTTGAGCCATATCATTTTTAAAGAGCAACACAGTGTTTTTACTTGGGGTAGTTTGAGCCTGCCATTTTCGATTAAATTGATTATTACATCATATTTAATTTTGTCCGTTTTGTCCGACCATAGAAATATAAAAATTATACTTTGAATTTCATCTAATATCCTGTCAGCCGTATCAGGGAGAACAGTAAGAGAGTGCATTAAGATGGGGATCGATAACGTTTTAATAACTGTAACTTTGTTGACTAGTGTAAGATTTCTGAGGGACTAATCTGCTAAAAGTTTTTGCATTTTGTTTATTTTTTCTGAGAACTGTTTAGAAGTAATTGGCCGAATTTAGTTCAAATTTTATTCCAAGGATGGTAAACATTCCGTTATGATTCCACTGTATATGTTTTTCTGTTTCCAGTTGAATCCCACAGCTATACAGAGATCCTATCTAAACGATATGAATTTTATCAAAGTTAATGCTTAATCCGGATATCGCAGCGAAGTTGTTGAGAGAATTTAAGGTCTCGTTATGGAACCTTGGTCATCATCTTCTAAGAATAGAGTACTGTCATCAGCGTATTGGTTGATTACATACTCTGAGTCATTAATTTTGATTCCGTTTATTTTGGGATTGAATTTAAGGAATGCACTAAGTATTTCGACACACAAAATAAACAGGTAAGGAGACAATGGGTCCCTTTGACATACTCCCCTCTGAATATTAAAATAATCTGAACAATTCCCATTGTTTATGATGCAGCTAGAAACATCGACGTATAACCTGTTGAACCACTGAATTAAGGATTCACCAAAATTTAAAAACATAAGAGTTTTTCTGATAAAAGACCATACAAGTGAGTCAAATGCTTTTTCGAAGTCAACTAGAACGAACATTCCTGGAATATTCATAGATTCGCATTTTTAGCTCAACTTTGGCGAAGCCAAATTTGAGCTTATGCCATGGCCAGTCATCCGTTATCCGTCTGTCCGTCAACAATTCAATACGGCTTGGGCTAGAGGCCGTATTTATGAACCGATCTTTATGAAACTTCTTGAGTACCTTTGTTATGACTGTGGGACGAGAACGAGTGTTTTTGGGTCCGATCTGAAATTCAAGTTGGCCGCTGGCGGCCATTTTGTACAGACTTAGGTGAAATCAGATTTTTGCGCAGAACTTCCATATGAAAGCGCTGATTTTAATAATTTTTTGTATGAATGTTTAGTATCATGGGATACATCACATATAATACGGGTCTTTTTCTTGTATGTCAATTATGTAAACTAGACTAACTTTGATGTATTTAGTGTTAATTTCAGCACTGTAAGTGCAAATGCCAATACGGCTCGGGCTAGAGGCCGTATTTATAAACCGATCTTTACAAAACTTCTTGGGTACCTTTGGTATCACC
The DNA here is from genome assembly GCA_031216915.1 of Pictodentalium vernedei. Lineage (NCBI taxonomy): Eukaryota > Metazoa > Mollusca > Scaphopoda > Dentaliida > Dentaliidae > Pictodentalium > Pictodentalium vernedei. The sequence continues at coordinate 557,598,949 of CM062297.1, forward strand.
GTGGGACGAGAACGAGTGTTTTTGGGTGCGGTTCGAAATTCAAGATGGCCAATGGCAGCCATTTTGTTCAAAATTAGGTGCAATCAGATCTTTGCACAGAACTTCCATATGAAAGTGCTGATTTGAAAAATTTTTTGTGTGAATGTTTAGTACCATGGGATACATCACATATAATGTGGGGTTTTTGTCTCGTGCCGAAATTATGCAAATTAGATGAACTTAGATTTTTTCAGTGCTACTTACACACAGTAAGTACACATGTCAATACGGCTCGGGCTAGAGGCTGTATTTATCAACCGATCTTCACGAAACTTCTTGGGTACCTCTGTTATCACCTTGGGATGAGAACGAGTGTTTCTGAGTGCGGTCCAAAATTCAAGATGGCTGCCAGTAGCCATTTTGTACCGAAATTCGGTCTAATCAGTTTTTTGTACACAACTCTATATGGCTCAGGCTAGAGGCCGTATTTATGAACCGATCTTTACGAAACTGCTTGGGTACCTTTGTTATCACCGTGGGATGAGAACGAGTGTTTTTGGGTGTGGTCCGAAATTCAAGATGGCCACCACAGCCGTTTTGTACCAAAATTAGTGCAGTCAGTCTTTTGTACAGAACTTCTGTATGAAAGTTCTGATTTGAATAAATTTTTGTATGAATGTTTAGTGAAATGGAATACATCACATACAGTACGGGTTTTTTCTCGTGCAGAAATTATGCAAATTAGATGAATTTTGATTTATTTAGTGCTACTTATACACTGTAAGTGCACATGTCAATACGGCTCGGGCTAGAGGCTGTATTTAACAACCGATCTTCACAAAACTTCTTGGGTACCGTTGTTATCACCTTGGGATGAGAACGAGTGTTTCTGAGTGCGGTCCAAAATTCAAGATGGCTGCCAGTGGCCATTTTGTACCGAAATTAGGTCCAATCAGTTTTTTGTCACAACTTCTATACAGCTCGTATTTATGAACTTATCTTCACGAAACTTCTTGGGTACCTTTGTTTTCACCTTGGGACAGGAACGAGTGTGTTTTGGGGTGCCTTTGTTATCACTGTGCTATGAGAACAAATATTTTGGGGTTCAGTCAGACCCACTCTGGTACTCAAAGATTTCTTTTCTAGTTTAGAATCTGACTGTCACCCACCTTTACAATACTTTACCTATACATTTGTTACAGGCAACGGTCAGTATTTATGTACAGACCGTTACAATACTTTATATGTACCTTTGTTATCAGGTCATTACCTAGATGTTTGTCATTGCTGTGTCACATACTATACATACAGGAAGAACTTTTTTAAGTCTGTTGGCAATTGCTGATGAGCCTATTTTTAGCTCAACTTTGGCGAAGCCAAATTTGAGCTTTTGTCATGGCCCGTCGTCCGTCTGTCTGTCTGTCCATCTGTCCATCTGTCCGTACGTCAACAGTTGGATATGGCTCAGGCTAGAGGCCGTATTTATGAATCGATCTTTACAAAACTTCTTGGGTACCTTTGTTATGACCGTGGGACGAGAACAAGTGTTTTTGGGTGCGGTCCGAAATTCAAGATGGCTGCCAGCCGCCATTTTGTACCGATGATGCAGAAATCTGTTTTTTGTACAGAACTTCCATATGAAAGCACTGATTTGAATAATTTTGTGTATGAATGTTTAGTACCATGGGATACATCACATATAATACGGGTTTTTTTCTCTTGCGTAAATTGTGCAAATTAGACTAATTTTGATGTTTTTTGGTGTTACTTTCAGCACAGTAAGTGCAAATGCCAATACGGCTCGGCTAGAGGCCGTATTTATGAACCGATCTTTACGAAACTTCTTGGGTACCTTTGGTATCACCGTGGGACGAGAACGAGTGTTTTTGGGTGCGGTCCGAAATTCAAGATGGCCGATTGCAGCCATTTTGTACAAAATTAGGTGCAAGCAGATTTTTGCACAGAACGTCCATATGAAAGCGCTGATTTGAATAATTTTTTGTGTGAATGTTTAGTACCATGGGATACATCACATATAATACAGGGTTTTTTTTCATGCACAAATTAGATGAACTTTGATTTTTTCAGTGCGACTTACACACAGTAAGTACACATATCAATACGGCTCAGACTAGAGTCTGTATTTATGAACTGATCTTCACGAAATGTCTTGGGTACCTTTGTTATCACCTTGGGACGAGAATGAGTGTTTCTGGGTGCGGTCTAAAATTCAAGATGGCTGCCAATGGCCATTTTGTACCGAAATTAGGTCTAATCAGTTTTTTGTACACAACTTCTATACAGCTCAGACTAGAGGCCATGTTTATGAACCAATCTTTACGAAACTTCTTGGGTACCTTTGTTATCACCGTGGGATGAGAGCAAGTGTTTTTGGGTGTGGTCTGAAATTCAAGATGGCCACCAGCAGCCATTTTGTACCAAAATTAGTGCAATCAGTCTTTTGTACAGAACTTCTGTATGAAAGTTCTGATTTGAATAAATTTTTGTAATAATGTTTAGTAACATGGAATACATCACATATTGTAAGGGGGTTTTTATCGTGCTGAAATTATGCAAATTAGATGAACTTTGATTTATTCAGTGCTACTTTCACAATGTGAGCACACATGTCAATACGGCTCAGGGTAGAGGCTGTATTTATGAACCGATCTTCACAAAACTTCTTGGGTACCTTTGTTATCACCTTGGGATGAGAATGAGTGTTTCTGGGTACGGTCCAAAATTCAAGATGGCTGCCAGTGGCCATTTTGTACCAAAATTAGGTCCAATCAGTTTTTTGTCACAAGTTCTATACAGCTCGTATTTATGAACTGATCTTCACAAAACTTCTTGGGTACCTTTGTTATCACCTTGGGATGAGAATGAGTGTTTCTGGGTACGGTCCAAAATTCAAGATGGCTGCCAGTGGCCATTTTGTACCAAAATTAGGTCCAATCAGTTTTTTGTCACAAGTTCTATACAGCTCGTATTTATGAACTGATCTTCACAAAACTTCTTGGGTACCTTTGTTTTCACCTTGGGACAGGAAAGAGTGTGTTTTGGGGTGCCTTTGTTATCACTGTGCTATGAGAACAAATATTTTGGGGTTCAGTCAGTCCCACTCTGGGACTCAAAGTTTTCTTTTCTAGTTTAGCATCTGACTGTCACCCACCTTTACAATACTTTACCTATACATTTGTTACAGGCAACGGTCAGTATTTATGTACAGACCGTTACAATACTTTATATGTACCTTTGTTATCAGGTCATTACCTAGATGTTTGTCATTGCTGTGTCACATACTATACATGTGCATGTCTTTGTCTTGACAAGTTGAGCTACAGTGTCATTGACACTTTCATTTGATCAAAATTAAGGAGGGAGATCCGTCACCAATTTTTTTTATATATTCTTTCGATTTCGCTTTTTTTGTATACATGTAATAAGCCCCCGACTCTGAGTGATAGATAATTTTCCTATGTCATAGCCAAGATTTAGGGAATTAACTACATACTTGCCCAAGTCACCCCAGAAATATTTATAAAATTCAATTGTAAATCCATCGGAAACTGGTGATTTGTTGTTACCCATGTCTTTTAGAGCCATAGCACACTTATTTAAAGTTAGTTTTCCATCAAGTAGTAAACTTTCTTCTGTATCCAGTTTGCAAATGTATGGATTTTCAGAGTCAAAAAACAAGCTCTCTAAAAGGTTTGTTTTGTAATTATGTCTCCCCTTCCCAGAAGGGAGACATATTGTTTTTTCTTCTTCTTCTTCTTCTTCTTCTTCTTCTTCTTCTGAAGGTCAGATTTATGTGCTTTTTTAAGAGAAACTTTGTCTGGACCAGAACTTCTTTGTCTTTTGACCTAGTTTCTCTTTTGAGCTAGACTTTAGATATTTGGCATGATTGTCAATATTAGTCATGTATATATAATTTGCAGTGCATTAAATAGAAAGGAAGGGGACACATATGTTTTAGTGTGCTAAAACAGTTTCTAGTTACTATTAATTTATGACTTATACAGTAATTTGTAAAATTTACATTGCTTGGTGAGTATATCGTTAATTTCTGTACACTCTGTACCGTCATCTTTTATTAATTTGGGTATTATTTTTTCTGTGTACTGCCTCTTTTCTAAGTTGCAGAAGTATTTTGAGGGCCTCTCGCCTTCAACTTTCCATCTGGCCTTTGATCTGATAATCATGCCTTGCACCTTTTTGGCTCACTAACGTTAGTTGTGTGAGCCTATGGCATAGCCCTCATGTCGGCGTCAGCGTCGGCGTCCGCGTCCGCTCTCAAATATTTTGAACTTTTGTGTACAGGTTTTGATTTTTTGGCTTTTCAAATTTTTTTTTAGTTTCAGAATATTGCTATAGTGGTTCACTATAACATTTAACTCTTTTCCAGTGTATTTTGTCGTAATTTTAACCCTTTGAATCAAATTTTAGACTTATTTTGATGTTTGCGTGCAGGTTTTGATGTTTTTTTTTTCCTTTCTTTCAAGTGGAGATTTACCTTGCAGCATATGTCCATGCTTTCTATTGTATGTAAACATGCATCTTAGGGCTATGTTTGTATTATTTAACCCTTTTCCTGTTGAATTACTTCAATTTTGGACTTTTATGTACAGCTTTTGGACTTATGCTTACAGCTTCTTACTTTTATGTACAGGTTGTGATAAAAAAAAACAATTTCAAGTGAGGTTGACCTCACTGCATATTGCAGTGGTGGTTATTATAACATTGATTTCTTTCCAGTGCATTTTTAAAAATTTTTTAACCCCTTCAATACATTTTTAGACTTATTTTGACGTTTGCGTGCAGGTTTTCATGGGTTTTTTTTTAGCTCACCTGACTGAAAGTCAGGGTGAGCTTTTCTGATCACTTTTCGTCCGTCGTCTGTCGTCCGGCGTCCGGCGTGAAGGTGGTGTTTGGGCTTTTTTCTCCCAAATCACTGGCCGCATATTAATGAAATTTCATGTGAGCAGGGGCTATATAAGGGCATTTTGATTTTTTGTCAAATTAGGTTTCAGCTCATATTGAGCAGAGGGATGGGGCAAAAATGCTCCATTTCTTAAAAAATCTTCTTCTCAAGAACCAGCAAGAGCAGAAACTTAATATTTGGTATGCAGCTTCCTTTTGAGGTGTAGACTCAAGTTTGTTCAAGAGAAGTTTGTCGGGCATTATTTGCCTTCGTTATGGGAGGGGCAAACATTTTGGCCACGCCTAAAATTTCTATTTTCAGAACCGTCAGGTCGATTTGAACCAAATTTGATATGAGGTGATAATGGGTCATAAGTAGTTGATTGATGCAAAAAACCTTTTTCTCATTGCCCCGTGGGAACCTCGGGAGCTAAAAATAGGAAAAACCTTAAAACTGCCATATCTCCAAAACTACACGGCACAGGGAATTCTTATTTTGTATAAAGCTTACTTTTATCTAGTAGAATAGAGTGGTTAAAAAAATCCCTATCGGTTTGATCACAAGGTACTTTTTTCAGGACTTTGAAAAAGTGCTGAGTCAGCACTTTTCAACACTGTAGGCAATGGGAAAAAGATTAAAAAATCTTCTTCTCCAGATCCAGCAGGCAGAATCTTTTGATATTTGGTATGCAACATTGTAGGGTGGATCTGATTCAAGTTTGTTCAAATCGGCCCCCTGGGTTCATATTTGGGCTCAGTACAGGAGCCCGATTTCGAACTTAGTGCATTTCAGGCAAATTTCTTAAAAAAATCTTCTTCTCCAGATCCAGCAGGCAGAATCGTTTGATATTTGGTATGCAACATTGTGGGGTGGATCTGATTCAAGTTTGTTCAAATCGGCTCCCTGGATTCATATTTGGGCTCACTATACAAGCCGAATTCGATCTTAGTGCATTTCAGGCAAATTTCTTAAAAAATCTTCTTCTTCAGATCGAGCAGGCAGAATCTTTTGATATTTGGCATGCAACATTGTGGGGTGGATCTGATTCAAGTTTGTTCAAATCGGCCACCTGGGTTTATATTTGGGCTCAGTATAGAAGCTCGAATTCGAACTTAGTGCATTTCAGGCAAATTTCTTAAAAAATCTTCTTCTCCAGATCCAGCAGGCAGAATCTTTTGATATTTGGTATGCAACATTGTGGGGTGGATCTGATTCAAGTTTGTTCAAATCGGCCCCCTGGATTCATATTTGGGCTCACTATAGAAGCCCAAATTCGAACTTAGTGCATTTCAGGCAAATTTCTTAAAAAATCTTCTTCTCCAGATCCAGCAGGCAGAATCTTTTGTTATTTGTTATGCAACATTGTGGGGTGGATCTGATTCAAGTTTGTTCAAATAGGCCCTCTGGGTTTATATTTGGGCTCAGTATAGAAGCTTGAGTTCGATCTTAGAGCATTTCAGGCAAATTTCTTAAAAAATCTTCTTCTCCAGATCCAGCAGGCAGAATCTTTTGATATTTGGTATGCAACATTGAGGGGTGGATCTGATTCAAGTTTGTTCAAATCGGCCCCCTGGATTCATATTTGGGCTCACTATAGAAGCTCGAATTTGAACTTAGTGCATTTCAGGCAAATTTCTTAAAAAATCTTCTTCTCCAGATCCAGCAGGCAGAATCTTTTGATATTTGGCATGCAACATTGTGGGGTGGATCTGATTCAAGTTTGTTCAAATTGGTCCCCTGGATTCATATTTGGGCTCACTATAGAAGCCCGAATTCGAACTTAATGCATTTCAGGCAAATTTCTTTGAAAATCTTCTTCTCAAGATCCAGCAGGCAGAATCTTTTGATATTTGGTATGCACCATGCTTAGTGGGTGAGATTCAAGTTTGTTCAAGCCAAGTCCCTAGGTCCATATTTGGACTCACTGTGGGAGCTTGAATTGTAACTTAGTTCAAAATGAGGAATTTTCTTTAAAAATCTTCTCAAGATCCGGCAGGCAGAATCTTTTGATATTTGGTATGCACCATGCTTAGGGAGTGAGATTCAACTTTGTTCAAGCCAAGTCCCTAGGTCCATATTTGGACTCACTGTGGGAGCCCGAATTATAACTTAGTTCAATATGAGGAATATTCTTTAAAAATCTTCTTTTTTTTTTTTAGATCCACTGGTCAGAATCTTTGGATATTTGGTATAAGCTTTTCTTAGGAGGACTTGTTGAAATCAATTCTCTGGGTTGATATTTAGGCTACCATGTCAGGTGAGCGCCCTCAGGCCCCTTGGGGCCTCTTGTTTTTTCCTTTCTTCCAAGTGTAGAGTTTCTGCATATTGCTATGGTGGTTCACTATAACATTTAACTCTTTTCCAGGGTATTTTGTCGTAATTTTAACCCTTTGAATCAAATTTTAGACTTATTTTGATGTTTGCGTGCAGGTTTTGATGTTTTTTTTTTCCTTTCTTCCAAGTGGAGATTTACCTTGCAGCATATGTCCATGCTTTCTATTGTATGTATACATGCATCTTAGGGCTATGTTTGTATTATTTAACCCTTTTCCTGTTGAATTACTTCAATTTTGGACTTTTATGTACAGCTTTTTACTTTACTTTTATGTACAGGTTGTGTGCAAGTTTTGAACATTTTTTTTTTACTCCAACCACCCCTTTACATTGGCCACCTGTTGGTGAGCCACGGGGTACTGATACCCCCTCTAGTTATTTCTTAGTTTTTGCAGTTCATTAGTTAGGCAACTGATATTTTCTAACATATTTTCACAACCATCTTCGAGTTTTTCAGTAAGAACTTTTATTTGTTTTTCAATAGCTGATTCTTTGCACTGAAGTTTTCGTTTCAGGAAGGAGGAATATGAAATTGTTTTACCTGTGATCATTAGCTTTAGTGTTTCCCAAAATAACTGGTTGTTTATTGTGAATCTAGTATTATTTTCATCATATTTATTATTATTATTATTAATTTTATTATCACTACTACTACTACTACTTCTCCTACTGTTATTGTTATACGAATTCTGAAGGACAGTATCTGCAATAGTGTCCTTAACTATTTGTATGTATTTGGGGTCGTTTAGCAAACTGTTATTAAATTTCCAAATACTGCGTCCTCAAGTTTGATTTATAAATTTCAGGGAAATCACAACATGTGCGTGGTCTATCTGTACATGATACCAATATCTACTTTTTGAACAGCTGTCTGTAAGTCAGATGTGATTAAAAAGTAATCTAATCGTGACAGTTTTTTATGTGGGCCTCTCCACATATACATTTTTTTGCCAGGATTTTCTAAATGCCACGCATCGTGTAAGACGAGTTTTTCCATGTGTTTGTGGATGCATTCATTACATTTAACATTATTTTGTTTTTTATAGTTTAGTGTGTCTAAACTTTGGTTCAATGTCACATTCCAATCCCCACCAATCAACACTGAGGTGTTAACAATATTTTCAATAGTAATAAACAAATTTCTATAAAAACTAGGTTCATCATTATTAGGACCGTATACCACAGCAGTGGTTTATCGTTGCAATTGGATCAAAATATCTAACACGACAAAGTTTCCAGCTGTATCAATTACTTTATTTTTGATATCGTAGCCAAAACTGTTTTTGAACAGAATGGCAGTACCCTTTTTGTTACTTTGGTACGATGAAAAGACTATTTCATACCCCCACTCATGTTTCCAAATATTTTCAACTTCATTTGAGGAGTGTGTGTCAATCAAAAACGTTATATCATCTGCGTGTCTACATTTTGAGAAGTTGTCCTTCCGCTTAATGGGGTCTGAGGATAGACCTCAACAGTTCAAACTTCCCAAAACTATACTATCCATGAGGATTCATTTGGTTTAGCCTGTCATAAGCAATCAGTAAGGTCAATTGTATTATGGTAGATTCATAATTGGAGTTAATATTTTGGTTAAATATATATGCCAATTTCAAAACAATTTTTTTGTAAAACAGAACAATAACAAGGGGGATATGGCCGACATAGGTCCCCATAAACTTCTGTCTGGGTGACATGATTTAACATCAAGGGGTGCCAGAACTAACTGTGAATATAGAACCCTATATCACATGTATATGTTTTTGAGCTTGAATTTATTAGAACCTTATAATTTTGAGATGTAAGGCATCATTGGTTTTTTTAAGAGAAATAGTGAGTGAGAGGATATGTGTGTGGTGTGTTTTTCGAATGACACAGTCATGTTTTAGAGGAATTTTGAATGTTGGTTTCTGATCCCCCACCGGGATGCAAACCCTCGGCAACACCGCTAGGCAATCAGGAGTCCAGCACCTAAACCACTAGACCATTGCACACCGTCAAAAAAATGATGGCTGGAATCTAGCTTTTTAGATGAAGGCCTCATTATTACTTGGTTCATCTTCCTTTCGGCAGCAGCATGAAAGTGTGGAACGCGCTGGCTACAGTACGACAAAAGTGGTGTGGATGGCCTCAGACGAAGACTGGCACGAGCTTGTGTGTGTTTTTCGAATGACACAATCATGTTTTAGAGGAAGCCAAGAGTAAGAGTAACTGATGAACAGACAGACAAATCAAACAGAAGAACAGGCAGAGGAACAGACCAACAAACAGATAAACGGATGGGTGGCAACAAAACTATATAGCAGTTAATGGAGGTTAAGAAACCGACAAAAACAAGAGATGGAGAGAGTGAGAGCGAGAGGGGGAGAGAGAAAAAGGAGCAAGCGAGATAAAATGTGGAATCGGACAGGCCATAATATATTATAGTGCACTGATATACGTATATATACTTTTAACATAAAATGGTCTTATGTTGTTGGTTAAACTTGTGTGTAAAATTAAAGAAATAAAAGAGAGAAAGTGGGAGATCAAGTGGAGAAGAAAAGAAAGGAGGGGGTTGAGTGAGAGTGAGTGAGATGACTGAAGAAAAGAGAAGTGGAAGAGCTCAACTCGAAAGAGGGGAGTGGTCAGGTTTCTGAGAGAGAGAAAGAGAATAGAGAAAAGAGGGTGGGAGGGATAAAGATAGAAGAGAGAGAGAGTGTATATGCAGACAGGTAAAGAGACTAACATGTGGGCAAGTAGATTGGAAAAATGAAAATGATGATGCGGGTACACACCAGCAGGCAGACATGAAGTGACAAACGGATTTCTTAATGTCCACTCACTATTTTGTGGACAAAACAGTGCATACCCTAGAGAATAATCCGTAAATTGTTCATAATGTATCCCCAAGTTCCCTTACATATAGACATATAAATCATTATGACAAACCATGTACAACTATGTTACAATATCTGTGTGTATACTGGAACTAGACTGATCACGATCTTGTGAAATGGTCAAATGTACGTTAAGACACGTTAACAGTGGGGATATAAAAATGAAGCATGCTATTAATCCATTTCATGAATAGAAATAAATAGAGAAGCATGAGGGAAAAGAGAAAAGTTGATGGAGACAAATAGCAACTATAGTCTAAACAAAGTTAAAAATATCCTCCCCCACGGAGCTATGAAAACTTTGTATTACGCCCTCATACATAGCCATTTGGTATACGGAATCCAGGCATGGGGCAACTCAAGAGCTATCAAAAAACTAGCTGTCCTGCAAAAACGTTCAATACGAATAATTAATAACAAAAAGTACAATTCTCATACAGATCCCCTGTGTAAAGAAAACCAAATACTCAAGGTTGATGATTTGTTTAGGCTACATGCACTACTGTTCGTGTTTGACTGGCAGAACGGCAGATTACCGGTGTCTTTTAATGATATATTTAAAATTACTGACAATCCATCGGTAGGAGAACTAGACAGTCAGGCCTCCTATACATAGAAAAAACTCTGGATAAATTTCCTTTATACTCCTTCCCGAAACTATGGAATGCTCTGGACGACACAACTCGTAATATTAGCGACAGAAGCATGCTTAAGAACAAGCTAACTTCCTCATTCATTTCCTCATATTCCAGTTATGTCAGCTGCAACAATCCCTACTGCCCTGATTGCACTTCGTAAATTGTCAAAGTCGTGGTCCGCGTCTAAATCTGGAATCCTCGTCTTGTGCAACCTGTCGCGCTTCCTCCTTACAGTGGTGCTATGTAAAATACTATATGGATATAAGTAAGAACTTGCAAATAAAAGTCTACACAAATAAATCAATAACATTCGTCATCCTACGATGATGATGCAGCTAACGTAGACACCACACCCAAACATCATGACCAACCTCCTTGTCGCAGTCTAAACGATACGAACTTCACGATGGGACTTGTTGCCGCCCTCATGTGTTATGATAAGTAGTGGAGGGAGTCCTATAGGCAGATTGCTTCTTGCCTACCTTGAATCACCGTCTTTCCGCTGGCGAAAATGAAACACTAATACTCTAATATCAGAAAAGTAATGATTCGATCGTCATTCTCCATAATGTGTCACATAATTGGCTCTCAGTTGATTCTTTCAGTCACAGTCTGTTTGCAATCACCCCATCTTCTTCCAGGGGGTGGCAGGTAGACAGCCAATCTGGCTATGCCACTTCCTACGGTATACTTCACATTACATTTGTGCAATATGTTTATTTGTAACCATTTTACATGTATGTGTACGTGAATAAAGAATCTGAATCTGAATCTGAATCTGAGAGGGAGAGGGGGAGCAATTGGAGAAGAAGGGAAAAGAGAGAGGAGGGGCAGAGTGACAGTGAGTGAGTTAGCCAAAGGGAAGACAAGTAGTAACGCCCAAATCAAAAGCACTATTTTGTTTATATAAATTTGTTTCACTACAAACCACCGGAGAGTGCCTTTTGTTCATTCACCAGCAATCTGCAATAAAACATATTTTAATAACAAATTCAGACCACCAAAAATAATCTATCCCTCAGCCAGTCAATTATCTATGTCACTTTTCGTGATAGATAAAGAGAGTGCATATCAGTGAAAGAAAGGTAATGGAGGTGGAAGTTAAGATAAGAAGGAGAGAGATAGGAGAGGGGAGAGAGACAGAAGAGGAGTGAGAGGAAAAGAGACGATGGGAGAGAGATGGATAAGTAAAAGCGACATGAAGCTTCAAGACTATCTATGGCTGCACGATATATCGATAAATCGATCCATACCTGTATTCTAACCAGTATAGATTGAATACCTGTGTAATAACATAAATATCGGTTTGTCGTTATTATTTATTTACTTACCCACAATTTAATTTTCAAAATGTTGTGAGTTTTAACTGCAGTCCCGATTGAGTAATATCCCTTTACCTATCGAATCGGCCACATCTGCCCGTGTAATATACAAATTCAGCAGTTAAAGAATATTTTTTTAAGACATTTTACCCAAATCACATCATATAACCCATCATTGGAAAGAGCTTGTCGAGGTCGTTCCTATGAGGGGGTCACACAATATTGTTACACTTAAATTTCTGGAAAATTTCGATAAACTACTATTTAAAATAAAATAATAAATTTTGCTAATGTCTGCATTAGGTAAATTGACAAATTGTGTCATCAGGACATGCTAATTCGTTCTCACTGTGATGGCTCAAGACCCAATCATAGTACCAATGTTTAGCTATCTGTGCAGTCTTCCGGCATACTGGTATACCATGGTATTTTTGTTTTCAACTAACGATACCGGCATTTGGTTTAGAGTATCTTGCAGCCCAAAGCCTATCAGTATTAAAGTTAGAAGCATGAAGAGATACTCCCATATACTCATTCAGTTTAGAATATCAGTTTAGAATATCATGCAGCCCTAACCCTATCACTAACAAAGTTACAAACATGTGGAAATACGCTGGTGATTGAAGTTAATCATATATGTTGAAGTCAGGATTATGGCGTGGATGAGTCTTCTGTATTGGTGGGGGGGGGGGGGGGGGGGAGGGGAAGCAGACAAGTAAGAGAGAATGAGAGAGGTGATGAATGAGAGAGAGAGAGAGACAGGCAGGCAGGCAGGCAGGCAGGAGGCAGGCAGGCAGGCAGGCAGGCAGGCAGGCAGACAGACAGACAGACAGACAGACAGACAGAGAGGGGTCATTCTCATCATTCTCTTTTAGCTCTATTGTAGGAGTACTATATCCCAATTGAATACAAAGTTACCTCTTATCTTTTATGAACATTTTTGTACTGTCATCTGTTTTACATAGAGACATCAATGAAAGCTTTCTTAAGAGAATTTTCCTTAATAGAAACTGTCAGATTGTGTAAAATGGAAGTCTCCTGAACTATTTAAATTTTATAGTAAATTTCCTTTCTTATTATACCTACTGCAGTTGTTTACATGGAGGCCCTCTCGTCTTCTTATTCGGATAAGAATCCTTCCTCCCCGCTGATCAGATAACTCCTATGTTGGCAGACTCAAAAGAATGAGTCATTGGTGACTGCCTGTGCACTGGTTCTGGAAGTCATGAAATTGTACGAAGAGAAGAGCGTCCCCTACTGGGTGTGCACCGATGGCGCTTGACCCAGTTTTGGCTTATTTTTTTTCTTGGTGCTTTTGCACCACTTTTCTTTCCCAAATCTCTTGGGAAAGATCAAAATAGAGAGTATATTTTCTGAGTTAGGGTCTTCCAATGTAGTGCAAGCCTGTAGTAAACAATTGCGGTGGGTATAATAAGAAAGGAAATTTACTATAAAATTTAAATTTTCACAGCATCCCTACAGAAGCTTGATTATTATAAATTATGTAATAATAATAGCTGAGATTTTATATGAGAAGTCAACATCATTGAGTTTAAATTGATGCAAAGTTATTGTAATAGCCATTTGGACATTTATTATACTGATGATACAAAAGCACTTGTAGGCTACCTCATAATGCTGTTCACAGAAATTCAAACTGCTGAGAAAACTCTATCAGCCCTTATAGTTTGATGCAAACTGCATTTCCATTGCTGTATGGTAGTGGTTATTGACATTCTCTTCATCACTCCATTTGGGAAGAGTTTGGACTAGGATTCATTTGATTTTCTATGATTGACATGCATAATGACCTTAAGACATTGAATAAATCACGTGACGTCAATGAAGGTCATTGTCACAGAACTAAAAGCAAAACATGCTTGACCTTGAATTATTGCAACATTTTTTTTTAATATATAAATGTATAAATTGGGAACATGTTCTCAGATAAGTGAGTATAACAAAATGTTATTTGAAAAGAATCTGAAAGCAGCAAAGTTATAATAGTTGGAGAATGATAGAAATGAAAGAATAAAATGGCTAGTTCTGTTCAACATTGCCCCTATGATATATTGACTTTATCCTTTGAACCCCAAACTGCTCCTTCTATATTGCTCAGAAAAAGTTGGTCCATGTGTATTCTTCCTTTTCTGGTTGGAAGCATCCATCTTGACAGAGTTTTTACATCATTGTTGGTTGCCTGTTTAGGCAGCCAAAATAATATAGAAACACTTTAAGTCATCTACAGTTATGTAAATGGATATACTGTGTTTATGAACGTAAAATTAAACTGAAGACTTGAACATTAATGTCGATAATATGATCCTTGCTTATGATATACCAGTAATTTTAAACAATGCCATATCCATCCAGTAACATTTTAAATACCGGTACTTACAAGTTTACCAGTATACTGTGCCCCCCCCCCCCCCCCCCCCCCACATGCCACTTATATACAATGTAGCTTTACACTAGCCATTTCTTTTTATTCCTGTTTTAATGCTAAAGGTTGTAAGGCTAAAAAAATGGATTTTGGTTTTTTTTTTGCTTGCAATGTCTTACAAAACTAAATTGTGAGACTAAAATTTTACCTTTTTGGTCTGTTGTAAATTTATTATGCCCCCAACCTCCGAAGGAGGATTCTGGGGTATCTCGTGAAGCCCTTCAACTGTCCATCTGTTCATCCATCTATCCGCCTGTCTGTCTGTCCATCTTAAAATTTGTGTTTTTGTCTTCTCCCAAACTGCTGGTCCGATTCCAGTAATATGCCTGGTGAGTGATGTTTGGGGTGGACCATTTCAGTTTTTTTTAAATAAGTGTGCTTCCCCCCCCGACCCCCCCCCCACACACACACACCTTCTGTGGGATAGGTTGGCACAACATTGCCCCAAATTAAAACTGTCTGGATCCATATCTCAGCAGTGAGTGGACGAAATTTGGTATGCGGTAAGCTAGTATGCAACGGTTGGGGTATGCACCAGGCCATGGCCCAGAGAGAACCGCCAAGCTTCAGCTAGCAACTGTCAGACTCCCCAACATACTAACTTGGCACAAGGAAGTTTACCATTGGTTGAAGACAAGTGCACCAGTGATGCAGTATGCCTTAGTACTCAGTGCCACTGTGCCCCCATGTGGGCAACTGGGATTAAGCCCCTTGCCTAAGAACACAATGCAGTCACTCCTGGTGGGAATCAAACCATAGAACTTTTGGTGTGAAGTCCCGTGCTTAACCACTGAGCCACCACACTCCTGTGAGTGGATAAGATTTGTTCAAATTGGGCCCTTGGTCACAAACACTGCAAACAATCATGTTTTGACATCCTCTGACAACATGAATTCCATTGAAAAGCATCATGTCTGACACATTTGTTAATGAGTTTAAAACCCTAATGCCTCCAGAAAGATAACAGACACCTCCACCCCACCCACCATGCCTCACCCCACTCCATAGATAACAGACACCCGTCCCCCTCAAAAAGAAAAAAAGTGAATTAAAGAAATCAAATAATTTATATGCTTCCGCACCCCAATTCCCCACCTCATTCCAACTCTTTTCCTTGTAGAACCAAGCACAGCACAATGTTCTGATTGAAACAGAATTTGCACTATTGATGCATTTGGCAGAAATTATGCTCTTCTTTCTTCTCCGATCTCATTAAGATGAATTGAATACATTAGATGTTTTGGATAAACAATTAAATAGGTCCTATGTCTTGTCCTTGCATGTTGTAAGAGGATAACTAAATGGAGTAGAAGGGTGACTGCTTGGAAACATCATTCCTAACAAACCTTATCTGATTGAAGTATAACCTGTACAGTTTCTTGGAAAGCTCTCTTGATAATACAGTAGTAATGCTTTGAGCATTTGTTTAACTCTTAAAGGCCTGTTTCCAACTTTTATGACCTCACAACAGATGCCCTTAATGTGCCATCATGAGGTACTGCTGACAAAAGACATATCACCTAGGAAGTAGGTTCTAGTCCAGTCTTGGCTGCCTGAACAGGCAGCCAAGACTTGATTAGAAATCATTGCTTGACCACTGGACATGAACAGGCTGGGGTCTAGTGAAAAATCAGGAAATTTGTCCAGGCCCTTTGGGGAAAGAAACTTTCAAAGAAAATACATCAGGGTTTGATTACATCAGTGGAAGTTAAGTATGATTAATTTAACCTTGTGGTTATCCTCAACTCAATTCAACGGGTACCGTATTAATAGGTTTCTTTTCAGTTTATTGGCTAGGAAGTACAAGTTTTTAAGTTTACTTGAGTGATGCTCAAGCAGAGCTTTAATGGTCACTTCTGTTGCCTAGCACAAACTTTACATTATTGACTTCTCCTCAAAAGCTACTCAAAAAACTGAAGCAGATTTGATAAGACTGTTCCTTATCATATGTTAGTTCAGATTTGTTCAGATCAAGTTATCACACACACAGGGGGAACCACAAACGGCATAGCTCTGTGCCCACAAAATGTTTTAATAAAATTAAAAACACTTCTCCAGAACTACCAATCAGACTCTTTTGATATGTAGGATACAACATCTTTAGAGAGGTCAGATTCAGATTTCATTGAATCAAGTCCCTAGGTTTATATTTGGGCTCCATATGGAGCCCAAATTTTAACTTGATCCAATATAAGGAAAATTCTTTAACAATCTTCTTCTTCAGATCCATCAGTCTTTTAATATTTGGTATGTAGCAACCCAAATGGGATCACATTCAAGTTTGTTCAAATCAAGTCTGTGGGTTCATATTTGGGCATCTAGTATGAGGGAAATTTGAAAAAAAATCTTCAGATCCACCATTCAAAATCTTTTGATGATTGGTATAAAGTATCCTTAGGGGGGCAGATTAACATTTACTTTAATCAATTTAATTTACGAGCCCAAATTTTTACTTACTACAATATGAGGAATATTCTTTAAAAATTTTATTCAGAGATCCACCAGTTAGAACCATTTGATATTTGACATACAGTATCATTAGGAGGTTCAGCTTCAAGTTTGTTCAAATCATATCCCTGGAGATATATTTAGTCTCCCTGTGTTGTTTAAAAATCTTCATCGGACTGTCATTTTCAAATTTGAAGGAGGGACATCCAGCTGTGTTAAAAAAAACATCATGTTGTATATTAACCCTCTGCACACCGATGTCAAATATCAAAATGGCAAGAAGCAAATTTTACCCATAATCAACTAGGCATTCAACCAATTCAGTCTTGTTTGACAGAGGTCAGGTCACATACTTATACACAATGGCTAATCATGACTGTGACAGTTTTACGGGCAGAGGAAGCTGGAGTACCTGGAGAGAACCACCGAGCATCGACGAGCAACTGTCAGCTCCTCAACATTCTAAACTCTGTTCAAGCTCCGCTCAAACTGAGTTACAGCGGTTGAAGACATGTGCACCATGGCCTGCAGTACGCCTTAGTACACTGCGTCATTGTGCCCCCTTCTAGGCAACCAGAATAAGATGCCTTGCCCAATCACACACTGCGAGTGGTCCCAGAAGGGGAGTATTGTGTTTCCATTCAAGAGAATGACGTCATGCAGTGAAATTAGATTGGCCATGCGTGGTAAGTGAAATATGCTTGAAACATAATCAAAATATTTGTTTTGGAACAAGGATAGTTTGGGGAAGCGAGCATACATCAAATAAAGTTTTTAGTTGATATAATTGTTAAGAATAGTATTTTATCACAGATTATTAATTATGTCAATTTATCTTATTTCGAAATGGGTAGAAGAGCCTGTAGATCTTTTAATCAAGAACAAGTTGATTGGTCAAAATATGAAGTACTGTTTCATATGAGTTGTAATTTGGAAAAAAATTGCAATTTACGATTTCATAAGTAGACTGTAACATGAATTTGATGAAATATTTATGTTGAAAGTGGATAATTCATAATTTTGTGTAGCCTGGTAATATGATTTTAAAATTGACTTGGTGTGATGAGTCATTATTACTACACATCTCGACACCAGTTGTAACCTAAAATCCTAATTAGGACCCCCTTAAAAAGGTCAGAATGAAATATTTTATTTCCTCATTTCCACTACCTTCCTCATATTTCTGACCAATCTGTGGCCCTGTAGGCCTATTTTTGTATCGGTGGCATACTAGGCCCTGCCATAAAAAATCTGTTCTAAGATTTGCAGTGGAGGAGTGACTAATATTAGGCCCGATTTGGCAAAGGGAAATATTATAAATTTCAAGTAATTTGTATATTTTTTTACCTGCGTCGCCAGCAGCAGAGCAGGTCTAGTAACCGCTCGACTCCGTCCGTCAGTCCGTCCGTCAGTCCATCCGTCCGTCCGTCCGAAACACTTTTTCCATCAAAGTTTTCTTGGCTTCTATGAAAGGGAATGATTTTATATTTGGTCTGCTGCTTCATAATGATGAGTTGTATCGTGTAAGCAATTTTCAGATCTGCCGTGCAGCCACTTCCTGTTTGCCGATACTTTGAAATTTTACTGTACCCACTGAACATTGAAATTTTCCGTCGAGGTTTTCTCGGCTTCTATGCAAGGGATTGATTTTATATTTGGTCTGCTGCTTCATAATGATGAGTTGTATCGTGTATGCAATTTTCAGGTCTGCCGTGCAGCCACTTCCTGTTTGCCGATACTTTGAAATTTTACAGTACCCACTGAACATTGAAATGTTCCGTCAAGGTTTTCTCGGCTTCTCTGCAAGGGATTGATTTTATATATGGTCTGCTGCTTCATAATGATGAGTTGTATCGTGTAAGCAATTTTTAGATCTGCCGTGCAGCCACTTCCTGTTTGCCGATACTTTGAAATTTTACTGTACCCACTAAACATTGAAATTTTTCGTCAAACTTTTCTCGGCTTCTATGCAAGGGATTGATTTTATATTTCATCTGGAGCCTGATAATGATCAGTTGTATTGTGTATGCAATTTTCAGATCTGCTGTGCAGCCACTTCCTGTTTGCCGATTCAATTGCATGCAGTGACGCAGGTCCAGACCCAGTATTGGTCTTGGCTTGTTTATTCTTACCAATGGCCTAGACGTAGCTGGTGCTAACTCAAAGTTATCAAGGGCCAAACACAAATTTTGAACCCCCAATCTCCCAAATTTGCTTGCAAAACCGAAAATTAAAAGTCCTCTCTGGTCCTCCATACTCTCATACCTTTAATCTCCATGCATGCGCAGTTGCCAGGAAGTGACTGAAATTAGCGCCAACATAATTCTTTGTAGAAAAGAGTACTACATAATAACTCAGCGAGGAGGTATGAGTGCCCACTCATGGGAGGGCCATACCCATCTGGGCCATTGGTAAGTATAAAAAATATACAAATTACTTTAAATTTATAATATTTTTATACTATAACCCAATGGCCCAGACTTAGCTGAATTGTAAAAAGGTGGAGGGCCCAGGACTTCAGAATTAGTAGACCAACATAGTTCGAAGCCTGTAATCCAAGGTGAAAGGAAATTAAATTTAAAGGGAATTACATGTATGTCTCTCTATACAGTAATAGAGAAGACATATCATCAATAAGGAGCCATTTTCAAGTAATTCCATATTATTAGCATGAAAACTATTCTAATTGGATGTAAAGAGTTCTCAATTTTTTCAGGCTAGTCTGGATTAAGCCCCAAAAATTAGGATGGCATATTTTTGAATGAGAGGCTATCCCCCACAAAGATATGCCATATACAATAAACACAAGCTGTATCCAGGATATAATCTACAGACAAAACAGCTTCACTCATAGTTCCATACTTATCAAGCCAGAGGAGAGATAAAAAATCCCCCCCCTCTTTTTGAAGGAATCTTCAAACAGAAGAGGGGGCGCTCTGGAATCAGTAAAAGCGGTACCATATAACAATATAAATATTTGTTGAATAGACACCCAGGTATTAATTATTATTAATAAATTGGCGCTTAACGCCACTTCAGAAGCTAAGGCTATAGCATTGATCTTGGTAATTAATATCGCCCGCTTGTAAGGTACACCAGAGTCTGCATACGCAGATAGGTCAAAAACCGGTTATATAATATATAACATACACTGTCCACTAGAATCTGGAGAGTAAACACACTTTCAAGGTAACCCACAGGCGACCCCATTCAGGTGTACAATAAATTCCAGTAAATAACACTCCTAGACATGTTCTATCCGATATCTATGTTCCTGGAAACGTGCAAATATAACATACTGTAAGACAAGATGTATTCGATTGGGTACCACCATTAATAGAAACCTGGATCTAGAAATGGATCGAGCTATGATTAACAGACTCGCCACGGACTGCCCCGAAATAATTCATAGTTTCTAAGGTCCATAACATACAATAATACGTCTACCTAATAATGTGATTATTATGCCTGTGAGCATTGAAATCCCACATGTAATCATCTGAATACCAGTTAACTGACTAGACAACCTCCCAGGTACCCCAAGGCTAGCAATTTATTGACAATGAATCATATGCTCCTATATGACATATAGACAACCACAGGAAACCAACCAACTAGAAAGTGGACGTGCCCATGAGGTTGCCATAGAACACGACCTAGTCGCCAATCAAGAAGTCATGAAATGCATGTATGTACTTAAATGCATAGGAGGCTTACGGGAAGAAAACTACGTCTTGCCCGGTAATCGCCTCTTAACACATTGGCGGTGTGCGTGGGTGGGGGGGAGGAGGGGGACTTCTAAATTATAACGAACCCCCTTCACCCACATTACTTGAATCGTTCTTGCGTTCATCATCAAATAGTATAGGAACCACAAGGCTCCCTAATGTCTGACCAACTCCATAATGCCACTAAGGGCAGAGAAGGACATGAAGAACAAACACTTCTGATAAAGAAGGTCTTCTCGTGGAGGAAGCTTCCGGGGAATGTCCCATAACAGACACCTGAGAAGATTGATCCAAGGTTCCTGTGACAACAGAGGTGCTACTATCAGGATGTCGGAATGAGACTGTTTGAACTAAACATAATCTGCTAAATCATCAGAGTTGGAGAATACGCCTATCCTATCGTTCCGTCCCATGAGATCAACAGAGCATCTACTGTTTACACTCGAACTTGGCATGGTGACACAAATGTCTGTAACTGATTGTTCTGGTGTGTTGCAAACAGATCTTATCATGGAACAATCCCGTTGGTAGCAAATCTGCCTGAATATTCGCTTGTTGAGAGTCTGGTCCAATTTCAACATGTGACCTTTCCAAGAGAGCGAGTCTGCTTGTACATTCAGACGACCTGGTATATGATGGACAGAAAGATGAACATGATGATTGATGACATATAGGAGAATCTTCTCCATTAATTCGCATAGTGGCATTGAATGAGTTTCGCCTTGGTTCCTGATGTAAGCTGCTACTGTTGTATTTTCTGACAAAATTTGAACATGGACATCCACTATTATGTGAATCCAATCTTGTAGCACTAACCAAATTAACATCATCTCTTTGATGTTTATGCACTTCTCTAGAAACCGAGGGTCCCAAAGATCCTGACACCTCAAGTCTGCGGGACTTAGGGTCATGTCCCAACCCGTCTGACTCGCATCTTTCATAATTGTGAAAGCCATATCTGGCAGTTGCAGCAGAACTCCCTGAGTTGACCACTGAATATATGTCCCAAATCTGAACCCCTGTTCTACTAGGTCCATTAAAACAAAACTTGTTTCGTGTGAATGCGTCATCACACTCCAGTTCTGAGTAAAGAATATCAGGAGGGGACGTGTGCGCAGGCGGCTCGTCGGAATGAGATCCGAAGCTGCTCTGCACAGCCCCATCAGTCCCATGAATTCCTTCGCCGTTAATGCGTCTCAGTGTAGACAAAAGCGAGCATAACAACTGACAAATTTCACTCTGGGAAACGGCTGATGAACACGATTGTTGTGAGTCTCGAAGCTCATTCCCAAGCGAGTGAACAACTTGAACGGAGCTATATCCGACTTTTTCTCATTTACGATGAAACCGAGATATTGGAACAAAAGAAGCAAACTCTGAATTCTGTTGAATTCTGTTGTCGTATCTCTGAAGATTGTCATCCAAGTAAGCCGACGTTACCACAGACGAATGAGCTCAGAAGTATGACATTACTGAGTTCATTATTCGAGTGAATGCACAGGGAACCAGGTTCAGACCAAAGCACATTGCTCTGAACTGATACACCTTCCCTTGTACAGCGAACTGCAGGTACTTTCTGAATACCAGATGTACCAGGACATGAAAGTACGCATCCTTAGATCTATGCTTGCCACATAGTCATTCACTTGAATGCTCGCTCTTACCGACCGAATGATCCCCAGAGAATTTTGGAGCCACGATAAACTTGTTTATCCAGCTGAAGTCTATTACTGGTCGGAACGAGCCATCTGGCTTTGGTACGAGGAACAGGTGACTGTAAAAACCCTGAGAATCCTGATTCTTGGCGACCTCTATTGGTTCCTTTAATATTAGTCAGGGTGCTAGCCAAGGTTTAATTAACACGGAAGCCACAAAAGGTTTGGGGTGTTCGGGCTTGTATCAGTAGCATAGCCTAACACAAAACTGCCATTCTTATGTTCCGCAAGTGGTGGGTGTGGTAGGGGGCGTCACTTGAAACACCCCCCTAAATGGATTTAATTAACATGAAAGCACAAATGCAATTTCAGATACAAATGGTTGAGGGTGTTCCTAAAAATGGGAATCTGTAACGTAAGAACAGAATTTCCAGTGGAAAGGTCATTTAAGATCAACACTAATTAGTGCTAATTAGCATTTTAATCAACATGAGGACACAGGTATGAAACAAAATCAGGAATGTAGAGGGTGGTCGAATGATTCAGAATCACCAACTTAAGAATGAAAATTATGGTGGAAAGGTCACTTAAGAATGGGTCAAAGGTTACTAATTAGGCCAGAAAGTAATTAATATGTCTATATTTAATGAGCTGTTACACCTACAGTGTGAAGCATAGCCTTCAAATACGGAGATGACATAAATGCATCAATCCCAAACAAGTGACATCGTTCACCCACCTTCCTACTTGTTGGAATAGGGTGAAAATGGTCTAATAAGGTACCCAATTGACCCCATTGATAATTAATGTTTTAATTAACATAAAAGCCACAAGTTCGAAACCACTTGGAGGAGGGAGGATATGCCCCCATCATCCAAAATCGACAACTTAAGAATGGAAATTATGGTGGAAATGTCACTTAAGAACGGGTCAAAGATCACCCTGCACTTAATGACCCCTAATTAACATTTTAATTAAAACGAAAGCCACAAGTATGGAACCACTTGGAGGATGGAGTGTGTGGCCACCTGATTTAGAATGTCCGACTTAAGAACGAAAATTGCGGTGGTAAGGTCATTTAAGAACAGGTCAAAGTGTCATACTGCACTTAATGACCCCCAGTTGACATTTCAATTAGCGCAAAAAGGTACAACTTGTATGAAACAACATTAGAAATGTGGAGAATGACCACAGGATTCAAAATCAATAACTTTAACTTTATGCTGGAAAGGCGACTTTCCATTACAGTCAGCGTGAGTGGACACTTCTCGACGAGTGTGCAGTTTGCCCAAGACAGACTTTCAGAGATAACTAAGCTAGAAGAATTTCCATTAATGATGCATCATTTTAAACTTGTGCTTCATTGATAAAAAATCTGTTAGATACTTTGTCAGCGTAAGCAAAGGGCACATGCGTGGAAAAGTGCTCGTCCACGCTGTCCGTAGAGTAGAAGAGATTGAAACTAAGTAATTACCGCGTGCATAGCGCTTCATTCCCATAACATTGTCTTTATTAGACATTTTATTTGGTTAGTTTTACATTGTCTTCTCATACATCCATCGCTATTGCAAATGAATGCATGAGAAGACAATATAAACTCATACTATAAAATGACAGACACTGCCAAATGTTGTAGGAAATACACGCTGCTGCAGTTTCAGCTGTGTCCAACAAAATATCCATTGCATCCAACATTGTGTCCCCTGTGGGTTCAGTCTCTCCACAACCATTGGCCCTAATTTTTGTCCGACATTCCTGAAGGCAAATTATGTGAAAACGTTTGGGCTTGTAGAAATTCGCCACACTGAGTCAATACGTTTGTTTACATGGAACCATATTTCCCAACAACAGTTGTGAATGTTTGTCAGTTTAATAGTGGTAGTTTTATATTTCCTTCTCATACACCCATCTTTATTAGATATTTTACCTGGTTAGTTTTATATTGTCTTCACATACATCCATCTCTATTGGAAGTTTGAGAAGGTAATATAAAACTAACACTATTAAAGTGACAAACATTTAAAAAAAATGTTTCAGGGAGATATCCACTCCCGCAGTTTTAGCTGTGCCCAACATTTTAGCTGCGCGGCCAACATTGCGTGCCTCAACCCACCCACCTCCCCCCACCCTAAATCTCTTCTGGTATCCGTGGAGGCAAACGGTGTGAATATGTCTGGGCTTGTCCAGGTATTTTGTTGTGCAAAAGTGATTATTAGATGGTCTCAGTCTCATGTTTATGAAAGGCAATCATTCCTCCAACTAGTTATTATTATCATCTTCATCAGCTGAAGACACTGCTTCCTCTTCATCAGAAGACGAAAGCTGGAAATCTTTGTCGTTGTTATCATCGTCACTAGTGTCATAGGAGACAGTCTCATCTGGTATTAATGCCTCGGGCAGCTGAGGACCAGTGAACCATGTTAGATAATAGAGATCGTTGCGAAGTTCCCAACCATCGTCTGAAGTAGGATGTTGTTGAATCTCGGTGCTGTCAGCATTTGCCCACATTCTGGCAACAAACGATGCCCGGCGGATGTGTTGTGACAGCTCTGCTTCACATGGTGGAATCATAGCCACATCTATGCCCTTTAACTTCTTCAGAGGATCTTTGTTCGCTGATCTTGGCCCAAAGCTTTTCTCAAATACCTGATGGCGGTGTGCATTTAGGGATGTTGAAGCTGTACGTGTTGCTTTTGCGCTATACATCCTTGCTGTGAAAGACATCACAGTTTGGGTAGCCTCCTTGTCGGGGTTTCCTTTTTTCCATTGCTGCAAATGCTGTCTGTGCTCCTTGATCCTTTTGTGGCAAATCGAATGGACGCACTTTCCCTTTTCTGACAAAAGCTGAGGTGTAGTCAGACCCCGTGAAAGAATGGAATCCTGGGAGAGCATCACAGAGGTTTCTTCCAACAGTGGTCGCAATGGCAGTGATGTTGATGTACCGTCTATCATTTCTTGCTGCTGTCCCAACGTCCATCCAGATTGTCGCGCGCACTTTCAATGTGTGATGGATGAGAATGACGGCAATGTCTGTATCAGATCCTCTGACGACTAGGTTTTGAACAGTACCATCATCAAGTTCTTTTATGTGGGTGCAGATCAGCGTATTAGCCTCCTCGTGGTTAGTCTTAAGATGTTCAACCTCTTCTCTGATCACTCGGTCTCCTTGGACAAAGAAGTGAAAGCACGCTGAAAGGTAGGAGAGGTAGACATGCTTTTGTTGGATTATGCGAGCGTAGTGTGGTGCCTCCCATTCTTTGGCAAGGGATTTTGGGAGCTGTTCCTTGAAGGATCTGGATTGCAGACAGTCTCCTATCTTGCTTGGATGTCTTTGCTCAGGACCGGATATGACATACTCCCGTTTTTCCTTCTCGCCAAGTCCTCTTCTATATCTCTCACTCTTCTTGATCGATGGAATAGGGTAAGCATCAAACACGATGTCAAGTCTTGTTCCCTTCATCATAGTCACCTTCTCGAGGATACCAGCTGCCAAGCCGCCATACGATCCTGGAAGATGGGGAGGGAGTGTTTGCAAGAAGAAATTACCATCAATAAGAGTAGCATTCACTGTTGTTGGTTCTGTATGTCCCACTCTGCTCTCTAGGAGGTGGAGAAGGGCACTCTTGTCAGTCTTCACCATCAAGCCATCTGTACTGCACATTGAAAGAGGAACTGATGTCAGCGGATAGGAAAGGACATGCTTCAAATCGAGTTTTTTCTTGCAAGTCAGTATAAGCAAGTGACCCATGAGATCTCGTGTGCACACAAGCGATGCTATCCATTTGTCTTTACTACGCGTGTTGGACTTGCAGTTCTCTCGAAATGTCAGCAGTTTCTCCCTTTTGATTGGCCGTTCAAAGTTGTCAGGGTCGTCAGAACAGAACTTGATGAATTCCACATGTCGTTCTTTTCCCTTCTCTCTGATTCTAAGTAGACAGGCTTTCACAGGGTCAGGGGTAGCCTTTCCTATTCTGATGTTGTACAGCACTGGAGATGCTTCCGATGACGTCTGAAATGGATTGCAACATCCCTGTATCTGTTCCAAGACTTTGTGTAGATCACTGGAATCCCTCTTTATGCGGCATTTATGTAATTCAGCAGTTGTGTCTTCCCGACGTAACATCCTAGCCAATTCCTGAGCAGTGGAAATTACAGCAGCATGAGCAGACTTGGTGACCATCCTTTTGAAGCGTGCACTGTAGTTGTTTGTGGCAGACGTCAGGCCTGTGCGTTGTGATGCTGCATCTGCATTCACTGTCTGCTATAATGTGAGATCCACAGGAGTCCTACTAAACGGCTTGCTCATCCTCTTGACAGTGAAGGCATCACCCTGAAGGAGAACCCGAAGGCTAGGGTGTGTGTTGTCCATGTTGATCAGGTCCAATTGGAACTTAGACATCCATTGGCAGTAGTTGATATGATTCGTCGCGAAGAACAACTGGATGAATGGAGTGAGTGCATGGGTAAATAGGTCAACGTCATTTGTCCTGATTGCACGTTCTAAATTGTGGAAATCATGTATGTAGTCAACATATGTAATCCAGAATTGTGCTGTGTCCCCATGTGCTCCATACCTGGTTTCATTTGTGTAGTCTTTGTACTGTGCCATGCATGAAGTAAATGCATTCGATGACTGAACCTCTTGCCATGTGTCATCATCTGGGTTCTTTCCAAAAGAGCTCAACAAGGAAGAAAGTTCTTTACCTCCATCATATGTGCCAAGGAATGCCCGGAAATGGAGAATTTCAAAAGCCAGTGCAAGTATAGGATGCAGCCTTTTGCATCTGTTAAAATGTTTTCCACTTATAAATCCGTTCGCGGAACCAGGGGCCAGAACATCCAAGTCTGATAAAATTCTTGTTCCACCCGATTCATCAATCATCTTTCCTATCACTTTAAAAAAAGCCATCTCGATATGAAAGGGACCCAGCATAATGAAAACGTTATCGTAATTAGGTGACTCTGTCACCTGGATTTGCATTGCAGGCTTGGCCACATTCAGATCATAAGTTACAACTCCATATTGTTGTCCACACTCACATGCACACTTCTGGGTTGTGACTAGTGTTTCCTGTATTACATCCAGACTTGTGATTGGCTGATTCATATTTTTCATGTAGAGTACTTCTTGTTGAACGGTACTGTCAGACTGAATCAATGCATTAAAACCAATCCACATTGGTATGCTTCCGATGTCCATTGCATGGCACATCATCCAGGCTAAATCTCTGTCTATGGCTTCATTTCTTTCGTCAGGACGATTGCCATCAACCTGCTTGATTGCATATTCAAACGCTTTCATTCGGATTTTTTTCGGTACGGTTCAAGGGTATGTTGTCGCACCTCTAGCGTCCGTTTACAGGTCATTTCAGTTGACTTTGGCTGATGTGGAATGGGCTCGTCTCTTGTCTGTTGCCTATTCGTCTCGCAGGGATCCACCTTGTTCTGGTATAAAATACCCATTGTGTCGTGGAGAGTGTCAGCCCCAGACAGTGTCTCAGTCAGTTCGTCAAAATTGTCGAAAGCTAGGCCCATTACCATCTTGGCAACAGTTCCTTCTGGACAAGATTGTTCCTTACTCTGAATGGACTCCCCCAGCGAAGTTTCCAACTCCTCAATACAATGATAATCTATGATATGACCAAACCTGTTCAACATTTGTGTAAGCTTTTTGCTCCCAGTCATTGACTTGACTGCCATACCAAGAATTATTTGTTTTCCTTTTTTTGCGTGACCATTTTGCGCTATGTATAGAGCATCTTGACTAGAGGACGAAGCCCGCCTTTCCACCCTGGGGCTGTGCAATTCAGAATTAGGGCCTCCATAGAGAACTCTAAAAAAACTAAGGAGGAGGTCAGGTGGAGATGCTTCTCCATCACGTGTTTTAGTGTTGGAGGGTCTGGAAGAGTATTCTTTTGTGCATCTTTGATGCATTTTCTCAACACTAATGCGGCTTTCTGAATGACTGCCTCCGGAGAAGATGCATAATCAAATGCAACACGAACTGCATCTTCAGCCACACCTTTTTCATAAACAGTGCTCCCTGTTTTCTTTGCCAAGTTACATTTCACCTTCACTTGCCCTCCGAACCTTTTTCAGATGTTTTTCAACAGATTTTGGGCTGTTGTAATGGGTACTTCACCTGCATCTTCACACATCTCTACATATTGAGCATAGATTGATGTAAGAAGCTCTGGCCTCTTGTTGAATATAACTGACTTTTCAACATATGAGTAGATACCTTCCAGGCCAAGGGTGGTAGGCCTACTACAACTAGAGTCAGAGCTAGTGATTTTCGGCAATGTCACGTAAGTAGCTTTACAACTATGGTGATACATGGCTTCTTTAGCTATAAAGTCAACACCTGATATTAAAGCAAGGAGTTTGTAGTCTTTTCGCATAGCAGCTGCGGCTTTAATAGTCTCTTCAGCTTGTTTTGTTTGGCAGGTACCAAGGTTTTCTTCTGACCCACTTTTTTTTCTTCGTGCCTTGTTACAGAAGCTGCATTTTCTTGGAAAAATGCCCGATGTGGATGCTGAGGACAGTTCCGGCCCGCAACTGCTTCAAACTGGTTGTTTTGTCAGAAGGCCCACTGCTGACAGAGGAACTCTTCTCAAGCGGGATGGCCGTGAAATTCTTGTAACAAATGGTGTGATAGCCGTGGTCACCACTTGGCTACTCTGGTAGCAAACGAACAACATGGTGGTACTTAGATGTCTTGAAGCTTTTCATGAGCTTTCGGCTACTCGCAGCATTTTTAACTGATGTCCATTGTTCGGACTTGAATGGCAAAATGTCTGTTTGTATATGCTCATCTGCGTTCACATGAAGAAGGCATGTTCTTCCTATGTCGACATTCGTTAGTGATTCAGGAGATTGTCTATGGTGCTCTGTAGACGCCATGGCAATGTTCAGTCTGAAAAAAAAAAAAAAAATTGTTAAAAGTTGGTCTTATTTTAACACTTTATCTACCGTAACGACCAAAACCGGCCAGCGCCAGACACGAAAATCTCTATTCAATCTTTTTTATATTTCCATGTTTACTTCCAAAACATACGGTATGACCCCTCATTGGAACAAGTGCGCCGCGCTCATTCCAATGAGGGGTCATAACCTATGTTTTGAAAGCAAAAAATTAAAAATTTTAGTTACACGATAATTTTTTTTGGAGTGTCATCTGCTACAAGTGTTAGGTAAAGGGTTAAAATGTTATGATTTCCCCCCTCAATGGCCTTTCCATCATCAAAAAAGTTATAAAGTTAAGGATTTTGAATCCCATGGACATTCTCCAAATTTACAATGTGGATTCATAGAAGTTGTACCATTCACATTGGGATCAAACTGTTAATTCGGGGCTCATTAAGTGCAGTGTGACCTTTGACCTGTTCTTAAATGACCTTTCCACCACAATATTTCTTCTTCAGTTGGTTATTCTGAGTGAGGGGGCGCAGCCCTCCACCGTTCAAGAAATTTCGTACTTGTGGCTTTTATTTTAAATAAAATGTTGATTGGGGTCATTAAGTGCAGTATGACCTTTGACCCCCCGTTCTTAAGTGACCTTTCCACCATAATTTTCATTCTTATGTTGGTGATTCTGAATCATTCGACCACCCTCTACATTTCTGATTTTGTTTCATACTTGTGTCCTCATGTTGATTAAAATGCTAATTAACACTAATTAGTGTTGTGTTCTTAAGTGACCTTTCCACCGGAAATTCTATTCTTTCGTTACAGATTCCCATTTTTAGGAACACCCTCAACAGTTTGTATCTGAAATTGCATTTGTGCTTTCATGTTAATTAAATCCATTTGGGGTTGTTTCAAGTGGCGCCCCCTACCACACCCACCACTTGCAGAACATAAGAATGGCAGTTTTGTGTTAGGCTATGCTACTGATACACCACGAACACCTCAAACCTTTTGTGGCTTCCATGTTAATTAAACCTTGGCTAGCTCCCAGACTATATAGAGTCAGTACCTCTGCTAGGAGAGACTCTCTTTTGAAAGGATCTGACCAATGCAGAGTTGTTAGTGGGGCTGCCACTCCTTATGATAGCCGTAGGCCGTCCAAGACTACACTTCTCACCCACTCATCTTCCATGACTGCTGTCCAGTTTCTCGCGAAGATGATACCCTTCCGCCAACAGGCAAGCAATAGAAGTCTTGAACATCACCTGTCTGACCTGCGAGGCTTATGGAAGGAGATACTACGTCCTCCCCATGAAGAACCTCGTCCTGTCGGCCTAGGGGCATCTGACCGATAGTCACGATCAAACCTACGCATCTTTCTCGAGTCGCTATATTGACAACCTCCAGAGTAATTGTAAGAGGACTTCTTGTAAACTCGTGAGGAGTTCCCTTTTGACGTTTAGATCTGGAATGTCCTCCTTTACTCTTGTCTGCTGAAGCAGGTTGAAAAAATGCTGACTTCAATAGCAGATCTCTTGACGCTTTATAAATAGCCTGATCTCGGGCTGACGAAAGCTTGTCATCCAAAATAGTATGTCCGGAGACCGGAGTGACTCTGAGAGAGCTTTTCACCTTGTCATTTATAAGTGATGACAACGCAAGGGCAGGATTACATCTGAATTAACTCCAGGTTAGCCACTGTAAGGACGGAGTTATACATGGTATAAAAAATGACCTGGAAAGAACTCTAATTTCCTTCCCATTGAGATGTTGTGTCATAGCTCTGGTAATGTGACCTGCGTAAGACATTGCTTCCAAATTCACTCTACTTGATGAAAATGCTGTTGTAATTGTGTCTGAGCAAATAGTGAATGATGCAGGCAAGGATACATCTAGATCCCTGGGCTGCTCATTCAAACACAGAGGAGCTCTTCAAACATCTTCTCCAACTGTTTTTAAATGAATGTAATCCATGAAATGGTATGTTTATGGAAGATGTAGCTAAGAAACCGCCTTTCCTTCTCGCACTCGAGAGCTAAATACGGTGTCGTCTCAATGGCCAAAGGCCTGCGACACATGCCTAGACTGGACCGGAAATGAAAGGATTTCCTCCTTTGTCCAGATAAAGTCTGCGTCCAACGACGCCAGCGGTTTCTTCCTTGTCGCCGCATCATTCTGATCGTCAGAACAAATTCAATGTAGTATTGATAGATGAAATCCATCGCAATTCTGTGCTTTTCCGAAAGGGAAAGGTAAACCTCTTCCTTATCCCTTTCACCATCCGAGAGAATCAGTTGCGAATCTCGGTCTCTTGCATCTGCGTAAACAGACGACTGGACCGACCCAGCACCATCTGACAGCTCAGGTTCTAAGACTGAGGGAGGCTGCATCTGCACTTGCTGGGATGCTGCAATCAGCTGCGCAATCTGCGACAGCAAGTCCGTCATCAAGGCCTGAGGAACCGCAGTCTTCTGTTTCCTAGCCGCTTGCTCCTGGAACGGTGTGTCGGAGATGGATCTCTTCTCCAAACGTCCCAATGATCGAAGCATCGTCTCCCTAGCTACCAGATGATCCGACTTTACGGGCGAAGAGTAGTTCCTTCTTCATGCAGCAGGCTGGATATCCGAAGTCGGGTAGCTAGGATGCGGCCATGTTTGCTTTAATAACATAGCAGAGAAAGCCGAGACTGAAACCAACCCTGGCTGCAGACTTGACAGAGCGTCCCGAGCTGTGGGCGACGTGCAAGTTTCCAACCAGAAAACTTCATTTCGGCATGTGAAATGTAGCAGAGGAAGCCATGACTGAAGCCGATCCCAGCTGCAGACTAAACAGAGCATCCCGAGTGGAGAGCGGACATATGCTCCTGCTCGTGCAAGTTTCTCATAACAACATTTGGCCCCAAATGTCTATTAGTTTAGAGAGGGGGGGGCCTCTCCCGCTCACGGTCTATAGACCTCACCGAGTACAAGAAACTTGTTGGCTTCCACCCTATTTCCTCCCTATATCCATCATCGCTGGGTGAGCTCTTTATATTCAAGTGCTCGCTCTACCCAATCCTCTTCATAGACCGCAACGGACTTACCCGGCATTATGGCACCCACAGACGGAGTACCGCTTCACCGGTCGAGCTAGCTGCTTTCAAGAGATTAAAACCCTTAACAAAAGGTCCTAACTTTTGCAATCATGAGCACTGCAGCTAGCTCTATATGCTCCATGGAGCGTGATGACGGTAGCACACTTGGATGGGTGTCAGAATATTATCACCATATTCATGTTCCTCTGAAACAGAAACTGACAAAATGAATTATAACGCAGTGAGAGGCCTACCCTCAGAGCCTCACCGCCAACAACGTACCACGACACCTGTCTCCAAAATTAATCATTCCAGTGAACACAAGAATGACAAGAGTCTGCAGGATTGCATCGACTAAAGTCGATATCAGACCTCCAAACTCCACAACAAAATATAAATAATTAAGATACATGAATAATAGCAATCAAAAATCAATTCAAAATATTTTTGGGAAAAACACCTAAGTTCCCAAAGGGAAGATTAAGAGCCCAAAGGCATCCCGAAAGAGCATAAGTGTGGACAAAATTCAAATTTTATGAGCTACACTAGACTGAAAAATAATCCATGTATCCTACAGTAATTCTACAGTAATAGAATATAAAAAAAACTACCTATATATGAAGACGTTGTCAATGTAAACAACGTCAATGTAAACAAGACATCAGGCACACAAAAAGGCCCAAAGTCATAAAACAATTTAATGCTACCAGATGCAAAGCTAGATCTTCATATGAAGAAGAAACTATACATCGGATAGAAGATGCAAGACAAAATGACCTAACACTCCTAGGTTGAGGACATAACCATGGGGAAGAAACAGAAAAATATTCTGTTATAAATGTTAAACTCCCAAGAAATTTAATAAAAAAATTCAATAAAAATTAGCCAAAAAGCTTAAGAGTTTAACAGGAAGGGTTCAGGCATATGTCCCGAAATTGGGAAACATGAAATAATTTTATAATTATTATAAAGTTACAGCCCTGAACGTCAGAAACCACCATTGAACAAGTTAGAAAATAAGCAGACTGTCATCTGCAAAATGAGGTCTCCTCTGTGAACCTCAGTCTGAATCAGGGTCTCAAAACTAAACAGAAAGAAGAACCCAGAGGATAAATTGGCCCACTGCATCGGATAGCATCATCAAATTCACCCTCTGGGGACCTCATTCTGCAAATGTCAGACTGCTTATTTTCAGGCCTGCCGTTGAACACTTCCATCATCCAATAACAGCCTTGGATCCACCAATTCCTGCATCGATTTGTGTCTGGCATCCTCAAAAAAGAGATTTTAAAGCACAGATGTCATTTCATTGTTGATGACTTTAGGGCCAAACAAAGAATGATTTTGGCGCTAATTTCGGTCACTTCCTGGCGACTGCGCATGCACGGAGAGTAAAAGTATGGAGGACCAGATAGGACTTTTAATTTTCGGTTTTGAAAGCAAATTTGGGGGATTTGGGGGGGTTCAAAATTTGTGTTTGGCCCTTGATAACTTCGAGTTAGCACCAGCTAAGTCTGGGCCATTGGGTTATAGTATAAAATTATACAAATTTGGGGATGGGGGATGTATTTTGATATTATCAAGTATCCCAGTGGCATAGCCCCCCACCACAATCTCAAAAGTCTATGATCTGGGTGGAGGAACTAATATTTAGTGTAAGTTACATTATGTTGAAGCCCAAATACCCCACTGGTATAACGGGCCCCAAAAATATCGAACTTCGATGAACAATGTGGTGGATCAACTGATACTGCCTGCTGAAATGAAAATACAAATATTTTGGGTTTTTTTTATGAGTGGAGGGGGATACCACATGCCCCTGTATTATTTGTATTATCTAATTTCTAAGTGGTGTAACCCCTTTCCCCCCCCTCCCCCCCCCCCCCTTCCAATTCCCAAAGTCTGTGAACTGTGTGGAGGAGCAACTAAGGTAATTACAGTTAACACACCACATTAAATAAATGGAAATAAATTAAATAAGTGGAAATAAATGTCCTGACGCACCTCAACAATTCAAAGTTTCCCCAAATAGCACCTTTTGGGGCATATTCTTTAACAGATTCTTAGGAGGGGGAGCAAACTCGCTCTACCAATTTATTTATGTTTCAGAATGGCACATGTATGCAATGAAGAGGTTAAACTATATAGCCAATGTCCAGCCAAAGTAGTTGCCATTAATTCACCCCTCCTGTATTTTAATCCAAACATCAGCCTCTCCACTCAAAGATTTGGCTTGGGGCCATTTCTTTTTCAATTTACAAGTGCCTGTATGTGTTTGTTTATTGGAGTTTAATGACACTTTCAACAGCCACATCATGTCAGACAGTTTCCTGGGTGGAGGAAGCCAGATTACCCACAGAGAACCACCAATCAGTGGCAAGCAACTGTCAGATTCTCCAGCTTACTTACTCTGAACAAGCAGAGTTACCAGTGGTTGAAGGCAAGTGCACCATTGCTGTAGGCCTAAGTAAATTGCACCGCCATGCCACCACATGGGCAATCGGGATTAAATGTCTTGCCCAAGGGCACCTCACAGTCTGGTCAGGATCGAACTGTCAATCTTTTGGTTTAAAGTCCAGTGCTCTAACAGGGTATCATTTTTTGTTTGGTTTCGCATCGCCATTTGCGAAGCAATATCTCCCGGTCGCGAACCAATATCTAAAAATGATAAGCATACTGCAGTACAAAGTCTTTCTAATATTTCTGCCGGTATGACTGTCAGAAATGCTCTTTAATCGCTAAGATGGCTGTTACGGAACCACCAATCAGAGACAACTGATTGAGTTATTCCAGTAAGGCATGTTGCACTTTCTTGGTCACCATGTCCCGTCACAGACTCAATCATTCATTATATCTATGTCATTGGGTTTTCATACTCTAACCCCTCTTGAAACAATTTGCACCATACACATGTGCAGTTGTTGTTTTTATGTTGGAATTTCCTGAACGTGAGCATGTTCAGGAAAATCCAACGTAAATACAACAACTACAAATGAGTGACACAGATTGATTCGAGGGAATAAGTAACTCGAGGTAAGCAAACTTACTGTCTTATTAGTGTGTCACTGATGCCAACCCATAAATAAGAATGCATGTTGGACTGCATTATAATGCCGTAGTCAATGTTAAGCTCATGAAATTTGCTACAGCAAACTGTTACAGCAGGGGAAATTGAATTTAGGCACCCGTGATGAAGAAATGTGCACAACAGGGACAGACCAAGGTTAGTTAATATTCAGTTTATTGTTATCCAGGGTTGGATGACAATAAACTGAATATTAACTAACCTTGGTCTAAAACTGGGAATCAGTTTGTACCAATTGCTACTCAGTGTTCCTGGAGGGGGAGAAAACAGCGAATTAAAATTTTGAAAACAAAAGATACCCTGTCTAACAACTGAGCCACTGTACTTCATCACATTTTGTAACTCTGCCTATTTACAGGCCCCATGGAGCCAAAAAGTATTGGACAAAAAAGTTGAGGCATCACCCTTTCAGTATCCATGACACTCGATTAATAAATTATGCATTACAAATATTGTCGACAAAACTTTTGATAGGTGGTGGGGAGGTCTCCCTTCCTTATTGGCACCATTTGATTGGTACATTATGCATTACAATGTGTTTTGTCAAGGAGTTTATTTTAAGTTTCTAATTTCAATAAAAAAAACTCGGATGATAAATTGCTTTATTTCTCGATTATAATTGCCTCTTATTCTAGTAATTTTTTAAGGATTTTTAGCTATTTTACCCCAAAAACCCCCAAATTCATCCAACAGACCGTCCTCCTCCCCACGCCTCCAGCTAAATTGCCTTAACTTGATTTACATGTAGATGCTGAATGTGACTTTAAGTCCTTCTTTAACCCTTGACCCCACATGAAAAGCAGACAACACTTGAAAACAACATTCTTGAATAATTAATTTCTTTCATTTTTTGTGTCAAAAACATAGGTTATGACCTCTCATTGGAATGAGCTTGACGAGCTCGTTCCAAAGAGTGGTCATAACCTATGTTTTTGAGACAATAAATGAAAATATAATGAAAATTAATTGGCGATTTTTGTGAATAACGCTGGCCGGTTTTGGCCAATACATTGGTTTAAGGGTTAAAGAACTTTCTCAGGTGAGTGAGCAATTAAGATCCCTTGGGGTCTCTTGTCTACTTAACTTCTTGTTACAGTTATTCTTTTGAAAATGTGGATTTTCGCCCAGTATCAGAAAATTCCATTTGTATAGCCATAAGGAATTCTCTTTGTGTTATCTCCCTTATACCAAGAATGCACAAAGTTTACTTTTTTTCTTTAGAAATGTCTCATAGTGGCTTACCCAGAAGATAAAATCACAATTTATAATCCTTGCTACATCATTCCAAAACACTTACCTGAATCAAAATTCACTCATTAGGAGGCTGAAATTTAAATTTTTGTGCATTCAATGCAAAAGAACTGTGTTTAGAAGTTTTTAACTCTTGCCCGATTGTTCTACAGCAATATCAGCTTCAAAACTAAATTTTAATACAGGGAGTCTTCCTATTCTTTTTACCAAGAAGATCCGCCCCCCCCCCCCCCCCCTCGAAAATCCTCAAAAAATGGTCACATTTCTCACCTGTGAAAAGTCTGTCCACAGTATGATCTGGGTAACATATTCAACAATCCCTTATGACCATGACCTGAAACCAAAATACAGATAACAGTACACTGCCTTCAACTGCCCTTGTGTGGAGTTAGTAATATTCCCTTTGTACAGCCATAAACAATTCCTCTTTGTGTCACTGTTTTTATTAATAGAGTGGATAATTGACAGTTGCTTGCCACTTTTCAGTGGTTCTCTCTGGATACTCTTGCTTACTCCACCTGTAAAACTGTCCGACATGAGGTGACCCTGGCTGTCAAAAGTGTCATTAAACCCCAATAAAAATAAATAAAATGAAGGCCTTTAGATTGTCTTAATTGGAGCCTGACAGTGAACAAGGACATATAGTGGGAAACAAAAATGTTTTATTTTCATTTTCTTTCTCTTAGAAACATAAACATTTTAAAAATCATACATTTTTTAAAAAATGCTTTATTTCACTACTTTTCATTTTCTTTCACAAAGACAATACTATCTTTGTTATGGGCCTCTCTTGTTCTTGGTAAAGTGTAGTAAGTTTCAAAATTATATATTATATACTACTCACATTTTGCTAAGGATCACCTATATTTCTGGGGTCAGGGGTTGGTATTCGGCCAGTATTTCAACATTTTATTGTCAGTTGAGATATTCAGTCGCCGTTTCAATTAATAGAGTGGTTCAGCTTTACATTGGTAGTGACAACAGGTTGTTTAGGTTAAAAACAACACCTTTGCATAAAATCACAAAATGCATGTTGATCAATAAACACCACTTTAATTTATTTGAGAATTTCTTTTCAATACTTAGTGTGACCACCGTTAGCATTCAACACAGCCTGGCACTGTCTGCACATGCTGTTGACCAGAGTACAGAAAAGCTGTCGTAACAAGTTGTGCCACTCTTCCACCAAGGCTTGGATCAGGTTCAGGTCAAGAGATGTGGCTAGCCAGTTCATACGGTTGATATTTTGCTTTTGGAGATATTCGTTGACAAGCTGAGATCGATGGTGTTGGGCATTATCGTCCATCAGGAGAAATTCTTCTTCAGCCCCTGCATATGGATGCACAATTGGATCAAGAACTTCATCCCTGTAGCATTGTCCATTCAAGGTACCATTGTGTATGACATGAAGGTTGGTCTGGCCATCCAGACT
Source organism: Pictodentalium vernedei (assembly GCA_031216915.1). Taxonomy (NCBI): domain Eukaryota; kingdom Metazoa; phylum Mollusca; class Scaphopoda; order Dentaliida; family Dentaliidae; genus Pictodentalium; species Pictodentalium vernedei. The sequence continues at coordinate 557,637,049 of CM062297.1, forward strand.
CATCCCACCCCAGACCATTACTAACCCACCACCGTACAGATCATATTCTCAAACAGTGGCATTGGAAACCCTTTCCTTGCATCTTCTCCACGCAAGAACACATCTGTCGAGCAAATCTGGACAAAATCTAGACTCATCAGTGAAGAGAACATTGGCCCACTGGCGTGGTGTCCACTAGACAAGTTGCCTGCACCACACCTGCCAATGTTGCCGGTGTTTGGACTTCAGAGGAATGTACACAACAGGTCTTCTGGCTCACACTCAACATCCTGCAACCTGTTATGTATAGTCTGCCCTGAAATTCTGATGATTGCTGCATTTTGGAGGGTATTCTGGAGGGTTGTGGCATTTATGGTTCGATTCTGAGTGGCATGGTGACGAGGTAATGGTCGTGTCAGTGTGTTATCACCTGCTGAAAACCACCACAGTGCCTCCGCCGAGCACTCCCGTGTGTCTGGAAACAGTTCCAGGCCCTGGATAACACACTGTGACAAACCGAGTTGTGCAGCCACCTGTCTCTGTGAGAGCCCAGACTCCAGCATTCCAATCCCTCTGGATAGTTCCTTGGGACTCAAATTACGTAGGGTGCAAATTGTAAATATGACCAAAGTGACAGAGAGCATGTGCAAGAACCATTTTATAGCCCCAGTTGAGGTATCACCCCAATTTTGAGAAACCTGTTTTCCTGATCCCATCATGTGAAAATGCTTGATCTCTTTATTGAGCAATTTTCACTACACTTTCTTGTATGAGGGAGACCTTTCAGCATACGGTTGTCAAAAAATCATTGAAGTAAGCTACGATAGGCTGAAATGGTCAATAATTGCTAAAATGTACCAAAATATGATGATTATATGGGTGATCCTTAGGAAAATGTGAGTAGTATATATATATATGTTTGGAGGTATGGAGATCCATCACTTTTCCCCTCATTTTTTAAATTGCAGGGATAATAATGGTCCAAATTATCAGTGGGCCAAGGATATACATTCACCTTGTAACCTTTAATAGGAAATGAGAAATGGAATGTTTAGCACAAGCAGGGTTTGGGAAGGGAAAATCACATATCGTCTGACACGACCATGGTTTGCAGAAGGCGAAGAAAATTTTAGAATTGAACACTGCAGGAAGGCCATTTCCTTGGATCTGAGATGGCTATTCATGTTTTAGTTTGAACGATTTTGTGATAATAATTATGTTGAATCTTCGGGGAAACACCCAGAGCTATCGCCATTTCTTTGTTACATCGGCATGTAACATCTTACCAGATTGGCAAACGGTGGAAAATAGCGATAGTTTCTGAATGACACTCGACAATCTTCTGTTGCAGAATGTCAGTTCCGGAAACAGTGCTCTTAAAATGTGTAAACTTTGTTGGGAGAATGGCCGCGTCTTGACTAGAATTTAAAGGTGTCATGTTGTTTCTTTTTTTACTGGACTTTATGCTTTATCAGTAAATGATCAGTGGGCAGAATGGGTCAGGCTGATGGTCCCTCAGCCCTGGTAGTGGAAACCCTGGCACAAGTCCTGAAAACAAAATTGGTTGGCATCATGCATAGAGTTTGAAGTATTTTCAGCCCCTCCTTACAAGACTACCATATAAAATAAATATTTTTATCTCCATTTTATTGCAGATCAAAGATATTTGAAGATATCAACAGAATGATTCAGCCAGAGAATATTATAGATAGGGTTATTTATAACTTGGATAAAGTGATTAAAGGAAATCCTGGACACAGAAAAAACAATGCAGATATTAATTTGATGCCAAATAAAGATGAATTAAGGTACATTTTCTTTTCATGCTTGGGTCTCTGAATTAGAAAGAGCCAAGAAACATGGTTATCTTTGTTTTCTTCTTGTTATCATATCTTTAAACAGGTATAACATTGAACATTGTTGAATATTTTGTTAATTCGCTCAGTGGGGCAAACTTAATTGTACATCTTTTAATTGAATAACCTTGTTATTTGTGTATTACCTACAAATGCCAAACCATTTGCCATACCTTCAGAAGAAATTTGACCTGTTATTTGCATGTAAGTTATGGACTAAACTCCTGATAATCAAAAAAAAAAAATTTGTAACGTGTTGAAGAATTACTCCTACATTCACTGATTTCTCACATTTATAGAGATTTTTGGCTTCAATATATTCAATATGGGCATATAACTCCTTGCATGCTGCTGATGGATATTCCTGCCCAGAACAGAATTTCCCAGGCCAGTGAAAGACGTATAATTTGAGCACATTTAAACAAATTTTCCCTTTGTAAATTGCATGGATTTTTTCACCATTTATTTCTTAGTTAAATGTAAATGAATTTTTCATCAAACCCAGTCATGGCTGCTGTGATTTGATAAAAAATATCTTGAAAATACTCAATGGGTAAAGGGTTAAACTTTAATATCTTGTTTGACCGAGTTCAATGATCTCTGTGAAACAAGATATAATAGATAGAATAGGCCCCACAAAGTAGATCTGTTTCTCAGGCCATTTTTAGCTCACCTGACTGAAAGTCAGGGTGAGCTTTTCTGATCACTCTTCCTCCGTCACCCGTCCGTCCGTCCATCCATCCATCCATCCTTTCATCCATCCGTCCTTCCGTCCGTCCGTCCGTCCATCCATCCTGCATGAAGGTGGTGTTTGAGCCTCTTTCTCCTAATCCACTGGCCACATTTTAATTAAATTTCATGTAAGTAGTGGTTATATAGAGGCATTTTGATTTTTATGCAAATTAGATTTCGGCTCATATTGAGCAGAGGGGTGGGGAAAAAATGGCCAAAGTTTTTGAAAATATTCTTCTAATAAACCACCAGTAGCAGAGACTTGATATCAAGTTTGTTCAAGAGAAGTTTGTCGGGCATTATTTGCCTTTGTTATGGGAGGGAGGGGCAAAAATTTAGCCACGCCCAAAATTTCTATTTTCAGAACCGTGAGGTCGATTTGAACCAAATTTGATATGAGATGATACTGGGTCATAAGTAGTTGATTGCTGCAAAAAAAAAAATGTTCTTGTTGCCCCGTGGGAACCTCGGGAGCTAAAAATAGGAAAAACCTTAAAATTGCCATATCTCCAAAACTACATGGCACAGAGAATTCGTATTTTGTATAAGCTTACTTTTATCCAGTAGAATAGAATGGAAAAAAAATTCCCTGTCAGTTTGATCTCAAGGTTCTTTTTTCAGGACTTTGAAAAAGTGCTGAGTCAGCACTTTTTAACACTATAGGCAATGGGAAAACCATTAAAAAATCTTTTTCTCCAGATCCAGCAGGCAGAATCTTTTGATTAGGGTGGATTTGATTCAAGTTTGTTCAAATCGGCCCCTGGGTTCATATTTGGACTCAGTATAGGAGCGCGATTATGAACTTAGTGCATTTCAGGCAAATTTCTTCACAAATCATCTTCTCCAGATCCAGCACGCAGAATCTTTTGATATTTGGTATGCAACATTGTGGGGTGGATCTGATTCAAGTTTGTTCAAATCGGCCCCTGGGTTCATATTTGGGCTTAGTATAGGAGCCCGATTTTGAACTTAGTGCATTTCAGGCAAATTTCTTGAAAAATCTTCTTATCCAGATCCAGCATGCAGAATCTTTTGATATTTGGTATGCAACATTGTGGGGTGGATCTGATTCAAGTTTATTCAAATTGGCCCCCTGGGTTTATATTTGGGCTCAGTATAGGAGCTCAATTTGAATTTCAGGCAAATTTTCTTGAAAATCTTCTTCTCAAGATCCAGCAGGCAGAATCTCTTGATAATGGGTATGCACCATGCTTAGGGGGGAGGGGGGGCGAGGGGGGGGGGGGGGTGTCAGATTCAAGTTTGTTCAAGCCAAGTCCCTGGGTTCATATTTGTCCTCACTGTGGTAGCCCGAATGATAACTTAGTTCAAAATGAGGAATTTTCTTTAAAAATCTTCTTCAGATCCTGCAGTCGGAATGTTTTGATATTTGGTATGCAGCATCCTTAGGGGTTGAGATTCAAGTTTGTTCAAGCCATGTCCCTAGGTCCATATTTGGGCTCACTGTGGGATCCCGAATGATAACTTAGTTCAAAATGATGAATTTTCTTTAAAAATCTTCCTCTTCAGATCCAGCAGTCAGAATGTTTTGATATTTGGTATGCAGCATCCTTAGCGGGGTGAGATTCAAGTTTGCTCAAGCCATGTCCCTAGGTCCATATTTGGACTCACTGTGGGAGCTCGAATTGTAACTTAGTTCAAAGTGAGGAATTTTCTTTAAAAATCTTCTTATTCAGATCCAGCATTCGGAATGTTTTGATATTTGGTGTGCAGCATTCTTAGGGGGGTGAGATTCAAGTTTGTTAAAGCCAAGTGCCTGGGTTTATATATGGGTTCCCTGTGGGAGCCCGAATTATAACTTAGTTCAATATGAGGAATATTCTTTAAAATATTTTTTTTTTTTAGATCCACCGGTCAGAATCTTTAGATATTTGGTATAAGCATTTCTTAGGAGGAGCAGATGCAACTTGTTGAAATCAATTCTCTGGGTTGATATTTAGGCTACCATGTCAGGTGTGCGCCCTCAGGCCCCCTGCGGCCTCTTGTTAATAAAACTGCATGCAGGTGGGTGGTTTTTTAGCTCACCTGACTTTCAGTTAGGAGAGCTATAGTGATCGTCGTCCTTGAACATGGTGTTTGCGTCTTCTCCTCCCAAACCGCTGAACCAAGTTAATTAATATTTGAGATAATAGTTTGTTTTGACATTGCAATTTGATTTTGTTCAAATCAGTTGCCCCTCCCATTGGTAGGGCCATGCCCAAAAAGTGTGCCTAAATCTTAAAAAATCTTCTTCTCATGAACCAGGAGTATCAGAGACTTGATATTAGGTGTGCAGCTTCCGTTTGAGGTGTAGACTCAGATTTGTTTAAGAGACGTTTGTGGGGCTATATTTGCCGTCGTTATGGGAGTGGCAAGAATCTTTGCCCCTCTCAGAATTTCTATTTTCCAAACCGAGAGGCAGATTTGAACGAACTTTGATATGAGGGCTTATTGGGTCATAAGTACTTAATTTATGCCCAAATTTTTTTTCATGTCGCTCCATGGGAACCGCAGGAGCTAAAAATAGAAAAAAATTAAAATGCCCATATCTCCAAAACTACACAGCACTGAGAATTATGTGGTGTGAAGCTTCCTCAGGACCAATAGAATGGAGTGGTAAAATAAAATTGCTCTTCATTTTATCATGGGGTACTTTTTTGGGACTTTGAAAAAGTGCTGAGTCAGCATTTTTTAACACAGTGGGTAATGGGAAAAACATTTAAGACTACTTTTCTCCTAAGCCATTGCTCCAAAAGCTTTCAAATTTCACATATAACAGCTTTGGAAGATTGTTTCACATGTTTATGGAAATCAATTTCCTGGGTCCATATTTGGGCTCCCTTAGGGAGCCCAAATGTTTAAATTGCAGTATGAGGAATATTCTTTAAAAATCTTCTTCTTCAAATCTACCAATAAGAATCTTTTGATATTTGGTATGCAGCATCCTTAGGAGGTGAGATTCAAGTTTGTTCAAGCCAAGTCCCTGGGTTCATATTTAGGCTGAAAATTTGGGGTTCTTGTCCGGACTCAGAAATTTTTTGACCAAAATCCAGAAATTATTTTTTTGTTTTTTTTATGCGTTTTGGTAAAATTTAGAACAAAATTTTTTTTTTTACACTGAAAATTTGGGGTCCCGGTTTGACTTTGAAATTTTGGGCCAAAATCCGGAAATTAGTTTTTAGCTCACCTACTTCTATTAGAAGTGGTGAGCTATTCTCATGACCTCGTGCGTCAGCATCGGCGTCGATGTCGGTGTCGACGTTGGCATCCGGCGTGTCCAATATTGTAAGATTTAATGTTAAGGTTAATTTCTCAAAGATCAGTGGGCTCAGGCCTTTGATATTGCATATGTAGGTTGTAGAGGACTATCAGAACAGTATTTAACCCTGATACTTCAACTTTTTCCAAATTTCACCTAAAATTTTCTGCCAAAACTTGTAAGAATTTGCGTTTAGGTGTTGTAAGAATTTGCGTTAAAGTCAGCTTTTGTGCAGATTGTGCTGCTTTAACTTCTCATTACTTTTGATTTTCATAATTCAATAACAACTGTAGGTATTAACCCTACTGTATGAGAAATTTAACAGAAATTTTCTTTTTTTATCAGTCAAAATTTTCATGTTTTTCTTGGACTTAGTAAATTTTAAGTTGTAAAACTTTGTAAACTTTGTGTTTAGGTGAGTTGTGTTTGTATGTGTCTTTCCAGGCGATTAATATTCTACACGTGGGTTACTGAACTCCATTGCAGTAATATTTAACCCTCATTACATGCATATTTGAGGAATTTGAGGCTGATTTTCTGCCAAAACTTGTTGTAAGAATTAGCATTTAGGTGTTGTAAGAATTTGCGTTAAAGTCAGCTTTTGTGCAGATTGTGGTGCCTTCACCTCTCATTACTGTTTATTTTCTCATTTCAATAACTACTTTAGGTATTAACCCTACTGTATGCAGAAATTTAACTGATTTCTTCTCTTTTTTTCAGTTACTGAACTACATTGCGGTAACGTTGCGCCCTCATTACATGCATATTTGAGGAATTTGAGGGGGATTTTTGGGACTTATATTCACTTTCTTTAAAAAAAAAATTTTTAACTTTTTTTTTTATTTAATACTTTCTCATACTTGTTACTAGTAACATTAAGGCTTATTTTAGTTGTTGATGTGATGTATTTTTGTTGGGACTTATAGTCACTTTCTTGAACGAATGTTTTTCCGCAACTCCTCTTTAACCAATGAATGTACTTCAATTACAATTTCAGTGATTCTTCATTACATAATGCCATTTTACACCTCCTGTTTTATTTTTTTTTGATCTGATGTATTTTTATTTTGTAAAAAATAAATTTATGAAAGCCTTTCCTAATTCTTATTTATGATTTGATATCTGGCCTCACGATTCATATTCTTAATCATGAACATTTCTAAAAGAAAAAAATGCTTTTATATCCAATGATTCTATGTTGAATTGATATATAATAAATGCAGAAATATAGACTTTCCAAAGCCATCACATAAAGCACATTAATCATTTGATGCCTAGTTAATGATTTATATTAACTGAATATTAGGCATGTTACATTGGAACGACATTATCAAGTGCGAATGTAGGTGAGCGTTGGGATGTAACATCCCTCTTGTATGGTTTTTAGCTCAACTTGACAAAGTCAAGTTGAGCTATTGCCATCACTTCTCGTCCGTCGACATACTACGTTAGTACGCTAGTACGTACGTCCACAGTTTCCTTCGGCACACCTCACAGGTCGCATTTATTATCAGATCACTTTGAAACTTGGTATGCTTGTTTGGAGTGACCTCTAGATGGGAGCTATCGTTTTTCTTCAATTTCCGTCCAAAAATGTTGCCGCGACCAACGTTCTTAGAACTTAGTTTAGTCAGACCACAATATTTCCCTTTGGCAAACCTTACAGGGCACATTTATGATTGGATTGCTTTGAAACCTGGTATGCTTGTTTGGGGAAACATCTAGATGGGAGCTATCAATTTTTTTCCATTTCCGTCAAAAAATGTTGCCGCAGCCAAAGTTCTTAGAACTTAGTTTAGTCAGAAGACCACAGTATTTCCCTTTGGCACACCCTACAGGGCACATTTATGACCGGATTGCTTTGAAAACTGGCAAGCTTGTTTGGGGTGACCTCTAGATGGGAGGTATTGATTTTCTTTCATTTCCATCAAAAAATGTTGCTACGGCCAGTGTTCTTAGAATTTAGTTCAGTCAGACCTCAATATTTCCCTTTGGCACACCCTACAGGGCACATTTATGATCGGATTGCTTTGAAACATGGTATGCTTGTTTGGGGAGACCTCTAGATGGGAGCTATTGATTTTCTTCAATTTCCATCAAAAAATGTTGCCGCTGCCAACGTTCTTAGAACTTAGTTTAGTCAGATCTCAATATTTCCCTTTGGCACACCCTACAGGGCACATTTAATAGCTCAACTTGACAAAGTCAAGCTGAGCTTTTGCCATCACTTCTCATCCACTGGCATGTGTACATATGTATGTATGTACGTTAGTACGTATGTCCACAATTTCCTTTGGCACACTTCACAGATCACATTTATTTTCATTTCCATTAAAAAATTATTGTCATTTTCACCAGCCTTTGAACTTACTGCGTTTGTGTAGAAACTTATCCCTGTTGCACTCTCTGCAGGGCATATTTATGAATTTCCATAAAAAAAGAGAAACAAGTGTTGCCACAAGCAATGACATTCAAACTTAGTGCATTTGTGCATTAACATCTTCCTTTGGCATGCCTCAGAGGGTGCATTCATTATCAGGTTGTTTTGAAACTTTGTATGCTTATGCAGGATGACAAAGATAGGAGCTATCGATTTTCTTTTCATTTCCATCAAAAACTGTTGCTGTTAGCAACAGTCTTTGAATTTATTGCATTTGTGCATCAACATTCCTCTTTGACATGGCCTACAGGCCACATTTATCAGGATTGTTTTTGGAACTTGGTGTGCTCATTGGGCGAGACCTTTAGATAAGAGCTATTGATTAGCATTCATTCCTGTGAAAAAAGATGCCATTTACAATAACCTCTGAACTTACTGCATTTGTGTATCAACATTCTTCCTTTATCCAGTCTTACAGTTTACATTTATAAATTCAAGGATTACTCTTGGCGTTGTGCACACACAATGCTGTTATGTTGAAATTTCACCAAATAACATTGGTACCACTGATCTTCAATTTTGCCTTTTCACTTATAACTTAACAAGTGTCATTGACACTTTCATTTATGCGTTTTGTTCAATTTTAAGACAGAAATTTTTTTTTTTTACACTGAAAATTTGGGATCCGGGTGGGACTTTTGGACCAAAATCCGGAAACTAGTTTTTTGTTTTTTTGTGGGTTTTGGTCAATTTTAAGAAGAAAAAAAAAATATTAGTCTGAAAATATTTAGTCTGGGACTCGAAAATTTCCGAACAAAAATAAAAAAAATCTGTTTTTTATGCGTTTATCTCAATTTTGGGATGTAAAAATGCAGGAACTGAAAATAGAAGGAACATTCTGTGTATTGTGTTGGCACAATTGCTTCATCTAGTTGGTATATGCTTTTCTTAGGAGAGGCGTTTGCTGCTTATTCAAGTCAAGTCCCTGGTTTGATATTTAGACTACCATGTCAGGTGAGCGCCCTCAGGCCCGCTGGGGCGTCTTGTTATTCTATTTTTTAATACTCTACAGAATAGCATGGGCGGTAGTGTATTTCGCCCCTTGAGTGCAAAAAAGCTTTGCAATGCTAAAGCATTGCAAAGCCTCGTTGCACTCAAGAGACAAATTTTTTAATTTTATTAACTTTGCTAAAATGTGAGACAAAACCATTTAATTTTTCTTTTTTTAAGTTTGCATTGGTAATAAAAACAGAGCATGTGGCAACTAAAATGACCATGCGGGAGGACCTGAGAAACAGATCCTTAACTTTCTTAGGCCATAAATGCTGTTTATAACTATAAAAGGTAGGAAAATGCCCTAGTTCCTGTTAATTTTTTACTCCTGTTGATTGAATATTCTTCTCTGGCAAAGTGAGTATTCAATTAACAGGGTTCTATTGTATCAGTTCAGACCTGGGAAGCCTGTTGTGGGAGCAGGCAGCCTGTATATCAGTACACAGTTTGAATCTGTTTTTTCTTATCGTCTTTTGGAAAAGGTATAACATTTTAGAATGTTGAAGTCCATATTTTTAATTTTTATCAATTTTCAGAGCTGGGAAGCCTGATAAGGGACCAGACTGCTTGCGTTTCAATTCACAGTTTGAATCTGGTAACTTACGGAAAGTGATTCAGGTATGTGAAATTTACAGCAATATTTTCAACAGTGCAGTTGTTGAATGAGTAGGTGTGTTGGCTTCATTTGTCATTATGTTTTTTAGCTCACCTGACTTTCTGTCAGGAGAGCTATAGTGATCATTCACCGTCCGGTGTCCATCGTCCGTGAACATGGTGTTTGCATCTTCTCCTCCCAAACTGCTGAACCAATTTAACTGATATTTGAGATAATAGTTTGTTATGACATCGCAATTTGATTTTGTTCAAATCAAGTTGCCTCGCCCATTGGTAGGGCCACACCCAAAAAGTGTGCTGAAATCTTAAAAAATCTTCTTCTCATGAACCAGCAGTAGCAGAGACTTGATATTCGGTGTGCAGCTTCCTTTTGAGGTGTTGACTCAGATTTGTTCAAGAGAAGTTTGTGGGGCTATATTTGGCATCGAAATGGGAGGGGCAAGAATATTTGCCCCTCACAAAATTTCTGTTTTCCAAACCGAGAGGCAAATTTGGACCAAATGTGATATGAGGGCTTATTGGGTCATAAGTACTTAATTTATGCAAAAAATGTTTTTCCTGTCGCCCCATAGGAACCGCTGGAGCTAAAAATAGAAAAAAATTAAAACGCCCATATCTCCAAAACTACACAGCACTGAGAATTCTTATTTGTTGTGAAGCTTCCTTGGGACCAACAGAATGGAATGGTCAAAAAAAAATTGCTATCGGTTTTATCATGGGGTACTTTTTGGGGGACTTTGAAAAAGTGCTGAGTCAGCATTTTTTAACACTGTGGGTAATGGGAAAAACATATAAGACTACTTTTCTCCCAAACCACTGCTCTAAAAGCTTTCAAATTTCACATATAACATCTTTGGAAGATTGTTTCACATGTTTATTGAAATCAATTCCCTGGGTCCATATTTGGGCTCTCTATGGGAGCCCAAATGTTGAAATTAGTGCAGTATAAGGAGTATTTTTTAAAAATCTTCTTCAGATCTACCAATAAGAATGTTTTGATATTTGGTATGCAGCATCCTTAGGGGGGAGAGATTCAAGTTTGTTCAAGCCAAGTCCCTGGGTTCATATTTAGGCTGAAAATTTTGGGTCCTGTTGCAGACTTAGAAATTTTGGACCAAAATGCAGAATTTTTGGGTTTTTTTGTTTTTTATGCATTTCGGTCAATTTTAAGACAAAAAAAATTTTTTTTTTTTTTTTTTACACTGAAAATTTGAGGTCCAGGTGGGACCAAAATCTGGAATTTTTTTGTTTTTTATGCGTTTTAAGAAGAAACAAAAAATTTAGGCTGAAAATATTTTGTTTGGGAAAAAAATCTTCTTTTTATTCGTTTATCTCAATTTTGGGACGTAAAAGTGCAGGAACTGAAAACAGAAGGAAAATCCTGTGTATTATACGGGCACAATCGCTTCTTCTAGTTGGTATATGCTTTTCTAAGGAGGGTCGTATGCAGCTTATTCAAGTCCCTGGTTTGATATTTAGACTCCCATGTCAGGTGAGCGCCTGCAGCCCCCCTGGGGCCAGTTGTTTTATTTGATCTTGATGATTTTGAGGTTGATGGCATTTAAATACACTATCAAAAATCATTTATTTAATTTTGCTATTAAGATTTTGCATTGTGTCACAAAAAACATGAGTTTGCTGATTAATCATACACTTTATAAGGTGTTAGGTGCTGATTATGTTAAAAGGTGAAGACAGGGTTCTTATCTTTTTTTGAAAGTTTGAAAACAGAATGAAATTTTATAAACATATATTTTTATACTGTAACCAATGACCCAGCCTTAGCTGGTGCTAACCCAAAAATATCTAGGGCCAAACACAAATTTTGCCCCCAATCCCCAAAATTTGCATGCAAAACCAAAAATTAGAAGTCCTATCTGGCCTTCCATACATTTTATCCTCCGCGCATATGCAGACTCCAGGAAGTCACCGAATCTGGCGCCAAATAAATCATTCTTTGTTTGGCCCTTGTCAGATAACAACAAACTGATTTTTGTGCTTTTAAATCTCAATTAATAATGACGCCAGACACAAATCAATGGTTAAATTGATGGCTCCAAGGACAGAACTGGATGAAGGAAGGAAGAAACGGTGGTTTGATACGTTCAGGGCTGTAATTTTTTATTATTTAGTAAAATTAGTTCATGTTCCCTAATTTCGGGACATGAGCCTGACGTTATCTCTGATTGATTATGATCTATCCACTGTTTATTTATTATTCCTTCCCTGCCTTCCCTTGATCCCCCCAGTTAAGCTCCCAAGCTTTTTGGCTTGTTTTAATAAAGATTTTTTATAAATTTATTGGGAGTTTAACGTTTTATGCAGAAATTATTCTGTACATCCCCAGGGTTAGTTCCTCATCCTTAGGGTGTTCAGGCATTTTGGTCATGCATCTTACATCCAGTGTATCATTTTTTCTTCTGAGGAAGATCTTACTTTACATCGGATAGTCTTGTTTCTGTTACTGACTTCGGGTTGTGTTGCCTGGGGTCTTGACTCCAGTGTTTTGTTTACATCTTTAGATAGTTTCCTATTTTTATTTAGGAACAACAGTTGTAGGTAACATTAAATATTCTGATAGTGTGGTAGTTTATTTTACTCAGTTTTTATAATTTTGTCCACACTTAGGCTTTTTTGGGCTCATCGTTCCCTTTGGGAACTTGGGCTCTTATATTAAGAAAAATTTTTCAAAAATTTTTATTTTATTTTTGAAAGAGTTTTTCTTTTGGATATATTTATTTCATTGATTATATTTAATGTTATCTTATATTATATGTAGATTTGGTGGTGGTACAATGACATATATTAGTATTTAGGTAATTATTTTTATCGAATAGTATGGCAAATTGAGGAAACATTTCCTTTAATTACTTGGTCGTTGTAATGAGTTTACTTGATGTACTACCACTAATTCTACTCCATGTACTCTGTCGGTCCTATCGTGGCGAGGGGACTCGGTGGTCCTCTAGTCAAAAGGTCACTATAGTTTTTTAGTTTCTATTTACAGAGGAACAGGAACATGATGTGGCTTCATGACACCGTCAAGGAGTGCTGTCGTCGCAAATCAGTCAAGAGCTAGCGGCAAAAGTGCTCAGGTATTAGACAAGGCCTAGATCCTTAGTAGGATGGATGACCTTATCGCCAGCTAGCTCGACCAGCAGATCTAACTCGTATGTGAGGAATGTGATGCCGGGTATGTCCGTTGCGGTTGAGAAGAGGAATAAGGGTGTAGCGAGCACTATAAACATACAACATGCTCATCCTGCGACGTCAGGAAGGAGGAAGTAGACAAGTTCTGAGGTATGCTCTTACAGGTCTTCCGTGATTGTGAGCAAGAGAGAGGTCCCTCTCTCTTATAACAACAACTGCGATTAGAGGTTGTTGGTAAGAACTTGGCAGTCAAGTTCTGAGGTATGCACGTACAGGTCTGTGATTGTGAGCAAGAGAGGTCTCTCTCTCTTATAACAACATCTGCAATCAGAGGTTGTTGGTAGAAACTTGTGTCGGTCTGACAAGTTCGGAGGTATGCTCGTCCAGGTTGTCCGTGATTGCAAGCAAGAGAGAGGTCCCTCTCTCTTATAACAACTCTGCGGCCAGATGTTGTTGGTAGGAACTTGGTGGTCAAGTTCTGAGGTATGCTCATCCAAGTCGTTCATGATTGCGAGCAAGAGAGAGGTCCCTCTCTCTTATAACAACTTCTACGGCCAGAGGTTGTTGGTAGGAACTTGTCAGACAAATTCTGAGGTATGATTGTTCAGGTCATCCATGATTTCGAGCAAGAGAGAGGTCCCTCTCCTCCTTCCATAGACTGCCGTGGCAGCCAGTCTTATAGCTTCCTCTTAGACTGCCGTAGCGGCCAGTCTTATAGCTTCCTCTGTGTTCAAAAAGCAGACGACCACACATGTCCGTTGTCGCTAGTTAGCTTGATCGGTGAAGTAGTTACTAAGGTCCCTGAGAACTATGATGCTGGGTGTAGATGATCCGGGCTAGAAAAAGAGAGATCATATAGGGTGGAGCGAACGATATGATATGCAATTATGCTCACCCAGTGACGATGGAAGGAGGAAACCGATAAGGTCCGGGGCCATCTAGTCTTATGGTTTCCTCTACATACGGATAAAGTGATCTTTATATTGCACAGGGCTATAAAACCTGATGAGTGGTGTCAGTTCCCAGTCGCCGGTGTAACGGTTAAGATTGGATACTTGGACCATGACTCTAGATGTGTCGCATATGCATTGTATTTAGAGCTAGTGGGAGAGTGCTCAATGATTTTAAAAAGACAAGGGCTAGGTTTCACGGAAGCTTACGTTCCTTGTCTAAAACAGATAGCTCATTCAGCAGATCTCCCTCGTATATGGGTGATATGATGCCAGGTTTGTCTGTGGCGGTTGAGAGAGAATAGGATGTAGCGAGCACTGTTGATCGAATCCATGCTTCCCTAGTGTTTATGGAAGGAAGAAGACGGCAAGTTCTGAGGTATGCACAAGCAAGAGGGAGCCTCCCTCTCTCTCTCTTGCAACAACATTGGGAGCTGGGTGTTGTTGGTAGGAACTTGCGACAGTCTGTGCTTACGTACATAGCTATTGTCCGGTAAAGAGAAAAGAAGAGGAACAAGCACTCCCGACCACACCTTGGCTAAGTGACTCAGATTTGCCGGTCTTCATTGTCAAAGGTCCATCTTTAGTAAGAAGTCGCACCATCTAGTAGCCAAGGAGATGAGGCTTCATTCATCAGGTCATCCGCAGTAATAACTATATTGGACTCCCTGTCCTAGGAGCAGCTAGCGAAGAGGCTATTTGTGACCGCTGCTCCTCAGGCCTCTGTAACGGACTTGCTGTCGCAGTTGCACAGTTAATCGCAGTATTCCTGCTAAGGCACAAGCACTCAACGTCGATCTCAAAATCTTGAGCTGTAGCATAGTGCTTATTTGGTCCAGTCACCTACCTGTTTAGATGCTGGTGACTGATTCTAACTGGTTTGAACATATGATGGATAGGATAACTTTCCTTCCGGAACAACTCTTAGTTGATATAGATATCATACATTATCATTTCCTTGATCTTGTTCCAGTGATTCAAAATGCTGCGAGTAGAAACCGCTAGCGTAGTTAGACGCTGACTTCATCCGGTTAAGAGCAGGGTAATAAGATCTCTTTCCAGTTAAGTCTACTCGGGTGTCACAGATCTTTGATTCTGGATACAACACCATATTTATCTTCTGGCGGAAAAAGTAATTCCGTTTCTTATTTTCTTCCTCTGTATTTTTAAAGCATTTGTGATGGTTCACATACTTTTAGAAACAGCAGGGGAAGATGTTGAGAGTTCCTCAGCGTTGATTGAGCAGGCTAAGATCCTAGTTTTAGCCATACCTTCATCGTTTAGCTGTTCACTCGGATGCAATTGAGAAGATAATTTCTTTAGTCAGAGCGAATTTAGTCTCATGGTCTTATGTACTTAATTTTAAGTACTGTGACGCTTTGTCTATGTGGAAGGAATATTGTGGTCGTTGTACCTTTTAAAATTCTTTCCAGACATAGTATTTATTTCACAGTCTTAACTATGTTAAGTGAGAACTATGCTGATGCAACGAAGCCTTGTGTTTTCATCTTTGCATTTGACTAGGAGGAAAACTTGCCATAGGTCGCTTTAGTCTTCCAACTCTAGTTTGTATGATAAGAATTTATTCTCGTCTCTTTAAGCTGGGGTCTAATGTACCATCACCAGCAGAAAGAGTATGAGAGGTTTCCTAGGCTCAAATCGTCTATTAGGACTCATAGCAAAGGTATAGGTATACCTAAGTCTTTGATGGTAACCTTTCATTTTTGTAGGATTAAACTACAAGAAAGCATCTATTCTCAACTCTTTAAGTTGGGACTAATCGACTACAGCCAACAAAAGTGTAGGAGAGTTTGTCCTAGACTCAATTCGCTTATAAGGCTCATAGCGAAGGTATAGGTATCTCTCCTATATATAATTCTTTAGGTTTGTCTATACAACCACTTGGATAGGGGGGTTCTCGTCAGACTGAGTTACTGATCAGACTCCCCTGAGCCGGTGGTTCAAGGTTCTTATAGAACTCGGTCCGGACGATTTTGACTGGAAGTGGATAATTAGGTTATTTATGATTATCTTTCAGTCGATAAGCGAACGTTTGACAACTGCAGCGAGTATAGTTCTTTAGATCACTTGTATTGTGAACTAGATAATGTCTCATGGGATTTATGATAGGATTCATGTATCCCACTATTTATTTGGCTGGTTCATCTGTTTCACAGAGTGAATTAACCAGCTGTTTGGCTCGCTTTTATCTGTTATCTGATGCATTAACTGCGATAGTTTTATGTGCCGGATGGAGTTGTGTGGAGCGGCTTAGAATGTTTTCTCGATGGGTCGCTTACACACATGTCTACTCCAGTTATTAACTGAAGTGGTAGACGTTTTTCCCTCTTGACCTGTTTTGTTTTAGAGAATCTTTTAACATAAGGTCAAGTTTGGGCATATATTACGTTTTTCTCAATTATTTCGGACGTGAGTTCATATATTGCATTACAATCCTGAGTCCGGGGTCTCTGTATGCACATCAGAGTTTATCAGAAGAGAAGTATGCTTCTGTTGTCATTATTTTTCAATAGAAGGGACATTTATGTTCATTCTATTGTTAAATAAGTCAGTTAGCTATTCATACTGCTTGGGTTATTTATTCTCCAATTAGCAGTCAATGCTTAAGATTTCAGTGCATAAGTAAGCGCTAGCTATATCTTGCGCTTATTAGGGCCCCCCCGTGAGGCGGACGCCCTATACTGATCGCTCTGTCCGTCCATCCGTGTGTCCATCCGTGTGTCCATCCGTCCGTCTGGGCTGTAATCTTTCTCTCTTAATAGATAAGGTTTTGATATTTGACATGTGGGTATATTATCTCAAGACGATGTTTTGTGTACCAAGGTTGCCATGCTTTGACCTTGAACTTTGACCTCAAGGTCAAATAATTCCGTTTTCGGGGTTCTTTTCTGACAAGTTTGTGTCCGGGCTGTAACTTTTTTCCCTTAATAGATAGGGTTTTGATATTTGGTATGTGGGTAGAATATCTGAAGACGATGTGTTGCGTACCACGGTTGCCATGCTTTGACCTTGAACTTTGACCTCAAGGTCAAATTATTCCGAATTCGTGGTCTTTTCTGACAAGTTTGTGTCCGAGCTGTAACTTTTTTCCCTTAATAGATAGGGTTTTGATATTTGGTATGTGGATAGATTATCTCAAGACGACGTGTCGCGTACCAAGGTTGCCATGCTTTGACCTTGAAGTTTGACCTCAAGGTCAAATTATTCAGATTTTGTTGTTTTTTTCTGACAAGTTTGTGTCCGGGCTGTAACTTTTTTCCCTTAATAGATAAGGTTTTGATATTTGGTATGTGGGTAGATTATCTCAAGACGACGTGTCGCGTACCAAGGTTGCCATGCTTTGACCTTGAAGTTTGACCTCAAGGTCAAATTATTCAGAATTTGGATTTTTTTTCTGACAAGTTTGTGTCCTGGAAGGGATTTTAATCAGATTTTACCTATTGCTTGAAATATTTTAGTATTACGGTTCACATCAGTTTATACCTTACATCAGTTAGTTGCTGCGGGGCCAGCAGAGATGGATTCCATCTCCGTGATATCTAGTTCTAACTGTTTGGCTATTATATGATCTTATGTGGGATCTCTTCAGGATAGTTGAGTTTTCGGCGCATGGGATTAATAGTTTCCATTATTTGTGTCGCTTGTATAAGGCTTTTGAGAGTATACATTGACGCTCAGCCGTTTTCATGGGAATGAATGATAGGATATGTGTATCCTTCAATTCATTTGTTTCTATTGATTTCATTGAGGTTATGGGGTCTGCTATTGAGCATTCGCCAGAAGCTTCCCCATTAGAGGGTTTTCTTCTTTAAGGGAAGTTTTATTCTTCATGTCATTTTCCGCTCTCAGTGGCATTACGGAGTATTCAGACATGAAGTAGCTTTATGGTCTCTGTATTATTGCCATCTGCATCAGCACTGATTAAGTAATGTGTGTGGGTGAGGAGGTTTCGACATATATTTGAATTGCCCCCTCCCCCCCCCCCCCCCCCCCCCCCCCCCCACACACACACACACACACACACTCATGCTGTCGCGTATATATTTTTCAATACATACATACTTTGCATCTGGGTCATGTTGGATGGCACCATCATACGCTTATATGCAGTTGTGTTGCATTTGTTTCCGGTATTTATTTTCTGATTTTGAAGCTGATTTATCATACCTGCCTCCATTTCTAGATCTTGGTCACTATTTTGTCGGTTCTCAAATCGCACATTCTCAGGTGTTTATAGTTGTAGATACCAAATAGTACACATTGGAGAGTGTTTTTTACCGGATTTAATATTACAGAGGCCTTTTGTGAATGACCTTGAAGCGTGTTTTCTCTGCAGAGATTGTTCTTATCCTGCTTTTGTATGTATATGTTATAATTGATTTTTCACTGATTTCGTCGTACCTGTATACGGCATCTGCAGTGCATATTTTATAGCGGATAATGTTATTTACTAAAATCATCGCTATAGCCTTGGCTTGTGAAGTGGCATTAAACACCATTTATTATTCATGAATTAATTTTTTGAGTGCCTGATCGATATTTATTTATATCATTTCCGGGTACTGCTTATTGATTCTAGAGCTGTTCCCTCTTTCTTTTGAAGTTATGTTAAAAAAAAGGGGGATGGGGTGGTCATTTTGTCCACTTCTCTGCCTTTTGGGGTATATGACTATTGAGGAAGCTGTCTTGTCCGTACTATGTTCGGCGATCAGCTGCAGTATTATTGTGTGGCATAGGTTTATGGGAAATTTCCTCTCATTCTCAGTATGCCTTAATTATTTTTAGGGCCTAGACCAGACTAGTCTCCAAAATTGTGTATTTGTTACATCTTAATTAACATGATTTTATGCTTAGATTTAGGATGTACATAATTGGATACATATTAGGTTATGTCTCTTCTATTATAGTATTAAGAGACATACATGTAATTCTTATTTCTTCATCATGGATTGAAGGATTTGATCTGTGTTGATCTACTATTTCCAAAGTTCTAGGCCCTCCGCCTTTTTACAATTCAGCTAAGTCTGGGTCATTGGTTACAGTATAAAAATATGAAAAAATTTATAGTAATTTATATATTTTTTATACTTACCAATGACCCAGACGGGAATGGCCCTCCCATGAGTGGGCAGTACTGGGCACTAATACCGCCCCGCTGAATTATTATAATCTTTTTTTTTATACAAAGAATGATTTATTTGGTGCCAGATTTGGTCACTTCCTGGAGTCTGCGCATGCGCGGAGGGTGAAATGTATGGAGGGCCAGATAGGACTTCTAATTTTCGGTTTTGCATGCAAATTTTGGAGATTGGGGGCAAAATTTGTGTTTGGTCCTAGATATTTTGGGGTTAGCACCAGCTAAGTCTGGATCATTGGAAAGTATAAAAAATATACAAATTACTTAAAATTTATCATATTTTTATACTGTAACCAATGACCCAGACTTAGCTGGCACTAACCCCAAAATATTCAGGGCCAAACACAAATTTTGCCCCCCAATCCCCAAAACTTGCATGCAAAACCGAAAATTAGAAGTCCTAACTGGCCCTCCATACATTTTACCCTCTGCGCATGCGCAGACGCGAGGAAGTCATCGAATCTGGCGCCAATAAAATCATTCTTTGTTTGGCCCTTGTCAGATAACAACAAACTGATATTTGTGCTTTTAAATCTCAATTAAGAAGGATGCCAGACACAAATCAATGGTTAAATTGGTGGATCCAAGGACAGAACTGGATGAAGGAAGGAAGAAACGATGGTTTGAAACGTTCAGGGCTGTAATTTTATAATATTTATTAAAATTAGTTCATGTTCCCTAATTTTGGGACATGAGCCTGATGTTATCACTGATTGATTATGATTTATCCACTATTTATTTAGTATTCCTTCCCTGCCTTCTCTTGATCCCCCCAATTAAGCTCCCAAGCTTTTTGGCTTGTTTTAATAAACAAAATTTATAAAATTTATTGGGAGTTTAAAGTTTTATACAGAAGATTATTCTGTACATCCCCAAGGTTACGTCCTCATCCTTAGGGTATTTGGGCATTTTGGTCATGTATCTTACATCCAGTGTATCGTTTTTTCTTCTGAGGAAGATCTTACTTTACATCGGATAGTCTTGTTTCTGTTATTACCTTCGGGCTGTGTTGCCTGGGGTCTTGATTCTGGCGTTTTGTTTACATTACATTACTCTAGGTAGTTTCCTATTTTTATTTAGGAACAACAGTTGTAAGTAACATTAAATATTCTGATAGTGTGGTAGTTAATTATACACAGAGATTATAATTTTCTCCACACTTATGCTTTTTGGGGCTCATCGTTCCCTTTGGGAACTTGGGCTCTTATATTAGGTTATTTTATTTTTGAAAGAGCTTTTCTTTTGGATATATTTATTTCATTGATTATATTTTAATGTTATATTATATGTAGATTTTGTGGTGTACAATGACATATATTAGTATTTAGTTAATTATTTTTATCTAATAGTATGGCAAATTGAGGAAACCTTTCCTTTATTTACTTGGTCATTGTAATGAGTTTACTTGATGTACTACCACTAATTCTACTCCATGTGTCAGATTTGATAATCTGAATGACGGACGTCATGGTTTGTGTTAGGTGAGTGGTCGCGGCGAGGGGACTCGAATGGTCCTCTCATCAAAATGTCACTATAGTTTTTTTAGTTTCTATTTACAGAGGAACAAGAACATGGAGTGGCTTTGTGACGCTGTCAGGGAGTGTGCTGTCATCGTCGCAAATCAATGAAGAGCTAGCGGCAAAAGTGCTCAAGGAATTAGACAAGTGCCTAGATCCTTAGTAGGATTGATGACCTTGTCGCCAGCTAGCTCAACTGGCAGATCTCACTCATATGTGTGTGATGTGATGCCGGGTATGTCCGTAGCGGTCAAGAAGTAGGAATAAGGGTGTAGCGAGCACTAGAAACATACGAACATGATCACCCGGCGACGACGGATAGGAGGAAGTATGGGAAGGAGGAAGTAGACAAGTTCTGAGGTATGCTCGTCCAGGTCTTCCATGATCGCAAGCAAGAGAGAGGCCTCTCTCTCTTATAACAACATCTGGGGTCAGAGGTTGTTGGTAGGAACTTGTGTCGTTCAGACAGGTTCTGAGGTCCAGGTCCAGGTCTTCCGTGATCGAGAGCAAGAGAGAGGCCCCTCTCTCTTATAACAACATCTGGGGTCAGAGGTTGTTGGTAGGAACTTGTGTCAGTTGGAACTTACGTCCTCGGGATGCTCCTTCCATAGACTGCCGGGATCGGCCAGTCTTATAGCTTTCTATATGTTCAAAAAGCACACATGATCGCTCAAGTCTGTTGTCGCCAGTTAGCTCGGCCAGTGAAGTAGTTACTCAGGCCTCGGGGAACTGTGGCACCGGGTGTATGCTCATCCAACGACAACGGAATGAGCAAACCGGAAAGTTCTGAGGTACTCTCGTCCAGGTCATCCAGGACCACGAGCAAGAGAGAGGCCTATCACTCTTACAGCATCATCTGGGGACAGATGTTGTTGGTAGAAATTTGTGTCAGTCGGAGTATACGTCCATGCCTCCTGTCCGGGACATCCCGTCTAATAGGCAGCCGGGGTCGGCTAGTATTATGCTTTCCTCTACATTACAGACAAAGTGATTTTTATATTGCACAGGGCTATAAAAACTGATGAGTGGTTTCAGTTTCCTGTCGCCGGTGAAACGGTTAATATTGGATACTAGGGCCGTGACTCTGGATGAGTCACATATTCACTGTAGTTAGAGCTAGTGGAAAAGTGCTCAATGATTTTAGAAAGGGCTAGGCTTCAAAAGAGGTTTACGCCCCTTGTCTACAGCTAGCTCAACAAGCCGATCTCACTCGTATGTGGGTGATGTGATGCCGGGTATGTCTGTGGCGGTCGAGAGAGAATAAGAGTGTAGTGAGCACTGTTTAATTGAATCATGCTCACCCAGTGTTGATGGAAGGAAGAAGACAGCAAGTTCTGAGGTACGCTCGTCCAGGTCTCTCCAGACTGCGAGCAAGAGGGAGACCCCCCTCTCTCTCTTTCAACATTGGAGCCGGGTGTTGTTAGTAGGCACTTGCATCAGTCAGAGCTTACGTACATAGCTATTGTCCGGTACGCTTAGTTCAATTCTTAGCTGGAGACGGCTACAGTTTTGCTTCTTTAGCGTCTACCAAGCACTCCCGACTGCACCTTGGCTAAGTGACTCAGGATTTCCAGTCTGCATCGTTGAAAGGTCCATCGTTTGTGAAGAAAGCCACACTATCTAGTAGCCAAGGAGATGAGGCTTCATTCATCGGGTCAGCCGCAATAATAACTATATTGGACTCCCTGTCCTAGGAGCAACTGACGAAGAGGCTATTCATGACCACTGCCCCTCAGGCCTCAGTCGCAGTTGCGCAGCTAATTGCAGTATTCCTGCCAAGGCAGAAGCTCTCAACATCAGTCTCAAATCTGGAGCTGTTGCATGGTGCTTATTTGGTCCAGTAACCTACCTGTTTAGATGCGGGTGACTGTGATTCCAACTGATTTGAACGTGTGATGGAAAGGATAACTTTTCCTTCCAGAACAACTCTTGGATGATATGGATACCATACATTATCATTTCCTTGAAATTGTTCCAGTGATTCAAAATTCTGGGAGCAATTATGAGAAACAGCTAGCATAGTTGGATGCTGACATCATCCAGGTAAAGAGTAGGGTAATAAGATCTCTTTCTGGTTAAGTCTACTCGGGTGTCACAGGTCTTCGATTGTGTAGACGGCACCATATTTAACTTCCTGCGGGAAAAAGTAATTCGGTTTCTTATTTTCTTCCTCTGTATTTTTAATCATTTTGTGATTGTTCACATACTTTTAAAAACAACACGGGAAGATTTGGAGCATTCCTATGTGTTGATTGAGCAGGCTAATGTCCTAGTTTTAGCCTTACCTTCATCATTTAGCTGTTCGCTTGAACACAATTGAGAAGATAATTTCTTAGAGCAAATTTTGTCTCATGGTCTTATGTACTTAATTTTAAGTACTGTGAGCTTTGTCTATATGGAAAGGAATTTTGTGGTCGTTTGTACCTTTTAAAATTCTTTCCAGACCTAGTATTTATATCTCGGTCTTAACTAATGTTAAGTGTGAGTTATTCTGAGCCTTGTGTCTTATTCTTTGAATTTGACTAGGTGGAAAACTTGCCATAGGTCGCTTTAGTCTTCCAGCTCTAGTCTTTTTGATAAGAATCAATTCTCGACTCTTTAAGTTGGGGTCTAATGTACCAACACCAGCAGAAAGAGTAAGAGAGGTTGTCCTAGACTCAGATCATCTATAAGGACTCATAGCAAAGGTATAGGTATACCTAAGTCTTTGATGGTAAGTTTTCATTATTGTAGGATTAAACTACAAGAAAGCATCTATACTTGACTCTTTAAGTTTGGGACTAATCAACCACAGCCAACAGAAGAGTAGGAGAGTTTGTCCTAGACTCAATTCGCTTATAAGGGCTCATAGCAAAGGTATAGGTATCTCTCCTATATATATTTCTTTAGGATTGTCTTTACAGCCTCTTGGATAGGGGTTTCTCATCAGACTGAGTTACTGATCAGACTCCCCTGAGCCGGTGGTTCGAGGTTCTTATAGAACTCGGTCCAGCCGATTTTGACTGGAAGTGGATAATTAGGTTATTTATGATTATCTTTCAGTCGAAAAGCGAACGTTCGGCAATTGTAGCAAGTATAGTTCTTTAGGTCACTTGTTTTCTGAACTAGATAATGTCTCATGGGATTTATGATAGGATACACATATCCCACTATTCATTTGGCTGGTTCATCTGTTGTTTCACAGAGCGAATTAACCAGCTGTTTGGCTCGCTTTTATCTGTTATCTGACGCATTAACAATGATAGTTTTATGCGCTGGATGGAGTTGTGTGGAGCGGCTTGAAATGTTATTTCGATGGGTCGCTTACACACATGTCTACTCCAGTTATTAACTGGAGTGGTAGACGTTTTTCCCTCATGACCTGTTTTGTTATAGAGAATCTTTTAACATAAGGTCAAGTTTGGGCATATATTATGGTTTTCTCAATTATTTCGGACATGAGTTCATATATTGCGTTACAATCGTGAGTCCAAGGGTCTCTCTATGCAGGGATCTTGGAACCCTCGGTTATTGGAAATCACATATTCAATGATGTCTCATTGTTTACAGTTGCATCATCAAATTTTTTTCCGTTCATGTATTTATAAACACACATCAGAGTTTATCAGAAGAGAAGTAACACTTCTTTTGTCATGATTTTTCAATAGAAGGGACGTTTATGTTCATTCTATTGTTAAATAAGTCAGTTAGCTATTCGTACTGCTTGGGTTATTTATCTTCCAATTAGCAGTCAATGCTTAAGATGTTCAGCGCATATGTAAGTGCTGGCTATATCTTGTGCTTATTCTAACTGTTTGGCTATTACATGATCTTATGTGGGATCTCTTCAGGATAGTTAAGTTTTTGACGCATGGGAATAATAGTTTCCATTATTTGTGTCGCTAGTATAAGGATTTTGAGTGCATACATTGACGCTCAGCCGTTTTCATGGGAATGAATGATAGGATATGTGTATCCTTCAATTCATTTGTTTCTATTGATTTCATTGAGTTAATGGGGTCTGCATTTGAGCATTCACCAGAAGCTTCCCCATGAGCGGGTGTTCTTCTTTAAGGGAAATTTTATTCTGCATGTCATTCTCTGCTCTCAGTAGCATTACGGAATATTTCTGATGTGAATGAGCTTTATGGTCACTATATTATTGCTGTCTGCTCCAGCAATGATTAAGTAATATGGATGAGGAGGTTTCGACATATATTCAAATCCCCCCCCCCCCCCCCCCCCCACACACACACACACACCACACACACTCACACTGTCGCGTATATATATTTTAATACATACATACTCCTGGGTCATGTTGGATGGCGCCCTCATAGGCATATATGCAGTTCTGTTGGATTTGTTTCCGGTATTTAATTTCTTATTTCTAATATACAGGCACTTATTTTATCATAATGGCCGCTATTTGAGCTCATAGTGGTTTTTAGCTGATTAATAGACTTGATTTTTATGCACATGCGTAATGTGTGATTACGCTATCTCTTTGGTGGACCTTGAAATTATTATATATATTTTGAGGGCGGTCTGTGTTGGAGCTCAGCCGGTTAATCATACCTACTTCCATTTCTTGATTCTGGTCTCTATTTTGTCCGTTCTTAAATCACATATTCTCACGTGTTATAGTTGTAGATACCAAATAGTACATGTTGGATGGTGTTTTTACCGGATTAATATTACAGAGGCCTCCTGTGGATGATCTTGAAGCGTGTTTTCTCTGCAGAGATTGTTCATCGTATCCCGCTTTTGTATGTATATGTTATATTTGTTTTCTCACTGATTTCATCGTACCAGTATACGGCGTCTGCAGTGCATATTTTGTAGCAGATTATGTTATTTACCCAAATCATCACTATAGCCTTGGCTTGTGAAGTGGCATTAAGCACCATTTATTATACATCAGTTAATTTTTTGAGTGCATGATCGATATTCATTTCCGGGTTCTGCTTATTGATTCCAGAGCTCTCCCCTCTTTCTTTTGAAGATATGTTCAAAAAAAAAGGGAGGCATTTTGTCCACTTCTCTGCCTTATGAGGTATGTAACTATTGAAGAAGCTGTCTTGTCCATACTATGTTCGGCGATCAGCTGCATTATTATCGTGTGGTGTAGGTTTATGGGAAATTTTCTCACATTCTCAATAATTTTAAGGCCTAGTCCAGACTAGTCTCTAAAATTGTTTATTTGTTACATCCTAATTAACATGATTTTATGCTTAGATTTAGGATTTACATAATTGGGATCCATATTAGGTTATGTCTCTTCTATTATGGTATTAAGAGTCATACATGTAAATTCTAATTTCTTCACCAAAGATTGAAGGATTTGATCTATGTTGATCTACTATTTCGGAAGTTCTAGGCCCTCTGCCTTTTTACGATTCAGCTAAGTCTGGGTCATTGGTTACAGTATAAAAATATGAAAAAAATTATAGTAATTGATTTATTTTTTATACTTAAAATATCCAGACTGGAATGGCCCTCCCATGAGTGGGCAGTACATGGCACTCATACCTCCCCGCTGAATTATTATAATCTTTTTTCTACAAAGAATGATTTTATTGGCGCCAGATTTGGTGACTTTCTGGCGTCTGCGCATGAGCGGAGGGTAAAATGTATGGAGGGCTGGTTAGGAATTCTAATTTTCGGTTTTGCATGCAAATTTTGGGGATTGGGGGGCAAAATTTGTGTTTGGCCCTAGATATTTTGGGGTTAGCACCAGCTAAGTCTGGGTCATTGGTAAGTATAAAAAATATATAAATTACTATAAATATTTTCATTTTCAGGTTATCAAAACATACTTTTGCATGTATCCCCCTCTAGTCATGTTAGATCACATATTTCTTTGGAATTTTTTATTACCTTATTTTTCTGAGAAACATATATCAGGGCTCATAAGCCACTACTAGAAACCAGAAAATACTGAAAAATGAGAAAAAAATGGTTTCCATGTTCTGAAAACTCTTGGGAAATGTGCGTTTTTTTCTGCAGTATTGGATTTCCTGGAGAACTATACTTTATTCTTGTGACACTGGCTGCAAACTTTGCACATTTTGAATTTTCTTTC
The DNA here is from genome assembly GCA_031216915.1 of Pictodentalium vernedei. Classification (NCBI taxonomy): domain Eukaryota; kingdom Metazoa; phylum Mollusca; class Scaphopoda; order Dentaliida; family Dentaliidae; genus Pictodentalium; species Pictodentalium vernedei. Next base: position 557,663,759 of record CM062297.1, read on the forward strand.
TCTTACGCAGAACATGCTGAATTACTTAATTAAAAATATCATGAAAACCTGTGTTTAAAATGAAACAATAAACATTCAAGTTGAATAATAGTTGGGGAATCATGCTTCCAACATGGAGAGATTGCACATTCCAGTACTCATGGCTAGAGAAGCCTGTTTAGCCCTTTACCTAACGATTCAGCTACATCTGCCAGTGTAATTTATAAAGTGAGCAGTCAAAAAATATTTTTCAAAAAGTGGCCACAAAACCATTATCATGTTACCCCTCATTGGAACAAGCTTGTTCCAGTGAGGGGTTTCATGATAAAGTTTTGTTGAAGTTTTTGAAAAGTTTAAAAAAAAATTTACTTAACCTCAAGCAGTCTGGTAGTGCAACAGAATTTTCTCTAATCACCCTGTTTTTCTCTTGTTTAACTATGAATTTAACCAATTATATCTTGTTTGACAGAGCTCACTGAGCTCTGTCAAACAAGGTGTATTTGGTAAAATATCAAACTGCATCATGGGATATATGTGTTGTTGAAAATTTTGTCATTTTGACATCAGAGTGCAGAGGGTTAAAATAGTAATTTTTGATATCACATGCTTTGTGCAAAGCGTTAGGCCTATAAAAAATTTCTTGTTTCTCAGGCACCTCCCACGTCATAGAAAATCTGCTTCATCACCTTTTTTTCACCTGGAAATCTCTTCTATGACATTATTTTGCTCTTGTACAACAAGTATTTAACCAACTATCCCTTGTTTGACAGAGCTCACAATGCTCTGTCAAATGAGATATAGTTGGTTAAATTTTCAAATACGCCATGGGAAATTTTCATTTCTGAAAACATTGGTTTCCCACATAATAGTGTTAAGTAGCTAAATTTCTGATTCCAACTATTTTCAGAGCTGTTTATGAATAAACGAAAGAAAAAAGCCTCCCTCCCTCATCATAAAATTGAGGAAAAATTGACTGAGAAACATGAAATTTTTCTTGGGTCAAGTTCTGTTAACAACCAAGACCTATGGTTTGGTGATGGTTGGTGTGCATCTGGGTGGGCGTCTGGGCATCCTCGCACTGTTAGCACAATAACTTGAACAAACGTTCACTGTTTTACTAATATTTGCCATACAGGTCTTTTTCAATAATATCTCAAGCAAGTTCGAAAACTGGCGTGGCCCGATTTTTCGTTACAGAGTTATAGCTCTTAATTAGTCAATTTTGATGAATTTTGAACTCGTTAGCGCAATAACTTGAACAAAAGTTCTTCGATTTGACTAATATTTGCCATGCCGGTCTCTTGCGATAATATCTCAAACAAGTTCGAAAACTGGCCCTGACCGATTTTTTGTTACAGAGTTATGGCCCTTAATTCATCAATTTTGCAAATTTTGAGCTCATTATCACAATAACTTGAACAAACGTTCTTTGATTTGACTAATATTTGCCGTGTAGGTCCTTTGCAATAATATCTCAAGGGAGTTAGAAAACTGGCCTGGTCATATTCTTCATTACTCAATTATGGGCCTCAATTAGTCAATTTTTATGAATTTGTAGCTCATTAGGGCTATAACTTGAACAAATGTTCTCCAGTTTGACTAACTTTTGCCATACAAGTATTTTTCAATATCTCGAAAAAGTTCGAAAACTGGCCTGGCCCAATTTTTTGTCACAGAGTTATAGCACCTAATTAGTAATTTTTTACGAATTTTGAGCTTGTTAGCACAATAACTTGAACAGTATTCTTTGATTTGACTAAAATTTGCTATGCAGGTCTCTTGCAATAATATCTCCAACAGGTTTAAAAACTGGCTCAGCCCAATTGTTCATTACGGAGTTATGGGTCTTAATTCGTCAATTTTTATGAATTTTGAGCTCATTAGCGCAGTAACTTGGAACAAACGTTCTTCGATTTGACTAATATTTGCTATACAGGTCTTATGCAATAATATTTCATGGAGGTTAGAAAACTGGCCTTGTCAGATTCATCATTACAGAATAATGGGCCTTAATTAGTCAATTTTTATAAATTTTTAGCTCATTAGGGCTATAACTTGAAGAAACATTCTCCAATTTAACTAATTTTTGCCATACAAGTCCTTTGTACAAATATCTCAAGCGAGTTCGAAAACTGGCCTGGTCCGCTTTTTCATTACAGAGTTAAGGGCCTTAATTAGTCCATTTTTATGACCTTTGAGCTAATCAATTTTTACAAATTTTGAGCTCAACCTGATAGCATTTCTGATTTTCAGTAGAGTGCATGAAAAAAGTAGCCACAACTCGACACCTGCATCTCTGATTTGCCCCTCTGTATAGGTCTTAGAGTGGTGATTTGTGCCATAGCCTCTAATCGGCATCATGCAAAATGCACAGTTTGCAACTGAAAAGTGCTCTGTTCATTATTTAGTCCTGGAAAAGTACTGGACTTTCACTCAGAAAAATGTGTATGAACTCAAATATGCCACACATGTCTGTTGCATACATCTAACAAAGATTTGGTATTTTCTTTCATTTTAAGGTTAGAGATCATGAATATGATTTAATTTTGAATCCAGATGTCAACACTAATCACCACCATCAGTGGTTTTATTTTGAAGTGTCAAATATGAGAGCTGATGTGAAATATCGTTTTAATATAGTGAACTGTGAAAAGCTCAACAGTCAGTTGAATTTTGGTAAGATGTTCTTATCTCTTTCATGTTTTTCTTAAATGTCTTATCAGTTATATGTAGTAGGAGAAGACAGATATTAGTGGACATTGTTTGCAGGTATTTTCCTTTCTGCTGTGGGATTAGGAACTGGAGTGTCTCATAATGAGTAATTTATCATTGATGGGAAGAAATTAGTAGTTTTGAAAATTTATTTTACAGTAAGAACGTATTTCCCACAATACAAGTAAAAACGTCTAGACAAAATACAAATTTATATTGAGGGTAGCAACTGCATACGCAATAATTCAATTCAGAAAGAAAATGTTTTTTACCTGCACTCAATTGGCATCGAGTTATTACACACATTGAGGCTGCTATTTTTGATAACCGTAATAAAACGATAAATAAATCATCAGCTCAACGAAATAAATTAGACAAGATCATTAGCTGATGAAATTTTTATATTGGCCTACCATGTTTTAAACGGGAAAAATAAAACAAAGAAACACACAGCTGAAACACTATTATAAACTTAAACAGTTTTAGTTCAAGTAGAACAACGAATTGGGATTATGTCATGCACAGTACAAGAAACCAATACCATGAATGTCATGATCTTCATTCATAAAAATCAATTCATAGATGCTGAATGATTGTCAAAAAAGAAGCCATTAAAAACTGTACCCAATCCCCTCATTATGCAAACAAGCCAGGAAAGGAAGAATATTGTAAGATAAATTGGTTATTACCAGCATGTGAGTTTCTGAGATGGTGTATTGAAGTCTCAAACTCGCCTCTGGGGCATATATTGACTCCTCCTAACAGACTCATCGATATATAATCAGGGACAAGGTCTCAACTTCAATACATCATCCAGGAAACCCATATGGTGGTAATAACCTATCTGTATGGAAAGTATATATTTCAGTTACGTTACTCCCTTTGCCTGTCAATCCATAAATGCCTAATTCTAACTTTAGCAAATCTTGACACATCAGTGCAGGTGTATTCTGCATGGAGTACTGAGAAAGCTTTTCAAACTTCTTATCTTATCTTTTTCCTATTCAGAAAAAGAGTAAGTGCACTGCAACTGACAACATATTCCACTTGTTACTCTTCAATGAATAGACACACTGGCACCCATTTTCAATTTTATGGCACCTTGTCCATTTATCAGCATTGAATGCATCTTCTGATTGGCTAAAGAGTCCAAAACAAACAATGATGCTGATGATTCTAAAACAGGTGATAAGGGATCACACTGTTGTTAACAGTTTGTTGCACAAAGCACATGTAGGTGCACCTTTGACTCCAACTTGCTCACTTTGACTCGGGAAACTCCAATTAGAATTAATAACTGGTTGAGTGCTGGAAGCCACTATCATGGCTCTCCTGAAAAAGCTGAAAGCCACAATAGTGGCTTTACACTAAATGCATTAGCTTGTTTGCTCAGCAGTAGAAAGTTTTTAATTTATATAAATTTGTTTTACATTTTATTGGAGATAGCCTGCTGGTAATAAAACATTTATGAACAATATCTTGCTAAACTGAGGCTCTCCTTGCCGGTAGCCTGTTATCTTTGAAAAAAATACCCATGTTACAAATAACTTTTGAAAAGTAATTAAGTACTTTGCCATTAAGGTATCTCCAACTAGCATTCGTATTATAGTTAATAATAATAAAAAAAATTACAAACATTTGAAACTGCTTGCAAAAAGCTAGTACAGAAATTATGTAAACATGCTATTCCATAATTTCCACCCAGATTGCCAGTCTGCCACATACAGTGTCAACATAATCAAAACAGGGCATAAACACTTGTCACCACTCACCAATGATAACTATTCTGGGCTTTCTGATGGCTAACGTTAAAAATATTCACTGTTATCATGTGCACCTACCTCTTTTAAATTCAACAACCGAGGCTCAATCCAATGGCTTCAGTCCAAACCAAGATTGGAAAATCACTCGAGTTGAACACAACTTGTCACTATGTCTCCTTCAGCTTTGGCTTCCAGAACAGATTTTGGTTTGACTGGATTGTTTTTTTTCCTGTTAAACTCTAACTTATCCATATGGGGATGTGCATATAGGAATCACCCTGTCCGTCTGTCCATCCATCGTAAGCGCAACTCCTCCTAAACCGTTTGAACAATTTTCATGAAACTTTACACAATGGAAGAACTCCATATGGGGATGTGCATGAAGCAATATAATTCCGTTCTGACATTTCCAAGCGGAGATAATCTGTCCGTCTGACCATCCTTGTAAGCGCAACTCCTCCTAAACCGTTTGAACAATTTTCATGAAACTTTACACAATGGAAGAACTCCATATGAAGATGTGCATGAAGCAATATAATTCCGTTCTGACATTTCCAAGAGGAGATAATCTAACTTATACCGTCTGTCCATTCTTGTAAGCGCAACTCCTCCTAAACCGTTTGAAGAATTTTCATGAAACTTTACACAATGGAAGAACTCCATATGAAGATGTGCATGAAGCAATATAATTCTGTTCTGACATTTCCAAGGGGAGATAATCTAACCTATACCGTCTGTCCATCCTTGTAAGCGCAACTCCTCCTAAACCATTTGAAGAATTTTCATGAAACTTTACACAATGGAACAACTCCATATGAAGATGTGCATGAAGCAATATAATTCCGTTCTGACATTTCCAAGGGGAGATAATCTAACTTATACATTTCAGGCGCAGGGGGTATCACTGTGTGAGTTTGCTCACAGTACCTCTAGTTAATAATGATTATTCCACTGTTTGTTAAGTATTCCTTCCCTATCCTTCCATGAACACTTCCTGTTAAACTCTTAAACTTTTGGCTATATTTTTATACTGTACCAATGACCCAGACTTAGCTGGTGCTAACTCCACAAAAACCAGGGCCAAACACAAATTTTGCCCCCCAATCCCCAAAATTTGCATCCAAAACAAAAAGAAATAATGTCCTAAAGGACCTCCATAATACGACTCTACTGCGCATGCGCAGTGACGCAGTCGTCCCGAAATTGGCGCCAAATATCATTCTCTGTTTGGCCCTTCATCAGTCAACATCTCACTGATCTTTGTGCTTGTAAATCTCAGTTTAAAGGATGCCAGACACGTAATTCTTGGAGAAAATGTGATTCTAAGGAGGATAGAAGGAGGAGAGGAAAAAAGAAGTGGCAAAAAATAATCAGGGCTGTACTTAAAATTTTTTGTTAAAATTATGTTAAGTTGCCTATTTTCGAGGCAAACGCCTCTTGTTGTCATTCTTGCTAATTGTTGCACTGCTTATTCAGTGTTTCCTCTCCCCTAACCTTCTAAAGTCCCCCCTTGCAATTCTCCCATGCTTTTGGCATATTTTTGAGAAGTTTCATTTCTAAAATTTCCCTGGGAGAGTTGCTTGGTTACAGAATGTTTTCTGTTATTTTCCCCATAGTTACGTTTTCACCCATGGGTGTATAACGTTTGTGTTCTGCATCTTCCATCTGATGTTCTGCAGATTCTCCCCTGGGAGTCTCTGTTTTGCATCAGATAGAGTGTAATTGAGGACTGATTCCGGGCCAGTTTTTTCAGTGCCTGGAGTCATGTTTTCTTCTGTGTTTACACTGTTTGTTTTCATTGGCAACAGCCTTTTTTGAGGGGGGCTGTTTGTCTTTGAGGTAGTTTATCTCATTATAAGATACATTTATATTATCCGAAAGTGTCTCATTAATTATTTTATATAATTTTAAAATTTTTGACCACACTTTGCCATCGGATCCATCGGGGCTCAACGTTACTTTTCAGCAACTTGGGCTTCTCTGAAAAAATATTTTTTCAAAATTATTTTGTTTTGCAATTGTTTTTTCATTTATTAATGGATCATGTTATTATGTATCTTTGTGTCAGGGGTTTTTGCGAGTAACTAGGACTTATTGTTGTTCCTTCACAATGAAAGGAACTTGTTCAAATTGTAATAGGAAGAAATCTTCCTCTGACTTTCATGATTATTGCATAAATTGTAGTCAGTGTTCTCGCATTAATCCCTGTCCTGTATGTGAACATTGGGATGAGAAACATTGGAAACGTGTGTCACGATATGTTGTTTCTGGAGAAAGAGCGATGCCGGCTCTTTCTCCACAAGGTCACTCTACTCTCTCAGTTTCTATTTCAGAGGAACCAGAACAGGGTGATGTTTCCATGTTATCCTCTTCAAGTGTGCGTCCGTCGTCACAATTAAATACAGAGCTAGCGGCAAAAGTGCTCATGGAGATTAGACAAATGTCGTCCGCTAGCTCGCCCGGTGTAGCGTCCATTCACCGAATGGTTCGGCAGCCGGGTTCGTCCGATGCGGTCCAAGAGGAAATTTTGGGTGATGCGAGCACTATAAAAATAATAGATGCACACCCAGTGACGGCGGATAGTGAACGAGAACGGAGGAAGCCTTTTAGTCCGGTTCCTAGCTCGTCCAGGTCCAGCCGGGCCGCGAGCGAGAGAGGCCCCTCTCTCGTACAACAACATCTGGGACCAGATGTTGTGGTACAAAATGTGTCTTTAGCGGAGCATACGTCCGTCGCTCGGGACGCTCCGTTGTATAAGCAGTCCGCAGAGACTGTTAAGGCTTCCTCTTCTCGCCGGCGCACACGACCGCACCTTGGCTGCGTGACCTCCGATATCTTGCCAGCTTCGCCGAGGAAGGATTATTCGGCGACCAGGTCACACCATCCGGCAGCCAGGGACTCGAGACCGATGGACTCCGGACGTTCGCATAGGAAAAGTATGCGGGAGCCATCCGATGCGGAGCTGCCCTCGGCAAAGCAGCGAAAGACCGCTCCTCCGCAGGTCTCGACGTCGGACATTCTAGTGCAGATAGCACAGCTTATCGCAGCATCCCAGCAGCCGACAGAAACGGTGTCGGATCGAGAATTATCCGACGGCGCTGGGTCGGTACGCTCCGCCGAAGCATCGGGGGCGGACGACCGGGAACATCGGGAGGTCCGACCGGATGGTGAAAGGGATACGGATGAATTGGAGCTATCCCTTTCGGAACAACACAAAGCTGCCGTAGACTTCATCCGGCACTTTCTTCCTCAAGTTGTTCCGTCGGGCCAGACTGCTGCGCTTCCGGACAGGAGAATTATAGCGTCATTGGACTCTGATTTTTTCGAGCGGTTCAGGGACATCGCTCCCGAGTTTCCGTCGCAGTCCAATAATGTTGCAAGAACATTTGAATTATTGAACGACGCTATTTTTAAACTTGCTTCCAGGACAGGGAAAGCAGGCTTCTTGTCCGCAAATACTCTCAACCTGCCTTTCATTAATGCAAGGAATAAATTCGACACGGCAGGTCAGGGTATACCGAGAGTTCCTCTGCGTATGGACGACGAGGCGGAAGACTTAGAGCTATCATTACCGTCGTCAGCTTCTATTCCAACCGCAGTGTTGGAAACAGCTATTGCGTCTAACAGAGCCAATTTAGATGCCTTATCTTACGCAGATCACCTTACGAAGGCGTTATCACTGCGTCTTCAAGGGGAAGAGTTTCAGGATATACAATCCTCCTTAAGACTTCTTTCAAGGGCAGTAGCTTATTCCACGTGTAACTCCGCCCTTTCAGTGGCTAATCTGGAGTTGGTTAGACGTGACGCAGCCCTGTCTACATCCACACTAGTGGATTCTAAGGTGAAGAACTCTCTTAGAGTCGCTTCGGTCTCAGGAGATCTTCTCTTTGACGGCAAGCTTTCCGCTATTTATGATAATATTAAAAAGAAAGCTAGTGATTCTCTGTTGTTTAGATCCGCTCCTAAAAGGTCGGATTCAGCAGACACGAATAAGGCGGGCACTTCTGGGTCTTATCCGCCCAAGAGAGGTTCCTATAGAGGTTCCGGTGCGTCCTCTAGCTCTTATTCGAGAGACCGTCAGGATAGCGACTCTCGTTCGGGACGTCCTTCAGGCCGGGACAATCGGTCGGACGCCCCGAGGTCGACGAGGCGAGGTGCGGGTCGTGGAAGACGTGGTTTCTCCTACCGCAGGCCTCGCAGATCCAGGAGGTGATGGCTCAAACCTCTATCGCGTTCCGGTTGGCGGAAGGTTGTCGAGTTTTTCTCAAGAGTGGGCGTCGATTACGGACGACCCTTGGGTGAGAGGAGTGACTTCGGAAGGTCTAAAGATATCCTTCAAACGAAAGCCTCCATTAACTCGAAGTCCAAAGTGGACTCATCTTCCGTCAAACCCTCAGAAAAGAGACGCTCTGCTATCAGAGGTGCAGTCTCTTTTAATGAAGAACGCGGTAGAGGTCGTAGAAAACCAGGAATTGCTGGGATTCTACAGCCATCTGTTTCTGGTTCCGAAACCAGACGGCTCGTTCCGTCCAGTCATAGATTTGAGCTGGATAAACAAGCTGATCATCGCTCCGAAGTTTTATATGGAGACGATTCGATCGGTCAGAGCGAGTATTCGGGTGAACGATTATGCAACGAGCATAGATCTCAAAGATGCGTACTTTCACGTCATGGTACATCCGACATTCCGAAAGTATCTACGCTTCGCAGTCCTAGGAGTGGTGTATCAGTTCCGGGCCATGTGCTTCGGATTGAATCTAGCACCCTGGGCTTTCACTCGAGTAATGAACTCGGTAATGATTTACTTCCGAGCTCATTCGTCTGCGGTAACGTCGGCCTACCTGGACGACATTCTTCAGAGGTACGGCAACGAGTTAACGCTTCAGAACGATGTTCAGAATCTTCTTCTATTGCTCCGACGTCTCGGTTTCATAGTAAACGAGGAGAAGTCGGATCTGGTGCCGTCCAAGTCATTCACTCATCTGGGAATGAGCTTCGAGACGCACAACAATCTCGTTCGTCTGCCGTTAACCAGAGCGAAATTAGTCAGTTGTTACGCTCGCTATTGTCTAAATACAGACAAAGTCACAGCGAGAGAATTTATGAGACTGATAGGTCTGTGCGGAGCCGCTGCGGATCTCATTCCGATGGGACGGCTACGCACACGGCCTCTTCAAATTTTCTTGACTCAGAATTGGAGTGTGAAAATTCATTCGCTCGATGTAGACGTTCTCTTGTCAGATCAAGTGAAACAAGAGATTCAGACTTGGGCAAACATTCAGTGGTTAACTCAAGGAGTTCCGCTGCAGTTGCCGGATCCGAGTTTTACCATTATGACGGATGCCAGTCAAACAGGTTGGGGTGCATCATTAATCCCAACGGATTCGAGATGCCAGGGTCTTTGGGATCCGCAATTCCTGTGCAAGCACATAAACATCAAGGAAATGATGTCAATTTGGCTTGCGTTACGTCACTGGATGGACATTATTCACGATGCTCATGTCCAAATCCTATCCGACAATACGACAGTAGTGGCGTATATACGGAATCAGGGAGGCACTCATTCAGTTCCGTTGTTCAATCTAACGGAAAGAATCCTTCTGTTTGCGTTGGAACATCACGTTCTTCTTTCGGTCCGTCACATACCGGGTCGTCTGAATGTGCTAGCAGACTCCCTTTCTCGAAAGGGTCGCTTGTTGCCGTCGGAGTGGACTCTCAACAAACAAGTATTCAATCAGATTTGCTACCAATGGGAACGGCCAATGATAGACTTATTGACTGACGGATGCCAGTCAAACAGGTTGGGGTGCATCATTAATCCCAACGGATTCGAGATGCCAGGGTCTTTGGGATCCGCAATTCCTGTGCAAGCACATAAACATCAAGGAAATGATGTCAATTTGGCTTGCGTTACGTCACTGGATGGACATTATTCACGATGCTCATGTCCAAATCCTATCCGACAATACGACAGTAGTGGCGTATATACGGAATCAGGGAGGCACTCATTCAGTTCCGTTGTTCAATCTAACGGAAAGAATCCTTCTGTTTGCGTTGGAACATCACGTTCTTCTTTCGGTCCGTCACATACCGGGTCGTCTGAATGTGCTAGCAGACTCCCTTTCTCGAAAGGGTCGCTTGTTGCCGTCGGAGTGGACTCTCAACAAACAAGTATTCAATCAGATTTGCTACCAATGGGAACGGCCAATGATAGACTTATTTGCGACACATCTCAACAATCAGTTGCAAACGTATGTGTCCCCGTGTCCGGATCCAAGAGCATTTGCTGTAGACGCTCTATCGATCCCTTGGGACGGAATGATAGGATATGCGTATCCTCCAGCGCCGTTAATTCAACAAGTATTGCTAAAGATAAAACAATCTCAATGCAAGATTCTGTTGGTAGCATCTCTGTCGCCACAGAGACCGTGGATAAATCTACTCAGGTGTCTGTTGTGGGACCTACCGCGGAAGCTCCCTCCACGAGAGGATCTTCTTTGGCAGGGGAAATCGCGCCAACTGCATCACAACCCGCAAGGTCTCAACCTTCACGTTTTTCCGTTGTGCGGTCCTTCTTGCATGGCAAGCACTTTACAGGACGAGCAGTGGACGCGATTTCTAACTGTAGGAGGACCTCCTCTTCGCTAAACTATGCGGCTAAGTGGAAGGTTTTCCGTCGTTGGTGTAGGGATCATTCTGTTGATATATTTGATCCCTCTATACCAGACATTGCTAACTTTCTAGTATACTTGTTTGACGAAATCAAACTGCAACCGGTTACTATAAAGGGTTATAGATCTATGTTATCTGATACCTATGCACATCATGATAGTTTACAAATTGGATCTAATGTCTCTTTATCGAAATTGGTTAGAAACTTTTCGATAAATAGACCCAGAACTCTTAGATTAATTCCTAAGTGGAATTTAGCTTGGGTTCTCCTTAAATTGAAGGAAAAGCCATTTGAACCTCTTGGGACAGTAGATTTCAAATTCTTATCTTATAAGACAGCTTTTCTCTTAGCTTTCTCTTCTGCCAGAAGAGTCAGTGAGCTTCATGCACTATCGGTGGATGATTCTCATTATCGTAGTGTTGGGAACACTATCACCTTCACTACTAACGTCGGTTTTTTAGCTAAGAATCAGGCTCCTAATAAATATCCGGAACCTATTGTTATTAAGGCTCTTCCGTCTTCAGACGGGCGTAGGCCTTTACTCTGTCCTGTTAGAGCACTACGTATCTATAAACAGAGATCTCAGTTCATCAGAAAGGGACGGAAACGTTTCTTTCTGTCTTTGATGCCTAATAGAAAGGACATTTCAGTCCATTCTATTGCTAGATGGATTCAGTTAACTATCCGTACTGCGTATGAAGATTTATCTTCTTCTCAGCAGTCTGTGCTTAAGATTTCTGCTCATGAAGTAAGAGCTCTTTCTACTTCCTGGGCTTATGCTAATAGTGTTGCTATTACAGATTTAATGAAGGCTGCTTATTGGTCTCAGCCATCCACATTTACTAATTTTTATCTCAGAAATATTGAGTCCATTTCTGGAGACCTGCATTGTTTAGGTCCGTTATCTGTTGCTCAGAATGTCGTCCACTAAACAGTTGCAACTATAGTTATGCAGGCTTTCTGTTCCGGCAGTGACTCCGTCCGGCTGCCCTCTTCGCTCTGGGCTATTTGACCCAGGGCAAGGGGAAGGGGGGGGGCGGGTGTTCCCTTAGGTCACCTGCTTTATAGTGAAAAGCAAGGGAATGCCTCCTCCAAGACAGTATTTCTGAGTCGCTTCCGGGATGGTTTTAAAGTGTAATATTAATGTTTAATTTCATTCATGTCTTATTTTTAAAGTGTAGCTCGGTGTGAAGCATTTGTATATGTCAAGTGTCAAACGGGCTTTAATATACAATACTCGGACACTTTTAAATGATTATAAAGAGTCTCAATTCTCTGGACTACTTTATTTATTGGCTTGTTTTAATAATAATTAGTATAAAGGTTATACTGGATATTAATAGAGAACATGAATGTTATTGTGCTCAATTATTAAGGGTAGTGTATCTTTCTAATTTAAATATTAAATAAGAAAGATACATGTAAAGCCTAATACTCCTTTTCTCCTTAAGGGGTTATCTCTTTATTTTATAATTGAGCTTATTGGATTTTCCTCTATGTCCTAGGCCCTCCAGCCTGTTTACTATTCAGCTAAGTCTGGGTCATTGGTACAGTATAAAAATGTTAAAAAATTTATAGTAATTTATATATTTTTTATACTTACCAATGACCCAGACGGGGATGGCCCTCCCTGAGTTGGGAACTCTTGCCTCCCCGCTGAGTACATAGCGCTGACCAGGCACTGCCAGTAAGAATGATATTTGGCGCCAATTTCGGGACGACTGCGTCACTGCGCATGCGCAGTAGAGTCGTATTATGGAGGTCCTTTAGGACATTATTTCTTTTTGTTTTGGATGCAAATTTTGGGGATTGGGGGGCAAAATTTGTGTTTGGCCCTGGTTTTTGTGGAGTTAGCACCAGCTAAGTCTGGGTCATTGGTAAGTATAAAAAATATATAAATTACTATAAATTTTTTAACTTTTTATTGAAATTTTTTATTAAATTTCTTGGGAGTTTAACATGTATTACAGAATATTTATTCTGTTTTTCCCCATGGTTACATCCTCACCCTAGGGGTGTTAGGTCGTTTAATCTTGCATCTTCTATCCGATGTATCGTTTTTTCTTCGTATGAAGATCTAGCTTTGCATCTGGTAGTATTTAAATTGGTTTCTGACTTTAAGCCTTTTTGTGGGCCTGATGTCTTGTTTCCGGCTTTTTCATTGACGTTGTTTTACATTGACAATCCACATGTAAAGGTAGTATTTCTAGCTCACCAACTTTAGTTGTATGAGCTTATGGCATGGCTCGATCGGTTGGCGTCAGCGTACGTGTCCAATAATGTTAAAGCTTCTGTTTAGGTCACTTATTCGCCCTATTTCCATATCATGGCCTTTATAATGCTGCTATATGATGATTATTATCATTCTACCATGATTTAACCCCTCATACCCTGCATTTTAAACATTTTTCTTGACATTTTTAGTTGTGTTTAGTTTTCTGTTTATCTCAGAATTTCATGTTTAACTAAGTGTTTAGGTCAGTTGCTGTGCTCCTTCTCTTCCCATGGCACTTATATTCATCATACGTTTTCCTCAGTATCATTGTTCCATGATTAACCCCTCATACCCTGCATTTTAAACATTTTTCTGGACATTTTTAGTTGCATTTAGTTTTCTGTTTAGCTCAGAATGTCATGTTTAACTAAGTGTTTAGGTCAGCTGCTGTGCTCCTTCTCTTCCCATGGCACTTAACATTCATCATACGTGTTCCTCAGTATCATTGTTCATGATTAACGCCTCATAACCTGCATTTTAAACATTTTTCTTGACATTTTTAATTGCGTTTACTTTTCTGTTTAGCTCAGAATTTCATGTTTAACTTAGTGTTTTGGTCAGCTGCTGTGCTCCTTCTCTTCCCATGGTACTTATATTCATCATACATGTTTCTCAGTATCATTGTTCCATGATTAACCCCTCATACTCTGCATTTTAAACATTTTTCTTGACATTTTTAGTTGCGTTTAGTTTTCTGTTTAGCTCGGAATTTCATGTTTAACTTAGTGTTCAGGTCAGCTGCTGTGCTCCTTCTCTTCCCATGGCACTTATATTCATCATACGTGTTCCTCAGTATCATTGCTCCATGATTAACCCCTCATACTCTGCATTTTAAACATTTTTCTTGACATTTTTAGTTGTGGTTAGTTTTCTGTTTAGCTCAGAATTTCATGTTTAACTAAGTGTTTATTCATCATACATGTTCCTCTGTATCATTGTACTGCTGTGCTCCTTCTCTTCCCATGGGACTTATCTTCATCATACATGTTCCTCAGTATCATTGTTCTATGATTAACCCCTCATATCCTGCATTTTAAACATTTTTCTTGACATTTTTAGTTGCGTTTAGTTTTCTGTTTAGCTCGGAATTTCATGTTTAACATAGTGTTTAGGTCAGCTGATGTGCTCCATCTCTTCCCATGACACTTATATTCATCATACATGTTCCTCAGTATCATTGTTCCATGATTAACCCCTCATACTCTGCATTTTAAACACTTTTCTTGACATTTTTAGTTGCATTTAGTTTTCGGTTTAGCTTCGAATTTCATTTAATTTAGTGTTTAGGTCAGCTGCTGTGCTCCTTCTCTTCCCATGACACTTATATTCTCATCATACATGTTCCTCAGTATCATTGTTTCATGATTAACCTCTCATACTCTGCTTTTTAAACATTTTTCTTGACATTTTTAGTTGCATTTAGTTTTCTGTTTAGCTCAGAATTTCATATTTAACTAAGTGTTTAGGTCAGCTGCTGTGCTCCTTCTCTTTCCATGACTATTATATTCATCATACGTGTTCCTCAGTATCATTTTTCCATGATTAACCCTTCATACCCTGCATTTTAAACATTTTTCTTGACTTTTTTAGTTGCGTTTAGTTTTCTGTTTAGCTCGGAATTTCATGTTTAACATAGTGTTTAGGTCAGCTGCTGTGCTCCTTCTCTTCCCATGGCACTTATATTCATCATACATGTTCCTCAGTATCATTGTTCCATGATTAACCCCTCATACTCTGCATTTTAAACACTTTTCTTGACATTTTTAGTTGCATTTAGTTTTCTGTTTAGTTTCGAATTTCATTTAACTTAGTGTTTAGGTTACCTGCTGTGCTCTTTCTCTTCCCATGGCACTTATATTCATCATACATGTTCCTCAGTATCATTGTTCCATGATTAACCCCTCAAACTCTGCATTTTAAACATTTTTCTTGACATTTTTAGTTGCGTTTAGTTTTCTGTTTAGCTCAGAATGTCATGTTTTACTTAGTGTTTATGTCAGTTTCTGTGTTTCACTTTTAAGAGGTTGTGTTTAGGTCAGCTTTGTCGCATGTTATGAACCTGTTTGATACAGTTCTTGTGTTTGCCAAAGTTACTATCAAAGAGGAATGTTGGTGAGCTGTAGGGCATTGGCATCCTTCTTGTATATTCTATTACTGTAGAGTTACTGTAGGATACATGGATTATTATTCCGGTAGTGTTGCTCAAAAAATTTGGGTTTTGTCCACACTTAGGCTCTATCGGGATGTCCTTGCACTCTTAATGTTCCCTTTGGACTTAGGCATTTTTTCAAAAAAAAATTTTCTAAAATATTTTGAATTTAATTTTGATTGCTATTATTCATGTATCTTAATTATACATTTTGTTGTGGAGTTTGGAGGAGTGATATTGACTTTAGTTGATGCACTCCTGCGGACTCTTGTTAGCTCACCTGACTGAAAGTCAGGGTGAGCTTTTCTTATCACTCTTCGTCCGTCGTCTGTCGTCCATCATCCTGCATGAAGGTGGTGTTTCGAGCCTCTTTCTCCTAAACCACTTGCCACATTTTAATTAAATTTCATGTAAGTAGTGGTTATATAGGGGCATTTTGATTTTTATGCAAATTAGGTTTTGGCTCGTATTGAGCAGAGGGATGTGGAAAAAATGGCCAAATTTTTTGAAAATCTTTTTCTAATGAACCACCAGTAGCAGAGACTTGATATGTGGTATACAGAGTCCTCTTGAGGTTTAGAATCAAGTTTGTTCAAGAGAAGTTTGTCGAGCATTATTTGCCTTCGTTATGGGAGGGGCAAAAATTTTGGCCACGCCTAAAATTTCTATTTTCAGAACCGTCCGGTCGATTTTAACCAAATATGATATGAGATGATAATGGGTCATAAGTAGTTGATTGATGCAAAAAAAAAATTTCTCATTGCCCCGTGGGAACTTCGGGAGCTAAAAATAGGAAAAACCTTAAAACTGCCATATCTCCAAAACTACATGGCACAGAGAATTCTTATTTTGTATAAAGCTTACGTTTATCCAGTAGAATAGAATGGTTAAAAAAAATCTCTATCGGTTTGATCACAAGGTACTTTTTTCAGGACTTTGAAAAAGTGCTGAGTCAGCACTTTTTAACACTGTAGGCAATGGGAAAAAAGATTAAAAAATCTTCTTCTCCAGATCCAGCAGGCAGAATCTTTTGATATTTGGTATGCAACATTGTAGGGTGGATCTGATTCAAGTTTGTTCAAATCGGCCCCCTTGGTTCATATTTGGGCTCAGTATAGGAGCCCGATTTCAAACTTAGTGCATTTCAGGCAAATTTCTTAAAAAATCTTCTTCTCCAGATCCAGCAGGCAGAATCTTTTGATACTTGGTATGCAACATTGTGGGGTGGATCTGATTGAAATTTGTTCAAATAGGCTCCCAGGATTCATATTTGGGCTCACTATTGAAGCCTGAATTCGAACTAAGTGCATTTCAGGCAAATTTCTTAAAAAATCTTCTTCTCCAGATCCAGCAGGCAGAATCTTTTGATATTTGGCATGCAACATTGTGGGGTGGATCTGATTCAGGTTTGTTCAAATCGGGCCCCTGGGTTTATATTTGGGCTCAGTATAGAAGCTCGAATTCAAACTTAGTGCATTTCAGGCAAATTTCTTAAAAAACCTTCTTCTCCAGATCCAGCAGGCAGAATCTTTTGATATTTGGTATGCAATATTGTAGGGTGGATCTGATTCAAGTTTGTTCAAATCGGCCCCCTGGATTCATATTTGGGCTCTCTATAGAAGCCCGAATTTGAACTTTCTTTGAAAATCTTCTTCTCAAGATCCAGCAGGCAGAATCTTTTGATATTGGGTATGCACCATGCTTAGGGGGGTGAGATTCAAGTTTGTTCAAATTGGCCCCCTGGGTTTATATTTGGGCTCAGTATAGAAGCTCGAATTCAAACTTAGTGCATTTCAGGCAAATTTCTTAAAAAATCTTCTTCTCCAGATTCAGCAGGCAGAATCTTTTGATATTTGGTATGCAACCTTGTGGGGGGATCTGATTCAAGTTTGTTCAAATCGGCTCCCAATCGTTCATATTTGGGCTCACTATAGAAGCTCGAATTCGAACTTTCTTTGAAAATCTTCTTCTCAAGATCCAGCAGGCAGAATCTTTTGATATTGGGTATGCACCATGCTTAGGGGGGTGAGATTCAAGTTTGTTCAAGCCAAGTCCCTGGGTTCATTTTTGGGCTCACTGTGGTAGCCCGAATTATAACTTAGTTCAAAATGAGGAATTTTCTTTAAAAATCTTCTTCAGATCCAGCAGTTGGAGTGTTTTGATATTTGATATGCAGCATCCTTAGGGGGGTGAGATTCAAGTTTGTTCAAGCCAATGTCCCTAGGTCCATATTTGGACTCACTGTGGGAGCTTGAATTGTAACTTAGTTCAAAATGAGGAATTTTCTTTAAAAATCTTCTTCTTCAGATCCAGCAGTCGAAATGTTTTAATATTTGGTGTGTAGCATCCTTAGGGGGTGAGATTCAAGTTCGTAAAAGCCAAGTCCCTGGGTTCATATATGGGCTCCCTGTGGGAGCCCAAATTATAACTTAGTTCAATATGAGGAATATCCTTTAAAAATCTTCTTTTTTTTTTAGATCCACTGGTCAGAATCTTTGGATATTTGGTATAAGCTTTTCTTAGGAGGAGCAGATGCAACTTGTTGAAATCAATTCTCTGGGTTGATATTTAGGCTATCATGTCAGGTGAGCGCCCTCAGGCCCCTTGGGGCCTCTTGTCATACTTGTGCTCACTGGGATGACTAATGTTGGAGACAGGTGTCGCGGTACATTGTTGGCAGTGAGGTTCTGACAGACTCTTGTCATACTTTTGCTCACTGGGATGACTAATGTTGGAGATGGGTGTCGCGATACATTGTTGGCAGTGAGGTTCTGACGCCAGACCTCTCACCGCTTTATAATTCATTTTTTCAGTTTCTATTTCAGAGGAACATGAACATGGTGATGATATTGTGACACCCATCCAAGTTTGCTACCGTCATAGTACTCCATTGAGCAAATAGAGCTAGCTGCAGTGCTCATGATATTGCAAGGGATAAGGCCTCTAGTTAGTGTTTTTAGTCTCTTGCAAGAAGCTAGCTCAACCAGTGCTGCGGTTACTCCGTCCGTGGAAGCCGTGACACCAGGTAAGTCAGTTGCGGTCGAAGGAAGTGTAGATGGGGTAGAGCAAGCACTTAAATATAAATAAGCTCACCCAGCGATTATGGAAATAAGGAGGAAGTCAACAAGTTTCTTGTTGGGAGGCTCGGCGAGGTCTAATAGACCGCAAGCGGGA
This sequence comes from Pictodentalium vernedei, assembly GCA_031216915.1. NCBI lineage: Eukaryota > Metazoa > Mollusca > Scaphopoda > Dentaliida > Dentaliidae > Pictodentalium > Pictodentalium vernedei. The sequence continues at coordinate 557,682,484 of CM062297.1, forward strand.
GAGATCCCTCTCTAACCTAACAACATTTGGGCCCAAATGTTATGAGAAACTTGCATGAGCTGGAGCATACGTCCACCCACCACTCGGGACGCTCTGTCTAGTCTGCAGCTGGGGTCGACTTCAGTTACAGCTTCCTCCACTACGTTTCACAAGCCGAAATCAAGTTTTCTTGTTGGGAGGCTCGGCAAGGTCGGTGAGAACGCGAGCGGGAGAGGTCCCTATCTAACCCAGCAACATTTGGGGACAAATGTTGTTATGAGAAACTTGCATGAGACGGAGCAAACGTCGGCCTGTCTGCTACTCGGGATGCTCCGTCTAGTCTGCAGCCAGGGTTGGCTTCAGTCACAGCTTCCTCTGCTACATTATTAAAGCACACATGGACGCAGCTAGCTACCCAACTTCAGATATCCAGTCAGCTGCGCGAAGACGGAGCCATTCTTCACCCCTGAAGTCGGACCATCCGATAGCTAGCGATCTGAGGCATCGATCAACGGGACGTTCAGAGAAGAGATCTCTGGATCTTTGTCCCAGGAGCAGCAAACGGTGGAAAAAACAGAAGACCGCTGCACCTCAAGCCTCGGGAATGGACTTGCTGTCGCAGTTGCACAGCTATTAGCAGCATCCCAGCTAATGCAAGACTCCAGTGTTGAGCTGTCGGACGGTGCTGGGTTGGTCCAGTCAGTTGTGCATGTAGAAGAAGCCAGAAGTTTCTCTACAGGACACTCGGCTAGATCTGGGGTCAGATCTCCGTTTGGAGAACCTTCTCAGTCCCATTAACAGTCGGGATTGACTTGTATCTGTTGTGAGAAACCATATTGAGTCGGAACATGCGCCGAACATTCCTTCCACACTGCAGCCAGGGCCCGCGGCAGTTATGGCTTCTGCTTACATGGAAGCGCACGAAAGAGGATTAGTATAGAAGTTTCTAAGTGAGATACTCTGGGAGATGTGGGGACAGATCGCGAGTGCAGAGCTTTTTTTAGTCCCGTTGTAAGAAACTTCAATGAGGAGGAGCATCCATCCTATGTGACCAGTTGGGATGCATCTTCAGCCGGGGTCAGCTGTGGTTACGGGTTCCTCTTCTTCCATGGATATGCACGATAAGGGATAGATGCCTACAAGTTTCTAACGGAACACTCAGCGAGGTCTGGAGCAGACTGCGAGCTGGAGAACCTTCTCCTTTATGTCAGCAGTTGGAGTTGACTGTTTTTGGTGTGAGAAACTTGAGTATTCGAATCGGGACGCTCCTTCCACACTGCAGCCGGATTCGGAGACAGCTATGGCATCTTCTCTTGCTTCATTAATGAAGCGCATTGACCACAGACTAGCTATCTGACTTTGCAGGTTCGGGTTGATAGCTAGTCGTTTGAGACTGGTACTACCGTTTAACAGACTCCTATGGTGAGCTTTCAGACGGTGTTGCGTTGGTCCATTCATCCGTTCAGTCAGATGGTGTTGACTATATTTGCGGATGGAACATTTGGATGGTGAGAGGGATATGTAGTGTGAATCTCCATCTCTCACAGAAGGGCACTTTAAGACTATGAAAAGTCTTAAGCTCTTAAGAATATTGTTCCATCTGAATATAAGTCTGCATTTAGATGAGCAGGCTGGGGATGAAAATATGTCCCTACCTGCATCTTTTAATATATGCTTGGGAATGATGGAATGTGGTATTTCATTGAAAAGAGCAAATCTGGGCGCAATGTCCAAAGCAGATCACCTTACCAGAGCTATGGCGCAACGTCTCAATGGAAAGAAATATGAGGATGTCGTTCCTCGCTTAGAGTTCTTTCCAGCGCAGTCATGTATGCCACATACAACTCTGCAGGTACAGTGAATTTGGAGTTGGTAAGACGTAATGCTGCCCTTGCGTCGTCATCACTTATAGATGACAAGGTGAAAAGCTCTCTCTGAGTCGCCCCGATTACCGGAAATATACTATTTGACGACAAGCATGCGTTGATATATGAGCAGGCTACAAGAAGCTTCCAGTGCTCTGCTATTGAAGTCGCTGTCTCATCAACACACTTCAGCAGACCGGGGTAAGCGAGACCATTCTGCTTCTAAGAAAGCATCATTAGAATGTCTTGCGAGGGTACAATAACCCACTTATATTTACTCTGGAAGTCGTCATTATAGCCTGACTGATTCATGGCTATAGATCAGGCTCCCCAAGGCCGACGATTAACGGAAGGTTATCTTCAGGAGAAACTGTACATTAATAATGGAAGTTCCTTTCAAAGAGAGTTGCTTCTAGTGGAGGTAAAGGCTCTCTTATTGAAGGGAACAATTGAGGTCGACGAGACAAGCTTCTTCGCGGGGAGGACGTAGTTTCTCCTCCCGTAAGCATTGTAAGTCATACAGGTGATGGACATGACCTCTGTTGCTTGTCAGTTGATGGAAGGTTATCAACTTCATGAGAAACTGGACGTTAATCAGGGAAGTTCCTTTCAAAGAGAGTCACTCCTGGTGGAGGTGAAGGCTCTCTTATTGAAGGGAACAATTGAGGTCATTGAGAATAGATTTTGGTTGCTTTCCACTTGGCGGTAGGTTATCAACCTCGCAAAAAGTGGATAAATTGCAGAAGATCAGTGGATGAGAATGTAGTCTCGGTAGGCCTGCAGCTATCAGCCTGAGCAAGCTCCACTTACAAGAATACTTGTTAGACAAATCTTCCAAGAGAGGCTTTCCTTCTGGAGGTATAAGCTTTCCTATTGAAGAAAAGCATTAGACAACGTTGAAATTATTCTCCAGTTTTTTATTATCACCTGTCTCTCGTCTTGAATCCAGATGGATAGTGCATAGATATGCCTTTGCATCAAGACAATTATGTCATTGTGGATGCCATAGTAGCCTTCTGTACGATTACAGTGGTCTCTTGGGTTTAGGCTCTGTTCGCTGTCTGTTGGGAATAAAACCGAAAAAGATACTGTGCTTTTCGGTGTGTTTTTCCTAGGTGTCATAGACTTGAGTCTTATTGTTGCACCATAGTAGTCTAGCTAAAATCATGAGTGAGATTTTTTCAGTATTATGCAGTGGATAACTGAATTTATTATCTCTTGGGACTGCGGTCTCTTTGGGAATTCAGGGCTGTTTATATAGCGGCTCTTCATTCCCTACCTTGCACGACGATAATTGTAAGTCTCCATTAAGTGAGCCTTCAGGGTTACAACCTACACCAATATATTTGTCTTCACTAAGATGAAGACTTATAAGCTATGGCTAGCATTGTAAGTCTCTTTAGTGAGCTTCTAGGGCCTCAGTTATCAGCTTTTAATGGTCTTCCACTACAGGAAGACCTTTAGCTGAGTTTGTTGTCCTATTGGACATGATACCATTTATTAGAGGAGGTTATCCTCTTCAAACCAGTTTGGTTTGGTTTGGTTTGGTGTGAGTTATTATGTTAATATGATGTATTTGTTCATCATGTCCTTCTCCGCCCTTAGTGGCATTATGGAGTCGGTCAGATGTGAGAGGGAGCCTTGCGGTTCCTATACTATTTGATGACTAACACAAGAACGATTCAAGTAATGCGGGTGAGGGTGGTTCGATATGATTTTGAATTCTCCCCCCCCCCTCCCACTGCCAATGTGTTAAGAGGTGATTACCGGGCAAGACATAGTTTTCTTCCCGTAAGCCTTGTATGCATTTAAGTATATACATGCATTTCATGACTTCTCGATCGACGGTTGGGTCATGTTCTATGGCGACCTCATAGGCACATCCACTTTTTAGTTGGTTTGTTTCCTGTGGTTGTTCATTTATATGTCATATACGAGCATACGATTCATCATCAATAAATTGCTATCCTTTGGGTACCTGTAAGGCTGTCTAATCAGTTAAGTGGTATTCAGATGATTACATGTGGGATTTCAATGCTCGCGTTCATAACAAGTGTATTATTAGGCAGACACATTATTGTATGTTATGGACCTTAGAAACAATTAATTATTTCTGGGGCGGTTCGTGACGAGTCTGTTAATCATAGCTCATTCCATTTCTAAATCCAGGTTTCTATAAATTTAACTTGTCTATGCTTTCTCGTATATTTGCACGTGTCTGGGAGCATAGAGATCAAATAGAACACGTCTGGGAGTGTTACTTATTGGAATTTATTGTACACCTGAATGAGGTCGCCTGTGGGTCACCTCGGAAGTGTATTTACTCTCCTGAGATCATCTATTGTGATTCTATTGGACATGTGTATGTTGTACATATTATATCACCGGTTATTGACCAATCTGCGTATGCGAGTCGGCATACGTTACAAGCGGGTGCTATTAATTACCGGGCTCACTGTGATAGCCTTAACTTCTGAAGTGGCGTTAAGCACCAATTTATTAATAATTAATATCTGGGTGCCTGATCGACGAATATATATTGTTATTTGGTTCCGCTTTTACTGATTCCAGAGTGCTCCCCTCTTTGTTTTTGAAGAAGATTCCTTCAAAAGGGAGGGAGAATAAATCTCCTCCGGCTTGATAAGTATGGAACTATGAGTGAAGCTGTTTTGTCGGTAGATTATATCCTGGATACAGCTTGTGTATTATTGTATATGGCGTATGTTTGTTGGGGTTAACTTCTCACTCTCAAATATGCCATCCTAAATTTTAGGGCTAAGTCCAGACTAGCCTTTAAATTGGGAACTCGTTACATCCAATTAGCATAATCATTCATGCTAAGAATACGGAATTACTTGAATTTGGCTCCTTATTTATGATATGTCTTCTCTATTACTGTCTAGAGAGACATACATGTAATTCCTTTTAAATTTAATTTCCTTTCACCTTGGATTGCAGGCTTGGGAACTATGTTGGTCTGCTAATTCTGAAGTCCTAGGCCCTCAACTTTTTACGATTCAGCTAGTCTGGGCCATTGGTTTATAGTATAAAAATATGATAAATTTAAAGTAATTTGTATATTTTTTATACTTACCTATAGCCCAGATGGGATACTTAACAATGGCCCAGATGGGTATGGCCCTCCCATGAGTGGGCACTCATATCTGTCTGATGAGTTATTATGTAGTACTCTCTTCTACAAGGAATGATGTTGGTGCTGATTCTGGTCACTTCCTGATGCCTGCGTATGCGCGCGGAAAGTAAAAGTATGGAGGACCAGATAGGACTTTTAATTATCGGTTTTGTAAGCAAATTTTGGGGATTAGGGGGTTCAAAATTTGTGTTTGGCCCTTGATAACTTTGAGTTTGCACCAGCTAGTCGGGGCCATTGGTAAGTATAAAAAATATATAATATACTTTAAATTTATCATATTATTAACCAATGAATCGGTGAAACATGTTCATGATGTGCAAAAAGTTAACAAGATTATGAATTGTTTCGTACCATTTCTCATCCACCCTGAGTTGTTGGGTGCAGAGTACCGTATATGTTTGTGTATAAGTCACACTTTTTTACCTGAAATGTTATGTCAAAATCGTGGGTGTGTCTTATACATGGGTACGACTTGTTTCAGAGAATGTTCAGGGCACTGACTTCTTCGGACAAATGTTGTTCCTACCGTTTGTCAATTGTATAACAGACAGTACAATCGTGTGGTTTTGACTGGGTGCAGATTCACCAAAATTATTTTCTTTTCATTTTATTTCAGTTTAAATTCTTCAGAAAATAAATTGTCAATAAAATATTATGTGTGTTTTCTGTTACTTTTATCCATAAATAATAATAAAGAAGTATTCTATTTAGTCGTCGTTGTTCAATCTGCCCATGTGTTTACATCAGTGCATGTACCGGAAATCAACAAGTTTTTGGGGCCAATATGGATGAAATCATAAAAAATACAAAAGTATCAAAATAACAACGAAAAAATAAATAATTACACATTAAATGTATGCCAGCAATACCTGGAGAGACGTATTTATTTATTCCATGAACTCCAATTCACTGATGTGTAATGTCCGGTTATAAATTATGCACACGTGCACCAAGTAAAGTTAGTTTCAATAGCACCAACAATGCTCAAGTGGGACAACAATTTGAGAACAATTTGCGCTGTAACCTGCGCATTTGTTGTATTTTTATTGTTTTTTCCGGAACATTCTCGCGTTCCGGAAAAAACAACTTAATCACAACAACTGTGTAGGTTACGGTGCAAATGGTGCTCTGATTCTGAAACTATGAAGTTTCAGTCACAAACGAGCGTTGGATTTTCTTGACAGGGATGAAGACATTGGGGTGATAAACAAACAACGAAAAACAAATAAATGCGAGTATTTTTAAATCTTTAATAACAGTTTTCCTTTATTCTTTTATCTTATTCACCACGTGGTAACTCGCGAAAACTTACCTATTTCGGTTGCATCCCAAACTGCCCCAAATTGACAAAACGTAACTTGCAACTAATTCTTTTTGACTGTATATATTTAAAAATGGGGGTGTGACTTATACATGGGCTTTAGGCAAAACGGAGGAATTCTAAGTGTGAGTTTGGGGTGCGACTTATACACGGGGGCGACTTATACACGGACATATACAGTAGTTTTGCACCTGAAGAAGGAAAAGGGATAAAACGACCTGGGAATACAGTGGGAAAAGGAATGAAACCACCCATCACTATTCACAAAGCAATCATTATCACCAATGTGGACTTGCATAAGAATGAAGACCTTATATTTTTATACTGTACCAATGACCCAGACTTAGCTGGTGCTCTTAAAAATTCAGGGCCAAACACAAATTTTGCCCCCCATCCTCCCCTCAAATCCCCAAAATTTGCATCAAAATCCCAAAAAAACATGTCCTATGTGGTCCTCCATACTTTTGTCCACTGCGCATGCGCAGTGTCAAGGAAGTACCGAAATTGGCGCAAATCTTCATTCTTTGTTTGGCTCTTCAATCAGTAACGTCTCACTGATATCTGTGCTTATAATCTCAGTTAAAATGATGCGAGACACAAAATCATGAAAGAAACGGTGGATCCAAGGATGAAATAAGAGGATGAGAGGAAGAAACAGTGGAAGGATGTGTTCAGGGCTGTAACTTATAATTTTTATGCAGAATTATTTCATGTTCCCTAATTTCTTGCTATGAAATCTCCACTGTTTGTTCAGTGTTTCCTCTCTCCCTTTCCTTGATACCCCGCTAGCTAATCTCCCATGCTTTTGGCATAATTTTGGAAATTTTTTTTACTGAAATTCCTTGGGAGTTTATAGCATAGTTACAGAATGTTTATTCTGTTTTCCCCATGGTTACGTCCTCACCCCAGGGGTTTTTAGGCGTTTTGGTCATGCATCTACCATCTGATGTACTGCAGTTTCTTCTGTGGAAGTTTCTGTTTTACATCGGATAGTGTTTTAAATTGGTTACCGATTTCGGGCCATATTTTCAGTGCCTGGAGTCTTGTTTCCGTTTTTTATTCACTTTTGTTTACGTTGACAGTGGTTACTTCTGACAGTGTTTCCTTGTCTTCTCTAAGGTTTTGTTCATAGCCAGGTACATTAATATTGTCCGTAAGTGTAGCATTAATTTTTAGCTATGTTTTAAAATTTTTGTCCACACTTAGTCTTTTTTGGGATCCATTTGGGCTCATCGTTCCCTTTACTTGGTCTCATCTCAAAATTTTTTAGAAAATTTTTTCTTTTCAATTATTTTTCGAAATTTTTGTAATGGATTATATTATTATTGTGTATCTTTGTATTTTCAAGGGTTAGTGCGAGTACTACGGCTGTTTAATATTTTTTTCAAAATATGAAAGAATATTGTTCAAATTGTAAATCGAGGAAGTCTTCCTCTGTTTCTCATGTTCATTGTTTTTGCTGTAGTCAATGTACTCGCACTAATTCTTGCTCAGTGTGTGCCATATGGGATGACAAATGTTGGAGACGTGTGTCACGGTATATTGTTACTGGTGAGAGGTCCATGCCGATCTTCTCGCCACAGGGTCACTCTAGTTTTTCAGTCTCCTTTTTAGAGGAACAAGAACAGGGTGCTGTTTCCGTGATGTTTTCAGGAAGTGTACTATTGTCGTTGCAATCAAATGAAGAGCTAGCGGCAAAAGTGCTGAATGAAATACGACAAGTGCCCAGATCCTTAGTAGGATTGATGACCATGTCGCCAGCTAGCTCGCCTGGTGAAGCTATCGCTCGTAAAGTGGGTGATGTAATGCCGGGTTTGTCTGTTGTGGTCCAGGAGAGGAGAAGGGGTGTTGCGAGCACTATAAACTCGGATCACGCATACCCGGCGACAGCGGATCGGAGGATGAAACAGAGAAAGCCTGACAGTCCGGTAGCTAGCTTGTTCAGGTCAACCCGGACCACGAGCGAGAGAGGTCCCTCTCTCTTACAACAACATCTGGGCCCAGATGTTGTACGTAACTTTCGTCAGTTGGAGCATACGTCCACTCCTCCGGCTCATGACGCTCCGTCGCATAGACAGCCGGGCGCAGCTAGTCTACTGGCTTCCTCATCAACACATCAGCACACACGACCGCACCTTGGCTACGTGACCGCAGATATCCAGCCTGCTTCACCAACCAGGGATTCCACATCGACCAGGTCACTCCATCAGGTAGCTAAGGACAAGAGGCCTTACCTTTCAGGACGTTCGCATAGAAGAATTATGCAAGAGTTACCGTCCCAGGAGCTTCCAGCGGCTAAACATCGTAAGACCGTGGCTCCACAGGCCTCTATGGCAGACTTGCTATCGCAGATAGCACAACTCATCACAGCAACCTTCAGAAACTCTTTCAGATCAGGAACTGTCTGAGGAAGCTGGGTCGGTACGCTCCCCTGCAGTGTCAGAAAGGGACGACCGAGATTCACATTTGGTCCAGTTGGATGGTGAAAGGGAATCAGCGGAGCTGGAATTTTCCCTTTCCGAACAGCATAAGGTGGCCGTAGATTTCATCTGGCAACACCTTCCCGAAGTTGTTCCTCCAGACCAGAGAGCTGCGATTCCAGATTAAGAGACTGATAGCATCACTGGACACAGACTTCTTCAGCCGGATAAGGACGTCGTACCTGAGGTTCCGGCCCCGTCCAGAAATGTCTCACGGACATTTGAATTGCTGAATGATGCTATTTTCAGGCTAGCCTCTAAGACTGGCAGATCCAGTTTCTTATCGTCTCATGCTCTACATCTGCCATTCATCAACAGTAGAAATAGATTTGAAACGGCTGGACAGGGCGATCCGAGAGTTCCTCTGCGTTTAGAAGACCGGCAGAAGACTTGGAGTTGTCATTGCCGGCGTCTATGTCGATTCTCTCCAGTACGTTGGAGACGACAATCTCATCTAACATAGCCAGTTTAGATGCCTTTTCTTACGCAAATCACCTTACCAGAGCGTTATCACAACGTCTCGATGGAAAAGAATTCCAGGATGTTCAAACTTTCTTGAGAGTTCTTTCGAGGGCCATAGCATATTCCATGTATAACTCTGCCCTTTCAGTGGCAAATTTGGAGTTATTCAGATGAGACGCTGCCCTGGTTTCAGCCACAAGAGTGGATTCTAAGGTGAAAAACTCTCTTTGAGTCGCTCCGGTTTCAGGAGATCTTCTCTTTGATGGTAAGCTTTCGCTTATCTATGATCAGATTACTAAGAAAACTTCAAGCTCTCTGCTCTTTAAGTCTGTTTTCGAAAAAAACGGACTCAGCAGAGAGGAGTAAGTGAGGGACTTCTGGGGCGAGTATGCCCAAGGGAAGTTCCTATAGAGGCTCTAAGAAAGCCTCTAAGTCTTACTCCAGAGACCGTCAGAGTAGCGACTCGGGTAGGGATCGTAATGCTGGCTGAGACAACCGGTCAGATGCCCCTAGGTCGACTGGTCGAGGTGCGGGTTGGGGAGGACGTAGTTTCTCCTCCCGCAAGCCTCACAGGTCCAGGAGGTGATGGTCAGAACCTCTAATGCGCTTCAGTGGGCGGAAGGCTGTCAAGATTCTTAACCAATTGGTTGTCAGTTACGGACGACCGATGGGTTCAGGGGGTTATTTCGGAAGGTCTAAAACTACTGTCTTTCAGGGAAAAACCTCCGTTAACATGAAGTCCACGTTGGACTCAGCTTCTGTCAAACCATCAGAAGAGAGATTCGCTTCTATCAGAGGTGCAATCTCTTCTGGAGAAGAACCCAATAGAGGTCGTAGAAAACCAAGAATCTCCCGGTCACCTATTCCTGGTACCAAAACCAGACGGCTTGTTCCGTCCAGCAGGATAAACAAGCTGATCGTGGCTCCAAAATTTTATATGAAGACCATTCAATCGGTGAGAGCGAGTATTCGAGTGAACGATTACGTTGCGAGCATGGATCTCAAGGATGCGTACTTTCTCATCATGGTACATCCGGCATTCAGAAAGTACCTCCGCTTTGCTGTTCTAGGAGTCGTTCATCAATTCCGAGCAATGTGCTTCGGTCTGAATCTAGCGCCCTGGGCCTTCACTCGAATAATGAACTCGGTAATGACTCATTCGTCTGCGGTAACGTCGGCCTACTTGGACAACATTCTTCAGAGGTACGGCGACAGATTAACACTTCAGAACGATGTTCAGAGTCTGCTTAAACTGCTCTGACGTCTCAGTTTCATAGTAAACGAAAAGAAGTCGGATCTAGTTCCGTCCAAGTCGTTCATTCACTTGGGAATGAGCTTCGAGATGCACAACAATCGGGTTCGTCTGCCATTACCCAGAGCAAAATTAGTCAGTTGTTTTGCTTGCTTTTGTCTTCACTCAGATGTAGTAACAGCGAGAGAATTCATGCGACTGATAGGTTTGTGCGGAGCCGCCGCAGATCTTATTCCTATGGGGCACCTACGCACTCGTCCACTCCAGATATTTTTTACTCAGAATTGGAGTGTGAAGATTCATTCGCTCGAAATGAACATCATTGTGTCGAACCAAGTAAAACAGGAGATTCAGACTTGGGCAGATATTCAGTGGTTAACTTAGAGAGTGCCACTGCAACTGCCGGATCCGATTTTAACAATTAGGATGGATGCGAGTCAAACAGGTTGGGGTGCAACTTTGAGCCCAACAGATTCGAGGTGCCAGAGTCTTTGGGATTCGCAGTTCCTAAACAAGCACATAAACATCAAAGAGATGATGTCAGTTTGGCTTGCGCTATGTCATTGGATGAACATTATTCAGAATTCACGTGTTCATATTCTGTCCGACAATTCGACAGTAGTAGCATATATTCAGAAACAGGGAGGCACTCATTCCATTCCGTTGTTCAACTTAACAGAGAAAATCCTTCTGTTTGTCCTAGAGCATCAGGTTCTTCTGTCGGTCCGTCATATTCTGGGTCGTCTGAATGTTCTAGCGGACTCCCTTTCTCGGAAAAGTCGTATGTTGCCGTCAGAATGGACACTCAACAAACAAGTATTCAATCAGGCCTGCTACCAATGAGATCATCCCATGATAGACTTGTTTGCGACACATCTCAACAATCAGTTGCTGATGTATGTGTCACCATGCCCAGATCCTCGAGCATTCGCAGTAGACGCTTTCTCAATCTCTTGGAACGGAATGATAGGATACGCGTATCCTCCAGCTCCGATGATTGAAGAGATATTGCTAAAAATCAAGCAATATTACTGCAAGATTCTGTTGGTAGCATCTCTGTCACCTCAGAGACCATGGATAAATCTACTCAGGTGTCTGTTGTGTGACATTCCTCAGAAGTTTCCTCCATGGGAGGACTTTCTTTCGCAGGGGAAATCGTGCACACTGCATCACAACCCGCAAGATCTCAACCTTCACTTATTTCCGTTGTGTGGTCCTTCTTGCACGGCAAACATTTTACAGGACGAGCAGTGGATGCAATTTCTAACTGTAGGAGGACCTCCTCTTCGCTAAATTATGCTGCTAAGTGGAATGTTTTCTCTTGTTGGTGTAGTGATCATTCTATTGATATTTATGATCCCTCCATTCCAGACATTGCTAAATTTTTGGTCTTCTTGTTTGACGAGATCAAACTGCAGCCAATAACTATTAAGGGTTATAGGTCTATGCTATTGGATACTTATGCTCATCATGATAGCTTACAAATTGGATCTAATGTCTCTTTATCAAAGTTAGTTAAAAGCTTTTCGATAAATAGACCTAGAACCCTTAGGTTAATTCCCAAGTAGAATTTAGCTTGGGTTCTTCTGAAGCTAAAAGAAGTGCCATTTGAACCCCTTGACACGGTAAACTTCAAATACTTATCTTATAAGACAGCTTTTCTCTTAGCCTTCTCTTCTGCTAGAAGAGTTAGTGAGCTCCATGCACTATCTGTTGATGATTCTCACTATCGTAGTGTTGGTAATACTATTACTTTGACTACTAATGTTGGATTTTTGGCTAAGAATCAGTCTCCTAATAAGTACCCTGAACCTATTGTTATTAAGGCTCTTCCATCCTCAGACGGCCATAGGCCTTTGCTATGTCCAGTTAGAGCTATACGTATTTACAAATGTAGATCTGAGTTTATCAGAAAGGGACGAAAACGTTTCTTTCTGTCTCTGCTGCCTACTAGAAAGGACATCACAGTCCATTTTATTTCAAGTTGGAATCCAATGACTATTCGTACTGCTTATGAAAAATTATCTTCTACTCAGCAGTCTGTGCTTAAGATTTCAGCGCATGAAGTGAGGGCGCTGTCTACATCTTGGGCTTATGCTAATAGTATTGCTATTACTGATTTGATGAAGGCTGCATACTGGTCTCAGCCTTTTACATTCACAAATTTTTACCTTAGAAATATTGAGTCTATTTCTGGTGACCTGCGTTGTTTAGGTCTGTTATCTGTTGCTCAGAATGTCGTCCATTAAAGAGTTGCAACTATAGTTTTGCAGGCTTTCTGTTCCAGCAGTGACTCTGTCCTGCTGCCCTATTCATTCTGGGGTGATTGACCCAGTGCAAGGGGAAGGGGGGGGGGGGGAGATGGTGTTCCCTTATTTCACCTGCTTTTTAGTGAAAAGCAAGGGAATACCTCCTCTGGAGTCAGTAATTCTGAGTCGGGGCTGATGGTTTTAAAGTGTAAAGCTAATGTTTATCTCATTTATGTAATATTTTTAAAGTGTAGCTTGGTGTGAAGCATTTGTATATGTCACGTGTCATACAAGCATTAATATACAATCCTCGGACACTTTTAAATGAGTATAAAGAGTCTCATTCTCTGGACTATCTTTATTTATTGGCTTTCCTTTAAAGAATTAGTATAATGGGTTATACTGGATGTTAATAGAGATCATTGATGTTATTGTGCTCAATTGCGGATTGGTATTGTGTCTTTCTTATTTTGTATAAACAAGAAAGATACATGTAAATCCTGTTTCTCCTTTTCTCCTTGAGGGGATAATTCTGTTTACATGTAATTGAGCCTATTGGATTTTCCTTTATGTCCTAGGCCCTCCAGCCTTTTTTCTGTTCAGGTAAGTCTGGGTCATTGGTACAGTATAAAAATGTTAAAAAATTTATAGTAATTTATATATTTTTTATACTTACCAATGACCCAGACGGGGATGGCCCTCCCATGAGTTGGGAACTCATACCTCCCCGCTGATTACATAACACTTACCAGGCACTGGTTGTAAGAATGAAGATTTGGCGCCAATTTCGGTACTTCCTTGACACTGCACATGCGCAGTGGAAAAAAGTATGGAGGACCACGTAGGACATGTTTTTTTTAATTTTGATGTAAATTTTGGGGACCAGCTAAGTCTGGGTCATTGGTAAGTATAAAAAATATATAAATTACTATAAATTTTTTAACTTTCATATGTAGAAGTGAGTGTTCTTAATTGGCAAATGTATAATTAATTATGCCACTGTGCATTGACCTGTTTGCACTTTAGGTGTACAAGTGATACTTTTAGTAAAGCATGAGTTCCCATTTCCATCAGTCAGGCATGTGGGACAATCACAACTTATTAAACTGATGTTTCACTGGGCACCTTGATGTCAAGTTGGAAAGTTATTTTAATAATGTTAAAAAATATTGTAGAATGTTTTGTGTGCAATGATTTTACGATCTAAGTCATATTCCTTCATTGAATCCAAGCAGAAATAACCAAGTACTTCCTCTTGTCACTCTTCGGAATATCTTTTGAAAGAGATGGTAGTTTTCAGTCTTTTACCTGATATCATGTTTTTTGGTATCACCCTGCTTGAATACAAAATGTTAATTTAGAAATGTATTTGTTGGAAACAGCCAATTATCCTTGACTACTTTGTCTAAATGTATACTACTTTCTATTTTTAAAACAGGTGGATTGTGACATATCATTGGAATTACCTTAAAGTGTGCATTAGCTCACCCAGTGCAGATCACTATTTTTATACGACAGCCAATGGTCCGGACTAGCTGGTGCAAACTCGAAATTATCAAAGGCCAAACACAAATGTTTGAACCCCCCAATCCCCAAAATTTGCATACAAAACCGAAAATTAAAAGTCCTATCTGATCCTCCATACTTTTACTCTCTGCATATGTGCAGTGGTCAGCAAGAGACCGGAATTGACGCAAACATCATTCTTTGTTTGGTCCTAAAGTCAGTAACAATGAGCTGGCATCTGTGCTTTAAAATCTCCTATTTTTATACTGTACCAATGACCCAGACATAGCTGGTGCTAACTCTTAAAATATAGGGCCAAACACAAATTTTGCCCCCCAATCCCCAAAATTTGCATCTAAAACCAAAGAAAACATGTCCTGAATGGCCCTCCAAACTTCACCTCTACTGCGCATGCGCAGTGTCAAGGACGTCCCGAAATTGGCACCATTAATCATTCTTAGTTTGACCCTTCATCAGTTAACATCTGACTGATCTTTGTGCTTGTAAATCTCAGTTTAAATGATGCCAGACACATAAATATAAGAGAAATGGTGATTCTAAGGAGGATATAGAAGGAGGAGAGGAAAAATGAGTGACAGAAAATTATCAGGGCTGTAACTTAAAATTTTTTAATGAAATTATGTTAAGTTACCTATTTTCGAGGCAACAGCCTGTTGTGGTCATTCTTGTTATCAAGTTACACTGCTTGTTCAGTGTTTTCCTCTCTCCCTTTCTTTTAAGTCCCCTCTTGCTATTCTCCCATGCTTTTGGCATATTTTCTGTAGTTTTATTACTAAAATTTCTTGGGAGTTTTAGCTGGATAACAGAATGAATTCTGTTCTTTTCCCCATGTTTACGTCTTCACCTATGGGTGGTTAGGCGTAGTGTTCTGCATCTACCATCTGATGTTCTGCAGTTTCTTCCCTGGAAGTCTCTGTTTTGCATCTGATAGTGTATTATTGGTAACTGATTTCGGGCCAGGGTGCCTGGAGTCTTGTTCTAGTGTTTTTACACTTATTGTTTACATTTACAACAGTCCTCTGTGTGAGGGGGGATTTCTTGAAAATAATATCTTGATGTTAATTTAATCATAACTAGATACATTATTATTGTTCATAAGTGTTGCATAAATTGTTTAAAATATTTTTAGAATTTTTGTCCACACTTAGGCTTGGGATTCATTGGGGCTCAACGTTACTTTTCAGAATCTTGGGCTGTTCCGAAAAAATATTTTTTCAAAATTTTTTGATTTCAATTATTTTTTCTATGTTAATGGATCATATTATTATGTATTTTGATTGTCAGGGGTTGGTGCGAGTACTAGGACTTTGTTTTCTTTTCACATTGAAAGGATATTGGTCAATTGTAATAAGAGGAAATCTTCCTCTGACTCTCATAATCATTGTATATGTAGTCAGTGTACTCGCACTAGCTCCTGTTCTGTATGTGATAATTTCGATGACAACATGGGAAGCGTGTGTCACGGTATGTTGTGGGGAATTGGACATTCTGGTCCTTTCCCCGCAGGGTCACTCTACTTTATCAATCTCTATTTCAGACGATCAAGATTAGGGTGATGTATCCGTGATGTCTTCCAAAAGTGTGCCTCCGTCGTCACAATTAATGAAGAGCTAGCGGAAAAGTGCTCATGTAAATATGTCAATTGCCTAAGAGGACCCTAGTAGGTTCGACGGCCTTTGACGTCTGCTAGCTCGCCCGGTGTAGCGTCCATTCATCGAATGGTTCGGCAACCGGGTTCGTCCATTGCGGTCTAGAAGGAGTTTTGGGGTGATGCGAGCACTATAAATCAACCAATGCACACCCAGTGACGGCGGATTAGAGGAGAGAACAGAGGAAGCCTTTTAGTCCGGTTCCTAGCTCGTCCAGGTCCATCCGGACGGCGAGCGAGAGAGGCCCCTCTCTCGTACAACAACATCTGGCACAAGATGTTGTGGTACAAAATGTTTCGCATTCGGAGCATACATCTGCCGCTCGGGACGCTCCGATATATAGTCAGTCCGGAGAGACTGTCAATAAGGCTTCCTCATTCTCATGGTAGCGCACACGACTGCTCTTGGCTACGTGACCTCGGATATCCAGTCAGCTTCGCCAATCAGAGAATCATCGGCGACCAGGTCACACCATCCGGTAGCCAGGGACATGAGGCCTGCAGACTCTGGACGTTCGCATAAGAAAGTGTGCGGGAGTCAACGTACACGGAGCTTCCGGCGGCAATGCATCGTAAGACCACTACTGCACAGGCCTCGGTGACGGACGTGCTATCCCAAATAGCACAGCTTATCGCAGCATCCCAGCAACGACAGAATCTGTCGCATCATGTAATATCCGACGATGCTGGGTCGGGACGCTCCGCGGAAGCAGGTACGGACGTCCGAAAATTTCATCCGGTCCAACGGGATGCCGAAAGGGATTCGGAGGATTTCGAGCTTTCCCTTTCGGAACAACATATGCTGTTGTGTATGTCATCTGACTTTATCTTCTACAGGTTCTTCGTCGGACCAGAATGCTGCGATGCCGGATAAGAAACTGATAGCGTCGGTGGACTTAGAAATTTTTGGTTCGGTTCAGGGACATCTTCCCTCAGTTCCAATATAGTCCAATAATGTCACACAAACTTTCGAATTATTGAACGACGCTATATATATTATTATATGCTTGCTATTTCCAAGCATTTCTGGTTTCTTGTTCGCAAAGTTACTGAGATGTCTTTCAAAGTGTGCCTCTGTCGTCATAGTTAATGAAGAGCTAGCGGCAATAAGTGCTCATGGAAGATGTCTATCGCTTAAGAGGTCCCTAGTAGGATCGACGGAGTGACATTCGCTAGCTCACCCGGTGTAGCGTCCATTCATCGAATGGTTCGGCAGCCGGGTTCGTCCGTTGCGGTCTAGGAAGGAGATTTGGGTGATGCGAGCACTATAATAAATTTAGTACTCACCCAGTGACGACGGATTGAGGACAGATCGGAGGAAGCCTGTTAGTCCGGTTCCTGGCTCGTCCAGGTCCGTCCGGGCTGCGAGCGAGAGAGGTCCCTCTCTCGTACAACAACATAGGGGACCGCATGTTGTGGTTCAGATATTTCGCATTCGGAGCATATGTCCGCCGCTCGGGACGCTCTGTTATATTGACAGTCCGAGAGACTGTCCATAATGCTTCCTCATCCTCACAGCAGCGCACACGACCGCACATTGGCTACGTGACCTCGAGTATCCGGCCAGTTTCGTCATTCAGTGATTCCATGGCGAACAGGTCACGCCATCCGGTAGCCAAGGGACACGAGGCCTATACACTCCGTTCGCTCGCATAATAGAAGTATGCACGGGGTAACGATCACAGAGCTTCCAGCGGCAATGCATCGTAAGACCACTTCTCCACAGGCCTCAGTGACGGACGTGCTATCCAAGTTAGCACAGTTTATCGCAGCATGCCAGCAATCGACAGATTCTCTGTCGGATCAGGAATTATCCGACGGCGCTGGGTCGGTGCGCTCCGCTGTTGCATCAGGTTCGGACAACCGAATGCTTTATAGGGTCCGACAGGATGGCGAAAGGGATTCGGATGATTTCGAGCTTTCCCTTTCGGAACAACGGGAGCTGCCATACATTTCTTCCGGCATTATCTTTCAGAGGTTGTTCCTTCGGACTACATTGCTGCGATGTTGGATAAGAGACTAATAGCGTCATTGGACACGGAATTTTGGATCGGT
This sequence comes from Pictodentalium vernedei, assembly GCA_031216915.1. Lineage (NCBI taxonomy): Eukaryota > Metazoa > Mollusca > Scaphopoda > Dentaliida > Dentaliidae > Pictodentalium > Pictodentalium vernedei. The sequence continues at coordinate 557,700,476 of CM062297.1, forward strand.
TCAGGGACATTGGCCCTGACTTACCGACACAGTCCAATAATGTCATTAGAACATTTGAATTATTTATCGACGCTATATATATATATATAAGCTTGCTACCAAGCATCATAGTTTAGTTTCTTGTCCGCAATGCTCTATTCTGCCTTTTATCATTTCTAGGAATATATTTATTTTGGCAGAACAGGGCATACCGAGAGTTCATATGCGTCTAGACGGCGGGGTTAAAGACTGGAAATTATCTTTTTCGCCGTCTATGTCTTTTCCAACCACGATATTGGAAACGACAATGATGTCTAATTGACTTAACTTAGACGCTTTATCATACATAGTCCACCTTACTGAGGCGTTATCATTACGTCTTCAAGAGAAAGAATTCCAGGATATGATCCTCAATGTGATTTCTTTCAAGGGCAGTAGTTTTTCCACGTATAACTCCGCCCTTCAGTGGCAACCTGGAGTTGGTTAGACATGATGCAGCCCTAGCTACATCCACGCGCGTGGATAGTAAGGTGAAGAACTCTCTCAGAGTCGCTTCGGTCTCGGAGAAGCTTCTCTTCGACGGCAACTTTTCAGCAATCCATGAATTGCTCGATATACACGTTCTCTTGTCTATCAAGTGTAGCAAGAGATTCAGACTGGGGCAAACATTCGGTGGTTGACTTAGAGAGTGCCACTGCAGTTGCCGGATCCGAGTTTTATGATTATGACGGTTGCCAGTCAAACGGGTTGGGGTTCAATATTGATCCCAACGGATTCGAAGTACCAGGGTCTTTGGGTTCCGCAGTCTCTAGGCAAGCACTTATCTTCCACGGAATAATGTTATTTAGGCTTGCATTATGTCATTGGATGAACATTATTCAGAAACGCATGTCCAAATCCTGTCCGATAATACGACAGTAGTTGCGTATCTCCGGAACCAGGGAGGCACTCATTCGATTCCGTTATTCAATTTAACGGAAAGAATCCTTCTGTTTGTTATAGTACACCAAGTTCTGCTTCGGTCCTTCATATTCCGGGTCGTCTGATTGTATTAGCATACTCCCTTTCACGTAAAGGTCGCTTGTTGCCGTCAGAATGGACTCTCAACAAACAAGTATTCAATCAGATTTGCTATCAATGGGAGCGCCCAATGATAGTTTATTTGCGACACAACTTACTAATCAATTGCAGACGTATGTGTTTGCATGTCCGGATCTCTGAGCTTATGTTGTTAACGCTCTATTGATCTAATAGGACCTCCCCGTGGGAACCCCGGGAAGTAAGCAGCACTTGTTTACTGTGGTAAACCAGTTCCGCTTTACTAGTAAAATAGGACCCAGTCACCAATGCTTGGGGTGAAAGTCCTCTAAAATGGGCAACATGTAGATCAACGATTAACTAAACTTGACTTCATCTCCATGTTGTGTCACGATTAGCCATGGTGCATAAATATGTGACGTTAACCACCAACAAACAAATCTAATAGGACGGAATGATAGGATACGCGTATCCTCCTGCGCTGTTGTTTCAGCAAGTATTGCTAAGATAAACATCCACAATACAATTCTGTTGATAGCATCTCTGTCTTCACAGAGACCGTGGGTAAATTTACTCAGATGTCTACTGTGGGACTTAACGCGAAAACTTTCTCCATGAGAGGATCTTCTTTCGCTGGGGAAAATCGTGTCATCTTCATCACAACCCGCAAGGTCTCAACCTTCACGTATTCCGTTGTGTGATCCTTCTTGCATTGTAAGCATTGTACTGGACGAGCTTTGGACGCGATTTCTTACTGTAGGAGAACCTCTTCTTCGCTATACTATGCGGCTAAAGTGGAGGCTCTTCCGTCGTTGGTGTAGGGATCACTATGTTGATATTGTTGATCCCTACATACTAGTCATTGCAACTTTCTAGTATACTTGTTTGACAAGATCTACTGCAGCCTGTTACTATTAAGGTTATAGGTCTATGTTATCTCATACCTATGCACTCTATGATAGTTTACAATTGAGTCTTATGTCTCTTCATCTAAGTCAGTTAGTAACTTTTCGATAAATAGACCTAGAATCATTAGATTAAATTCCTATATGGAATTTAACTTTGGTTCTTATTTAGCTAAGTAATCATTTGAGCCTCTGGAAACAGTAGTTTTCAAATTCTGACCTTTTAGACAGTAATTCTGTTAGTCTTCTCTTTTACTGAGGAGTCAGTGAGCTTCACGCACTATCGGTGGACGATTCTCACTTTCGTAGTTTCGGAATCACTACATCTTTTATTATTTAGGTTGGATTTTTGGTTAAGAGTCAGGCTCCTAATAAATATCCAGAACCTGTTGTTATTAAGGTCCTTCCATCTTTGTACGGGCATAGGCCTTTACTCTGTCCGGTTAGAGTTTACGTATTTATAAACAGATATCTGTTTATTACTACGGACGTAAGCTTCTTCTGTCTTTGATGCCTAATAGAAGGACATTACACTCCATTCTATTGCTATGGATTCAATTAACTATCGGTACTGCTTATGGTATATCATTGACTCAGCAGTTTGTGCTTGAGATTTCGGCTCATGAAGTAAGAGCTCTTTCTACATCTTGGGCTTACATTAATAGTGTCGCTATTATAGATTTTTGAAGGCTGCTCATTGCGCTCAGCCATCCACATTCATGAATTTTTATCTCAGAAATATCGAGTCCATTTCTGGAGGCCTCTATTGTTAGGTCTATTATCTACTGCTCAGAATGTCATTCACTTAACAGTTGCTACTATAGCTAGGTAGGCTTTCTGTTCCGGCAGTGACTCCGTTCTGCTGCCCTCTTCGCTCTGGGCTATTTGACCCAGGGCAAGAAAAAGGGGGGGGGTCACCCGTTTTACTATGAAAACAAGGGGATACCTCCTCCGGAGTTAGTAATTCTGAGCTGTTACTGGGATGGCTTTTAGTGAGAAGTTTATGTTTTAAAAATTCATTCAGGTCATAGTTTTTAAAGTATAGCTTTTGAATATATCACGTGTCAAACGGACGTTATTATACAATCCTCAGACACTTTTAAGGAGTATAAAGAGTCTCTATTCTCTAGACTTACTTTATTTATTGGCTTACTTTAAAAATTATTAGTATAAGTATTATACTAGATATTAATAGAGTTCATGGATGTTATGATGCTCAATTTTGGAAGGTGTTGTATCTTTCTAATTTATCATAAATAAGAAAGATACATGTAAGACCTAATACTCCTTTTTCCCTAGAGGGGATGACTCTATTTTATATAATTGAGCGTATTCCAACTTGCTCTATGTCCTTGGCCCTCCAGCCTTTCTACTATTCAGCTATGTCTGAGTCATTGGTACAGTATAAAAATGTTAAAAAATTTATAGTAATTTATATATTTTTTATACTTAACAATGACCCAGACGGGGATGGCCCTCCCAGGAGTTGTGAACTCATACCTCCCCGCTGAGTACATAGCGCTTACCAGGCACTGGTTATAAGAATGATTAATGGCGCCAATTTCGGGACGTCCTTGACACTGCGCATGCGCAGTAGAGGTGAAGTGTGGAGGGCCATTCAGGACATGTTTTCTTTGGTTTTAGATGCAAATTTTGGGGATTGGGGGGCAAAATTTGTGTTTGGCCCTATATTTTAAGAGTTAGCACCAGCTATGTCTGGGTCATTGGTAAGTATAAAAAATATATAAATTACTATAAATTTTTTAACTTTTTGAGGATGCCAGACACAAATCAATGCAAAAATTGGTGGATCCAAGGCTGTTAATGGATGATGGAAGTGAACTGCTGTGGTTTCAGACGTTCAGGGCTTTAACTTTATAATAATTATAAAAATTATTTCATGTTTCCCATTTTCAGGACATACACCTGACGTCATCATTCTTGCTAATGCTTATTCCACTGTTTGTTAGCTCTGCTGACAAAGTCAGCAGAGCTTTTGTTATACTGATTCGTCCGTCGTCTGTCGTCCAGACTGTCGTCCGTCGTCTGTCTGTCTGTCCGTCCGTCCGTCCGTCCGTCCATCCGTCTGTCAACATTTTATTTGTCCGAGCCATAATTTCTAAACCGCTGAATATTTTTCCACCAAACTTCATAACAATATGTATTATCAATAGACGGTGTGTCATCAATTATTCTGCGGTCTGTAAATCCACAGGGTCAAGGTCACAGGTCACAGGATCAAGAAAATCTTAGATATTTTTGATATTTGTTTGTCCAAGCCATAATTTCTGAACCGCTGAATATTTTTACACCAAACTTCATAACAATATGTATTATCAATGGATGGTGTGTCATCAACCATTATAAAGTCTGTAACACCACGGGGTCAAGGTCACAGGCCACATGAGCAAGAAAAAAATATTTTGTTTGTCCGAGCCATAATTTCTAAACTACTGAATATTTTTGGACCAAACTTTATAACATCATGTAATGTCAATAGGCAGTGTGTAATTGATCCAAGCCATAATTTTCCTGACAACTGAAAATTTTTCGGCTAAAGTTTGTAACAATATTAGTATTAGAAAACATGCCCATGCGATCAGTGGCCCTCAGCGGAGCTCTCTAGGCGTGACAGGCCTCTTGTTCAGTATTCCTTCCCTATCCTTCCATGAGCCCTTCCTGTTAAACTCCTAAGCTTTCTGGCTATATTTTATTGAAATGTTTTATTAAATTTCTTGAGAGTTTAACGTGTATTACAGAATTATTTATTCTGTTTATGCTCATGGTAATGTCCTCACCCTAGGGGTGTTAGGTCGTTTTAGTCTTGCATCTTCTATCTGATGTCTCGTTTTTTCTTCGTATGAAAATCTAGCTTTGCATCTGGTAGCATTTAAATTGGTTGCTGACTTTGGGCCTTTTTGTACCTGATGTCTTGTTTCTGTTTTTTTCCTTGACGTTGTTTACATTGGCTGCGTCCTTAAATATATTTATTATGCCTCACGTTTGTAACATCAGCCGTGATTGGTTAATTTGACACCTTCTAAATGTCATAGTACTGGAGTTTTGGGGCAAAACACGGGTACTATCGGAACGTTTTTCCCGGGAGACAAGAGAACGAAGAAAATGTAAGCTCCACTTCCATTGATCAGCGTCGATTGGAATTTCTCAACACCAAACACTGGCTCCGTGTTCGTTTAACTTTTTTCGTCAAAGGTAGACACAAACTTACCAACACATGGGCATCTTCAGTGGGTGTGTTTTCAATTTTAACTGCAAACAATGAATTCAAAAGAATCAGAAATATTAAAAACTCACTTGTTGTTCACCACCTCAGTGAGTCCTGAATATGAGTTATGACCTCAATCAATTATGTTTCCACAAGTTTAGTAATCCCCGTCCTCACCGAACCTCCACCTCAAGTTCAAAATAAATTGTTTCACTCCGCTTAGTTCTATCAACTGCCGTCATCCGAGAAACAGGAAATTATATTCCATTAATTTATACCACTTATCACATAAGCATTAGCAATGAATTATAACATGAACCGCATGATGCAGCTGTAAACACTGGCATTTGTTGATATAGAAACTCCCAAAGCAACTGCACTTGTGACAAGCCATTTTCGAAGAGACGTCATTCGTTCGAAATGACATCATGTTTTTGGATTCGACTACATTGTTGTTACAAGATTGATGTTGCAGTTAACCCTTAACAATGAAAGCTATTTTTGTTCGGCATAATAAAATAATTAGAACGTTTCTCTTCATGTTCTATCGGTCGATAGTACCTGAGTTTGTGTGATTTCTGTTAAAAACCTTCAGCAGCTTCGCTGCTTCAGGTTTTATTTCAACAGGTGGTTTGAAATAACCTGGAGAATATTTTGACAACTCTATTGCTTTTCTTCAATAGGAGAGCCTATACCTCTGCAAAGAGAGACTCTCTTAGAAGATTTGACCAACACATGCTTGTAGTGGAGTTTTGCTCGGACTGATAGCCATAGGCCTGCCAAGACTACATACTCATCCACTGAACTTCCGCAATTTTTATCTACTTTTTTGCGAGGTTTATAAACTTCTGCTAAGTGGAAAGCAACAGAAGTCTATTCTCGATGATCTCTATTGCTTCCTTCAATAAGAGAGCCTGTACCTCCACCAGGAGCGACTCCCTTTGAAGGGATCCACTGGAAGATTTGTCCAACATGGACATTTTGTAAGTGGGGGTTATGTTCGGAATCATAGCCGTAGGGCTTCCGTGACAACACTTTACCCACTGATCTTCCATGACATAAATCCAGTTTCTTGCTAAGTTGATAACCTTCCGTCAACTGGCAAGCAATAGAGGTCTTATTTATCACCTGTATGACTAACGAGGCTTACAGAAGGAGAAACCACGTCCTCCACGCGAAGAACCTTGTCCCGTTGCCTAGGGGCATCTGACCTATAGTCTGGATCAGACCTGCACCCCTTTTCCGAGTATCATGTCCCTCTCCGTCCTTAGTGGCATTATGGCGTTGGACAGGCGTGAGGGAGCCCTGCGGTTCCTATTCCATTTTATGACTAACACAAGACCGATTCAAGTAATGCGGGTGAGAGGGGGGATCAATATGAATTTTTCATCGACCAAGAATATTCCTTCAAAAAAGGTGGGGGGGGGGGGGGGTGCTTATTTTTCTTGTAAAATCTCTTTCGGCTTGATAAGTGTGTAACTATGGGTGAAGCTGTTTTTGTCTGTAGATTATATCTGATCCTAGATACAGCTTGTTTATTATTTATTTATGGCATATGTTTGTGAGGGTTAGTCTCTCACCCTCAAATACTCCATCCTAATTTATGGGGGTTTGTCCGGACTAACCTTAAAATTGGGGGCTCATTACATCCATTGAGCATAATCATTCATGCTAAGAATATGGAATTACTTCGATATGGCTCCTTATTTGTGATATGTCTTCTCTGTTATTGTATAGAGAGACATACATGTAATTCTTTTCAAATGTATTTTTATTTCACCTTACATTGCAGGCTTAGGAGCTGTATTTGGTCTGCTAATTCTTGAGTCCTAGGCCCTCCGCCTTTTTATGATTCAGCTAGTATGGGCTATTGTTTGTCGTATAATAATATGATAAATTTCAAGTAAATTGTATAATTTTTTATACTTACCAACATGTCGTGTCATATGAACACAGAAATTTTAGACCCCACTAATTACACTATGAGGTGGGGTCTCAAAACCCCACCACATGATTTCAATTTGTCTATAATTAACTTGTGTTTTTTGCAAGTGCAGTAATCAGGTTTATTCTTCCACCAAAAATAGTTTCAGTTCATTGTTCTTTGGTGATTGTTGGGTATTGCACTTATTTATTTATTTATTTATTTATTGATGTTTAAGGTCACATATTTATGCACAATGGCTAATCGTGACCGTGACAGTTTTATGGGTGGAGGAAGCCGGAGTACCCGGAGAGAACCACCGAGCAACGACGAGCAGCTGTCAGCTCTCCAACATCGTAACTCTGAACTCTGCACCGCAGCACAGGCAGGGTTAGATTGGTTGAAGACATGCGCACCATCGACGTGCAGTACGCCTCAGTACACAGCGTCAACATGCCCGCATGTAGGCAATCGGGGTGAAGTGTCTTGCCCAAGGACACAACGCGGTTGCCGCAGGTGGGATTCGAACCGAGGACCTCTCGGCTTGCAGCCTGCACCTCTACCAACTGAGCCACCGCGCCCCCAGGGTATTGCACTTAAGTATAAATTGAATACGTATTCTCCATACATGTTTTTTGATAATAAAAAGCATTAATATGGCAGAAAAAAGTATCAAAATATGGAGTTTGAATCGTGTTTTTAATCTCGCATGAATATGTCAAACTGTGTGATGGGATGTTTGGCTGACGTCGGTTTATCTTTTGATCTCTCAGTCACCAGCTCTTAATTAGATCAAATTTTTTCACAGTCAGCAAAAAATTACTTTTACTTTTACTTGAAATATTAAAAAGATAGTTCAGTATTTGAAACAGTTATTAAAAGCTATTGCTATTCCAAATGTTGTTCATCAAAATTGATTCAGAACTCGAGGAATTACGAAAAAATAAATATTATCCTGTATTGAAATCATGGGTGTAATTTGAAAAAATTATAACTTGACCAGCACAATATCTGGACATTCCCCCGACGGTCTTTTAGCTAACTGTAGCTATTGACGGAGAAGAATCATGTTACCAGTATTGAATTTTGAATAAATTGTGGGTTGGGGAGGAAGAGAATCCGATTTACGATTTTAAAAGTTAACTTCAGAGTGAAATGTTAAAATGTACATGTTGAGAGTGGAATTAACATAAATAAACTACATTAACGAATAGGGAATGCTTGTGGTGGCCCTGGGACATTTCATCCCAAGACGCTTCGGAATCCATAATATATTGAAGCACTTGCATGCACTAGCAAGGAAAACTGACCAAGATGGGGGGGGGGGGGGGGGGGGGGGGGGGGGAGGGGGGGGGGGTGCTGATGGGCAATCAGTGATACAGGCCTATTTGTGTGTGTGAGTTTATGGGAGTCTGGGGTCCAATTGCTTCGTTTTGGGGATGGGGAGGGAGGGGGGAGTACTATTTACTTCACCATTTAGGAGTGGTATGGATGACTGAATCTTAACACTGCCAAGACACTGAAATTTTTTTTTATGTGCTGGTGGCACGCAAAAATCGGGTGGGGCCAGAAAATCTCTGATAGAGGAACTAAAATCTCCAACGGGAATGGGGTCGTGGTGACTACATTCTCTGACTGTAGTGCGGCCTAGTATGAGAAAATCTGAAAATAAGTTAATAAAATAAAGAAATTTCGGTTCAACAATTTTCTGAAATAATCACTTTTCAAACATCTTGGTGCTATTCAACGCAAAACTGAACACTCCACTATGAAGATCTGTGGGATCTCCATATGATATGATCTCCCCGACGAACTGGCCAAATTCCCCGATGGAGGTGTAGTGGATCTCCCCGATGGGGGAGGGCGGCTGTAGCCCCCTGATCTCATCCCCACACTATCTTGCCACTCCTGGCAAAAATCTCAAAAACAAGCATCTAAAATTTCAAATCTTACTGAGAGCAACTTTTCGTTTACAATCGTTCCAATTTTCAGTATGTGACATTCCGCCATAATGTTTTGCTTGACGTCTAAAGTAGAAAAATGAGGATGGGTTCAAAAATTGACTGGCAGGCAGTCGATGGACTTGATCGCAAGAAAGAAGGAAATTTAGCACTCTATTCTCAAGCCATTGAAAGTCTTCTAAATAATAAACCAAGCTTTGTAAACTTCTGTGTAAATTTTGTAAGCCATTGACAACACACAGTTTTTACAGTAATAATGCGAGTTCATTGAGCTTCTGTTTCAAGTTCTTGTTTTGATTGTAATTATGAAGTCCTTTGTTTCTATGATCGCAACTGTCTTTTGATAAGTGTCACATATTTTTCATTCATTGACGGAAAGTTCAATCATGATGAAATACAAGTTGTGTGGTAGGTGTGGTGACTTCTGTACGGAAATTAATATGTAGCCAATTAAATGCTCCAACAATTAAGACAGAAGCTTATTGGCTGCTGTTTTAATTGTTTTGCAATTAATTGCCGAAGAGTTAGTTGCCATGCTCTTCGGCAATTAATTGCAAAATAATTTCTGGCTATTTCGTCCCCAAAATACATTCAATTAGTCGATGTGCTCTTTGATTTTTATAGTGAAATATCTAGGAATTATTTTCCAATTATTTACTGAAAGCATTGCAAGTTAGTTGCCTTGCTCTTCGGCGATTAATTGCAAAATAATTTCTGGCTATTTCCTCCCCGAAATACATTTCAATAGTTGATGTACACTTTGATTTTTATAGTGAAATATCTAGGAATTATTTTCCAATTATTTACTGAAAAGGACGGCAAGTTAGTTGCCTTGCTCTTTGATGATTAATTGCAAAATAATTTCTGGCTATTTCGTCTCCAATACACATTTAGATAGTCGATGTGCACTTTGATTTTTTTTGATGAAATATCTAGGAATTATTTCCAGTTTTTTACTGAATGGCATGGCAAGTTAGTTGTCATGCTCTTCGCAATTAATTGCAAAATAATTTCTGGCTATTTCGTCCCCAAAATACATTCAAATAGTCGATGTGCTCTTTGATTTTTATTGTGAAATATCTAGGAATTATTTTCCAATTATTTACTGAAAGCATTGCAAGTTAGTTGCCTTGCTCTTCGGCGAATAATTACAAAATAATTTCTGGCTATTTCATCCCCAAAACACATTTAAATAGTCGATGTGCACTTTGATTTTTATAGTGAAATATCTAGGAATTATTTTCCATTTATTTACTGAAAAGCACGGCAAGTTAGTTGCCTTTTTCTTCAGCGATTAATTACAAAATAATTTCTGGCTATTTCGTCCCCAAAACACATTTAAATAGTCGATGTGCACTTTGATTTTTATAGTGAAATATCTAGGAATTATTTTCCAATTATTTACTGAAAAGCAAGGCAAGTTAGTTGCCTTGCTCTTCGGCGATTAATTGCAAAATAATTTTTGGCTATTTCGTCCCCAAATAAAAACAGACTTATTTATGTTAATATCTATGTGCAGTGTATTATGTTTCTATAGTTTATCGCTTGTTAAAAGTTGAAACACTTGAATGAAATAAAATATATCAAAGCCAATGTTCTTGTTATTGTTGCTCTATTGTCAATGGAGATCAGTAATTAATTGTTCACGCCTACTCATAAATAGTTCTTCTATAAATAGAGAGCATTAATCTAAATTTAGCATCAATTTAGCATCAATAACTGGGGTATTAATTGACCAGTCTCATACTGGGTACTGTACACATAATGAATGGCCCAGACCGGGATGGCCCTCCCATGAGTGGGCACTTATACCTCCCCAATGAGTTTTTATTAGTACACTCCTCTACAAAGAATGATGTAGGCACCAATTCCGGTCTCTTCCTGACCACTGCGCATACGCAAAGAGAAAAGTATGGAGGGCCAGATAGGACTTAATTTTCGGTTTCGTATGCAAATTTTGGGGATTGGGGGGTTTAAAAAATTTGTGTTTGGCCTTTGATAATTTCGAGTTTGCACCAGCTAGTCTGGGCATTGGTAAGTATAAAAAATATACAAATTACTTAAAATTTATCATTTTCAGGTTTTTCAGGCTTTTTACTGATATGTCACTACCATCTCTGTTTGAAGATGGTATCCTCCTTTTTGTCACTCCGATATTTACCAAACATTTTCTGGGATTCTTTTGGTTGTCTTCAGAGGCCAAATATGGGAAATTTTGCAAAGGCATTCGCGCATGATATTTTTATAAGACAAACAATGGCCCAGACAAGCTGGTACTAACTCAAATTAATCCAGGGCCAAACACAAATTTTGCCCCCCAATCCCCAAAATTTGCATTCAAAATTGAAAAAATCAAGTCCTAGATGGACCTCCATACTTTTTAGATCTGCGCATGTTCAGTATCCAGGAAGGTACCGAAATTGGCGCAAACCATCATTCTTTGTTTGACCCTAAAGTCAGCAACAATGAAGTGACATCTGTGCTTTTAAATCTCCTTTTTTGAGGATGCCAGACACAAATCAATGGTAAAATTGTTGGACCCAAGGGTATAAATGGATGATAGAAGTGAACAACGGTGGTTAGAAATGTTCAGGGCTGTAACTTTATAACAATTATAAAAATTATTTCATGTTTCCCAATTTCGGGACATATGCCTGACGTCGTCATTCTTGCTAATGATTTATTCACTTTTTGTTAAGTGTTCCTTCCCTATTCTTCCTTGAAGCCCTCCTGTTAAACTCCCAAGCTTTTTGGCTTATTTTTATCTAAATTTTTTATTAAATTTTTTGGGAGTTTAACTTGTGTAACAGAATGTTTATTCTGTTTACCCCATGGTTACGTCCTCACCCTAGGGCTGTTAGGTCATTTTGGTCATGCATCTTCTATCCGATGTATCGTGTTTTCTTCATTTGAAGATCTTGCTTTACATCTGGTAGCTTTAAATCTGTTACTGACTTCGGGCCTTTTTTCTGTGCCTGATATCTTGTTTCCTGTTTTTTCCGTGACGTTGTTTACATTGGCAACATCTTTAAATATATGTAGTATTTAATTATTATTACTGTAGAATTGTTGTAAGATACATTAATTAATATTCCAGAAGTGTAGCAAAAAATATGGATTTTGCCCACACTTAGGCTCTATCGGGATCAGGGACCAGCCTAGGAGGAAATTTTAGGGAGACTCCATGTCTCCCTCCAGAAAAAATAGGGAGACTGCAGAGTCATGTAGGGAGACTTCATAGGCAAGTGGGGAAAATTAAGAATATTCATGTACCACCCACGCCGCCCCTTCATATTTTCAATTTGTGGTCCTCCATTAATGTCCCAATAATCCAGGTCCAGTTGTCTATGAGGCATCTATGCCAGGTTAAAAAATCACAAAGTAATTATTCACTGAAAATCCCCCACTGCTACCCTCTCCTTCATGACCCCCTCCCCTCTTCTTCATGCCAATTCCCCAGCACCCTCCTGTGGTTGCCTTTCACCAAAGTCTACTAAGCTAATAATTTCCAAGTCTGAAAGTGTGAACAGGACCAGATGTAAGAAGGTTGCTTGGGAGGTACTTTATTAGTACTTTTGTTAGTAAAGAAACAAAATACATTCTGGGGTCGAGTATTTTGTAAAAGAAATGTCATTCCGCATCATTTTTATGGTATTCTGGTGTCATTCCGCGACATTTCGTGTCATTCCGTTGTTTAGGAGGACCCTTTTTCAAGATCATCCACATGCACTCTTGTGTCTTGTACAAAGCTTTTCTTGTCATCACTAAAGCTTTTTTCATGTGTTTCAATTCCATTCGTGTTTTTGTGGGAATAGACGGCCCAACAGTTAACAGTCGTCAGCAAAATGAAATAAAAATACTGTGTTATAAAATACATCCGTTGTGTATACATTTTCGGCATCCTAAGTGACGTAACCTACTTTCAAACTGAGTTATTTTGTTGAGTCGCGTAAGTCACCTATTTTCGTTTCGACATTTGAAGCTCCGACTGAAACGCAACAAAATAGAAATAAAAAAATTTGCCAAAAGAGACAATGGACAATTGATTGTCGTGTGATTTCATTAAATGGACGTTTATTTGACGAATTAAAATGCCCATTTATCACACTCGAGCACATTCGATTTTTGAAAATACCTAATCGTTTTCATGCAAAGCTTGTATCACTCAGTTCAGCCTTTCCTCATTTTGGCCAATTTTTAGAGGGCGACTTGTAATCGCCCCGACTATTTTTCTAGGCGACTTTGAGCTTAGAAGGGCGACATAATCGCCCTAGTCGCCCTCACAGCTGTCCCTGATCGGGATGCCCTTTGGCTCTTCATATTCCCTTTGGGTACTTAGGCTTTTTAAAAAAAATTTTTGAATTCAATTTTTAGATTTCGATTTTGATTGCTATTTATCATGTATCTTTATTGTATATTTATTGTGGAGTTTGTGGGAGTATGATCGACTTAATTTTTTGATTAATCAGGAAAGCTTTCTGCTCAAAATGCAAGGCAAGGGAGTCTTCCTCAGATTTACATGCTTGTTGCCTTGCATGTAGTTGATGTACTCCTGCAGATTCTTGTCCTTCATGTGTCAACTGAGATGAAAAACGATGGAACCGGGTGTCCTGGTACGTTGTTGGCAGTGAGATGCCTATGCCAGTGGTCTCACCGCAAGATAATTCAAGTTTTTCAGTTTCTTTTTCAGAGGAACAAGAACATGGTGATGGTATTGTGACACCCACCAAAAGTGTTCTACCGTCGACGTGCCCGGATGAGCAAACAGAGCTAGCTGCTAAAATGCTCATGAATATTAAGCAAAGGATAAGGCCACTAGTTAGAGTTCTTAATCCTTTGCAGGCAGCTAGCTCGACCGGTGAAGCGGTTACTCCGTCAGTGGGAGCCGTAACACCGATTATGTCTGTTGCGATCGAAGGAAGTGTAGTGGGTAAAGTGAGCACCTTAAAAACAAAAGCTCACCCAGCGACGACGGAAATAGGGAGGAAGTCAGCAAGTTTCTTGTCGAGAGGCTAGGCGAAGTCTGAAAAGGCTGCGAGCGGGAGAGGTCCTTCTCTAACCCAGCAACATCTGGAGCCAGATGTTGTTATGAAAAACGGAGCATACGTCCACACCTGCCGCTCGGGACGCTCCATCTAGACAGCAGCCGTCCTCAGCTAACAGTCACTGCTTCCTCCACTACGATCAGTGAGCACACACGACCGCATCCTAGCTACCCGACTACGGATATCCAGCCAGCTGCGTGAAGATGGAGCCAGTCTTCGCCTGTGAAATCGGACCATCCAGTAGCTAGGGAACCAAGGCTTCGATCATCGGGACATTCGGAGAAGAGATCCATCTCCGGAATGTCCCAGGAGCAGCAAGCGGCTGAAAAATAGAAAACCGCTGCTCCTCAAGTCTTGGTGATGGACTTGCTGTCGCAGATTGCGCAGCTGATCGCAGCATCCTAGCAAGTGTGGGAGCAGCTTCCCTCAGACTCCAGCAGTGAGCTGTCGGATGGTGCTGGGTCGGTCCAGTCATCTGTTCACGCAGATGCAATGGACCGTGATTCACAGCTGATTCAGTCGGATGGTGAAAGGGATAAGGAAGAGGATTACCCTTCCCTTTCGAAACAACATATGCTTGCGATGGACTTTATCCATCAATACTATCCTGAATTTGTTCCACCGAATCAGCAAGCTGCGACAATAAGGGAGAAACCGCTGGCGTCTTTAGACGCCGACTTTATATGGAGGAAGGAAGAAGTTCTTTCTTCCCCGGTTCTGACTAGACGGTATCGCAGGCCTTCGGCCATGTAGACAGCACCATATTAAACCTCTCCAGTATGAGGAAAAAAGGCGGTTTCTTATCACCATCTTCCATAAATATACCGTTCCTTGGACCACGTTCATTTAAAACGGTTGGAGACGATGTTCCGAGAGCTCCTCTGCCTTTAGATGAGCAGGCAGGGGATTTAGACATATCCTTACCTGCTTCATTCAGTATTCGTTCAGATGTAATGGAAAGTGCAATTTCATCGAATAGAGCAAATTTGGACGCAATGTCCTACACAGATCACCTTACCAGAGCTGTGGCGCAACGTCTCAACGGGAAGGAATTTGAGGATGTGTGTACCTCACTTAGAGTTCTTTCCAGGGCAGTCATGTATGCCACGTATAACTCCGCCTGACAGTGGCAAATCTGGAGTTAATTAGATGTGATGCTGCCCTTGCGTCGCCATCACTTACAGATGACAAGGTGAAAAGCTCTCTCCGGGTCACTCCGGTCTCCGGACATACTATCTTTGATTACAAGCTTTCTTTATTCTATGAACAGGCTACTAAGAAAGCTTCCAGTACTCTGTTTTTGAAGTCGTCGTCTCAACAACATTCTTCAGCAGACCGGGGTAAGCGAGAACATTCCAAATCAAAATCATCAAAAGGGAACTCTTCACGAGGGTGCAAGAAACCCTCATATAATTACTCCGGAGGTCATTAATACAGCGACTCGGGAAAGGGGCATAAGTCTCATCAGGATTATCGATCAGAATCCCCTAAGTCGACGGAGCGAGGATCTTCATGGGGAGGATGTAGTTTCTCCTCCCGTAAGCCTTGCAAGTCCTACAAGTGATGGTCAAGACCTCTATTGCTTGCCAGTTTGCAGAAGGTTATCAAACTTTGTGAGAATCTGGATAGCAGTCACGGTAGATCAGTGGGTGAGAAGTGTAGTCTCGGCCGTCCTACGGCTATCATTCCGAGCGAAACCCCCACTAACAAGATGTCTGCTTTGGACAAATCTTCTGGTGGATCCTTTCAAAAGAGAGTCTCTCCTAGCAGAGGTACAGGCTCTCATATTAAAGAAAGCAATAGAGGTTATCAAGAATCAAAATTCTCAAGGCTTTTACAGTCACCTGTTTCTCATACCGAAGCCAGTCGGCTCGTTCCAACCGGTAATAGACTTGAGCTGGATAAACAAGTTAATCGTGACTCCAAAGTTCTATATGGAAACCATTCGGTTGGTAAGAACGAATATTTGAGTGAACGACTATGTGGCAAGCATAGATCTGAAGGATGCTTACTTTCATGTCCTGGTACATCTGGCATTCAGAAAGAACCTGTGGTTCGCCATGCAAGGAAAGTTTTATCAGCAATGTGCTTGGGTCTGAACCTGGCTCCTTGGGCTTTCCCTTGAATAATGAACTCAGTAATGCCGTACTTCCGAGCTCATTCATCTGCAGTAACGTCGGCTTACTTGGACAACATTCTGCAGAGATGCGGCAACAGAATTATTCTTCAGAACAATGTTCAGAGTCTGCTACTATTGCTCCGACGTCTCGGTTTTATAGTAAACAAGAAAAAGTCCAATCTAGCTCCATCCACTTCAGAATGAGCTTCGAGACTCACAACAGTCTGGTTCGTCTGCCATTACTCAGAGTGAAATTAGTCAGTTGTTATGCTCGCTTTTGTCTAAACTCAGACGCAATAACAGCGAGGGAGTTCATGTGACTGATGGGGCTGTGTGGAGTGGCTGCGGATCTTATTCCGATGGGCCTCATTTGCACATGTCCCCTCCAGATATTCTTTACTCAGAACTGGAGTGTGAAGTCGCATTCGCTCAAAACCAGTATTGTTTTAAAGGACCTAGTAAAACAAAAGGTTCAGATTTGGGCACATCTTCGGTGGTTAACTCAAGGAGTTCCACTGCAACTGCCGGAACTTGCTTTCACGATTATGATTGATGCGAGTCAGACAGGCTGGGGTGTGATCTCTAGTCCCGCAGACTTCAAGTGCCATGGTCTTTGGGCCTCTCGGTTCCTAGAGAAGCACATAAACATCAAAGAGATGATGTCAATATGGCTAGCACTACAACATTGGATTCACCTAATAGTGAACGTCCAGGTTCAAATTCTGTCAGACAATTCGATAGTAGTTGCTTACCTCAAGAACCCAGGCAGCACTCACTCTATTCCATTATGCGAATTAATGGAGACGATTCTGCTCTTCATCATGAATCATCATTTTCATCTCTCTGTCCTTCATATACCGGGTCGTCTGAACGTATTAGCAGACTCGCTCTCTCAGAAAGGTCGCCTGTTGCCATCGGAGTGGACTCTCAAAAAAACAAATATTTTTATACTGTACCAATGACCCAGACTTAGCTGTTGCTAACTCTAATATTCTAGGGCCAAACACAAATTTTGCCCCCCCCCCCCCCCCCCCATTCCCCAAATTTTGCATCAAAATCCAAAAATTGGATGTCCTATGTGGTCCACCATACTTTTATCCACTGCACATGTGCAGCAGTCAAGGAAGTCCGAAATTGGAGCCAAATCCTCATTCTTTGTTGGGCCCTTCTATCAGTAACATCATATCTGTGCTTAAAATCTCAGTTTAAATGATGCCAGACACATAATCATGAGAGAAATGGTGGATCTAAGGATGAAATAAAAGGATGAGAGGAAGAAACTGTGGAAGGATGTGTTCAGGGCTGTAACTTATAATTTTTATGAAAAATTATTTCATGTTCCCTAATTTTGGGGCATGGGCCTGATATTTTCATTCTTACTATGAAATTTCCATTGTTTGTTCAGTGTTTCCTCTCTCCCTTTCCTTAATACCCCCCTTGCTATTCTCCCATGCTTTTGGCATAATTTTTGTAATTATTTTACAATGAAATTTCTTGGAAGTTTTGGCTTGGTAACAGAATGAATGAATGAATGAATAAATGAAAGAATCTTTATTTAGCAGTATACAAACAATATACAATATACATAAATATCAAAAGGAGACAGTTAGGCATGTATACCACAGAGAGATGACATAGCCAGATTGGCTGTCTACCTGTCATCTCCCAGAAAATATAGTGCAGACGTTGGAATCGAGCTGTTTAATATTTACACTTGAAGCTGGTGGCTGGTGGGGTAAGCAGAACTATGGTAATAGACGAGAATTGAAATATCCAGACCCATTTGCCTACAGTATAGGTGGAAGCGTCTCGCTAGATGACCAAAAACTTCACTTCTGTTGACAACTCCAAATCCTGGCGTAGTCCGCTGAGAGCTCCCGAAGGCAGCTTTCAGCTGACTGGTGCCATATGTTGGGCTCTGAAGAAGGGAAGGGTAAATACTCAGTCTACCTAATGAAACTTAATGAAATTTAGCGCTCAAGGACCCGCGTTAATTGGCACAGTTCTTGAGGGACGCTAGGCTAGTGTATCTACAAAATGCATGCACTGGAGTTTATTCTGCAAAATCTTACCTACTAGAGGCACACCCATTACAGTAAGGATTATAGCATTCAATGTAGTCGAGATACCGAGCAATTTTGAAGTTAGTTGGGTTTTTTTTTGTTTTGTTTTTTTTTAAATGTTTCTGTTGTTTATATTACGTAAGTTATTCTGGGAAATCTACCTACTAGAAGCGCACTCATTACAGTAAGGATTGTTGCAGTCGATGTAATCGGGATATTGAGACAGTAATTTTGAAGTTAGTTGTTTTTTAAAAATGTTTCTGTTGTTTATATTACGTAAGTCAAGATCTAGATCATTCCAAAGTTTGGGGTAAATGTGTTTAGGAAAGTTCTCCAGAGACCTTGTCCTTATTCTAGTATATTCAAGCGAATCTCTTCTTCTGCTAGCTCGACCCCGTAGTGTTGACAACCAACTGAAAATGATTTCGAAAAGATGACGGCAGGTTGTCGTGATACCAATTGAATACGAACAAATATGCATGCAGTTTAAAGAGGTCGTTCACTTTGAGAATCTTGTTTTCTCGAAAGAGGGGATCGGTGTGAGCATTGTATTTTTTATTGTTCATTATGCGGATTGAACGTTTCTGGAGAAGAAGTATCTTTTTAATCGTTCTAGAATTTCCCCATACGTTTATCCCATACACTAAGTGTGTGTGTATCAGGGCATAATAGAGTGTTTTCAGGACTACACGAGGGAGTGTTGTCTTCACTTTATTCAGTGCAAAATTAGCACGGGCGATCTTGGAGGAGAGTTGAGATATATGGTGCTTGTAGGATAGACTATCATCAATATGTATACCTAAGAATTTTAAGGATTTCTCAGTATTATTTGAACCTACTGTACTTATGATTTGGCCGTTGATTAGAATACTATGACAAATTTCTGTTGTTTTTTTGGCCGATGGGTTCATTAAAATATATTTGGACTTGGTGGTGTTTACGACAAGTTGATTCGTACAGCACCATTCAAGGATTTTACCTAACTCATCATTTATGAGTAGGGCTAGCTGGTTTGGGTCTGGTCGTGAAGAATGCCCCGTGGTATCGTCAGCAAAAGACAATAAATTGAGGGAGGTAGCATGATAGATATCATTGACATATATCCGAAATAGGGTTGAACCAAGTATCGAACCTTGAGGAACTCTGTGCGATATTGTAACCCTGTCAGATATATAGTTTCCATATGAAACGTATTGCGACCTATCTGAAAGATAACTTCTTAACCATTCATTGCCAAGTCCCCTAATACCATATTTGTCTAATTTGAATCAAAATGTCGTGGTTAATTGTATCGAACGCCTTTGACAGGTCCAAAAATAACGCCAATGTGTTGTTCTTACTTTTCTTGTTGTTTTCTTCGGCTATGGTTTTCAGATGCATAACTAGATGCACCGTACTATGATTTTCCCTAAAACCGTACTGATTCTGATGTAGGATGCCACAACGATCTAAGTACTTTAGAAGTCTTGCTGACATAAGTTTTTCTAAGAGTTTAGAGAATGCGGGAAGTATGCTAATAGGTCTATAATTTGTGAAGTTATGTTGGTCGCCTGTTTTAAAAATAGGAATAACTTTTGCAATTTTCATTTTATTGGGAACAATGCCACATGCAAAGGAGCAATTGAAAATGTGTGTTAGAGGGTTAACTATGCGATCGATAGTTCGTTTGAGAAGATTCGAGTATAGTCCTTGCTCCCTTTAGATTTTAGGAACTTTGCGATACTCTTCACTTCAAACTCACATGTAGGACTCACGTAAAAGCTATTTGTGAAGTTTTGTTCCATGAGGTCATAGGGCGACTTGTTGGTCTTAGGTATTTTGTCACTTGTGCATTTTCCTATATTTGCAAAGTACATATTGAGTTCTTTAGCTATTTCTGTTGGGTCATTGAGTTCTTCATCATTATGGATAAAATATTGATGTAAATTTGTTGCTATGTTTTGTGTTTTGATGGCGGCATTTAGTATTTGCCATGTTATGCTTGTGTACGCTCAAGATACTTTTAAAATAATTTGCTTTGCATTGCTTTTTGACTTTATTGAATATTCTACAGTAGTTTTTGTAGTTTCTTATGTTAGATTCACACAGGTTTTTTATCTTCTTGTTGTAAAATTTACTTTTATTATTTGATGAAACTATTAGTCCTCTTGTCATCCAGGGTTGCCTTTTGATGAATTTACCGTTGGTGCGGACACGGATCCGGGGGAAAGCCAGATCAAATAATCCTAGATATATGTGTAGGAAATTATTATAAGCCATGTTGGGGTTATCGGAACCCATAACTGGAGAAAAATCACATTCTGATAGAAGTTGGTTGAAGTGTGCAATGGTTTCATTATTTACTTTACGTACCCATTTATATGATTCTCTGTATGTTTTGTGGGGCACGGTTTAAATATGAAAAGTACCGAAGTGGTCTGAAATGTCAGTTATTATTATCCCAGAGAATGAGGTGGATTGAATATTGTTAGAAAAAATGTGATCAATAAGTGTAGCCGAGTGTGAAGTTAGTCGGGTGGGTTTGGTGATCACAGGTAAAACACATTGGCTGAACATGAGGTTTATGTAGTTATATGTTTTGACATGGGAATCATATTTAAGCAGATCAATATTAATATCACCAGCTATATAGGAAGATACATTTTCCTGGTTTAGCTTGTCGGTTATTTCATTAAGTTTGTTTAGAAAAATATCAATATCCGCTTTCGGTGGCGTATTTGGTCTGTAGATCACCCCAATGACTCTCCTTGATTTATTGACAGTGATTTCGATAAAAAGAGATTCAACAGTGTGCAGAACAAAAACTGACAAATCATGACAAATTTTGGAATCAATGCTGTCTTTGATGAAAAGTCCCATCCCACCTCTGCCATCCACACCATCTGGGCGGTTGTTTTTTATTAGATTATGGTAACCATCAAGGCAAAATGATATATTTGCAGTGATATTGAAAATTTCTGTTAGGCCAATGATATCAAAGGTATTTTGGGGGTCCTTGTAAGCTAAATAAGAGATGGTGTAGGGACTCCCAGTGGGCATTGATGCTCTGACAATTAATATGGAAGAGCGAAAAGGATTGTGATTCGTTTTCGATGGACAATTGAAAATTTCCAGGCAAATAGTATTCACATTTAAGGTTATGACCGTGGAAAAGAGAATCTTCAACTTCTTTGGAAGTATTATCATATTGGGCTACAAAGTCATATTCTGAATTGGTCTGAACCTCGTCTAAGGTTATGTTACCCGCCATATCGATTTGTTGCTCTTACTCCACCAGCTTGAACGTGTGCATTAAAGAATTGCAATGAGCTATTAAGATTGTATTCGACAGCCCGATTCCAAGTATTTACTTTATGTAAAGAGGGTGATGAAACTAGTAATAAAAGAAGGGAGAATATAACTAAAAGGAAAGCAATAGGTTTCAGTTTGTGTGAGTTTGTGGATGAGGATAAACTCACGAGTGGTGGTGGCTGGAGTGCATGAGTAAAAGGGCACGTAAAGAGAAATGTCAGAGATGTGGAATGAATTATTTGCATGAATACGCTAAACAATGAGATAAAGAGTGGGTGGGCAGGTATCAGAGCAATACTATGGATATTGGGGTGGATGCGTACGGAATGCTTATTAATTTAGACCAGACGCATAAGTGGGTGGCAGTATACAAGTAGCTGTATGAACGATCAAGATCGTTCGCGTTGATCAGTCAGTGGTCCATCCACTCCAAAATGCATTTATACAAGCGATTAAGTCGCTTGCATGAATGCACCGAAGAGTGTATGGACAAGTGTCAGAGCGACACTTCACAGTAGACGTTGAAGTGGACAGATTCTATTATTACTCAGATGCAAGAGTGGATGATAAAGCGAACGCCCAGATTGATCATGTAACCCTGATATCGGTCAACCCACACCTCCATGCACTCCTACAAATTATATACAATTATATGGATTTCCACAGTGTGGATGGAGGAGGGGGTGCTGGGGACATCAACTGAACATGGTTTTCTCAATGATTAGGCAATACAGTACAATACAATATCCCCGCCGAATAAACGTTGCCCTTTGATCGTTGGATCGGTCAACCTCAGAGCAATACTATGGGTATTGCGGTAGATGCATACAGAACGATTATTAATTTTGACCAGATGCATAAGTGGGTGGCAATATACAAGTAGCTGCACAAACGATCATGGTGGTTTGCGTCGCTCTGTCACCGGTCCATCCGCTCCAAAATGCATCCATACAAGCGACTTGCTTGTGTGGTGGATGCACCGAAGAGCGAATGGACAAGTGTCAGAGGGACACTTCACAGTAGACGTTGAAGTGGATGGAAACTATTATTGCTCAGACAAGAGTGGATGACAAAACGAACACTCGGATTGATCGTGTCAACCTGATATTGGTCAACCCACTCCTCCATGTACTTCTAAGAATTATATACAATGATATTGATTTCCACAGTGTGTGTGAGGTGGGGAGGGAGGGTTGCCGGGGAACATCATCTGCAACACTCGTCGCTCTGTCACCGGTCCATCCACTCCAAAATGCATCCATACAAGCGACTTGCTTGCATGGATGCACTGAAGAGTGAATGGACAAGTGTCAGAGGGACACTTCACAGTAGACGTTGAAGTGGACGGAAACTATTATTACTCAGACGCAAGAGTGGATGACAAAACGGATGCCCGGATTGATCGTGTCAACCTGATATCGGTCAACCCACTCCTCCATGTACTTCTACGAATTATATACAATGATATTGATTTCCACAGTTGGGTGAGGGGGGGGGGGGGGGGTGCCCAGGAACAACATCTAATCATGGTTTTCTTGATGATTAGGCAATACAATACAATACAATACAATATCCCCACCAAATTAACGTTGCCCGTGATTGTTGGCTTGGTACACCTCAACGAGCTCACTCCAGATTAAGACACATGCCAAGACCCCGAGAAGGAACAAAATAAATTTGTATGGTGATTCCGAGTTTGAAAGCATCCCTAACCAGCGATTTTCACCCCTGTTTCGGAAGGCATAAACAATGGCCATTCAGTCCATAGAAGTCCTTATCCAGATAAAATATTCCAAACTTACATTGGGCGAGTTCCCAATGGAAGCATAAAATAATTAAATTTGTGATGTATTTATATCAAAAGACAACTGCAATCCAAAGAGGAGCGCAGACCATGACCACCCAATGAAGCGATCCCGATGAGATCAATCCAATGAGGGGACACAAAATTCATCTCCAGAACACAACATAGTCAATAGAGTCTGAGCAGGATAAAGAGATGGTAGTTCATTTGGGTTTAAGAACTGTTTGTAAAATTGGGTCTCCGGGTTTATTTGCTGACGAGAGACTGCACTTGAAAATGATCTGTAACACTCACATGTTGAAATATCTTAAAAGGGTAAATTTTGTTATAATTTCATCGGCAGTACGGGCCATTTGGCATGTTCACAAAAAGAACACGGAGCTGTGACCCCACGGGAAGCATCACGTGGCTACACAGTTCCATCCTCCATCCATCAGGAATGTGAGAGTCAACATCTGGACCGAAAAACAATCTACGATACATAAGTAAATAATGAGATATGGGGGTCAATGTATAAATATGTGATAGTCATTTATGATTATTCAGTTTTTCCCCATGGTTACGTCCTCACCCTAGGGTGATTGGGCATTTCAGTCATGCATCTACCATCCGATGTACTGCAGTTTCTTCTCAGGAAGCCTCTGTTTTACATCTGATAGTGTTTAAATTGGTTACTGATTTCAGGCCATATTTCAGTGCCTGGAGTCTTGTTAGCTCACCTGACTGAAAGTCAGGGTGAGCTATTCTGATCACTTTTCGTCCGTCGTCCGTCATGAAGATGGTGTTCGGGCCTTTTTCTCCCAAACCACTGGCCGCATATTAATGAAATTTCATGTGAGTAGGGGTTATATAAGGGCATTTTGATTTTTTGCCAAATTAGGTTTCGGCTCATATTGAGCAGAGGGATGGGGCAAAAATGCTCCAATTCTTAAAAAATCTTCTTCTCAAGAACCAGCAATAGCAGAGACTTGATATTTGGTATGCAGCTTCCTTTTGAGGTGTAGACTCAAGTTTGTTCAAGAGAAGTTCGAGGGGCTATATTTGACGATGTTAAAGGAGGGGCAAAAATTTTGGCCCCGCCCCACATTTCTATTTTCCAAACCGCGAGGCCGATTTGAACCAAATTTTACGTGAGTGCTTATTGGGTCATAAGTACCTAATTTATGCAGAAATTTGTTTTCCCATAGCCCCGTGGGAACCACAGGAGCTAAAAATAGAAAAAAATTAAAACGCCCATATCTCCAAAACTACACGGCACTGAGAATTCTTATTTGTTGTGAAGCTTCCTTAGGATCAACAGAATGGAATGGTAAAAAAAAATTGCCATCGGTTTTATCATGGGGTACTTTGTGGGGACTTTTGAAAAAGTGCTGAGTCAGCATTTTTTAACACTGTGGGTAATGGAAAAAACATAAGACTACTTTTCTCCCAAACCACTGCTCGAAAAGCTTTCAAATTTCACATATAACACCTTTGGAAGATTGTTTCACATGTTTATTGAAATCAATTGCCTGGGTCGATATTTGGGCTCTCTATGGGAGCCCAAATGTTTAAATTAGTGCAGTATGAGGAGTATTTTTTAAAAATCTTCTTCTTCAGATCTACCAATAAGAAACTTTTGATATTTGGTATGCACCTTAGGGGGGTGAGATTCAAGTTTGTTGAAGCCAAGTCCCTAGGTTCATATTTAGGCTGAAAACTTGGGGTCCCGTTGCGGACTTAGAAATTTTGGACCAAAATCCGGAAAAAATTTTTTATGTTTTTTCTGCGTTTTGGTCAATTTTAAGACAAAAAAAAATTTTTTTTTTCCCCTGAAAATTTGGGATCCGGGTGTGACTTAGAAAATTTTGAACCAAAATCCGGAAATTTTTTTTTTGTTTCTCATCCATTTCTGTCAATTTTGAGACACAAAAAAAATTTTTTTTTTTCCCCTGAAAATTTGGGGTCTGGGTGGGATTTAGAAAATTTTGGACCAAAATCCGGAATTTTTGTTTTTTATGCATTTCTGTCAATTTTAAGACAAAAAAAAAATTATTTTTTTTACCCAGAAAATTTGGGGTCTGGGTGGGTCTTAGAAAATTTTGGACCAAAATCCGGAATTTTTTTGGGGGGGTTTTATGCGTGTCTGTCAATTTTAAGACAAAAAAAAAAAAAAATTTTCCCCTGAAAATTTTGGGTGCGGGTAGGACTTAGAAAAGTTTGGACAAAAATCAGGAAATGTTTGTTTTTGTTTTTTATGCATTTCGGTCAGTTTTAAGACAAAAAAAAAAAAAAAAATTTTTACCCTGAATATTTGGGGTCCAGGTGGGACTTCGAAAATTTTGGACCAAAATCCGTAATTTTTTTTGTTTTTGTTTTTTATGCGTTTCTGTCAATTTTAAGATAAAAATTTTTTTTTTTTTTTTACACCAAAATTTGATATCGTCTGAGTTGGGTAAAGGGTTAAGAAGAAGAAAAAAATTTAGGCTGAAAGTATTTTGTTTGAGAAAAAAATCTGGTTTTTATGCATTTATCTCAATTTTGAGACGTAAAAGTGCAGGAACTGAAAATAGAAGGAAAATCCTGTGTATTGTGTGGGCACAATCGCTTCATCTAGATGGTTTTTGCTTTTCTTAGGAGGGGCGTATGCAGCTTATGCAAGTCAAGTCCGTGGTTTGATATTTAGACTACCATGTCAGGTGAGCGCCCTCAGGCCCCCTGGGGCCTCTTGTTTCCAGTTTTATTCACTTTTGTTTACATTGACAACAGTTACTTCAGACAGTGATTCCTTGTCATCTATTAAGTTCTGCTCATAGCCAGATACATAATATTGTCCGTAAGTGTAACATTAATTTTTAGACATGATTCAAAATT
This sequence comes from Pictodentalium vernedei, assembly GCA_031216915.1. NCBI lineage: Eukaryota > Metazoa > Mollusca > Scaphopoda > Dentaliida > Dentaliidae > Pictodentalium > Pictodentalium vernedei. The sequence continues at coordinate 557,726,684 of CM062297.1, forward strand.
TTTGTCCATACTTAGGCTTTTATGGGATCCATTTGGGCTCATCGTTCCCATTGGGAACTTGGGCTGAACTTGACAATTTTTTTTCGAAAATTTTTTCTTACGAAAATTTTTTCTTTCGAATTATTTTTCAAAATGTTTGTAATGGATTATATTATTATCATGTATCTTGTCAAGGGTTAGTGCGAGAACGTTGACTGTTTAACTTTTTTCAAAATGAAACAAGTTTGTTCAAATTGTAATTCGAGGAAGTCTTCCTCTGATTCTCATGTTCACTGTATTAATTGTTTTAGTGTACTCGCACTAATTCTTGCTCTGTGTGTGCCAATTGGAATGACAAACGTTGGAGACGTGTGTCACGGTATATTGTTAATGGTGAGAGGTCCATGCTGGCCCTCTCGCCACAGGGTCACTCTAGTTTTTCTGTCTCTTTTTCAGAGGAACAAGAACAGGGTGATGTTTCTGTGATGTCTTCACAAAGTGTGCCTCCATCGTCGCAGATAAATGAAGAGCTAGCAGAAAAAGTGCTCAGTGAAGTTCGGCAATTGCCTAAGAGGTCCCACTTAGGATTGATGGCATTGTCGCCCGCTAGCTCGCCAGCTTGAAGCAATCATTCATGAAATGGTTGTGAAGCCGGGTTCGCCCGTTGCGGTCCAGGAAAAGAGATCGGGTGTTGCGAGCACTATAAACATGGATCATGCACACCTGGCGACAACGGATCCGAGGATAGTACGGAGGAAGCCAATCAGTCCGGTACCTAGCTCGTCCAGGTCTGCACAGACCACGAGCGAGAGAGGCCCCTCTCTCTTACAACAACATCTGGGACCAGATGTTGTTGTACGTAATGTTCGTCAGTCGGAGCATACGTCCACTCCTCGGGACGCTCTGTCGCATAGACAATCTGGCGCGACTAGTCTATTGGCTTCCTCCTCAGGGCCTCACGGCCCCTCTCTCTTACAACAACATCTGGGACCAGATGTTGCTGTACGTAATGTTCGTCAGTCGGAGCATACGTCCACTCCTCGGGACGCTCTGTCGCATAGACAATCTGGCGCGACTAGTCTATTGGCTTCCTCCTCACGGCAGCACACACGACCACAACTTGGCTATGTGACTTCTGATATCCAGCCTGCTTCACCGACCAGGGATTCCATGTTGATCAGACCACGCCATCCGGTAGCCAAGGACACGAGGCCTTACTTGTCGGGACGTTTGCATAAAAGAAGTAAGCAGGAAGTAACGTCCCAGGAGCTCCCAGCGGCTAAATCACGTTAGACCGTGGCTGCACAGGCCTCCATGACGCACTTGCTATCACAGATAGCTCAACTCATTGCAGCATCCCAGCTGCCATCAGAAACTTTTCCGGAACAGGAATTGTTTGAGGAAGCTGGGTCGGTTCGCTCCCCTGCAGAGTCCGGAAGGGACGACAGAGAATCTCATATGGTCCAGTCGGATGACAAAAGGGAATCAGCGGAGCTGGAATTTTCCCTTTCCGAACAACATAAGGTGGCCGTAGATTTCATTCGGCAACACCTTTCCGATGTTGTTCCTCCAGACCAAAATGCTGCATTACCGGATAAGAGACTGATAGCGTCACTGGACTTTTTCGGCTGGATTAGGGACACTGTCCCTGAGTTTCCGACCTAGTCCACAAATGTCACACGGACATTTGAACTTTTGAATGACGCTATATTCAAGCTAGGGGGTGCGGTGGCTCAGTTGGTAGAGGTGCAGGCTGCAAGCCGTGGGGTCCTCGGTTCGAATCCCACCTGCGGCAACCGCGTTGTGTCCTTGGGCAAGACACTCCACCCCCATTGCCCATGTAGTGGAATAGTGACGCCGTGTACTAAGGCATACTGCACATCGATGGTGCACCTGTCTTCAACCAATGCTAACCCTGCTTGTGTGGAGTTGGTATGTTGGGGAGCTGACAGTTGCTCGCCGTTGCTCGGTGGTACTCCAGCTTCCTCCACCCGTAAAACTGTCACGGTCATGGTTAGCCATTGTGCAGAAATATTTGACCTTAAACACCAATAAATAATAATATTCAATCTAGCCTCTAAGACTGGCAAATCCAGTTTCTTATCTCCTAGCGCTGTACAGCTGCCTTTCATCAATGCTAGACATAGATTTGACACGGCAGGGCAAGGCGTGCTGAGTGTTCCTCTTCGTTTGGACGACCAGGCTGAAGACTTGGAGTTGTCATTGCCGGTGTCCATGTCTATTAACTCCAGTATACTGGAGACGACAATCTCGTCTAATAGAATTAATTTAGACGCTTTATCTTAACGCAGATCACCTTACCAGAGCGTTATCATTACATCTCGAAGGGAAAGAATTCCAGGATGTTCTTCCTTAAGAGTTCTTTTGTGGGCTATAGCATATTCTACATATAACTCTGCCCTTTCAGTGGCAAATCTGGAGTTAGTCAGATGTGATGCTGTCCTGGCTGCGTCCACAAGAGTGGACAGTAAGGTGAAAAACTCTCTTTGAGTTGCTCCGGTCTCCGGAGAGCTTCTCTTCGACGGAAAGCTTTCTATTATCTATGATCAGATTACTAAGAAGGCTTCGGACTCTCTGCTTTTTAAATCCGCTTCAAAAAACTCGAACTCAGCAGAGAAAAGTAAGGCAACTACATCGGGGGCAAATACGTCCAAGGGAAGTTCCTATAGAGGATCTAAGAAAGCCTCTACATCTTACTCCAGAGACCGTCAGAGTAGCGACTTAGGTAGGGGCCATTATACTGGCCGAGATAACCGGTCAGACGCCCCTAGGTCGCAGGGCCAATAGGTGATGGTGTAAACCTCTATTGCGTTCCTGTCGGCAGAAGGCTGCCGAGATTCTTAACCAATTGGTTGTCAATAACAGACAACCCATGGGTGCAAGGGATGATTTCCGAAGGTCTAAAACTGTCCTTCAAAGAAAAACCTCCGTTAACTCGAAGTCCATGTTGGACTCGGCTTCCGTCAAATGTTCAAAAGAGAGAATCGCTTCTATCAGAAGTTCAATCTCTTCTTGACAAGAACACTATAGAGGTCGTAGAAAACCAGGAATCTCCAGATTTCTACAGTCACCTGTTTCTGGTTCCAAAACCAGACAGCTCTTTTCGTCCAGTCATAGATCTGAGCTGGATAAACAAGCTCGTTGTGGCTCCGAAATTTTATATGGAGACCATCCGATTGGTCAGAGCGAGCATTCGAGTGAACGATTATGCTGCGAGCATAGATCTCAAAGATGCGTACTTTCACGTCATGGTACATCCAGCGTTCCGAAAGTATCTTCGCGTCGCTGTCCTAGGAGTCGTTGATCAGTTCCGAGCGATGTGCTTCGGTCTGAATCTAGCACCCTGGGCATTCACTCGAATAATGAACTCGGTAATGACTCATTTCTGAGCTCATTCGTCTGTATGTTCAGAACAATGTTCAGAGTCTGCTTCAACTGCTTCGACGTCTCGGTTTCATAGTAAATGAAAAGAAGTCGGATCTAGTGCCGTCCAAGTCATTCACCCACCTGGGAATGAGCTTCGAGACACACAACAATCTCATCTGTATGTTCTAGCAGATTCCCTTTCTCGGAAGGGTCGCATGTTGCCGTCAGAATGGACTCTCAACAAACGAGAATTCTATCAGATTTGCTACCAATGGGATCGTCCAATGATAGACTTATTTGCGACTCATCTCAACAATCAGTTGCAGACGTATGTGTCGGCATGCCCAGATCCTCGAGTGTTTGCAGTAGTCGCCCTCTTGATCTCTTGGGATGGAATGATAGGATACGCATATCCTCCAGCTCCATTGATTCAGCAGATATTCCTAAAAATCAAGCCGGAATGATAGGATACACGTATCCTCCAGCTCCGTTGATTCAGCAGATATTGCTAAAAATCAAGCAATCTCACTGCAAGATTCTGTTGGTAGCATCACTGTCACCCCAGAGACCATGGATAAATCTACTCAGGTGTCTGTTGTGGGACATTCCGCGGAAGTTTCCTCCACGGAAGGGCCTTCTTTCGCTGGGGAAATCGCACACACTGCATCACAACCCGCAAGGTCTCAACCTTCACGTATTTCCGTTGTGCGGTCCTTGCACGGCAAGCATTTTACAGGACGAGCAGTGGATGCAATTTCTAACTGTAGGAGGACCTCCTCTTCGCTAAATTATGCTGCTAAGTGGAAGGTTTCCTATAGGTGGTGTAGGGATCATTCTCTTGATATTTATGATCCCTCCCTGCGAATTTTCTGGTCCACTTGTTTGACGAGATCAAACTGCAGCCAATAACCATTAAGGGTTATAGGTCTATGCTATTGGATACCTATGCATCATGATAGGTTACAGATTGGATCTAATGTCTCTTTATCTAAGTTAGTGAAAAAAGTTTTGATAAGTAGACCTAGAACCCTTAGGTTAATTCCTAAGTGGAATTTAGCTTGGGTTCTTTTGAAGCTAAAAGAAGCGCCATTTGAGCCTCTTGATAGAGTGGACTTAAAATTCTTATCTTATAAGACAGCTTTTCTCTTAGCCTTCTCTTCTGCCTGAAGAGTTAGTGAGCTTTATACACTATCAGTTGATGATTCTCACTATCGTAGTGTTGGTAATACTATATTTATTTATTGATGTTTAAGGTCACATATTTATGCACAATGGCTAATCATGACCGTGACAGTTTTACGGGTGGTGGAAGCCGGAGTACCCGGAGAGAACCACCGAGCAACGACGAGCAGCTGCCAGCTCCCCAACATCGTAACTCCGCACTGCAGCACAGGCAGGGTTAGATTGGTTGAAGACATGCGTACCATCGACGTGCAGTACGCCTTAGTACACGGCGTCATCGTGCCCCCACACGGGCAATGGAGATGAAGTGTCTTGCCCAAGGACCCAACGCGGTTGCCGCAGGTGGGATTCGAACCAAGGACCTCTCGGCTTGCAGCCTGCACCTCTACCTACTGAGCCACCGCGCACCCCGGTAATACTGTATTACTTTAACTACTAATGTTGGATTTTTGGCTAAGAATCTGGCTCCTAATAAGTATCCTGACCAGACCTGTTAACCTCTGAAGGTGACTGTCAGTGAGATTTTGATGAGCTCTCAGTGAGATTTGGATGCTTGTCAGTGAGATTTTTGCACGCGGCCAATACATCAATATTTCTTTTCAACCTACTCACAATTGTTTACAATTGGCTGTAACATAAGTGCAAGCCCTACTTCGGAACTAACTCAAGCTTTTAGAATCTTTTCCAAACGAGTTGGAAAAGTACTAGAGTGCAAAAGCACGAAAAAGATCGAAAAAAGGGTCGAGCGAGACCAGCGCTCGAAATTACAGGTACTCTCTCTGCACACCTCTTGCGTTTACCGAGCGCATGCGCAACAACCGTGACGTCAATTCCTTTATTTTCCGCCATTGTTCATGGTTGGAAATTTTTGTGACTGTGCTGTTTATGATATTAATTCTTCGTGAACAACTTATTAATCGTCTTTAGTGTGCTACTGGATTGTATCCTTTTTCAAGCTACCAAATTATTACTCTCATTTAATGTTAATTTGTATTATTATTGCTGTGCTTTTCACACTTTATCTTGCCTTTCCCCCACGTGTGAACACGACCTTCGTTCTGTTTTCCGTCGGCGGGAAGCTTGATTGTTGTATTTATATCATGCCTAAGACTATTCCTTGTACCTCTTGTTTGCAGGTGAAACATGTGGACGATTCCCATACCACATGTGTCACTTGCAACAATTGCACTCAGGCCCAATCATGTGGTATCTGTGGGGTTTGGTCCTCTAAATTTTGGGCTTCTGTTAACAAGGTGGTTCTTTCCAGAGCTAGAACCCCTCGTTCTCGGGGTAAGGGTAGCCGTGCCGTTGCAGACATTTCTGCTGGTGCACGTGGTGACTCTGTCACACAGGATTCGGATCTGACTTCTGTGGCGAGCTCCTCTGCAACTGTTGACGGTGTTTGTTCTGTGATACCTGATGAGGAGACCGCGGTCTCTTTGTCTTCGGATGTCACTATTGAGGCGTCTGTTTTCGTTGAGAGCTTTTCCGAGGTCAACTCGGTAACCCTCTCCGATCTGCCTCCAACACCGTCGACCGTTGTTGAGGGGGTTGCTACTCCAGATCCTATTCTGTCTGATGGTGGCTCTTCCATCTCTTCTGGGGATGGTCTACAGTCTCGGGGGACCGAGGCTGTATCTGCTGGTGTGTCTGTGTGTTCTCAGCCTCCCCCAGCCTCGCGGCGAGGCTGTGCGGGTTTGCTGTCTGCTCCGTCTCATCTGGCTAGGTTTGCTCCTAGTCGGTTGAGCCGGCCGGTCGCTTCGGCAGCGATTCCTCGTCCCTCGAGTGAATCGTTTATTGTTCCACCTTCGCCTGCTAGTGTGCCGACTAGCGGGATGGTGTTGGGACGTTGGCATCCAGGGCCTGCTGTTCGGCAGCGGTCAGTTGTCACTCTCGGAACCTTCCTCCGGTGATTCCTCACTGTGTTCCGAGTCTGGGTGTCGATCGATGCTTGCCGTCGGTCTCAGAGGATAGGCAGTTGGGGCCGTCTGCTGCGCAGAGGTCAATGACAGGTTCCTGTCATTCTTGGGACAATCCTCCGGTGTCTTCTCACCGTGTCCTAGGTCCAGCTACCGATCGACATGCGCCGTCGGTCCCTTTCAAGGATTTGCAGGCAGGGCCTTCTGTTTCGCAGAGGCCAGTGATGGCTCCTGGGCGTCACAATCGGGACTATCCTCCGGTGTCTTCTCACCGTGCTCCTATTCTGTCTGCCGATCGACGTTCGCCGTCGGTCTCTTCTGAGGATTTGGGTTCTTCTACCAGAAGGGTCCATTGGGAGGACACTCCGTCGGGCGATTCTGCTGCGACGGATTCTCAGGGTGACCTGCGCCAGGCCGTTTTGGCGCTCACCCGGTTGCTTTCTGGCAACCCTCAAGTTGGCCTCCCTGTGCCTCCTGAGGCACAACCTCCTTTGGTCGGTCGCCGAGATGTCTCGCCTGGCCCCTTGGATACTGCACAGTATTCACAGGAGGTTTCTGCTGGTCAACCCGAGTTGGGCTACGTCTCCTCTGCTACGGAGGATGACGAGTATCTTGAAGGTGATGGTCCCCCCTCGTCAGTCTTGGGGCAGGCTTTGGATTTCGTCTTTGGCTTATTGCCGGACGTTCTACCTTCCGACCAGCCTTCTGTGACCGTCCGGCCGCGGTCCACTGTGGAGCGCCGTAACCCTGTTGAGCCTTCTAGCTCCGGGGCTTTGCGTCCTCTGCAATCGGCTCAGGTGGTTGAGTCCTTCCAGGGCTTAGACGCCAAAATGCGTTCTAAGGCCCTCAAGGGTTCCTTTCTTCTTTTCTAGAGCTGATGCCTTCCTGCCTCCATCGCGGTTTCGTGTTTACGATTCCGTCTCTCCACCAGTCTTCCAAGGGATGACTACTGTGGATGAGGATTCTTCTTCCCTCGGGTTGACTAAGCCTAAGTCGGCAGTTCTCCCCATGTCGGTAGTTGAGTCTATGGTGGGCCTGTCCCGAGAGATGCTGGGTATGTTATCTCTCGCGGACCATGTCGTCGCTGCTCTGGCTGAATATTTTCCACCAGGGGAGTTTGATGACGCTCAGGCGCCTTTTCGCGTTTTGTCACAGGCTCTTATGAACTTGACTCACGCTCACGCCTGTAACACGGCCAATTTGGAGCTGGCACGCCGGGATGCGGTTTTGGATTCTTTACCATCCCTTCCTTCTGAGCAACGTGCTGTTCTGAGGTCTGCCTCTTTGGTAGGACCTCAGTTGTTCCATGGTTCCGTGGAAGCTGTTCGTGGCGAAGTTCTTCGTCATTCGAAGGACCAGCTTTTGCTGAGACAGCTTGACCCACCTGCTGCTGCGGGTGGGGGTCGTTCCAGGCCCGCCAAGCGTGCTGCTGCGTCTGCCTCGTCGGCGACGTCGGCTACGCCTTCGGCTCCGTCTGCTCCTTCTGCTCATAAGAAGCGCCGACGTGGCCAGGCCCGCTGGCAGCCTCAGGCTGGAAAGTCTCAGGACTCTGTCACTTCCCGAGGTGGTTTCTCCTCTCGGGGGCCTCGTCGAGGCCGCAAGTGAAGGTTCTCACCTCGATTCGCCTCCAGTCGGAGGAAGGCTGTCGCTGTTTTACGACCGTTGGACAGAGATAACGTCGGACTCTTGGGTCCTCGACGTCATTCATTCCGGTCTGCGACTGTCCTTCCATCGGCACCCCAGTTTATCTCGGGTGCCCCTTCCGACTCAGGTCCCTTCAGATTCTCTGCGTCGGGACCTTCTGGTGCAGGAGATCGACAATCTCCTCACCAAAGGGGCGATCGAGGTGGTCAGGAACACCCTTTCACCGGGGTTTTACTCGAGACTTTTCTTGGTGCCGAAGAAAAACGGCCAATTTCGTCCTGTCATCGATCTGAGTACCCTGAACGAGTACATTATTGCTCCTCGTTTCAGTATGGAGACTTTCCGGTCGGTTCGACGTTCAGTTCATCAGGGCGATTTTGCGGCCAGTATCGACCTGAAGGATGCCTACTTCCATGTACCCATTCATCTGGCGTCACGGAAATACCTTCGGTTCTCGTTTCGGGATCGAGTTTTTCAATTCAGAGCTCTCCCGTTCGGTTTGAACCTGGCTCCTTGGGCCTTCACCCGACTGATGTCTCATGTGCTTGCTTTCCATCGCACTCAGTCGGCGGTGACTTCGTCCGCCTACCTAGACGACATCCTCCAACGGCACCACGATGCTGCTGTTCTGGAGTTCGATGTCCGGCAGTTTCTTTGCCTGCTAGCGTCGCTGGGTTTCAGAGTCAATCGCGAGAAGTCGGATCTTCTTCCTTCTCAGCGATTCCGTCATTTGGGGATGGATTTCGATTTTCTTCACAATGTAGTGTCGGTTCCCCAGGCTCGGGCGACGATTCTTTCCGCCTTGACTCGGGACCTGCTTCAATCTTCCTCGGTCTCGGCCAGGACTTTCCTTCGGATGCTAGGCCTTTGCGGTTCGGTGACCGATCTCATTCCGCTCGGTCGCTTGTTTGTCCGACCTCTCCAACACTTCCTGTTGGACCATTGCCGTCCGAATGTAGATCCGCTGGACCTGGAACTCACTATTCCTCGGTCTCTGCTTTGTCACCTCCGCCCTTGGGCAAATATTCCCTGGCTGACACAGGGTGTTCCGTTGGATCTTCCTTTGGCCGATCGCATCCTTACTGCGGATGCCAGCGATCGGGGCTGGGGTGCGACGTTGGACCCTCTCGGTCTGTCTACTCACGGAGAGTGGGACAGCGAGCAGGTGGGCCTTCATATCAACCAGAAGGAGCTCCTTGCTCTTCTGTTGAGTTTTCGGCTTTGGATCCCTCATCTGTCGGACCATGTTGTCCTACTTCTTTCGGACAATTCGACAGTAGTGGCCTACATACGGAATCAGGGAGGCACTCATTCGATTCCTATGTATCGGCTGTCTCGGGATCTTCTTCTGTTGGCACGGGATGTGAACGCTCGGGTGTCCATTCGACACATTCCCGGGCGTCTCAACGTCCTAGCAGACTCCCTGTCCCGACGCGACAGTGTCCTTCCAACCGAATGGATGCTACATCGGTCGGTGTTTCAGGCGATTTGCGAGCAGTGGGGTCGTCCTCAGGTCGACCTTTTCGCTACTCGCTGGAATCATCAGGTAGAGACTTTTGTCTCCCCTTGTCCAGATCCTCTGGCATTTGCAGTAGACGCTCTGTCTCTGGACTGGACAGGCTGGGTCGGCTATGCCTTTCCTCCTGCACCGATTCTTCCTCAAGTTTTAGCGAAGATTCGTGCTTGCAGTTGCAGGATCATTCTGATCACACCCCTGTCTCCACAGAGGGTGTGGATCAATCTGCTGCGGCCTCTATTGGCCGATCGACCGATTCGTCTACCTCTATGTCGCGATCTTCTTTCACAGGGTCGTCCCAGGAAGTATCACAACAACCTGGCGAGCCTGTCCCTTCACGCCTGTCTTTTATCAGGTCCAGTCTCCGACGTAGAGGTTTTTCGAGACGATCAGTGGAGTGCATTTCTGCATCGCGGCGACCTTCCACTGGAATGACTTATGCCGCCAAGTGGAAGGTTTTCTGCCGCTGGTGTTCAGATCACAATGTGAATTACCGTGATCCGTCTATCGCTCAAATTGCGGATTTTCTGGTTTTTCTTTTTGACTCCAAGGGCCTCCAGCCTATTACGATTAAGGGCTATCGGTCTATGCTGTCTGATACTTTCTCTTATGTGGGAAAGCGGTGTATCGGTCGTAATCTTTTCCTCTCCAAACTTATTCGGCACTTTTCTTTGAAGAGGCCTCGAGTTTTGCGTCTTACACCCAAGTGGAACTTGGCATGGGTGTTGCACTGTTTGGAGGGGGCGCCTTTCGAGCCTTTATCTGAGACCGACATGCGTTTTCTCACCTATAAGACGGCTTTTCTTCTAGCGTTTGCTTCTGCTCGTCGAGTCAGTGAGCTTCATGCGCTATCTGTTGATTCTGCCTTCTTCCGAAATGAGGCTAACAGTGTCACATTCACTACTGATTGCTCTTTTCTGGCTAAGAATCAACTCCCCGATTCGGTACCTCCTCCCATCTGCATTCGGGCTCTCCCTGCTGTAGATGGACGGAGGCCTCTTCTTTGTCCTGTTCGTGCGGTCAAGACTTACATTACTCGCACTCAGTTCATTAGGAGGGATCGGAAGAGATTTTTTCTGTCTCTCATTCCTAAGCGGCAGTCTATCTCTTCCCATTCTATTTCCAGGTGGATCTGTCTTGCAATCAAGCTGGCTTATTCTCGCTTGTCTGCATCGGATCTTGTTTCGAACCGGCTTAATGCTCACGAGGTTCGTGCCATTTCTACATCCTGGGCGTTCTCCAATTCTGTTTCGCTCCGTGATGTTATGAATGCGGCTTACTGGAGGAATGCTTCTACCTTCTCCTCCTTTTATCTCCGCCACCTTCAGCAGCAATCTGAGGACCTTTATTCTTTAGGCCCTCTCGTGGCTGCTCAGGCTGTGGTGCACCCTCGTTAAATTGTTTTTGTCGAGGTTGCGCTTCTCTCAGCCTTGTTCTTTTCAGGTGCCTTCTCTCTTTCTTCATTACAGGTTTTAGTTTTTGTTCTCTGCCATCCTTGCTTTCGTTCTGCTACTCTTGTTGGTATTGGTTATGTGATTCACCTCCTCCTATTGTTTATTCAGCCAATTGTAAACAATTGTGAGTAGGTTGAAAAGAAATTAAAATTTTTTAGTAAATTTTGTTTCTTAACATACCTACCACAATTGTTTACCGGAGGCCCACCCTCCTTGGGGATATCTTTGATATCGTTGCCTCCCCGCTAAATCACAAACTTCTCGTTGGCGGAAATACGGAATTGACGTCACGGTTGTTGCGCATGCGCTCGGTAAACGCAAGAGGTGTGCAGAGAGAGTACCTGTAATTTCGAGCGCTGGTCTCGCTCGACCCTTTTTTCGATCTTTTTCGTGCTTTTGCACTCTAGTACTTTTCCAACTCGTTTGGAAAAGATTCTAAAAGCTTGAGTTAGTTCCGAAGTAGGGCTTGCACTTATGTTACAGCCAATTGTAAACAATTGTGGTAGGTATGTTAAGAAACAAAATTTACTAAAAAATTTTAATTTTCCTTGTTATGCCTCCCACTGTCCCACCCTGGCACCCCCCCCCCCCCCAACCCAAATGCATTATATATTTCATGAAGTAAAAGCATACAAATAGGATATCAGTGGTCCAAGCCCATGCCCCCAGGGACAATGCCCCCCCCCCCCCCCCCCGACACACAACTTTTTATGTTAGTGGATGCCTATTGCCTATCTAGCCTTTGTCTGTACATACCCACCCCCCTCCTTGCCCCTCCCCCCCCCCCTCAGTCCGGCCATTTTGACTTGCTCCCGCAAGCCCATCCCGGTGCTTCAAAACATGGAGGCTGAAACATCTTGGGCCAAAACGTCCCAGGACCAAAACATTCAAGAACCAAAACAAGCATTCCTTCTTCATTCATGCCATTTATTCATGTAAATTCTTTGTTCAGTCTGTACATTTTTAGTGAGGAAATATTCATTCTTATTATCTTTTGACAGGTTTTATTGTACAATAAAAATTACTCAATGCTAACAATACATATCGTTTTGTTTAAAAAAAAAAACACCTGTTGTTGCCGGTACAATGAAGTTGTGTGTGATTGCCAATGACCCAGACGGGGATGGCCCTCCCATGAGTTGGGAACTCATACCTCTCCGCTGATTACATAACACTTACCAGGCACTGGTTGTAAGAATGAGCATTTGGCTCCAATTTCGGACCTCCTTGACTACTGCACATGCGCAGTGGATAAAAGTATGGAGGACCACATAGGACATCTAATTAGCTCAACTTTGGCAAAGCCAAATTTGAGCTTATGCCATGGCCAGTTGTCTGTCTGCCCGTCAACACGGCTTGGGCTAGAGGCCGTATTTATGAACCAATCTTTACGAAACTTCTTGGGTACCTTTGTTATGACTGTGGGACGAGAACGAGTGTTTTTGGGTCCGATCCGAAATTCAAGTTGCCTACTGGCAGCCATTTTGTACAAAATTAGGTGCGAGCAGATTTTTGCGCAGAACTTCCATGTGAAAGTGCTGATTTGAATCATTTTTTGTATGAATGTTTAGTACCATGGGATACATCACATATAATACGTTTTTTTTTTCTCATGCGTGTATTATGCAAATTAGACTAACTTTGATGTATTTAGTGTTACTTTCAGCACTGTAAGTGCAAATGCCAATACGGCTCGGGCTAGAGGCCGTATTTATGAACCGATCTTTACGAAACTTCTGGAGTACCTTTGGTATCACCGTGGGATGAGAACGAGAGTTTTTGAGTCCGGTCCAAAATTCAAGATGGCCGATGGCAGCCATTTTGTACAAAATTAGGTGCAATCAGATTTTTGCACAGAACTTCCATATTAAAACGCTGATTTGAATAATTTTTTGTGTGAATGTTTAGTACCATGGGATACATCACATATAATACGAGTTTTTTTCTCGTGCAAAAATTATGCAAATTAGATGAACTTTGATTTTGATACGCCCGTTTGAAAAATGGGACGTATTATTGTATGGCGCTGTCCTTTCGTCTGTTCGTCCGTCCGTCCATCCGTCCGTCCGTTTGGTTTCCGAACAATAACTTTAGTATTTGTTTTCCGATCGGCTCCAAATTTGGTATGTGGTTTAATCACAACAAAATACAGGTCAAGTTCGAATATGGGGTCGGTCCGAACATTTTTTGCCTGAATTATGGCTCCTGTTGGACTTAGAATTCGTCAAATATTTTGTTTCCGGATGATAACTTTAGTATTTGTTTTCCGATCGGCTCCAAATTTGGTATGTGGTTTAATCACAACAAAATACAGGTCAAGTTCGAATATGGGGTCGGTCCGAACATTTTTCGCCTGAATTATGGCTCCTGTTGGACTTAGAATTCGTCAAATATTTGGATTCCGGATGATAACTTTAGTATTTGTTTTCCGATCGGCTCCAAATTTGGTATGTGGTTTAATCGCAACAAAATACAGGTCAAGTTCAAATATGGGGTCGGTCTGAACAATTTTTGCCTGAATTATGGCCCCTGTTGGACTTAGAATTTGTCAAATATTTGGTTTCCGGATGATAACTTTAGTATTTGTTTTCCGATCAGCTCCAAACTTGGTATGTGGTTTAATCACAACAAAATACAGGTCAAGTTTGAATATGGGGTCGGTCTTGAACAACTTTTGCCTGAATTATGGCCCCTGTTGGACTTAGAATTCTTCGTCAAATATTTGGTTTCCGGATGATAACTTTAGTATTTGTTTTTTGATTGGCTTCAAACTTGTTAGTCTTTTTTCTCAAATGACTGAAAAAATTTAGTCATTTCACAAAATCACTGATTTCAAAGTCTGACCGTAACATATATATATATGCCAGTATAAATTTCTCGCACTCTAAAAAAATTGCAAATGTGTTAAAATGGTACAATTTGAACAGTTCACGGGCGTATGATGCAATGCCCAGCAGTGCTCTTGTTTCAGTGCTACTTACACACAGTAAGTACACATATCAATACGGCTCGGGCTAGAGTCTGTATTTATGAACCTATCTTCACGAAACATCTTGGGTACCTTTGTTATCATCTTTGTATGAGAACGATTGTTTCTGGGTGCGGTCCAAAATTCAAGATGGCTGCCAGTGGCCATTTTGTACTGAAATTAAGTCTAATCAGTTTTTTGTACACAACTTCTATACGGTTCAGGCTAGAGGCCGTATTTATGAACCGATCTTTACGAAACTTCTTGGGTACCTTTGTTATGACCGTGGGACAAGAACGAGTGTTTTGGGGTCCGATCCGAAATTCAAGTTGGCCGCTGGCAGTCATTTTGTACAAAATTAGGTGCAATCAGATTTTTGCACTGAACTTCCATATTAAAACGTTGATTTGAATAATTTTTTGTGTGAATGTTTAGTACCATGGGATACATCACATATAGTACGGGTTTTTTTCTCATGCAAAAATTATGCAAATTAGATGAACTTTGATTTTTTCGGTGCTACTTACACACAGTAAGTACACATGTCAATACTGCTTGGGCTAAGTCTGTATTTATGAACCGATCTTCACAAAACGTCTTGTGTAACTTTGTTATCACCTTGGGATGAGAATGAGTGTTCTGGGTGCGGTCCAAAATTCAAGATGGCTACCAGTGGCCATTTTGTACCGAAATTAGGTCTAATCAGTTTTTTTGTACACAACTTCTCTTCAGCTCAGGCTAGAGGCTGTATTTATGAACTGATCTTTACGAAACTTCTTGGGTACCTTTGTTATGACCATGGGATGAGAACGAGTGTTTTGAGGTGTCCAAAATTCAAGATTACCACCAGCAGCCATTTTGTACCAAAATTAGTGCAATCAGTCTTTTGTACAGAACTTCTGTATGAAAGTTCTGATTTGAATAAATTTTTAGTAACATGGAATACATCACATATAGTACAGGTTTTTTTCTCATGCATAAATTATGCAAATTAGTGAACTTTGATTTATTCAGTGCTACTTATATACTGTAAGTGCACATAACAATACGGCTTGGGCTAGAGGCTGTATTTATGAACCGATCTTCACGAAACTTCTTGTGTACCTTTGTTATCACCTTGGGACGAGTACGAGTGTTTCTGGGTGTGGTCCAAAATTCATGATGGCTGCTAGTGGCCATTTTGTACCGAAATTAGGTCCAATCCGTTTTTTGTCACAACTTCTATACAGCCCGTATTTATGAACTGATCTTCACAAAACTTCTTAGGTACCTTTGTTTTCACCTTGGGACAGGAACGAGTGGGTTTTGGGGTGCCTTTGTTATCACTGTGCTATGAGAACAAATATTTCAGTCAGGCCCAATCTTGGACTCAAGATTTCTTTTCTAGTTTAGCATCTGACGTCACCCACCTTTACAATACTTTACCTATACATTTGTTACAGGCTACAGTCAGCATTTATGTACAGACTGTTACGATACTTTATATAAACCTTTGTTATCAGGTCATTACCTAGATGTTTGTCATTGCTGAGTCACATACTATACATGTACATGTCTTGACAAGTTGAGCTACAGTGTCATTGACACTTTCATTTTTGGATTTTGATGCAAATTTTTGGGGGGGTGGGGGGGCAAAATTTGTGTTTGGCCCTAGAATATTAGAGTGAGCACCAGCTAAGTCTGGGTCATTGGTAAGTATAAAAAATATATAAATTACTATAAATTTTTTTAACATTCAGGCAGATTTGCTAGCAGTGGGGTCATCCCATGATAGATCTTTTTGCGACACACCTGAACAATCAGTTACTGACGTTCGTGTCACCATGCCCAGATCATCGTGCGTACTTATTAAACGCTCTGTCATTTTCATGGGACGGGATGATAGGATATGCATATCCTCCAACTCCGTTGATTCAGCAGATTCTGTTAAAGATCAAACAGTTTCATTGCAAAATCCTTCTGTAGAACCTCTGTCATCACAGAAACCTTGGATCAATCTTCTCAGGTTTCTGTTATGGGATATTCCCCAGATTCTTCCTCTATCTGAGAGGATCTTCTTTATCAAGGGAAGTCATGCGCACTGCATCACAACCTGGAAGGTCTCAACCTTCACATATTTTCTTGCACGGAAAACATTTTACAGGACTTGCAGTTGACGCAATTTCTAAATTTAGGAGGTCCTCCTCTTCATTTAATTACGCAGCAAAGTGGATGGTTTTCTTCCATTGGTGTAGGGATCAGTCGATAGACGTATACAATCTGTCCATACCAAATATTGCCGATTTCCTGGTCTACTTGTTTGACGATCCCAAATTGCAGCCCGTCACTATTAAGGGCTATAGGTCTGTGTTATCAGATACTTACGCTCATCATGACAACTTGGCTATTGGATCAAATACTTCATTATCCAAGCCACTTAGAAATTTCTCTATCAATAGACCTAGAACCCTCAGATTAATTCCTAAGTGGAATTTGGCTTGGGTTCTGTTAAAGCTCAAAGAAGCTCCTTTTCACCCATTGGACATCGTAGAGTTCAAATTCTTGACCTATAACACAGCGTTTCTCTTAGCCTTTGCATCTGCTAGAAGAGTCAGTGAACTTCGTGCATTATCTGTTGATGAATCCCACTACCGTAGTGTGGGTAATACCATTACCCTCACTACGGAAGTGGGATTTTGGGCTGAGAATCAGATTCCGGAAAAGCGTCCGGATCCTATTGTCATTAAGGCCTTACCATCCTTGGATAACCGTAGACCTTTGCTGTGTCCAGTCAGGGCTATGCGCATTTATAAATATCGATCAGATTTTATTAGAAAGGGAAGAAAACATTTCTTTCTTTCTTTGATTCCTAACAGAAAAGATATTTCTGTTCATGCTGTCGCTAGATGGATTCAGTTGGCAATACGCATTGCCTATGAAAATCTATCTTCGGATCAACATTCTGTCAATAAGATCTCAGCGCACAAAGTTAGAGCACTGTCCACTTCTTGGGTTTTTTCTAACGATATAGCCAGTACTGATCTCATGAAGGCTGCTTACTGGACACAGCCCTTTTTATTTACCAAGTTTTACCTGAGAAATGTAGAGTCCACCTCCGGTGACCTTAGATCTTCAGGTCCTTTTTCTGTTTCTCAGAATGTCATCCATAATGTTACATCTATAAGGTCTTTAGGCAGTCCACTCCAGCACTGATGCTGTTCTGCTGCCCTCTTCGTTCTGAGGAATTTTACCTTAGAACAGGGGGGGGGGAGTTTTTCCCTTATCATTATCTGGCTTTATGGTGAAAAGCAAGGGAATACCTCCTCCGGTGACAGTAGTCCTGCGTCGGTGCTGGGGTGGTTTTAATGTGTAGCTCGATGTGAAGTAATAACTATGTCTCATTTATGTACTGTTTTTAAAGTGTAGATCACTGTGAAGCATTTGTATATGTTACATGTCAAACGGGCATTAATATACAATCCTCAGACACTTTTAAATGAGTATAAAATGTCTCATTCGCTGGACTATCTTTATATATTGGTTTTCTTCACCAAATTAGCATAACAGGTTATGCTGGCATTAAATGGAGAATTACATATTATGTAATACTCAATTACATTGTTGGTGTTCTGTCTTTCTCTTTTCTCGTAAAAGAGAAAGACATATATAATTCCTATCTTCTCCTTTTCTCCTGTTGGAGCTATCCTTTACTGAAGTAATTGAGAGATTGGATTTTCCTTTAAGACCTAGACCCTCCAGCCTTTTTACGATTCAGCTAGTCTGGGCCTTTGGTTGTCGTATAAAAATATGATAAATTTTAAGTAATTTGTATATTTTTTATACTTACCAATGGCCCAGACGGGTATGGCCCTCCCATGAGTGGGCACTCATACTTCCCTGCTGTTTATAACATTTAACAGGCAATCTGTAGAAAGAATGAGGATTGGCGCCAATTTCGGTACCTTCCTGGATACTGCACATGCGCAGATCTAAAAAGTACGGTTTTGCATGCAAATTTGGGGCATTGGGGGGCAAAATTTGTGTTTGGCCCTGGATTAATTTGAGTTAGCACCAGCTAGTCTGGGCCATTGGTAAGTATAAAAAATATACAAATTACATAAAATTTATAATTTTTAACTTTACTTGACAAAGTGAAGATAAGCTATTGCCATCACGCATCAAAATTCTGTGAGTCTGTTCACATTTTCTTTAGCACAGGCTGCACCCCGAAGTTCTTGTCCAATCATCATGAAATTTAATATGCAGGTTCAAGGTCATGTCTAGATGAGAACGTCCCCTATTGGTCCCAATTGGTCAATAATGATGGCTGTGCAGACCTGAAACCTGAAAACCTTTAGCACAGTCTACATGTCCTATGTATGAAGGGATTTTATTGTAACTTGGTAGGATGACTCCGTATAGTGTGGTCATACTTTTGGTCATGATCGGTGAACTGCAGTGGCTGTGCAGGCCCGAAACCCAAAAACTTTTAGTACATTCTACAGTTCATATTCATGAATAGATTTCATTGTAAATTGGTAGAAGGACTCGGTATAATGTCTAGATCAGAACGTCCTATTTTGTCAGTGATCGGTCAACCATGACGTCCACACAGTCACGTGACCTAGATTTGTTTAGCACAGTCTACAGTTCATATTTATGAAGCAATTTCATTGTAACTTGGAAGGATAACTCGGTATGATGTCTAGATGAGACTGTCCTATTTTGGCCATGATCGGTCAGCTGTGACTGCTGAACCACCACGTGACCTAGATTCCTTTAGTCTACGAGTTATATTTATGAAGGGATTTTATTGTAACCTGGTAGAATGACTTCTTTTGGAATGATTTTAATGTAACTTGGTAACATTGGTTTACATACATTAACTGTGACGGCCACAATAACCCAGGCCTCAGTTCTTTAGTAAGTCTACACCGCAAATTATTCTTATTGAAAACATAGCATGTGGGGAAAAGAAATTAAAATATTCTCAATTATCACAATTCTTGTCTTCTTTCATAATCCTTTCATAAACATTGAACATTATCTTTTTCATCAAACACTACACACAGTCAAGTTGAGCTACAGTGTCATTGACACTTTCATTCCAATTCCTACCTCACAATTTCCCAATCTCAGTCCTCACTCAATTTGTGTACTGAACTAGGTATGTATTTTCCCTTAGAAAGTCAATACTTACCCACCTAGTGAAGGGTAGAAAGCATTTGAATTCAAAAGATTAAGGGAAAGCATGTAGCCACTTTGCCAGTGAAAATTATTCAGCTAACAGTCCTGAGTATTCAATTAACAAGGATTTGGTCACTGGGGAACACTGTCGTTTCGGGGCCTCCCAACACGACCACGTCTGGTGAGAGTTATTCCCCATCCGTGGGGGATGTGCAGTTTTTGGCTCACCAACGTTAGTTGTGTGAGCCTATGGCATAGCCCTCATGTCGGCGTCGGCGTCCGCTCTCAAATATTTTGAACTTTTGTGTACAGGTTTTGATTTTTTGGCTTTTCAAATTTTTTTTTAGTTTCACCATATTGCTATAGTGGTTCACTATAACATTTAACTCTTTTCCAGGGTATTTTGTCGTAATTTTAACCCTTTGAATCAAATTTTAGACTTATTTTGATGTTTGCGTGCAGGTTTTGATGTTTTTTTTTTTCCTTTCTTCCAAGTGTAGAGTTTCTGCAATATTGCTATGGTGGTTCACTATAACATTTAACTCTTTTCCAGAGTATTTTGTCTTAATTTTAACCCTTTGAATCAAATTTTAGACTTATTTTGATGTTTGCGTGCAGGTTTTGATGTTTTTTTTTTCCTTTCTTCCAAGTGGAGATTTACCTTGCAGCATATGTCCATGCTTTCTATTGTATGTATACATGCATCTTAGGGCTATGTTTGTATTATTTAACCCTTTTCCTGCTGAATTACTTCAATTTTGGACTTTTATGTACAGCTTTTGGACTTAGGCTTACAGTTTCTTACTTTTATGTACAGGTTGTGATAAAAAAAAAACAATTTCAAGTGATGTTGACCTCACTGCATATTGCAGTGGTAGTTATTATAACATTGATATCTTTCCAGTGCATTTTTAAAATTTTTTTAACCCTATGAATAGATTTTTAGACTTATTTTGACGTTTGTGTGCAGGTTTTCATGGGTTTTTTTTTTTCCTTTCTTCCAAGTGTAGAGTTTCTGCATATTGCTATGGTGGTTCACTATAACATTTAACTCTTTTCCAGGGCATTTTGTCGTAATTTTAACCCTTTGAATCAAATTTTAGACTTATTTTGATGTTTGCGTGCAGGTTTTGATGTTTTTTTTTCCTGTCTTCCAAGTGGAGATTTACCTTGCAGCATATGTCCATGCTTTCTATTGTATGTAAACATGCATCTTAGGGCTATGTTTGTATTATTTAACACTTTTCCTGCTGAATTACTTCAATTTTGGACTTTTATGTACAGCTTTTGGACTTAGGCTTACAGTTTCTTACTTTTATGTACAGGTTGTGATAAAAAAAAACAATTTCAAGTGAGGTTGACCTCACTGCATATTGAAGTGGTGGTTATTATAACATCGATATCTTTCCAGTGCATTTTTAAAAAAATGTTAACCCTTTGAATAGATTTTTAGACTTATTTTGACGTTTGCGTGCAGGTTTTCATGGGTTTTTTTTTTTTCCTTTCTTCCAAGTGTAGAGTTTCTGCATATTGCTATGGTGGTTCACTATAACATTTAACTCTTTTCCAGGCTATTTTGTCTTAATTTTAACCCTTTGAATCAAATTTTAGACTTATTTTGATGTTTGCGTGCAGGTTTTGATGGTTTTTTTTTCCTTTCTCCCAAGTGGAGATTTACCTTGCAGCATATCTCCATGCTTCTTAGGGGTTATTATTATATTATTTAACCCTTTAGCTGCTTATTTTCTTTAATTTTGGACTTTTGTGTGCAGGTTTTGAACTTTTTTTTTTACTCCAGCCACCCGTTTACATTGGCCACCTGTTGGTGAGCCACGGGGTACTGATACCCCCTCTAGTTTTTACTGTGGTGGATACTGCAGGAGCTGTTGGATATCTGGTGAAGAGATGCCTGGTTCCGGGACTATGCACCCTCTCCATTCGACATCTGAGGCTGTCACCAGGGTTGTGACTCCTCCTCTGGAGGCCGAGCTAGGTTGCTCTCTCCCCTATTCTGCCAGTTTCAACAGCTCCCGTCGTATCTGCTGCTACTGCTGTTCCGTCTACAATGTCATCGGTCACCGTTTTAGCCGGCCTCGGCTTAACCCTGCAGGGGTCTGCAGTGATGTCTGTAGTGTGATTGTGGGGTATCAGCCTCAGCCTTCCCTGACTTCAACTCGGTGAAGTCGGAAGTGGCTGCCGACTGAACCCCCTGCTGCATCCTCTCAGCCATTGAGCACAGCAGTTTTATCCCTGCAGTGATCTGCAGAGGTGTCTGGTAGTGTTGACATGGGGTATCGGCCTCAGCCTTCCCTGACTTCAACTCAGCGAAGTTGGAACTGGCTGCCGACCGAACCCCCCTGCTGTGTCCTCTCGGTCGTTGAGCACAGCAGTTTTCTCCCTGCAGGGGTCTGCAGAGGTGTCTGATAGTGTAGACATGGGGTATCGGCCTCAGCCTTCCCTGACTTCAACTCAGCGAAGTCGGAAGTGGCTGCTGACCGAACCCCATGCTGTGTTCTCTCAGCCGTTGAGCACAGCAGTTTACCCCTGCAGGGGTCTGCAGGGATGTCTGGTAGTGTAGATGTGGGGTATTGGCCTCAGCCTTCCCTGACTTCAACTCGGCGAAGTTGGAAGGGGCTGGCAGCCGATCCCTCTACTGTGGTCTCTCAGCCGTTGAGTACCTCAGTTTTTCTCATTGGATTCGGATGTTCATGGTGGGGTCACCATGAGCCCTGTGACGTTTCCGTCCACTCACTGTGGTCCGATGGGCAGTTTTGTGTGACCAACGCTTTTTGTGCACCTGGACCTTCTGCTCCGCAGAGGTCCGTGCGACTCGCCAGAGTTTCCACTCTGTTGATCCTCGGGGTATGTGATATCCCACTACACATCTGCCTTCAGATGTTTTTGGCTGCAGCCCGTCGCCCCGCATCGGGTGTATTTCAGGATCGTGACCCTTCACTGGTAAATGGGTTAGGAGTAAAGCCACTTTGTCGGTTCGTTCCCACGTCATTCCATTCCGACAGTCAGTGAGCTTAGGGAGGCCCTCTCCTTGCTCACTTAGGTTCTGTCCAAGAGCCTTTTCTGTTGCTTCCAGTGAGGCTATGAGTGGTTTTTGGGTGCCCCCTGTGGCACCGCCTCCCGGGATTGGAAACAGGTTGCTTTCTGATCCCCTGGTGTGCTCACACCATGGGAGGCGTCGGCTGGTTTGCCCACGATGGGCTATGTGTCTTCTGAGTTGAGGGGTGAGTCTGATATTCCTGACGTCGAGAGCCAACAGTCTTCTGACTTGGGGGCAGCTCTTGACTTTGTGTTTGGGTTCCTTCCAGGTCTCGAACCGTCACACCAGCCAACAGTGTCAGCCGGGCTGCGATCATCGGTCGCCCGCCTACAGCCTGTGGAGCAACATGCTTCTGGGCATCTTCGACCGTGCCTGTCAGTACAGGTGGTTGAAGCATTTACCACTTTGAACTCTAAGCTGAGTTCCAAGGCTATGAAGACGTTGTTCTTCATCAAGGTTGACACTCTTTGCCTCTGGTGCATTATCGTTCCTACGAATTCGCCATTCCGTCAGTCTGCCAGATTTTGACGGTCTTGGATCGGGACTCTAACTCCTCAGCCATATGGAGACTGGAGTCCAGGTTGGGCTTATCGGGAGGGATGCTGGAATGCGTTCTCTCTTCGATCACGTCGTCTCTGCTTTGCTGCTTATCTGCTCCCAGATGAGTTTTGACGACAAACAGGTTTTGTTTTGTGTGTACTGTTCATGACGCTCATTCATCTTCTCACACACATGCCTGTAACGCAGCTTGCTTGGACTTAGTTCGCAGGTAAGCTGTTCTGGACACAAGACGTCCCCTTCTTGAGGGGCAGTGCACTGCTCTTCGATCTGCCTCTTTTGGCGCGTCTGCGACTATTCCATGGTTCTGTTGCGATGGTCCGGGATGGCTCCCTTTGTCATTCCATTGATCTGCTGCTGCTTAGTCAGCTTGATCAGCCTTCTGTTGGAGGTAGGTGCCGTCCAAAGCCTAACAAGTACCCTTCTGCTTCCTCTGCGAAGCTAAGGGCTGATCCTCCTACCGCCACTTCTACTCACTCACAGAGTGGGGTGGGCGTCGGAAGTAGTCACCTCGATTTCATCCCAGGTTGAGGCATTCTACTAAGTAGAGAGTGTGGAGTTTCTGGTATATGTTTGTTTCTGGGGGTCTCCAGCAATGGGTACAGGTCCATGCTTCGGAGACCTTTTTCATATGTGGTACTGCATCGTTACGGCACTCATCCTTGCCTCTCCAAGCTTGTTCAGCACTTTTCCTTGAGAAGGCCTAGGACTTTGCAGTTTAATCCAAGATGGACACTTTCTTGGGCGCTGCTCTGCTTGGGGAGGGGGGGGCGTTCCTGCCTTTATCCCGGGTGGATATGCGTTTTCTCACATGCCAGATCTCTCCTGAATCCATTTCTCAATGGATTTGTCTTGCTATTCGTGCAGCTTCCGCTCGTCTAGCTACTGGAGATTGTATTACCAATCATTTTTCTGCCACTAGGTGCATGCATTGTCTTCCTCTTGGGGCTTATACTAACTCTGTCATGTTGTTGGATGTTATGGTGGCAGCCTACTAGAGAAATGCTACCTTCTCCACGACAGTTGCAGGAGCTGACAGAGGACCTTTGTTCTGCGGGCCCTCTTTCTTCTGCTCAGGCTGTTGTCTATCCCTGCCATTCAGCTTCTTACAGGGTCTGTTCCAGCTCCAGCTCCGTGCTGTTACTGCCCTTTCTGTCTGTGCGTTGCACATCACCATACGCCTCACCTTTCATTGTCGTTTACTAATGTTTGTGATGCTATGGTTTGATAGGACTAGGGATCTCTTCCTCTGTCCACGGTTCCCGTGCAATTGAGTTATGTGTGGGTTGGTTATGTGATTCCCTCCATCCTATTGTCTATTCAGCCTGTAGTAAACAATTGTAAGGTAGGTTGATAAGAAATATAAATTTTATAGTAAATTTCCTTTTTTATTATACCTGCTGCAATTGTTTACATGGAGGCCCTCCAATCTTCTTCTTCGGGTAAGAATCCTTCCTCCCCGCTGATCACATAACTCCTGTGTTGGCGGACTCAAAAGAATGATGGATTGATGACTGCACTGCGCATTGGTTAACGGAAGTCGTAGATTTGTACTAAGGGAAGAGCATCCCATACTGGGTGTGCGCCAATGGTGCTCGGCCCAGTTTTGGCTTATTTTTTCGTGGTGTTTTTTACACCTCTTTTCTTTCCCACATCTCTTGGGAAAGATTAAAATAGAGAGTATTTTATCCGAGTTAGGGTCTTCTGCTGTAGTGCCAGCCTGTAGTAAACAATTGCGGTAGGTATAATAAGAAAGGAAATTTACTGTAAAATATATATTTCTTAACATAAGAATATTTATTCAATTGTCTGGAGTTTGCTCTTTCAACTTGATCCAATTAACAAGTCAAATTTGTACTGAAGTTATGGGGAATGGTTTTGCGATTGGAAGTTGTATTCAATTAAAAGGGATATTTAGTTAAAAGATATACAATAAAGTGATATCCACTGCAGGTCATAATTGCTGCTTTTGTAAAAGGATGGATAACTCATACCATGACATTGAAACATGGTTTAGATGAGTATCATTATAAAGCTTACTGCAACTAGTATACATATAGTAGCATCTGTATTATTGTCGTTTCAATCTGAAGGTAATATTTCTTATTTTTTAGCTCAACTTTGACGAAGTCAAATTTGAGCTATTGTCATGGCCCATCGTCCGTCTGTCCATCCGTCCGTCTATCCGTACGTCAGCAATTGGCTATGGCTCGGGCAAGAGGTCGTATTTATGAACCGATCTTTACGAAACTTCTTGTGTACCTTTGTTATGACCCTGGGATGGGAACGAGTGTTTTTAGGTGTGGTCCGAAATTCAAGATGGCTGCCAGCGGCCATTTTGTACCGATGATGCAAAAATCAGTTTTTTGTACAGAACTTCTGTATGAAAGTTCTGATTTGAATAAAGTTTTGTATAAATGTTTAGTACCATGGGATACATCACATATAATACAGGTTTTTTTCTCGTGCGTAAATTATGCAAATTAGACTGACTTTGATGTTTTTTGGTGTTACTTTCAGCACTATAAGTGCAAATGCCAATACGGCTCGGGCTAGAGGCCGTATTTATGAACCGATCTTTACGAAACTCCTTGGGTACCTTTGTTATCACCGTGGGACGAGAACGAGTGTTTTTGGGTGTGGTCCAAAATTCAAGATGGCTGCCAGTGGCCATTTTGCACCGAAATTAGGTCCAATCCGATTTTTGTACACAACTTCTATACGGCTCAGGCTGGAGGCTGTATTTATGAACCGATCTTTATGAAACTTCTTGTGTACCTTTGTTATAACCGTGGGATGAGAACGAGTGTTTTTGGGTGTGGTCCGAAATTCAAGATGGCCACCAGCAGCCATTTTGTACCAAAATTAGTTCAATCAGTCTTTTGTACAGAACTTCTGTATGAAAGTTCTGATTTGAATAAATTTTTGTATGAATGTTTAGTAACATGGAATACATCACATATAGTACAGGTTTTTTTCTCATGCAGAAATTATGCAAATTAGATGAACTTTGATTTATTCAGTGCTACTTATACACTGTAAGTGCACATGTCAATACGGCTCGGGCTAGAGGCTGTATTTATGAACCGATCTTCACAAAACTTCTTGGGTAGCTTTGTTATCACCTTGGGACGAGAACGAGTGTTCCTGGGTGCAGTCCAAAATTCAAGATTGTTGCCAGTGGCCATTTTGTACCGAAATTAGATCCAATCAGTTTTTTGTCACAACTTCTACACAGCTCATATTTGTGAACTGATCTTCACGAAACTTCTTGGGTACCTTTGTTTTCACCTTGGGACAGGAATGAGTGTGTTTTGGGATGCCTTTGTTATCACTGTGCTATGAGAACAAATATTTTGGGGTTCAGTCAGACCCACTCTGGGACTCAAAGATTTCTTTTCTAGTTTAGCATCTGACTGTCACCCACCTTTACAATACATTACCTATACATTTGTTACAGGCACCGCTCAGTATTTATGTACAGACCATTACAATACTTTATATGTACCTTTGTTATCAGGTCATTACCTAGATGTTTGTCATTGCTGTGTCACATACTATACATGTATATGTCTTTGTCTTGACAAGTTGAGCTACAGTGTCATTGACACTTTCATTTTATTTCTTTGTATGTTTCTGTTTCACAAAACAAATTCTGAACTGGAGGCCTCAAGACACAAACTTTCCAAATTCCATGGGCTCTGACCCTTTTCCAAATAGGGCAGAAGAATGCCTGTGTTTTAGTTGCAAAGTTATTATCCCTGCCTTTGTGGGGAGGATGGAGACCTAAGAGTGGGTTTTCTGCAAAAGCCTGTCTATCCTTCCATTCAGTCGGTTTTCCTTCCACTGTTCCCCATTTTTGTCATCACGTTTTACAGAAAACCTTGAAAGGCATTTTTTCCAAATTTGATATATGTTTTTTTGTTATATTGCCCACGTTTGACTTTGACTTCTGTGTCATCAAGATTGTGAATTTCTTGCCATCACATTTAAAAAAAAAACATTCAAGATTTTGAAAACCAAAAATTTAATAATAGAGTTGTGCGATATTGAATTTTTGACTTTGATATCGATATCGATATTTTTCTTACAAATATCTCGATATCGATATGATATTCAATATTAATTATGAAGTTGATGTTAGTCACTCTGTACACTAGCACTAGGCCAGAAAATACTTATTTTGAGTTTTTTAACAACCTAGATGTCTTATTTTTTAAAGAATAAACCATTTGTGAAAGCCTTCTGTCAAGAAATAGCATGCTTCTCTATCAGATGGACTGAATGAGTTCACTCAGGAGAGGCTACTCTCCTTAATCATAAAATATGAGTATGATGAACTAAACTCTTAATGAAAAAAAATAATGTAACAGATGTCAAAGTGTAAAATATGGAAACCAAAAGTAATATTCGTAATATCTTGGAGAAAGTTGTATACATTTCCTAGCCGAAAATAATTTTATTTTTATGGGGAATTTATAAAAAAAATAGACTGTTTCCACACAAGGACTAACATTCCAACACCACAGAAGTAGCGAAAATATGAAATTATTCAATGGGGTGCCTTGTTGTACAAAGACCATTGGCCACATTCACACCACCATTGGCCACATTCACACATCTGACTTCAGTGCGTGAACATCACCTAGATAGCCATGGAACTACCAGATAGACTAGTGAAAGCCATTTCAGCTCTGGGCGTCTCATGCCCTTCTCTTGGACTATCCAGGAAATAGGCTTGAGCGTCCACCTGAAAGTGGAGTTTGAAATTGAGAAGCCAACAACAACACCAACCTCTTCGGGGAGAGGTAGCACCTTTGGAGAGAGGATCCCCTCTCCCACTGGTCCTCACCCGAAGGGGCACGGAAGCCCTGAAAAGAGACAGCACAAGAAGAAGAAGAGCCCATCGACCAAGCGCAGGGACGCCCAGTACTTGGAGGCCTTCCGGAATACGAAGAAAGAGTTGAGTGAGGGGGTGGAGGCTCTGGAGGCAGCCGCCAGTTCCCCTCCTAGTCCCACTGGTACACCCAATCAACTGCCGGCTCCTGGGCCGGTACAGTTGGATGAGGAACGTCCAGTGGAGACTGAGGAGGAACTGGAAGTTGCTTTTTCACGGTCTCCCACCCCTCACTCCCCTCTTCCTTTACTACCGGAACGCCTGGACCTGGAAGATGCGGCCAATTTGTCGACAGAAGAACTCCTCAAAAGATCCAAAGCATTACTAGAAGAGAGCTACAAATACTGTCCTAAAGAGATGCACACCACAGCGGCCCGAGAAATCCAAACCATATCAACATCACCATCACAACCACCTCCAAAGAAAAAACACAGAAAAAGGAACAAACGCGGCTAAACCTCCTCCTTCCTTTTCCTCCTTTGACACGCCTAGACATGCAATACGAATCTTCTACAGTCACCGAGCGTCGAAAGGGGCTTGTCCCCCATATCGTCCCTGCGTGCCTTCGGCGCGCGAAATCATTTCTTTCGGCATACAAAGACTACTCCCCAATTGATTGGAGTTGAACACAACAACGTGGCTTATTTATTATTGTTTCTATTTGACTTATCTAGTTTTACTTGACAGTGTATATGAAATTACTAAATGGGAATTCTTGTTTCCACACTTTCTGTCAACAAAAATATCAGGCAGTTGATAAAATATCAGTAAATCTGAATAAATAACTAATGTTATTTGACTGTTGCATACCAGGACATTTCCATATGTTCTAAAAATAAAACTGAAACTTCGAAGTGATTGACAAACACAAAGTTTTCCAAATTTTATTTCTGCTGCAGATGAAAAATTAACGTAAAACAGAATGATTGACAAACATTACAAAAGTTTCATGAATTTCTCTTTTGCTACAAATGAAAAAAATTAATATAGAGAAACAACTCAACTGAAATCTAAGTTAGGCTTGTCAACGGGATTAACCTAATGTTGTCAGTTTGTTCCGCCATTATAACAGTGAATACATAAGTAACACAGGGATTCCCAACTTCCCCTATAGTTATGAAACGGAAACTGATATCGTCGGTTTGATATTTTTCTGTTGCGCTCGATGCGATATTCGATATGGGAACAATATCCATATCGTGTCGACAATTTGATATATCGGACGTCTCTATTTAATATATAGTTTTTTGGTGATAATTAAGTTATCCAACAAAGTTGGAATGACATAGTGATCGTCAGCCTTTTAAGCTCACCTGGCCTAAAACGCCATGTAAGCTTTTGCTATCACTTGGCATCCATCAGCTATCGTCCGTAAACTTTTCACATTTTCATCTTCTTCTCTGGAACTGCTGAGCCGGTGTGAACCAAACTTGGCAGGAATGGTCTATGAGAGGTTCTCTATTTTTTTTTTCAAGAAATCTTCTCCTTTGAAATTACAAGGCCAAATATTTTGAAACTTCACATGACTGATCACTGGAACACTCTCTACCAACGATCCTCATTTAATGTTGATCGGGTTGCAAACATGGCTGCAGTTGTGGCTTATAGTTACTACAGAAACCCTATGGGAAATAACATTTTCATCTTCTTCTGTGGAACTAATAAGCCGATGTGAATCAAATGTGACAAGAATGATCTATAGGAGGTACTCTACAAACAATCTTCATTTTGTTCTCGTGGGTTGGAAAACATGGCCACTAGAGGTATTCTTTGATTCTGATTGGTGGATTTTCAAAATCTTCTCCTCTGAAAACCACAAGGTCAAATGTTTCAAAACTTCACATGCTTGATGACTGGCACATCCTCTACCAGTGATTCTCATTCAATCGTGATCGGGTTGCAAATGTGGCTGGAATTACGGCTTATAGTTACTATAGAAACCCTATGGGAAATCACATTTTCATCTTCTCTGGAACTGCCAAGCCAATGTGAACCGAACTTGGCAGGCATGGTCTATGAGAGGTTCTCTACAACTGTTAGTCATTTTATTCCTATTGGATGAAAAACGTGGCCGCCAGAGCCATTCTTTGATTCTGATTGGTCAATTTTGAAACCTCTTTCCTCTGAAAATACAAGGTCAGATATTTTGAAACTTCACATGATTGAGGACTTGGACACCTACCAATGATATAAATTTATTCATGTTTCCCATTTTCGGGATACGCATCTGAATGTCGTCATTTTTACTATGACTCCACTGTTGTTTTGTTAGTGTTACTTCCCTTTCCTCTCCTGAACCCTCCTGTTATAATCTCAAGCTCTTTCAGCTCTTTTTTTTTTGAGAATTTTTTATTAAAATTCTTGGGCGTTTAACTTGTTTTACGGAATGGGTATTCCATTTATCTCCTGTGTTTACATCCTGTTTATTTACTGTTCAGGACATTTTGTATTCTTGCATCTTCTACCAGATGCATTGTTTTTTCTTCATATGAAGATCTAGCTTTGCATCAGGTGCTTGTTGATCGTTTACTGACTATGGGCCTCTGTTGCGCCTGTTTGGTTAATTTCTGTTTTTTTCCTTTGGACGTTGTTGTCTGTTCAACAACATTTTGGATATGTATTAATTCAGTATTCAGTTTGAAACAGTTATTGTTTTTTCTATTAGGATACATATTATATCTTATTCTGGTAGTTTAGCTTCAATTATGTAGTGCTTGTCACACTTAGGCTCTATCGGGATGCCCTTGGGCTCATGATGGGTAAATGACTTCATTCAAGATTTTTGGAAAAAAATTTTTTTAATTTGTTTCGAAAATTTTTATGATTGCCTATGTTATGTATCCTGGCTATGTTTGTTCTGTATTATTATTTGGGAGTGCAGCGGACTTTTGATTTTGGCTTCATTATTATTATATCTATTGTAAATAATTTGGTATCTAGTGTAAGTCCAGGAAATCTGTCTCGAATTTACATGCTTGTTGTCTGCCTATAGTCGCTGCACGCCTTCAATACTTGCATTATGGGATGTGAATGTTGAAAACGGGTGTTGACCTGTGTGGTGGGTAGTGAAGTTCCGATGTCAGAACTTTCACCACAGGCTAATACTAGTCTTTCAGTCTCTTTTTCAGAGGAACAAGAACATGGTGATGGTACTTTTACACCTGTCCGTTATGTGTTGCCGTCATCGCACTCTGATGAGTAAACAGAGCTAGCTGCCAAGGTGCTCATGATTATTATCAGGGGATTGAGGTCTGTAGTTAGTTCTCTTAATCCTCTGCATGCAGCTAGCTCGACTGATGAAGTGGTTTCCCTATTGTGGGAGCTGGGAAGCCAGGTAGGTCTGTTGCGGTCGAGAAGTGTAGATGTAGGTAGAGTGAGCACCTCAAAAACAAAAGCTCTCCCAGCGAAGATGGCAAAAGGGGAAGAAGCCTGAAAGTTTCTCATTGGGAAACTCAGCGAGATCTGGGATCAGATCGCGAGTTGGAGAACACTCTCCATCCCATGAGCAGTTGGGGTCGACTGTTTCCATTATGAGAAACTTCATTGAGTCGGAGCCCCCGTCCTCGCTTGCGGTTCGGGACACTCCTTCCACACTTCAGCCAGGTTTGGCTGCTGTTACGGCTTCCTCTTCTTCCATGGAAAAGCACACTAAGGGGTAGAAACCTGCAAGTTTTTCAATGGAATTCTCGGCGAGATCTGGAGTCAGATCGCTAGTTGGAGAACCCTCTCCGTTCCGTCAGCAGTCGGGGTCGACTGTTTTCGCTTCGAGAAACTTTAGTGAGTTGGAGTGTCTATTTACGCTTGCGGTCCGGGACACTCCTTCCATGCTGCAGCCAAGGCTGGTTGCAGCTATGGCTTCTTCCTCAGCTTCATCAACAAAGCACGGTAGACCGCAGACTAGCTGTCTGACGTCAAATGTTCAAGCTGTTCCACAGAGGCATTCCCAGTCTTCACCACTGAAGTCGGATTTACTTGCAGCTAGTGGTTTGAGGCATATACATACAGGACATGCATCGAAAGATCTGGGATCAGATGTCCATCCTGTGAGCAGCATATGGTGAAGAAGCGGATAACCACTGCTCCGCAAACCTCATTCATGGACCTGGTGTCGCAGATTGCGCAGCTTATCGCAGCATCCCAGTAGTCGCAGGTTCAGCCATCAACAGTCTCCTGTAGTGAGCTGTCGTACGGTGCTGGGTCGGTCCAGTCATCTGTTCATTCAGATGGTGTTGACCATGATTATCAGATGGAATATTCAGATGGTGAGAGGGCACGGAGGCTGATTCTCCATCCCTCACAGAACAGCGCATGAAGCATATGAATTTTTGTTTATCAGTTCTTCTGGATCTTGTTCCATCTGAACAAAGTCTGCATTTGTTGGGCGAAAAACGGCTTTCCTCCCTCGATAAGGGTACAGTGCAAAGGAAAGACGAGGTTCTTTCCTTCTGGGGTCATTCTACTCAGGTGTCGAAGGCCATTGGTCTGCTTAATGATGCCACTTTGGGCCTAGCAATAGTATAAGAAAGGCAAAAGCTCTGTTCTTCATGAATAGAAGATCGCTAGCTCTTAGTTAGGCTGAGACAGCTGTCTTGTTTCAAATAGGGCTGTTAGAAGGAAAAAGTTTTTCCTTCTTGGTGTTGTATTCCTAGGCATCAGAGGCATTTAGTTCTATTGTTGAAGCCATAAAGGCCTTATGTAATTTTAGAGTGGTCTTTTCTTATACATTAGCGGCTAACATCATAAGTCTCTGTTTAGTGAGCTTTCCTGGCCACAGGGTAACACACAGATATCTGTCTTCATGGATATAAGATTTTAGGCTGCGTTAGCTACGCTGAGACCACTATCACTTTGGAATAAGGCCATTAGAACAAAAGAGTACGTTCTTTCCTTCTCGGTGTTGTATTCTTAGGCGTCACAGGTATTTAGTCCTATTGTTGTCACCTTAGTAGTCTTATGTGAATTAAGAGCGGTCTGTTTCTATAACATTAGCAGCTAACACCATAGTAGCTTATGTAATTTATATCGGTCTTTTCTTATACATTAGCGGCTAACATCGTAAGTCTCTGTTTAGTGAGCTCTCCAAGGCCGCAGGTGACACAGATATCTGTCTTCACGGAGATGAAGACTTGTCTGCTGCGCTAGCTAAGCTTTGACTGCTGTCTCTTTGGAATTAGGGCCATTAGAAGGAAAGAGCACCTTGCTTCCTTCTCGGTGTTGTATTCTTAGGTGTCTGAGGCTTTTAGTCCTTTTGTTGATGTCATTTTAGTATTAAGAGCGTCCTTTTTTCCATAACGTAAGTCTCCATTTAGTGAGCTTTCAAAGGTTACACCGAAATATCTGTCTTCTTGGAGGTAAAGACTTCTAAGCTGCATTAGCTTGGCTGAGACCACTGTCTTTGGGGAATAGGACCTCTAGAAGGAAAGAGTACATTTTTTCCTTCTGTGTGTTGTCTTCCTAGGTATCATGGACATTAGTCTCATTGTTGACACCATAGTAGCCTAGCTAGAATTATGAGCGGTGTTTTGTCTCTATCATAAGCGGCTAGCGTTGTAAGTCTCCATTTAGTGAGCTTCTGGGGCCACAGTTTACATCCATATAATTGTCTTCACGAATAGGAAGACCTTTAGCTGCATCAGCTAGGCTGAGACCATTGTCCTCTCGGACAAGCTACCATTATATGGAAAGAGGTTGTTCTCTCCTTAATGGTGTTTTTAGCTCACCTGACTGAAAGTCAAGGTGAGCTATTCTGATCACTTTTTGTCCGTCGTCTGTCATCCGTCATGAAGGTGGTGTTTGGGTCTCTTTCTCCCAAACTACTGGCCACATTTTAATGAAATTTCACATGAGTAGTGGTTATATAGGAGCATTTGGGTTTTTCTTCAAATTGGGTTTCTACTCATAGTGAGGAGGGGGTGGGGCCAAAATATCTCGATTTTTTTTTTAAATCTTCTCATGAACCAGCTGTAGAGACTTGATATTTGGTATACAGCTTCCTTTTGAGGAGTAGACTCAAGTTTGTTCAAGTGAAGTTCGAGGGGCAATATTTGTCATCATTACGAGAGGGACAAGAACTTTTGCTCCGCCCAAAATTTCTGTTTTCCAAACCGAGAGGCCATTTTGAACCAAATTTGATACGAAGTATTAATGGGTCACAAGTACTTGATTTATGCAAAAAAAAAATTTTAAAATGCCCCATGGGAACCACAGGAGCTAAAAATAGAAAAAAATTTCAAATGCCCATATCTCCAAAACTGCATGGCTCTGAGAATTCTTATTAGCTCATCTTGACAAAGTCAAGCTGAGCTAATCTCATCGCTCTCGGTCTGTCGTTCTTCGTCCATCCGTCAGCCGTCAACAGCATATTTTGGTCTTCTCCTCCAAAGCCACTGGGGCAATTCAAGTGAAAGTTTGTGTGAATGATGGTCCCGAAGGGGCATTGCATTTTTGTTCAACTCAACATACCCAGCCCCAGAGGAGAGGGGAAAAATGCACCAAAATATTTTTAAAACCTTATGAACCATTGGGATCAATGACTTAATATTTGCTATGGAGCTTCCTTTTGAGGTGTAGAATCAAATTTGTTCAAACGAAGTTCGTGAGAGCTGTTATGTGGTATGAAGTATCCTTAGGACCAGTAATTGAATGGTAAAAAAAAAATTGCCAGTTTTGTTAGGGTGTTCTGTAATGGGCATCAAAAAAAATGCTGAATCAGCATATTTGCAAATATATTAAAAAAATTTTTCTCCAGAACTAATCATTAGAATCTTTTAATATTCGGTATACAGCATTCATAGTAGGGTCAGATACGTGTTTGTTAAAATAAAACCCATTGGTTCATATTTGGGCTCAATACAGGAGCCCATATTTTTAACATGGGGTAAAATGGGGAATATTCTTTAAAAATCTTCTTCAGAACCACCAGTCAGAATCTTTTAAAATATTCTTTAAAAATCTTCTTCAGAACCACCAGTCAGAATCTTTTAATGTTTGGTATACATCATTGTTATGATTGTCAGATTCAAGATTGTTCAAACCAAGTCCCTAGGTTAATATTTGGGCTTCCTACAGAAGCCCAAATTTTAACTTTGTTCAATACGGAAGATAATTTTAAAAATCTTCTTCTTCAGATCCACCAGCCACAATGCTTTCATAATTGGTATGCAACATCTCTGGGGGGGGGGGGGGGGGGGGGGGGGGGGGGAGGGGTCAGATTCAAGTTTGTTCAAATCAGATCCATAGGTGTATATTTGGGCTCGCTATGGTAGCCCAAATTTTTACTTAGTACTTTTTTCTTCAGATCCACCAGTCAGAATGCTTTCATATTTGGTATACAACACCTCAAGGGGGGTCAGATTCAGGTTTGTTCCATTTGAGTGCCTGGGTTAATATTTGGGCTCCATATAGGAACCTGAAATTTAACTTAATACAATATGAGGGAATTTCTTCAAAAATCTTCTTCTTCAGATCCATTAGTCAGAATGCTTTCATATTTGATCTACAACATCTCTAAGTGTGTGTGTGTAGGGGGGGGGGGGTTGGATTCAAATTTGCTCAAATCGGATCCATAGGTGAATATTTGGGCTCACTATGGTAGCCCAAATTGTAACTCAGTGCAATATGAAGAAATTTCCTTAAAATTTCTCTTCTTCAGATCCAACAGTCAGAATGGTTTCATATTTGGTACACAACATCTCTATGAAAGCCAGATGCAACTGTGTTCAAATCGGGAGCCTGGCTTAATATTTGGGTTCCCTGTGGGAGCCGGAATTGGCCATGTTGCTGAAGAATTAAAAATTTTGTATTCAATACCCTCAGGAGGTGTGTAACTAAGATTAATCCACATAGGTTGTATCAAGGGGCTTCATAGGGGAGCTCTACATTTTACATTATGTTCAACTGAAGAAAAGGCATGATGCCCAGATTATTTTTGTCACTTTTGAGGGACTCAAGGATTGACAGTGTATCCTATGGAGATGGATTACTTAATGTAGACTCATTCTTGGACTTAATATTTTGTTCTGTTCAAGAAGAGTGCTTCAGGCCCCGTGGGGCCTCTTGTTTGGTGTGAAGCTTCCTTAGGACCAACAGAATGGAATGGTCCAAAAAAATTGCTATTGGTTTTATCATAGGGTACTTTTTCATGACTTTGAAAAAGTGCTGAGTCAGCATTTTTTAACACTGAGGGTTATGGGAAAAACATTTAAAACTACTCTTCTCCCAAACCACTGCTCCAAAAGCTTTCAAATTTCACATATAACATCTTTGGAAGATTGTTTCACATATTTATTGAAATCAATTCCCTGGGTCCATATTTGGGCTCTTTATGCCAGAACTTTGTTTTTCATCGCCCGCTTCATTTTATATCCAATCTGTTGTTGTGGATTTTGATTCCACTCGGTGGATTATGGATATTATGTCTCTTTGGTGTATTCTTTGGAGCCCTGGCATACTGTCTTGATTTCAAGGGATATGTCCATGCTATATCGTCGGGTATATTCGTTACAATAGTGCCATATTCATCACGTTCCTCTCCATCCTTTAGTGGCAATATGAAGTTGGTCAGACATGATGGAGCCCTAAGGTTTTATACTATTCTGGATGACTAACACTAGAGCATTACAAGTCATGCCGGGTCAAAAAACTGGTCATGCTTGGTTTTTTACCAGTTATTAGCTTAACTTGACATAGTCAAGATAAGCTATTGCCATCATGCGTGCGGAAGTCTGTGAGTCTGTGAGTTTGTGAGTCTGTGACGTCTGTTCACATTTTCCTTTAGCACGGGCTACACCCCGCAGTTCTTGTCTGATCGTCACGAAATTTCATATGCAGGTTTGGGGTCATGTCTAGATGAGAACGTCCCCTTTTGGTCGCGATCAGGCAACCGGTATGGCTGCCGGAGCCCAAAACCCGAAAACCACAGTCTACAGGTCGTATTTATGAAGGGATTTCATTGTAACTTGGTAGGATGCCTCTGTATAGTACCTAGATGAGAACGTCCCCTTTTGGGCATGATCTATCAACCGTGATGGCTGCCCAAGCCCGAAACCCAAAAACTTTTAGCACAGTCTGCAGGTCATGTTTAATGTGGAGGGATTTCATTGTAACTTGGTAGGATGACTCCTTATGATGTCTAGATGCGAATTTCCCCATTTGGGCATGATCTACCAACTGTGACGACTGCCCGAACCCAAAACCTGAAAACCTTTAGCACAGTCTACAGGTCATATTTATTGAGGAATTTCATTGTAACTTGGTGGGTTGACTTCATACAATGTCTAGATGAGAAAGTCCCCCTTTGGACGTGATTGGGCAACTGTGACAGCTACAGGAGCCCGAAGCCCGAAAACCTTTAGCACAGTCTAGAGGCCATATTTATGAAACGATTTCATTGTAACTTGGCAGGATGACTCCAAATAATGTCTAGATGAGAACGTCCCATTTTGATCGCGATCATGCAGCCTTGATGGGTGCCCGAGCCCGAAAACCTTTAGCATAGGCAAAAGGTCATATTTATGGAAGGATTTCATTGTAACCTGTTAGGTTGACTCCATATAATGCCTAGATGATGACATCCCCTTTCGGTCGTGATTGGTCAGTTGTGATGGCTACAAGTGCCCGAAGCCCGAAAACCTTGAGCACAGTCTACAGGTCATATTTATGAAGGGATTTCATTGTAACTTCTTAGGATCACTCCAGATGATGCTCAGATGAGATTGTCCCCTATGGTTGCAATCATTCACCCATGATGGCTGCCCGAGCCCAAAGCCCGAAAACCTTTAGCACAGTCTACAGGTCATATTTATGAAGGGATTTCATTGTAACTTGGTAGGTTAACTTCATATAATGTCTAGATGAGAACGTGCGATCATTCACCCATGATGGCTGCCCGAGCCCGAAGCCCAAAAACCTTTAGCACAGTCTACAGGTAATATTTACGAAGGGATTTCATTGTAACTTGGTAGGTTAACTTCATATAATGTCTAGATGAGAACATCCCCTTTTGGACATGATTGGGCAGCTGTGATGGCTAAAGGTGCCCGAAGCCCGAAAACCTTTAGCACAGTCTACAGGTCATATTTATGAAGGGATTTCATTGTAACTTGGTAGGATGACTCCAAATAATGTCTAGATGAGAACGTCCCCTTTTGATCGCGATCATTCAGCCTTGATGGTTGTCCGAGCCCAAAAACCTTTAGCATAGGTAAAAGGTCATATTTATGGAAGGATTTCATTGTAACCTATTAGGTTGACTCCATATAATGCCTAGATGATGACATCCCCATTTGGTCGTAATTGGTCAGCTGTGTTGGCTACAAGTGCCCGAAGCCCAAAAACCTTGAGCACAGTCTACAGGCCATATTTATGAAGGGATTTCATTGTAACTTCATAGGATCATTCCAGATGATGCCCAGATGAGATTGTCCCCTTTGGTTGTGATTATTCAACCATGATGGCTGCCCGAACCCGAAGCCCGAAAACCTTAAGCACAGTCTACAAGTCATATTTGTGAAGGGATTTCATTGTAACTTGGTAGGTTTTCTTCATATAATGCCTAGATGAGAACGTCGCCTTTTGGACATGTTTGGGCAACTTTGATGGCTAAAGGTGCTCGAAGCCCAAAAACCTTTAGCACTGTCTACAGGTCATATTTATGAAGGGATTTCATTGTAACTTGGTAGGTTGACTCCAAATAAAGTCAAGATGAGAACGTCCCATTTTGGCCGTGATCATTCAGCCTTGATGGGTGCCCGTGCCCAAAAACTTTTAGCATAGGCAAAAGGTTATATTTATAGAAGGATTTCATTGTAACATTGTTAGGTTGACTCCATATAATGCCTAGATGATGACATCCCCTTTGGTCGTGATTGGTCAACAGTGATGGCTACAGGTGCCCGAAGCCCGAAAACCTTGAACACAGTCTGCAGGTCATATTTATGAAGGGATTTCATTGTAACTTCGCAGGATCACTCCAGATGATGCCCAGATGAGATTGTCCCCTTTGGTTGCGATCATTCAACCATGATGGCTGCCCGAGCCCGAAGCCCGAAGACCTTTAGCACAGTCTAAGGTCATATTTATGAAGGGATTTCATTGTAACTTGGTAGGTTGACTTCACATAATGTCTAGATGAGAACGTCCCCTTTTGGACACGAGTGGGCAGCTGTGACGGCTTCAGGGGCCCAAAGCCCGAAAACCTTTAGAACAGTCTACAGGTCATAATTATGAAGGGATTTTATTGTAGCTTGGTAGGATGACTCCACATAGTGTCCAGATGAGAACGTCCCCTTTTGGTCACGATCATTCAGCCTTGATGGCTGCCCGAGCCCAAAACCTTTAGCATGTCTGTAGGTCGTATTTATGGAAGGATTTCGTTGTAACTTGTTAAGTTGACTCCATATAATGCCTAGATGATGACATCCCCTTTTGGTCGTGGTTGGTCAACTGTGATGTCTACAGGTGCCTGAAGCCCGAAAACCTTTAGCACAGTCTACAGGTCGTATTTATGGAGGGATTTCATTGTAACTTGGTAGGTTGACTTTATATAATGTCTAGATGAGAACGTCCCCTTTGGACGCAATTGGGAACTGACGGCTACAGGGGCCCGAAGCCCGAAAACCTTTAGCACAGTCTACAGGCCATAGTTATGAAGGGATTTTAATGTAACTTGATAGGATGACTCATTTTGGAATAATTTCATTGTAATTTGTTGATATATGTTAACTGTGAGGGCCACATATATTAACTGTGAGGTCATATTAACCCACCCCTCAGATCTTTAGTACAGTGTACACCTCATATTATTTTTATCATAAACATAGCATACAGGGAACAGAAATGAACATATTCCCAATTATCACAATTCTTGTCTTATTTCATAATCCTTTCATAAACATTGAACATTATCCTTTTCATCAAACACACAACACACAAGTTAAGCTACAGTGTCATTGACACTTTCATTTTTAGCTCACCTGACTTAAATTCAGAGTGAGCTTTTCTTATCAACCTTTGTCCGTCATCTGTCCGTCCGTCGTCCTGCATGAAGGTGGTGTTGAGCGTCTTTTTCCTAAACCACTGGCCACATTTCAATTAAATTTCATGGAAGTAGTGGTTATATAGGGGCATTTTGATTTTTATGCAAATTAGGTTTCAGCTCATATTGAGCAGAGGTGTGGGGAAAAAATGGTCAAATTTTTTGAAAATCTTCTTCTAATGAACCACCAGTAACAGAGACTTGGTATGTGGTATACAGAGTCCTTTTAAGGTTAGAAACAAGTTTGTTCAAGAGAAGTTTGTCGGGCATTCTTGCCTTCATTATGGGAGGGGCAAGAATTTTTGCCAGTCCCAAAATTTCTATTTTCCAAACTGAGAGGCAGATTTAAACCAAATTTGACATGAGGGCTTATTGGGTCATAAGTACTTAATTTATGCCCAATATTTTTTCCCCGTTGCCCCATGGGAACCGCAGGAGCTAAAAATAGAAAAAAATTCAAATGCCCATATCTCCAAAACTACATGGCACTGAGAATTCCTATTTGGTGTGAAGCTTCCTTAAGACCAACAGAATGGAATGGTCAAAAAATTGCTATCGGTTTTATCATGGGGTACTTTTGGGGACTTTGAAAAAGTGCTGAGTCAGCATTCTTTTAACACTTTGTGTAATGGGAAAAACATGTAAGACTACTTTTCTCCCAAACTACTGCTCCAAAAGTTTTCAAATTTCACATATACCATCTTTGGAAGATTGTTTCACATGTTTATTGAAATCAATTCCCTGGGTCCATATTAGGCTCTATATGGGAGCCCAAATGTTAAAATTAGTGCAGTATGAGGAATATTCTTTAAAAATCTTCTTCAGATATACCAATAAGAATCTTTGATATTTGATATGCAGCATTCTTAGGGGGGTGAGATTCAAGTTTGTTCAAGCGAAGTCCCTGGGTTCATATTTAGGCTGAAAATTTGTGCCCCGTTCCGGACTTAGAAATTTTGGACCAAAATCCGAAAAAATTTTTTTGTTTTTT